>CAWVOJ010000010.1:0-1414581 GCA_963930925.1 Coccomyxa viridis
AACCCTAACCTAAACCCTAAACCCTAAACCCTAAAACCCTAAACCCTAAACCCTAAACCCTAAACCCTGAACCCCAAATCTAAAACCCTAACCATAATGGTGGTCATGACGGTGATCACCACTGTTTCGAGCACTAAAGCCGGTGGTCATTGAATGGCTCTTGGCAATCATGATGGTGATCACCACTGTTCCATGCACCATTGCTGGCGCTCTGAGGTGGTCATCATTGAGTGAAGGGTCTCAATGGTGGTGATCACCAAGTATTATTACAAGGGAGGCAACCCGTAGCCTAGGGCCATAGGGCATACACGTGGGAGTCTAGCAGCCTCAACCACGGGGGCCAGCACAGTCACCATGCAATCAGTCTGCAGCCCAATTGCATGATGTTGGGATAGCATGTACAACACAAGCTCTAAGGCATACTCAAGCCTGGGTAACCTTGGTGTCCCCACACCAAAGCCCCCATACACCAGCCCCACAGCGACGCAACACCAGCTGGTGACGTCGAGGGTTTCTAGGGGAGAGGACCTCCTCTGTCTGGAGCGGCATCAGAAGCAAGCAAGCTAAACACGCAAGGCAAACATGCACATGCAGGCCAAACATGCAGTGCAAGGCAATCAAGTCCTAGTGCCACTGTCAGTCAGCCCCCAAACTGCTCCACGCAATGGTTTCTAAAGGTAATGACGGCAAGCAGGAATGTATCTGCCGCCGTAGCTGCCTCCTCTGCACCTCCTATAAAGTCATCTCGTAATAAGGCAACCATCCCCTCATTGTCAGACAATACTGGGGCAGTATCCTGTGCTCCTGGTAAAGAAGCCACTACTGTACGGAGTGCTGCTCTATGGTGCTCATATGCATGGCAATGAAGCAAGACGTGCTGTATAGACTCTATGCTGTCTGGCTCCTCGCAAGCTGGGCAAATGCGGTCCTCTCTGTCGTGGTTGGGCTGATCCCTAAATCGGCTGTCATGCTGACGCAACATGGATGTGCCACAACGCAGCTGAAACCGGATCTGGGCTGCCTGCTGTCCCTGTGTGCTGCGCTGCAAGTACTCCCTAAACCCTGGACCCTCATACATGCGCTGGTACAAGGCAAGCTCGGGTTTGGCAGCAATTGTGCGTAAAAATGCGGCCTGGTCTCTGTCACGTACCGCAGCACAAAGCTCCCGACCAAACTCCTTACGGGGTAAGGACATGGAATCCATGCTGAACTCGGACAAAGTGTCCCATATGCTGCCCATGATCTGACCCCACGTGCGCCTGTTCCTACCCCTGCTATGAGCTGGAGCTTCCAGACCACGGTCGTACAAAACTCTCTCGAGCCTGTCAGCCGAAAGGCCATGCAGCCTATGCTGCCACTTTAGCTTCGCAATGTCTCTGCGAGAGCTCAAAAGCTGCACCCCCAAATCTGCCCTGGTCACATCGGAAGATGCTCTAGACGGGCAACCCAGAATCATACGAGCAGCCTTGAGCTGCACACTCTCCAAAGCCCTAGCATGCTCCTTGGTGGGGACAAGCACTTCAGCTGCATACTCAAGCAATGGACGTAGTGCAGTCAAGGTGAGCACACGCTTGACGCGCACCGAAAGATGCTTGTCGCGCAGTAGTTTCCCCATCTGCAATACGCGCGCATTCCCTTGGGTGATGACATGCTTGATGTGCGTGTCTTGCCGCCCATCTGGAGTGACGATGACGCCAAGGTGCTTGTACTGAAGCACTCTGGGGATCTCTGTCTGCCCCCATGTGAAGGTCCTGGCTGGCAGGCCCTGCACAACAGAAGCAGGACCACAGACCATGACTCCACACTTGGGCACATTTGCCCTGTACCTGTGTCTACGTGCATACTCAGCGCAAGGATCAATAATGTCACTCTGCAAGCCCTCTGCTGTGAATGCAATGCCAACAAGATCATCAGCGTACAGCAATGCAAGGATTCCCCTAGCAAGGGAGGCCTCCATGCTGTGCCCTGCATGCAACTCCTGTAACAGTGCATTCTCAAAGATGGCATACAATGTGGGTGACAATGGATCCCCCTGAGCAACACCCTGGTCAATGGGGAAGTAGTCAGACTTCTGCCCATTGACCACAACTCGACTCCTATTACCCTGGTACAGATTCCTAATGATGCGCCACAGCCTACCCCTGACCCCTATGTCCCATAGCCTATCAAACAGGCCATCCCTCCATACAGTATCAAAGGCCTTAGCCGCATCCCTGAAGAATAGCCACGTCGGTAAACCCTGCCTAGTCCGCTCCTGAACAATCTGCGACAAGCTATAGACATGATCTATACAGCTGCGCTGACTTCTGAAGCCAGCCTGGCAGACATGCAACCTGTCATGCGTGTGCAGCCATGCAGAGAGGCGGGAGTCTATCACCTTTGTGTACAGCTTACCCACCACATTCAGGAGCGTGATGCCCCTGTAGTTACCTGGGTCCTTCTTATCACCCTTCTTGAAGATGTTCACAATGTCTCCAGAGCGCCACGGCACCGGCACCAGCTCCGTGGTCCACAGGGTCTCCACGAGCCCAGCAAGCATGTCCAGGAGGGCTGGGCCCCCGTACTTGAGCATCTCGTTGACAATCCCTTCCTCCGTGCCAGCCTTATGGTTGCGCAGCCTCTCCACGCATCCTGCAATTTCATCTCGCGACGGAACGGCATCAAGTGCAGCGTCTGCATTACCAGGGTCATGTGACCTCTCAATATAATCTGCAACCCGTGCCTGGACATGACGCATATGTTCTGCATCAAAATCTGCAGTATGAACAGGGGATGGCTCGCCAAGCCGGGCATAGTGGTGAGCAAATGCAGATGTAATGCCAACATCAGAGGAAACGGTCTGGCCAGCAGGGGTGCGTATCATGGCGACATGGTTAGCAGTGGCTGGTGGGCAGACACCAGATGAGCGCCAACGAAGCAACTGCCAGAAGGACCGGGCCTCATTGGCTTTGAAGAGATCATTGCACGAGTGCATCTGATCCCTCCAAAGCTTCTGCTTAGCCGAGCGCACCACTTCCTTGACTTCGCTCCTGAGGGCCTTCCACTGGCCGTGCAAAGTGGGCCAGGTCTCCAGCCCGCGCTCCTGCGCTGCTCTAGCCTCCACGTAGACAGCGCGCCTCCTATCAATCAGCAGCCGCAATTCCGGTGTCCACCATGCATGTCTCCTGACCTGCACGCATCTCTTCAAACCAAGCACCTCTCGAGCAGAGCAGAGCAGAGTGTCCTCGAAGAGGGTCACTGCTGCTTGCGTAAGCTCCGCAGGTCTAAAGTCATCTGCAGTTGACAAATGTTGCAGCTTCTCGGTAAACATGGGTAATTGTGAGGCAAGGTGAACACTGTATGCTTCCCTGACATGCAAGTCCTGCAGTTTCCTAACATGGAACCTATGACATGCAGGCCTGGGCGCAGAAGCAGTCAGGCGTGCTCTGCGGCCCATCGAAATATGCACAAGGTAGTGGTCAGACACATCTGTCTGGAACACCCGTACAGGAGGAGCACTAGAAAAACAGTCAGTGTCACCCAAGACGTAGTCAAGGATGGACTGCTCTGCCCTAGACATGCGGCAACGTGTCCAGGCAGGCTGCACGCACGGCAGCCTGCCGTTCAAAGCATACATACTTGTGCCAAGCAGGAGCTGGATCAAGCGCTGACCGTTGGCATTGGTGTGGGCTTCCCCAAACCTGCCAATGACGTCTGAGTTGGTTGTGGCCGAGCCAACTCTGGCATTGAAGTCGCCAAGGACAACCACCTGCCCCTTCTCCTGGAAAGCGAGAATGTCCTCCATCAGCGCTGCATAGTGCTGCTCCTCCTCCGCCGCCGCCATGGGCGGCATGTACACGCATCCCACGTACAGACTCCGTTCCCCCCTGTGGCCAGCGACACAAAGCCACAGACTCTCTGGATGTGTTGCACCGGTGCAAATCTCAACCTCTGGCAACAAGGAGTTCAGGACAAGGAACCCAACACCGCCCTTCGTCCTGCCAACTCTGGGATTACCAAACCACCTGTAACCGGGCACATCTATGTGTGATGCACCTCCCTCATGTGACTCCTGAATAGCAACAATATGCTGCCTATTGTGCCTCAGAACACCCCCAATCTCAAGCTGCTTGCGTGCACCAGTCAATCCCTCAACATTCCATGTGCCCAAGGCAAGGCGTCTCCAAGCCAAGGAGTCAGGAGAGCGTAGGGGAATTGACGTGGGCAGCGGGTCCGTAGCGCGTCTTGGGAAGGCTGGAAGCCCCTCTGGGTGCAGCACGCAGCGCCAGCGGTAGGCACGGCGCATGGCGGCAGCTATGAGGCTGATTCCATGCACGGCCAGCAGGCGCGAGGTGTAAGGTGCCAGGTGGATGTGGATCCTGGACCCATTCCTGCACAGCACACCCACACCAAAGCCCCATATGCCCAAATCATCAAAGCAGAGCCGCAAGTCCAGCATAGACAGGCTAGGCTGCACCGCAAAAACTGTCACCCTCGCCCTGAAGTCCTCTGGCACCTGAGCATACTGCTGCAGCAGCTCATCCCTATCTACCCCAACATCAGGCAACAGACTTGGATGCACAGGGGATCTCAGTGTGGGGTCAACGCAATCCCTTCCCTGACAGCCACTCCCGCTGGACCGGCCTTGCATGCAAGGACCTGCTACCAACAGGCGAGAGCTGTGCGACTGGCAGGGGTTTGGGGAAAGCACATCAGATCCACTGAGACCACTGTCCATCTCAACAGAAGAAGCGCGCCCGTCATTAGGCCTTCGGCCAGCACCGGGACGCAAATGCACACCCTTCTTGTGCCGGGCTAGGTGCCGCCCCCTCAAATAGGCGATCGTCATAGGTGGGTAGGTGGGTGGGGTTGTGCACTCCTGCATTCACAGGAATGTCGCTGGTTGTGAGTCCCTGGAGGTCTAGGCAGATCATGACTCCTGCAGATGCAAGAGCAGAACTCCCAGGCCCCCCACACCGCTTGCATGGTCCCTGGAGAGGGCCTTCAGCGCCCGTGAACCATGCAGTCTGGACCCTATTGATGACAACCGACTCGGCCGTGTGGGCCATGAAGAGGTACCTGCACGTCTCAGGGAACTCTTAGAATCAGTTGGAAACTGCGCAGCTTGTGCATGGCATATCATGGGAAGAGATGACCTCAGAGCAGGCAGCCTGAAAGATGGCAGGGCAGGTATACGCAGGTGCAGGAGCCCCAATGACTCTCGCAAATCCCTGACAAAGACGCATATCGCTACACAGAAGGTTGAGACGTTGCAGGTCAGGCTCCCCAAGCAGTTCAAGCTCTTAAACCTCCGTCAGCAACAGGCCTGTGCCATCTTCATGGAGGTGTGCTCTGCGAGGGGCACTGCATTGTCAAGATACACTGCTTCGCTAAATGTGTCAATAAGGGAACACAGGAGCCAAAGAGGTAAAAAGCAGAAGCAGGTCACTGCAGTTCATGGGAGTGGCATGGGGTGGCAGAGCAGCCGATACAGAGCGGCTCTGCATGTACCTGGGGTCGGATCTGGGCCTATGTGTCCTAAAATAATTCTACGCACCAATCGACGAGCACACGGGAGACTATCAGGGATATACGAGACTGTCAAAAAGCAACGGCATCTGATACGCGAAACGGGGAGCTGCAGAGGTGGGGAGTGCTACGCCGGCGCTACAATGGAGTATGGTATGTGCACAAAGGTAGGAACAGGTGGCCGGAGCTGCAACGGGGCCTAAATGGGAACTAATGTACGAGATCCCGACACCACACTCTCCGAAACCCGCTGCGTCAGGTGCTGTACGTCCTCTGCGCCACACGCAAGCTGTAGCAACTCCTAGCCGACGTCGCCCAAGACCCAGATCCGACCTCAATTCGGATCCTCCGGTGAATCCTCACACACTATCAGCAAAACACTAGCGCGGCAATCATGATCACCTTGCTGGGGTTCAATGAAACACCAAACATGATGGTCACCACAATAAGACCTAAGCTAGGCATTAGTCTATGCTTTGCAAGGCTAGCCTTGCAGACTAGGGCATTGCGCCACATCCCATTAGACCAATTCACATGCAAGGGCCCAAGTCAAGCTGCAGAATGCTGATTAGTACACCTTGGAAGACTCTTGATAGTATAACATATTGTGGCGAGTATAAGCTCTTGGCCACCTCATGTCATGGCCCAAGTCAGATCAAGTACAGCCTTGGTGCTGGCGTGCTAGGGCAAACCTTTTTCACTCTGAGAAAAAAACTCTTGTCCGGGGAATGTCCGAGAGGTCTTATGTCCCGGGACATATGATGTCTTGGGGCCGGTTGCTGGGTCCAAGCACATCCGAGCAGCTCCGCCAACATCTAGCATGTCCCAGAACATGATGGACGTCTTCGGTATGTCTTCGGACACGACATGTATTGTGACATACTGGGAAACATTGGACATACAGCAGTGTCTGGGTGGCCAAAGTGACATCTAAGAAGGTCTACACGGGCCTGGCTTGTATGAGTGTCTGCAAATGTAACGCCTAAGCAATTTGTAGTTTCACAAAATCATGCCAGAGTTGAGAGATGAAAGCCTTAGAATGTCTCACACATCAAGATGCACTCAGCCAGATATGGTGACATACTGTTTTCCAGCCCAAGTCACCTAGCTAGCATGGCTCATGCTGAGTGGTACCCAAGTGAGACTGAGTGCTTGCCAAGTTGGTGAGTGCCAACTCAGCCATGTGCTCACGGGGGCGCCTGTGACATGCTGTGGCCAGTATAGGCCCTTGGTCACCTCATGTCATGGCCCAAGTCAGAGTGGTGCAGGCTTGGTGCTAGCGTGCTAGGCTGGACTTTGCGCAGATTGCAACCTAAACTGTTATTGGGTCTGAGTCTGCCAGGTAGCATAGCTGCTGCCAAGTGATGATCAAGTGAGACTGAGTGCTTGCCAAGTTAGTGAGTGCCAACTCAGCCTCGTGCTCAAAGGTGCTCGTGTGACCTGTTGTGGCCAGTATAGGCCCTCGGCCACTCGGCCACCTCATGACATGGCCCAAGTCAGACTAGATGCAGCCTTGGTGCTGGCGCGCTAGGCCAGACTTTGTGCAAGTTGCAACCTGAATTATTTGGATGAAACAAGCCATGTGAGGCATGCAATGAGAACGTGCTCTTGTGTGCATGTAGAACATGAGGTGGGTATGCCATGGGTTGAGGGCTGGAGGCTTGCACGCATGTTCCCAAGTGTGTAGGGGCCATGAGGCTGCTTTGCAACCTAAAGGAATAAAGGCATTACAGGCTGCCACCTCAGCTGGCACACATGCAACCCCTGCAGCAAGGTTGGCAGCATTCAAGACGTGGGCCGTGAAGCCTGCGCAAATGAACAGAGACAAGAGGGCAATTGTCCGAAACTGCAAACAACATCAGTTGCGGCATCTTTCAATACTTGGGCTTCTTGCATCATCATGTTCCCGAATAGAGCTGGATGTTTAGTCCAAGCCTGATGCTGCATGCCAACACATTGCAGCTTTTGTCAGCTTCCAGCAAGAGAAGGGGCTAGAGCTTAACATCATGTATGGGCTGCTCAGCCACCTCAGAAGGGGCCTAGAGTACCTAGCAGTTGGGTCAGACCCGCAACAGGGCAAGAAGGGGCAGTAAGTTGCTGAGTGGATAAGCAGAGTGGGCAAGCAGCTTGGGCAGACCATACCCAGAAAAAGAAAGAACCCAAAGCAGCTCAAGCAAGAAGGGCAGTGGCTGGATGCCCATGAGGTGTTGCAGTGCATTAACAATTATTAGTTCAACAGTAATCACGGTGATTTGAATGTGGCTAATTTGGTTGACCATCATTGCTGTGCCTAAGCCTGCCAAGTAGCATGGCTCACGCTGAGTGGTGCCATGTGAGACCGAGTTCTTGCCAAGTCATTGAGTCCAAACTCAGCCATGTGCCCAATGATGCTCGTGTGACATGTTGTGGCACGTAAAAGCCCTCGGCCACCTCACGTGTGGTGTAGCCTTCAAGTTGGTGCTAGAGTGCTAGGCCAGATCTTGTGCAAGTCCAACTCAAAGTATTGAGTGCCAAATCCGCCATGGCCCAACTCTAATCAAATACAGCCTTAGTACTACTGTGTTAAACAAGACTTGGTGCAAGTCCAACCTATGCCATACTAGTGGTTTCAGCTCCATCAGGATGCAATGTTTTCTAGGGTCTAGGCTTCAGGTCCAAAGGAGGGTTAGGTCCCTACCCCAAACGCCTAAGCCCGAAGATGACGGTGTATGCTTTTCCTTACATATATCAGATTGGGCTTATGTAGGGTTTGGTCTTCTGCCAACACATACCATCCATATAATCCTCATTGAGAATACAACGTTGGCTTCATCGTTGTTATGCGATTTAGAATATAACTCATGCCATGCATCATGCCATGCATGGTGCTTTGGCTGGCCGTATCCTGGCGAAGAGATATCTTTGATGCTTTTCCATCTGGCGAGATGAGCATGGCTGACTCGTTGTTCGCCGCAACTAAAACATGGTGGGTATGAGCACACTTCTTCTTTGGAATTGGTGCCAATGGTCCTTGGAACTTCACAACGAAGTGCATGTGCAGGGGATACATATCAGAGAGTTTGTTATTCGCATGTTTAGATGAATCCTCCTCAGCCAAGTCATCATCCGTGATAACCCTAATGACCCAGCCAAAGCCGGGTGTTACGTCCACTTTGTAGTCCTCGCACCCTGAGTGGAATATCTGCACATGCAAATCCCTGTTTCCATCATGTAATCAGGAAAGGTGAGATTGA
The DNA here is from genome assembly GCA_963930925.1 of Coccomyxa viridis. Classification (NCBI taxonomy): domain Eukaryota; kingdom Viridiplantae; phylum Chlorophyta; class Trebouxiophyceae; family Coccomyxaceae; genus Coccomyxa; species Coccomyxa viridis. The sequence continues at coordinate 8,742 of CAWVOJ010000010.1, forward strand.
AAGGGTGCACTTGTTTATCCCCATAAGTGAGGTATGGGATTGCTAGCCACCAAAGCGCGTGATGACAGAGAGCGCCGGGTCTGCTCATAGTGTCTTTGACATACTGTGTCGTCCATCTAGAGAACAGATGTCCAACAAGGTTCGAGACAACCTGCACTTCCTTGGGCGGAACAGAATGAGCTGCTGTATAGAACTCCAACTGGGTATGAGTAACTGAGAGGCCACTGGCAGCTTTAGGGCTCGTTGAGCAGCTAAGATATCGACCGTTCATGCTTGCGATGGTGCATCGCAAGAACTTGCCAAAGTCCGTTTTACTCATCTCTGCGGCTAGAAACACCAGATCGAAGCTGGCCGAGCTGTGTCTGTGCCAACGCAAGACCTTTCGTTACACGTTTACCGGTTGTAACACTCAGGAAGTCCAAGATAAGTTTGGGCAAGTATGCAGTTGCGATCTGCAATCCGTATACAGCCTGGATATCCTCTGTAAGACCACATAGACTTATAGGATGCGCATCCAATTGCCAGCAGTGCCACCGAGTATGCCGTGTTTCTGGAAACCCCAATCTGGAATCCGAGGGTTGCCAGATTGAGGGCAAGATGCCTTTTGACAATAGGTTGGCCAGGGAAAGGACCCGGATAGTACGCCCCTATCACCACATGCCATATGAGTTGCTGGGCACTACCCATAAACTAGACACATCGTATACAAGCGATGAGGTCGCCTCTGTCGAAAGTCACTCTTGAAAGATGCACACCTTCAATCTGATTCAAGCTATCATGTGCAAATGCAATCTGCTTGTGGAACAGCACCAGTCCTGTTATATGATAGATAATGGCAGCTTATGCAGCCCTGTTGCAACAAGAACGGGCGCAGGCATTTTGCTGTCTTCTAAACTGAGTCGACGTCGCATGGACTTGACAACATGTTGAGGCATCTCAGACGGTCAGGCAAGCTCCCATACGCCTTCAAAATCATGTCACATTGCGCTAGGAGGTGCTGTACAGCATCAGCTTTAGGTGTAATCCAGATCTTGTAGGTCTTGAATTGCTCTGTGATCCACTTTCAAAAGTCACCACAATTGCAAAAAGTCGTCCAATAGCTCTGCAACATAGCATCTGCCACAACACAAGGTCACATGCATAATGCATGCAAGGTTACAATACCATTCAGCTGATGAGCTGTCATTGTAGAGACAGGTGGGTACTCAAGCCTCCATACCAAGCACGTGCTGTGTGCACACTCTTCCGGTCCAAAAGACTAGCATCTGGGGCAAACGCCATTGTCAGCCAAATTCATGGCTCCTAATTGCAGCCGCTATGTATCTCACCTAGCTACATTGAGCTTCACTTGTTGCCATGTGCTTGGCAATAAAGATCAACATAGGATTGCGCAGACCTTTGCCATGACCAGTCCAGCCTCATATTGCGTCTGGAAAGTTGCTTCCACCTTGACTTGGCTTCCCTGCATGATTAATTTTACATTTCCCTGGAGCATATCCGTCTCAGAGCAGAGCACCTGGCAGTCCAAACCTTATACAGAGCGGCCTTGAAGCTTTCAGATCATGCTCGATGACCATGGGAAGGGGCAGACCTGAAAGTATTTAAGGCTCTGTCAAGTGCAGAGTCCAGGGATGCATCATCAATACCAACAAAGCAAAATCCGTTTCCGGTCTCAGGATCTGCAGACACATGTACACCTCAGACGAGGCAAACTCTGCACATAATACAAAGAACATGTTGTGGGTGTAGCACGAGTGCCCACTGAAGCCTGCGGCATTGCCTGGTGATACACCTATCAGGTAGAGATTAAATGGGCAAGGTAAGGAACTCTGCGGCTGTTCACCAATGGTAGGCATTTCGCCTTCTAATGCGGAAAGATGGTGCAACTTTGAATAATGTCTCTATCCGGCAGTAAACAGGAGCAATGTATTGCCATTTACTGCACACAAGCTGTGTAATGGGTGTCACCAAGATCAATGTCAGTGACAGTGTCGGCAAGGCCGCCTGTCGAGCGCACAACGGGGATGGCTCCATAGCGCATGCCCACCAGCTGGGTCAGCCCACAGGGCTCGTACAGCGATGGCACCAGTATGATGTCAGCAGCTGCATAGATCTGATGTGCCAAAGCCTCACTGTACATCACCTGCAACCAAACCACCGCTTTCTCTTCTCAGCTGCAGATGTGGGCACCCCAAGCTTTCCTTGCTTTTGATTGCCCTGGACGCAAGCATCTCACAGAACACGATAGTGTTGTCCTATTCCCTCACACATTGAGACAGCAGGTACATTGCATCTCTACAGAGCTTGTCTGGTATACATCAGAGTCCAGACCATGATTTTGACTTGGTCGCTATCCTTAAAGTCTGTGGTGGCCAAAGACCTGTGGGAAAGAGCACATTTGAGGACACAGACTCTGGTTGATCCCTCCACATGACGTACTCAATGGACATGCCAAAACCCAGACGTTCCTCAGCTTACAGATGCTCTTGTGGTCAGCTCTCGCTCATGCCATGTTCTCATGTGATTTCAAAGCCCAGATACGTGCCCAGCACACTCTCACCTGAATTCTCCATCTGCATGACCTGACCCCAGCAACACAAATTGACCACCAAGTTCTGACGTGCGATAGATTGCATGCCTTATAAGCCGGATACCTGCATACAGGACATAGAGCTGCCTGATGATTACCATGCGCCTATGCAGATGCACTGGTTGACCGTATGACACAGCTCTGCCATGTCCTTTAACAAGCCTGTGTACCTCGCTGAAGCCATGCGTTTTGGCTGTAGCGGGTGTACGTACCCTTCTGCGGAACCAGTCGGGTGATGCATGCCACAATTGGCTGTTCTGGATCTGCTTTGAGACCAAGGCCCCGCTGCAAGTACCTGGGCCATCGCCACTACTTATGAGACTACCAAGTCAAGATGTTGCACAACTGTAGCGCTGTCACCTCCGCTGTGGGCTCACAACATAGAAGGGGGAACTTTCTGGCGAGCAACACTCTAGGAGCCCACACATGGGCCTGCTTGAAAGAGGCAAATGTGAAGTTGCACCTTTTGCAGAGACTCTTCCCATCCAGCTGATCAGCCGTGAAGGGGGCAGCGAGTAAGGGGTCCTTAGCAGGGTCCCAGAGCGCCGTGTCTATACCATTCAGGACTCCCTGTATACAGGCACTAAGCACTTACGTGTTGCACAATGTGCCCCACTATCTGCGCCTCACTGGATGGGTGATTGCTGCGAGTCTTTGCAGGGAGCTTGCCGGTGAGACACATCCATCCCCAGGCATCCTTGCCAGTAGGAAGGCCAACCTTGAACTTGCTTCGGACCTCAGGCTTTGCCAGGGTGGCTCTGAGCCAGCCAGCGGCGCTGCCTGTCAAAGCCTCACTGGCGTAGGTGGGCGACACTGTGGTCACAATGTTAGAGTACCTGTAGGGACAGGGAGTTCTGTGTAGATCCTAGATCCTATCTTGCCACAGCGGCATGGGAAAAAGAGAACTGCGTCACATGGAAGAAACTTACACAATGCCACCCTTCATCAGGCATAGCCGCTCAGGATTGTGGCCGATGGTCCGCTCGTCCAGCGCCCTGTCCACAGTGGCAAATGCGTCCCCAGAGAGCCCTGCATGTTGCAGAGTCCTCCAGCACATATAGCCTTACCAGACACCACCATCTTTCCGCGTTTGAATGACATGAAGCAATTCTAGAGCACGTGCCAGCATCGTGCCTGTGAATGCAAACTCATCTTGCCGGCACTCCCCACTGTTGTCCATATTGTGGATGGTCAACATGATGCGCGATTGAGGCAGTGCTGCATGATATGCTTCCCTGTGCAGCCAATCGCACAATCTGTCTTAGCTCCTCCCAATGCATCGCAGGGTGACAGCAAAGCACGTTGCTTGTGTGAAGCAGCCGATTGAGTAGAGAGCCATATTTGGGGTGATGCCAAGGACACACATGCTGCAATCATCGCTCACCAGTAAAGCATTGGCACTGCACTCAGCTGCCATTCATGCGCATGAATGATGTCTGGTTGCTCCCCAGAAATTTTGAGGTACTCGAGGCAAGCCCTGCATGTGCATGTCAGAAACTGTAGACCCGTCCTGCACAGGGGAAGGCGTAGACAGTTCCTTCAAAGCTAGCTCTGACAATGCATCTTAGTCCCCTCTGGCAATGAAGCCCACATGAAGCTATGGAAGGCAGAATGGTGTGACCATGCCTGGAGAAGTATAGGTAAGCCTCGAGCTCACTGTAGCTGCCACCGTAAATTGCGCTTCCTTTGAAGATGTTACATTTTCCCCAGTCTGGCCGGAGCAAGACCACAGGGATGCCCTCAATCGTTCCCTTGAAGGCCTGGGTGCGAAGGACGCCGGTCTGAAAGACACCGTCCCATACTCTGCCCTGCAAGTAGAGTGGTGCTCAACAGCTGAGAAGTTGTACCTCTCAGTTGCGAGGTGCTGGTTACTTGCCTGTCCTTGCGCATGTCGAGCTGTGTCATGAGAAAGCGGCATGCCTTTGGGCAATCAAAGTCATGTGCATGTTGCAGGCCACCGATTTGGTCATCTGGAAGGGACTCGTAGAATGGCAGCAGTACTTGCACAGCGTGCCCCCGGTCTATACATGCCCTTGCTAGTCCTGTCACCACATCGCCCAGCCCCCCAACCTGTTGTGCACGCCTTTGTCAGCTCGTCCGCAAAACACCCCAGCAGCCTTTGCAATTGTGACAACGACAAGATGCAAGGGGTCCGCAGGCCTGCTTGCATGGATACAGAGTACGCTATGACAGCTCTCAAAAGAAGGCGACCTTTGCGATGGGTGCCATCTCAGCTGCCATGTGCACCACCTGCAAGGCCTTTGCATCCTTTTCAGGAGCGGTTGAGCTGGATGCGCCACCTACGGACACGAGAGAAGATCCTTTAGGGTGGTGGGTGTTGTGGCATGGCTTAGGTCATTGTGCACAAGGAAGGTATCATGCACTTGGCAACGGCCCTTGATTGCAGGCTATTATCTTGAAGCACTGCCATTGTTATAGGAATCTTTGGCCACCTATTGAGATCAGGTTACTTCTGGCGAGTTGCTCCCAGAAAGCATCTTGCGATGTCGATGGCCAGTTGATGCCTGCCTCAAGTTCTTGCAGGCTCACCTGCAGTGCAAATTGCCACCCAGTGACCCTCACATTGAACCCTGCTTGGACACCAAGAATCACTAGTTTGCTGTTTTATTTGCATTCAACAGAGCGTGACGCAAGAGGTACCTGGAGAAGGTCTAATGTAGGGAAAATGCCAGGCGCGGGTGGGCTTGGCTCCGGCTCCTCTTCTGTCTCATTTTTCTGACGTATGCTGTCAATTGAGTACGTCACCTGTATAAAGTGCTATTCTGAGCCTACAAGTGCATCCCAGGTGATTTGCAATTACACAGGACTGGTAGCATCATGGCATGCTCTGCCATGCGGCATACCTCATCAGGCTGCACTCCCTGGAGCTTTGCTAACTCCCGCCGCAAAGCAACATTCTCAGCAGCAAGGTCGGCCTTCGAACGTCTGTCTATCAAAGGTCCGCCCTGAGCTGTGGGGGCACGGCCCTGCACACAGGGATGATATTGCACTCATCCATCACTCCAGCACGATGATGCTGTCCACGTTGACTGCACTTGGACGTACCTTTGCCCTCAATTGGCATCTTATGGAAGCAACTGAGGGTCGATCTTCAGTCGCAGGGCTAAAGGGGCTTCCTGATAAGACAGGGAAGCCCTCCCTGAGAGTGCACCGCCATGAAAGCATTTCCCGGCCGATTGCGCCTTAGAATCAGATTCCCACCATCAGGAATTCACCCTGTGTCAGCTCAGACACTGCATTGCCCCAAGTATGTACCATTGGGGTTTGAGATCGTCCCAGTTTCCGAATGATTCCCAAGCTTGCCGGGATCGCAATGATATACTTGCTCACATCAAAATTAAAACTATGTATCGCGTCGTAGGCAAGGTGACACTTTGGGGCTGGCATGCGGTAAACGGACCCGCGTCCAAAGTCATGCGTCGCGTGCTGTCTGCTGTGCGCTGCTTTGCTTCCTGAGCATTTCACGAGTACTTCGCCCTGAAATGTACGTGCCTGGAAGCACATGCTCAGTATACATGGATGTTGCTGTTGCAGCATTCGCTAAATCGCAGAGTTATTGAAGGGTAGAGCTGTGGAGGAATTTTGCCAGCAGGGGGCCTACGTGCCCCATGCATCCCTGACATACATGACGTTTTCCTCGGCGTGGTCCCTCTGATCATGGACCGCAGACTGCAGCGCGATATCACCACAGCAGCTGCGATTGTACTGGGTGCCGCTGCAATGGGATATGCTATATATAAGCTATATGCAAGGTGGAGAGACCTTCAGCAGATGTGTCCTTTCATGAATCTGGCTCGTAGGGATCCCACAAGCCACATCAAGACATGCTGTGCGTGCAGAGGGTCCCACAAGCAGACCTGGGGCAACTTCTTAAGGAAGCCCACAAGCAAAGCACGCTTCACGACCGCGCCTGTAGCTCAGAAAGGCAGGCTCTGCGTTACTCGGCTCTCCACGAGTACACTGATGAAGTATACCACCATAATGAAATGTAACAACAACCACACAATGGCTCCTGATGTTTGCCCTGTCACTGTGCTGTCCTGCCTGAATGCTCTATGTGAGTGATTGTGACAATACTGCAGGTGCAGCACAGGGGCAGCTGAAAATCACCCCCTCACAGTATCCAGTTGTGCGAAGAGATGAAGTTTTGGAGACGCTGCATGGTGTCCAGGTAGCGGATCCATACAGGTATGCACCTTGTCAAGATATTGCTACCTCTTAACTATGTTCGCTGGCCAACAGCTTTTGCAGTTGCACACTTTGATGTCCGCTGATGAGCGTGATCATTATTTTGTGCAGGTGGCTGGAAGACCCCGATGCGGCAGATACAGTGGCATGTGGGTACCCTCACTGAATGCAGCATATCATACCGGTCCAGGCTGTCTTGAATGTCACACACACACTGTCCAGTGTTGTTCCCGATCACCTCCGCAGATATGCAATGCGCACAAGAGCTGACGTAATCTAAAGAAGAGTGGCCTAAATGCGTGCAGTTGTTGATGCCCAAAACAAGCTCACAGGGCAGGTCCTAGAGCAGTGCAAGACCAAGGCCCATTTCAAAGACCTGTTGACGAAAGTGTTTGACTACCCCAGATATTCTTGCCCATTCAAGCGGGGCGAGAGGTGAGCTGCTTCAGAATTTATGTGCCACGTACATCTTGGCAAGCCCTCGGTGGTTGGAAGTGTGCGGAAGGCTTGGACTGTGCTGCAGGTATTATTACTCTCACAACACAGGACTGCAAGCACAGAGTGTGCTGTATACCCAAGGCAACCTGCAGGAGCAGGCTCGGGAGTTCCTGGACCCCAACAAATGGAGCTCAGATGGCACTGTCGCACTCTGCGACTATGCCTTCAGCAAGGATGGCACTCTCATGGCATATAGCACGGGCAGGTGGGACAATTTGGCTTGCCTTTCTCAATGTGACTAGACCAAGGTGGAAGATAGGCTGCCTATTCAGCTCCACCTGACTCTCTTCTGTCTTGCACTCCATCTGAGTGACATCCTTGAGCCCGTAGAGCTGACCTGACACCCATATCTCACACAACCTCCTCATGTGAGTGGCCTCTTGCGCAGCGGAGGGTCAGACTGGCGAAAGATTGAAATCCTCCAGGTGGACTCGAAGACTGGCTCTGGAACCAAGATTGAGGATACCCTGGAATATGTGAAGTTCTCGTCCATATCATGGACACATGATCACAAGGTTTGCCTCTGAGCTGTGCATTCACAAGACCGCGCACGTTCGACCAGCACTTACAAGATTGCGCACAGTCAATCAGCAGGGATGCCTCTATTCAGAGTATTACCCTGTTGAGGCATGCATGGGATGCAGGGATTCTTCTACAACCGCTACAAGCCACCGAGCAGCAATGAGAAGCTAGGCACCGAGACAGACACCAACATCGACCAGCAGCTGTGGTACCATGTAGTCGGGTCGTCACAGAAGGAGGACAAGTTTGTCTATGCAGAACCTGAACACCCTACTTGGTTCATTGGGGCTGAGATTACGGATGATGGAAGGTAAAGCTACTTCAACTGCCCATTGCAATGTGCATGCTGGAGCCAGAAGTACATGTCCTCTTGTGCTGCATGAGAGCTAACTCTAGCTGGTGCATTGAGGACCAGACAGCAGGAGTCACCTGCCCAGTAAGAAATTGTGCACCGCACTGCAGGTATCTGCTGCTGTCTCTCAGTGAGGGGTGTGAGCCCACAAACCGCTTGTACTATGTCGACATGAGGCAGTTGCCACGCAGCAGCAAGACAGGCGCTCTTGACCTTACTTTGTATGATAGAAGGTAAGACATGGCTGACCGGCGCCCATCTTCAAAGATGTAATACATACCTGTACTGAGCAGGTGGTTGATGATCTGCGTCCGACAGAACAGCTGCTGTTGTGCACGCAGTTCGCCTTCTGGAGTCAGGCCGCTACCTCTTGCAAAGCTTGTGGACAATTTCGAGGGGCAGTTCGCTTATGTTGCCAATGAAGACAATGTCTTCACCTTCAGGACGAATCTAAACTCGCCACGCTACAGGTAGTGGAATCTGTGAGCGCTTGCATTGCTCTGTCTGCAAGAACATGAGAGTTTTTACACATGTTGCTTTATGTGCATGACACATACGTGGCATGTGTCACATGCGGATGGACTGCGGAGTATGATTTCAGTCAGACTGCTTGCGACGCTCAGGCTTGTCAGGACGGACATCAATAGCGCTGGCTCTGGCAGCAGTCATCCTAAGTGGGAGGATGTCATTCCACAGCACTCTTCAGATCTCATGCAGTGGGCCACAGCACTCAAGGTAAATAAGCAGATCCTTGAGACCACCTGCGCAGCTGCAGAAGACGTAGAGGAGGCTGGCAATGCCCCCTTGGTCTAGGGCATGGCTTGAGCATTGCATCCCAGGAACTGCGTGCCCAACTGTCCTCATAATCAGCATTCTAAGAGGATAACATTCCGTGAGGTTGCCCCTCAAGAGGCCTGCAGAGCTGCTACATGAGAGGCAGTGCAAGCAGTCAAGCAGTTCTGTGGCGCTGCAGGGCGATGTACTGGTGGTGTGCTGGCTGCACAATGTGGCCTCCAAGCTGGAGCTGCGCAGCCTGCGAAGCGGGGCGCTGCGGCAGGAGGTCTCTCTGCCTGGCATGGGATCTGTGCGCGGCTTTTCAGGCCGCCGGGAGGATAGCGAGATGTTCTTCAGCTACAGCTCCTTCACAGATCCAGGCAGGACTTTCAGGTGCGCACGCGCAGCCAGTGCAGCCATTGCGCCTGTCCTTCCTTGAATGCATTCACAGCTCTTTTCACTGCTCTGGGAGTATGCAAAAGCAAAGCTGTCTCGGACATAAGCGGTTGAACACACAAGCCTTTGCCCTCCCCGCTTCTCAGGTGTTGTTTTCTCTGCAGGTTAGATTCAGCACAGGATCATCCAGAGCCAGAGCCCTTCAAGGAGACCAAGCTCAATGTTGACTGTGATCTAAGCAAGCTTGTCACAGAGCAGGTGCTTGATATCTGCCCACATGGCACCGTTCGATGCCACATGACAGAAGTCCGCTCATGATTGGTTAGATGTGTGCTCAGGATACATATTCTGAGGCCAAACGGCGTGGGAGGCTGATCCTGTATACACCGCGCAGGCCTTTGCTGTGAGCAAAGATGGCACCAAGGTGCCGATGTTTCTCGTGCACAGAGCCGATGTAACATTGGATGGAACCAACCCCACGCTCCTATATGGCTATGGAGGTGAGTCTTGCTAGCCAATCTTCTTTGAGCCATTGGTTGTCTGCACTGGATACATAACAGTCACACTCTTCAAACACACCAGAGCCAATCGAAACACCTTGATCTTGTGTGTGCACAGAGTCTGTAAGTGACTGACAAAATGCCTCGCAGGCTTCAATATCAGTCTGGAACCAGGCTTCAGTCCGTCCAGGCTGTGTTGGATGCTAGCATATGGGGGCATCTATGCGGTGGCAAATCTGAGGTGAGGCCCAATCGGCAATGCACATTGACCAGCCGAATGAGGTGAGCGGGACCTTGCCTAATCCTAAACAATTTGGTCACTTCATCACTGGTTGTGTATGCGCTCGCAGGGGTGGAGGGGAGTATGGCATCACATGGAGAGACGCCGGCAGTGTGCACAACAAACAGAATGTATTCGACGACTTCATCGCCTGCGCTGAGCATCTCGTACAGAGCGGCTACACGTCTCCAGCCAAGCTTGTGACACAGGTTTGTGCCATGAAACTTCTGAATTAAGGACCCTGGCATCTCAGCTCATCGCCTCAGTAGCCCCTCATTCTGCAACAGGCTTCACATGCTGTATGGATGCTTGCCTGAAGCCATTCATACATGAGCATGTGCACCAGAATGGTCTCTACATCTGTGTGTGGGAGTTTGTCGATAAGCAGCCACAGATACAGCTGTCTCATGTGCAGGGTGGTAGCAACGGCGGCCTACTTGTGGCTGCTTGCGCTAATCAGGTACAGGCATACTTGCCAGAAACTGCCATGCTTCATGCGGCAATGCTCAGTCAGGCTGGTCCTCATGCATGGCGGTGCGTGTCACACGCACGTGCGCTGGACCTGAAGATGCATGGTAAACTACACTGAGCAGACAAGGATATCCAAGGGGCGTCAGGGAGCCCACAGCTGGTAGCTGCACTTGACTTTACTGATGGGCTGATCTTCTCTATGCAGAGGCCAGACCTATTTGCAGCTGTGATCGCACAAGTCGGTGTGATGGACATGCTGCGTTTCCACAAATTTACCATTGGCCACGGATGGCGGTCAGACTACGGTGATCCCGACAAGCCGGACGACTTCCCGTACCTGCTCGCATACTCGCCCCTGCACAATGTGCGCATGCCGCAGCAGAGCCCCAGGCAGTACCCGGCCATGCTGCTGACCACGGGCGACCACGACGATCGCGTGGTCCCTCTGCACTCCCACAAGCTTCTGGCCACACTGCAGCACTGTGCAGCCCATGATGACGCTGATGAGCAGAGAAACCCGCTCATATCCAGAATTGAGGTAAGCGCTCATGCCTATGCCATTTTGTGAGAGTGCATGGCAGTCAGAGCCCAAATATATTCTGGGGCATTTTGTTGCAGCTCGTAAGGGTTGCAGGATCTTGTTGTGACTTGGTGGCACAGGGCACCTCTAGTCCCTTCAAGGATTGTGAGAGCCAGCGCGCTGAAAATTGGTGTGGGCATTGGGGCAGGTTCGGGCTGGACATGGGGCTGGGAAGCCGACAGAGAAGGTCATTGAGGAGGCCTCAGATGTGTATGCTTTCGCTGCTGAGGCGATAGGAGCGTCCTGGGTTTTGCAAATGCCTGACAAAGTAGAGGTTGATCAGGTCACAAACACAGGTCAGAGAATTCTATAGCCTGGCGGAAAGTTGTGCTGTGGGATGAATATATGTTTTTGGGGTGCTATGCTTCCTGCGCCAAAGTGTAGAGGAGCAAGCGCACGAAAAGGAACACTCAAGGAAGGAAATCTTAACCCTACCGCCATATAATGACGACAGCAGCTGTTTTGGCAACTGTACGTCAGCAGTCCTTTATCGTGTTATGTGCATATTCACGAGCTTCTCAAAGGCAGTCATCAGACCGCGCGGCAGTCGCTCTGCATTCCTCCTGCCTTCGGACCTTCACCAAGCAAAGGACCGTCCAACAAAGTTGCAACGGCAGCCGCGTGCTTGATACGGAAGCCAGAGTGAGCAGCGACATCTTGCTATATACAATGATAGCAGGAGCCTACTCAGAAAAGAGCGGAACGTGCACCATCCTGTGGTTATGTGTGATGCTTATGCTCTGACTTGAGTATATGAGCTGCATGGCGCGGCCTTGAAGCCGCGCTGCATTATACCAGTGCATACTCGGCCTCGAATGCGCAGGGACCATGATGAGGGCCGGGAGCTTGGCTCTGCTTGCTTTGGCACTCTTGGGCTGTGCGGCCGCGACTGACGTGCAGGTGCGGGATCTTAGATGCAGACCTTGGTCACAGCCTTTCGAGCGGCATGTCGAATAAGCCTTTCGTTTGAACCTCAGACACGCAGACCGTTCCAGCAGGGTGCAATAAGTTGACCGCTCACAGTGATTTCAAATACTGCATGTCACTGTGTGAGAGCCTCAGAGTGAGTGTGCCGTTTGTGGGGCGACACCCTTCTCTCATGCGCAGGGCTTGCTCAACCAGACGCAAAACATCGTCGACGCCCTCAACCCAATTCAGCAGGTGCAGAACAAGGTTGATGGTCTCTTCCAGCAGCAGTGCGGGCCTATCGCGCCAGGACAGGGCTTTTTGCCTGGAGGTAAGTTGCCACACCAGCTGCCACAATACCTGCACCTGTGCCTGTTTGTGCTGATCAGACTGGCGTGTTATACAGCATATTGTAGCAACCAGCAACATCCTAATACGGTCAGATATACACAGGCAACATCAGGACTGTGGACAGCTCTGGACCTTTCAACTTCACTGCACTCTCTGTACAGGCTGATGAAATTCAGGGTGAGTGGCCACTCTTCCAGATCATGCGGCTGCATATCTGCATGTTTAGTCAGATACATGATGGGGCTGCCAGGTGCTATGGCACTCTTGCTTATGATGGTTGCAAGTGTGTGCCAGCTGCGCATGGCATGGGACAGAGGGTGTTTGGTTCCTGCAATAGCATACTGGATGCGCTGTGCAGCGGGAATCGCCGCCAAGCAGGCATACACTGACAGGGACATCATCACCTTCCTGACCAACGTGGAGTGCCTGGAGGGGCAGTTCGACACCTGGGGCACCTTCGGCCGCGGTTTCATCAACGGCCTGGAGATGGGCGGCCCCACGCCCATCGGCGCCCAGAAGGCCAACCTCACCGAGGCCACCCTGCGCTACCTGGAGGAGGTCGCCCTCAACGAGCAGGTGCTGCTCCTGGCCTGTGCGCTCCAGGATGTGCTAGCTTGATGGGACACATCTTTCAAGCATGCACAGCTGCCCAAATCTGCGGCTCATGCTCCTGCATCCAACTTTGCAGTTCGCACAGGGCGTGCATGCACACGCTGCCTCTGCTACACCTGGCATATAAACCAATGGCTAGTATCAACCTTGCCAATATCACCAGCCCAGGTCTGCATGTGTTGCAGGGACATGTCCTGTTCACTCGCCAGGCTGGCGCCCTGAACCCCTGCCCCGCGATAGACTTCACTGGTGGCTTCAACGGCTTCTTTGCTGCTGCCTACGGAGTGGCAAGCGTGCAGGCTAAATTCGGCGCACCCTTTAGTATGCCTCCACACTGCTCGCGACATGGTTGTGATGCAGTGCCTGCGGAACCATCCCGCCAGACAACACCTGATTCAAAGCAAGTATGGCAGTGTTCACCGGTTACAGACGCAGATGCATTTCTTTCCTGCAGATGCCTGATTATGCATCTATTCCCCCAAGATTGGCTGCAGTCCACTGAGGTTTTGCCTGTGTCGTAGACCCCTTCCTGAATGATGTCAACTTCGTTCTCAGCGTGCTCACTCTGGAGGAGCTTGGCGCCACGGGCAACAAGGTGCGCACCCAGCGATCATGGCGTACTGTCCTCTTCATGTGTGCGGCACAGCCTTGTCCTACCTGACATACTCTTTGACAGGAGTCTTCTCAGACATCAATGCTTCTTGGCACAGGGACTTATTGGACTCACCACCAACCCTGTCCTGGCAAATGGCATCGCTGGCCTTGCCACATCAGCAACCGCCCAAGCTGCTGTCGAGGTGCAACACCTACACCCTTTGTGCATGCACAGTACTTGCCCTTGACCTCAACGATGGCATATTGCATCACACTGCAAGAAACCAAGTTTGAGCTTGACCTGCACACTTCAAAAGTCACTCACTGATTGGGTGCCTGTGCGTGCAGCGATTCCTGTTGTACCAGATGAGGAACGTGATCGTCCAGCCCTTTGGCGAGACTGCCCAGCAGGTCTTCGCACGCGTGTCCGCGCAGCGCGAGGCTTGGACGGGCACTGGGGTGAGTCTACTAGACTGTCAGCCCTTCGCGTCTGGACATCACTTGGTCATGCCTCTGATCTTGACTGCTTGGGAGGCTCTCACAGTAGACGGACAAATTTGCACAGATAAAGTAGGACGTTTTATGCTGAAGGCTTGGGCCTGTTGTGCAGCTTCTTGACCAGGGGCTTGTGAACACTGACCCTCGGTGAGACCGCCGCACTACCTCTAAATACTTTATGCTTGATGTGTGCCATCCACAAGAGGGTCTGCTTACACCTGGCACTTTCCATTGTGACGCCCTGCAATCAAGAAGTCCTTCTCGTTGAGAGAAGGTGCGTGATGTATTTGATGAGCTGCTCTCTGCAAGCTTACGTGGTGAGACCATGTGCCTGGTCATGCAGTTTCCTAGCAGTCTCCGACGGCTTTGTGAACAACATCCCCACAGACATCCGCGGCCTGACCAGGAACCGCACCCCCCAGCAGCTCATCAACATCGTCACGCTGGGCAACGCCAACGGCGTTGGAGGCTTCTTCCCCAACGGACTCGTGAGCATCTAGCGCCTCTGCTTCCCTTGAAGTGATTGAAAGAAGTGAATGTGCAGTGAATCTTACCATGAGTCCATACCTAGCACTTGCAAGCATTAAGGGCATGTCAAAGCAGCAGCGAATGCTGTAAGCCCTCCAGCCAGCAAAGCAATCACATCTCACACTGAAGGGCATCACATGTACCACACCGTCTAAAGCAGATCTTTGGGCTGCAGATCGGAAACATTAACAAACCTACTGGCTACAATGCAACAAGCTCAGGCCTGCAAGACATCCCCAAGAACCTCGTCTACTCTGGCCAGGCAAGCTGCCACCCGTCCGTACACGTTGTATAAATTCCAGGGCATACAGACTCCTTGAGGGCCGGATGGAGTAGCTGCTGTTGCATGTGTAAAAGTTCTGTTGCGCTCAGCGCAGCCTTGATAAGGGTGTAGCTTGTGCAGGAGTCGGTGGAACAAGTCGGAGCACTCATGCCCCCACTGACAGGCCCCACCCCAACCTTTGTTGATGGAGAGCAGTACATCATCGAGCCCACAAGCGGGCCCTTCGCAAACCCAACCTACCTCACCCGCGGCTACACGCCCCTGCCCACCACCTACACCGTGCAGGGCATCAACACCACCACTACAGGTTGAGGCCATGATTGTGAGTAGCCACCATGGCAAGAGCGCGCACTGCCCGGCCACTGGTCCGCAAGGCGCACTCAGCCTGATCAGAGCACCGTGTACTGCGCATGGCAAGATGCTCCACAGCAACACGGTGCAATTCTGGGCCCAGTCTTAGCAGAACTTCCCGCCTACCAATAAGGCTGGGGTCCAAGACTTGGTGCTCCAAGACGTAGCGATACGGCAACGCTGTCAACAGTGTATGCGGGTGCTCTTATGCATCCCGTTCTCTTTTTCGCAATACACTTAGATAGTTGGCCATGCTCAATAGGGAAGCCCAAGCCTTGTGATGAATCTTTGACCTGGCCGCCCAGGATGGACTCAAGCAAATCACATGTACAGGCCAGATCACAAGAGGATCATGTTTATGGTTCCCTTCCAAGCGGTGGGCTGCCATAATCTTTTGTATACTTCGCAACAGGTAGTAGGCCAAGCTTTGAGCCTTGCAAATAGATAGCAACTCCAAGTGAGCAGACATTCTGTATCACATCTCCTTTGCCACTCTGTGTGCTTCTACAGCAGCTTGATAGTCAGCTATGGCCTAGTGTCTTCATGCGTGTGATGCAATCTAGAGCCATGCAGCACTGGAAAGGACCACCTGATTGTCTTGAAAGTGGCCGGATGTTAGGATTGTTTGAATGTTGAGATGTGACAGCCTAGGTGACTGGTCACTAGAGGCGCCATCTGCATTGGAGTGAATGGCAGCATGACTATTTGATGTAACAAGAATGGACGCTTGCATGATTTTGACAGAATTCTTCCTGAAGCATGTGCAACTTGCATTGAATGCCTGCTAGTATACTATGTACATACAACCACATATCTATGTGTCCCTTCCCACCAGCTTGGCGCTCATCCAAGCCTGTCAAGAATGGGTTTGCCCTGGCCAGGACGTCATACCATACGGCTGCGCTTCTCTGCAAACAATTTTGACTTGAACATTGTCTTGCGAACGTTAGGACAGCAAAGCTGCTTTAAAGGCTGCAGTCCATGAGGTTGATTCAGCCTATGAACATTGCGGCGCAGCATCTTCTAGGTCTGCAGATGGTATGGGTCCGTAAATAATGCCCGCCCTTCATGTCAAAGTCCTGCAGAATCAATCAGCATATAGTTGCAGGTCAAGAATAAGGCTAATCTCTAACATCCCTCATCCAAAAGGGCTCTCCTCCTCTACAATACTGTCTGACTCTGGTGTAGCCCTTTCCTATCACCTGTAGCCTGCCTCCAGGTAAGGTGCAGACCTCTCAGCAGGGAGTAGCTGTTGTTATTCTGCTGCTCCATGGCAGTGTCTGTTTATATTCTTTAGCATACTCTGTCTTGCATATAAGAAGCTCTGCTGCCCTTATGCAAGACATAATCGACACTCGGATCTGGATGAAACGCAGGCCCTGGAGTAGGCGCACAAAAATTCTACTGCCCAGGAGAGACCCTTTCAATTGTCTCTGATTTGATAGATGAAGACCACTGTCTACGATTATAATCTCACAGTACGAGCCAGACTACCTACTGAAGAAACATAACACTTTAGTGCAATTCTGTCTGAGAATGTCCTGAGCTGGGCAAAGCCGATGTGTAGCCAAAACATTTGCAGCCTATGCTCACAACTTGCAGAGAGCCTGCAGACAAGTCCTCGCATAGCAGAAAAGAGGCTGGGCCGCCACATGCAATGCGACAGCATGTCAATGAGCAGGTAATGATGCGCCTGATTCCTTCAAGGTAAGGCTGCGTCAACCTGAATGAAGAAAATCCTCATAGAAGACTCCCTATACAGCCAAGCCTGGCACTAAGTGAAATTGTTCAAACTAATCTGGACAGGCCAAGAAGGAAGAGAGGTTCTGCTGCCCCACTGGGTCCCTGCTCCACTTGAGTCAGCCCAGCTGTGTCTGGCAATGATCTGATCACACTCCCACGTTCAGTGAGAGCCTGCTTCCTTGGTGTCCTGAGTCCGGAGAATCTCATGGCAGCCAAGACGGGCGCATCAGGAGGAGCCTAGCGGGGGCAGCTCGCCGAGGCGGGCAAGGAGGCTGGCAACCAGGCGGTTGTCGTAGAGGGCGCTGCTCATGGGCTTGCCAGAGATGGGGCTGATGCGGCTGGCGGCCAGGTGCTTCTGGATGGAGCCGCGCTCATAGGTGTAGCCATCGGCCGCCACCACAGGATCCACCAGGGGCGCCTGCCAGCACAGGCCTCCTCAGGTCGCCATAAGCACAGGACCTCATGTCCAGCATTCACCCCGCTCAAGCACCTTTGGACTCGGCAAGGCATGTCGCTGTTGCTCACCGCATGCCGATCGATTGGGATGGGATGCCTTACGACTGTAAGTGCGTTTGAGGGGGTTGACAACTAGGAGTGGCCTAGGTCATGAGCACTTTACTTCGATGATTCAGGAGCACTTTTCTCCAATGATTCATGCTAACACTGTGTTCAGAGAGGTGTTCAAGGGAAGACACCTGTGTGATGGGGTCGGTGATGTCATTCTGCAGGTCCAGAAGGGTCCCAGCCACAGTCTTGAGCTTGCTGATCCTGGCCCTGCGCCTCCCGGGCACCTGCTGGTCCAACTGTGCCTGCATATCAGCCCAACTCTAATTTCATACACGCATGCGCACTTTTGTGGTGACTGAACGCGCAAGGCGTGCAATCACCTTTGCATGAGCACATGATGATCAGGTGATAGGCTGATGCAATGTGAGTTGTTGTGATACAGCTTTGTGCAAGACGTTACCTGAGCCACCGAGGGATCTGGGAAGCTGCCTAAATCATGATTTGGGTCCACCGCTGCAGAATTAGAGTGCAGCCTTGCCTGCGCTGGGAGCACAGCCACTGCTGATGGCTGCCCTGACTCGAGGGCCTCCTGATCCGTGGCCCTCTGCCGCCTTCCGCGCTCTCGCTTGCCGCGCTGGGGCCTGGACTCCTCCACCACCGCATCTGCAGCCATGAACAGGTGCTGAGGACTGATGCATAGATGGCTATACCATGATGAGGGACCTGCCTGTCCTAGATGTATCTTGGACCATAAGTGTCATTGATGTTGACGATGAGTCCGCAACTGTCTGCACATCAAAGAAGGATCCAGCATGAGAGACAAGCTGCTTATTTGAAACACTGTGCAGCGTTGCACCTTCAGCCCAAGCCTGAGAGCTGTCATGGATGCCAAAGCCCTCCCCAAAGGCTGCGCTGGGCGCAAGGCCGACAGCTTCAGGCTCCTTGGCAGCTGCCAGGGAGCGGCGCGCCTGACGCTCCTTCTCGCGGCGGCCGCTGCGCTTCTTGGGCCGCCGCGATCGACCCCCGTTCTCCTGTGGACCCTCCTCTTGATCAGCACCTGCATGCAGGTGCGCCCCTTTCACTGCACTTGTCAACTCATGCTTGTCTATGATCAGCACGACAACCCTGACACACAATCGATACCGTGCTGTGACTGGCCCTGCGCCAAAGCCGTCGATGTGCAAAGATCTCTGGCTGTCATCATCTTGAGAACACTGCATCAGCTGCCTTGCTGCTGCCCTGTGCAACTCCAAAGAAAGGCATGGGCCACTGGTCGTGCTGTGCAAGCAGCAGCTGTTGTTTAAACTGGAGAGCTCGAGAACGTGGGGCGCACTGGGTCCATCGCGCACAGGACTGAAGCCAGGAGGCTCTGCCAGGCTGGAGTTTGGGGAGGTGACGACAACAGGCATGCTCGACACCGCTTTTGCTGCTGCAGGTGCACCAGCATCTTCTTGGTCTGCCGCTTCCTCCTCCTCCTCCTCCTCCTCAATGTCTGTGGCTTCCTCTCTGCGCTGTGTTCCATCCACCAGACCTCTGCAGCATCATAGGCCAGTAATGATGATCAGCAGCATGCATGAGAAGGCCAAATTCCCCAAGCTGGTCATGTGAATCACAATTGCCAAAAGACAGCGTCAGGGGCTAATCATGACTTGAACACCACACAGTTCTTGTGTCAAAGAGCGGGTGCAGAAGCAGCAAGCGGGACAATCTAGGTCATGCCACACCGTCTTCGATGGCGGCGGTCACGATCCCCGCGGGCCTTGCGTGGGCGGCGTGCCCTGGAAGCCGGAGCATCTGCTTCCTGAGACTGCTCTGCGGCGATTTCGCCCTCCTCAGGACCCTCTGCATCAGCATGCTCAGGTGCCTCCGCGGATGCGTCATCCTGCATGTACATGGGTTTGATCTCACACTAATAGCCTGGTTGAACGCAGCTTTCAAGCAGCTGGAAACTGCCTGTATGTCACCGTGCGCAGCCTGTACCTGATGGGGGGGAGATCATGGCATTGACCAAGTCAAAACGCACCTCGAGGGCGTTCCTTTCTTTAAGCAAAGCATTCTCAGTTCGGCTGCCATGGGGACGTGGCTCTTGTTTGCGGGTTGCATTGCGCTCATGAGCTGTTTGATCTCCAGCTCTGGCATCATTCTCCACATCCTGCAGTAAATACAGCCTTGCCATACTAGCATGTCTGGCCTATCCATGGCATGTGCTGAACAGCAAGGATTTGTGCGCTGCAGTCCGATGCAAAGAATTGTGCATCTAAACTTGTTGTCCACTTTGATGGCAGTCAGGGCAGGTAAGCGCACCAGATTGAGCTTCTTGAGCTGCTCAGTGGCTGCGTCCGCAATCTGCTGAGCGTCTAGTACCCCTCGCTGCAAATCTGCTATCTCCTTTTGAAGCCCAGGCCCCTGATATGCATACACTGCCTGCACAGGAAAGACCTCTGGCATGGAGACATATCTACATACCGCAACCTGACACGCAACAATTGTTGCAAAGACAGATACTGCTGTTGAAGCTCTGCTACATGGGTATAGCAGGCTGTCCCTGGACAATCATTTACTCCACACCACTCATTGCACAATTGAATTGGGAAGAGACTGCGTTGAGAATCTGTGCATGCCTCAGCAGCAGCCTTGAGGGAAGGCGGGATGTCGTCGCCAGGTCTTGCTGCGTCCAGTTCCTGGCTTGCCCTAGATTCAAGCTTCTTGGCAGCTGCCAGCTCCACCTTCAGGCTTGAATAGAGCTGCACAACCTGCAGGTATCAAGGGCCCTCCGTATTCTCTGGCTGCTGACATAGCTGGTTGGTACCTTTGCCATCCATGCAGCAGCGTATGTGCAGAGGCGTGACGCACTGTGGAGGAGCCTTGCTTCCTGTGTGCAAGTTCTGCACCGGCATGTATCTCAGGGCTGATCACTGCATACCTCTTGGGGATCAACCCCTGATGACAGCTGCATGGCTTCAAGATCCTTGCTGACTGAGTCAGCAATCGCCCTGAGGCTTTTGGCACGGCCTCGGCCAGAGCCAGAGATGGCCATCCTGAGGACCTGCAGAGAAAATTGTTCAGCCTGCAGCACTGCGGCAGCTGGGGGTTTGGACATGCAGTGCACACGATCCACAAGTTGTGTCGATGGCTCAATGCTTTGAAGCACTGGTACCTTATTAGTGCTCGACATGATGTCATAAATGAGCCTGGCTCCCTCTGCCAGGTCGGGTGGCCCGTCTATGTCATGGAGACTTTCCTGCTCCTCCACATGCTTCAGCACCTGCATCCATAAGCGCAAGTATGCTCAGATTGTGCGTGCATGGAGCGCATGCGCTGCCCTGACAATCTTTCCACCAACAACGCATGCTGGTCGTAGTTACCATGGCTTTAATATACCATGATGAGTAGCAGTATCGCAAAGGTGAAAGCATGACGCACCAATGTCACAGCAGCAACAAAGGCCTGTGTGAAGGCAGGTCTGCCGGCTTCAGGCACTGCTTCCACTGCAGCATGTACTGTGCCTTGTAGAGGAATCCATGTGAAGGCTGATTGGCCAGATCTTCGCACAGAGGCATTGACCGCATATGCAGCGTACAGGGCCATGTCACTGAAACGTGAAGCAGTGGCATCGTCCAGACCCGCATCCTTACAGACATCTTCAACGCCACTCTGCAACGGCCATCTTAATATAAAGCTTAGAGCTACCGTGACAAGGGCGTTGGTGATCAAGAGGCTGCGAAAGGGAACCCTCAGCGGGTCCTCTTTTGGATGTCAAAGGCTGACAGAATTTCGACAATAAGTCACGTTGCACCCTCATGGGCTTTCCTGAGAGCACTATTTTGATGCTCGTGTTCCTACTTTGTCAGGCTTGTGCACGCAGGGGCACCCTGTCTCATGCCAGCGCTCACAACATAGCAATATGCAACCGCGCGATATCTCGACAATTTTGCTACACATGGCACATGGCCTACCGGGGAGAAGCTTTCGTTGTCCGCCTTCTGCAGCGATGCTCGTAGCCTCTCCTTGATGTCGTCCGGTGAACGCCTGCTTCCAGTGCTGTGCCTATTTTTGCCCGCAGAGCCTCGTCGATGGCCTGCCATGAGCCAAAGCTGTTTAAGGACAGTCTTCCCGTTCAACGATGTCTTGAATACTACATCTGAGAGCAGAAGTGTGAGAAGGAGAGCTCCTAAGACCCTATGGGTCGATGAGCATCAGCTTCCAAACCCTCGGAAGCTGTTCAGACGCAGGGGCCCCGAGCGCTAGGCGTCTCGTGATGACGCATGTCTTCCAACAGTAGAGCAGCATGAAAAAGGAGCTGATGGGGAGGTTCATGTTCATCCCATGCGGTGCCAAAGGGACATGCCTTCCGAGTCATCGAGCGCAAATAAGCGGAGGAGTACCGTGTCCCCCACAGGGGTCATTGATCAGCTGAGAGTATGCTTTTGGCCACTACTGAAGTCCTGGCGCTTGTGCTTTTTGTTGTGGGAGCTCTGGCAGCGGCCCTAAATTACTTTGGCGGATCGACTTTGTACCTGGTCCTCCAACTGTGGTGGCAAGGTACACCCAGGTTGTCACCATGTTGTTGCATGGACACCGCCCGAAGGATTGCGTTGTGACCTCAACGTGCCCGCAGGCTGTATCAAGGTTAAGGGAATTGCCTTCAGTCCCAAGTTGTCTGCCAAGGGCTCAGCCCTCGTACAACCTGAGGGCATAGGAGGTCACACTATCTTCGAATCCAAGCAGGTAGTTGTTGACAGTAATTTGAGCGGCATTGTCACAGGTAGGCTATGCACCTCAAAAGCCTGGCACCGAGGGCAAGGCTTGTAGCATAGCAACGTTCTCAATCTCAAGCAATATGCTCCAGTGCAACCTGATTATCCGCAATTAGATTTGATAGGGCTTGCAGGTCACCAGTTTGAGTGTGTCATTTCACAGCCATGGCTTGACTGGACTGCGGAGGAGGATGGAGACTCACGTCTAGTGCAACTCCTCAAGGTACATGGCCCTGGTGATACACGCATGCTCAGCATGTTGTCTTGACATTCCATACCAATATAGAACAGCTGTTGCCAGCGCTCAATATCCCCACCTCTTGCCTGAATGTCATCAGAGAGGGCTTTTTGGGTGCAGGAAGTTGGGTACATCAAGGAGGTGAAGGCTCCACAGCATCCAGGCCGGGTGAATTGCGTAGAAGGCAAGGGGCACTACATTGTCTTTATTGCTGTACAAAGTTACTTCTGCATGCCAGTTCAACGTTGGATCTGCATGCTGCAGGAAGCACTGCCAGTAAGTCTGAGCGGAAGTCTCCAGTGTTCAAGGCCAAATGGCAGGCCGAGATCCGAGCATATTCAGCTCACGTCCACCTCATCGATGGCCAAATGGACATGTCTATGGACATGGGGTGCGCAGCCATCTGTCTCCCTGCTAGCTTGGCCTACATGTGCTCATGTAGACCTGTATGCAGCAGGTGTGCCTCTGGTCCGCAAGAACAGCTGCCATCAGGGTGTAGTCTCGCTGGGGTGACGAGGTCGGCTGTGTGCAGGATTGTGCTGGGGAAAGACATGAGGGTGAAGGGACTGGTGGGTCTTAGCAGCATTAGGAGCGACGCTGAGGAGAGGGGCGACTCAGCGCAGGACCGCTGGTATGAGGAAGCACAGATTCCAGACTCTGAGGTCACAGGTGCGCATGCTGAGCATCCCAGAGGACAGCTGCTTTCAAGCACAGAGTGCCTGTTGTCAAGTTTCTTGAGTACTTTCGGCAAGCATTTGGCTCTGATGTACATGTACCAGACATTTGCGCCACATGCAGGCCGCCTCAAGTATCCCCTAGCCCTCGCTGCAGCCTCTGAGAATGTGGCATTTGAGCTGGCAGGCTGGCGCACCAGCACAGGCATCTTGCTGAGGAAGCCCATCCTGGCCTCCCTACAGCTCACACCAGACATTGCAAGGCAAGCAATCACCTGTGTAGCAGCCATGATCTTCCGGAAAATTTCAAGTATTTGGGTCACATTGCTCACCGGGGCAGCAGTGAACTGGTGTGTCTCATGCGCCTTTCCTGAAGTAGCGCATCCCAGCACAGAAACGGGCGGACTGCAGCTCCTCAGAGACGCCCCTGTCTGACAGGCATTCTGTGCGTGCAGCTATGGCTTGGCAAAGCTATCCCCGCTGCTCCACTGCGCACTGAGGCTGGAGGAGGGCGACAGCATCACTGTGCGCATGAGCCCCACGGCCATGCATCTGCCGGCCGAGTGCTACACCGTGCGCCTGGAGCCCATGAAGCTTGTTCTGGCAACCCGCGGCCTCCTGCACAGCATCCTGAGCCTGCTCAAGTGGGTGATCCCCGCTCATTTGTGGGCTTGATTGTATGCCTGACTGCAGCCATCACATCACTTGTTCGGGGCTGCATATCTGGCATCGTGAAGGGTAAGAACGACCCCACAGATGCACTGGGGGAGTCCTTGGACTTCATTGAGCCCAGGCAAACGCACAAAGCAGTGTGGTTGATGAGCTACATGCCGGGAGTTGAATGCTGCATGACTGCGCAGCCTGGGCAAGGGCGCGGGTCACCTGAGTAGGCTGGAAGCATGGACAACCGCACTAGAGGCTGATATCTACAAGGTCAGCCATTGAGCCCCAACAAAGCACCTTTCTCACGACTTTCTCCGCCCGCTCATAGTATGGGCTTGCGCTCTGGGACAGCTGCCTACGTATTGCCAAATGCTTTGAAGCACATTGATGCAGGCCCTCTGCCAGTGCAGTACTTGCAGGCTTAGTCCTGGCTAAGCATTGCAAACCTGTGCAGGATGGGCTCATAGTCTCAAAGCGCATGGACATTGTTGTGGGCCTAGACGCACAGCGGGGAAAAGGTGCCGCCGTCCGCATATGCTTGATGAAGCTGCCCATGTACTGTGCTGCCTTGTTCAGGCCTTGTTTGTAGACGCCTGATGCACCAGACACCATGGTAATGTCACGAGCAATGTCGAGTGTGGCAAGGCTTGCAGGAGTGCATCTGGCGGCGTGGGGTAAGGTTGACACAGCCCGGGGCAATGCTATCGACATGATGCTAGGAATCCCTGGGCCCAGTCTGCTGCCCTTAGGGCTGACTGATCTGCCCGAGGACTATGTCTTCGTGATCCCCATGCGCGGCACAAGCCAGCACCCAGAGATTGACATTGTCAGGCAAGGCATTGCGCGGCTCCCAGCACACTCTGTAGATGGTCAGAAGTCCACCCAGCTGTCTCTATCTGTCATGGCTGCATGCGCAGAGTCCTTTCCTCACCAACGTCACAGATGCTGACGCGTGATGCCTTTGCGGCTGCAGGGCGGGCAAGCAGCTGACAGAGCTGGTCATGAAGCAGCACGTGTCGCAAGGCCTGCCTTTCATGAAGGGGCTCTTCAAGAGCCAGGACCAGAAGCAAGCTGCCAAGACACCAGCAACCGATCCGCCGCCTGCTCAAAGGCCCTTCCCATGGGAAAAAGGCTCAAGCAAAGGACCACTGTAATGTAAAAGGACAGCCAGCATTCGCCGCTTGCTACCTCGGAGGAAATAGATGTGGCAGCGCACATTGCCGCAGGGTATGAATTCTGCTTGCTGCCATGCAGGGACTGGTGTATAATCTTGTGAAGTCATGAACATGTGTGACATATGCATCATAGGCTGCCTTCTGGCCGCAATGCGAAAATTAAAATCCCGACCAAAGCTGCAATTGATGAGCAAGCCGCTGTTCTATAGCTGTACATGTCAGCTGGCGGGTCTGCTGCAGCTGTGTGTAGAGATTATGGCCAGCTGGCCAGTGTACATTCATGGCGGATTAGCCTCAGTAGTAGTGGGGGACTGTCGCCACTGACTTGATGTACACCAGCCATATATAGAATGTCTAATGTGTAGGCTGATAGTCACAAGCTGCACCCTTGTAATGGTGATGAATGGTCGGCGCTGTGCCCGGGGCAGATGCAGCGGGAGGAAGGACTGCAAAGTTCACATGGTGACTGGGTGATCACGTTGACGTTACTCCGTAACCTCCAAGCAGCGATAGCACTTGAGCGCAGTGGAACGTGCGAGGCGCTGTAGCTCAACGCACAACTCAGCTATGCCAAGAACTATGCAATAGTACGAAGCCCTTCCCACTCGAATTGCCTGACGTAGTAAGTCTTCCGTTGGCAGGCCTTAGGTCGGCCCGGCGTCGCACCGGGCGCGGCAAAAACCGCTAAAGAAAAGATGTCATCTTGCTGCTATCCGTCGCCAGCATTGGCGGCCCTGCCCTAACACCAATCTGACAAGACGGATCATTTCTTGGTCGGATAACCTTGGACACATGCGATGACTGTCAGCAAGCTGGGCTTCTGTCACCTTTCTGCGAGTGTATGTGGGAACACAGACATTGCTGCTCTTCACAGACGTTTCGCAAATGAGTCACTTACATCCCTGGCGCCTGATACTGAGGGGTAAGCTGGGACGTGTCTTCGGGTGTCCCTAGGCTTTCTCTTCCGCACCAGCTCACTGATAATTCACGGCACATGCTGATACAGACGATTTCTGGGTGCTAACTGCATGGAATGTCGTTGCCTATCTGCAAGCTATGTAAGACAATGGAAGACTGCGTGACGCTCAGCCCCGGCCCCCAGTGAACCTGCCCAGATTGATGTATACTTTGCCTGTGCTCTCCCACTCCTCAGAGAACAGCCTCAAGGATCAGCATCGTCCGTGGCCACCAGGTTATATCTTTCTGCCATCCAGATTGTAGGATTCAGTCGTTGAGGGATGAGACAAAAGCAACCCTGATGCAAGATGCTGTGAGCTGTTGCTGTGCAGGTAGGCACCGTCATGGTGTTGGGTGGTCAGCCAACAAGAAGCCCTTAAAGTCCGTGCTGACCATTGCGGGAGGTGCTGCATTGTGGGGCCTGATTGTCCTGGCCACACATCTTCTCTGGGCTCCCCCCAAGACAGGACTGCTAATCGCACCTCCAAAAGAGATGCCCAACAGTGCCACATTGCTGGAACCAGCGTCAATCAGCCTGATGGAGGTTGTGCATCCTGGAGTAGCTTCTGAACGCTTGACTGGCTCTTGGGCAAAAATGAACAAGTAGAAGTGAAAGTCTCTTGTGCCGTAAGTGAAAAGTTCTGCTGTGCAGACGTGCCATAAGGGAGGCCTGCTTGTTCTGGGTCAGCCAAGGCAGTTGGTGCGGTTGCGGTATGGGTTTGTATCGCAAACACAGCTGCAAAGGCTGCAGGAGCACCTCTTAGTACGATGGCCGCTGATGACTGCTACAGAGCTGGCAGCAGGCTACAATGCTCTCAACATCGATTTGAACGGTGATGGTGTGCCTCTGTCTAGACCTGAGCTTCCCTGCTCACGTTACACCATTAGCAGTCAACTGGGAACTCGTGACCTTTAATGGCAAACCAGCGGCTGCTTTTGGGCTAGGCAGTCTTATGCATACACGTGTAACGTTCATGATGTGTTACATGCAACCCTCCTGAGCTGCGCATGCAACGGCATACAGGCTGGGGCAGGCTGCAAGGCGCCTGCCTGAGGCATGGCGTAGCAGATGGCGAAGACCCCAACAGTGCCGCTTGCACAGCGGAGGAGGCGCCTCTCTCTGCCTTGCATGACCTGGCGCAGCTCCTGAGAGCGCCCTGGGCAAATGCGTGGTCCCTGAATGTAGTCTACTCTCAGCCAAAGACCGTCAGACGTGCAGGGTATGTCTGGCGGCCCTCCTGCAGTGGTTGCTGCCTCACTCGCAGGAGTTGTTAGGAGGAGGTGCTGAGCCGGTTATGATGCCAAGTCTGGTTCAGTGAAGTCTTTGAGGTTGGTGCATGGATCTATGCAAGTGACTTTTGACATGCTGCGGTGCTGAATCACCAATTGGGGAGAGCACTTCTGGATTTGCAGGCAGTCTGGGCCTCAGGACCCTCATGTAGACAACTTGATGCTTCGCGATGGCAAGCATGAGTGCAGTGTGGCCTCATCTGAGACCAGTGTGCTGTACCTCCAAGTGCCTAAGGTGCGCTGCAGGTGCCCTAGTAGGCTTGCTTCCATGCTCGAGCTCAGGCTGCAGAGCACGGCATGTCAAAGGCTGTGCACAAAGGCACTGCTGCTCTGTCATATCTGTAGTGCCAGTGCGCAGGACATGCAGGGCGGGCACTTGACTATCTTTGAAGTAGATTCTGATGACAATCTGGCGCCTTCAAGGCACATCCAGGCTGAGCAAAATCTTCTTGTGCGCTTCAGGGGAAGTGCCCCTCACAGGTACATGGTCTTGCCTATGCACATCCTCAGAGCCTTGCCATGTCCTGCTCAGCAAGGCAAAGCGTGGTGCGTTCTTCTAAGGCACAGAGTACACAAATGTAAGCCTTGCACAGCAGCTTGTCTGCGCCCTACAGAATCTTGGAGTATAGAGAACCCAAAGCAAGGCTGACTTGGTGAAGGCATGCAGAGTGGAGGACTTCACCTCTTCATCTGTGCGCATCAGCATTACATTAGAGCAGTATCAACTGCCTGCGGTACTCTACCGGCTTGTGCCAGAATTTCAAGTCAAGAGGATACAGTACTGACAGTGTCAGTCTGACATGGCTTGTACACCACCAATGTGCTATCACGATCCAGTGGGTCATATACGCGGCATCGCAGCATTGTATCACCGGCGTAAGCCAAAATAGCCTCCTGTGCTTCTTTAAAGCACGCAAGACACGTGGCCATAGAGTCGTTTCTCTGATGCGAGGGCTCAAAAACTGCAGACAGTTTGTGCAGTCCTTGGCTGAGCAGCCTGGAAGCCATTGAAAAAAGCTATCTCTTGCTTGCACATGCATGTCCCGCACTGCCAAAAGGTCCATGCACCTCACTGGGGCTGCGCCGCCATACTATGCTGCAAATCTGCCTGCTTCTTGTACAGTTTCCTGTTTCAGAGGTTCAAGCGGGTCGCTCTCCTTCATGGGTCCCCCACAGGCATGGTAAAATATACAGTATATACATTTCCAGTCTTCGCAAACTGGAACCTTCTGTGGGGAAGTATGTCCAAGAAGCATTCTTAGATGAGCGCTAAGCTGTTGCTGCATGAACATTTGGTCATGCCAGACTGGCATGCTGCCAATCACAGATCTGTCAGCCTGGTACATGTACCGCACCTGCACAATTCAGAGTTTGTCAGGCACAGTCGCTATCCCAGTAAAGGCAACTGCAACTTGTAAGCATGGCGGAATGCATCCAGGGCTGTGCCAGAACTTGCAGAGTGGCACATAGGAGTGCGCACCTCCATCTCTTCACTGCAGGGAGGAAGGTTTGCTGTTGTCTTCTGCAGGCAGTCCATCACCTGCGCTAGATTCCTGACTAGCGCGATGCCCTGCTCCCGAGAGAACTCTCTGACCTGCGGTACGTCCGATTGATCTTGGCAAGCAAGGAAGGCGTGCCATGCCACAGGATACTGCACACCTGGGAAAGAGGGGTGACAACCATGCCGGTGTATGTGACTCAAGGCTCGGCATTGTAGCACTCTGGTCGCCTGCAGGTGCAGGGTGGCGGTCAGCACGGCATGCTGCGCATGAGGGGCAAGACAACTACTGACCTGTCGGCTGAGCTCCCTCTTTGGGTCCAACAGGTGCATGGTGTAAAGACCTGACGCCAGACCTGGAGAGCATGCCTCCGCAAAGCTGCTGAGCAAGGTCCTGTAGACCATTGCCTGTGCAGGCAATGAGCACCTCACAAGGCCATCGCAGCATGGTCTGCTGCTAGTGCCTGGGAGGGTTTTGTCAAGCCACATGAATGTGCTCACCATAGCGGCCAAAGCAGCACGGATTTCACCGCATAGCATAAAGGCTGAGCATCTCCTACCTGCAACTCGGCAGTCCTCTTTTGTGCATCAGAAGGGAGCGAGTTGCTGCGGCGGCTTTTCACCTCAACAACTACAATCTTCCCGAGGTCATCCAGTCTCAACTCATCGACAATGCCCTTTACCCACACCCCCTGCATGCGAAATGCGCATCGGAACTTTAGCCTGCATTGCAGTGGCATGACATAGCGTCCAGTGCTCAACCACTCACATGCATTACGCATGGGCCAGGCGCGCCTGAAGGTATGGCAGTGCTCTACCTTGACATCTGTTTCAGTTGGCTCGCAAGGCGTTGCACACGCCATTACACACTCTTCAGCATTGCAAGGAACATCCCGGTGAGCTGGTGTGAAGCACAGTAGTCACCGGAAGCTGCAGGTCTGTGTCACCTGCAGCTGCCCGAAGAGGTAGACCTCTCTGGTCAGTCCGCGCTTCATGAGCTGGCGTAGGCACTGGATGCAGCTCAGCAGGCGCAGCGCCCAGGCGTCCTCCGCTGTGGCCAGCTCCACGTCCACCTCCTCCTTCACCTCCGCCTCCAGCACTCGGTGCAGCTCCCGGCCGCTTGCCATGGTCGCCGTCTCTGTGGCCTCCTGCATGCGCCTCGCACTGTTCCCTCAGCCCTTCCTGCACTGCATGTGAGCAATTGGGGCGGCGATTTGTCAAGACTGTCACATGGATGTCGTCCGGGCCTGATGGGGCAGTGTGTCTTTGATGTGCCAAAGGGGTTGGGGCTATGGATACAGAGCCGGGGGAACATGCCTCCGGCAAGTGGGCGCTGAGTGCAAGTGCAAACTGCTGCTGGCACCATTGTGACGCGGTGAAGTCCGTGACGCTGAAGCCGTGTGGCCTGAAGCGTCTTCTGTCTTGCCGCAGCCCTATGTCTTCCAAGTCTGGTACACGCACCAGCTGCCTGGCTTCTGCAATCTGCCCGCATCCTCTGGCGGCACCATCTGCGGTGATGCTGTCGACTGGCCTCTGCTGTGGATCCTCTGTAGCATCCTCCTTGGTCCCACGGTCGGCCTTGCTTGTGTCAACGCTTGTGTTGCAATCACCAGATCCGGCTTTACTGACTGCCAAAGCACTGAGCCTCCTTGAAGATCTGGTGATTCGCTTTTGAGGTGGCGTTGGCTGTGCAGAGACACTACCAGTGCCGTGTGTCGATGTATTCTGAGCGAAACTGCGGTTGTCAGCTGAAGCGATGAGCTGCTCTGTAAGCTCAATATCCACGGCGGACCACTCCAGAGAGTCCTTGAAAATATCTGTCATGTTCCAGCGTATGTACAGAATGTATATTGCATACCTCTTGCCATCTGCTTCAAGGCCGATGGCCACTCATGTGTCACTCACATGGTATAGGCTTAGGCTCAAAGTAGCCAGTTTCTGCAGCCTCTAGTAAGCAAAGAGCGAAGCTGATACCTGTACAGAGGTATGTGCCACTGGCGTCATGAAGGAGTGGGCATGCCATGTCGTGCTCTGCCCTGCCCTGCCCTGCCCTGCCATGCCATGCTGCGTCGTTACGAGCTCATGCCGAAATGTGCCAGCAGTTACATGCAGACCCTGCTGTCTGAGGGTGATCTAGAGGAGGAGGGCGATGTACACAAGGGCTCACCGTTGCAGGAATACATGACAGACAGTTGGCTGACAGAGATCAGAGCAGGGTGTATACATGTCAAGGCAATTGAGGGGCATGTTGACAGCTTTGGTGAGCTGATGCGATTGTTAGGACAGAGGAGTGATAGACGTGCCCAACGATGCGGGTTACAGCGCTCTACCCAGCTCAAGCGGGAGTGGGAGCCCTCAGGCACAGGAGCCAAGCTTTCAGGGTCAGATGCAAGAGCTCCCAAGCATGCAGAGCGGAGCAGACCAGTTCCTGGCTTGACAAAGGCAACAGCAATAGTGTCAGAGATGACTATGATGCAGTGATAGCTCTCGCAGGTGTTTTCTATGCATCCCATCCCATGCATGTTAAGGAGGTGCCAGTTCTCCTCCTTTGCCTAGTAATCCCATGGTACCGGACACTGGGACTGACTCTCGCCTTGACAAGGCAGGACTGCATGTCCCAAGGATGTCCATGCGCAGGAGGCTTGACCCCGCAAGGGGGTCTTCCGGAGTGGGTGACGAGGCGCCTGGATGCCGCAGCTGAGATCTACCACCTCCAAGGTGTGGAGGCGCAGCAAATGCATATCAAAGAAACACCCCCTCCAGCGTGCGCTTTGAGAAATCATGGGCTGCTTGCAGCTCTGTAAAGTTTTGCAGTCCAATCCTGTGACTTTGACGATTTGAGTGTTGCGCTCAGGCAGGGCGTGCCCTGTGCTGTGCCTGGGCGGGGGGACACCCCACAAGCCTGCAGTGCTTGGCAGCACGGGGCATGTGCTGCACGAGTCCACTGTCTGCGCCGAGTATCTCCTGGGCAAGGTAAGAATTTGATCCACTCCATGAATGACATCACCTCGCATTCCATCACTGACCCAATATCTGAAGCTCTTACTTATATGTTGCGATTCTTACTCAACTCTGTTTTGTGCTGTCAACAACCTATTGCAATGATTGGCAACAGCCTGTTGCAATCATTGGCCGCTTTTCAGCAGGCATTGGGTAGAGCATGCTGCTTCTGGAGCGCTGCTGAAAGGCCACACTTGTAGTGCAGGGCGTGCCGGCAGCTGACATACTGAAAGAGGTCTCCTCCTATGACACTGTAGGGTGCGCATATACCCGCCGCATTGGCCTTATCTGGTAGCCTTCGAATTGTGAGCCCTATGGAACAAAGTTCATGGTGTATTGTGATGGGTTCAACTCTCATTCTCCGCTGCAGAAATGGGTACTTCGCATTGACTATACATGCTATTCCAGCAGCTTGGAGGTGAGTGGCTGGAAAACCGTCGCCTGTCACCTGGCTGGCTGGTGTCGGCCAACAGCATCCTACTGTCAGGGTATACGATCTTAGCAGCTTGGAGATTCTTTCATGCTTTCTCTGAGATTCTCTGAAAGAGGTTGAATGTGTGCTAAATGCTCCACCATTGCCTATTGCTTCTTTTGGCTCCAGCTTGCTCAATGAAGAGCTCCTGTGCACAGGCGATGCTCTGTGATCACCAGCAGCTTCCACATGCCAAGGAGCCGCGCCATCTTCCAGGACTGCTTTGCAGTGGCTGGGTCAACCCTCCATGCTTCAGGAGGGTACTTTAGCCTGGACTTTCATGCTGTGCATGATGAGGGTATCTTCCCTCCAGATGTCTTGGCAGCAAGGCAACACAGAGAGCAGGAGTCCTTGGAGGTAGAGATGCCTGCCTCCCGAGCAGCTGGTCACCCGGTAGCTCATAGCATAGTTGCACGACGCGGCTCGAAGACAGGCTTCTGGCCCAAAACTGCCGAATTGAGGACTTGCCTTGTAATATGGCACTTGTGCCATTAATTTTGGGCGCTCATCTCAGATCTGTAGAACGCCAGATCTCTAGCGAAGTCGTTGTTGATACAGGCTTGCAGGTCATGCCAACTGCCAATGCCATAAATGGGCTGCTTGCCGGCACTCTGTCTCACTCAGACCGGCAGAGTGCCTGAGTGGAGAGAGGAGACATACTTATGCGCCATGCAGAGGTGGAGGAATGACACCAGGGGAATGTGCAACCTGGCTCAGCTCCACGCCTGGCTTCATAGGACGCACCTTTGCTACTCTGTCTCACGACAGGTGAGATGTCAGGCCCATTGCTAGCGCGTGCGTGTTATGGATGTATGTGTGCCACATGCATGCTCTTGGCACGAAATGATGCATTCCGCTTGCGCTTTAACTGAGTGCCCTCCTCTGGTCAGCTACACAGAGTCCCTGTCAGGTAGCCTAAGCCCCACGCTATCCAGGTCTGTGTGAGGCTGCTTCCGATTGCGGCCGCATGTGCTCATGCAGGGGGAATTTGGAAAGCGTGAGCTCGCAGACGACAAAGTAACAGAGAAGGTGCTTGCCTCTTACTGACAGAAAGCTAAGTTAAGGAGCTACAGGGTCTCTCGAGATGACCAAACACATCTAGGGAACAGCACTGTTTCGAGGTTGTCTCAGTCGTTGAGAATGCAACATTGGTATCCAATAATCTGTGATGTCACCACTGCAAGCAGGGCGTGCACCTCCTCGGTCCTTGACCTTTGTCTGTTATACCTGTCATCACAGCGAAGAAAGCTGCCCACGCAGGTCCATAGCACCAACATTTCTCTCGCAACTTTTCATGAGCTGCCTGAACTTTCAAGCTGTGACAAAGCTGGACGCAATCCCGCGACAGCGCAATCTTGTTGTATACTGACACGTCACCATCATCCAATGCTCATATGCTCTGCGTCGCCAGTGGCTGTTCGGCGCTGTTCACTCCCTCATAACAGCTCCTCCTGAGGTAGCTGTGACGCAGCAAGCGTGGGTTAGGGCCGAGGATGAGCAGTCGTACATGTATCGTCAACGCCACAGGAGACGTGCGCGGGCCAACTTCAAGGGCCTCAAATCAAGGTTCTGTTCGCTCCAAATACAATCCCAACAGACAGCCGTACCCCTGATCTAATCTGTTTCTGAGTACGCCAGGGAGACTCCTTGGCTGATCTTCTGGAGGAGCGGAGCGAATAAGGTAGGCCCCCTCTTGCTCTCCCGTTTCGCGCGTCAAGCAGCGGTCACAGGGAGGGCTCATTTTGGAGACGATCAGGCATACCAATATGAGCAGCATTCAGGCGTGCAACATCTGTATCAACGTGACGTGTCTGATCTGTTGAGCTGCTGGATTGCCATATCTTGGTGTCGGGATCAGAAAGACAAAGTATTCTGGAATGACGTGGCCTGGTTCTTTAAAGATACTGTCGACCTGCGGGGAGTCCATGAAAGTTGTACGAGATGCAGTGACGCAAGCAGAATGTCAAGGACGCTCAATGCGTTCGCTGCATCGTCTATCACGTTTAGAAAGAATCACAACAAGAGCAGAAAGGCCGCCAAAATCCGGCGACTCTGTGTCTATCCAGATGGAGAGCACAAGGGCGACTTTTACAAAGTACAGAAGAGAAATGACTGCTGCGTAAGTACGTGACAAATTGGTGTGCGCCTCGAGAATCTCCCACTGTTTGCAGGGGAAGCTGCTGCTGACTAAAGCTGGCGGCCATGGCGTGTCTCAGGGGTTGCGCAGTGCTGGCATTGGCCCTCTGCGTGCTGCTGCCAGTGTCAGAGGCCCAGATCTTGCCAGGGGTATGCAGCTTCACGTCCCAGTCTAGCATGCTCTTATATTGCACACCAAGACTACAAAGGGCAGTTGATTTGGTCTTAGCCGATCATGTGAGTCAAATGATGTGACATCTGCACATCCTCATCAGCGGGACATTCCTAGGAGAGTCTCATGATTGCAGCACTCATGTCCTTGAGCTCGTGGCAGCATATGATAGGCGAGTTGAGGCCAAGGTATCATGCCTATGAGACCCCCGCTTCCCCCTCAGGCCTCCCCTAATGGTGCCTGCTCCTCTGCAGATCAACTTGTACGCTCAGCTGCACAAATTCGGAATCTACCCCGACAATCAAACCGCCTATGGAACGCCCCGGCACTTCAGAGCCCTCATCGCCAATATTGCCACCAGCAACGCCACGGCGCTGCAGAAAATGAACGGGACGCTCACATTCTTGGCCAACAGCGGCCAGAACCTCTGCAATGGCACCCTCAACAACAACAGCACGATGTCCGGGATGCAGGTGGAACCCCCATGCATTGCGTCAGCTCTCGTGCTCCTGCTGCAAGGCTGGCTTGTGTGCTTGGTGACATGATGACCTTGTGGATGAGCGGAATTTCGTCTATAAAGCACATAGGTTTCATTGCTGTCAAAGACCGCACAAAGCCTTGTGACCTGAGCTGCCTTGCGGCTGTCCATGCCAGAGCACAATGACCTGCAAGGGCACTCATCCGTGCACAATTTACCAAATTGCCGTGTTCTTATGTGCAGCTTGGCGCAACGGATGTGGACACGACTCTGGCTGTGGGAGCGCTGAACAACATCATTGCCAACAATAACCTTACCGCAGAGTTTGGATCCATCAATACAAACGCATTGCTGGCGAACAGCACCCAAGCTGCCCTGAACGAGACCCTCGGGCCCATCAAGCTCTACCCCCTGAGGGTAGCCGCCGGTGTGACTGCACAGTGCACTCAGGCATATCTCACCCCAGCGACATACTACGCCCTGGAGACCGCCTACTCAGGTATGCTCTTCAGAGAGGCGCCACAGTTTGCTGCGTATAGCACAGCAAGGAAACATACAAGTGACAGATCTGCAGTTAATTGTCTGGCACTATGTGCGGAAGCTCAAATCAATTGCCTGAAATACAGGCTTTGATCAATCATTTGTCACCATTCAGGCGCACGTACTTTCTTGGGAAGTTACATGGCCAATGCATCTTGTATAGGCCAGTGCAGTTGCTGCACCATCCTTGAGAGCATGCTTGCCTTTGCCAACTCATATTGTTCTCGCAGGTGTGACGTTGAATGGAAGTGAAGTAGGGGCTGGCGTGCTACCTGTCGTAAACCCAAATCTGAATCTTAACGACTACAGCTTCAATGTCGTGAAGGTAGACATCTCTGTACGTAGCATGATCTTCAGGATTATGTGGTGCACGCTCTGTTGCCCAATGCCTATCGCTCACACATATATTTTGGAGGCGGCAACCGTGACACCTCAGCTCAGCAAACACTGTTCATGTTACTGTGCATTTCTCCTGCCCTTCAGCCCATGCCATGGGATGATGGCCACTGCAATCCCTTCAGTTGACACAATGCTGTCATTGCTGCTCTCGCCAGGTTGCAAGCAAGCTGGGCGCCTTGGCACTTCTGATGTCAGACGTTCCCAGACAGCAGTGTGAAGTGGCATGCATGACACATGGCAGCACGTGCTGTAGGCGGACACCACAGTTGCGCCATCAGGGAATGTACCCAATGCAACGCGCCCTGGCCAGAAGTTGAACATCACAGCCATTGTGGCCAATGCATCCCCCTCTAGCATTGCATACCCCGATGGTGAGCTGCCTCACCCAGAAGTCGTTCATTTCTCTCCTCTCTAAATTTGGCAGCAATATCTGCGCAGCCTCATCTGCATGGATCGGTTTATACAGGTTGAAGCATCTTAGGGTATTCTGACTGAAATGTCATCACGCTAGCCTTGCATTTGTGCTGTGAACAGAGGATTGCCGCTGTAGGACAAGTACATATGGAACATGCTCCTTTCAGTTGTTTGTCTACAGAGAGCTGTGCAGACGGCTGCCACAGGTGTCCATGATGAGTTATTTGCATTGCAGGCGGCAACGTGACCGTGTCGCTGAATGGAAAGGTGATTGGCACGGCCGCATTCTCGCCCAAGTTGCAGACAACCCACAGGAGGAAGCTGCTGCAGCTTGGACTGCTGACGTCCCTCTTCAACATCCCTCTCACAATCCCGCTGGGCACACCCGCAGGCCTGCAGGTGAGCTACAATTCTCCATACTATTCTGCCCCTGCCAGAGGTATAGTCTGCTTGTTCCCTGTCCTAAGCATCTGGGAGACATCTGTCATTGGACATGCCATTCTTCATGCTTGTCATCAGCCTCTAGTATTTTCTGGGAAGAAGATAGTCATACCGTTGCCGGCCATGTGTACATGGTCTGACTACTGTTTTCTGCTCTACAGCAACTGATCCTGGCGTTCACAGGGAACGGCAACTTCAACCCCTCCAGCACCGGCCTCAACGGCTCACCCCAGGGCCTGCTCATCAATATCGTAAGCCCTGCACCATCTGCTCAGCAGCTGCGTGCCCTTACAGCCCACCATCCCTGTGGCACTCCACCATCATTCCGCCTTCCCTGATGCCCCTTACAATGTACTAGGGGCTCTGTAAAGTGTCCAAAATGGCTATGGGAAAGGGTCATATGGCTGAAGACTTGCGGAGGCACCAGCTCCTGTGAATGGCTCTGCTCGGTATGCCTCTATGTTTTCCTTCTGGCGATACTGGGCTACAATCCCTGTTTGACCTACCACCAAGTAGAACTGTTGTCTGTGCAGCCTGCGCCAGTGCAGACAGTTATCTCCGGCACAGCCAACCCCAGCACAACCCCGGCTGGAGGGCAGAGCCAAATCACAGGAGCTGTCACAGACCCCACAGGCGCAGGCACACCCACCGGCTCTGTCAACCTCAATGTAAGCCTCTATGGGCACTCAAATGCTGGTTGAACTGCTATGCTAGGTGGCATGCCTGCAGTATGATAGGCCTGTCCTGCATGACAAAGCCTTCAATCATAACGCATGCTTCTCAGGGGTCTTGACCTGGCCATGCGTCGCGAGAGAGCATCAACGCCAGCACAAACATCAGCATGCAGCCAGTGCAGACGGATGTTCAAGCAGATGTATCTGACACGCATGTTGCTCGCCGCAGGTTGGCGGCAAGGACTTTGGCCCGTACCCTCTCACGAATGGCCAGTACTCTGGTCCCGTGACCGCACCAACGGTTCCCACAACCATCACTGGCGCGCCCTACCCTGTCACCGTGACCTACTTGCCTGACCCAGCCTCAACGGGCCTGTACACCAACCCCAGCCCTCCCTACACCATTCCCCTCAACGTCTCTCCAGCCACGACCACCATCACAGAGACAGTGAGCCCTGCAAGCGCCGGAGCAGGCTCCCCGGTCACAGCCACGGGGACAGTTGCCGGCTCTAACGGGGCGACACCTGTTGGCACCGTCACCACCACCGTGAGGGCCCCTCCTGTTGTTCTCGCTGCCTTCATGGCATGCCCTTGTACTGTGAGCAAGGCACACACCCTCACTGAGAGCAGCCTCTGCGCATACGACTTTGCACACCGCTTAAAGACGGATCCTGCTGCTCCCAAGTACTGGAGACTCCGCCAAACCAGAGTTCAAAGTGTAAAAACCATTTCCTGCAGTGCTGTAGCATGCATTGGCTGTATCTTGCTCTTGCTAGGCTGTGATAAATTAGCAACAGGACCATGTGTGGAAGCCTGGTGTCCTCATCCTTGATCCTGTGCAGGTGACCGGTCCTGGAGGCACCACGAATTACACCGTGCCCATTAGCAGCCCCAATTACAGCAACCCTTTCCCAGCACCGGGAACCACAGGCAGCTACGCGGTGACTTCCGTCTTCACGCCCGCCCCCGGAAACTCGCTGAGCCCCGCCACATCACCGCCCCAGCCGCTTACTGTTACACCCGCGACGGCTACCATCACTGAGGCCCTAGCGCCCAACCCAGCTACCCCCGGCGCAGCTGTCGCTGTCAGCGGCACTGTGGCATCCCCCAACGGTCCTCTCGCTGGAGCCGTGCAGCTCTACGTGAGTATTCCGTACCGAGCCTGCATCCCCTCTGTCTTTGTTCGGCACTTCATCTATAGACAGCTGTCTTGCAAGCTGGGAGCTCAGCATGGTTCTCAATAGCTTGTAACCTGTAGCGTGATTGTGAAAGGAAGGCGTTGCAAAGCGAATTGCAGCTAGAACATAGGCATGTCTCACCATGCCAGCAACAACTGTGACGTGGCCTGTGGTCCGTGCAGCTGAACGGTAACCCAGTGGGAAACCCAATCCCCTTGGGCACTGGAGGGACTTACACCTCCACGATCGCAGCGCCCAACACCAATGGGGCCTACCCCGTGCGCGCAGACTACATCCCCACCGGCAGCACCACCCCGGCCGCCACCACCACCCAGACGCTGACCGTTGGGCCGCCCGCAACTACCGCCGCTCCCGCGACAACAGCTGCGCCTGCAACGACAGCAGCGCCCGCCACGACTGCAGCGCCCGCCACGACAGCGGCCCCGGCTGCAACCACTGCTGCAGGAGGACCCCCTGTTGGAGCTGGCGCAGGAGGGCCACCTGCTGCAGCCGCTGCCGGACCCCCGGGTGAGAACACCTCTGTCCTCCTCCACGTATGCCAAGATAGTGCAGCGCATCTGGTGCACACCTGTCGGTGCAGTCTCTGCTTCGCCGACTGACGACCCAGCGCCAGCTTACCGTATGCTTGTGAAAGAGTGCGCCTGGCCTGGCGGACAAACTTATTGCTGGCAACTCTGACCTGCGCTGAAAGTGGTGCTTGACAACCAAAGGCGTCCCGCGTACACAGGGTGCCTGTCCGTCTCCGTCCTGCATGAGCATGCTGAATGCACATAATGGCAGGTCTTTCTACCTACAAAATTTGTGACATGTTGAGCTGGCTGTGCAGGGGTTGTGGCTGGCCTCGTCAAAACCGCCCTTCAGCTTGCCCTGGGCAATGGCGCACAGGGTGAGCCACCCCCATGCAGCGCACGGATCTCATGCTACAGTCGCCTACAGGTCTCCACCTTGCGGTGGTGTTGCATGGAGTCTGTGCTTGAGAGCCTTCAACTTGGGTCAGTAAACGTAATGCTTGGATGGCAGATGCATCATGCGTCAGGAATCGCATGACATTGGATGAGAGGATCGTCTCGACCATACAAGTAAAAGTTCAACATAAGCTGATCCGGCGCAAGCAGTGGCCTCAGGAGGGGCATCCGATGTGCAGGTTTCAACTTCCCTGGCTGCGCTGGAACCATTCCAGCGACTGTCAGTGTGACCCCCGCTACTGCCACCGGTCCCATCACACTGGGCCTGTCCGGAGGCATGCTTGGCGACAAGAACGGCACCATTGGCACGGTGCGTGAACCTCAGCACTCTTGTGGCAACTGGTCCACTGCATCAGACTGGTCATATGGCGGATCTTGGTGGAAGTGCTGTATGGCAAGCGCCAAGTTTGACCAGGTCCTGACACAAAAGCAGGAAATGGCTGGATTTGGCGGTGAGAGGTGGTCCCAACGTAACTAGAGCTTTCAGGGTAAATGAGAGACAATGATTCCATACTCGTCCATTTGGCTTGTGGTCTAGCCTCCTGGCCACACAGTAAGGAAAAGCGCTGCGCTCACACAGTCCAGCGTTAAACTGGTGCTACAGCATCCCATGGGATAGGGATGCCCTACAAAAGGTGCTTGGATCTGAGGATGCCCGTCAAGTTGAGGGTGCTAATACGCAGGCAAATCTTGCCAACGGCGCTGCAGTGTTCAACCTGGTAGCACAGAAGCTGGACGCCGTTGTGATTGAGAAGCTAGTGACCAAGCTGCAGCCCCTCAAGAACCACTCTTTGGATGACATTCATGACAAGCTGGGCACTGACAACAAGCTCGCTGGCCTTCTGGGGAACAAAGGTGAGCGCTTTCAAGACTTGTGGGGCAGGACTTCCCTCTCTTCCAGAGATTTGGAGGATGTGGCAGTGTCCCATGCTGATCGTTTCCCACCAAGGACACCTTGGGCTTCGTCAGCATCCTCTTGGGCAGTCTCTAAACTCAACTGACGCCACTGCCTGCTCAGTGCATGTAAAGGTGCATCGGGTCGAAGATGGATGCATTGGCTGAGAAGATGCATCCTCAATGTGAAAGACCCCGGCCCTTTGATATCATGCTTCTCGCATTGCAGGAGCGCTCCCCTTACTTCCAGGCCAATATACCCTGACCGCCACATACCCAGGTAATGCCGGCGACTCGACTGCCTCCGCCACGGCGCCATGGATTGTCGATCCCCTTTGCCTGGCGCAAATCCTGAGCCTCCAGTCTTGAACAGGCAACCCTTGCCCGGCTGTGCCGTCTTGCCTGATCAAGCGATGGAGAGCTCGTCAATTCAAGCCAAGCACAGTTGGCGCAGACCATGCGCCCTTCGCACAAGCTCTCATTCTCTTGGCTAATCTGTTCCATTGACGTGCCCGTTGCTAGCCTTGTGGGGTTTCAAGCCCCCACACACTTACTCGTCGACCATGCATGTCTTTCCCTTTGGTGCTTCCATGTGCCTCGTACGTCCTTAGCTTACTGCGCGCTTTCATGCTATAAGTATTTAGTTCGCGCCGGTCGGTTCTTACCCTAAGCGGACAGAGCGCTTCTCGCAGTTTTGTGCTTGTAGAGTTGTTAGTGGTCCCTAGCATTTGGCTTGGCGGCAGGTCGTCCTCACATTGCATTGTGTTGAAGAGATACCATTTCTCCACCTGCAAGATGACATCGGGCTCACATTGGATTGAGCCAGCTGGATGCGGCACTCCCAAGCCTTTAGCATTGCGCAAGCCCTCTCATGCTGCTGCTGCTTATGACCCAAAAATGGTGGCATAAGAGCAAGCTAGTACATCATGTTAACAACAGCCCTTGCGATTGGCGCTGTCAAGTTTGCTTACAAAAGACGCTTTTGAGCGCTGCGGTGGAGGCATGCTGAACACGAGCAGCCTTCGCATGAAAAGCAAGCTGCTCTGCAAGATCTCTATCTTTGATGTCCTCACGGACTTGACTCTTCAAGCATTCAAAGCTGCTTTAAATCCTATGTGATACTTGGGTCAAAGAGACATGTTGACATCCCAAGCAGAACTTGAGGTTGCATGGTTGGCCATACTTGTGCGGGTGAATGGGGAGGGCTTGAAAGCCCTTTGGGCATTGCTGCTTTGCGTCTATGGCATGCTTGCAAGCGCGCCGGGATGCAAATTTACAGCACATTAGCACAAGCTTGGGCCCGGGTATGACTCTAAATTCTTTATGAAGAGGATAGCCATCATAACGTTCATGCGTTGAGGAGACCTTTCAATGGGTCGTGCCAAGCCAAGGCACCTCTTGGGAATGGGGCTGGTGGTCAGACCCCTTATTGGGCCTTCGAAGCTTAGGCTGTGCAGGATGCCTGCAAGACCTCGTGTGTTGTGCTTGGCAAGACAATAAGCTTATATCGAGCCAGAGAGTGTGACCAGACGGCGAGAGCACCCGTCAGGACGCCAGCTCGAAAGTGTCGAGGTTGGATGGTGTATGTCATACAAGAAGACACAATGTATAAGAGCTCACAAGAGCTACATGAGGTGGGTTGCGGTGGTGTAAAGCAGCTCTAAGACACAAATCATGACCTGGCTTTGTAGGGTAGGGGTGCTTTATGCATCACGAGATCTGATCATAATCTTCAGAAGCTTGCCAATGGCAGGATTCAGATGCAAAAGATCCATATGTATAAGATGAAGGGGTCAAGTGCACTTTCTATTCAGTCATCATGTGAGATGTCTGTGGATGGTCAGAGATTGTGGCGAAGGAGTTGATTGTGATACACTACCTCCACTGAACCTAAAGCCTCAATTGTAACAGCCTAGCTTGTTGTCTGATGCTTGGTGCACCATGTACTTCACTCATAGCGCTAAGGATCCTGCTGTATATGTGCACAGCCGCGTTCTGTATCACGATCACCAAGTGCCTTATCTAGAGTGTCTACTCCCGTAGATGCTACAGCTAGCTGTAGCTACCCTTGAATGGGCAGCGCTAGGCGAGATTCTCATTGGTAGGTGGTCATCCACTTTGTAGTGGTCACTCAGTGCCGCTCAACTGCCTGCCTCCAAGCTCAATGTCAAAGGCCATCTTCTCACCGTTCCTCAGTACCTCAAGCTTAAT
The DNA here is from genome assembly GCA_963930925.1 of Coccomyxa viridis. NCBI lineage: Eukaryota > Viridiplantae > Chlorophyta > Trebouxiophyceae > Coccomyxaceae > Coccomyxa > Coccomyxa viridis. The sequence continues at coordinate 51,534 of CAWVOJ010000010.1, forward strand.
TTTGTCTCCTGGCCTCTTTTCATCTAGGATTTGGAATAAATCTCTCTGCAATTTGATCTCCTTCCCATCAATCGCTGTGATGACGTCTCCCAAGATAACTCGCCCGCGCTCATCCCTGTAGCATCGAAGCATGCCTGACTGGGCCATTCATGGTTGGATGTAAAAGGTATGTGCCAGTAGGATGATGCAGCCAAATGGTGTCTCAGCACCTTCTGGCAATGCTGTCATGATCTGCACTTGGCTATAACAAGCTGGGTAGTGATGCAAGAGTCTTCGGCACAGGAGACACATCGCACTGCGTTGCAACGGGTCTTCTGGATGTGAGGTCAGATCTCATGACAGTACAACATCACCACATGCAGGTCAGAGCACTGGGCTGAGCTTGCAATGCGGCCCTGATACGAGCCCATTCTGCAGAGCACTCTGTCAAGGTAGGCAGCACTCTGGCACTGGACCAAAAGGCCAGCGGGTAGCAGCAGGACTGCCCTCCTCACCTATAGGTACCATTGATGCCTGCTCGCGCTGCTGGGCCGCCCTCGGGTACTTCCAGCACAAGGATGCCTTCAACGCCAATCTGGCGCACTGTCTGTGGGGGCGCTATGGTGATGCCCAGGATAGGCCGCACCACCTTCCCGTACTTCAGCACCTGCTCCACCAGCCCCTTGGCCGTGTCGATGGGGATGGCAAAGCCCACGCCTGACGAGGCTCCCTTCCCTGCTCTCATCCTCAGGCGTCAGGGGAGAGTCCACCATGGGGGGAACCCTGATGTGACGGTGAGAGTCACCATAGAACTGTTAAGGGAGGGCGCATGAGCACGGGAAACTGGCTCGGATGACATGTAAACGCTGATGAGGTTGCCTCTGTCAAGTGTCTCTACTCAAGCTTGACAAAGGCTGCTACGGATACAGGACTAGGGAAAGAAGCACCTGTTGGGTCTGCAATGGCTGTGTTGATGCCTATGAGGCGTCCCTTGCTGTCCAGGAGGACGCCTCCTGAGTTGCCAGGGTTGATGGCGGCATCTGTCTGGATCACATTCTTAATGGGCACGCCTCTGAAGCCCGGCGTGGCCAGCTCCCGGCCCAGCCCTGACACAATGCCCTGCAGAGCATACGCATTCTGTTGCCGCACTTGCTCCAAAGTGCAAGCTCGGCTTTGATCTGTCATGAAGGTGGTTCATAGACGCTCGCAGCTGCTCGTTGCCTGTGGAGCCTTGACCAATTTTCAGATGCAGCATGTCAATGCGCAAGGTCCTCCTGCAGCCTGCTTGCAGAACAGCTCTTCTAGCAGTTTTCTAGTGTCTGTGTAAATGGCTGAAGACATGCTGAGCACCTCATAGATAGTGTAAAAGTGCATCACCAGTGCTATCCAACAATGCTGAGGCTAATTATGGCAAGATAAGAATCTGCATGGATATGCCTTCAAAGACAGTAGAAGGGGCACTCTGCACCTGTGTAAGGGTATGGTCCAGCCCAAAGGGGTTGCCTATTGCATAAACCTGCGCAGCACAAAATATCATCTGTGGCATCGCCATTGCCTTCTCTTCAGCCGTAAAGGTAAAGGAATCTCCATTGCACAGCATATTTACAGGGCCCATGAGCAGGTCTGGCGGTGGAAGATTTACCTTTTGTCCCACTTGCAGGTTTGTGGAGGTGCCAATGCTGATGGGCTTCAGCTCAGCCAGCTTCTCTTCGGGGGCTTGCAGCTGCAGCACCGCTATGTCCTTGTCTGGATCACCGCCGATGACCTGTGTCACGACCCCAGCAGAAACCTCAGATACTACTGTCAGTTGGCCAAAGCCAGGTCAGCCTCAAGAGAAGCATGCTTCCTAAGCAGTCTGACACATCTGCCCATCTAGCATCTTTGTACAACACACACCACCAGCAAGGACACCTAAAGCAGGCCATGCACATAAGCAGCAGACCCACCTTTTGTACTGCAGTGGTCTTAAGAAGGTAGCCAGTGTCGTGCTGTGAGAAAAGGAGGTCGTGACATGGGGGCATACCTTGGCAGGGTAAACGCTGGAGTCTATGAGTGCCACTTTGATGTCACTGGCGCCTCTGATGACGTGGAAGTTGGTCACCACATGCCCCTTCATGTCCCAGATGAAGCCTGACCCTGTGCCCTGGGGCACTTGCATGGTGTCCATGGTGTAGAAGTCCGTCCTTGAAGCTGCAGAGCAAATCCCGTCCTCTTTCAGAACACACCTTCCGGAAGTAGTCTATTGAAAAGCCGATTGACACACAAAGCACCCTGAGAGAGGTTGTAGATGCTCGATTGGCAGGTGAAGATGAAAAGGTTATGGCTCTAGGTGAGGCCGTCCAGGCAGACACTATGGGCTGCCATGATACCACAAATTTGCAGATAGACACTGCGCCAAAACCCACTCTGAGAAAGCGCAGGACTTTCATCACGTGCATACATCCACAGCGCAGTGCAATGGCCTCTGCATGAGCCTACCAATGTTGGCAATGTTGACAACAGAGGGGGTGTTCCGCAGAAACAGCTCCACTGTCTGCAGCTCCTCAGGTGACAGCTCAGACTTGTCTGGCTCTGGTGCCTGCACTCAACATGCACACAGCATTGTTTGAGAGGTCAAGGATGCAACATCCTCACTGACCAACGTCCTGGCTGCTGGCTGAAGCATTGAGGTGTCACCTCAAGCGAGAACATTCTTCAGCCAAAAACAGTCCGAGCCACACCAAATTCAACAGGGCTATACCATATTCACTCCCAGGTAGAAGGTACGCATGCAAGAGTTGGATATGACGTCAACCTTCATCTCGAGCGTGGCCGGAGCCGTAGATAATCGAGGAGCAAATGGGAAGGCTGCGGCATCGGCAATTGGAGTGCTGGAGAACAGGATGGCCAGTGCCAACGTAGCAGCAGTGAGGGCGCTGAGTATCCTTCTGCCAAGCTCAGGCATCAGGCCTGCACCCTGGGTGGAAGTGCTGTCCGAGGCTGCTGCTGCTGACAAAATGACACTGGCTAACGGCCTCGAGGGGCTCTGTTTTCTGCTGCCGGCAGCTGCACCCTGCTCAATCTGACCAGCTTCAACTGCTAGATGCCTACCATGGACAGATGGCATAAGCCTGTCGCTTTGGGGATGGCGAAAAATCGCGTGTGGTGGTCTGCGTGCACATTGCAGGGCAAGCTTAGGCCTGGTGCTGGCAAAAAATCGGCAGCTTTCAGAATGAAGCTTGGATGTGACCGTCAGAACGGCTCCTGCACATTCAGATGTCAGCTTGTGAGTAATTGAATGCCGTTTGAGCAGATCACAGGGTCACAATTCGATGTCTCACTGCGCAGATCACTGTCGACAGTGGCACACTATAGTGCATATAGAGGTCGGGCTGCGCGGACATCTGAGCGAAAAGATGTCAAGAATACACTTCAGGTACAATACAGAGAATTTGTGATGGATCTGATATAGATTGGCGTCTCTTACCTTGCGAGCATAGTGGAAGATGTGATAATACGCGAGCAGTCATGACGCCACTGTCAGACACCCGCTCTCCGAAGAGTGTGCCCAGAAATATAAAACAGTGCTTTACGATTGTCGCTGCAAACTTCGATCACCTTTCCTCTGGGACAGCAGTGCTGTCGGGATTTCAGACGAGGCGCTCACGTAACCCCGGTTCGGGCATGCCGCATGCCCATGCCAGTATGCGTTGTTCCAGCAATGCTCCAAACGTGAAGTAGGTGCCTGGTAATATTATATGGTGCCCTTCTGAGCAGGCTGTCAATCGGAGGATGGTAGAGATTCGCAATAACGTAGTAAGCAACGCTCGGCTTCTGTGAGATTCTGTAGCAAATCCCACCAGCTCTGTGATAGCCGTGCAAACTAGGGGAGGTTGACGTATCAAGAACCTCAGCACCGATCAAGCATGACGGTTGTCGGCCTGCAACCCATGGAATTGCTCCAGGTCATTGGGCTTTGCTCCGGTGCAGCGTTGTTCGTAGAGGTTCTATTATGGCTCTGGGCATTCCGATCAGACTCGTTTCGATCATTGCGGGTGAGTGCAACTTTGTCCATGCCCTCCTTTCCCTCCCTAGAGGCCTCCTCAACAGGGCTGTCGTGCCAAGCACTGTGGAGGATTCTTAAGTGTTGCCTTCGGCTTCGATTGACATTACATGTGCTTGCAGACAAACATAGATAGGCAGGCCAGAAAGCTGGAGGAGGTCAGAGCCCAACCGCATGCGCCTGGGCCTCAGGGCAAGGCTGCAAAGCAGAAGAAGATCGACAAATTGGACAAGGCCATCAAACAGCAGATGGCCAAGGAGCTGGGCGGCGTGCGCATGAAACAGACCTTCTTGGTGAGCCACCTGCGTCGTTGCGCAGCTGATGGTGGCATGTGTGCCGCCCAGCGGGTGCAGCAGTTGCAAGCCCTGATTCATCCAGCAGTACTGCGCATCATGCAGTCCTGCATCTGAAGACTTGGTCTCTCTGGCATCTCGTCCTTGGTGTCAGGATGTGCAACGGGTAGAAACGATCTTCTGTGTGTGTGTGTGTGCAGACTGCCGGGGTGATGCTGCTTTTGTTCAGGATGACGACCACCTGGTGAGCATCGCATCTGCCCACATTGCTGGGGGTCTCCTTGTCATGCACAACCCTGAGGGCTGCCAGGACATGACCTGTGGTGTGCTGTGCAGGTATGGCGGCCATGTCATTGCAAAGCTGCCATTTGCGCCCTTTAGCTTACTAGCAAAGGTGTCTCAGAGAGGCATTGAGTCACCTGCTGTTAACGACTGCAGCGTGGTAAGCACTTACTTGGCTCTCTGATGGCTTGACAAACAAAGACGCCCTCAGGGCAGTCCCCATTCGAAAGTCAGCTCTGCTGAGTTGCACATGCTCAGGCTGTATGACTCGATCCTGCCGGAATCTCTGGAGACAATATTCTAGAGACCAAAGAGGCTTTGGTGGTTGCAGGCCTTCATCTATGCCTTGTGCCAGGCAGGGATTAGGCCAAACATTACCAAGCTTCTGGACTGGGGCCTGTCTAGGACAATGACTGAGATGGGTCAGCTTGGGGCTCAGGACTGGACCAATCCCCAGGCGGCAGGAAAAACGAAGTAAGCTGAACGCCTGCAAGGTGTTGCTGAGCAGCGGCTGCTTGCATGCAGCTGCCTCATTTGTCCATTGTGGCGTCGACCCAGTTCTATGAGAGTCGAAAGGGCAGAGTACCAGTGAGATGCAGAAAGGGCTTGGGCTATGGTGTAAGGCTGATGCACACATGCACATATATACTTATTGTGCTCTGCAAGTGTGTAAGGCAGATTGCCGTGTCCTGCCATACTCTCCTGCTCTTGCGTTTCTTGACCTGTGCATACTTGAGTCTACAAGTTCAAGATGCAGCCTGCCTTCTGGCAAATGACACACAACTATCCCTTTCACTCCAAATACATACGCTTATCTCAGGCCCGGTGAACAAAGTTCGGACTCGCACTACCATGTCGAGCAGCTGATCCCTCTTACTATCAGTCCCGTTTTCTTTCCCTGTCCTCATCCTGATGCTGCCTGCCAGAGCGGGCAAGGGCCAAGTTCGCCATGCTGCACATCCACAGAGGCGTGTCTGCTCTGTGCAAAACTGCTTCTGGTCAATTGCGGGCGAAGTGCTCAAGTATGGTCGGCATCACGACTGGCAATCAGAAGGGCTCCTTGATCATCAGCATAAAGAGGGGCACTACCTGTTCTCCTCCCGCTTGGCTTTGCGCCCCAGATGCCGCTCATGCTCTTCCGTCGTCATCTTCCTGATGGGCAGGTACTTCTTCCAGCCCAGCTCTGCTGCAGACACCGGCCGGAAGATCTCAGGCGGCTGTGCCAGCTCTGCACGTATCGCTGCACAGCGAGATCCAAATGTAAGATTGGCAGCATGCAATATTTCACAACAGCCTCCAAAATTTGCATGCTCCACTTAGATGCAGGGCTCCAGATCTTGTTATGTGCCATACTGCTGCACCAATCGGTGCTGGTCAGTGATGCCTGACAACAGGCTGACAGTGGCACCTTCATCATCCAGGAGGTCCATACGAACCAGTGTCCATCGCAGCGCCTGGTCCCAGTGCAATGTCTGGTTCAGGAAGTGCACGCCACCGGCCCCCAGGGCGCAGTACAGTGCTGCTGGAACCGCCTTATGCCGGCCACCTGCACCATGAAATGTTCAATGCTCTGGGCTTTTGGGGCATCCAGGATGCAAGAAGCAGCGCCTGTGGGTCCTGCCAAGAGACAACCGGAAAGGGAAAGTCTTGCACTCTTCTGCCGGCACTTGCACTGTATGCAGTCAACGAGCACCTGTGGACACAGCCAGACACAGTACAGCTGCCATGTCATGCATCTTGCAGAAGGTATGGCTCTTATTGTCAAGTGTATTTGTAGAGCCAGCAGTCTAAGAGATATAGAGAACATGCAAACTTTGGGTGCATAGAAGGCAAAGAGCAAGGGGGTGCGCACTGTGGCTTGACACCAGTATATACGAGGCAGCTCCCGCTGCAACCACACTGTTCACTGGGGAATCATGGCAGCGGAGAATGCGCACGCCCTCCAGAAGGACTGCATCAGCACCAGGGAAATTGTCGGCACTGGCTCAAGGAGCATTGTCCGCTGACAAATGACTACTCCTAAAATCCAATACGCCTCCCCCTGACTGAAGTAACACCGAGATCCACGAGAGATGGGATAATGTGGCCAGGGATGTGCCTCCATACACGCTCAGGCAGATGGCTGCGCTTGCAGCTGTGCCTGCCATGTGTGGTATGACAGGCTTCCTCTCTAGCATCGCCAGAACTGCTCCAGCGACCGAGCCAATGCCAGCTGCACATGATTCAATGTATATCAGGCAATTGTACCAGTCCAAAATGTTGGGGCAAATGTGCACTATCCTCAGGGGCTCTATCCAGATCGTCTGAGACGCACCTGCTGCAAATGTCTTGCTCAAAAATCTCTCCTGCCAGCCCTGCGACAGTGGGCAGGCAGTCCCCTTCCATACCATTCTACAACCCGGGAGACTGAGCACAGGCGTCCCACTGCAGCCCTAAACAGACTTGTCTTGACTGAAGGTATGAGACATTCCCTTAGCTTTCAGTCTCCATACTACGGCATACCGCTGCAGCTCAGCGATGTAGTGGAGGGATTACACAGCATGCTGTCTTCCTGCGGTAAAGTCGACGTAAGCCGGGTCTTTGCCGGGTCTCGCCCTTCAACGCGGGGGCCAGGTTCCCTAGGTATGGCAGCTACAGCTTCTGGGCATGCAGCTTCCTCCTTGTGCCTCACCCAGAAGGCATAGACATTAAACCGTTCCAAGCAAAATTTCCCTGACACAATGAACATATCTGACATGCGCGCCGTGTGTGAGCGCTCAAGTCACACGGAAGCAGTCAGCTCTGCGTCATCAAACTGCATCGAAGCGCATAAGTGCATGTCAGCCTGTAGCCTGTCCCCACAAAGCGACAGAGGGGAGGGCAGTCTGTGCAGGGCCCCATGCATAGAACATTACAGCACGTGCCCTACTACACCTTTATTCCGGAAGCCTATGGCCCAGCATCTGCTGATAAGGTTACTCTCGCACATGTGAGTCGGCTCCATTCAGTGCTTTTGCTATATGGGCCAGAGGATTCAGATTACTTCCCCACATGTACATACCCGTGCATGCCCGCAGCAGGTGCGGGCTGGAACAGCATGTCATGTGGTGATGCGTCACCATGTGCGTTCATGAGTCAAGCTCATATAGTTACCCTTCCTTCATGGGCTCTCATCGGAGCCTTGCGTCTGCTCATACTGCTCGTATGCCTCTGTGAAAGTGCTCCTCATGTGCCCACATAGCTGCTTCAGGCTCTGACACGCCTGCCTGAGGGCCTCCACAGCTGTCAACTCCCCTGGCACCAGACCGCAGTTCAGCGTACATCAAAGCGCTGCTATGGTCAGCTGCATCAGCCTTGTACCCTGGAGTGCCAGATGTGTGAGAGTGCTATTACACAGTATTATGAGACTTTGCAGTTAACATGCTTGCACACATGAGGCTCGTAGACACCAGGGGAAGCATGACTGCCACAGAGGCACTGCCTTGCAGTCTAATTTCAAGAGGCCCACAGTGCATCATTCAGGCGTTCCCATCACACAGTCTCATCGCATGCACCATGCTGTCGCACACTCACCCGTTGTTTGTATCCGCAGGTTGACCACCTTCTCTGAGGGGTGGGGTATGCTATACCCAACGAACGATACATGAGGACTGCACAGCAAAGGAACACCTCTCATGTCCTCAATGCACAATCACAGATCCAAGGAGATCATGAGCCCCGTGGTGTAAATGCTCAAATGCTTGTTCAGCCTCACTTCTTGTTCAGGAGAAAGCGAAGAGCGTTTGCAAGGGTGTGGTCTTCATCCTCCAAGGCGAATGTCGCGCCAGTGTCCGCACCAGTTGCTACTGTCATGCCAACCGGAGCTCAAACTTTTGGACTGCCTGCTTATCTACATTTAATATACCACTACAGAGTACATTTTGCGTTATCTTGGCCCATGTTGCATTGAATTGAGCCTCAGAAGGTCAGATTCATAAGCCCTAGGGACTGCTCAGACACCGCCGGATCCCCCCGAATGTAGACTTATTTTAGATATCTATAGACGTCTACAAGTACAGGACTTGCGAAGTATAGCTGTATCGGTTGAAGGGCCTTCATTTCCACTAAGGCAATGACATATGCTAACGTAACCGCCATCTGTGCTTCGGCGGCTCCATGTCAAATAGAATTTATAGCGGACTTGGGAGTGTGGATATCCTCGTCTGAGACACAGTTGACAGGATGGTGCAGCGCCTCACGTATCGGAGGCGGCACAGCTATGCCACCAGGTCGAACAAAGTAAGGAAGGTCAAGACACCAGGTAGGAAGAGCAGCTCTCATCATCTTTGCCTGCGTAATCCCTGTTGGCATTGACAATGCTAGCGCTTCATTGAAGCTTCTCAGCTGCTCCGAGCCCATGCTGCATCTGATATACGGGTGGTGGTGATACTATGATGGGAGGAAAGCCACACTGCTAATCATCGTCATCAGTCCTCAGATAGTAAAGGTGTATATTAGGGCTCTGAGGCTCTAGGGCCTTCAGTATGTGTGACTATTGATGGAATGAAGGCGTCCCGCTTGTGCGGACTGCTCAGCATAGTATCTGCCTTCAGGTGGCAAGCTGGTGTTCCAGTACACCCGGAAAAGGCCATCGCCGAGGATCTGTGGAGCTACTGGCGTTAGACTCAATGGGGTGGGTCATCTGCCCCTGAAGAGAGCAGCATTATGCCTGGGTTCCCCACACAAGCAAGAATGTAGCAGACATAGAAAGCCTGCTTGGCTGGCAAGCAGGACCCTTCAGGGGCAATGATGCCAAAAAGCAATTCGATAAATCCATAGCCATCCTTGCATGGCAATGAAGTTCTATGTTGATAGGGCTGAGCCCCCCTCCTCCGAAGATGCCTTGTCCGCAGAGCCTTACACCAGGCAGCATCAGCATGGCTATGCTGCTGTCCTCCATAACACAGCAGCCTCCAGGCGCTGCTATTCTGGAGCTCATTTGTAAAGCTGTCGCACTGCCAGAAGCCAGCTGTGTTTAAAAAGGCAGGACGTTGGAGCTGCAAGACATTACAGTACTGCATGCAAAGGCTCCAGAGAGCTAGCCTTATGGCGGGTGCATGTGGCCGTGCAGATCAAGTCCCTCAGACCGAAGGAGATGAGCAACAAGAGGCTGTCGCGACCCGCCAAGACGGTGCACCGCATCTATGGTGGCCACCTCAGCCACAGAGTGGTCAAGGACAGGATTGTGAGGGCCTTCCTGATTGAGGAGCAGAAGATCATCAAGAAGGTGCTGCGCCCGGCACTCGACCCTTCGCATTCACTCTCATTGTCAAGGGCAATGAAGTGGGTGCGCCACAAGTAGATGCTGAAGGGTGTGGCTGCATTTAGCATCAACAAGAATGGGGCGCATGAGGTGAGACTAGGGCCATACTGGACAACCGTCCTAGCTTGAAATGTGCTGATGTCATGTGTGCTGTTCAGGTGCTCAAGCTCCAAGAGCAGAAGAAGGCCAAGGCCTAGGCTGCTGCGTCCTGTGCGGGGAGCTGCTCACGCGACGTCCTTCTGTCAGGTGCTTGCACTGGCGGTGCTGGAGAGTATCTGCAGAGTTCGTGCCCTGTGACCAGAGCAGTGCGCTCAAGGTCGCTCCTGGCGCTGAGCAGTTGCCAGCAGAGTGCAAATCCAAAATAGTGGGACGTCGAAAGACTTCAGATTTAACATAAGCTCTGGGCTGCATTGAGACTGCCTAAGTGTCATGTGCACAGGATAATGCACAGAAGCACTTTAAAGTGAAGCTCATGTGGCATGCTGTATGTTGTAAGGAGCTTTCACGGCGAAGCAAGTGCCGACAAGGCATGACCCACACAGCTGTCGGACACAGACCTCCATAATGTGGCTGGTGGTCGATGCAACATCGTGCTTTCTTGTAACTCTGCACTCTTTACAGCATGGAGGCCTGGCATATAATTCTCGTGGCATTCCAGCCTTCTCACAGTCTGGCCTTGCTGTTGAACCCATGATAGCTTACATCTCAACCTGCCTCACACTTGGCGTCAGGCGATCACTGTGTTGTCTCCTGTATTTCAAAGTTGAACTTTGCTGGCACATTGGCTGTCCGTTGAGCACGTTTTATACAGCAGCCTTTGCGCCTGAGTTCCCAGTTCTAAATCTCACATCTCTTGATCAGAAAGGCTCTCAAGTTGCTGCTGTGGAGCCCAGGTTGACGGGTTCTCAGCGCACCACAAGGCGGCCATGGTATCAGATGACGGCATCAGTGCACTGACTGCAGCCCTAAATCGCCCCACTTCTCGGGCTGTTTGGTCTGTGGCTGAGCAGTTACAGGATCGTCCATGTCCGTCGATGGCGCCTGCACTCCCTCAGGGAGAGCAATGTCTGCATGTGCAGGGCACACTCCTTAAAGGAGCCGTTCATGCGGGTACATCTCTTAGCTGCATTGCTTGCAGGACACACCTCAAGCAGTGGTTCTACATCTCCACACAATGAGGTTTCCAAGGCATCACAGCTTACCATCATCTTCCAACTTGTCTTGCATCCATTGGTCGTCAACCACATCCAGCAGCTGCGGATTGGAAACGAGGGAGAAAGGGATGGTGGTCGACATCGTCACAGGGTCTCCAGTCAAGAGAAGGGACTTGGTGGCATCTGCATCCTTGCTACAACTGCAGAGAGCGTGCTATCCCCAATTACACTGCCAGCATACAACACACCTTGCAGGAGGGGCGAAGCGACAATTGCTTAGATTTAACAAGGCCAGCATTGTCCTGGAATATCAGCTGTAAGCATGTCAGGTGCCTGAATGATGCAGCGCTGTTGACTAATGCTGTTCCGATGCAGCGACGCGCAGTCTCCACAGCCCGACAGACGGCGCGAAATGGCGTCGGTTGACGATTGACACTGCAATAGATCTGAGCGTGCCATGAGAAACCCTTCAGTGTGGGGGAGGCACTGACTAGGAAGAGGACATGCAGAGCAGCTACAGCGCACCAGCAAGTCACACCACGATGATGCTGCAGAAATGCAGGGCTTAGACCTTTGAATCATGTGCATCTGAGTGACTTTGTTTTACAGAAGGCTCCAGATACTTGAATCCCACCATCCAATCTCCACACACTATGCCACAACTGCGACCTTGTGCGAATGCTTAGCAATTAAGCAGGGTGTTAGGGCAGGTCTTCGGGCCTAGCCCGCTCACATCCGCATCACACTCGCGACGGCGCAGAGCATAGACATGCCAGCCGGAGAAATAGCAACCAAAGCAGCCATCTCGACAGAACACTGGCGAATACCGCCGCAATGGACACAAATAGCACCAAGAATTCTCTACAAACGATTCATACAATACATACGTACAAGAAAGCAGCACCACTGCAACGGAGACAGTAGCCGCCTCCATCGCATCTTTATCTTATCCGACCCAGACCCAGCGCTGAGGCGCTGCAGCAATTATTGAAGTCGTCGGCAGTCTTAGCAATATTTCAGGGGTGTGTAGCCTGTGTATCACGCGTGCCACCTGTGCCGGGGGCTCTGCCTTTTTCGGTGCCTGTGATCGTACTGAGGGTTGCTTGGGGATGGCGCCCCTACCACCTTCCAGCAAGGTGCTCCCTTAAGTATAGATGTCAAGTCGCAGTGAGTCAATTGCTCCTGGCCTCTGGCCCACTGTGCTTGTAGCCCGCCCAGGAAGACGGTTTGGGCAGCCGCTTTCTTGAAAGGAGGACTTTAGTAGAAAGCCTACTGGTATCCCGCTAGGAAAGATGGTGTGGGCAGCCGTCTCCTTGAGTGGAGGGTTTTCGTATAAAGTCTGCTGGATGCATCTGCAGCCTGCCCACCCCCTGTGTCTTGCTGACCCTGTTGGACATCTAAGGTAGTTTGCTTGTTGTACCTGTTGCAGCTGTGTTCCTGCGGTATTGAAGTGTCATTTGTACAGAGATGGGGCATGACAAATACTGGCATATGGCTTGCGCTGTTTGTATGCAATGGCAATGAGAGTACGCGACAACAAACTCTACAGCAGCTTTGCACTTGAGACAAGGATTGAGCGTGGTATAACTGATACCAATGTATGCTTGCTGACTTGAACCCGTCAAGTGAGGGTCAAACATCTGATCAGCCTGGTGTGGCTGGAAGAGATGTAATGTGATCTGATCTGATCTTAGCAGATCTTTGCTTTGTACCAGTCCTTCAAGGTCCAACCTGCAAGTTGCTGCAACGCCAGCCTATCCATGCTCACACTTAGCAGCTCGGAAGTCAGGCTTCTTCCTGATAAATTGCATGTCTGGTCAAGCTATACAACTGGCGTTTGTGCATCGACAGTCTGTTCCCAGCGCAGGCACATACCAAGGTCCTGACTGCTAGAGGTCCCCTTGTATCGAGCAGCCAAAGCATGCAGCTGCCAGCCGGTTTTGGCAGGGCATGGGGCTTGCCGCTGCTCACTCCATCTTGCCGGCCTCCTCTCCCTCAACCTCCGCCTTTACTCTGCCCTTCTCCACCTGCTCGTAGTCGTCCTCACCTGCAAGTGGCAAGCCACTCCTCAGAAACAGCTCGCTGAGCTTGTGAGCTGCAGGCTGAACATGAGTATACTGCTCACAAAGAGGAAGACGCATATGTCTCGAGCACAAGACGCACGCACGAGCTGCTCTTCAAGTTCCATGAAGGCCTTTGGCTCAACTTCTGACGTGTTGTCCTGACTGCTGTCCTCTTCCTGTGAGAGGCTGACTGGCGACAAGCCTTGTGCATCTAGAGCATGCAGTGGAAGCCGTAGAGGGCTCGCACCTTCGAGCTCTGAGTAGGCAAAGCGCGTGGAGTTGAAGGACGGCCTGAACAGGAAGCAGATCACGCCCAGGAAGATGTAATTTAGTGCATACCTGCATTGCAGATGAGAGTGCTGTAAGCTGACTGAGCTTGCGCAACCCCCATCATGCACTTGCTTGTATTACCTTGGTGCTGCTGCCAAGGGGCTGCTATTACATATTCACACAGCGACAAAGGCACGCCGCACAATACAGGCAAGAAATACAGGCATGAAGACCGGGGCGTGGCATCGCACCAGAAGTCGCTGGTGATCCAGTCATACTGCCACTTCTCATTGTACTGGTCTGTGACCTTGAAGTACATCTCATAGGCTATCCAGGCCACGCTGATCCACACCATCAGCGCTAGAGAGTTGGTGAAGCGCCTGCATGCATCAATTACTCATGAGCTGACTGTCCCACACAGGCACAAACACAGACTTGGCCAACATTGTACATCAATGCGTGCTGCAAGAGTAGTCATATACCAGCACAAGCTTTCTGGCATCAAAGGTTCAAGGCCCTTGTGCCGCTACAGCTCTACATGCACACACAGACTGATGCACAGTGGCATTGGCAACTCACAACACTGTTCTTAAAGCTGCAAAACACTTTACAAACGCCCTACGGTCTCCCATCCCTCACTTGTGCACCCCCGTTTGGTGTAAGGAGCTGTGACTACACATCCTCCGATACTCCTTGACTGCATGTAGTCATAAAGCCAGACCCAGCTCCAGTCAGTCAGCAGGCAGTGCCTGCTGAGAAGAGCGCTCCTCACCTGTAGAGGTCCAGCTTGGCGCCGGCTCGCCGTGCCTGCAGCTGCGCCAGGGTCTTGGAGAGGGAGGTGAAGACCCAGAGGATGAAGATGGCGTCCAGGATGGCCACGGGCAGCACCAGCACGATGCGCGCGGTGGAGGTGAGGTCGTCGATGGTGCCCACGTTGGTGGTGATGTCCAGCGCGGTCACCGCAAAGAAGTACGAGGCTCCCAGCGCGATGATCTGCACGTCACACGTGCGTCAGGCGCTCCTCAAGGCCAGGCTGTATATAGAGCTCAGAGCAGAGCAGTATACAGTGTCCATGTCTGGGCTTGGCCATCGCACTGGCATGGAGAGACCGCAGCGCAATGGTCTGCACTGCACGAAAGCTTGAGGCGCGCTCATCCTATAGCATTTGCTTGGGCCTTCTCTGCTCAATTCTCATCTGCACACTCCAAAACGCTTCTTTGAGCCCTCAATATTGTGGCCAGGCAAGCTTGACGAAGTGCCCTGGGTGTGCACATGCTCTCCAGCCCCTTCAGTGGATGCCCACCTTGTGCTGGATGGCGCCCAGGTAGGGCAGGACGACGCCAAAGCCCATGGACACGATGAGGACGAGGATCCGCGAGATGCTCTTGCGCAGGCACCCCAGCAGCACCGCGTACAGCGTCGTCACATAGGGGCGGTACCCCGTTGTGTTGAAATTGACAAAGTCGAAGTACCTGCAGCAAGCAATCAGCCATACAGTGGTATAGATATCAAACTCTCTCAGTGGACACCCATATCTGTGCCTGAAGCAGACTATGTCATCCAGATGGCATTGCCAGGAGCCTGAAAGATTAAACGGTGAACGTGCAACTCTGCCACACCATGCAGTGCTTTCCTGCCCAGCACATGCATCATTTGGCCAGCACCTCTGACTTCCTGCATGCTGGGCCCAACCGAGCGCTCATTGTGTGCTTTAGCATGCAGACTTCCTGTGCATGCATGTTGATGGCTGAGCCGGCCGGCTCACCAGGTGCTCATCTCCATCATGCCCAGCGCCAGCACTGCGCTGATGCAGTGCTGCAGCGTGAACACCTCCTTCCAGTAGCGCGCGTACAGGCCCGCCCACGCCACCCCCAGCGCAATGTACAGCAGCGACATGAACCCAAAGAACTTGATGTGCGGCAGCATCATCCCCGGCAAGTACCCTGCACATATAGGACGAGACCTGAGCACACACTGTGACCAAACCTCTTCTCCGTTGTGAAAGTCGCTGGATTGAACTCCAGCAAGCTGCACAGTGAATCTGAAAAGACAGATCTACTTCAGGACAGAGGATATGTCGTAAGCAGCTGCAGATAAATAGGTATGCATCACAGCTACACCGGAGGGCTGCATGAACCTCTGCACACCTGTGGGATTCTTCCAGGTGGTCTGACCGCGCACGGTGGCGGCAGACAGCTCATCGTCACAGATGACGAACCAGAGGTAGTACATGCCGGTGTCCTCGATCGTGATGGCCTCCTCCCAGCTGAAGGCCACCGTGTCGTTGTTCTCAAAGTAGATGTCCAGCACCTTGGGCCACCCATTGTCCTTCTCCTGCAGCAATGACCTTGCGATTGAGAGGGTGAGGTGTCCTCACAAGCACTGAGCACTTCCCCTGGCCCAGAGGCAATGGTGCCTTTGCAGTGCTCTGTTTCGGTCGCTACCATGCCCTTCACAGTGGCATATATTTGTGATGCTCTGATATGTCTCATAGTATCAAGAAGGTCCCTCCGGTGCATTAGAGAGCTTGTGGTCTAGAATTCCTGAGAGATGCCTGCGAAGGTCTCACCTGGTATATGAGCCTGTCCTGAAAGCACTTTGTCTTTGGCACAAGCTCCTTGGTGCAGCAATACCGGTAGCCAGAAGGAGTGGGGTACCCAATCAAATCCCTGTCATTGACCTCAAAGATCACCGCTTGGATGAGGCCTGCACGGCAGATCCCACAACGTGAGACAGTGTGTCAGCGATGTGTACACATGGAACATCTCCAGAAGGGGACTTTGATTGATCAAATGCCACAGGCAAGGTGTGCAGTACCCTGGCTATAGCTGATTTAGACTTGCGCATGACAGCTCTTATGACATAAAGCTTGGGCTCGAAGTCAGCACTGCATGCAGCGAGCGCCTCAGGTTCTGACTTAAAGCAGGGTGTCAGGGGCTTGAAAATCATACCTGTGAACCCCTCATCTGGATCGAACTGGGCTGCTACCGGCTCGGGGCGTGCAAACTCAAGCTTTGTGAACTTGATCTCAGACTGGCCGTTTGACACCCCTGGCGCAATCTGCCCCCAGTTTCCCCACTTCTCCAGTGCCTGAAAAATATAGCCATCAGCTTGCCCCGGTCGAGCCCCACCGGCACGGAATGTCAGCATCTTCTCATATCTTGCGAGAGGTTGCACATGCACAACTCGATCATGAATGGGGCAATCATCCACTGACCTCCTTGGTGGAGGCATACAGCCCTTCTCTACCGCCCCTGAAGATGAATGCATCCCCGACCGCATAAAAATACTCCTTGTTGTACGGATGGATGGCAGCAAGAGCAGAGGAGCTCAGGCAGGCCAAACCCAGAAGCGCTCTCTGTACTCTACTGAGCCCCATCCTCCAAGGTAGGGCCTTCGTCCAAGGTCTTCTTCTGGACCCTCACCTCACATCTAAATGTAAGGGCAACCTGTATAACTGAAGGACATCCGTATACCTGACCAGCATCACCCTTTCTGGGGACCAAGCATTGCCTCCAAATTTTCCCGGGACTGGGTGTGAGTCATCGCCCGCATCGCTGATCGCCATGACAAATTTGCAGACTTTGCTGCAGCTTTTCCGTTGCCCGAAGGATCCCTGGCTGTGCATAAGCAATTCATTCAGGAGCAGATCGCGGCTGCACGCTATACGCCTGCATTCACTGACGCGTTCGGAGCCTGCAATTCGAGAGGCAGCCACAAGAGAAGCTCTAATTCTGTGCTCGTACCTGTTCCATTCTTGTCATTTACAGAACGGTTGACCTAATCCTCCGTTTTCTGGGCCAAAAGCTCGAATCAGAGCACTCACTGGTGAGTTGGCTTCCAGATCAAAAAGCAAGGAGTTGTCAATATGGCTCTGATATTGATCTACCCTCATCCCACACACATGTATCTCTTTCTATTGGGACAATTACCTCGTGTCTTGAGTCACCTGGAAGTGAACGGCCTGAAGACTCATGCCAGGGTGCCGAGGACTGCTGCAAATCTTGAAACACTTCACAGCAGGTGTGGAGAATGGCAGGAGGCCTGCAGCCTCCATCAGAAGAGGAAGAAAAGAAAGCAGCAGCAGCAAAGCAGCAGGGAGTGATATTCATATTAGAGAATGCAAGTCTGGAGGTAGCACGTGTAGGCAAGGTCAGCTCTGCTTCTGTGAAATTCTTATCACTGCTTGCAGCATATGTACTGCCAAAGACCCCTCCTGCTGACAATCAGATCATTGTACTTGGCAGTGCTGAGGGTGTAGCAAGGATGTTTTTGCGGAGGACACAAGGCCAGTATTGCATGCACCCCTGACACTATCTGCTGCTGGTTGTAGAAAGACACGCTGTTGAATTGCGACGACCACAGAACCTTCCTCCTGCGGCACAACAAGGACCCTGCGCTGTACAGGCCAGATATCTGCCATCAAGCTCTGCTAGCTATCTTGGATAGCCCTCTCACGAAGTCAGGCCGCTTGAAGGTGCGGCTGCAGTTTCCTGTATGCTCCAGCCTCTGACCTTAACAAGTGTAGCCGCTTGTGGTGGGTCAACATAGCCTTCTGCTACGGTCGTTATCTTTGCAGAAGCTTGGATATATGACAAAAGAGGCAGGGTGATGATGCGCAGGGCTTATTTGTGCGGACAGTGAAGGGCGTGCTGCTGGAGATTCACCCGCAGGTGCGGCTGCCGCGGACGTTCAAGCGCTTCTGCGGCCTCATGGTGCAGCTGCTGCAGAAGTTCAGCATTCATGCCACCAATGGCTCCAGCAAGCTGCTCAAGGTACGCTGCAACCCATGAGACCTCATCGTACAAGGGCTGTATGGGTGTATCTTGCCCCCACATGACCTTACAACCCATGACAAGCTCAGACTACACTGATCGGGAAGGTCAGCAGCAACCTCGCTGTGCAGCGCAGGTCATCAAGGATGATGTGACAAAGCAGCTGCCGCCAGGTGCAAAGCGCGTGGCATTCAGTAGGGTGGCGCCAAACCTGGTCAAGCTCAAAGACTTCGTGCAGGAGCTCCCAGACGACACTCCGGCAGTCTTTGTGGTGGGAGCCATGGCGCACGGGAAGATGGACATCGCATATGTAGATCAGTGGGTGTCAGTGTCTGAGTACCCCCTATCTGCAGCCTGCTGCATAGGGCGCATCACCAACGCTTTCGAGGATAAGTGGGACATTGTGTAACTATTTATAAGAGGCATGAGTCCTGCAGCTGCCTCTGAGCCAGCATCTACGCCTTTTGGCATGCAAGGTGTGTCCTGCTGCAATTCTGTGCATCTACAAAGGCGATGTAAGGTCCTGTGCTCACGTTACACCGTAACCGGCACGTGCCTCGACACCATGATGTGTTTCGGAGCCTCGAGGAGTTCGCCTGTTTCTCGACGGGGCCGATGCGTCTTCCAATTGCAAGGAAAGTTCTCTGCATTTGAACGAATGCATCACATCCAGGGATCTCAGACAGGCCACTGAGACGCTATTCATTGTCTGCTCGCACCATGTTCCGCAACGTACCGGATCGTGCTTGACAAAGCGCAGCACTGCAACATCGTGAAGATGACGCGATATGGATGTTGAAGGTTTTGCTTATGGCATGCATGCTACAATTGCAAGTGCCAGTGCTGAGCCAGGACTGATCCCAAAGGCTTTCCTGGGCAAATCTTGGTTTGGGATCATAGCACGGCGCTAAGTCTCAATCACGACCTAAGACAGGCGTCAAAGCTTTTCATGTCAAATGGCGGACACAACAATCCATCAAAATCTACTGCAATGCATGAGCTCACTGCAGACAGCAGTGATAAACCCTCCAAAGCCACACCAGACAGGCGGCTGAGATCGCAGAGATGGCGTAGCGTTGCAGAACTGGCCGCAGAGGACGAAAGCAGCCCTGCCACAGCCCTGGATCCATTGCAGTGGGACTCACTAAGCGCCATACCAAAGACCCACACCGCAGATGTACCAGACTTGGACTGGCTTCTTGAGCTGAATGGCCTTGCGCAGACGGCGGCACTTCCTGTGGATGCTGTTGCTCTGGAGATTTCTCCATTACAGGTGAGGGTCTGGGCATGAATGCTGCATGCCCACGGCTAGGCGAGCTAGGAAGACTGGAGCAGCATCATGATGGGTGCCTGACACAGATATATAGCCATTGACAGCTCGTGCTCCAAGCAGACAATCCATGAAGTCAGGATCTTGAGGTGGCACGTGTAGGTGGGTGCAAGTCACCATCAAGGTCCACCACTCAGGCCGGATGCTGACGTGTTGCAGCCTCCTAGTAGCGGCATCTCATCGGGAGCATTCGACGCGTTTCTCAGGTACAGGCAGCTGAGATCAAACCTACTTGGGGCAATGCGGGCGCTATGTTCTGTACGCTGGCCATTCACTCAACACATGTCAAGCTCCTTCTAAGGCCAGCCGACATGCAAGGTGCTGACATGGTATTGCTTGCAGTGAGGCCCTTCAGACCGGGCAGTTGTCCGACAGCGGGGCGTATGACCTGGGTGACAGGATTGCTGACCTCGGACGCGCCTACACAGCTCCAGAGCCCCTGCCAGATCCATTCATGATAGCTGCTGAGGTGACTGTTTACAGGTCAACCAAGGACTCTTATTATAATGTTGCGGCTAGCCTTGAGTTTCTCAAACGCCGGGCACTGCACTGGCTACCCATGCAGGTGTTTGTCACAAGATTGTGAGCGTACCTGGACATCCTCAGAGAAGCACAACGCCCCTTGAAGGGTTTAGAGATGCTCAAGTACTGCCAGTGTGCACGTGCAGGGCATCGCCACCCCAAGAGCACATCAGGTGTCCAGAGCGGGAAGCGCCAGCGATGCTACAGGACGTGAGAAGCTGTGCGACAGCACATGGCAGGGCGCGCTCTGCAGAGGGAGTACATTCAATGATATGGGTGAGATCCACCAACTATGCGGTGTGTGGCTCGCACAACACATGCTACTACTGACTGATCTGGGCGCAGCCGTCACATCCTGCTGGGTGGGGTGTAGATGTCTGTAGTGTAGGTCCGCCATCCGTGGGTCTGCTATGCAGCAGTTCTGCCAGCTTTCTGTGATTGAAATTGAAACAGCCATGCGAAGTACATCAGAGCAGATTCACTCATTCTCAGGTCGCCACCATGATGGGTCTCATGGTGCAGAGATGTACAAGTTGCTGCTGGAGACGCCACATCATCCTGAGGGCTCTGGGCAGCCTGTGGACTGGGACTTGCTGTTTGGTGGCCCGGCCACATCCTTATCCGCTGCTGCCCAGCCCCGGCCCGTACAGGCAGAGGCTGGGCAGGCCGGGCATGTGTGGCCGGGCAAGATCATAAGAGGCCCTTTGCAAGATTTTGCAGTAGAGTGCGCATCAGCCTTGCTCTGCTTCTGCAAATAGCACAGAATAGCATGCATTGGCGACTACTACAACCTCTACCGCTGCCCTGTCCCTGATGTTTCTGTGGGGAACCTGTCTATAACAATTTACTGGCTGCTATTGATGGGCCTTCATGAACTGCTCTACACCATTGTGAGCTTCTCAGCACTTGCTGTGCTGCAGTCCTGGGACTGGCCAGAAGCTGAAGTTTGGGAAGGCAATGCAAGCGCGGGCAAGCCAGGTGGAGCTGCCATCTGTTGCTGCGCTGTTTGCTGACATCAGCAGCAACGGCCCCGGAAGGCAACACCGCTGGTCGCCAAGGACTCCAGGCACTCCTGGGGTGCGCCCTGAAGCCCTGAGCTCGCTGGTCAGGGGCGGAGGCCTGAATCTTCCAACGTCGCCATGAGGGAGCAGCAGCACAAGTCTCCAAGCTGTCAATCCAAGAATCAGACATCGTGGTCCAATATCAGGCTAGAGAGGATGTAATCAAGACGCTGCTGCAGAACCACATGCCCTAGCTCTTGTCAACCTCCAGTAAGGCAACTGACATGAGCATCCTGATTGCATGCAGGAACCTCCACATGTGAGAGAGGGGTCCCGACAAATCAGCAGAAGAGCAGCCGCAACAGTGTCACCCCCGTCTGGCCAGTCTGCCCTCACATTTGGACCCCAGCTCAGTGGCCATGGAGAAGGCTCTGACCAGAAAGGTGTGCAAGGTTGGCATACCTTCGCACCGATGCTGTCCCTGTGCCCGTGCACAAACAGGGTTCTGCATATGGCGGGCATATTGCTCATTGACAGAGTACCTCAGGTGCTACTCCTGACTGCATGAATGAGGGACCCAACACAGGTGCATGTTGAGAGCTTCCTGTGATACCAACCACAAAGGGCTTGTCAACGAGCGCTGCCTGCCTTGCAGAGGCGCACATAGGGCTCATGAAGACTACGAGCGGCTTTGGCGGGATCACACGGGGCGTCATTCAGGCCGCCTCGATGGGCGGGAAGCGCCGTGCGCCCGTCATGCGCCTGGAGGAGCTGCACCAGGTGCCTTCCGGGGAAATGCGCTGCCAGTCCTCCACTTCACGCCACCCTTCGACTTTCTGAACTGTCCATGAGCTGCATCAATGCGAAGTCTTGCACCCTTACATCTGGCATGCCAGAAGCTGGTGAGTTTACATTGTGAGAAGTGGGCAAAGCAATAGCCCATGGGCTCCTAAACTTGAAGGAACATGCATCCTTAGACATGCAGATCTGACGAGGATATTGTTTACGTGTTCTTCTGCACAGATGTACAGTGAGCGCAAGAGATTTAGGGGCGTCAGCCGCAGCCCCTGGAGCCTGACCTGGGACTCCCACGTCCTTATCACGGCCTCCAGCAAGGAGGTAGTTGCCACTGCCAATGTCTGCCAGTGTACCACATGCAACAGCCCCATATGTACCGCAGATCTAGGTGCCTCACAGCAATGTCAGCCAGAGGGCAGAAGCATAGCACAGTGGCTCTTCAATTCTCATGGCGTCCCATCGCTACCTGCGCCAGAAGCTTTGGCGAAGCCTGTTCCAAGGTTGCAATGTGGCGTGCAGGAGAGGGAGGTCTTCTTGGGAAGCTTCTCTACCGAGAACACCGCTGCAAAAGCCCATGATGTGGCAGCGCTGCGCCTTCAGGCAGACCATGCTTCAGGACAGCAGGTGCAGATTCCATGTGGTACTTAGTGTCTTGCCATGATTGGTGCAAAGCCCACTTAGTGAAAGATTGTGACAGAGGCTGTTAGTTAAGGCTTCTCCCGTCCGCAGGTGGAAACTAACTTCCCGCATGTGGAGTATCAAGATGGCTTGGTAGAGACTGGACACAAGTCCATCGCAGACTTCATTGTGGCGCTGCAGCGGCATGGTGCATTCGAATCCCAGAGCACTTCCAGGTGACCCCTCGTCAACATTGCAAGCGCGGCTCAAGTGCCTCTTCTTGCCTCAGGTCGGCAGGGGCAGATTCACACCTCTTTGCAAGGTATCAGAGTCTTCTCACACAAGTCAAAAGCAAGCATGTGGCAAGGTCATACAAGCCAGAGCATGGATCGTACCAGCGCGGGTATCGGTCCATCTTCTGAGAAGCATGCTCCACAGAGAAATCATGGGTCCCTAGTAGTCAGCCAGCACATGCGCAGGTACAGAGGTGTGGACAAGGTCGGCGAGAACAGCTGGCAGGCTCGCTTTGAGCTGGATGACGCAGCAATCTCAAATAGAGGCACACAAATGCCTGAAGCTCTGAGTTTCCTGTAATGACACCTTGAACTCTGATCGCCATCTACTCAACCAGCTCGACTGTAAACAGCACATCCATATTCTGTGATAAAAAAGACTAATCTGGACACATGAGTGCTACCGTAGCATGTAAGCTCAGCAAGGCTCACAGTGCACGAAGCTTCATCAGCGATGGCGTGATGTTGTTGGCTATTAGCATCTCTGAGACAATTGCATCACTCTACAGTCCTCTGCACTCACAGCTGCACAAGTGTCTGCTACCCTCCCCATTGCCCGCTACTTGTTGAGAACCCCTGCTTTCCGCAAAGTATCCTCCAGGCTGTCTAGGGCTCGCATGTCTGTTGCTGGAAGCTCAGCGGCGGTCCTCGTCCGGCTCCCACCCAGGAGGCCTGTGAGCACGCCCAGAGGTCCACCTCCGCCCGGCTGTGCTGAAGATCCGTACACAAAGCTGAAAGCAGCCCTGCAAGGGACAGCAGACACCTGATCGCACCATGTGCGTACTCTACACTCATGCTGATGAGAGCCGCAAGGACTTTGTACAGTGCAGGCAGCTTCCCTGGGAGGGATCCAACCCCTCATCTCTGTTGTGCTTCTTAGCCTTCCTGCACAATAAGAGTGAGCAGTGCCAAGCATCAGATCTGTGATACTCATAGTATGTGGAGGTGTGGCGCCTGCACCTGAGATCCCGAGGGGTGGCTGGCACAGGGGCAGCAAAGTGCGCAGGAATGATGCGCTTGAACTCCCAGTTGCTGGTGATGTCTTCAATCCACCGCCGGGACTACGCCACACTCATGCGCTCAGTGCGCTCTCTCTGCTACTGCTGCTCAAACACATAGAATGACTCCCAAGTGATTGTGGTGTAGAAAACGAAGGCCTAGTCACCTCTTCAGGGGAGTTCAGGAAGACCAGCTTCTTAAGCACAGGCGACACGAGTAGCTTCTGGGAGATGGCACTGAAGCTGGCAGCCGGCTGCAGCAGGTTGTAGGGCACAAAGTACAGAATCTGCAGGGCCATGCGCTGCCACCCTGCAATGCATTGCTCTTTTTTATGCAAGGGCTGAATCTTCCAGTATGAGCTGACGATTGCAATGGTGGCTTCTTCAAAACCCTCCCAAAGCTCACCATGAAATCAGGTGTGGTGGAAAGCATCAAATTACGAGCTACATGCTGCACATGTCCAGATACCAGACAATTTAGGTTGCCGTTGATAGAGCACATCAACCGGCAATGCATCAAACATGCGCTGTGTTCAGACACTAGCTTGCGACATGCCCTGACGGCATGCAGAGCTCATGATAGCTACCCACCTAGCTGTAGCTGCTGGGCCCTGTTCTGTGGCTGGGCCTCCTGGGTGATGGACTTTCCGTCCTCATCCCGGTCCCCCCCGCTGAGGAGTCTGACGCTGGCTTGTAGAGGGCCCCCCGCCTCCATAAGATTGTCCTCATTCACAACCTGCGGAGAATCCTCTTGCACATGAACACGGCTCTGCCCCCGTTACAGACCCAGACATTAGGGCGCAATGGCTTTGCAGCTTCAGTCCTTTTCATGCAATGACAGAGCCAGCTTGACAACAAGAGACGCACCGCTGGCGGGCGCTGCGGCACAAAGATGACGGCGTCCGTGGTCAGCAGCGTCCTTGTGGGCTTGTGGAAGAAGGCCATCTCCACATATGGGCCAATACCTGCAGAGAAGAGGCTCATCCATGCAGGTCTTTCCTCCTCTGTTGGGTCTCCGCCGCTGTCAATCAATGCAAGGCAATTTGCATGCCCAAGTAGGATTGCCATGTTGTATAACAAAAAGGTAACCGCCACATCTGTGGACTGCTGTTGGCAGTATGGGAAAGGCTCACCCACAGCCGAAGAGAAGAGCTTCTGTTCAAGCTCCTCAGACCATGGGGCGGAGCTATCATTGTCCACAAGGGTGCTGTCCGGAAAGATTCCGAAAAACTGCACAGGCAGCCACAGCGGCCAGGACCACTGCCTGCAAGACGCACACAAGGAATCCATCTCTGACGACCGTGGTTCAGTGGCACTCAAAAGCGCCATCTGATCTGACTATCCGAGGCGCCCGTGTTGCTGCCCTGATGCAGCCTATCGCTGTCAGCCGTGAAGGTGCCGCAGGGCATTGCAGAGCAGCCCACCTGGGAGCTACATGGACCTTGGCACCGGGGAAGTTGCGAGCAAAGGGGCCCACAAACAGCTTGTGCTCCACAGCAAAGGTGGGCAGCACAATGTGCTCCACGGGATACCCCAGCTCCTTCACCAGGGATATGCACTCCCTGCACACAGCATGTTCTTACATTTGTGCTGTTTACACTACTCAAGCCTGTGCCGTCCATAATATCTGCCTCAGATATAAGACTCCTCAAGACCTTCCCCACAACATGATGAAGGAAAGTATGATACACCGGGTGTGTGGACTTTTAAGAGAGAGAAAGTTATAAAAGCTCAGCCTAACTACATGAGACCGCTGTATGGGCGTCACCTGGTGGCTGCAATGGGAGCGTGCACAAAGAGGCCGCCACTTTTAAGCTTGATGACAGTCATGCGCACATTGGTGGATACATTGCTGCCACCCAAGCTCTGCTCCTGCTCAAAGCACCAGGTACTGCCCCTCTCGACCTGCAGCCACAACCGGGCCTCTTTCAAATATTGCGCAGCAGCTAGGGGTCGTACACACATGTTACCAATGTGTTCCCAGTCCACCGCAGCACGTGAGCCAGCATTAAGTGCTCATTTAGCGGTGGTCCAAGTGCTGCACGAGCTCCACCACATGTTTCCAATGACAAGGTGGATCCTCTCTCCTGAAGGAAGCCAGCCGATTACAGAATCCAAGCACGCCTTCTCCCATGTGGCCTACCTCATAGCGCACGGTCCTGCGTGTCAGCAGGGGCCCCAGGGGAAATGGGAAGCCCGTTATGTTCCAGTAGAACCGACCCCTGGGTTTTGCTGAACTCTCCCTTTGTCCTTTGGCCCGCTGCGGTCTATTCTGGTCTTGCCTACTGCGCTGCGTCACTGTAGATTCACGGCTCCGCCTGCTGGATTGGGACCTGGGTGCAGAGCTGCTGACGCCATTGCTGCTGCTGTTGCTGCTACTTTTCTCGGCACCCCAGATGCTCCTGAATGCTCCCTGCAAACCGACCCTCCCTGCCTCTGGCTTCCTATCAGCCCCTGCTGGTGTCTTGGAAGACAGCCATGAGCAGACGACCGGGGTTGCTCCTCTGAACCTGTGAAGCATCCCAGTGTGGGTAAGTCACGACAAAAGCGTGCTTTGGCACGCTTCAGGATATGTGCTGCAACATCAATACAATCTTCTTTTGTGCACCCACCTATTCGACTGGTGCCGGTGACGCTGAGAACTCCTGCAGGCAGATTGCAGCCAGGGACATGACAATGGCCCCTTGTTGCCCTCCAACAAATGGGACCCTCCACTAAGGGAGCAATTTAAGTAGCTTCCGTCCATTCGAGCTGCTCAAGCGTGTAGGTACGCCATAGCCTTTGAAATGCCCTGTCCCATGCACCGGACTAGTACGGGAGGTAGGTCGGATTTGCAGGTGATACCAGGGTGCTCAGTTTGCTACAGGATTGTGAGATATACCACAATGTGCTGGACAATCAACGCAGTGTCACCAGCACTTTCGAACGTGGCACATAGAGCACCTTGGACACCGCTTACTATTTCGCTGGTCAAGCTAGGACGACTTCAAAACGCTGCTGTGTCCCGCTGCAAATGCTACGCTGTGGTACCTCTATCTATGACGGGCTGTATGTTGCAGAGCCTGTGGAAGGAGGGAACGAAGATGTGATGATGTCAGCCAGGCCGTGCTCACATGCCTACATATGACATCAGGTGGCACCTGGTGCATACTGCGCCTTCGAGTAGTGGCCAAAACATGTGTTGCTGAACACCCACTGTAGCCTCTGCACATGGGAAGCACGGCAGGGAAGGGACAGAGGTGCTGTGCCAGATCCTCTGAGGTTAGCCTTGGTTCCAAAAGCGAACTAGTTTCATCATGACATCAGCAGCGTGATGCCCTATCGCGCAAAGCAAGCGCAATGTGCTGAATGCATGCATGGGGATGTGCTCTCATGCAGAGCACTTGGGACCCTGATAATGCGGAACGTGGTGTCATACTACACAGGCAGGCATATGCATACTTTTCTCAGGAGCACATCAGACATTCATAAGTGCAGCAAAACCCATATCTGACCTCTGGAAATCATCTCTATGTTGTGTCTCTGGCCTTGATGCACATTCCACGCTGAGATGCCGGGTGATTCGTTGCAACATTTGTCTGCACTCTAATATGTGCATCAACCATCAGGAGGAAGGGCTCCCCCCTCATGCTCGCGAAGGCACTTGGCCTTGTCAACAAATAGGCGTGCTCCGCATGCCGCCTGTCGTCTACCGCTCAATACCAATGGCTATCCGACCAGCTGCATAACAGCTTGCCTCTCCTGAAATGTGTTGTCAGAGTATTGAGCTGCTCCTGTGTCAGCAGTGCATTCTGCATCCGCTATATCTGTCATGTTATTGCTCGCTGACGCCGATTGCTTCCTCACCCCTCAGGAAGGGCGCCATCACATCAGCCAGGTGCTGCCTGAGGTTGGCTGAGAGCTCTGTGACCATGCGGGCAGCCTGCTGGGCAGCCGCAGCGTCCCGGAATGCCAGAATCCAATGCCCGTCCACCAACTGCTTCTGCATCTGGTTCCGCATGCTCCCAATGCTAGTTTTCTGCACCCACCAATGGCCTCCTCAAGCAGCTGGGGTGGGAAACTTTGACTGAAGAGTCTTGAGAGCTGAAACCTTTGATGCTTTAATTGTGGAAGGGTTCACTGAAGGGTACCAAACCCCCAATGCAGCAACTGACCCATTGTACGATAAATAGGGGTAGATAAGGGTTCAGGCACGGCGATCATCACCCTCCTGCAATTGGCAAGGACCTTTGCTTACCCTGGCAGCTTTGAGGAGGCCGCGAGCAGGTGGTCTGACTTTGACGTGCAGCCAGCGGGCGTGGCCGGCGTCACTTGCGGCTGTTGCGCCCATGAGGGGCGCCACCGACAGCACTCTGCCCGTGTCGGCCTGCGGCCCGTGGTCTGCCAGCACGATGCTGGGGGACGCCTGCAGCAGCTCGCCCGGATTGTCTGTGAAGTCGACCCGGCCGCCGCCTGCCACGCCTGAGTGCCCCTGCATGACCGGGGCACCCTACTCCAGCTGACGCGCTCCCAACTTGCAGGACATGCACTTGCTCACAGTGGCTTGTGGAGGATGGTTGCAGAGCAGGCAGACCCCAGTGCAGCCATTGGCCCACATGGTGTAGCTTGACGCAGGTAGAATGGAGTATGCCTCCTCACCTGGGGCAAGCCGACGATGGCAAAGTGCACGCTGCGCTCCTGGCCGCGCGTGAAGGAGACGGAGCAGGGCAAGCGGCGGTGCAGCTCCACCTCCAGCCCCTCCCGGACCTCCCGCTCCTTCATGGCCTCCTCGCTCAGGTCCCCCAGCGGGCACTTCTCCCCTATCGTGCCTTGCAGCAGCCCCTGCATGCGCCCCATGCAATCAGAGGGCACTACATCAGGGCATGGCAGGCAGTCGATGCCCATAGCGAGGTAGACACGAAATTCTCGGGCAGGAGAACAGGTGGAGGTGCACCCACGCTCTTCAGGCCAGCACACACACCGCTATATTATCAGGAGCATTGCGAGGGTGTTAGTCACCTGTTGCAAGCACGCCAGGCAGGCAAAGCGCTGCACAGCGTGGTGCGTCCGCATGGCGAGCATTGCAGAGGTAGGCGCTCCGGCCTGCCAACCGTTCGTCAAGTCTGGCAGCGTTGCCATGGCCCAACCTCTCTGCGCAATTTTGCTGATGTGACAGGCCTGCATGCATGTAGCACACTGTGTGCCTTCCCAGATCAGAGTTCTCAGACACGCATGCATATTGGACCAAGCAACACTTGGCTACCCTCTCTCACGAGCACAGCTTGCTAAGGCGCACATCATAGACAGGCCTGACCATCTGACAGGCAAGCTCAGAAAAGCCCGTCTCCGCTAGACAGCGCTCCTTCGCAGGGAGCCCATTCTACTGTGATCAAGCCTACCTGCATCCAGGCTTGGACAACTACACTGGTAGACTGAGGGACAGGCGTGAGCAGGTGCTTGCGTGCTCGGGGCCACTCCAGGGCCAGAAGACACGCCAGCGCATCGCACCAGGTGCCCTGGATCTCGTTCTGCATCTCTCGCTGGGCACGCCCCACCGCGCTCTGCAGCACCTGCTGCTGCATCTCTGACATGTGTGTCCCTGCAGCACAGGCGCATAAGTGACTCCTCTGCAGGCCTCTCTGGCTATAGGTGATGGTTGGGGGTGCGCACAGAGTGCAGCACTCTTTGCAAGGCAGCCAGCACGCAGGCCTGTTCATTTGGCAATTTCAAAAGAGAAAGGCGTGGGGGTAAGCTAGATACAACTGCCTGTGCACTCAGGCTGACACTGGACAAGTAAGACAGTAGCGGGACTGACCTGCTTTTCTGAGGCCAAAGATCTGCAGCAGCAGCCAGCCAATGCCCCAGAGCGCGGAGGACGGCAGCGCTTGGAGCAGCAGCAGCGCGCAAAGGGCATCCACATAGTCGCTGCCTCCCTGCCTGCTGTGCTGCGGACTGCAGAGACACCCAAACATCATTGTCGCTGGACAACCTGCGAGCTCTTCCTGCTGCAGGTGTAAGGAGAGCCGGGGGTTGCCAAGGCTCCTGCCTGACCTTCAAGGATCTAGAGCACACTTCTCACAGGCCCTGAAGCCATGCTGCGCGGGAAGGGCAGGCTTTCTGCAGTCATCGAGAGGGTTACCTGCTATTCCCTGAGCCCGGCAGTGCGTCTGCGCTGCCAGCAGACCTCTGCGTGCTCTTGCTGGGGCTTGCATGATTCTCTGCTGCCCTGGATGGGCTGGCATGGCTGTTGCTGTGCTGCCGGTGTTCAAGGACAGCTGCTTCAGGCTCAGAAGCTGAAGTGGGCCCCTGACCAGGGCCTCTCCCCATGCTCGCGTCCCTGGTAAGCTCTTCTAATAGCTCCTTGTTCTTTCGTCTCCTGTGAGGCAATAGACCTGCAGGCAGCAAAGCAGCATCCTTATCTTGGGATGTTGTTGAATGAGCTTGGCAGTGCATGTCACCAGTGCCAACATGATGCTGCCTGGCAAGCGGGTGGGGAGTTGGCTTTGTACCTGCAGCGTCCAGGACCTCTGGATCCACAGACTTGTTGTGCAGGAGGCCGCAGAGAACTCTCACGGCTGCTGCGCTCACCGCAACATCCTTGCTCCGCAGCCCTACTAGGAAGTGGTCCTTGTAGCTGCCAGGCAGGATGCCAACTGTCTGCCCTCTTGGCGACATGGACCTCTGCAGGGCAGACGCTCATGTGAGAAGTAGCTGTGACCCGGCCTGCTGCCTGAGTCATCGTTTAATCAGGATGTAGGATTTTGACACATGTGCATCGATACTAATCTACATGCATGGGCCAGGTCAGGTGTTTCTCCTGCTTTTCAGGCCTCAGGGCAAGACGTCCCGTAGACAACACACCTGCGAGAGGGAGGGCTGCATGTCATCTGCCGCTGCATGATGGCCCCTGAAAGTCCTGGCGGGCGGTGCCATGCTATCACTGGCATTCAGGAGCACTGCTGATGCGAGCAGGTTGACCAGGCGCGCATGTGTGATCACATGGAGTAGGCGCTCAAAGATGCTCAGCGCAGCCAAGGTGCTCACTTTCCCTCTGTCTGCAAGCCAAGAAAGAGAGATTGCTCTTGGAGCTGCAGGAAGCATCTCAACAATTTACACAGGGTGTGGGCATTATTGTGCGCACTGTGTTCATGCTTGCAGGTGAAGGCACGATGCCAGCGCTTGCATGACCCAGCTCAGCAATACCCCTCAAGACCCTTACCAGCTCTACTTCATACAGGGCATCAGCACTGTATGGCCTAAGGTGCTTCAGATGTCTTTTGTGGCCCACCTGCCAGTCTGCTGGTGGGCGGGCTCATGGGCTGCTCTGCAAGCTTATCAGGAGTGTCCTCCCTCTGCCTCAGGGGCTGGAGCAACACCGGCTTCACAAACGCCTCGCACAGCCGCTGCAGCAGTAGCTGAGTCAAAAAGGTCTCGCCTGCAAGCCACAGACCATCTTTCTGCTCCTGTTCTCATGTGCACGCTTGGTGGAATGGTGTCAGATGAGATTCAGCTTGATTGAACGACTCTGTGAGGAGAGGTGTACCTGTGCACAAGATGTCATTGCAGTAGGAGAGCAGGTCCTCTACTTCTGCTAGAACGTTCTCCATACTGAATGCTGAAGCAGAAGAGCCCTCATCCAACTTCGGCAGCTGCTTGTCCAATGCCTGCAGCGCCATGCAGAAGCAATTGAATAGTGCAGATGCAGAGCAAGTCTAGCTTGAGTATCCCAGGTGTGTGGTAGAAGTGCCGATACAAGCACTTGTCCTTTTGGCACTGGATGTTAGCTGCAGTGCCCAGGTCACTGGCTCCTCTCTTCAAATCATCATGAGGCATGGCACAGAGCCAGAGATTGCAGCCTGACAAAGATCCAGGCCTGCACAACTGCACTGCTCACCTGGCACTGCTCGGCCACAAAGATTGCCAACTCATTGAAGTAGTTGCTGGCAGGCTTGCTAACAATGAAGGCCTGCACCGATGGATCCCGGATACTGTACACGTTGAGCGTAAGCGTCCTCACAGCTGCTCGCACCATACCATCCCTGTGGTACATCCACGCCTCAGATTTGGGGGTGCGAAGGGCCTGTCCATGCAATTTTCCAGTAAGCTGGCTACAAACGGTGGGAACAACAAGCACTCATGCGCCATATGGTATATCAGGGCATGTAAGCATGCCTGACGTACTGTGAAGCAAGCTATTGAGAGGCAAAGGCGCACATTAAATGCGAGGAGCTCCTCTGTCATAACAGGATTCTATACCTATAAGATGGTCTTTCCCTAAGCCTGAATGGATATGGAAGCCAGTAGATACTGTTCAGAACAGCAGAGGACATGTACCTGTGGTTGATAAACTTCACAGCCTCTGTGTAGAGGGGAAAGGACGAGCGCTCGCCATCATCCTGGAAGAAGAACTGGACGGTGGACGCATTGAACTTGAGGGAGATGGTCTTGAGGAGGTTGATGAAGTAGCCCAGCACTTCGTCGTCCTCAAAGTCAAAGCGCATGGCCACGATCTCGTTGACCACGTTGTTGGAGAACAGGTAGAAGATGGCTGTGGTGGAGCGGATGTTCTGAATGAGGATGGACAGCGTCTGCAGCACTTGCTTGGCCACATCCCCTCTCCTGTTCCCCTTCTGCTCCAGAAATTTGGCAAAATGGTGGATGAGATTGTTCTCTGCGAAGTAGTCGAAGTAGCGAGGATCGTGCTGGTCCCCCCTGCGACAGCAGTGCTCTGCTCTAGGACAGTACAATGCATTGCTGCTGGAAGTGCGACCAATAGCGCAGAAACTGCTCATTGGAAGGGATGTAAGCAGTTGCATGGGGGTGTCGACTAGGAGGAGTTGGCTCGTACCATATCATAAGCTCTGCAATCGATCTGAGAGTCTCCACGACGAGTTCCTTGTTATTGTCTGTAACTGTGGCATTCTGCTGGAGAACATCGTGCAGGTGCTTGAGCTCCTCCAACGAAAAGCGCTCGCGCTCTGGTTGTATGCCTAGCAGATTGGCCCAGAAGCCTTGTTTCTTCGACATCAGCACTGCAGGCTGGGCTCATCCGTCCCACATGACCGCCATGCTCAATTCAGGACTCACATCATGCAGCCTAGGGAATGCATCGGCGTCTTGCATTGGGAGTCACACTGAACGTCTTATCTATTATGCATGCCTCGTGTAAGCGCGCAATTAGCAGACCAAACGCATTCCCTACCGGGCCAGAGCATCGGTTACTACTCAGCATGCACAGCATCCTCGAAAGAGCAGTAAGCTGAGCACCTGAGCTAGCGTCTCGACCTATTTGCGCTGGGGTGGAGAGACATAAGGTGCTCCGCAATAGCAGCTGCATGGACGTCGACAGCCCAGGCAGGGGGTTGTGAAGTACGGCCGAAGCGGTGCTAGGGCCACTGAGAAATTATGCAGGACGCAGACTACGAGCTTCCAGTGACAGCACTGGCCATAGGGTGAGGTCTGAGTGACTATTTGGCCAACTTGGCAAAGCCTAAGCCACCAAAATGCGATCTTTCCTGTCCACCTTTTGGCAGTAGCTCACTAAGCACTTATCAAGTCCATCGCTCTCTTGGAAGCGCTGTTGCTTGACCAGCTCTATGTGCATGATTCCTGCTAATCCCTTATGCAGGGGTTCTATGCGGCGAGCCTCCCAGAAGCGTGAATTGACCCTTTTACTGCTGGGTTCCAGCGGTAAGTTGGTGTTTCTGGTTCACAAATTCTGGCGACCAGCCGCAGAGGTGAGGAGTGTACAGTATCTCGCCTGCTCTGTTACCATTGGGGGCTTCTCCCGAGACCATTTGGTGGACGGACAGCTGACCCACCTCTGCACACAGCTGTTTGTTTGTTGGCTGCTCACTGAGCTGAGATGTATCCACCTTTCTATACAGTGATGACCCAAGATATCTGAACAGGGTCACAGGAGGCGTCTGCAGCGGATGTGGAGGCAGATGCCATTTGCAGCGGCCTCGCCCTTCCATCACAGCAGGGGCCAGGAGAGCGGCTATGTGCTGGCTTTTGAGGTAGAGCTGCACAGCATCTGCGGCCTGGACTACTCCAACCCTCTCATCCTGGACGGCCGCATGGTCATAGAGGCCAACCATGTTGTCAAGCGGGAATTTCTTACAGTGCGTCCCTCGCAGGCTGCATCCTGAAATTTTGGAGCCTTCAAATCTTCTGTGGGTCCCCAGGCACTATCCAAACTGGCTTGAGCACTTACCCATACAATATAGCTTCTCTCACTCAGACTTAGTGTCAGGCAGATGAGCGTCGCCAATGGCAGTGTCTCACACTAACAATGTCTGCCTTTTCCCACAGATGAAGGACGCAAAGGACTTCTACCGGCCCGCTGGAGTTCCCGCAGGAGCATGGCTGAGTCAGCAGGGGCCCCCTAGCTGGCCCGGGCCGCCCTTGGGATCCTCCCCTCCTGGCCGCGGGGCGTCAGCCCTCAGCAGCACAGCATCCACGCCCGCCATGAGCCCAGAGCCGCGCGTGGCTGCCCAGCCGGGCAGAGCTGCTCCTGGTAGCTTCCGAAACTTTGCAGCTTCCGATAATCCTCCTTGTTTGCAAGCCTCTGCCCAAACACACCTTTCAAATCCATGTCAAGAGCACCAAGTAAGACTAGTTGGCTAGCAAATTATGATGTTGAGAGCATGGGTGGCTGAGAAGTCTCAAACCTGCTACAGGCGCATCAAGGAGAGAGCTGTCACAGCACTTCTCGCAATCAGGCATGCCTGCGACAGTACTGGCAGGAAGCTTGCATGCCGCATCAGATCAGTTGCAGCAAGGCAGGCAGCCGCCCAAGGAGCAAAGGCTGACTGGGCAGAGCATGGCAGCTGGGGCTAGCGCTGCTGGCCTGGGGCGCCTCCATGCGGGGAGCTTGCCTGTGCAAAGGCCCAGCGGCTCTGCGATGCCCAGCATGAACGGCATGCTGAGCATGGGCAGAGGTGCGGGGCAGGACGGGCACTCTGGCAAGAGGCAGAAGACGAGCGACTCAGAGGATGAAATGGGAAGCTTTTCCGCGAGGCAGGCCAGCTCTGCGAGGCCTGGTCAGGCATCAGCGGCAGAAAATGGTGCACCAGCAGAAGCATGGATATCTGAGCAGGTCAATTCATGCTACAGAGAAGGCACATGTGAAACAGCCATCACACACAGAGGACAGGGCAGCAAGCAGAAAGGGGCACGCGTCGCTGCAGAAGCACTAGATGTGAAGGCAGTTTGTCCTTCACGCCCCGGTCCTGCAAGCTTACTGCAGAGCACAGGCAACCAGCAGCGGGATCCGCCTGTCCAAAGAGAATCAGCAGATATGGTTTCTCTTGCTGAGCCGACCGCAGGGTCCTCCTCAGGAGGTCCCCCAGTCGCAATGGTGTCCCCACAACGCATGCCACAAAGGTGAGCGTCTGAGCTATTTTGTTATCTTCTCACTGATGCAATGATGCCTGCAGCTGACATCACACACTAACTTCAAGGCAATCTGGAGACGATTTAACGAGGCAGCCAGCTGACTGCATGGGTGCGGTGTGCAGTCACAGGGAAGCCCAGCACGCAGCAACCACAACAGCCGACAGGCGCGCTTTCTCAGAGCCAAAAGTGCGTCCCCCAAGGTTGAAAGCTGTCCCAGAGCTGTCTGCTCCCCAGGACGGCTGCTTTGGTAGCAGGGCTGCTTCAGCAGCTCGCCTATTGTCCAGCATAGGCAGCAAGTGAGTCACTTCCTCTGGGGCCCTCGCCGGTAACACATGACCTGTCACAGGCTCTTTGGTACTAGAGTGAGTCCATGCTGTTTGATGTGACTGCAAGTGTCTGCCCTGGGCCCAGCTTGTAGTGAACTCTCGAGCAGATACCAGTTATGCTTGTATGCACCTGAGCGAGAAAGCACATGTATTGCAGGCATCAGGTGACAGGAATGAAGCATTCCAGGAGCGGCTCCTTTGAGAGCAACGGCTATGCAGAGCCTCAGAAACAAACATTGCTGGGAGACCCGCTCATTTGGCCATCACCCTCCAGCTGGACTGTCCCCAGCAGGGCGTATGAATACAGGACAGTGTCCTTCAACTTCTCAGATCCCCGAGTGCCGCAGATCCTGCAGCATCCTATACAGGTGTGCTGCCACAGTTGGACTGCTCAGACTGGGCATTTACGTACCCATGGCCGGAACCTTATAGTTGCCTGTGTCATGTTGTGGTATGGAATGCCCTTCCAAAGACGAGAGAGTTCTTTGTTGATTAGAATGGGTGCGTCGGAGCAGAGTTTGCGAGCCAGTCTCAGCGTTCAGGAACCCGTGCTGATCAGTATATGTTGAGAGGCCTGGGCAGCGTACGGTGCGTAACAGGCAGGTGTGTGCACGTGCAGAGCAATGAGCGCTTGCTGAAGCTGTATGAGAGCGGGCTGCCTGCCTGGGCCATCTACATGCCGCTGTACCGTCTCCCCTACCGGCCCTGGATGCGCAAGGTGACCAGCATGCGCTGCCAATTTGCGGCTAATCCCAGCCACACAATGAAAGTCACAAGTACTATATCTTATAAAGCCACTTCTGGTGTCCGTAAGTCTTGCTGTGAGAGCATGATGCTCATCACATTTGGTGATCAAGATTTGAGACTATCGCAGGGTGTCACTGAGCTGATACGCTTACAATCCTTCCATTCACTATTCCTGACAGCTTTGCGTTTGCTGTGCAGGCGACATACTGTCTTTTCATTCTCATATCTGTCTTCTCCCTGGTGGTCGGCTACTATGACATCATCAAGAATGTCCCACTCTTCCGCAAGGTACACACCTGATCTGTAATCTGATAATGGTAGTGAGATGGCATTTCCATGCAAACCCGGTCCACATGGCCGCGCTATCTGCAGTAGTCATGTCAAAGTGATGCTTGCTCAAGTTCGGAGCCATGTCCTGTGCTGCTCATGCAGTCCAACGCTATTTGCCACCAATCCTTTTTATATTTCCATGCCGACTGGTGATGGTGCAGGCGCTGAGCAGCATTGTGGGCAGCTTGTCGCTGCCGTCTGCAGCCATCCTGGAATGGCTGGACAGCCATGTGCAAGTCCGCATGTCCATCCTCTTTGCCTACATGTTTGGAAAGAGCCAGCTGTTTGCGCAGCTGCTGACATGGCTTGCCCAAACGTGGGCACCCGTCTGGGCAGCCCTGGACCCCCTCTTCCTTGTCTTAGGGTATGTGTCATCACGTCACACTGAATAGTCTGCGGTGATACACATCCAATATCTTGTCTGCATTGAGTGCTGCAATCAGCCTGGTGAAAAGGAGGGCATGCAGGCCAGGCTTGTTGCATGTTTTCCAGTGCCGTAAGCAGTGCAGCTGCCGGCACACATGTGGCAATGCCTAGATATGCCCATCAGAAATGGTGGCAGATCTGTGAGTTCTCTGTGGGTGCAGGCCGCCACTGCTGACTGTCACAAAGCTGCTGCGCACGACTGGTGCTGCGCTGAGCCTGGTGGCAAGGGATTGGGGAGCGTTTCTGGGCAGTGCTGTCTCTGGAACATTTGGCCCTCCCTTGCAGGCCTTTCTGTCTGCTGCCAGGGCTGTGAAAGATTTTGTGGTCCCAATCCTAAAGGTGCAGAATCCTTGCCTCCCATGCAGCTGGTTGAAGCTCTACAGCTCTACCTCATTGCAGACCTGATTGCCTTGAGAACAGCACTTGGAAAGATTACGGAGACACTCATTGAATGGGAAAGCTGTGCCTGTTGGGCTTCATGCTGAGACACTGATGCAGTGCGCCTTGATGCCAGGTGGCCAAGCTAGCTATCACAGGCCCAGTCACTGCAGTCATCAGCGGCGTCAGATATGCAGCCAGCTGCACCCAAGTCTTTGGCACCACAGTCCTAGCTGGCGCCCGGGTGGCGCCCAGCATGCAGGCAACCGCCATGGAGGCTAGCAGCCAGGTGTGCCAGGCGTCTCACACTGCTTTTCTGCAACTGACGAAAATACCATTGCACAGGATTCCATGGTGGGACAATGCCCTACAGTGTGGTTCATCAAACCCTGTGCTGTAGGCGTCATGGTGGTACTTGGTGCCGGCTGACGCTGTGGAGCTGGTGCGGGTCTCCTCTCTGAAGACCGTGAAGGCGCTGCAGACCGTTGCCAGATTCTTTGCGCAAGTGTGCACAGACATTGCCAGGCACAGGTATGACCCATGCGCTGTACCCATCATGCCTCATCCTCCTGCGAGGTTTTGATACCCACATTTATGGTCATGCCATCTTCTGATCAGGGACTCTCAAAGCAGGAGGAGATACCTGTCCACCAAGCTGCTACGTACGCTTTGCTAAAGCTTCAGTACCTTTAATGGACAAAACTACAACGTATCTCATATGTTGAGAAGGTAGTGTAATATGCAATGCAGGCTTACGCTGAGGCTGCAGTTCTTGCGGCGCTGGGAGGCATTCAAAAGCTCACTGGCCCCATATATTGGGCCCCCTCTTGTGCGCTGTGCGGGTGCATGGCAGGCAATCAGGCCCAGCACAGCTTCCCAGCAGGCTTCAGAGCGGCCCGTACACCTAGCAGAAACGCCAGTTGTCAATGGCCAGTCTGAGGCGCCTGATATATGTTTGCATTACAATCAGGAGGAGGCCTCTTATGGCTTAGTGTTGCCTGGTGACTATGCGCACCTGGATGGACAGCAGCAACTCGAACTGCCCGAGATGGGGCAGTACTCAGAGCATGACTTAAGGCTATTGCAAGGCCTCGAGTGCCACTCACAGCATGCGTGGGAGACTGACATGGGGGAAGGGGGCATCGAGCATGTATCTACAGAGGCAGACGCCACAGCAGAGCAGACTGAGTCTTGGAAACATGCAAAGGCTGAGTGACCAGACGGTTGTACAGCTGGTTTCCAGACTGCCTGCCCATCACCATCAGCTTACAGGATGCTGTGCATCCCTAGCTTATGACTGTTAAGGTTCTTGTCAGTGTATAAATATCAGTCAGGCCAAACAGCGCCAACATTGCTAGGGCATTGGTCTAGATATGTGTGCGTCCACAAGGCATCACTTTCATGCAAGGCAATCAGATTCCCTGCGAGGCTTGTTGTGTACGACACCAGGATTTACTGCAACGGCTTGTCATTCTTTCTAGTTCTTGCTCCCTTCTTTGCACTTCCAGTCTCAGGCATGCTTGCAGAGCCTTTGCCGGTTGCTGCAGCTTCCTCCGATTTCCTTCTCTTCTTTTTCTGCTTGACAGCTGCTCTTGCTCTGTCCTCTGGGGATCCTGCTGCCGCCTCACCATTGCGACTCCTCTTTCCACTCCTTGCAGTGTTGCCATTCTGCTGCGATGCAGCTGCTGGCTTCGACTGCTCTTCAGGCTTCATGTCATCAGGAGTCGCTGCATCCCCTGCAGAGCTGTCGCTGGCTGCATCTGTATCGCCATCTGCTGCTGGGCGGTCCTCAGGAGAGAACGAAGAGCTCTGCACGCCTGCTCGTCTGCTGCGTCGTACATGCTCTATGTCCCCATTGCGACGCATGAGCTGCGTCTCGGTGGCACTATATGTCTGCACAGAACACACTCCAACATTAGGAGGGGAGCCTGAGGTTTGACGAACACCATTCTCACATCAATAAGGGAAAAGTAGACAAGCTCTATAGATGTGCAGCACCTGCTCTGGTGCCATGAGGCTTGTGCGTGGGGATACCCTCTCAAGGGCACGGATGTCTATCTGCTCCAGATCCATGTCTTCATCATCGCTTCTACGACCTCCCTGCACCCGCAGTGCTGTCCTGTCAGTCACAAGCAAGATTGCCCATGTTTGGCAGAAGCCCACACATAGCAGTTTTGCCTCTGCACCTCTACGGTGTGTCCTGAGAAGTATGAAGTGCGCACTGAACCTCAAATATCCCATGCGCAATGCAGTGTAAAAGAAGGCCACCTGCTGCTGCTGGAAGCGCCCCGAGGGAGTGAGGTCGCTCTCACTGCTGTGCTGCTCCGACTCCTCAGCTGCCGCCTCGGCATCCGCATCCCGGCCCGCCTGCGCGCCACCAACCGCCTCGCTGAGTACAAGCTCACAGAACCAGCACATGGTCTGAGCCAGGAGATTGTGCATTTATAGGCACGGCCGGGCAACAGATCACAACCTCACACGAATCACTCTTGACATTCGATGCATGTCAAAGCGCACCTCAAGGGCAGCCTCTTCAATGACATGCATGCAGCCCAGGGTGTAGTCCAGCAGGGAGACGGATCGCCGGAGCCGATCCATGCGTGCCAAATGGCGCTCTGTGTATGCCGACAGTGCATCCAGCACAGCCCCAATCCCCGGAATGCTCCTCAGCTCCTGCGATACGTATGCGCTCAAATGATATTACACTGCCGCAAATTGACCAGAGCGGCACACGTTACTGAGTGTGATCTCCCACAGCTTCCACAACTCAATGCCCTTGTATCATGCACAGTACCTTAGGGAGGTTGCTCACGAACAGGCACAAGCAGCACCACACCTCTGGGGTGTGCTCTGATATGATGGCCTGCAGCATGGCCTGAGCTGCATGGCAGCGCCTGGAGTTGGTGTTCCAGTCCCGCGCAAACTCCAGGCACTGCTTGAGCTTCTCTGGTGAGAGATCTTTGACAAGCCCGCCCAGGATGGCCTGTGATGACTCGGCGCCCTGAGTCATAGCTGACTCAACCACAGACAGCAGTCTGCCCGCATGGCCCAGCTCAAACGCCAGTGCTGCAGCTGCCTGAAAGTCCTTGTCCTACACAGGGATGAACATGTAATTTTCATGTATGTGATGCTTTAGCAGTGCGGCCAATGAATGAACTACACACCAATCCTGCAGCAATTGTATGCTCCTTTTACCCAGAGCAAACTTTGTAAAGAAGGTCTGACAGCTACAGATAGACTCCGTCACTTTGTGCACTTTCGTACCTGGAGGGCATTTGCTAGCTCCTGACCCTTGAAGGCAGCTTCTGAGCGCTCAGCAGCCGCTGTGGCCTCGTCCTCTGAGGTGCTGTCACGCCACACATTCACGCGCGCATCAGCGCCCCCGGTGACTAAGAGGCTGTCATTGGCGCCCGCCACGTGCATGGCCCAGACCTTGGCCTCGTGCTCATCAAAAGTGGCCAGGCACTCTGAAGTGCGCACGCCCCATAGCTTCACCAGCCCATCCGCACCCGCTGACAGCACCTGCGCATCATTGTGAGCTTCAATAACTGTCCTTGGGCCATGGCAGCAGCCTGTCAACCGTCGTCACGGAAAGCTGCTGGTGACAGTAAGGACTTCAAGACCTGCCTCCAGCGGCCCCCTTGGCTTTCACAAATGTAAGCAGCACTCAGCTTGTGGGTGTTACTCTCGCGCTCTCAGCAACTCAGCCTGCACATTAGCTACCTAGGGGTTGCCCACCTGTGTGCCATATGTGATGAAGGAAGCTCGCAACACCGACGCGGAGTGCCCCTCGAAGGTTTTGAGGCAACTGCCGTCTGTCAGGGCCCACAGCCGGATGGTGGCATCCCCGCTGCCGGTGAGGACGCACTGGTCGATGGGCGAGAACTGTACGGTCCAGACGCCCCGCCTGTGGCCCCTCAGCGTCAGCGTCTGCACAAGATCAGGCAACCGCCACACCTGCTTCGCCCAGTCCCATCCTCAGCATCACACTATGTTGCCACTCAGGTGTCCTATCCTGAGGCAGAATGCATACCATTTCCAATTTGATGTGGCCTGAGAAGGACACGAGATGGTGGCGATGCTGCTGAAGCATGGTACTCAAAAATAAATAGACCCCGAGTCTGCAGGAGATATATACCACAGCTACTAGACAAGCCTCAAGAAGGGTTGCAGCAGGTGCACAGCAGGTGCTTGCCTTTGCTGTGCGGTCCTGGGATGCAGTGCAGATGAGGGCGTCGTTGGGTGACACAGCGAGCGCGTTGATGTCCTTGTCATGCGCTGCAACCACTGCCGTTGACTGCAGCTGCGCCGGCTTACCGCTGCTGGCACCTTCTTCCGCAGCTGCAGCCACGCCACTCACATCCCACACCTGCATGGACGGAAGTGTCACACCTCCTTCTCAAGCAGATTTGCTAGTGAGCCTCTAATAATATGCCACTGCGTGAGGAAATCTTCCAGCCTATAAAGGTCAGTAGGCAGCTGGTGGTGACAATGTACTGCCTGCCCTTTCCCTACTTTCAGGCACAGGAGCAGGTGGGACTCCGGCACAGCATGCTGCCCTTCATGACTGCTGCAAATGACTGCTGACCTTGAGAATTTTGTCCACGCCTCCACTGACCAGGAAGCTGGAAGACTTGCGGGAGAAGGCGAGTGCGCTGACAGCGCCTGAGTGCCCGTCCCCGACGGCCAGGCATGCACCTGATGGTGTCCAGAGCCGGATCTTGTTGTCCTTAGCCCCTGACGCCAGCACTGTGCTTCCACCTGCATGGGAAAGGTGTTCCCACTCACATGGAAGTTGGAGGACGCTGGGGTGTGCACATGGGAGATCAGGGCATGCTTCCTCTAGCAACTGGGCTGGGAAGGCGATAGGCCTGAAAGGTGAGACATGCAAGACACATGTGCTACTATACTCTCCTCTTTGAGGTTGTGATAAAGTGGGGACTGAAGTGTACCTTTTGTATACAGGGCATCCATGACAAGCACTGTGTCGGTGTGGCCTGCCAGCGTGGCAGTACAATTCAGTGTCTGGATGTCAAAGACACGGATGGCGGGCGAGTTTGTAGCCAGGGCCAGGTGAGTGGGTGCCTCTGGCGGTCCCAGTAGCCGCAGGTCTGTCACCTCGTCGTTGTTCCCAATAAGCTGCCGCGCAAGGGCAAGCCTGCCTTCCTTCTTGCTGCCCTGCAGCAAGGAGCACAGAATGTGAGTAACACCTGACAGAAGCACAGCCAAGCCTGTGAGACAAGCCGGGCCTGTGAAGGGCTGCTCTGGGGGCTGCCCTTCAAGCACTGACTTTGACTCCACTCATCTGACTACCCTGGCCTTGTATTTGTCCTGGATACCACAGCTGCTCCAGCTGCATGCGGGCTGCTGTCATGTGTGATGGTGGATGTGTGAAGCTGACAATATAGATAGAAGAGCGATAAGCGTGATACCTCTGGTTGGAACAGGAGGATGCGGCAGTCTCCGGTGGCGGCCAGCAGGCCGCGGTTGCCCGGCATCAGTTGCAGGTCCCTGATTTCCTCCCCAGCCACCGCTGGAGCCAGGCTACCCGCAGATGCTGTCAAGCCATCCCTGCAGAATCATGTGAGTTATTGTGATTCATGGCAGCAATATAGCCATTGGCAACTGTCCTTCTAAGCTACCATCTGATCAGATTGGATTTGTGAGAAGGAAGAGCCTGCAATTTGCAGATGGGACATAGTCCTGCGTGGTGCATGGAGATGGACATGGTTTTCAATTCTTAAAGCAGTGAGGGTCAGGCAGACATTCATTCCTCAACACAGTACAACACTCTCAGCTGGCGTGTATCTCACCTCTGCTCCAGAATGCACTGCCCAGTGTCGCTGCGCCAGAGCTTGAGTAGGCCCCGCTCCCCGCCTGTTGCAAAGACCACTGCGCTGTCCACCTTGGCAACGGCCTGGAAGGCGGCAGGATCCAGTGCCTTGAACTGCTCAATGGGCAAGATGGCAGCTCCTGCATATGATCAAATGTCATGAAGGGAGGCCTTGGCTACGACGCCATGGGATTAGGTTGCATACAGCAGTCCTCATT
The DNA here is from genome assembly GCA_963930925.1 of Coccomyxa viridis. Lineage (NCBI taxonomy): Eukaryota > Viridiplantae > Chlorophyta > Trebouxiophyceae > Coccomyxaceae > Coccomyxa > Coccomyxa viridis. Next base: position 94,870 of record CAWVOJ010000010.1, read on the forward strand.
GAAGTGTCTGTCTGCATGACACGCTCACCTTCTACGGCTTCGTACACAGGAACGGTGGCCAGCTTCTTGTGGGAGGGCAGGTCCCACAGAATGGCCACCTTGTCGCGGCCAGCCGTCAGCAGGCGGTCTCCCTCAGGCGTGAAGCTCAGAGAAGTCACCGCGCTGAAGTGATCCTGCATTATCAGAGGACCAAGTTTCAAATGCCTGCAAGGATGTGGGGCCAAGCATAGACTGCAGTCTGTGCAGACGTGCAAAGAAGATACTCTGTATCACTTCTTGCACTGATCCAGGATTGAGCCGCCAGGGGTGTGTGTATAGGCAGATTGGCAGAGGAGTATAGGTCAGGGAATAGAACAGCTCTGTGGATGCAATAAGTATGGAAGGCAGCCATGTGTGATCTCATGCTAAATCCCATAAGGTGCACAGAGCAGAGCCCGCTCCTCAAGTTATCCAAGCCCATCATAAAATAATGATATACAAACATGTGAAGTGCGCAGCGCCTCATCTGGCGGGATTTATTCAGACTTGTTACAGGGAGCACTGCTGAAGCTGACCTTGAGTGTTGCAACGCAGGCCTTCTTGGTGAGGTCCCACACGCGCACTTCAGAGTCGTCGCCTGCTGTGACCAGCTTGAGCTCTCGGGGGCTGAAGGCCACCTGGAGCACAAGGCCCCTGCGCCCAGCACAGAGTCGATGAGACCAGATATGGCATGCTGCAAGATCCTGAGCTCCCGCGCTGCTTTAAGGGCTGCGCTCAAGGCCCTCAAGTAGCCGGTGCGGAAGATCTCTGCCTCACCTGCGCGTGCATATCTGCTGTATAGCATAGGAACGTGGCATCAGAGGCCCATAAGACCATTTATTCCTATAGCGGGCAACCTAAGGCCGCTGTTCCCGTATTGAATGGAGTGGCACCTCTGCAGAGCAGCTTTTGCACTTAAGAGAAGTGACGGACTGTGAAAGGGCTGTACGGCTCAAGGCACCAGCGCCAGGCAGCACAAGGGCTGCAAGGCAGGCGGCAACCCCGGCAGAAACCGATCTGGGCGGCCGTTAGCGCTGCGCTATGCTATCATGTGCAGCATGCCAGTGACTCTATAAAAGCCGCCGTGACAAGTACCTGCTGCATCCTTGTTACAGGCAGGTCAAAACATTCTCTGATGCAGCTGGGCTTGCTGTAATACATGCTTGACTGATACAAGAGCATGGTGCCAAAATGCCGTCCTCAACTTCTGTATGCGCGATATTCATGCATGCAAAACAGCCAGCATCAGCCTCAGTAGGGGCAAAAGGTGAGCTGAGAGTGCTGTATAATGCATGGTGGATGTATCACACCTGTGTCCTGTGAAGGCATGAGTGCAGTAAAACCCCTCGGTGTCCCACACTCTGCAGCTTGCATCCGCACTGGCAGTGGCAAGCAAGGACCCAGTAGGATCCACGTCCATGGCAAGGATGGGGCCTCTGTGGCCCCTCCAGGCGCGCACTTGGGACTCCGAGCTGACATCCCAGCACTGCTGCTGCAGGCTCCTAGAGGCGCTGTAGAGCCTCTTTCCGGACGGACTGAACGCCAGAGCTGTGACAGGCTCTGTGTCGCCGGGAAGCGTTGCGCGGACCTCCCCAGACGCCGCATCCAACAACTACAGGGAGAGACTCATATATAAGTAAGCCTGACAAGCCTAGCCTCAGGCTTGCCTGAAATGATGGAATACATCAAGCAACACAGAGCGTGCCGTGGTTCGAATAAGCTACCTTCACTTCGTCACTGCAAGCACAAGCTAGTACACCGCTGCCAGACACGGCTACTGGACCGCCTGTATAGAATACCTCCAGCCTTGCATAGGCTTTATATGACGCCTTTGGCTTTAAGCTGCGCGATCCCATTGCTCTTATCCAAGCATTGCAGTGTTAAGCACGAATCAGCCGTCAGGCAGTCTCATGAGGATGTATGGGGAGTTGCCATCAGAGCGCTGATCTTACAATAACGCGACGTTTGAGGCCAGCCGCAGCCCTCGCACTGCCTGAACCCTCTTCTTGACTGCTCTATCACATTCTCAGAACTAGCTACACGAGCCTCGGAAGCTGAAATTGGGCAGAATGGGCAGCTTCTTGGCAGAGCATGTAGCTTCCGGCCCATCAAATGGGCAAACTCACCTAATGCAGAGACAGAGCTGTCAGGCAATCAAGGTGCCTTCCAGCTACGCGCTTGCGAGCAGGGTCACCACGATGTCCTGTAAGAAATACTTTAAGAAGCCGAATCTGCAGTCCCTCCCTGAGGACCTCTTCATAGATATCGCATCCCGGCTTAATGGCAGCAATCTGTGCGACCTGGAGCTTGTCAGTAAGACATTTCAAGGTCAATTGACGAAACCCAGCCGTCCCTGGCCCCGATCTATCGAGAGGCCCCTCAACCTATCGCGCCTCGTATGGAAGGCACCAAACCCAAAAGCCTCTAGGTCGTACATCAAGCTCATAAGCTCTCCATGATGCTCTCCCAGCTTGCCACATGCGCCTCTACACACAATGGCATACATATTTAAGGTATTCAACTTCGGTGGCCTTGCAGGTGGCTTCAGCAGAGGTTCACAAGATATGGCCATCTCTATTGCATCCTGGACAGAGATGATGTCAAGGAGAGACAAGAAAACACTGATGATGAGAATGGACAAGACGACAGTGATGATGAGGAAGGACAGGACAAAGGTGATGACGAGGATAAACAAGATGATCAGTGCAGCGGGACTGCAAGCTGCGCAGTGCCACCTCTTCTGCCATCCCTACTAGCTGCCTGCGCACATACAGCAGAGCTGTCTCTCGATGTTCGACCCAATCAAGGTACGCCAGCCCTATCCCACAGCCTTGATCATTTATCACTTCCTTTTGCAGATTGGATGAGGCAAAACTGTGCCTTTGAAGTGCCTCTGACAGATGTGTTCTGTAAGATAGATTGTTCCTGTGTTGCATTGCTCTGACATGGACCTGCAGCACACTGTCTGGGAGTTGCCTCAGATGTCAAGTTTTGACAATTTGGCTTGCAGGTGCAACCTTCCTTGCACTCGTGCTGGGCAGCATGGCCCCAGACGCTGCCCCTGAGCGCTCCTCCTTGACAGCAAGTCTGCAGCAGCACTTGACGGAGCTCACCCTATGCATGGAACCGCGGAAAGACAAAGGGCATGCTCTGGGGTCTCTGGGCATGCTCACGGCCTTACGAAACCTGAAGGTCACTTACAAAGTGCGTCATACGCGGTCATATTGGAATCTAGCGGGCCAGACCCTTGCCTGGAACCTACCTCATCTGGAATCTCTGGACTTGGAGCACCTTGAGCAAGGTGAGCTTGTCTTGTTGTGCCTCAAGCTGGCCAATGCAGCTTTCACTGATACCCAGTCCTTGCGCGTAAAGGTGGAGCAGGCTGCCCTGGCAAGCCTGGCGCTCTCCAATTGCAAAATGCTTCAGATCACATTGAATGCACCTGAAGACCAGCTCTGCCACCTTTCGGTGTTGAATGTCTCCAATTGCAGCGAAGTAGATAGGCACCTCATTGAGGATGTTGGCCATATGAGACATCTACATACCTTGCGTTATGGGAATATACCAGCGGCATGCATGCCTAGAAGCTTTCCGCAGAGTCTCCATCACATCAGCATGGCGTCTCTTGATTGGTGCCTTGATCTCCCTGAGGGACTACAGAGGCTCCATGAGCTTAAAACCTTTAGTTTCACACCTAAATGTGAGTCCTATGATCTCACAAAGCCGTTGGATGGGCTCCTTCCGTTGGAAGGGCTTCAGGACCTGACACTGGGTCCCTACAAATATCTTCCGGAGAAATTGCGGCGAGGGTATCTCCTGGAATCCTGTAGGGTGAACTTTTTGAAGGACAGATGAACAACACACACTATACTAGATGGCATGTGGTTCGGATCCATGTGGTGTCAGCTGAAGGCCTACTCAAGGTTTCGATTGTATTTGGCTTGGCTCATAGTTGCTACGGGATGGGATGTGATACAGTCTGAAGGGACACCAAACAGAGTCAAATCTGTACAGCCAAGGTATAGTGCACCTTGCAGCTGCATCTATAATGCCCTAGGGGATGGTGTCGCAGCGTGAAAAGAGGGGCATGGTAACAATATTGGTGGTGGTGGTGGCGCAGCTGGTTATATGCGAGTCTCATTTCATAGAGTGCACTCACGTGGGCTTCTCGCTGTGATTCTCATAATCAGCCCGGACGATCGCAATGCACCACCTCCAGAAGAGCACCAACCAGTACAAGACCCGACCTAAGATGTGCCTCGTAAGATATATGCAGAATCTCTTGTTATTAGAGCATGCCATGGAGCCTCCTTAGTCCTTGGTTCAGGGGCATCTGGGAGTAGATCTTCCGCAAAGTCTCCAAAGGATTGTTCTTTGTCCCGTGGGTTGGTGCCACGACCTCCCTGGAGGACTGAAAGAACTTCACAAGCTGACAGACTTCTGTCTGAAGACTGAGTGCAAGTCCTGGTCCATCATAAGGCCATTGCATGAGCTCCTTCCCATGGACAACCTAGAATTCCTCAAGTTGGGGATACCAGGCATATATATGCATTTCTTCCTACGAGAGGAGTGTCGTAAAGCTGCTCATCGTGTACTAGGTATGATGGCTCCTTCTGAGTCTTTGTTTTAACACTCATGAGATACGGATAAACAAGACTACAAGTCCTAGTACTACCTATAGTAGGTGATCTGCCAGTACGGAGACAACATGTTGGCGGAGATTTTGGCGGTAGTATTGCACGTGTACAGCTAGTAGTAGAAACTGTAGGTCTGCTCAAGGATAGAGCTTTCAGATGCGATTTGCATACTAGAAAGCAGAGAGTGGTGGATGCTGCACGCAGACAATGGGAGCAAAATGTGTTGGAAAATCTGTCCCATGGCCCGGGACCTGCGCACTGTCACTCCTAATGTAGCCAGATATAGTACTAAATATGGAATTCTCGAAGCAGTGAGCTGCTCGCACCTCACAAAGGATCCCAGCTCTCTTGAGACAAATGACAGTATCTTTTAATGTAAACAAAAGCCTCGAGGGACTCTTGAGCGACTGCCTATTTGTTTGATGATCACCTGTTATGACCCATCATGAGCTCAAGGGTTTAAATCAGAGTCAGCTAGCAGGATTTCAAGCAGAGCGGGGCTCAACTCCTGCTCTGCCAGCTGGCAATCACCGCAAGCAGACCCAAGCTTGAGACACCAGGGCTATTGAGATTTCTGTGGACCACCCCAGCCATTACCAAGGAGCCATGTTGCAATACCCTGACTCAGCTGTTTCTGCCTCCCTCGACACACTCCGCCCTTCCATAGGCATGCCGCTTGCAGAAACAGGTCCATGAAGCTCAACACAGGTGGCTTTGACCAACAAGAAACGTCATTGCAAATAATGCCTTGGCTGAGTAGAAGTCTTTGCGCCTTGCTCATTCCCTCACAAATCAAATAGAAGTGATGCGGAGGCCCAGAGATTGACCAAGCAGGTTCCTGAACTCTTGAGCTTGACCACTAGAATGAGAGATAGTATCTCCTCTAGCGCTCAGCTGCCTTGAGCAAGCAATACCTGAAAAAGGACTGACCGCAAACAGCCCGTCTTCTGTGTTCGCCCCCTTAAAGCCTGCACAAGAACATCTGCATCTCCATGGTGTGATATCGCTTCTTGCACAAACATTGCACTGCAATGCTGAGGCAGCTGAAGTGATGAGCACACACTGAGCAAGTTCTGTGACCTAGCCTCAGAACGCTCTTCTATCCGGACAGAACGCAGCATTTGCAGCCCTCAATGCTACGTGATCCCCTAGGGAAGAGGTACACCTCTAGGAAAGAATCTGTAAGCTTGGGAGCTGGTATAAGCTCCTACCTGCGCTGTTGGAGGTCAGAGGGCGCCTGTGCAGCGCAGGCAGGCCACAGCATCGCGGCTGCCCACAAGGCGCTGGTCCATAGAAGGGGCGCCGCAAAGATTGCAGTCATGACGCACAGCATGATGACTGACGGCCGGTCAAGAAGATCACCTGCATGTAGACCTTCATATCAAACAATGCATCATAGCAAGCTGGAGCGCAGCTGCAGGATCTTGATGGACATGTCGAAGCACGGTCTGGGCTTGCTTTGCAAGGCTCATCGCATGACAAGCTAGGACCAGATGGTTATAGCACTGCACCAAAGCCCTACAATTGCATCCGCTGCGGATCCAACCTAGGGACCACAAGAGGTGGGATGCCATTTGCGGGTTGTTGCACACATGTGGGCTTAGTCATGGGACTTTCAGGGGCTTTGCTGGAAGCGATTTTACTCCTGCTGATCACAAGCAGGGTGCATGCTTGTCTGTCACTTGCAACAGATGAAGGCTAGGGAGTGCAGCGGAGTACCAGTCTGACGGCAGCGTACTTTTGACAAGCAGGATGAGCCAGCAGGACGCCAAGACCCCTGCCATAAGCCACATGATGAACTTCCCGGGGTCCAGAGCATCCATCTGCGCAGTGACCCATCCTCGCATCACAGACTCTACACAGCGTGATGAAGGGCACGCAACAGGTTGCTGTGATCTGTCCGTGCAGCCTCAGTATATGCGCCTGCATTTGGCAACATGCCTGCAAGTGCTCGCGCCTACACGGCAGCACTGTGTGCTTGTATGGAAAGCACAAGAAAGACCTGCTGGCAGGTAAACATCTGGGAGGGTCTGAGAGATGTTCTCCACATGGTTAATGCCAGCATGTATAAATGTATTATATAAATGGAGGATTGGAGGGGAATGGTCTCACCCAATCTACAGGTTCTGCATTGGGAGGAGGCCTGTGCTGCCTCCTCACAGAGCCCTGCACAGACTCATCCACAACCATGCAGTGCAGCACTGGCGCCTGGGCTGCCTCGACGATGTCATCTTCATACAGCTCCCGGCCAGCAAGGATGAAGCGCAGGCCTCTGTCTGGCCAGCCCTTGGACTCTCGGATCTGCAGCCAAGAATGAAGGCGATGGTAAGCCTATGTCGTGAAACTTCTGCACTTGGATTTGCTGTATCTTTTTGATATTGAAGGGAAGAACATCGTTACACGAGACCAAAATGAGAGGAAGAGGGGGTGAACAGGCACACCGAGTCCGCTAGTGTCTTCAGTGAAGCGCTGACATACGTGAGCCTGACTCCTTCCTCTCCTTCGGGACTCACAAATACCACTAATGAAGTACTTTTCTCAAGATTCGGCATGCTACATCCTCACGCTATGCGACAGAATGCCGGTATCACACTGCTACTCGTTCCCCGTTGATTGTGCTCTCAGCCTTGCGAGCAGACATGTACACCCTTCCCCTACACTTACAAACGCATCTGCAATCACAGTACACTGCAGAGAAGGTGAAGGTGCATTGCAGAGGACAACAAGTGCGTCATGTGCGCCTGGGCAGCCCAGTGCCCACAGCTTCTCCGACCTTCTTCTCGAGAGACAGCATGTCGTGCTCCCCAACATACACCGCTCGATTGTTAAGCTTCTCACGAAGTGCGAGGCCGGAACACGTATCATGTCCTTCTAAGGGGAGCGAAACAAGGAAGGTCAGGCGAAGGGGGAGAGTGCACGACTGAGGGTAGGGAAGGTGCATGGCATGGACAAAGAGCGATGCCACATCTCTGCTCCTGTGCGCACGGAATCTCACCGATCGACCAGAAGTAAGTCAACAAGCGTTGATGGCCCATGATGCGTCAGTATTGATGAAGGCCCCCCTTGATAAACCCTGATTGTACAACAGGATCCTCACTGGATGCAATGGAGCCGGATATGCTGTCCCCTAGACTTCGGAATGGCTTCTTTGCCCACGCTGGAGTCGCAGAAGAGGCTCGACAGGGGGCAGTGAAGCGCTCAAGGCTGGGGCTTCTCGTTCTCAACTTCGTCCCATCATGGTTCTCGGTCAACATGGGCACAGGCATCATCTCCATCCTTCTCTACACATTGCCGCACCAGTTCAGAGGACTGCAGGAGATCGCCATCGCATTCTACCTCCTGAATTTGCTGTTGTTCCTCACATTTGTGGGCCTCAGCATCGCCCGCTATACCATGCATCCCTGGGTGGTCTTCAGGATGCTCCGCCATAGCACCATCTCCATGTTTTTGGGCTGCGTTCCCATGGCACTTTGCACCATCATCAACGGCACAGTGCTGATTGCTGCCCCTAGGTATGGCACCTGGGTGCCAGTCCTGGTGTACATCCTTTGGTGGATAGACGTAGCTCTGACAGTACTGTCCAGCTTTGCCATCCCCCTGCTCATGTTCCACATTCATGAGCTTGCCCTGGAGACCATGACAGCTGTCTGGTTGCTTCCTGTCGTGCCATGCGTCGTGGCTTCTGCATCTGGGGGCTTAGTTGCCACTATTCTGGCCCCCTCAGCAGCCATTGGTGTCATTCTGGTGTCCTACATGCTGTGGGGTGTAGGCATGGGCTTAGCCTTGGTGGTGCTGACCCTGTACTTTCACAGGCTTGCAGTGCACAATCTACCCACAGCAGAAGTAATTGTCAGTGCTTTTTTGCCCTTGGGGCCTCTCGGGCAGGGGGCATATGCAATCATGCAGCTGGGCAAGGTGGGGAAGCAGGTTTTCCCTGCAGTGCAGTTTGCTGGTGAGCAGATTGCGGGCACTGATGTCTTCGTCATGTCGGTAGTCATTGGGTGTGTCATGGAGGGCTTTGGGTTTTGGTGGCTCGTGCATGGCATCTCATGCGTCACGATTAGGTTCCTCTCAAATGGCTTGACCTTCAACATGGGCTTCTGGGGTTTCATATTCCCCCTTGGCGTCTTCACGTCAGCCACCATAGCCCTTGCTGAGGCCATTCCTTCGGTGCTGCTGTCATGGGTGGCAGTTGTCTTTGTGGTATTGCTGGTTCTGGTCTGGTGTGCCGTGGTGTATGGCACCGTCAGGAATGCGATCAACGGCATGCTTTTCGTGGCGCCCTGCCTGAACACAGGTCCCACCAAGGAGGCGCAGATGAATGGCAATGGAGGGCATGTCCTGATCAACAGTCCCTGTGCTATGCTGGACCCTTGACAGCTTGCGATGTAGGTAGCTACACAAGTCTTGATTGGCTGATGGTGCGCTAAAACATAAGTATAGGGCAGGTTTGTAGCAGCCTGCTCTCTGCATGACACTGGGGCTACACTTGAGTTTGCGGCTCATAAGGAGTGGGTGTATACGTGACTTTTCTGATGGTGTGGGTTGCTTTGCTTTGCTGTGTGGCCAGTCATCGAAGCCTGGGGAAGATGCTGCAAGCAAGCAATGTGCATGTCCCAATGACAGAGGGCTAAGCTCTGTTGTTACTGAGTATACTAGCGTTGCCGCACTGCTGATTTCAAAATCAATCTCATACTGCTGTCTGTGGGCTAGATCTAGGCCTCTTGGGTATCTATGCGTGCCCATTGACATTTAGCTAGGTTTTGCACCCAGTACTTTCCAATGGGGTGTGATTCCACAATTGGTCCCATGGGTGGCCACTATGGTGTCGCATTAATCAGTGTGGCTGGTGTGGTACCTTCAGGATCGTGCCAAGGTTACGCGGTATAACACAAGGGTTCAAGCCTTAAACTTCAAGGGTTCCTCTCATTGCTTATACCTGCCAGTTGCAGCCTGATCAGCTGATCATCATCATTTGGTTGGACTCCCAGAAGATGTGGTCTGTACAGGTGTTAATAGCATGCTGTCGTGCGGAGGCGCTCTGCAGTAGCCATCGTAGAGTTTGTAGCTCTATATGCTGAGCTACGAGTCTCGCTTGCCAAGTTTTCTCCTGATGGGCAGCAGCATTCCCATTGAGTGATGTCTCATGGATGATGATGGCTCAGTCAGCTCCCGGAGCTGCGGCGTCTAATGCCAAGAGCAGCTTAAAATTACATACCCTATTGATGAAAAGACATCGTTTTGCTTGCCTGTCATCTCACAATTCTGCAACAGAAAATTAGTAGAAAAGCTTCACTGCTGTGGCAACCGTAACGACCATCCTCCAAATCCCGCCTCGAGCCAGACGTCCAGCCTCTGGTGCAGCTGCACACCCCAATCGCTGCTCTGCTGCTATGCATAAAGCACCAACCAACACCGTCGCCCCAACAGGACCAAGACGCCTTACTGTGCCATCCACAACACCCAGACAGGCTGTTAATTCAACTTGCTGTCGCTTATGTACAATCTACAATCCTATCGGCAAGCTCGTCGCAGTCAATGTGTCCCAGCTATGTCTGACACCCGCCTTCTTTGAAGGGCTACATCACGGTCATGTCGACAGCAGTCAGCCGCGCTCTCTCACAACTCACAGTACACTCCCGCCATTCTGTAGCCTCTCCGCCGGGCCTTGTCTGACCACTCCTTGCCAGCAGCGGCATCCCTCTCGCAGCCATAGCCCTCCATGAGCATCTGCCCTAGCAGCGCCTGCTGCTTCTGCAACAGCAGACGCAGCATTCAGCACCCTTGCCTTCTCCTGGCAGGCAACACGCTGCCAGACAAGTTGTGCAATCTGCGATTAGCTACAGGGACACTGCAGCGCTGATGATTCATGCAATGTTTCACTTGGTACCCTTGAATACCCCTTCCAATTGCGCAACAAGCAAAGTCTGCTGTGCTCATGCACGACTACGCAGAGCATGCTGTTAGACCTTTGCCTCTTCTCCAATGACTCAGGACACAGATAGTCAGAGCCAGGCATTCCTGTACAGGCAGATCAATCGGCAAGGTAGCAGCACTAACCACATCGCCGCGCTGCGCCTCTTTGTGTGCTTCCTGGAACCACCGTCTCACGGCATCATGCACCACTGCTGTGAGCGGGGCTGTGGGCACAGGGCGTGCTGCTTCCGGCTGTGTCTTCACCCGAGGGGTGGCCACTCTGGCTGCTGACCGTGCAGTCCCATTCACAGCGCTCACTGCAGCAAGAATGCTGCTATCAGGGGGCTGCACATGCCTATGCATTGCTGGCTGCACAAGGGCTGGCTTCATCTGGAGGGAGGCAGCTGAATGCATCAGCGCTTGCTTCACCCATCCCCTCCCACTTGACCCATCTTCCACTACTTGTGACACACTCTGTGGCACTACAAACATGCAGTGTGATACCGAGCTTATACGTCTCTTGCATTGACATAGGCGCACTGCACCCAAGGGGTGGAGTCACCCCCTTTGGTATGCTTGTGCTCGCAGCTCTAGAGTATATGATAAGTATTGAAAAGCACCTTTCAGTGGCTCTCATGCGATCACAGGCAGGAACAAACTTCTTGGATCTTACCCTGGGCTGTGTGTTGGACCGAGGTCCCATTCGCCGACGACATACTCGGTGCCGCCGCTGCGCGGTTTTTTAAAGGAAGTCAAGGTGTATGCAGGGCCTCCTATTATCGCATTTGCGCGCCCTCGACGCCAGAGACTGTTCAGGGTCGGCTTTGAACGCCTTCCTTCATGGGTCTCGGGGGTGACAGCCTATCAATGCGGCACTGTACAAGCTTTCTACGTCATCCAAATCGAGACGAGCGTTCGCGTGGCGACGTTAAGGTTGTCTTGACATCTCTCTAGGAGGGTGAGTGATGGCAGCTGTGCCACCGCATCCCCCATGTGCCCGCATGTGCCCAGCTTCGACAAAAGCTATGGGCTAAAAAGCAGTAAAGGCTTTCTGTCGCATGTAGCAGAGCTTGCAAGCGTGATGTGGCATGCACGTTGGGCAAAAGCTGTGCAGAGATTGACTGAATGAAAAAAGAGATTGGAGGCTGAGGGTATCGATCCCCCTACCTCTCGCATGCAAAGCGAGCGCTCTACCATCTGAGCTAAGCCCCCTGAGATCGTATCCCGCACACCTGGCATTTTCCAGCAAATATATACTGATAGCATGGACGAGACATCCCTGCCCTGAGCATGGCGCGAATGCAATCTAGATGTGGTAGACATTTGCCTGATCCATATGACAACTTGCTGATAGAGCCTTAAAAAAACGCGCTGAGGCATTGGTTGCCCCCATCGGTTGCGCTATACCGTAGTATCATTGCCTCCAATGTCGTGAATATTGTCATACATGCTGTTGCAAAGCGCCAAGGGCTGCTTCCAAATTGCTCGGAGATTTGAGTCATTGCGTTTGAGGCCTGCATGCGGTAGTCGACATCATCTTGCCAACCAAAGACTGCATCTAAGCATGGCCCAAAAGTCCATCACTGCTTTCTTTAAGGGCCCAGAAAAGCGAAAAGGGACCGATGATCCTGCTCCTGGAGCTGACAAAAAGCAGAAGGCAAGACAAGCTTTCCTCTTGCCTTGCCACCATGCCAAATCACGTCACGACACTCAGCAGGGGCAGCATTCTGCAGGTGGGCATTGCAGTGGCAGCAGCAGTATCAAAGGATGGGGAAGCAGCAGTGGCAGCTGTCAAGGGAGCTCCTACTGCAAGTGAAGGCGCAGACTTGCCACCCGCTCCCAAGCTCAGCACTGAGGAATTGCGGACCCTCGCTAACAGGTGGACCATCAAGGGCTTCTCATCTGCAGCTGGGCCCAGCAAATAGTTGCAGCAAAGTCTGTCATGATATCCACTCGTCTCAATGGCAGTCATTTCCGGCAGCCTGGTCAAATGCACACCAGGCATTAGGCGGACTCTCCCCATCGGGTGCAGATATGTTGAATATTCTGGGAGCAAAGGGCTGGAAATTTATCCAGACATCTACCTGCAGGGCCATAGAGATAGCGCAACTCAGAGTGGAGCAAGCAAAGGCACTAGGGGTGCCTCCAAAGTTGGAAGACCTGTTGATAGACGAGTCGTGGCGGGAAGCCCTGGGCGGCGAATTCAGCAAGCCCCACATGCGCAAGCTGGGAGACTTCCTCTCCACGGAATGGCAGCAGCACAGTATCTATCCCCCGCAGCACCTCATCTTCAGGTGCCTCACACTGAGAGTATGTCAATGATCTCGTCTGGCCCTCTGCATATCCAGCATCCTGATTTAAGGACACCTGCTGGTCAGTGCTGCCAGCCAAGATGGAAATTGGGAATGCATTGCAGCCTTCACAACAACTCAATTGTTTGCCTTGGGTCACCCAGCAAAATGAATCTCAAAGTGTTGTGCTCTACCAACATCCCTAAGAGTGTGTCTTTTGCAGAGCATTCAACAGCGGCCCCATTGACCAAGTCAGGGTAGTGATCATTGGCCAAGTAAGCTTGTCCCCCGCTGCTTGCTTGCCGTCAAGGCCATCGCTGACGAGCATGCGCCCTGAAAGTGTTGATGTGCGCATCATTTTTATGTGTCAGCCAGCCCTTGTATGGCGTAGGCATGCGCATTCAAAGTCTGCCTTGTCAATGCATCCCTTTTCCTGTCTCTGTCACCTAATGTCTCTGGCTTTATATGGAGTGGGGTGTGTAAAAGACCCCGGTAATTGGTCAGTGACTTTGACTAAGTAGTGACTACTACATGGGGGCATTGCAGGACCCCTACCACAACACAGGGCAGGCCATGGGGCTAAGCTTCTCAGTCCCCCCAGGGAAGGCGGTCCCCTCCAGCCTGCAGAACATCTACAAGGAGCTCAAGGATGACTGCAGGTGCACTGCCCCAAAGCACGGCGACCTGGAGAAGGTGAGCACCTCTTAAATGCTGGGAGTGCACAGCTACATGGCTGCAGCCCCTTACACCCTGATACAATATGTAATATACTTGCTGGGCCGCAACGGTCAAAACAGAGGGTGATGCTCAGTATCATGCTGAATATGCAAGGTACTGTCTTTGTAACTTGTGGGAGCTACCTGCAAAGGATGGGAACAGCAGCATTGCGGACTGACACCCTGGTCTATGCTGCAGTGGTCACACCAGGGGGTGTTCCTGCTTAACGCTGTGCTGACGGTACGGGCGCATGACGCTGCCTCCCACGGCAAGCAGGGCTGGGAGAGCTTCACGGATGCGGCCATTTCCACATTGAGCGCCCGCAGGAAGGGCCTCGTGTTCCTGCTCTGGGGCAAATATGCTCAGCAGAAGGCGGCGCTAATTGACTCCAAGAAGCACCACATCCTCAAAGCTGCCCACCCCTCAGGTTTCTCTGCCAACAAGGTGAGGCCTGGCAGCACATCATGCACCTGTGCACATGTCCCTACTGCAGCACTGTGTACAGTGCAAGATGGGAAGGCGCAAGGATGGACCACGTGCCTGCTTGCCTTCACCTGCCACAATGGTCAATGACTGGCCTTGTGCAGAGGTAAAGTTCCATCTGTAAGCACAGCAGAGACAATGCGTGCAGATGTGCAACGCCTTGGACTCAACCCTTCAGGGCCCTCAATACTATGAGGGAGGTACTGCTGGGAGTGCAATTTTCATCTTACTGGCACCACAGCTGGGGCCTCTGCTGCAGGCTTTGACCAGCTCCGTGCTTGAGAAGCACAGGAAGGCACAACTCACTTGGATATGTGCTGCACAGGGCTTCTTTGGATGCCGGCATTTTTCAAAGGCCAATGACTACCTCAAGAAGGAGGGCCTGCCACCGGTGGACTGGCAGATTGACCCTATCACCTGACATCCCTGCAGCTGGCATAGTAGTACCGGACCATGTTGAGATAGCCTCTTCGCATGGAGCTAGCAACACTCCGGCACTCCTTGGCCGCAGCAGCCGAACTTGAGTCTTGAATTGAGTTCCCAGATGCAGCACCCATGGGCCAAGCAAGCAGCAAAGTGCAGAGCGCTTCATCAGATGGGATTTGGGCAGGTTGCTGAAATGGCGCACATTGGGCGCTTCGACTTGTCTTCTTAAGCCGAAGGGTATTCCTTGTATCTGCATTGGCTGTCGCAGCCTGTTTGAACTGGGTTGTACAGTGGAATTCAAGTGACAAGATAGACTAAGGTGCTACAATTGCAGTGACTTATCACCCGAGTGACCAGCATTCTCTCAGCGGACATACAAAAGGACTATGAATGCTTTTGTAAGCTTGGAGTCCCAATTACGCAGCCCACCTGTACGGGAACGGCCGCCTGAAGCTGGCCTTGCGACGACATGGAGGTGGCTGTTTTGGGCACGTTTGTACTAGTTCACTATATACACCCCTGATCTCCGAAACATCGTCTGCAATTCTTGCAGCAGAGTGTGTCTCACGAAATCGTCCTTTTGTTTCTCTGAGGAGTACATGCAACGTGTCTTTGGCAGATTTGAGATAACATGAAAGCAAGGTTGACATGGTGACACCATTTCAGCCTGATGTTGAGCTGACGGAGTCAGCTCCTGATGGGGAAAGACTACTGCAAGCTCATAGCAGCTTTATTGGTGGGACTGTAGAAAACATGCTTTGCTGATGACTCTGTCCGAAAGTTGCGTTCGCCTTCCAAGGGTCATTCTCAGATCACTCCTGTATCTGCAGGCTCTGTTGATACTACCTGGAAGAACATGGCATGAGGGCTCATCACTTTTGGATAATAAGCCGTGCAATGCTACAGCAAGCTTGCTGCCTGGTAAGATCTTTTATCGGTGTCGGAAAAGTGTATCTAGTGCATGTGCATATATTGTCATTTTGCAGTTGTGTAGCCATTGACTGGAATCTAAGCTTCTGGGCAATTAGGAACAGCCTTTCCAGTCAGGCAAGGCTGCATGCAGGAGGCCTAGCGCCACCAGTCACAGCTCAGAAGGTGTCACAAAGCAAAGTTGAATGGGGCGGGGTGCGCAATGACAGCTATGCATGGTTGCAAGACAAGACAATCAGCAACCCCGAGGTTCTCAGCTACCTTGAGCAGGTGCAGCACACCCGCTGCAAATCCTGTACATCACTTGTTGTAGACACATTGCTCCCATGATCATTTTTGGTAGTGCACTCCTCCAAATAGACTTGTGGCTTGGCCAAGCTGATATTGTGCTTCCTTCGGGGGCCTTGTCAGTGTGACACCCAGTGTGGCGTTTGTACTGAGCATGACCGCGAGAGGAACTCAGTTTGACGAGCATGCAGGAAAATGAGTTCACTGGGATGGTGCTGGGCGGGGACCTGGCGCATCAGCTGGAGGCGGAGATGGCAGCTCGCATAGTCACCACTGATCAAGGCGTCCCCAGACGTCATGATCAGTACTGGTACTATTGGTACAGGCAGGAGGGCCAGCAGTACAAGGTCCACGCCAGGTAAAGGTCCTTGAAAATCTGCTCAGCAGTGCAGTGATGCTCTCTTGGCTCCAATGCTTTGATGGTTGAGGACTTGGCGGTGACAGGTCCCTGTCAACCCTGGCAGAATTGTATTGCCAGGCGTCTCTCACAGCTTGGTGCGACTGGTCCCTTGTGGGCTGCCCAATCGTCAAAGCTAACCCTACGGCTCAGATGCAAGTTGTGATGTTGATTCCTTTCTGGGACAGGAGACATGTGAGTAGAGGAGCAGGAGCGGTGACAGAAGATGATGTTGTGGATGAAAGTATGGCAGCGGAGGTGCTGCTAGATGAGAATGAGCTTGCAGAGGGCCATCCTGGCTTCAATCTTGGGGCCTTTGAGGTACGTGCGGTGCCCTCCTGTTGTACCAAGTTCCTCTCAAGACTGCCACTCTCATATCAGGGAATGCGAGAAAGCCTGAGCCAATATTGGTAATCTTGTGCTCAAAATTGACCACGGCTCAGAAGATTCTTGATCCAGCACTCTTGCTGAAGGTATCAGTCATACAGGTGTCCGCAGACCACAGAAGACTGGCGTATGCTGTGGACCTGACAGGCGAGGAGCAGTACCATCTGTATGTCAAGGAGGTAGATACTGGAGAAGTGACACAGCTCACCAAAGTTGGCACTGCATCTGGCAGCGTAGCGTGGGCCCTGGACAACAGCACGCTCTTCTACGTCACCCTGGTAGGAGCATCCTTCTTTGTGCCACACACAATTCGTAGGGGCCATTGCAGAGGAATGTGTTGCATGCACAACCTGATGGGCCGCTGGAGTGTATTACAGTGCAGCAACTGATGGGTGATTGAGTCGTGTACGCCCATGCAGACGGCGCAGACTCAGAGGCCCCACAAGGTGTGGCGAGTAGTAGTAAATGACACCGATGCACCGGCACACCTGCTGTATGAGGAACCTGACGAGGCATTCTCCCTGAGCCTGAGCCAAACGCACAACCAGCAGCAGACTCTCCTGTATGGAGAGTCCATGGCCACCAGATATGCCCTGAGCCTCTCTGCAAAGAGATCTGAAGGTAACCTGTCCTCTGGGATGTGCCTTCATTACCCGACGTGCACACCACCCCTGAATCTGTTGGCCACCATTTCTTATGCGTTTTGCTGATGCTGTACATCCTAGCTCACTGACCTGGGCTCTGCGCTGCCCTGCACCTTTCCTGACATGGCATGAGACACCTGGCAAGCTGGTCACCATGGGACAAGCCCATGCATTTCAATAGCTATCTCGAGCACAGTAACCATTGGTTACTGGCTGCAGGCGAGTGGGAGCAAAGAGGCCCAAAGGTGCATGGGCGCAAGTACAAGAAGGTTGAGGAGTGGAATGGCGAGTGGGTGGCTCTGGTCAGCGACCAGGAGCTGGACACCTTGAACGCCGAGCTGCTGTTGCTTCACAATGACACCGAACCAGAGGGGTCTGGAGCAGCTGGCTCAAGCCTCAACGGCAGTGCAACTGTAAGGCTCTCAGCTGCCTCGTTGATCACGGTGCACAAGTAATGCATTCAGGGCATCAGTTCGCAAGGCAGTCTGCTGAGAGATCTGTTCAGGCAAGGGCGGTCGATTACGACGCCTAGCGTTGCTAGCATGAGTCTATCAGTCCCCTTTGCTATCAGATGGCTATGAGCCTTGTGCGCTGGAGACAGTGAGCACTTACTTTCACATAGTTCTCTGAGGCATGTATCACAGGGTGTCTGCCTTGTGAACACTTTAATGCATGCAGGTCCTGATTCCACACAGCCATGATGTGGAGCTGGAGGACTTTGAGATCTTCTCAGGACATCTGGCGCTGATGAAGCGCATTAATGGGGTCGGCGTCATTGACATCTTCAGGCTGGGCCAGCCGGGGCTTAGTTTAGGGCTGCTGAGCATTTCCAGCCAGGAGCCGGAGCTCATTGACTTTGATGAGGAGAGCTACAGCCTGCAATTTGGGGAGCAAGGGGCGTTCAACTTTAGCATGCTGCGGATCACCTACAGCTCGCTTGTGACGCCAGACTCGACCTTTGACGTGAACATGACAACAGGCAAGCTTGCCATGCTCACTGCCGAAGCTGTCTGAATTGGACCTTACAGGCCCGGCTTTGCTGCATGTCTATGCCAGTCCCTGCAGCATGGCAAAAAACCCCACACAGTACTGATGGTCTGCACACACAATTACAATTGTCAGGGTATATAAGAGACTACCTGAGCACTCAACACAGATCAAGCCTAACATGTGCTGAAAGCTTGGCTGTGTATCTCATCGCCTCACAAAAAAAGTTGAGGCCATGATGGAATTTGAGCTGTGCAGGGGTGAAGGCGTTGAGGAAGGAGGATCATGTGCTGGGTAGCTACAGGAAGGTGGACTATCGGGCAATACGGATATGGGCGGAATCCTTGGATGGCACCCAGGTACTTTTTGACTGAGTCTGTTCAAAGCAAGCATGACGATCTGTCCTCTCCAGACTTCTACTCACCAATTTGTTGTCAAAATGAAGGACATGCATCAATGTTAGAATCTGGGCGCCCAGGTGCTCATGCCCAAGTTCGGCTTTATGCTCATGCCAATAGGCTGAATGCCGTCCTGCACTTTTGAGGCACTGCCTGCTGTGCAACAAACCTCAAACAAAGGGCTTCCAGGGCATCTGTCATGCCCGTTAGGACTCTCCTTCAGCAGCAGCAAACATGTTGGGCCTCTCAGGGCTTAATTGTTCTCGTATGTGCAGGTACCAATATCTGTGGTGCACAAGAAAGGGGCTGTGGCACTGGATGGGACGGACACCCTGGTCTTGTATGTGTACGGCGCATATGGCGTGCCCTCAGATGCGGACTTTGATGCAACACGCCTGAGCCTGCTAGACAGGTAGCTTCGGCTGGACTCTCGAATCTCACTTCTCTGCCTTGTTCATGTTGAGTGTAGCCCTATGCGGTGTCTCGACTATGCAGTGTCTCAATGATTGTCCACATACGCTATGGGATCAACAGAGCTGATATACTGAAGAGCACACCTTCTGCCAGAGCAAGGGAGTGAGGCAATAAAAGTCTGTCATGGCCCTGCATGGCAAGAGGAAGATTGCACGTTGGCATGCTGTGAGTTGGATGATGCCAAGTTGTCATAGCACAGGACGCTGCTGTGCAGGGGTGTAATCTTTGCGATCGCACATGTGAGGGGAGGAGGGGATCTGGGCCAGTACTGGTACCTGGATGGCAAGATGGGCAACAAGCCCAACACCTTCAAGGACACCGTAGCTGCTGCCACCCACCTCATCCAGGTCTGCTGCTAGCTGCTTTGGAGGTTGATGGCCCTCACTAGAGCATGCAGAGCCTGCCTTCTTTCCTGTGAGTCAGCAAGTACAGTATAGCTGTGCAAGCATCAGGGATCATGGAAAGGCTTACCATAGGACAGATGTTTTGCGGCCCCGGTCGAGCGCTCGGGCAGAAGTCACTTGCCCACAGGCAAGTAGGATGGCCGCTACAGCACACCACACAGGGAGTTGTGAATAGCCCTCTGGAGCCTCTAGTCCTGGCCCAGGGATAGTGCAAGCCCCACATCCGCTTCTTCGTGTCTGATGCAAGAAGCAGACCCATGAACAGCAGCCTAAGGGCAAGTTGCAGTGCCTGTCAAAACCGCTTTAAGCGGTAACAGCTGGTATCATGAAAGACTGGCAGCTTTTGTGTGCTGAATCATGACTTTGAAGAGAATAAGGTCATTGTTAGCATGCGTCACACAGGCAGCCCAAACAGGCATTTTGCATCATTGTGCCAGTCATTGGATTTGCGCTCGCAGGAAGGGTACACAAGTGCTGGGCGCCTGTGCTTGTGGGGCAGCTCTGCTGGAGGTCTCACTGTTGCTGCTTCCATCAATATGCGCCCAGACCTCTTCCAGGCAAGCCAGAGCCTGCTCAAGATGTCCCAAATGCATGCTGGTACTAGTTCTGCAAGGCAATGCTCATTCATCCAGCCAGTTGGGAGACTGGCATTACAGAGAAAGACATGCTCCAAAGGAACGCCTCATGTCCTCCCGGTATCATTGTCAAGAGCGCCGTTGCTGCAAAGTCAGATCTGAGGCTCTTCATGCAATGTCTGATGTGTGTCAGAAGATTTGCCAGCTTTCCGGTGCTGATATGGCCTGTGCGCTGCAGGCTGCAGTTCTAGTTGTGCCCTTTGTGGATGTTGTCTCCACCATGTCTGATCCAAACCTACAAGCAACTGTGATGGAATATGAGGTATAAATGCTCTGCAAGTTTTTCTACAGATGGTGGCATACTGATGTGGCCTCACTCAAGAATGTGCTATAGCACGGGGTGGCTTGCACTGAGATCCTGTCGCATGAGCAGAGGGGCGTGAGCACCTGTGGTGCTACCATGCAAGGCCCCACATGCACCCGCTGCCATGCATTGCCGTATGCTGGTGCAGGACCATCTTGTACTATGCCCAGTTGAGACAGTGCTGTGTGCGTGCAGGAGTGGGGCAACCCAGTTGCCAACAAGTCCACATACGATTTGATGCTGAGCTACTCACCAATCGACAACGTCAAGGAGCAGGCATACCCCAGCATGCTTGCTGTTGGAGGTACACACCGCTGTAGTGTTCTCCTCTTGTCTGCACCTTGGGTGACCAACTGTTTATTTGATGAGCACAGTGCTTGTCAAGATGTTGAAGTTTCTAGCGATGTGTGGCGTTTGTCCTGATGCAACTCTGAGTGCAGGGCTGCGTGACAGCAGAGTGTCATATTGGGAGCCAGCCAAGTGGATTGCCAAAACAAGACAGGCAACCACGGGGCATCCAGTCATCCTGCTCCTCACCCAGATGGAAGCTGGGCATGCCGGCGTGAGTGGGGTATTCTCGCAGCTGCGGGAAATTGCTCTGGAGCAGGCATTCCTGCTCAGGGCTACGTGTGCTGTTGCCGACATGCCAACATTGGTACGTTCCATCAAGCTTTTGGGATGATTGCTTCAATTACACCCCGGATATGCAGAATTAGCATGCAGGTCGGTAGGAGGAAGCGCCTGAGTTATAGCCTAGCATTGTCACGTAGCTGGAGCATGGGATTTGGGATAAGATGCCGTACACTGCTTCTTGGATCAAGAGTGACAGTTGCTGCTGAAGAAATCCACTGAGATTGATGGGTGTGACGCAGGCTGCAGTGACAGCGTCCAAGGCAGCCCAGATCTGCGTGCCCTGCCTAGTCTATGTTTGTGTGGCGATGCTGAGCTTTGCCGGGCTCCTTATTGGCAGTCTCTACTATGGTGGCGCTACGCTGCAAAGCATTTGGGCTGTGGGACGGCAACAGGGGATAGGACTGCGGGAGGTTGCGCTGCAGGGTTTTAAGCGTACTGGAGCTGACGAGAAGGGTGTGGGGAATGTAGAGGATGGATCTGGGGGACGTGTGAATGTGGTGGACTCTGAAGCAGAGACGCAGAGACTTATTGTGCGTGAGAGAGAACCTTAAAGCCCACTGGTCCTGCAGATATGCTTGTATTGAGCATGATATCACTTATTATAAGTGGCTGTGAGCAATTTGCCTGTATTGCTAAGGCTGTCAATGTTCAATGGGAGATATTCAACTTCTTTAGGATGAGTTATGGTCTGTGTATGATATGCACCGTCTAGCAACAGAGACAATTGTAAAGAAACGGGATACCACCAGTAGCCCTATTCACGCCCTGAGGGAAGCATCGCATCACAGTACAGGCGGGATGCCAGCAATCGTCCGCACAAGCTTCCTGAATCCCGGAAGTTGATGAACGTTGCTGGCACCATGTCAGGCTTTTCCAGATGCGTGTTATTCTTCATGTTCGCGATGCTTATCGCATGAGAGGCAAACAAGCCGTGAGTGACGGGCGCGTAAGGGAGCAAGCGTCCGACAAATCGCTGCAAGCGAGCAATGGAGTACATAAGGTAAGATGCCATGCCGCTGATTCTGCCTGACACTCAGGAGGCCTGCATGGCCACAAAGATGTTCAACTTCGTGTTACCGTAGCCGTCATCCTTCCCTGCTCATCTCCAACACAGCGAAACTGTCCTCCAGCGCTTTGATGTTGGCACTGGTGCTTTGGACTTGCCTTCACCTTCACAATGAGTTGGTTCGCAGGACGCACTACTCTGCAGCAGCGCAATTGGACGAGCTGGATGACGAAGCGACAGCGCTTGACATTGACATCAAGAGGGCTCGCAAGGTGTACAAAGCCTCTAAAAATTCTGAGGACAGGAAGTACTATCTGACATTGCTGGCAGAGGAAGAAAGGCTTCAGTCTTTGAGGCCACAGCTTTGGGCCAAGCTGCTCAGAGCAAGTAAGCGCATCACGTCATCTTCCTTTGCATTGGTTGTACCAAGTGTTAGTGTGTCTATTGTGCCAGTGCTTGCCTGATTGATCTGAGCTGGCAGCTAGCTGACCACCGAGAAGTCCACATATTGGCAAATTAGTGCGCTGTCCCAACATGCAGGTGGACCAACTGCTTCACCTCCAAGGAGTCTTGCCAATGCCAGCTCAGGTTAGAGCGATGATGGAGTCGAGAGCATAATTTCTGGAATGGACAGATGCATGATTGGCGTGGAACCTCTGGACCCTGTTGTGGATGAGGTGTGCTTGCAAGTTGCTCCCTGCGGGTTGTTTCTGCCTATGCTTGGCTGTGCGCACCCGCATACGTCTTGGGTGCACCCGTGTCCCACTTGCATGAGTTTCAGAGCAGAGTCACCTCAGGCCAACTGTGATGGAAAATCGCAGCAAAGCTAATCAGTGGCATTGCATTGTAGGGACTCCAAGCAATGACACATGGCGTGTTG
Source organism: Coccomyxa viridis (assembly GCA_963930925.1). Taxonomy (NCBI): domain Eukaryota; kingdom Viridiplantae; phylum Chlorophyta; class Trebouxiophyceae; family Coccomyxaceae; genus Coccomyxa; species Coccomyxa viridis. The sequence goes on from CAWVOJ010000010.1 coordinate 117,725, forward strand.
CAGTCTCAAGCAAGCATGGTGGAGATGCATTCACAGCGCTTGCCACAATCGCCCTTCACTATCTTGGAGTGTCGGTAGCGCAGAGGCAAGTGCAAGCCATTGTTGTCGTACTTTGCCCAAGACCATAAAGAGCTGGCCATGATACTGTTGAGCACTCGAGAAATTGTGACAACACGGTTGACCATAAACCCACTACGGTGTATGACTCACGCTCGGAGCCGCCTGAAGGCCTAGGGGCGGGTATGAAAGTGGCTGTGAATGTGTTTTCAATGTGGTGTCAGGTTCTGAGCATCGTATTAGCATCACAGCATATTTGCCAACTGCCTTGCTGATAAGGGCCGGTATGCAAGAGCTATTGACAGCGTGGGGTCTAGGTCGGTCTGAGACTCAAGAGAGGTCTGACATATGATAGCAACTCGGAACTGTAGCAATGTTGTAGAACGAAGGTATACCACAGCTCTTCGCTCAAGTATTTTGCACGTCCGGTGTAGTGATTCATCAGCCTGCCTTATCCTTGGGTCATCTCCACAGTGTAAATTTAGGTGCCTGTTCTCTGGCACAGCCACCAAATCTAGAGTTTTACCTCTTGATCCCAAGCCCTCCATCTGTCCAGCTACCGCTCTCAATCAGACAGCTTGGCCAAGTGGCCCAACATCTTCAGTCTCCTATAGCTCTTAACATTTGAGAACATTTCTCATTCTCACCTTCCTTATGAATCACCTATCACTTTGGAGAGCTTGTGTTGAGTGGCTGGATTACTGCATGCCCACTTTTGTATGCCTCTTCTGTGAGGCGCACCGTGGTGACCATGAAGAAGAGAAGAAAGCCACGCAGCTGGTGCTGAACATTCAACTATGACTGACGATGATTGTAGAAATGCATGGGCTGACTAACTCCTCACGCAATTGTGGAAGCTGGATGCAGCCAAGGTGTGATCGGAAGCTGGAAGCATCGCTCCCAGTGTTACAATCGATTCATCAGCAAGGAGTTTTTCCAGCTACTCATGCGAGGGGTTTTCAACGAGGTCAGCATTGCTTAAGCAGCATTACCTCACAGAGGCTGTGATCATATCTGTCTCGGTCTCCGTCACATTCCGATCCGGTGCAGTACGATGACAAGTCCTTACGGCTTCCTGCCAGGGCCACACGAGAACAACGAGGTGAGCTTTCCACAGACGGTCAGCACCTCGATGATGTCAAGGCGTCAAGCCAAGTTGGCTTCAGCAAGCCAAGAAGCACTTGGTAGCAGCGTCCTGGTTCCAGGGTAGTGTTGTTGGCAGCAACGTATCACAGCACCATAGATATCTGCAAGAGTGACTACTTCCTGGCGACTGTGACTCTATGAACCATCACCTGAAGGTGCTGTGTAAGACCACACAATGCTGTACAGTGCTTTGATTGGCCCCGGGGGTGATCATGCGCAGTTTCTAACCACACTGACCTTCAGCGATGGCCAGGAGTGGCAGCTTAGGAATACATCAGAAAAGCTGGCCGAGCACCTGAATGCCACCAGTGGCAAGGTCATCACGAGGTTCCCGCCAGAACCAAACGGCCACTTGCACATTGGTCACGCAAAGGTTAGCCTACAAATCTGAACTAAGGCAATGGTCAATTAGCGGAACACATACTGTGCTTGAGGAAGGAACATGCCGTGCGCTGCTTCTTTATGTATATCAAAGAAGCTCTGTATGCGACATGACGGCTTTCCAGATTATCATTGCACAGCTACTGAAGCAGGGGCACTACGTGCAGGCCATGTTTGTTAATTTTGGCCTTGCCGAAAGTGCCAACGGAGATTGTCTACTGAGGTTTGATGACACCAACCCAGAGACAGAGCGAGCAGAATTTGTGGACAGCATAAATGACATAGTGTGCTGGCTTGGGTACAAGCCATCCCAGGTGGGGCAGAGAGTCAGTCAAGCTTTGTCTGTACTTCATGCTTCACATCCATGTCAAGCATTGTGATACATGCTCCTCATTGGGGTCAGCCACCTCTCCATGTGTTGTTCCATGCAGGTGACGTATACTTCCGACCACTTTCCAGCATTGTATGAGTTTGCAACAAAGCTCATCAGGGCTGGAGACGCTTATGTATGTCACCAGACTGCTGAAGAGATAAACCAGTCTAGGTAAGTGTCACAGCTGGAGAGGCTTCCCACAATCTCTAAAGGAACGAGAAAACCTCGCTGTAGCGTATTGAATCTTCCTACGTCTTGCTTGCCACACACTATGACACACGTCCCCTGCCTGGTAAGATGTGTGCGGCTAAGTCTTATGCGTTGACAAGTTCCAACAGGGTGTGAGCGAATAGCTGAACACCTGCAGGAAAGAGAAGAGGCCCAGCCCCTGGAGGGATCGCCCCATTGCAGAGTCCCTGAAGCTCTTTGACGACATGAAGAACGGCCTTATCAAAGAAGGCGCAGCCACGCTCAGGTATGCCACTATGTCTTTGGTATAAAGATTGTCTCCAGCCGTCTATGGAAAGCAAGCTTGTGCATACCGCACTGCCAGCACTCATTGAGTAGGTAGATGCGCCCTAAGTGCCCACAGTGCTCACCTTACTCCACATTGCTTGGTAATAGTCACAAATGCAAGTTCCTAAGCTGATGCATTGCAGCACGTTGATCGTGCAGCCTGCCCGTAATGACAAGATGGTCATGCTGTGCAGGCTGCACATGGACCCCTGGAACGATAACCCAAACATGGCTGACCTCATAGCCTACCGTATAAAATCTGTGGACCACCCCAGAACCAAAGCAGAGTGGCGCATCTACCCCTCCTATGACTGCGCTCACAGCCTGGTGGATGCCAGCGAAAATATCACGCATTCATTGTGCACGCTGGAGTTTGAGGCGCGCCGCGCCTCTTATTACTGGCTCCTCCATGTGAGCCCCCTTTGCTTTTACCCTGAATGTGATTTGCTGAACCAGAAACATAGTGCACACTCACTGGCTTGTGAATTGAGGTTGAGAGCCACAGCTTGCGATTGAGCAACATCAGGACACTGATCTGCTCTCGGTTTGCACCCGCGCTCTGCATTTATGCAATTCCCCTCTAAATGCTTTGTTACAGCTTTTTAGCCTTGCGTGCTGTGCCTTCAACGTGTTGGAGGGTCACACTACCATGATCGCAAAGTCAGGCATTCCCAAACTGTGCAGGCCACATTTGTGCACTGCCGCAACTTTATCATACAGGGTGATGCCAGCGCATCATGCAGGGGGCTGAGCAAGTCGACTGATCTTGACAAGGTATGACATGCCTGCAGGTGCTGGACATGTACAAGCCGATGGTGTGGGAGTATGCGCAGCTCAACATACAATGTGCTGTCCAAGCGCAAGCTGAAGCAGCTCGTCACTCAGGGCTATGTGAATGGCTGGGACGACCCCCGCCTCCTCACCCTGGCAGGCCTCAGGCGCCGGGGGGTCCGCCCAGAGGTCAGTACAATCTGCTGATCGCCTGAACCTGATGCAGGACTCCAGTGATGCCAAAGTTCGCATCACACTACCAATGTCTGACAATATACAGCATGTTGCCCCGCTGAGATGCAGCCCAGAACTGGAACCATTGACTCTTGCATTTCGCAAGATATAGAGGCGTCGTGTTAAGGCCTCACTCTTGACAATCAGTTACCATCTGCAAAGTGCTAACATAGCTAGTTTCCCGTTTGCACTACATAAGTCAGCTGATAGGACCTGGAGGGTCTGATGTTGCCTTCAAGCAGGCAGGGCGCAAACATGAGGCCACTCAATTGTTCGCAGGCCATCAAGAGCCTGTGCCGGGAGGTGGGCATCACCCGCAATGATGCAGAGGATCCCCTGCACAGGCTGGACAACCACATTCGTGCTGACCTGGACAGCACCTCTGAGCGCGTCCTGGCAGTGCTCAAGCCTTTGAAACTGATCCTGACCAACCTGCTTGAAGAGTACTCCAGCACCGTTGCAGCCAAGGTCAGGAGCCCTCAACATATGCTGACTGCTGGCTAAAGTTTTTAAGTGCGCTGTAGGCTACAGCCTGTAGCACTGGCAATCCGCCAATGGCTGTTGTGAAGGCATTGCAGACTTGCACTCCCTGAGCAGGCTCTTCATGCACCAGAGCAGGACAGCCTTCTGTGCTTCCATACATGCACAGAGGATGCTGCAGGGCACATTCTCTTACAGATTGCATGGGGTGTGCAGGTCTTCCCAAGCAGCCCTGACAGCGCCACCTACCCAGTGCCGCTGAGCAGAGTGGTGTACATTGAGGAGACGGACTTCCAGGAGACAGACCCAGACTTGCTGTCCAAGGGCCGAGGCCGGCCGGGAGGCAAGAAAGCAAAGTTCTTTGGCATGGCGCCCGGCAAGGAGATCATGCTGAAGTGCGCAACTAGAGCTCAGCTTCACTTTAGAATCATCTGAAGTAACTGAATCTGCAGGGGGCTTGTATCAGCGTCACAAGTCATGTCTCAGACATATGTAAGATGTTGTGCTGTGACAGGGCTCCACTAAGGTAGAGCGGCGCTGTCATCCTGCACCAAACGTCGTGGAACACTGCTTTTTGTGCAGGTATGCTGGCCTTGTGAAGTGCACAGGCTGCAGGAAGGAAGACGGCAAGATAGCTGAGGTGCATGGGGAGTTCCGGCCGCTTCTTGCTGAACAGAAGCCTCCCAAGGCAATTTTCTGCATGCTGCAGTGCTTTTTCCTTCCCAAATCATGACTTGGTGCCTAGGCCTGACAAAACAGTGACAGCACCATAATGTCATCAATTTCACTTCGCCGAGTGACTGCATCTGACTCTCGTCTTGGAGGACTGTCATCTGACCCTGGCTTGCGGGATCGCGGTGGCACCTGTCTGCCCTCATATCTATTGCAGCAGTCTCTCCTTATTGAAGGATCTATGTTAGGGCAAGATCAAAGCATATGATATGCCCTTGCAGCACCCTCACAATGCAAGGGCATGTTGGCGCAGGGCGTGCTGTCATGGGTGGGCCAGGCGGTGCCGGGACAGGAGCCATCGCGCTTTGAGGCGCGCCTGTTTGACAAGCTGTTCAGGACGTCCTGCGTGGCAGACCTTGAGGACGACTGGCTGGAGGATCTCAACCCACTCTCCCTCACCACTGTGGAGGGCGCCTTGGCCACCCCCCGCCTGGCAGCTGCCAAAGCAGGCGACAAGCGCGTCTCTCCCTTACCTCAGCATTACACATTCAGGCCTTCTGGCATGCTTGATACAGTGCAAGGAGGAGGTCTGTGTGCTGACATGATCGGCTTCAGACTTCCAGCAAGGTGCTGCTCAGCCAACATGCATCCTGTGCTGCTCAGGTTCCAGCTGGAGAGGCTAGGATTTTTCTGTGTGGACCCAGATTCCTCGCCAAGCAAGATGGTAGTGAATAGGACATGCAGCCTGAAAGCTGATCATGGCGGCAAGTAGCATTTGTGACAGAATGGCTTTAAAGTAATCCAGAGGCAGTTTCAGTTCAAGGGGTTGGAGGGTGGCCTCATCTGGCTGCATCAAGGCCCATGTCATTGTGGAAGTCACCAACACTGGATTGATGTAGTATGCACTGGATTGAACTAATGTAAGGCATCTTACAAGCACCACCATATGGCAGCCAGTCAGACAGATGTTCTACTTGCCTGCTCAAGCCCCTTTATGACTTCTGCAGTAGCTTCGTGTGCCTCTAGGGGACAGTTAGCTATACCACAGATCTGAGGTATAGACAATGCCTGTGTCACTGCTTTGCTTGATCAATGGCTCTTACAGTTTCCGGCCCTCCATACAAATGCTTTTTATCTTACATTGCAAAGGTCACAAGGCATCCTCTAGCCTGGCACCCAGACTTATGCGTGCCCAATTTGGGGACAGTCCCGCTACTGCATGCCATGCTCACTCCTCGTCTTCATTTATGTGCAGAGCTGTCAGGTCATCCAGCAGCTCTTCAAGAGGCACTTCTGGCAGATCCCCTTCATCGTCATCTGTCATGGCGCTGTCCCTGAGCTGCGCATCTGCTGCTGGATTGTAGCCGGGGTCTCTGTACAGCGCCATCTTGGAGCGCATCTCTGGATCCTCTTCCAGCTCCTGCAACACGCACAAAATACTCCTCAGGAATGACCTGTAGCACACTGTGCACCTTGCGTACAGACAATCCGCAGCATACTGACATATGTAGGCCACCAAGACCAAGACACAGGCAACACAGGAAAATCCTGCACGCTCTTCACTTTCAATACGTGCGCTCATAGCAGGTCCTCAGGGAGACCAACTGAAGCAATTACTACACCAGTGAAGTCGTAAAGATCAGGCAAGTTTCCTGCCTGCATGAAGCGTTCCATGTCCTGCTCGTTACGGGTCCCCCCGGGGCCCCCGCGCTGCTCGCGGCCCCGGCCGGGCGCGCTGGCCGCGTTGTCGTCCTCCACCTCCATCGCCATGCGCTTGAGCCGCCAGGGCCTCTTCTGGCCGCGCGCTCTCCGCCTACTCCGCTTCTCCTCATAACTCTTCCTGACCTGCACACAACATGATTCATTTCACACCCTGAGAGACCTACCAAGTCAAACCACCACAGCACAGCAGCCAGAAGAGCATGTTTGGCATGCACAGCCATCTCAAAGGTGGCTGCTGGACCGCAGGGCCAGTGCAGTGGTCTGGTCTGCGCCACAAGATCATGGAGCCCACAGATACACAAGACAAGATCATACAGTGCGCTCACTTCCATACTTATGTGGTGATCAGCATGATGTCACCCTGTCACTGCTCGGATGTCAGACCGGAGATGAGTTTCAGACCAGAAGGACAGCAAGACCAGGAATCTCACCAGGATGACATCAGGCATGGCGTAGCCCTTGTCTAGAGCTGCTTCCAGGTCTGGGTTGACCACATTGCTGGTGGACATGTCATACCCTAGAGCATTGTCCCCGGGGTGCAGCAGGTGCCCCAGGTGCGTGCGCACAAAGAACGTCCTGTCATTCCTTCCAAAGTCAGACGCCTTGGCAACCTGCACCACACTGGCCACTCGTCACCTTGTCTGCCAGCTTGCAGCAGCTCTTGAGACTGATGGCTTGCGCTCTCCAGTTTAGCGAGGGGCCAATGGAAAATCCTGCGGAACATCTATCGGGCCATGTGAGAGCACTGTGTCAGACGCCTGACAATTGCCATTCCTACAGCTAAGCTGAAGACGGCAGAAGCAGCGCAGCGTATGCATATATTAGGCAGTGCAGGGACCACATCCACCTACCTGCACATCTGCCAGGACATAGCGCCCGTTTGGCGGCCCCGCAACGTCCGCATCCAGGACCACAAACTCCACCAGCTGCCGGCTGTTCAGGACAGGCTCAAAGGGTTGCCTCCAATACTGGTTGGCCTGCAACAGGACTAGCATGCTTCAGTCTTGCCAATTCACGCACAGAAGCAGCCCACAGTCTTCAAATGGTGTCGCATGGTTGGATGACCACACAATCCAGACCTGTCACACCTGCCCGCAGAGGTGACTAAATTACCAAAGAGGCATGTCACCAGGTGTAGATGAAGGGCTTACATCCATCTGCACTTGGCGCAGGGTCTGGGGGTCTGTGAGCGTCAGAGTGTTTGACACCCTGGTGCACAGCGCCAGTGGCCCAAACCCTCCGAGAGCAGCTGCTGCTTTCTGAGGAAGGCACACCAGGTCGTCCTGCAGAGCAACAGTATATAAATATACAGCACTGTGCAACTGTGTACAGACTGCATGGCCAGCCACACGGGCTTGGAACAGTGGGAGCTCATCTCAGATGATCTGGAAGGAAAATAAGTCTATGCTCTAATGAGAGGTCTGTACATGCTAACAAACAAGACACGATGCTGCAAAACAATGTGTCAGGCTCACTACGCACCCAATGTGCTATCCCAGGCTCAATAAGTGGAATATCAAGTACAAGGAATGGGTGGCATCGCAGCTTACCCTGCAGATGGGCACAATCTCGACGGAGAAGGTGTACTTGTAGTTGTAGGTGGCGCTGTGCTCGTTGTGGGACACCAGCTGCTTGTCGCTGCGGTACTTGGCCGGCACCACGCTCTGCACAAAGCTGATGAACTTGAGCGCATGCGCCCGGTTGTTGAAGAAGAAGTCCACGCCCTGCAGCAGCCACAAGACGCTCATAGAAGTAATATTCAGCCCGACAATCCACAGGCACCGCTCAATCATCTTGCGTTCCAGCATTATGGATGAGTACTCAATGATGATTGCACCGATGCAGTGGAAGGGAGCAATGGTGCAATAATCAAGGACACCCCAGCCACAATGCCAGAGCCACTGTTTCAACCTGTTGCCTGAGCCTTCTGACACCCAAGGATACGTTTACAACTTACAAAAGGCTCTGTCATCAGGCAACAGCTGGATGGAGCCCGAAATGGAATTGGCTTACCCCATGCACATCCTTGATGTTTATGCACTGCACGTCTGCGTTGAACTTCAGAATCAGCTGCTCCAGGTAGAAGAACGTCCGCTTGTGTCCAATGTGTTGCCGTACCTGCAGGCAGGGACTGCTGTGATCAGCGCTGTCGATGCTTTCGTAAATGCTGACTCTTGCACACAACAGGTCTCGCCCCGAGCTCACATCTTGTGAGCTCAACTCCTGCTGGAACTTAAGCCCACATATGGTTGTTTGACAGTTCACCAGTCCCTTGAGAAGGTGGACTTAGGCTGGCCATCATGCATTGGACACACAGACTGAGAGCGTCACACCTGGGCACAGGCTGTCCAGACGCTGGTGTTGGTGTTGGCCCGAGTGCAGTCCATGCACATGTGCGGCTCCACGACATACTCCACCACAAAGGTCTGCTGCAGGATAGCCCCGTTCATCACCTCCGCCTGCACCGTGAGCTTGGCCTTGATGCGGCGAGAGTGCGGCTCCGTCCACACAAAGCCCGCGTCCACCAGCTTTACCTGCAGAGGAAGCCAGGTGCAATGTGAGCTGACACTCCTTCCCTGAGGCCGCCCAGGTGAGACTAGTGCACACCATAGAGCAAGTGAACAGTGTCACGCCACCCCAGCTGCCTCTCCCAAAAATCTCACTTGAAGATGCATCAGCACGTAAACCAGTTTGGCATGCTGTTGTGCTCATGTGCAGTTTGCTGACATCATATCCTATCAGCACACTCTGCTGCCGCAGCTGATGCTTTGCTGAGTACAGATGCATCCATGCCTAGCCACTGAACCAGGAATGGCCTTGAAAGCAGCTATGTCTTGGTACAGCAGCTGCCAGAACAGACCTTTTGCAGGCCCTTGAGGCGCTTCAGGCACAGGGTCAGCAGCTCCTTAGATTCCAGAGCTGCTTTGACCCAATGCTTGGGCGGCTGCAGATACCGCTCGCACTCTTTGCACCAGAGCAGTGTGACCTGCTTCTGGATGCCTTCTGTGATGTCCACCTGGGACCGGATGCAGTTGACACACATATTGGAGGGATTCGGAGTGATTGCCACTCCACATAGGCAGCACAACCTGCACATATGTGCTGAATCTGTAAGTTTGATGTGCTCACAGCAAGGTAGTATAGACGCGTGACTTGCTGCAGCAACACAAAGCGTTTCACAGTCCTCCCAGCCAAAGTATATAGACTTCTGCTATGAACGTGACGCTTCCGAAGAGGCCGCCTGAGTGGGCTATATGACGAAACAAGGAAAGCACATTGCATGCTATTCATCTGACATTGCTTCACAGCATTCTGGGATCTTGTAAGCAGCTCTGGTGTCTTCTAGTATGAGGAGAGAAAGACAGGGTGAGCTGTTATAGTGCTTACACATGGCCTTTCGTGTGCTGTGGAGTGAATGTCACAGCCGGCCCAGCCGGAAAGCCGGCGCTCTGCATCCTAGATCTACCCTTCTCAGCACAAGCCTCCTGTAAGCGAGCCCACAAGCTGCGTGCCAGAACTTGCCAAGCCTCTCCCTGCTCTGCTTGAATGAGTTGCTAGGACCCCTCTGGCTCACTTCCAATCTGTTCCGAAACGAAAGCAATTGTCTGTCGATATAGCGATGGCTTCAATATGTTTCTGCCCACGAGCCCACCAATTAGTCATACCTTCAGTCATGGTCGGCCCTTGCCGAACGGCGTTGTTCCCTACATCGAAGCCGCCATGATGCTCATGTTTCTTTGGAAAGAATAGGGACCCTGTGCGGTAGGCAGGGCAAGCGAGTAAAGATGGTGAAGTACGCTCATGAGCCGGACAATGCCACGAAGGCCGTTAAGGTGCGGCTGCTGCCTGACCAGCAATATAGCATCACCCAGCTGGACTTGTTCTGCTCAGCTATTCATCGACAAACGCTATACTCAGTCGATGTCATTGAGAATGGGAACATCCATTGTGAATGTCCCAGTCCTGCTTTGTCAGTCCGATAGTGCTTGGCAGGCCTTTCCCATGGGGGAGAGTGGCACTCCTCATAAAGAGACAGGCCATAGGTCGGAAAGGAAACTACTGAGCAGAGTCATTATTTTATTGTTGTCGGGTCCGGCAGCAGCTTGTGCTCGCGGAAGGCCCAAAAGGGGCTGTGTAATATTTCAGAGGTCGGGGAGGTCCACTACGACTTATGACTTTGTTCTGGCTGCAGGCCCGTGGCAGCGACCTGCGCGTGCACTTCAAGAACACACGGGAGGGTGCTATGGCGCTCAGGAAAATGGAGCTTGGCAAGGCCAAGCACTACCTGGAGGAGGTGCTGGCCCACAGGCGGGTGATCCCATTCCACAGATTCTGTGGGGGCGTTGGGCGCACAGCTCAGGCCAAGCAGGAGGGGTCCACCACAGCGCAGGGGCGCTGGCCCAAGAAGAGCTGTGAGTTCCTGCTGGGACTGCTCAAGAACGCAGAGAGCAATGCTGAGGTATGCCTCCCTTCCTCGCATCCCCTGTCCTCTACTGAACTGACCTATAAACCATCATGAGGCCCTGCGTCGCCCAAGTAGCATTCTGGCCTGTTGTGCTATCCTCAATTGCGAGCAGAGCCTTCGTGGAGTTTTCAGGGGATTATTGCACATGCTCCTATGCAGTCTATGCCCATGCCAGGCTCTGTCATCCCCCAGTCAGTTGACTTGGAAGTGTTCACGATTGTGAATTGTAGAGGAGGCGCTATATCTGTACAGGCGCTGAAAAGTGGTCTGCATGTGTTGCTGCAGGTGAAGGGCCTGGACACAGAGAACCTCATCATCTCACACATCCAGGTCAACCAGGCACAGAGGCAAAGGCGGCGGACATACAGGGCCCACGGGCGCATCAACCGTGAGTCCTCTCTTCACTCACCTTCTGCTGCTCTCTTATAGACTCCTGGGACATGCAATCTGGACTGTACAAGCACCAGTTGAGGACTGCGCTTTACTGCAATGTCAGAAAACTCCAGCTGGGTATTAAAGTACCTCTGTTGCTGTGATGCCCTGTATGCTTGACGTTCATGCTGTAGCCAAGGAGAATGCAACAGTGGCTCCATCTCATAGCTCTTCAAATGGTTTATCAAGGGTACAGGCTGAGCGATCTGTGTGCTGTGCAGCCTACATGTCATCTCCCTGCCACATTGAGCTGGTGCTCTCAGAGAAGGTCTCTGCAGTCCCTGCTGGCGTGGTGAGCTTTCTGCGCTTTTGCTGACGTGCTGCGAAGCCACTCTGCCCCCATGGCATGGAAGATGTGACAAGCTTCTGACAGGATGTGCTGCTACTTGCATTTTAAGAGCTGGCATCTATTCACTGCTTGACAACAGTCTGCAATGGTGCAGGAGGATGTCAAGGAGAGGAAGCTGTCAAAGAGGGAGCAGGCCAAGAAGCTGCGCAGCGGCAGGAAGTCAGCAGCAGCTGTCACAGAGACTTGAGCAGACATGGCGTAGAGGTTGTGACTCAGATCCCCAGTCTGGGTCTGGCACAATGCTAAGTATGCTTAAACTTTAGGTGCATCAGCTGGTTCTTGCCCGGTGACACAGCCTCGGCAGTGCTGTTTCAGCCAGACATTGGGAGAAAGGACGCATAAGTCAGGCAGCTGGCTTTATAGCTATATGACTGGCAGCTCTGATCAGATGACAGGTGCTAGTCAAGGTCACAGCCTGTAACAGCACGTCAATAAATTTCCACAGGGAACGTCTTCCGTGCAACAGCATGTCTGCTAAGTCCCTACCAGTCAACTCTATCGGAAGGCCCTTAAAAGGCCTGTTCTTTGAGAAGGTTACACAAAGAAGTTAACGCCAATAGGCTGGCATGCAGGCTCCTCACTCACTCACTCATATATCATACTGGGATGTGATTCCACATACATCAGGGTATGAACCAATCAGGTCCTCTGATTCGTCATGGCTGTATGGCCTGCTGCTATCCAGCTGCCTGAGACATACTCTTCTCCAACTATTTATAAGTGTGTATCAATTGTGCGACCGCTTCTGCTGTCATGTGCGGAATGATCAGTTTGGGGTCACCTCGTGTGGGCAGTCAGCTCTAATTGATCGGTCAAGGGACTGATCAATAAGTCTACTGTGAGTCATGCGTACGCTGCTCAGTCAGCCTTCTCTAGGCATCATGGGATGGCATGCGAGACAGCTTCTGTATCCTCTAAAGGCTCTGAAGGCATGTATCCCTGTCCTGCCTAGAAAGGCCTGTCTGGTGCCTGCTGTCTTGTGCTCGAGGTGTGTCTCGCGGCTTATGCAACCTTCTTCTTGCCCTGCGCTCTCTTCACCTGTGAGTAGGCGAAGACGCCTGCTAGCGCGATGCCAGTTCCTGCAGAGAGTACAGAGCAACCTTACTGCAGTTCTCTTTGCTGCGCCCTTGCTGGGCTGGGCAGTCTAGAGGGACTACCGTCTTTGTTCCGGCATCTACACAAGAAAGTCACAAGCTCTTGCAGCACAACAGGTTTGGGGATCGCACCGATCATGTTCTGCTGGCTCATGGGGTTCTGGAAGAAGATGACCGACGCCACAATGACAATGACGCGCTTCAAGCAGTTACCAATGGAGTGCGTCACGGGTGACACCCGCTGCAAGATCATGTATGACACCTGCAACAGCAGCTTGCAGCATCAGCACCCGTGGTTGAATGCATGCTGTATGGAAGCAGTTGGATGCGAGACATAACAGTCACAATCCTAGCAGCACAGGTGCAGCTGTAGCAGGGACCATTGAGATGTGATCGGTGCCAGACACCTTGTTTCCTTTCCGAGTCTCAGGAATTGATGGGAAGCAGGACACTCCAAACACCTGAGATGAGACCATCTGTACAAAGCTATCAGACAGGATACTCATTGTCAATCTGCTGGCCTGAAGCAGTCGCATACTGCTGTACAAGTCTTCTGCCATGCTTACACACCCACCTGCTGGTAGGCATGGAAGCAGAAGCCCGCGATGAGGGCTCTTTTGATGACCAGGTTGGGGTCCAGGATGCCCATGCCGCGCATGGCGGAGGCGCTGAAGGTGAAGCCGCCGTCGCGCAGCAGGGCCACGGGCGTCAGCAGGAAGAAGGACAGGATGGTGATGATGGAGAACAGGTTGATGTTGTCCAGGGAGCCCTTCGAGCCCTGCATGCATTGCGTCGGCTTTCTGTTGCATGCTCAACACTCCCTCAAGGAGTGGCCTATGTCTCATGCACATGCAGCAACCGCTTATTCAATGGTCCTCACGGCTTCAGCATGCAGTAAGAATGTTAGCTTCTTGCAACAGCAAGCGACACTTTCAGCTATGATGTGAAAGCCACAGCTCAGACTTGATGCCAGCGGGAGGGACTGTTGTCAGACGCCCCTTGCAGGGTGCCCTAAACCGGCTATATCTCCAGACGCCTCACAGCCACCAACGTCAGATCTTGCAAATGTGCAGCGTCCTGGCAGGTCCACAACAGGTTTGATGCAGCATGTGAGAGGAGGAGCACACCTTTGCCTTGCCCATGAACTTCTTGGAGAAGACATTCCGGGACTGGAAGGTCACGTTGCTGCCCATGGCCGCCAGGAAGCCCGGCCAGTTGAAGGTGACCTCTGAGGTGGACGCCAGCGCGACTCCTCCCACTACAGGCAAGAGGGAGGCGATGACGGCCAGCGAGGGACTCTCGCCGAGGAACAGACTGGACAGCAGCACGCTGAAGAAGGGCTCCATGGCCTGCAGACAATGCTCAACACACTGACATTCCATGTTCTCAAAGCGCGTAGTACCCCCAGGGAGCAGGCTCAACAGCCTCATCCCACGGCAGGCCTCCAGCATGCCATATTATACTCTTATACTCTGTGATGATAGAGTACGATGGCATTGTCATCCTGCCAGCAAAACCACATTGCAGCCTTCCCGCCCTGGTATCCAAGTCTTGAGATAGGTTTCGGCACGGCGGTCGCTTGCACCCTTCCAAGACATCCAACATGCTGCCTTCACAGCTGGCAAATGGGTCCAAAAGTCCCAAGAAGCAAATCGTGTGTGAGAACACCAATTGTCACATCATCAGGCGCTTGCCTTAATGGTGTGCGTGAAGGACACTGCAACCTGTCCCAAGCTGACGTTGGTCAGCAGATTGCCCAGGGTGTGCACCGCAGCCAAGGGCAGCACGCTGAGGACCTGCATACAGCATGACAGCTGATGCTTAGATATCGAGGAGCATGTACATGAGTGGGTGGAGCAAGTGCTGCACTTCGGGAAGTCGCATGGGGACATATTCTGTGAAGAAGCATGCAGTGGTAATCACAAGTACAGGCTCAGCACTTGTCTGGCACGACGCTAAGGAGCAGGTGTTGGATAAGTGGGATATGTTGCCAGCCAAGCAATATCAGCGGTGAGCTGAGCTGAAATGTGCAGGGAGATGCCCTACCAGGTCTTTATCCAACTTTGGCCTCTCATGCAAGTTCAGTGTCCACATTGTCAAGGCAAGCACCGACCCTACGGCAAACTGCACAGGACACACCTCACTAAATCAAGACACACAGCCTCATGACCTTGCATGCAGAGATACAGGGCTAGGTCTTGCAAGCTTAGAGTAGGACATGGTCGTACGGCCATGCAGCAGAAGAGCACTTGGTGAAAAGCTTCGCACACCCGCAGCATGTGGCTGGTGACTCACCTGCAGTGCTGTGCATGTGAAGGGGTATGGGTATGCCTTCAGCACTTGCTTGTTGTACCTGCGCAGCAGTGTATCCCTCAATGACGTTGAGCATGTCTCTTTTCAAGCAATGCATGCGGAAGGGCTCTGCATGTTGTGTCAGAAGAGGCTCTTTCGGTGTGGGGGGAGAGACGTACAGGTTGAAGTAGATGTTGAAAAGATACCATCCACCGAACAGGGCTCCCAGGAGCAGAGTCTTCTTGCTCCCGGAAGCTGGTACTTCACCTGCAGGGAGACAGTCTTGCATTGCGCAGAGTGTACAACAGAAGGCTCAAAGCAAGCAGATGGGCCGAGCAGCTGGAATTGTACTATGTTGCGGACCGATAAGTCAGCCTGAACTATATGCTGTACCAGAAAGCTGAACAGTATATGCTTCGTCAGCAATTGTTTGCACTGATGCACTCAAAGTTCCGCGAGTGTTGGCATTGATAGGACTGCAAAGTCCCTTTCGGGTTGTCACCTTATCACTCTCACACCTAAATGCTACAGACAGCGAGAGCTAAGACGCCACAGGGTGCCAAGTTTGCTATGGATCGCCCACCTGTATCAGCGGTCGTCGCAGCGCTGCACGAGACGGATCGCTGACTTTGCTGCCTGGGCAAGCTCAATGTTTGTCTACTAAGTGAAGAATAGCTGACGTCTTTAAGTTGCCGGCTGATTGACAATCTCTGCCTGGGCTGGATGGACGCACATGAAGCGTTGACACGGAGTGGTGCCGACGGAAGCCTGGCATGGGGCAGTAAGCATTGTCTGCCGGCCAACGCCTCCATCTTGCCTAAAAGGGGTGAGAAAGCTGCAAAATTTCTGCCCTTTGCCTGTCTGGCTTCATCATCTCCATCGAGATGGGAGCACTCCCCATGCCCTAAAGTACTTTATAGAAGGTTGTCGACCCCTGGATCCTAGGGTTAGCAGCCTCAAGATTGTGAGCTCAATCAGGGGATGCATCACATTGCCGAAAGGCTTGAATTGGGTACGAGAATCCTAGGGGCAGCGGGAGGGAGCTTACTGCATTGCCAGAGGGCTGCAGGCCGATTGATGTGTTACGCTGAGATATTGGCAAGCTTGAGAGACAGCACAGGTTCCACAGAAAGCGGTGCAGAGTGCCATGATTACTAGCCAAAACGTCTTTGCGGCCCTCGACACCCGAAAGAAGAAAAAGATCTCTTCTAAGTCGAAGGAGTCCGAGGACAAGAAGAAGGACAAGAAGACCTCCAAGGCCGACCGTTCTGCAGAGCTAGAGCGGGCCATCTTTTCTGGTCCCAAGGTCAACATAAGCAACTGGGCGGACACAGACGATGATGATGACTTTGGCGATGACCTGCCCGACTCCTGGAGTGCCCCGGTGCGTTTTCCTGGCTGCTGCATGGTACATGATGGCGCATGCAAAGTCTTGCCAATCTCGCCCGGCACTGAATTGATTTTTGGGACCCGGTAAGGCATTGTGAGGCAGCGATGGTAGTCAGAGCTGTGCTCCACCGTCCTTGGCGACTGCAAATGCACCATGATCTGACTCGCCACGCCATGTGTCATGTGTTAAAACCTAGCACTATGAGCATGGCACCAAGTGCTGCGGATTCTGCTTCAGGTGCAAGCATCCACGCAGCCAGCAAAGGAGCCAGCAGAAGAGGAGCAGCCCGAGGATGACAGTGATGAGGTATGTGCTGTCCGCCCCTGCTGCCTGCTAGATACTCATATCATCAGATCAAGGATGCACCTCCCCAGATGCCATGTCTGTGGGTATAGACACCCTTTCCTTGCAGTTCTGCGGGTGATGGAAGTCCTTCTTGTTCCTCGCCCCTGTAAGTCAGGCATGATTGAATTTGGGCTTGGCTAAGAGCGGCAGAGAGAGATGTGGACTGTTAACGCCCCAGGGCATGTCCATACTTTGCTGACTTATGTTCAGGGCTCTAGCTTATACTCTTCACAATAAGCACACGGGCCCACACCGTAAGATGACTGTGGTACATGTGATGTGGTCTGCCTGAACTTACTTTGTTGCGCGCAGGAGGACCACAGTGAGGCTGTGCAGAGAGAGCTTGGCATTGAGATCGCCAAAGACGAGGAGGAGGACGAGGAGGAGGAGCACCCTGGTGATCACCCCGAGCACTTGCAGGCGTCAGAGACCTGCTCATAGTGGCTCTGTTACATCGATTCTTTGAGGTTGGGGTGCATGGCAGCAAGGTAGTATGGCGATGTACCAAGGCCCTGGAGACTCTGACAAGGACACATCTGCTGACCAAACGAGTGATGGGCAAGACACAAATTGTGCTGCTGCCATGCCATTGCATGCATGTCCAGCTAAGAGCTGAGCGCTGAGTGCTGATTTGTGCGGTGCAGAGGAGCAGCCAGACAATGTGCAGGCAGTGGCACCGGAGACGGGCCCCAAGCCTGTCCTCCCCGTAGAGAAGATGCTCTCCAAGAAGGTGCGCAGTGCACTCTCAGATCTTCCTGTCTGCATGTCAGTACTTGCCAGGCTGACAGCAGCAGTGGCTTGAGTAACACTCTGGGCAGGACAACAGGACTCTGTTGCACAGCAATGGCGGTGTGGGTGTTTTGCTGTACCTTCACTTGATGAGTAGGCTGGGAAGATCACTAGCTGGCTCATACTCTAGCTCATCTGGACAGGACTCCACAACAGCAATCCAGAGCATGCTGGAGGCAGCATGCAAGAAGGGCAAGGTGCGACAAGCTGTGGTCTGGCACTGTATCGATGCATGAGCTGGTTGGCGCAGGAGATCAAAGCCAAGGAGATGGAGGAGCTGGCCAAGACGCTGGCGGAGCTGGGCATAGCCGCCCCGGCTGCCGGCGACGAGGAAGGCGCGGAGGCCGCGGAGGAGAAGCGGAAGAAGAAGAAGAAGGACAAGAAGGGCAGGGCGGCCGAGGGCAACGGGGAGGTCCCCCCGCCGGAGACCAATGGCACAGCCAAGGAGAACGAGCCCATGGAGGAGCCTGTAGAGGAGGAGTCCTCCGAGTCCCTAGACCCTGCTGAGGTGAGCGTTTCACCTTTTCTGGCAGTTATGCCAGATGTAGCGCCAGTGGTCCTATTGGCAGCACAGCATCCATGCTGAGAGGGTCTTCTTTTAGGGGTTATCTGTGTTTGTATTGCTCTAAGAGAGTGTAGGGTGTAGGCATTCCAGTGCGTGCTGGGCACTTCACAAGGCCTAAAACCATTCTATTGGAAACTGGTGTTTGTTCAGCATGTCACCGATCCAACAGACAGTAGTAGGTTACTGCTTGTGATGCGGCTGCGCTCATGACAATGTGGTTGTGCAGGCCAAGCGGCTACTGGCGCAGAAGAAGGCGGCCGCGCAGAAGAAGCAAGGGAGTGGCGCAGCAGCAGCTGCTGCGCGAGAAGCAAAGGAGCGGGCCAAGAAGGCCAAGGGCAAGAAGGACAAGAGCCACTTCAACCAGGTGACCCTTGCTTCTTTCCTGATTGACCCTGAGTCCCGCTTCACAAGGCTTTGCGGCCTGCCTGCCGTCACCTGCCGTGCCTCTTTAAATGCTGACTCACATCAGGTCACCCTGGGAAGATATGCAGAGAGGATTTGCATCCCAGCTTTATTTGGGATCCTGGGCAGTAAGTCAAGGCGATTTATGTGCAGGCGCCCACTCGATAGAGCAATCATGGAGCGAGCTGTAATGCTTGCAGAGCTTTGAGTGATGGTCTTCCCCCTCAGTCAATCACTGGAGCTGCCTAGACGCTAGAGGCTGCTTTCTGGCTGACAAAGCAAATGCCAGGAACCCTGTTTTCTTGGCCTCTGATGCTGGGAGGAAAATGGGCAGGCTTGTGTGTTTTCTGCATGTACTCTGGAATTGCTAATGCAAGCTTGTAAAGAGCGGTACATGACCTTGAAGTGTACACCAAACTGCCTGTGACTTCTTTACCCGTGTAAGAGTGCTTGGACTGAACAATTCAGTTGACCAGCTTGCCACAATTTGGAAAGAGGAGCATTCCCCTCTGTAGTATCTGTGTACACGCTATGGTACACAGGTGTGCACAGTTGACAAGGCATACGCATGCACAGCAAAGCATTGCAATCGTTGTAAACAAGCTGCAAAGCCACCAAAAGCCCGTGCCTAGTCCATTCTACCTTTCAGCGTCCTCGCTATGGTCTCTTCCTTGGTTCTGCACAGAGGGCGCATTGTCAGAAGAGTCCAAGAAGTGCGCATTGCACATACAGGAGCGCCTAGCGAGCTGGAGCCCAACAGTAAAATGCGCTGATCAAGCAGATGAGATGCAATTGCCGCACTTCTGTTGCGCTGCAACTGCATGCAGCCACTTGCAGAATGATTTGCACATTCTTGTAATGATGAGCAATCCCTGTCATTTCGCTTGATACTGCGCATTCCCAATCGGCAGGACTATCCTGAATGCCACTTCATGCAGGCATTTGCACTTCACTTGCAAGCTCGACAGGTGTCGCTTACGCTTGATTCTTGAGCAAGCAGGCTGCGCACAAGACGAAGAGCACAGGTAAGTCCAGCAGAGTAAGGGCTCACATCACATACATCACAGCTCCCCAGCCGGAGAGGGCATCCCTGTCCATGCCCGAGAGGAGGCACTGCGACACAGTCTCAAACAGCTGCTCTGGTCCCTGCATCAACACAGTCTGAGTCATACATAGGGATCCCCATTTCTGCACAGACATGACCTGTAGCCTGGGCATCAGACCTCATCCTGCCGTGTTGCTATAAGACGAAAGAAGCATGCAAGCCAGGAATGCAAGCAAACACACCATTACTGAAGCGACTGCAGCAAAGACTGCCACACAGCCAAAAATCATGACGCAGCATCCAGAATGGCTCGGACAGACATACATAGGCTGCAGCTGTTGCTCTTGTAAGCTCACCATGTCCGGCTGCCACATGCTTTCGCACATGCCATACAGGGAGTCAGGGGCGGTCCCTGCCACCATGAAGTCTTTTGCAGTCTCAATGGCTCCGATTGTGTCCATCCCACAGATGTATGGCTCATTTGTCTTCTCGTCGAGCCCAGCAATCACTGGTGAGACAAAGTAGGGCCCAAACCTGTATTGCAGGCCAAACTTTTGTGACGAGCTCTGTTCGAGACTGCTTCCTTCACTCTGGAAGGTGCAGGTCGTGAGATGCACAGCTAGCATCAGTGTCAGCAGGCTGCAGGTCACAGCCTCAGTGCTTCTGCTTCAGAGCAAGCATTGTTTCAGACAGTCACAGCATGCCTCTTCCATGCAGCTCAGCTTATGACCAAGCTAAGAGTCAGGCTGCCCAGAAAGATAAATCGCACCTTTTCTCGTACAGCATAGAGGACACAAGCTGTCCAAAGGTAGAGGGCTTGATGTTTCGCTCCTCTCGCAGCTTGTACAGGTTATGGCGGAACTTAAGCTTCTGGTGCCTGCATCCCGCACAGAGCATCTGAACCACTGTTGAATGCATGCAGCACTCCATGCAGGACAGGAGGGTGGTCTTGAATCAAAGGCACACATGCACGCCATGGGTACAGAGAGTATGAGGTGTAATGATGATTCTCACATCGTTTGGGCGTCTGTGCCCAGCCCGGCCAAGCCAATATATAGCTTGTCATGTATCTGGTAGACTTTCTTGTAGTCTGTGGCGAGCGTCTGAAACTGCACGCCGAACCTTAAATCGCTGCCTATGGCTATGCAGTCCTTTCCTGCCATCGCCACGATGGCTGCCCCATTGTACTCGAATATCTGCAACAGCATCGCCCTGACGTCAGTATACAACATCCTTAGCAAGAGCAAGTCGCAAGCAGAAGCACAAACGGAAAGTGATTTAGCGCTTAGAAGCCTTTGTTCAACACATAAAGGCATCGACGCAGGGCAATTTTAGTGCTCCTGACATGAGAGACAGCTCTGACGATGAGCAGGTATGAGCGATGCAAGCAGATGTCTTGGAGAGGTCTTCCGCTCACCGACATTCAGCTTATCTCTACGTTGTCCCCAGGCCTTTGAAATCCGGCAACAGTTGCTCCCTGTCTTCGGGACGATGTTTGATCGAGAGCTAGAAATCCTGCAGCCCTTCACGTCAGCAGCAGCGTCTGCACACTGAATAATCTTTGCTTTCTACATACAGTACCTGCATATTACTTATGAGGAGGGGCATCATCAGCATTCTGTAGCTGCAAGGGAGGAGGGTCTATTTAGGCTGTTATATGCACTATGCCTAAGACTGCAAGAGGTTTTTGGCATTGTGGCAGGCTTCCCTGAAACAAGAGGATATGCCTGGATCATACACACTCAAAGCTTGGTTGGCTGGACCTGCAGTTGCCAATGTTGATGTCAATTGTCAAATCGACTCCAATTGTGAGACTAACATATACCTAGGCTAGATGATCTAGCCCTCGGGAGCTCTGGCATTTGATGATATATTCCACCTACAGTCCCTGATTGGGTACCACATTTGGCCTCTGGCTCCTCAGGTCTTACATCAGGTCATGCGCATGCAGCTTCAGTCCCCGCCGTTGGCCGGCAACATGTCCCCTTTAGATATGCAACATATTGTCACATGCCTGGAGACCTTGCTCACTTTGAATTGCTTCCCTTACTTATCTATAGCGCCATGCTAGACCTATGCAACAACAGCCTTTGGGTGCTTGTGAACATCCCCGTACTAGCCTCCGATAGCCTCTCTCAGAGCGCCCATACGCCTAGCTCAATCAACTCAATATTCCTAATCCTATGTGTGGTTTTCTCTGCTGCTTATACATGTGATCCCAAACACGGACTTCCAATACTCCCTTGGGAAGAAGTTCTGCCAATGGCATGTCTATCTCCCAATCCTCATGGTCGGTGTTGAAACAAACTTGGCTTGTGCAGGCGGGCCGACCCACTAGGCATTCATCAAGTTGGTGAGGTTGTGGCAGTAAGCTTTTGGAGCTTGCCCTCAAGTTGATTCTTATTGCCAGGCCCACCGTGCAATTGACAATCTGCCGCCTACTGTTTTAGCAATTGCTACTAAATATCATACTCAATAACTGGAAGGGCCTAAGTCGGGGCCTTCTTCTGCCTACATCCATGACGGCATGTAGTGCTCACGGAGGTGCGTTGGTAACTCTTGCCCTTGAGACTTATATTGCATGGTTAGCACAGGATCACTTAGTGTAAGGTATGACGTGGAACACCTTTAGCCTGCCACATGATACCTCCGGATCATGGCCAACTACAACTTACAGCCTTATGACCATGCAAATATCACAACGACGATCCTTATTTCAATTTGAGATCCTAATCATTGTAGTAGGTATTCGGAAAGCTAGCTCACATCATACATGTCACATGTCACAGTGTGTACATGGCTTAGCATTGACAGACTGTCCTTTGAAAATCAAGACCCCCAAGGCCCTATACCTCTAGTGGCCATATTCCCTTGCTTCAGCACAACATGCCTTCCTAGATGTCTAATCGGAGAATCATTGCCTTGACACCATGGTGGTGCGTGCGAATCATTCCTCATCGGAATCCCTATATTTCGAATCAGGCTCGAAGTCTGTTTCTATTGAGTCTAGGTCTATCAAGCGTTCCCCTTGCCTAATCTCCTCATCTTGATATGTGTATGAAGCCAATGTCAAGCATCTAAGGCTAGCCATGGGAAGGAGCTCAGCCAACGGCCTTGACACTTTCCAAGAGGTGCATGTTGTATTGAAATGAAAGCTTTTCAGCTTTTGAAGGCCTCGCAATCCTTCGGGAAGATCGTCGCACCAGCCAAGAGGATACAAGGCCACTTCTTCCAGCTTTTGTGGAAAGGCACTTGGCATGCACGCTGCGGGGAAGTCGGTATAATGTAGCGCGCGTAGATTTTTCATCAATCCGACACTCTCAATCATGTAGCCACCTTCCTCGCTGCAATCTCTAACGCAAAGCGTACCTAGATGCTGAAGCTGATTTTCTGGTGCATGCATTGCAAACATGACCTTCTTGCACTTTACAAGGCCCAAGCTTTGCAGAAAGGCATCCTCCAGAATTATATGCATGGATCTATTCTCTAAGAATTCTACCGTGGCTAGCTTGGGGCATGACAAGATAAGCTCCACATGCTTGAAGCATTGAAACTCTAAAGAGGTCAGGTGTGGTAGCTTTAAAGCAAGCTTTTGTCCTAGTAGGTCACGGCGAGGATTTTTGTCCTCAGCCTCATAACTTGAGGGCGGGAAAGCACTGCCAATTGACAGTTCTTGCAAGGCTGTAAGCATGCCAAGAGCCCCAAAGTGTTCCGCTCTTGCTTTTCCCGCACACACTACTAACCTTAAGCTTGTCAGATGGTGCTTCAGACTTGTCCAAAAGGAGATGTGCTCAGGGCACCAGGGGCAATGCTTTCCGAGGACATTGCAAGAAATTCCTCACCTGCACACAAAATGTCACTCCAATGCTGCAATACTGTCACCTCTTTGTCAACGCCATGAACTGCTAATGCCACATTGAGCACAAGCCTTCATAAGCATAGGAGACAATGAAAAAGCTATGGTTCCATCGATGGGGTGTAAACAGAAGTTCTAAACAGCAGCAACTGGCTTACCTTGATCGCCATGAGCAGAAAGGGAGAGCTCGGTTGAAGGGGCACAGGCTGCTAGGAAGACAGGCAGGAGCGCAGGCGGCAGCGCGGCGAAAAGCCCTTCCTTCGGTTCACCTCCCCCTTCGAACAAAGCCTCACGATGGAACTCGCACTTGATGAAGCTGTACCTCATAATCCTGTTCTTAAACCACCTGGCACGGCACTTCAGACTCGGAGAAAACTCCTATAGCATTTGTATGAGCGCGAACTGCTTCCCTTACGCACAGGAGCCCTGAGGTTCTGAAAGATCAGCCGACCTTAAGGCCTTCGCACTCAGCAAAGGAGCGTCATGAGTGCCTACTAGGCGGCTTAGATCGAGCGCCCATTCCCCACACCCAGTACGGTTGGGTCTCGACAGGACCGCATGAAGGCTTTTGTTGGCAATCTCCATATTACAAAGATCCGCATCCCGAAGGCAGGAACCGATGTCGATAAGGAGGTCCTGGGGTAAGGACAGAATGTTTGGCGCGTCGCGCCTCTCTGCAGACCCCATATCGCTTACAGTATTCGAAGTCATAGTGGACTGTTTCCAAATGCGTGACAGGGTGTTTAACAAGCTGCGGGGTGGGCCCAGCGTGATCGAAGCTGGACTAGCGTTGCGTAATGATGACAAAGGTATTTTGGGTTTGGAGTCAGTTTTGGGCCCCCCGGCTCTGCCAGCAACCTACCCCACCGTATTGCGAGATTCTTCCCGGCCCTGCCCCTAAATGGTCACCCTAAACCCTAAGGAGGGGCGCTGGCGCAAGAATCATGACTAGTTCGGTCCAAAACAGGAAAATTTTGGGGTCCCCTACCCCCGCCAAAACGGGGCCTTCGGGTCCCCTACTGAACTGACTCTTGAAAAAGGCCCTCGTATTTTGCAGTTTTACTATCATCTGATTGGGCCCTTGCGCTTTGCATGCACCTATGCAGGCCAGGGGACAACACAACATAATATGTGCAGCTACATCAGATAGATTACACGCTAGAGGCTCCTAGCTAGCCATAGGCCAGCGCATGGGAGGATTCTACCGAATATACACTGTTTGCGCCTTGGGCTAAAATTCACTGCCATTTTTGCCGAGACCCGAAAGCATGAGGACACTTTCAACATGCACTTTGTAATGCTGCATTGCTCCACGTGGTCTGCATGATTTTTAGTGACATATTTGAGCACAAAGAGCCAAAGAACATACGTCGGGCCCAGACAGCAACTTGCTTTGAAAGTGTCCAGCGCACATATATGGCGTGCAATTAAATACTCTTCTTTGACTGCCTCATGTTAGTGCACATTCGCGTCAACGCAGCCTTACACATGCTTTGCCGCATTGCAAGTTGATTGAACTACCCTGTACTCCGGAGGATCCTTGCTATGGGTGACATCCACCACTATGGAACACCGCACTTGCACAGCGCAAATGAAGTGGAAGCTTGGGCTTTGAAACACACCACCCAAGTCACTATTTGTATAGAAATTCTCCCTCGTTTAAAGCTCCCTTCTCCAATGCTGCCTTTGATGCTTCACAAATTGTCTTCATGGAAAGCACAAGGTAAACTCTAGCCAGTACGGGCGCTCTGACATATTGGGTTTCTATGAAATTCTCCCGTGGAGGCTTACCCTTAGTGTAACGATTGAAAACCCTTTTGCCGACGCCCCTCTTTGCACTCATGTAGAGGGCTTCCCCAAGGGCCTTGGAGACCTTGGCAACCACTTCTTGAATCGAGTCATCTTGGCACTCATTGTCTTGCAGTATTGCAATGCCCTCCAAGCATGCCTCCCGCAGCTCCTTAAGTGCACCGTTGCACTCAGCTCCCCTCAGGCAAGTCTCCAAGCCGCCATCTCTTTCAAATTTCAGCAGAGCATAGACTTGCTGTATGAGCTCCACTGATGGCCTCCGCTTGAGGACACCTTATACAATTGAGAGGCACAGGATTTAGACCAGCCTCATGACTGCATGTAGAACAGGCGTGTGTTGTTGACTTATAGACAGAGAGGCGTAGCATGACAGGAATGCCGTCAGCCTATTTTCTTTAGCATAGTCACCTCTCATCATGCACATACCTGTCGTGTTGGGGATGGTTCCTGGCATCTTCCTCGGAACTGCATTGCCAAGCGTTCAGGCTGGGTGTGATCGCACATCTTGTACTCAACACATCCTGAGCCAATCATAGATAACATACCTGTCCTCTGAACCTTTGGCCTCATGATAGCATCCAGGTCGACTTCAACTGCACGCAAACTGCCAATGGCTAATTTGGGTACTTTGCAGTCGTTCGGATGCGCAGCGCAATGGCTTACATATACATACATATATATATATATGCGTAGATATTGCTGGCAATCACAACACAATTTGCAGTTATCCTCATTTCAGAATTTTCAGGGTTCCAGGTACCTCTCACATGCTGATACGAGTCGGCTTCAGTGATGGGAGACCTCACCTCTGTTGTGAGGCTCCACTGTCGAGTAATGAGAACCCATTCCGCACACGGTGAGCCGATGGCTTCTTGCGACACACAGTAAGAGGGCTGACCGTGCAAGTAGGGTGAGACGTTGAGCGCGTGAGCACTGCAGGCTAGCTCTGTCTCAGAGCTATCCGGTGTGTTAACTTGAAACTTCGCTGCACCATACAATCAGACAGTGCAGGACTTTCAGCGATCGCTTGGGTGCGTGATCTGGCGCTATGGTGGCAAAGCTCGGGCTGCTTTGGGCAGCGTCAAGCCCTGCTACCGCTCAACGCTGCACACTCATGTCTTGCGCTTGGGTGCAACATGGTAGTCCGTGAAGCACAGCTGGGACACCGAATCTGACTGATATCCCCATTGTCTCACCATGGCAAGCGACGGTTCAAGAGCAATGTTTCATGCAACAGAGTTACTTTTGGGGCTGTAGATAGCATACAGCGACATTCACGATATTGTACGCAACATCCTCTAAACAATTCTGCAGAGTAATAGCAGAGAGTGTGTCCTTGCCAGCAGCCAATGATCCGGATCAAAAGGGATCCCTTGTGCCATACAAATATATTTAGTATAGTGTCAGAGGTTGCCTCACATTTCTCATATGGCATTCTGGCATCTTGCGGATCTGATCTAAAGTCTCATCTTCTGCAAAAACCATTTGGCTCAGGCTGCCGGCTCTCAATGAGGCTCACGTCGCCTACTCTCACAGTGAGGTTGTTGCATCACTGTAGTGCACCTTGTCCTACCAGGCTATAAGAGCTTAAGTACATGCAAGGCAAATAGTCCTTCTAAAAGGTGAGGACATGTTGCACACTTCCTGAAGTCCACCATGCATGAAGTAAACTGGGCCTAGGTCATGCATGTAAAGTAACAGTGTAATCTATAACATACTTCGCATATACCTTGCACCATACTTCCCCTCTATCCACAGGCTATCTAGCAGGCACATTGACTACTTGAGCAAGAATGATGAAAACTAAAGAAAACTCATTATATCTGCCCAGGGTAGCATGTGCAGCATCCACGTTGCAACCTATACATTTGACATTAATCATGGGCAGCATAGGACCGGGCCTGCTTGGCAGTGATGAGGAATACCCAACTCGGGGCCTAGGGATGCTCTATCACTATCTGCGGCGGTAGACTGTCCCCCGCAGATGGCGTCCTTTTGCCCTGGATGCTGGGCACACGTGAAGGAGCGTCCTTGGTGCCTGCAGGACATTTGCAAGCTTAGGCGTCAACAAACAAGGGAGGGTCTTGTCTGTCTCCCAGCAAATACCATAAGAGGCGCCGTGCCATTGCAAAGGCTCAGCACTCCAAAGCCTGAACCCGAAGCAGGGTAGTGGAAATGGGTCACAACATCTTGGGTAGAGACAGCACATGCATGGCAGCAGGCTCATGACAATGTCCGGCACAATAGTTGATGTGGTCGCTGACTATCTGCTGGAATGGGCTATTGTGTGTGGCGAAGTGGCTGCTTACCTGACTCATCTGCCTTGAGTACTGGGTTGCTCCTGAAGTTGCCGCGGGGTGCATCTGTGGTGTCCACGTTGGTGAACAGTCCGGACAGAGAAGGTCTGCTGAGCTTCTGGGGGTGGGCAACCTTCCGCTCTGCCCACGAGCGGCCCATACTACCCAGCCCATCCACCTGGTCTGCAGGGTCAACTTGTGTCTTAGCAAGGGCATTTTCTTGCCTACACCGTGAACATCACAGGACATCACACTCAGACACGCAATATGCCCTAGAGGTACATAAGTGATCTCAGAAAGTGCCACTTATACAGACAAAACAAACAGCTTTTCATCTTGGGGATGCCCGCAGAGTCAAGAATCATGTGGAACCCTTTCCAAGGCAAATCTTCATGGCAGAGACCCTTACCTGTGTCATTATCCTGCATGACTGGCTTTGTAATTCCATCGTCACTTCCCATGTGTGTCTCAGACTCTTCCGCCTTGTTAGCGACACTAACACCGTCATCGCTATGCGCGCGTGGTGCTGGCATGTGCAGACCGTCAATAGAAGGCCCATCGGCCACGTGCGAGTCGCTTGGCGCTGAATCTTTCCCTGCATGTGTGCACACCTCTTAACGTCCTTGCTCAATGCTCACTCTTTGATTCTCCAATCCATGAAGCGGGAATGCGGACATAAGGCATGGAGCCAGGGAGGGCAAGCGGTATTGGTCTGTACTAGGCTCATTTCCCCGTCTGAGATATTCAAAGATGCATAAGTTCCCCTCATGGCCCATGTACAGAAAGCAGGGCTGCTTGCGCTGTCAAGGTGCGCAACCGCTGGGCAGAATCGCAGCACATCATGCATGTCTCCGCAGGTGCATTCTTTGCCTGGCATGGCAAGCTGGCAGCCGAAAGGCACCATGCATGGGGTAGCAAGAAGGCATGCAGAAGAGCAATCGCTCACCTGTAGCAGAGCTACCATTGCCTGCATCAGCGTCTTGCTGGCGCCTTGCTGGCATGCGGGAGCCAGGCCTGGACGTGCCTGTCTGGGTGCTCTCCCACCTGCAGTGGAGGAATCCAGATTGGAGTGCTTTATGAGACCTCATGGTGAGACAGCCCTGAGCTGCCTTGTAGATACACCCACCATTGCTGTAGCATGTACATTACCTGGTCTAGACCAGTATGTGCACACGGATGCCAAAGCCACACCAATCTGGCTCCTAAGTCTATGCCTTGCAGCGACCGCCGTCTCTACCACATGCTGACCATGGAGAGCTGTGAATGCACTGCTCCATGGCGGGTCAAGTGTCATCTCTTGAATTGCAAGGATGGAGCCCGGTCTGATTGAGGAGCCCCACCAGCGCGGCTTCTTGGCATGCTCCTGCAGCTGCTGCCACTCCTTGAGCAGCGCAGCGCCTGTGACGCCCCCAACGGTGGAGTTGCTGGCTGCATGCTCTGAGAGGGCGGCCCTCCAGGGTGCCCCCTCTGGCTTGTAGGGGCTCCTTTCCGGCGAAGCACCTGTCTGCGGCCTGCAGAATCAACACAGGACTTGGCACATCCCATCTGCTGCACATGGGAGATTGTGACATGCAAGGGCTTGTAGAAAGGGTTCAACATATATGCAACATATATCATTCTAATCCCCTTACCACACAACGTCTTCTCTGCAGCTCACTGTAGCTCAGAGGCTTCAAGCCATCAACAATGCAGGATGCTATAGCAGCACTGTCAGGATGCAAAGCCTAAGTTGTATGAAAAAACATACCTGGGAGGCCTGGAGCTGTCGCCAAGGGGATCGCGGCTCCGCCTGTGCTGTGTTTTGGACACCTGCTGGGTCCACTCATTCAGCAGCTCCGCGCCCGAGGCCCCTGACAGAGTGTGCGGTGACCTGCATATTGCAATGCTTCCTTGCACTGCCGCTTTGTCACTGAAACAGGGTGGCATCGACCTGTGAGATATTACTGGGTCTCCATTCATCAAGCCTTTGGCCAGCCAGTAAACTGTAATGCCAACATTAGACAGCTGACCTCCTCACCCCAAATAATCTACATAGACCCGCTATCACTGGCAAGCTAGTGTTTCATGGGGACTGAGGATGATAGTCCCTATGAAACATCACACAGTGCCTGCAGGCTGACCTGCCAGTGCTCAACCGCGAGCGAAACAGAGAAGAGCCAGTACATACCTCCAGTCCTCAGTCATTGATGGGCCTTGCTCTGAGCGGGCTGATTTGGCCGCCCTCAACCCAGGCGCCTGTCCCTGATTAGAAATCTGCACAGCGCCCTCTCAATATCTTGGATGTCTGCCAGGATACCAAGCTTGCAGTCAGTATGATCCGTTGTAACTTTATATTGTGCACACTTTCAGCGTAAGCATGAACAGTGCAGACAGACAGAAGCTTGCCACGCGCAGATCCAGCGCTGTAGTTGGCAGGCCCGAGCTGCTGCGCTGGGCTGGCGCCATGTTGGCGCCAGGTGGTGTTGGATCTCCCATGTCAGAGCCAAGTGCCCTGTCTTCTGGAAGCGTCGCCATGATCTCTGCTGGAGCTGACCGCCTGCAATGTTGTACCGCTGTTAGATCGCAACCCCCAAATGGAATACAACAGTCTGCCAACTCATCTTTGCAAGCTAAAACTTCTGCTTCATTCAGAGTCCCAGGAACTTCGCCAAAGAAATTTGCAGAGACAGTGCCACCCCGTCAAGGTGCGCAGGCTACAGAAGCAAGTGTGTGTGACAGACCTCGAGAGCATCTTGAAGGCAGACTCATTGTCGAGGACATTGGAAGCCCTCTCCACAAACTCACTCCCGCCCAAGGACGCCTGCTGCATGGCCGCGCTGTACTTCCCAAGTGCTGCAAGCACCAACCTCACCAGTTATACTTATGCAGCGTTGTTGCACTGACCAAACATGCCAAGCCATCAGGGCTCTGGCGAATGATAATTGTGTTCCTGGCTGCACCATGATCGCACTCTCACCCACACATGCTGTCTGAAGACGGAACAGCCACATCATGGCCCAGCCAGACAAAATGTGGGCTCCTCATGCATGTATCAGTGCTCTCTGCGGGTGAATTTTAGGAGAACAAGTATACCTCCGGGCAGGAGACGGGGGCGCTCTGATGCCAGGCGGGCAGTCATCGAGGCAGTCGCCTTCTGCTTCATGCTCAGGTCGAAGGTGGGCCGCAGCTGCAGCACCTGCACAGGGCGAGAGGTATCTGAGGCTCAATAGCGCACTCGGTCCACACTGTATAGGCCAGAAGACAAGCACTGTCCTCAACTAGACAATTTTTGGGACCATGACATCAGGCAATATCAGGCAACATTAGCCCATCCCAGACTCTCAGTTTCCTGCATCTGAAGCAGTAGTAGGGGTGAAAGCCATACCTTGATGTCGGTGCCACAGATGTAAAGAGCAGGGCTGGGCGGTAGCATGCAGGGGCCCTTGTAGGTCTCCTCAATGTGCTGATCGTGGCCGCAGTACACAACCTGGCCATGTATCAGGAAAGCCGAGCCAACCACCCTCAGATGGTCCATCCTCTTCAGCGACACCATTACTGCCATCCTGCAAGAATCCCATTTGGTGTTAGCACGCACTTTTCTAAATTACGGTATTGATATGTTCACCTTTCCTCGACCATTTGCCATTGCAGCGCGACACCATGGACACCCATGAAATTGGGGTTTAGTGGACAGTGGCATCGTTGGTGCCTATCATGGGCATAAGTTGGATATCAGCAGCTGCGGAGCTGTTGGCTCAGGGTTGAAACCCTTCGCACCTGAAAAGGCTCTGCAGCTCATTGAGGGTCAGGTCCTTAAGCACTGCCTCCCGGCTCAGAAGGGCCTGGATGGCCCCGAAAGCCTGCCACGCTGCCTTGTTGACTGCCTCATATCTATCCATGAGCTCCTGCATTGTGTAATCCCCACAACTTCAATGCCATGCCACCAAAGATGTGTCCATGTCACAGCTGACATGCAGGAAGGTGAAAGCTGCAGGCTCACCGAAAGAAAAGTAAAGCCTGAGGCCTACCTTGAGCTGGTTCAGAGGGATGGAGTACGCCTGCACAATGGTGACGGCTGTGCACTTGCTCAGCGCACTGCCCGTGTGCAGCAGCGGCCAGGAGCACAGCACTGCGCCAGGCTCTGCGCACACCAGAGTAGCAACTGTTACAGAGCGCGTATGTGAAGCTCCTCAACGCTCATGAGACGCTCTGTGCATTCTTGTCAGCAAAGCTATCTGGGAAGGAACTCTCTCCAGGGGCAAAGTACCTCGCTATGACACTGACACATTGCGGCACAGCTTCAGACCGAATCCCATAGCCTACTTCCATCCTGAGAGCACCTGGCCAGGAAATGTAGGTGAGCTCGACACAGTGGGTGAACCTGCAAGGAAGCTACGCCCGTCGGCCAGGTGCATGCTGACATGGCCGCGCAGCACGATGTAGACCTGCTGTGTGTGCGGCTGGCCCTTAGTCAGCAGTACCTCGCCCTGGTCAAAGAGCAGCAGCTGACCCTGCCTTACAATCTGCAAGCACAATTCTCCTCAGAGGTCCTGCTTGCTAGCACCGAGTCCACTGAGAGAGCAGTGCTACACAAAGGACTCCTGAGCTACTAGGCATAAAGCACCTGCAGCTGACCCACTGGACCCTAATTCCTACCTTGAATTTGCTACACCGAGGGGGTGGGGGTGACTACAGTCTGCCGCATACAATATGATGTAATCATTGACTATTCACGCACCTCTGAGCGGAAGGCTGTCTTGGGGATGCCGGCCAACAGCGGGTGCGCTGCAATGATATCGTGGGGCGCCTGCACGCGGAAGCGGGGCGGGAAGTAGTGCAGCTTCTTCAGCTTCTGCTCCACCAGGTCGTTCATGTTGTCCACCTCCTTCTCATCCGCCAGCCCTGCAAGTGCCAGTCAACGTCATGATTGGTTAGCCCTGTCAGAGGATGATAAGCTGTCTCCATTCAGCCCTGCCCATTCTTCCCAAACGGCCACTCACAGTGACCATGTTGGGTGCCTGGACCCATCCAATCATGGAGATCACCAAAAACAATCGAGCAGGGCTCCTGCGTAAGTGTGCATGCAGGCACGAACGTGCCAGAGCTCGTCCTGGATATGATGCACAGAAATTTCCGCCTTAAATGGATTACCAAGTTGAGCAGCTCTGAAAGGGGTTCTCACCAGTCTTGGCAACCTCTCCAATGTGCTCCTCCTTGTTTAGCAGGATCTCCTGGGCCAGCTGCTTGGTCTTGATGGCCGTCAGCACTTCAGGGAAGGCCGTTTTGATCATCCCCAGCAGCTTCTGCGCCTCCTGGCACTCCCTGCGGCTCTCCATCACCAGCTGCACGAGGTAGCAGCCGTCCTTTATCTCCGTAGACCGTATTGGTGCACTTCCAAAGGCAGGAGAAGGGTCACATGGTCACATTTGTCAGCAGAGATCACAGCCCGGACGCTGGAGGACGGTACCTGATGGTTGACGTTGCGCTGCATGGCCACGAAGAGATTGTCCAGGTTTTCATCATGCCCAAAGGCGCCCTCCATGGCCAGCTGGGCGTCCAGGTCATCCTGCAGTGCACAGCATCAGTATAGATTTCAGACGGCTGACGATGATGGGGCAGAGCGCCTCACGACTCAGCCATGGCATCGTTCATAGGCACGACACACCGCTGACACAGCGTTGCCATTGGCAAACCAAAATTCCATACTTCGGGCCCTAATGTCACCGTTGGCTTCCGAGTATCACCAGTAGGCTCACCTGCAGGACCCCATACATTTCCAAGTCACGGAGCGTAATCTCGTGCGAGTGGCAGAAGGCGAGCGCCATAACCGCAACATCCTCCATCTTGCTCAGGAACGCCCTCTGAGCGTAGCACCCCACCAGCGGCAGGTGCACAAACCTGCGCAGCCCAGTCCGTCAAGCGCTTAGCGCACACAACAACCCTCTCACAGGCCACTGGGACGCAGGGAATGTCTTGCAAGAGCCATGAGATGGAGGGCAACCTTTTCACATCAACCTCCATTACGCTCAGAATTTGAAACAGAAATCTGCATGTAGTGGCCGCCGCTTGTGCAGACGACATTGCTGGCGCACTGTTGTTCGCTGGTGTGTTGTTCAGGCCTGGCACAGCCACCACACTGTGGAGTAGCAGGATCAGTGTCAAGCAGTAAGGGCCTCACCTCTGAAGAAATTTCACCCTGCGAGTGATGCGCAGATCCGAACGCAGAGCCTTCCAGTCACACAGCGGCTTGTGTAGCTTGTCTAGTGCCTTGTCAGCTGAACTCTGCACATAAAATTTGTCCTGATCAGGCCCAGGGTTGCGAATCAGGCAGGACACACGGCTCAGGAAAACTCACGTGAGCAAGTTTGGCAATGTTACACATGGAGCACAGGAGTCCATGAAAATTGACATCTCACAACCAGGCCACGTTGCGGTCTCAATTCTATCACACAGTGGCTTCTAAGGAGGATGGGCAGGGCTGTTTGAGGAGGGGGCACACACCCTGAGGCGGAAGCAGTGGTCGCCGGTGATGAAGTAGTTGTGGAAGAAGTCGTTGTAGGTCTGGCGGATGGCCTGCAGCAGGCGCGAGCGCTTCTCCTTCATCAGCGCGCTGCGGTCCAGCCTCAGCGCCAGCTGGTGCAGCCGCTCCTCTGCACGCCAGCATCATGCGCTCACTCACGAGCAACCAGGGTAGTCCACATCCGGGGCATGACATGCCTCTGCACCATTATCCTCATGCAGCCCCTCTATCGTCACGGAAAAGTGCTTTGGCGCCAGCCACTGGAGTACGGCGAGGCGAGCTAGCGCATGCAGTACATACAGCATGGGTTCCCGAGTGGAATGCTTTTGAGAGTACAACATGAGCAGGTGCATGGACTGAGCAGATGAGGCAGTGGGCGCAGGATGCAGCAGGTGGGGCACTTGCATCCGCCAGGGCACCCTGTGGGGCATACCAGCAGGAATCTCGTCCAGTTGGTGGTGCAGCTTAGACATGTAGCGCTTGAGCATCTCGTGCACATCCAGCGAGGTCAGCTGCTTGAGCTCGTGGTAGTCAGGGTCTCCTAATAGTTTGTCATAGCCTGCCAGCTCCAGCTTCTGCTCCCCATGCTCCTCCACGTCTCGGAGCAGCCTCCTTAGGAAACCCCGCTTTGTGCTGCTGGGCTTGCTCATGCCCAGGTACTGCATACACGGTAGCATAGTGAGTGCAGCAAGCAAAGCTGCTGGGCTTGCTTATGCCCAGCAACTGGATGCATGATCCTTCAACCTCGGTCCTGCAGGAGCTTCCTCAAAAGACCCCTCTCTGTGCTGGTGAGGTTACAGAGAGCCTATAGCATAAGGCTAACATGCAGCAGCCTGCCATGCTTAGGCATGTTCTGCACACAAGGGACCCATGTTAAGGAGGGTCCCGTCCGCTGGCAACGTAAAGCGTTGTGCGCCTGCGCGGTGAGGCGCACCTGGAGGAGGGGCCCCATGGAGGTGCCCTGAATCAGCGTCGTCAGAAATGCGATGATGCCCATGAAGAAGAAGGAGAGCGTCCTGTAGCGGCTATCCGAGATCTTCTCGTCCAGCAGCACAAACAGCGACAGCGACAGGCCGACAGCGCCCCTCAGTCCGGACCTGCATGCATGCCAGGTCAGCGCAAGAAGAGGCGTTTGTAACCTCTCATGATAACCCTAAGTACGGACAAAACCCTGCAGCGAATTGATCCTGACATGCTGGCGCATGACCCATCAGGCCAGACCCTATCACACTTGTGCCAGCATACAATTGCAAGATAGAGGGTGGCTACACCTGCAAGGCCATTGACATGATCTGTACTGTACTCATCACAAGGGCAGCCATAAAGCTAGATTCAGGATGCAGGAGCCAAGGGAAGATGCGAATCAGGGCTCACCAGGACAGGACCAGTGCGTCTGTGGGTGTCAGGCCGTAGCCCATCCTCTTCAAGAAGGGCCAAAAGATGACAAACATCACACCGCGGATGACCTGCAAGCCAGGATGCCATGCAGCTTGTGCTCTTCCATGCATGCAGGCCCCACACATTTTGTTGCGCATTCTTACAAACAGGTCTACATGGACAAAATGGCATCACGAGACAGCTGGTGTATCTTGAATGAGGCGCGGTGATGCCAGAGGTACTCTTGCTTCAGGCCATAAGCACGGTCCTCTTGCTTAAGCCATGCAGAGTGAAGAGCGTTCTTTGGACATACCAGCAGATACACCCAGAGCAGTATAGCATAGGCAAAGTCCACGGCCTGAATATCATCCACAGAGTGCTGGGTGGCGCTCTCCCAAATCCTGCTGGTGATGATGGCCCCAGAGAGCACAAAGATGAGCGTGTTAGCAATGTACTCCAGCTCCTCCCTGCATCAGCAACATCGCCAGGCTTGCAGGTCTTCCAGGCGAGGACGTTTGTCAGCAGCTCAAGGTGAAGCGGGTGTGGTTTGGCGCACTCCCTAGCATAAAGAGCCCCAGACATTTCACACGTGTCTGCAATGCGCCCAAATGTCTTCCCTCAGGAGCAATGTTGCAAATCTCTCGTGGCGGATGGTAGCGACACTTCAGGACATCGGCTCACCAAATGAGATGCAAAGGCGCCTCCACCTTCCTGCTGATGGCCATGACGCCCTTGGCCGACATGTAGATTCCTGCATACAGTTACATCACACTTGGACTGTGCCACTGATGGAGGTGAGCCTTTCCATAGTTGGCACTATCACCTAAGTGGCGTTGTGAAGGGCCCCTGAACATCTTATTTCATGGAGCAGCTCCCATGTATTGGCTGTCAGCAGCGGGTGGGGGCAGAGCGCACCTAGCGTGACCACAGCCAGCACGGCAGACACATGGAACAGCGAGTCCCCCACAATGTACGTCCCATACGTGGCCACAATGGTGAGGGTGATCTCCGCCGTGGGGACGTTGTACATGTAGCGCAGCCAGAATGCCGTTGCCATTCCAAAGGCCAGGCCAGTCAGTGGGCCCCCTATTGCCAGCTGCAGGAACTCCCTGCTCAGCAACGACACTGAATTCATGCCAGCGCAGCGCCTCTGCCATGCCACTTCAGCAGGCGTCCCTTAGCCTTGACGCATGCGCCCCTCTGGATGTGCACATGCTGACAGCTTGGCTATCCTGGCTGCTGATTGGAGCTGGGAAGTCTTTGACTGGATGTTTCTAAGATACTCACTGAATGCTTCAGGAGGAAGAGAGAAGGGCTTGAATTCTGTTGGCAAGTTTCTCTTACATGATTGCTGAGCATGTAGGCAATCTCC
The DNA here is from genome assembly GCA_963930925.1 of Coccomyxa viridis. NCBI lineage: Eukaryota > Viridiplantae > Chlorophyta > Trebouxiophyceae > Coccomyxaceae > Coccomyxa > Coccomyxa viridis. Next base: position 154,455 of record CAWVOJ010000010.1, read on the forward strand.
GTGCATGAGGCATATAGAGCCTGGGGCTCAGGCGGGGAGCTCACTTGACTGTGTCGGCTGCAGTGGTATTCTCGCCCTCTGCAAAGCCTCTCAGGATGACAAACAGTGTGTAGGCAGTGCCATCATTCAGCAGGGCTTCCAGATCCACAACGGTACTCAGCTGCTTGGGCAACCCTGCCTGCATTGGTATGTGCCATATTTCAGCATAGCTCTCAAACACTGCACTGCCCAACTCACGCTTTAGAGACATCGGCACCCTGCCTGCATAATCCTTGTGCAGCTTGAATACACTTCCTGATGATAAGGGTTGTCTGTGAGCGTTTGTCACCTCCTTCAGAACAGCGACCACTGCGACAGGGTCTGTGGCTGAGAACATGGCGCCAAACAGGAGCGACTCTACCCAGCTCCAGTTGTAGGGGAAGGTGTACTTGACCAGCACTGCTGTCAGCACTGTTCCCACTATCACCCCAGGACCTGCGCACGTACCAGTCTCTGAGACTGGCTCCCGGACATGCATCCCACCTTGAGCTTGCGGAAGCATGGCGGCTCCTTATTCATACTACAGAGTGAACGTGGGTGGCCAGCAGCAACGCAATTGCCGCTTTGCATGTCAAGCTTGGCAGAGTAAGGGACCAGGATCTTTTTTTAAGAGCAGAGAGCTGACCGGCAAGCAGCAAAGAGGACCAAATGAGGCGGCGCACGGTGTGCCATTCCAGAGCAAAGGCACCGGCAAACAGCAGTATGGGCAGGAAGGCTGTCAAGAGCAGCGTGGGGTCTATGTTCTGCACATATACACAGTACGTCAGTGCTGCGTCAATGGTCTTGAGGCTGACATTCACATCTCCACCATCAAAGCTCAGAATTCTTTTCAGGTCGAGGGTGATTTGTAGGGTCTGAAATCTCAGGGTGGAAGGCAGACCTCCCACGCACGCGTGCCGGCACCTACGAGCTCCCAACGCTCAGCAAAGGACTGGTTCCCTATGCCGAGGATGACTCCCCACACCTGAAATGAAGAGATATTACTCAGATGTCTCATCATGTGTCAATTTGTCATCATGTTCTTACCTATCTGTAGAGGAGCACGACACTGTCTGCTGAAAAGAAAAGCAGATAAGCTCTACCAGAAGGAGGTTGGTGTACGGAATCCGCGTGGCCGGCTGAATATGATGTGTGAAGACCCCCAAGAGCATGGCCACCACAAGGAAGACGAGAGCATCTGTGGGCCCTTCATGGCTTTTGCTGACATCACTGGACCCAACGTTCTGAGCTGGCTCAGGGGAGGGTGCGCTCTGAGGTGCTGCGCGTGTGCCGGACAGGAATCCACCAAGCAAAACACACAAGAGTAAAAGGGTGTTAGCCCTCATCCTTCAGGCCGATGCTCGCTGCTTTGCACTCTAATACTCCCGGCAAACCTGAATCTTTCATGTGCCCCACAGAGTGCTGGTGCATGTCGCAAATTGGCAACGGTGGCACTGCATGCCTCAGGAACAGAGCCTAAACGCAACCGATCTCCGTCAAGTGCACACTTTAGACTGCGTCACCCCAGTCTCTGTGCAATGGGAGAGGTTTCTGCGTGGTGCGGAACGACTGCATAGCTTCTGTAGCTGCCTGGGCGCCTCGGTTTCCTGGTCAGTCATTTAGCCCAGCTGTACAGATGAGTCATCGCAGAGCTCATATGGTACCGTTTGAGTAGATGTGCTGAGACGCAGGACTATAAACGCTCATCTCCCAAGGGACTGTTCCTACTTTCTCTTGCAGCACGCTCGTGGGGAGATGGGGGCAGCCAACGAGAGTTCATCGTCAGGAGTATCAGCTCCTGATATGCAAGGAAAGGGAGAGCCAGTGAAGGCGGGTTCTCCTGACCACCCTGCAGCGTCTGCTGCTGGGCCCCATGCGCAGACGCCTGTGCCAGGTGTGCCGGTAGGATCAGGGCCGTACTACCCCCCGTATGGAAGTGGACAGCACGGGCCAGTCGGTTATGGCAATTATGCCGCCCAAGGGCCACCAGGGCCAGGGGCCTACCCATACAACAGTCAAGTGCCGCAATCCTTCGAGGTGCAAGAAGTGCACAGGCCCCAGCAACATCTGCCTTGTGGCATCGGCTACCAACTCATTCTGTAAGTTCTTAGTCGTCTTCCTATACGGTAGCCTTCCGTCCTATTCGTATGTTACATATAGTTTTATATGTCCATAAGGTGCAGGACGTCTGCTGGTCTAAGCTTCTGAGTTCTTTCCCACCTTCCTTGCAGGTTCATTGTGGGCTGGTACATTCCTCCTAAGGACTTCCTTGCTCATGTATACTTTTCCTTGTACACGGAGGGCACTTATATACTCCCGCATGCACGGCTTCTGTCACAGCGCCTCTATGCTGCTGTTAAGTCTGGGTGCTGATGTGTGTCAGGCCTGCAGGTTCTTTCCCATTCTGTGGTACATTGGTGCATTCATGCCTCTCTGTGCCAGGCGCATCAATCCCAGGTGAAGCTCCAAGCCACCTTTCGACTCAATGGCGCAATGACAATGCAGCTTTTGGGCTCGTAAAGCACAGCCTTATTATTTGGTGCAGCGCTCGAGTAAATGATCTGCTTTGGGCTGCTTTGGTTTGCCACACTGCAGGTCTGTCATGCTAGGCTCACTCTGTCCACCCTCTTTCTATCCTGTCACATCAGCAGCACAACACAGGTAGGCTATCAGGATGACTTTGCTGTGCTGCTGCAGGGAGAAGATCGGGTGGCTCCTCAACTGTATCTGCGCTGTGATCTTCACAATAATCCTCATCGTCGTTGTAAGTCGCTATCGCTCCTACTATGGAAATAGCCTACAGTACAATACCCAGAGGAATGGTCCTTACTGAGCTTTCCAACACAGCGTACTGATAGCCGTGCTGAGGTCTGGTCAATAGGGCTGGTGTTCAAGGCTCCTAGACCAGGAACGCACGCACGCCGAGTGCAATCGTGACCTGGTCTGATTGTGCTTTGTTGTTGAGCATTTGTACTTTACAGCCATGCTGGGAGACAATGGATGAGCACAATCAGCTCCTTAGTTCTACGAGATAGAATTGACCATGGGCCAACTGCTCATCAGCTGCTGGCCCTCTCTTTGTCGTTTCAGAATTTTCAGATTTCATGAGATGCAATGATACTAGGCAGCCTTTGCCTCCTGCTGGACCGTTGTAGTGTCAGACAACTTGAGGGTTGGTTCTGCCTCGATGCCCGCAATGTCGATAATCCTGACTGATGTAAGATCCTGCAACGAGAAGTCTTGGTGTCATATTTGTGCCGAATTCCTGGAGATAAGGTATGGTGTTGACCCACACTCTGTGCTTTGTAAGCTAGAGCACGTCACAGGAATAAAATTACCTGCAAGCAACCTTGAAAGGGCTTGCAGACCAGCATTGTGCCATGACAGTGAGAGCACAAGGGCATGAGGAGGTCCCACCTGTCGGTGTCCCGTGAGCCGCCTGGAATTCTTCCTCCTCCGCTTCTTGAAGATGAGAACCTTGGCATCCTGAAATTGCTCCTGCATCATTCATTGAGGCTTCAACATTTGGCATGGTCCGCTGCATGTCTTCAGACAGCTCTTGCACTGGCATCCCATGATTTACAGGTCCCTTGGGAGCAAACCGCTGCCTCACCTCAATGGCAGCTGTCACGTATGCCCCAGGCACTAGGGGCCTGCCAATAACGCTCTCATAGCGTGAGCCCAGCATGAGCACACGGCTGATCTTGATCTGCTGGTTGACATCCACGTATCGCAGCTTCTCCGTGACCACTAGGTCCCCTGGAGACACCTGTATTGATCTCTCATGAGTGAGGGCACTGCAGCCCAAAGAAAGCGCGAGACTGCCGTCATGCATCTCTGCTTGTATCCCAGGCCACTCTCTGCTCTGAAAGTGCAGTACTGTCTCATTGGCAGATACTGGACAGTCCCTTGGCAACTTCTGAGGGCAATGTATACAGAGCAGAGGGTCACATGCCTGAAGATACAGAGCAGTCAGGCCAGGAGTGAACCCTCCGTCCACACTTCAGAGTAGCTGTTAAAGGAGAAGACAGGGAACGAGATGGCACCTTGTACTGTGTTGCACCAAGCTCTATCACTGCAAAGACTGGCTTCCTGGGTATGCTAAGTTGCCCCTCTATCCTGCCCATATGCTGGTACTGCATGGGCCAAGATTCCTTTGCTGCAATTGCTGCTTGTGGGCCTCCTCGGTGCTTTGGAGGTGTCCCTTGCTTCTTAGATCCTAAGCCTGCTTGCTGACTGAGAGCATCAACAGCCACTGAACTGTACAGTCTGCTGGGCTGCCCATGGACACTTGTCATATGAGGACATGCGCCGGCTCTTTGGCCATTTGCGCTGCTGGATGTATTCTGGCGCTCCTTTGCAGCATCCTGGTGTACTGTGTAAGCTGTCTGCAAGGCTGCTTGGGGCCTCAGATGCACAGATCTGCTCTGGAAGCCCAGAGGGCATGCAAGGCTGCGTAAGCTATCCTGCGCTGATGCAGAGATGGTGGTGCTTCTAGACGCCTCAAACTGTGCTGCGGCTCTCACTGTGGCCGTGAGTGCTCTTACATGCCTGTGCAGCTGCGCCATCGCCACTGCCGTTGTCCTAGAGATGCTCTCTCAGCACACGTGCATTGGCGCTCCAAGGGGCTCTTCCTCGGCAGAATATCTAAGACCTGTATATGCGTACCTCTAACTGCGAAACAGGCTCTTCAAAAGAGTGCTTTCTGCGCTGAAACTCAACAGGGCAGCAGGGCAGGGTCACAGTTTATGGTCTGCCCTTTTCGGGCTACATTTCTGCATTGAGTTCCTGTCTCATCAAATGATCAGCTGCACGAGACAAAGAGCACGCTATCTAGGAGGACCAAGAGCTGCATCAAGGTAGGCCGCAGCAATGGTGACAGACAGCAAGGAGGGGTAGAGGATCGGCAGGTGAAACCAGGACGTTGGGCGGCGAGACGAGGACAGGGCAACAATGTCAACAAACCCCGCAACGTACGATGCTCAACTGCTTAACTCACGACGGCCTGACTTGCCCATGCGCGTCCATGCATGCTAGACTCACAAACCATGTCGCAGCTGAGGCTTCTTTTTGCTGGACTGTCTCCTGAGATGCAGCTGCTCTCATGGACAAATCTAACGATGTTTTCTGACATGCTGCTGCAGGCGTAAGGGGTGGCAAGCTCAGGGCAGCGCGGGCGCTGCTCTGAGAGAGCCCTGATCGGAGAGTGCCACTGCACTTCGTCGGGAGTAACTGATCTGCCGGCATCGTTGAGTCCTCGAAGTATTTCTAAAAGCTTATATGCCATTGCAGAATGTGCGCGGAGCTCCCTCCCCGGAGCTGTGCAAGGGGAGGTCTTGGATGGCCTCTGGCACGCTGTGGAGACATTGAAGGCGCGCTCGAGCCACCATAGATCATCTTGTAAGTAGACATGTGAAGTAACAATGGGTACATCCCGGCAGGCTGCCCCTCAGGTACGCACAACACAGAGGAGGAGGGCTGCTGACCAACGCGGGAGAGCATGGGACAGGTTTGCGGCTGCACAGGGGCCATCAGACCACTGTCGCACGTGAAGCATGTGCATGCGCCCATGACGCATGCATGCGGTCTGTTGCAGGTCGCCAGCGTCGCCCATCTCATGGGGAGGATTCCAGGTAATGCGCACCAGCGCATGCATGATGTCTTGTGAGCCCAGGATGCTGACGGGATGCTCCTGCACCCGCAGGAACAAGGCGTTGGCCGCCAAGCTTGAGGCAGAGCGCAAGCTCAAGGAGGGCATCTCAGGGCACAGGACCGGGCTGCCCAAGAAGCTGCTCGAGCTCTTCACACCGCTGCCCCTGCCCGGAGTGCTGCCCGAGCTGAAGAAGAGGCCTCCCAAGGTCCCCTACAGCGGCATTGGGCAGTATGTGGCAGGCTTTGCGGACAAGGGGGAGCCGGAGTATGAGCCTGAGCCCGAAGTGCCCCCGCCTGCTGTAGCCAGGCCGCCCTCCCCCCGGATCTTCAAGAACCCCGAGCTGCCCACGCAAGCGCGTCTGGACTATGAGACCCGGGCGGAGAAGTGCGTGACACCTCCTATCGGCCTTGAGATGCACGTGCAGAGGCTCAGGCTCATGCATGCATGCCATTGTATGCAAGAAATTCTATGAAAGTACCGTTTGGTGTACTAGCATTTAGCGAGGTGCATGATCTGCATGACTCCTGCATGAAACAGCCATGTGGGAGAGGTGTGGGGAGCGTGCTCCGATGTCCTCGCTGCACCTTGCAGGAAGATCCGGCTGGCGGCTCAGAAAATATCAACGGTGAGTCCATCAAACTCCGGTTTCCGCTGAATGCTGTCAATTGGACTGTCCACCTTCGCAGGGGTACTGAATGTGTGTACAGCTTGGGCCGGTGTCTCCACCAAATATTTGTCTGTTGACCTGCTCCGGCAAGACATCAAAGCTCTGGGTTTCCTGCCAGATGGTGATATTTGTGGAAGCTGCTGAGTGATGCTGTGTCAGGCACATCTGACAGATGTGTGAACCTGCTCAGGCAAAGGAGCAGATTGATGATGGCCTCCAAGACTGGGATCCAGCTAAGGACGATAAGGCTGAGGTGAGCTGCCCCTTCTGCCCGTTCTCTAGCGTTCAATCCTATCCTTCTCCATGGCCAGTGTAATGTACGCCCCTAGACCAGGCGCTTGCCCTTGCTCTCATTGGCAGACGGCCTCTGTTGTGTGGCCACAGCCCAGCCAGTGTCCACTGACCTGATGTGCACGCTTGGGCTGCAGGGCGACCCTTTCAAGACGCTGTTTGTGGGGCGCATCAGCTATGATGCCACCGAGAAGAAGCTGCGGCGGGAGTTTGAGGAGTACGGCCCCATCAAGAGCATCCGTCTCGTTAACGAGAAGCGTTCTGGTGCGCGTCCTGCACTTGTTACTGAGAAGTATGGACAGACAATGTCTTTCACATGGTAGTGCATTTGCTCTTGAGTAATGGGCTGGTGGTAGTATCAGTGTGTATTCATGGCATGTGTTCCTACTCCTTTGGCTCAATGCCATCTGCCGGGCATATCAGCAGACAGGGGAGCTGCTATCAGCATGAATGTCAGGTATGGAGTCGTGCTCTTCAGCAAATGCGGATTCCATACCCAGCATCCAAAAGCAGACGAGAGATTGACGGGGATCTCAATGTGCAGGCAAGCCGCGGGGATATGCCTTTGTTGAATATGAGCACAAGAACGACATGAAGACAGCATACAAGATGGCTGACGGGCGCAAGGTCGAGGGCAGAAGGGTGATTGTGGATGTGGAGCGTGGCCGCACAGTGCCCAATTGGTGAGGCCCTGAATCCCCGCCTACACCCCTTGTGTCTCCCATATTGCCAGAGACCCCGGAAAGGATCTGGCTTGTGCTGGCACATAGTCCAGCAATTCCTAGAAGCACTGACTGTGGTCAGAACGTCTGGCCTGTGCCATGCTGGAGGCCATTGGGACAGCCTCTAAAGTCTGGGCGGTAGCTCATGTCTTGAGCGCTTATGCAGGCGCCCAAGGCGTTTGGGAGGCGGCAAGGGCGGGGAGAGCAGGGAGCCCAGGCCGCCCAAGAATGCTGGCAAGGGCCTGCCCGTCGGGCTGCCCGGGCCGCCACCCAGCAGCGCTGCGCCGCCGCCGCGAGCAGCTATGCCGCCTCCCCCCGCAACCGCTGAAAGGCCAAGGTGCGCTTTCGCTCACTTCTGATCATGTACAGTCAATCTTGGCGTCGACCTCTGATTGCCTCACACTGGCCGGCCCCTGGTGCTGCCTGGCTAGCGCTTGCCTGGTATAGTATTGTACCATGCTATGGCGTGTCGGTGAGCTTTTGCTTCTGTGCAGGGAGAGAGAGGCTGAGCGACCCAGGGAAGCAGACAGGCGGCCTGTCAGCCATGACCGGGACCGCGAGCGGCCTCGTGAGAAGGAGCGGGACGCCAGGTGAACAACTTGAACCCTCAGTGCTTCACCACATGCCTCAGAAGCAGGGCGTGCAGATGCATGCAGGCCCCTTCGCTCTTGTCAGCATATAGGAGCTAAGAACGCTGTTGCACCAGTCAAGCTATCACCTGCTGTGGCCTGCAGTCAGCATCATAGGAGAGCGTTTATAATGATTTTGTCTACGGCGTATCCTGGGTGCTGAGGCCTTCTCTGTGAGCCGAGTTGTTGAGTTTGTGAGCGTTGAAGAGTGCATGTATGTGGTAGGCTGACCCCTATCAATCCTGCGCAGGCCTGACAGGGAGAGGGACAGGGACAGGGACAGGGAGCCCAAGGACAGGGAGCGCAAGCGCGAGCGCGAGGACGGGGAACGCGACAGGAAGCGCGAGGACGGGGAGCGCGACAGAAAGCGGGAGGACGGGGAGCGCGACCGGAAGCGCGAGCGCCGGACGGAGAATGGCATCGACGGGCGGCACGAAAAGGTGAACATCCTCCAGCATCTTACACCCATTCGGGGAACTTGCCAGAAGGTTGCAAATAGAGACTCAGACTGAGCATAATCAGTGCAGCAAGCAGGCTAGCTGAGTGCAATGATCTGGCGTGCAGAGCGAGGACAGGCACAGATCAAAGCGGGAAGACGGGGAGAGGCGGGAAGACGGCGAGCGTAAACGTGATCGGGACGATGGCCGCCGCGATGAGCGTCGCCGTGACGATGACAGGTGCAGCAGCCTTGTCCTCCTTGCCAGATCCTGACATATGATGTGATGAAAATATATTTAGGGACAAGCTGTGCTGCTGATGCGAATGTCAGTGCAAGCGGTGGCAGGCACCACAGTGTTGCAAGCCAACTACCCAGTTCTGGCCAGTGTATGTTCAGGCATGCCATGAGCAATTGTGGCATTGCAGGTCAAAGCGCCACAAGGAGGACGACAGAGGCCGGAAGCGTGAGCGCGACCTGGTATAGATGTGTCCTGATGAGGACATCCATTCCTGTGTATCAGGTGAAGGGGATGAGATCCTTGGTATAATTTATAACACATTGCTCAACAAGCATGTGCTCTGGAGAGGTTCTTATGAAATGAGCCACCGGCCTGTGAAGAAACACCTCGAGCAGTGCTTGTGACCACATCCATTACCGAATGGTTGATACTTACAGTGCTGTCTCCTGTGCTGATGCCATAACACATTGGAGAGACTGGACTGTGGCGTCCTTCAAGCATCTTCACTCTTGAGCACAGCATGCTTCAGAGCCTTTCAATGGTGCATGATATACCAGAGCATGCTCAGGATATGAAAGGCCCTTTCTGAAACAACTGACATAGTTGAGAGCTGCTGCTCAATAGACAAGAACCTTCCAATTGGACCCATGCACTCACTTCTTTCTGATGACCACCACGCTGCCTCTGTTGCCCACAGTGACCTGCACCTCATCGTCCACCAGGATGAAGTCCCTGAAGCCCTTTGCGGCGTTAGGGAAATTGATCTGCGCCATGCCATCCTCTCCCTGCGCATTGCTGCCAACCTCAGTTGCCAGCCAGAAGAGTGTCTCAGTTAGTGTCATGCACATGCCAGCCCACCGCCTGCACTGCGCTCAATGGCCCCAGTGGGTTTTGTGCGGCAACACCTTTCCATGTGGGTGTGACAGGCTTAGGCCACATGTCTCTGCTTTGTCCCAGCTTTGTATATTGACATCCACAAGGTCTCAGCTTTGTATATTGACATCCACAAGGTGATTGTGGTACCAACCGGTTGCATGTTCCATTTTCTTCCTCTGGGTGATGGCTGGTAGGTGGCGGTTCAGGCTCCTTACCATATTGGGATTCTCACCCTTGAAGACGGCTAGCCACTGCTTAAGAGCTTCTGGGCCCTTGTCTGCAGGGGCAATGCGGATGGACTCGAACCAGACAATCTGCCGGTCTGCCTTCTCTGCATCCAGCTCATAGCGCCCAAGCGCTGACTGGATGCCCAGCAAACCCTTGGCGTCCCCCTCCAAGATCTGCACGACACAGCTTGTGACACGGACAGCATTGCATGCTTGCCTTTCCCAAGTCACACAGTCAAGGCTGATGGAGGCAAGTGGTGTCACGACAGGTCAGTGGTGGGGGTTGAATGGGAGTGTACCTTGAAGTATGCATTGGTCTGATACTGGTCTGGGCTATCAATACCTGTCACAACATCCGTCCCAGATAATTGCACCTGCAGGCATGCGCAGCAACTTTGTGGTCCATACCCCAGCAAGAGCCTGCTCGGCTCTATTCCACAGATTGACGCTGGCGATGCACTCCTGTACTGCTCTCCTGCCTTTGCCAATGAGCGTACATTCTGAGGCTACACGCACCCCGCCTAAGCTGTACAGGGTCAATGAGATGTACATGTAAGCCTGACATGCCTTAGATGGAGTGCTGGACGCCATGGACTGATGACGAACGAGAGGTGCACCTTGAGATCCTTTGGGGCAAACTGCTGGAAGGTGATAGTGCCCAGAGTCGAGCAGGCGTCATCATCCAGGTAATTTGTGGTGTTGAGCAGGCCATTAAACTTGCCGTCCACTCCGATGTCCTGCAGGCGAGGTGGCGCCTCGCTGGCTGCTTGCTTGATCTGGCCAATCAGCTCCTCCACTTGAGGCGTCACTTTGCCTGTCCTGTGCAGGCAGGCCTTCATTCTCAATATGCCACAAGCATCATAGGCTCAGCCTTGCAAGATGCCTGGCTGTGCTCTTGATGACAGTGCTGTGTGTCATGCCATGAGCACAAGGCAACAGCTGGAGTGGTGACATCAGCTTCATTGCATGCAGAGGCAATGCACGTAAGGACCGTCTTGCTGGGTGGCCCAGACCCTCCAGAGCCATGTCCGGCCTGTGCCTCCGCTTGTATGACACACTCCTACCTGATGAGCTTGCTGTCCTCTTCAAGAGCACTAAAGAGCTGCTGCTTCAGCTGCTCCTGCTGTGTTGCCAGCGCTGCCTGGCAAGCCTGTGGCCAGTGCAAACCTGCCTCAGCTGCATTCAGCACAGTTTGGAAGACTCCCACATCCTTTGATGGTCGATGCATACCATGTTTTGACGTCTAATCTGTGCATGCTGGCGTCCGAGGTTCTGTCTGAAGGATGGTGGACATCTGTGTCGTCCAACGTGTTGTGGAACTTGGGGTGAGAACACCGCAGTCCTCATTGGAAACTTAACAAAAGACAGGTATTATGATATTGCTGCTTGAACCTGACGCCCCTCTCTGCACAGTCTGTGTGATGTGTCTACAGGATGCAAGAATGCTCCCTTACTGGATTGATTGCCGGAATTGCCCGTTACATGCACAGCAGGGCGCAACTCGCAACTTCGTGTGCCTGCAACACTTGCTTATCTCACATTCAGTCTCCGATGGTCGATATCAGAATGGTCTTCGGATGCTCGGCTCCTTACAGTACAGAAGCTGGGGACGTGGCGATGTCATCTGTCATCGCCAGCCCCATTCCAGCGCGTTACGCAGCAAAGTTAGGCATCGCACGTGCCGTTCGGGTACAGCTTTTCGTATTCAGCTGATCTATGAAGTCATTAAGATGGCCCAGAACCACGTTGGAGGTCCACTGAGCCTCCAAAACGGCAGAAAGACCTTGTCGGGAGCAAGTGGGAGGCCTTGAGCAGGGGTTCGAAGGAAGCCGGCCTTGCTCTACGGGGCTTTGACTAAGACAGAAGTGTCGTCAGACAACCCGAGATCCAGTGTACCTGGATTCAGTGCATTGCCAGCCACTTTTCCGAAACATCTGATACCTAAATGCTAATCCTTGCTGCATCGGCCCTCATCGCGCCGTGATCTCAGTCGGCGCAGAGGCAGCCCGATCTGAACCTATTCCGAGTTGTCAAAACGAAGGTCAATCCAAGGCCTCAGACACAGGGTCGTGATACAGCCAGCTCTACTGCACGGCAGCCTGGGACAGCATGGCAACCAGAGGTTGCGCAGCGCTATCCTGCCGCGCAGGGTTGCTGCTGATAGTCTCAGCTTTTGTAGCTCTCAGGCCAGCCTGTGCAGTTAATAGCACCGTCATACAAGGTGAGCGATCCGCCTTGCGCATCAAGGGCATGTTCGCAGCGCTGCGTACTGTTGTAAAGCGTATGTTGAGAAGACATATCTAACTGTCCTGAGGAGAATGTCGCCAACATGGAGTAAATGATGTCAAACGATACGATACAATCCTGGATACCTGCGCGTTATGAACATGCTGCACGAAGTCACAGTATTTCCGACTTGCTTGGAGGCTGCAAGGCTGCACCCTTGGCATCTGATGTGCTGCCACATGCAGGTGCTGTACAGGGTGGGATTTCAGTGCTTCCGTCCCTGTACCCCTATGTGTACAGGGACAATGTGACAAACACTTTCTTTGGCACAGAAGTTGCAGATCCGTACAGATGGCTAGAGAACACGGACTCCAATGAAACCCTGGCATGTGAGGACCTTCCTCAGTAACCTTACAGTCTCTGCTGCTGCTTTTCCTGCTCATGTAGCATGCAGATTGCCCCAGAATGCTTGCGTAAGCTCCCCAGCTCCTGTCTTGCATAGATTGCGTCGTGTACTCCGCGCATCGGTCACAATCCAAGTCTCAAAGGAGGCGCATACATGCAGTTGTCCGGGCGCAGAACAACCTGACGCAGCAGGTGCTGTCCACCTGCGACACGCGCAGCAAGTTCAAGGCGCTCATGACCGAGATGTATAACTTCCCCAAGATCAGCTGCCCCTTCCAGCGGGGCGAGGCAGGCGGCGTGCTGAGGTACGGGTCACTGTTTCCCACCGCTGTAACAACATGCGTGGTCAGGGACTTCTGCTATGTGTGAGGGGTAGGCTCTGATACAAGACGGAAGAAGGTGCATGCAGATTCTACTACCCCGCAGGCTCAGAGCATGGCTGTGCATGATCGGATGCAGATGCGCTCCAAGATGGGGTGCCCATGATCAGCAAGTTGGTCAACATCACCAGACCTGAAGCCACAAGTGCGTGCCTGCAGGTGGTACTACTCCGGCAACTCCGGCCTGCAGGCGCAGAGCGTGCTGTTCACGACAGACGCCCCGGACGCAACCGGCAGCTCTAATGGGAACCCTCAGGTCGTCCTGGACCCCAACACCTTCAGCACAGATGGAACTGTGGCTCTGGGCGACTATGCCTTCAGCTGGGACGGCAGATACATTGCCTACTCCATCTCCTCGTGAGTCCCCTTGTCCCACAGATCCCGTACGCAAAAGGACGGCAGACTGCCCTAGTCGGATCTCAAGTAAAGTGGGAGTACATGCAAACTCTGTCCGCCACACCAAAGCTGTGCTCTTCTCTGAAGCGCACATTCATCTGTAGAAAATAAGAAACCAACTCTTGTGCCAGGAAGAAGCTTGTGCATGCCTTCTGCATGAAGGAGCCTCCAAGGCGCCTGAAATGAAAGATGATGCTGCATTGGCGGAGTGTCATGCGTGGCCCGAGTCACTTGTGAACTGTGCAGAGGCGGCTCGGACTGGCAGAAGATCATGATCAAGGAGATCAACCCGGACGGAACCTCTACTCTGCTGAATGACACCCTGAGCAATGTGAAGTTCAGTAACACAGCCTGGGCCCCTGACAACAAGGTGACTCACTGCCCTGAGAGTCTCTCAGGGCATCACACAACTGCCGAGGCACGCCCATGTGGCCATAGCGGCTTTACACTGGCCAGCAAGTCTCGGAGAACGTCCTCTGCAATAGACATGGGTGACTTGCCAGTCTTGGCATGAGGGTTGGCTGCATGCAGACTGAATATCTGGTAGGACCCTAAAGGCCTCTGGCTTGCGCAGGGTTTCTTCTACAACCAATACCCTGCGCCCAACATCACCAGATTTGGCGAGCGCGGCCAGAACACGGGCGCCAACACGGACCAGCAGCTGTGGTACCACGAAGTGGGCACCAGCCAGGACCTGGACATCTTTGTGCTGGCCCTCCCGGAGCAGCCCACCTACTCCATCTCCGCGTCCTTCACATACGCCCGAGAGTGAGTCCCTGCTGCCACGCACGGCGTCACAGCCAGACCAGCTCAGCACGGTGTCGCCCGTACCACCGCCTAAGGGTCTGTAGTCTGGCTCTTCCAGACTTGGCTACGCAGCGCATAGTATACAGCATCATTGACCTGGGACACAGCAGCATTGCATCCACACCTCGAGCCCTGGGTGTGCAGCTCCATGGTGCATTGCACCGGTGGCAGCGAGCGGGTCTTTCAATCTAGTGACATCCATGCTTGTGCTTGCAGCTACATGCTGATCACCATCTCCACAGGGACGGCGCCCAGCAACAAGCTCTGGTATATGGAGACTGCCCAGCTGCCCAAGAAGCCCGATGGCGGCCTGGACATGTCCTCCTACGACCTCAGGTCAGGCTCAGCATTTTCATCTATAGCAGGGCATACTACAAGACCGCAGTTTTCGCATGTTTGATCTGCCAAATCATTCATGAGGACACAGTGGGTGTGTGAACCGAATATGCAGACATGGGCCCACCTTTGAGTCTAAACGTGCATGATAGATAGAATATACTGGCAGTGTCTGAGTGGGAAGGTGGCTATGCAGGAGCAAGACTCCCAAGCCGTTGCCGTTGGTGAAGTTCATCGACACCTTTGAGGCCGCCTTTGGCCTGGTTGCCAACAACGGCTCCATCTGGACCATCAACACTGACCTGGACGCGCCTCGTAGCAAGTGAGTCCGGCCTTCCCGCCAGGCAAAATGTAAAAGAACTGAGAAAACAGGATCCCGGTGGCATCACGTGAAGCTGTTGTGACGATGCTTGAAGGGCATCTGAGGATGTGTTCCCAGCCATTGACAGGCTTATATGTGCTGTGCAGGATTGTGCGCACCAACATCACTGAGAACATGGATCCCCACACCTGGACAGAGATCCTGCCTCAGCACGAGAAGGACATCCTCACAGGCAGCACCCACCTCAAGGTGCGTACACATATCGCATGCTCCCACCATGCCTTTGCCCCCAGCTGCTTTGATGTCGCCTCGCATTCTCAGGCTAAGGGGAGCCATATACAACAGTCGACACCACAGTAGCCCCATGAGATTGCACTGTTGCCCATATCAATGAGATGCCAAATGGCAGGCGTGGAAAGAGCTTTGATTATATCTGGTGCATGCCAGAAACCCCTAAAACTCCACAGTCACACCTGCAATCATAAGATGCATTGTGGGGATGCAGGGTGACGCGCTGCTGATTACATACATGCGCGACGTGGCCTCAGTCCTACAGCTACGTTCCCTGGCAACAGGAGCTCTCGTCAGGGAGCTGCCCATGCCCGGCTATGGAAGCGTGAAGGAGGTCTGCGGGCGCGAGTCCCTGTCGCAGATGTACTACTCCTACGAGTCCATGACTGATGCCGGCTCCACCTACACGTGAGACCCTTTCCTTTGCAAGCTTCTGCTACTGGAAGCTACCAGCATGGACACACAGAAGAGCAAGAAATACACAGAGCATCTGGACTAGGTGCAATCTTGCAACGGTGTATTACTGCGACTCCTAATATGCCGGCAAAGTCAGAGCACAGCCCAACACTTCTGAGATTATCTGCATGATTTAAAAGTCTGAATAATAATGCCATCTCTGGAACAAGACATCGTTCCTGAGCCAAGCATGTCCTGCAGGTATGACACCGCCACCCCAAGCGCTGACCCTGTCCACGTCAGCAGCATTGTGGTGCCTGGCGGATACGACCTGTCTACCCTGAACACTACCCAGGTGAGCGCACAAAGCGAAGCACGACACCACAGCTGCTACCTATCAACTGGGAGCATACTCATGGAAGCTTGGAAAGTTGCGAGCCATGCTGAATAAATTTGTCATTGCAGGTGTTTGTGCCCAGCAAGGATGGCAAGGTGAAGATCCCCATGTTCATCGTGCACCGCAATGATGTGAAGCTGGACGGCAGCAACACGGCCTACCTCTACGCCTATGGAGGTGAGTCAGCATGCCCGGCCCCGGCCCAAAACTGGGCAAGATCTCACTTTCCAGCTCTCAAATGAGTATGGAGCTGGAGCACAAGCTGCTTCACCTTCCAAAGTCTACAGCTGCATTGTTGGATGGAAGCACAGAAGTGAGGCAAGGTCTGTATTTGAGAGGGGAAAGCCCTTTGTGCAGGGTATGGCATCGTCACAGAGCCAACCTTCAGCACCAGCCGCGCAGCATACATTCTGGCGTATGCAGGCATCTATGCAGTAGCAGGCATCAGGTCAGCGCCCTTGCTTGCGGCTTTCAGATTTACCCACCTGTGACAAACTCGATTGCCGTAACTCCGCTTGAATCTCTGTGTTATCAGCACAGTCAGCTGTTGCGCCTTTGTGCAACCTGTGCAACTTTGTGACATTGCACGAAGCGCCGCTGTACCTGCTGACGCAAGCGAGTGCCTGTACAGGGGCGGCGGAGAGTATGGCAAGACCTGGTGGGAGGACGGGCACCTTGAGGAGAAGCAGAACAGCTTTGACGACTTTGCGTCCTGCATGCAGTACCTGCACGACAACAAGTGGACCTCCCCCCCCAAGCTCACCATCCAGGTATGGGCCCTTGCCTGCGACACTCTGCATCCCTTGACAGGTTTGGTCCTCTGCGACTCTCCTAGCAACAAAGCCGATATTATAGAGGCCTTCTGACGCTGGAAAGCCCTGGTCTTCAGCTGCATGAGTGGACAGAGGGCCATCAAGGCCTTGGGATATATGTGCGCGCAGAAATGTCCCTAGGAGCCTCATGATCTTGATTAGCCTGACTGAGGTCACGCCTTCATGCAGGGTGGATCAAATGGTGGCCTGCTGATGGGCGCCATACTCACCCAGGTGAGACTTCTTACTATCACCTTGAAGCACACCCCAAGTTTGATGCGAAGGTCTTGTCTTGAATTGTCAAGCTCTCATACACGTGCTGATACCGCTTTCTGCTGTGCAGCACCCAAGCATGTTTGGAGCGGTGATCTCCCAGGTGGGCGTGTATGACATGCTGCGGTACCAGCTTTTCACCATCGGTGAGTCCTGGCAGTCATGTCTGACAAAGTTGCAATGTAGACCCAGCGAACCTTCTTGCAGGTTCTACAGTTAAGCTTGCAATGATATTCTGTCTTTGTGCATTGTGGCGAATGGCCTGCCGGAGTGATAGAGGAGTCCTGAGAGCAGTGGACAGGCCAGCAGAACGGAGGGTGCCTGGAATACGAATAGGACATTTAGGCCTTCCCCTGATGCAGGGCACGCATGGGAGACAGAGTACGGAGACCCAGACAACAAGACAGACTTTGAGTACCTGATGAAGTACTCGCCGCTGCACAATGTGCGCGTACCGGCAGGCACCCACCAGTTCCCTGCCACCATGCTCACAACTGGTGAGCTGCCTCATCCTCTGACATGGTCAAATGCTAGTTGGACAAACCCACAGCAGTAGAGCTGGAGAATGATGCCTTGAGGCTCTTCAGGTGAGCATGTGTAGGCTTGCAATACCTGCCACATTCATGTGCCCTCATGAAGGATGAGGAAGTGTCAAAAAGTCAGGTCAGGAGGTGTATACATGTTCCGCACCTCAGATCTTCAGGCTTGCAGGCTCTCACAAGCACTCTTCAGAAAGGTAGTTCCTGATGTCATCTATGCATCTGCAGCGGACCATGACGACAGAGTGGTGCCTCTGCATAGCTACAAATTCATCTCCACCCTGCAGTACAACCTGGCGGAGTACCCTGACTCGCCCCAGCGCAACCCCCTACTCCTGAGGGTGGACCACAACGCGGGTCATGGTGGCGGTGAGTCCCCTTGTCAACTCAAAATATGCACTGCTGGATCCTCAGTTGGGCCTCACAAGGATGATGGGCCTCTGTGTCTGTCACTGCATAAGAGAAAAGCCTGCTCAAGAGGCAGATGCAGCGCTGTGTGCCGCAGCCAGATCGCAGATGAGCAGTCTTGGGCGGACGCAGCCAGAGATCTGAGCAATCGGTCATGGAAAGCTCTTACAGAAGCTGTGTTGCAATTGCCATATCTGCCAGCAATGTATACATGAGCCTCCTGTGATGTTAATGCTGTGCTGCGCAGGCAAGCCGACGGACATGATCATTAACGAGTACAGCGATGAGTACGGCTTCTCTGCAAAGGCCACCAACTCCAAGTGGGTCCTGCAGAAGCCGTCAGTGATCAACCCCCCACTTGCAGCAGCAGGGTGATCAACTCAACCGACTCGAATGACTCTTCCGCTGTGAGAGAGTATCCGAGATAGGCAGCGCCAAGCAATGACATTGCGGTGAAAACCTTGGAATGTACATGAACAATATATAGCAACTAAACTCAAGACGGAATCCTAGGGGAATGCAGCATCGAGGTCATTCAATGGCCAGAATATCAGTTGAATAATACAGGTCCCTTTGTGGGCCAGCTGAGATGAGGCATGCTGCAGCTTTGGCAGCTGGAGAGCAACGTATGACTCGAGGGCAGCTACGCTGATCAGAACGGTACACTAGTAGGCTAGGTATAGGACAGGGACCTGAGCACCCTTATGGCAGCTGCTTTTGTGAAGAGAGAGCGCCACAGATGCATGCTTTGCTTGCTGGGCACCCTTAGTATAGCAGCAAGCCTCGCAGAAGGCATCTGCCTTCACGTTCTGAGAGGCATGATAGGACGAGAGAGAAGGGACAAGTCTTCTGCCAGAAGCTTTTCCCAGTGTACAGCTTCGCTCAGGATAGGGACCACAATCTGGCATGTGCCCTGGCTGTGCATAGAGGCATACTTCAGAGCGATGACTGCGCTGGGTACTGTGTATAGACCTTCTGAATGAGTAGGATGCATGCTTATCCACTCAGCGGTAAAGAGCGCAAGCACTGTGCATGTAAATACTTCCATGATACAGCGTCCTCTACTGCTGCTGACGATGACTACCACACCCGGCCGGCTGCAGCTTTTCTGGCTTCGTTGCAAGCTCTGCTGTGCTTGCACTGTGATTGCTATGGAAATTGCAACTTCCAGCTGACGAAGCTGTCTCGTCCTGGACGTGGCTAGCATTTTAGGCCCATCCTAAGCTTTCACATGCTTTTCCTGCAGTGTCTGGCATCAGGATAACCGTCAACGTCGATGGGTCACATGGATACAACGGATCACGGCCTGCAATCCAGCATAGACCTTGGACGGTGGCTGCAGCCCCTTACAATGCTGACCGTGAGCTCGATTGCTGTAGCAAGGTTTCGACATACAAGAGGCCTCAGCTGCCAGGCTGGCGAGGTCCCACCCAATTTAATATGCTCGTTCTGCTAGATCACTCTGGAGGATTCGACATAGATGTTATTATCTAATTATTCTGGAACGTGCAAAGAGCGGATGCTGTCTTTCGCATTGCTGTAGAGCATCACAATGAGGCTGGGCAATTCGGGCAGATTCCTTGCCCGCCAAGCTGGTGATGCCCACCCAACGCACGAGGCTCCACACCCCAAAGTGCTTCCCTTGCATTAACATGGGTAGGAAGAGTCGGCTATCCAGGCCCGATAAGCCGAATGTACTGTCCCTACCTGGCGACCTTCTCCATGACATCGGTTCCCAGCTCAGCGAGCAGGAACTATGCAACATGGAGCTTGCGAGCGTTGAATTAAGCAAGGTTCTGTCTAGACCGAATAGCCCTAGGCATTGCAAGAGGTTGCTCGACTTAAAGAACCCCCGACTTGGGGCGATCAGTCCGGAGGCATTCAGGTTTTCGACGCGCCTCCAAGCTGTCCTTGCAATCTTATGCGTCAATGAGCTGCGCTTCTAGAGGAGAAGGGCCTCTCGCAGATGAAGACGAAACTTCACAACAGAAGCTCTGCAGGGGGCTACAGAAGAGATTGTTCAGGTACCGCCATATCGTAGGCGACTTCTGTGATGCAACCATGGACAAACAGAAAGTGGAGAAGTCCCTGAAGAAGGGAACTGCAGGAGGCGCAGTGCCACCGTTGCTGCCTGCCCTGCTGGCAGCCTGCGCCCCTGCAGCTGAGCTTCAGCTTGCCGTTCCTGCCACCGAAGGCAAGTCAGCTGTACTCAGTCTTTGGCGACTATCTCTCTGCATCCCAGAGACACCCTCATACCTGATGTTTTGTATGACATTACTCCCACTGAATGCGTCCCTGCATCACGTGACGGATCTCCTCCAGAATGCCTTTGTGCACGAGCCACGGCGGTGTGATGAGGAGCTATGCCTCACATCTTAGCCCTGCTCAGGCGTTTTGTTTGCAGGCGCAAAGTTTCTTGCCATGTCCCATGGTAGTGGCGCCATTGGTGCGGGCCCTCAGCTCTCCACCTTCTGGGCGGATCTGACAGACCTGAAGCTTGGCATATATTGCACTTTGGACGGAGCGCACGACCTGGGGACCCTCAGCACGCTCACCGCCCTGCGAGAGCTGTCCATTGCTGCTGATGCGCCACTATCAATGCGGGCGGACATGTCCGATGATGATGACAATTCTGAGCTGAGGCCTTACATTGAAGTTGCCCTGAAGTTACCGCACTTAGCTGTGTTGGGCATTTTTGGCTTGCAGAAGGGCAAGGTTGTTTTATCATGCCCCAAGCTCGCTGACATATCGTTGCTGAGCACCAATTCGTTGTGCATAGCAGTGAAGGATGCTGCCTTGGAGTCCCTGGAGTTTATGCAGTGCGAACGGGCTCAGTTTGCTTTTGAGCTTCCCGGTAGCCAGCTTCAGAATCTAAAAGACTTGACTGCCTTGGGTTGCAGCGAGCTGCACAGGCACCTCATTCAAGATGTTAGTCAGATGAGGAGTCTGCAGAAGCTGGAGTATGTTAACTTTCCCGCAGCGTGCATGCCATCAAGCTTCCCGCAAAGTCTTCGGGAGATTGATCTGTATGTTCAGAATTGGTCTCTTGACCTCCCCAAAGGACTCAAGGACTTGCATGCGCTGAGATTTTTCTCCTTTCAAAGCTCATGCAGACCTTGGAGGTTCACAAAGCCTTTGGCTGAGCTCCTCCCCATGAACAGTCTTGAAACTGTGCAAGTGGGAGAGAAGTGGTTCAATCTTAAAGGACAGGAGCTGAATGAAGATATGTATACTCTGCCTGTGATGACAGACTCTGAATCGGACTCTGAATCGGATTGATCCATAAGGAGCTCAGGACAGCACAAAGGTATTCCAAGGAGGCACAGCATGATACAGGAAAATCCCAAGGAAAGCAGAGCAAATGGGAGTTGAGATGTATAGTGGTGCATCAATATTGCATCCTGAGCATGTTAGGGCAGTGCTGGCAGCTAGCGCTCGCTGCCCCGAGATCAGTGAGCTGATGAAGCTGTTACAGAAGATCATTGTTTATCCACAGCTCTGAAGTGGTATGCTACTAAGGAGAGGCCGAAGGACCCAGACCATCGCCAAGAAACTTGGTCCATGGCAATGCAAGTTGCCAATTTTGGGTACCCTCAGTGCTCCCTGAGTATCGACAATGTTATGCCATTGCGCATTACAAGTCCGCTTTCGTACACAAGAGCATGACTGTCTCTCTGGCTGTGCGTACAGTAAGTCTCTGCATGCTGCGGTAGGTGTGTGGTGTGTTTGGGATGCAAAGTGTTGCGGGATGCTCTCTACGGCTCCCCCAATCTGGTGCTACATTCTGCAGTGGTAGACAACGGCTGGGATATCAGCTTGTGAGCCAAAGGGGCCCCTCAACCGCCTCGAGCAGCCTGCCCGCCTTTTCACCTCCGATCAGGTCTCACAACATGCGTGTTCGGGCAACAGGTTCGTACCCCAGAGGTATTGCAATTTCGTATACTGTCCTCGCAGCTCCGTTACCTGGGGGCCCCCGCAGCCCCCCTACCTCTCACAGTCCTTCCTCCTTGTGATCTAGTCCAAGGTTTGGTGTTGACTCAGCTGGAGGAACAGCGCTGATGTTCATCATGGAGCCACAGGAAACCTTCTCTAGCAAAGCTTAGCTCCGATCAGGAAGATCGCTGTGGAAGGGAAAGGAAGGCGATGACAAGTCACTAGGGCTAAGCTTTATTCTCAGATGTATATTGCAGCAGCAGCTCAAATGCTCACGCGCATGCAGATAGCACTCCGCTTGGAAGGAAGAACTACCTTGCTGTTGCAAAGAGCGCAGCATCAGCAGATGTCGGGGACACTTCCCAGCCTGCCTCCCTCACCCCAGTCATCTGGGCTGTGGCTATCGCTAGCTTCGGTGCCTTTGCCTTTGGGTATCACCTGGGAGTTGTCAATGGGCCCCTGAACGCAATAGCAGCCGATCTGGGATTTGCAGGCAATGCTGCCTTGCAAGGAACGGTGAGAGACCACCTGCGATTTAAGCTATGCATGTATTGTACACACATCCTCAGCAGCTTATGCTTGCTGCTTGGCATTCATGAGCACAGCATCAGAAGCACAAGGTACAGGCCATGTCCTAATGGCATCAGTGCTAAGCCCCCTGACCGGGCTGTGTGTACAGGTAGTGAGCAGCCTGTTGGCGGGGGCAGCTGGAGGGTCTCTGGCCGGCAGTGCCTTAGCAGATTCCCTAGGCCGCAAGACGGCCCTGCTGCTGGATGCAGTGCCTCTCCTGGTGGGAGCCCTGATATCGGCCACTGCCAGCAGCCTCACATCTATGGTCATGGGCCGCATTTTCTGCGGCCTTGGCATTGGGCTCGCGTCTGCACTGGTGCCTCTCTACATCTCTGAGGTGAGCCATTCTCTGTGCGTATGACAAAAGCTGAGCTGACTCTGCAGCCAGATCAGACTAGATGTAATGGCCTAGCATGAGCGCTGGTATCCTTCCACATGTCTGGGGTGATTGGCCTGGCTCCACAGATGTGCACAGCTACAAAAGAGGCATTCTGTGAGGACAGGGCACTCTGCGATTGCCCCATATCACCGCCATATTTGCATTGCATTGCTCTTCAAGTTCCTTGTATAGTACCTGTTCAGAGAATGTCAAAGCTTGCCTGAGGTGGCCGGTGTTGACGGTATCTTGCGCATGATGCGCATGTGCTGAGAGACGTCTGATGGGTGGGATGGATGCAGATCGCTCCTTCTCGGGTGCGCGGCGCCCTGGGCAGCATCAACCAGCTCGTCATCTGCATTGGCATTGTCTCGGCGCTTGTTGTCAATGTGGTCCTGCCCGCCACCTCATGGCGGACCATGTTCTGCCTGGCGTCCCTCCCCGCTCTACTCCTTGGGCTGGGTGAGCAGCCGTTCAGCTGTACACGAGCCCATCACGGGTGCACTCAACTGCTCCCCCACATTTAGCTGCCAAGCCCTCAGCAGGAACACATTTTGTGCTTGATAGTTGATTGCCCCAGAAATCTTGATACGTACCAAGTAATTTTAGTGACATTGCAGGATTGTCAATCACACCAGAAAGCCCGCGGTGGCTGTCCAGCAAGGGCCGAACCACGGAAGCTGAGGCTGCAGCGGAGAAGCTGTGGGGCCCCTCCGGCCCCTCCGAGCTCACCGGGGGCAAGTCAGGTCAGGCAGACATCCACATTCCTCACCTGCGGCCCATTGTTACAATGTTGCATGCCCATGTTCATGTCATCGCTTCTGAACAAGCCCATGCAACTCCCGGTCCTGCAATGATGAGTCGCAGGAAGGGCTGGGAGGCTTGTCATAGGAAGTACACTTGCAATAGGCAGATTGCCCAAACACTCAAGTGGTGCCGGCAATCTTGAGGGTGCTGGCTTGTTGACAGAACCCTAGGCCCTAGATGCTCATCAGGGATGCTGCTGCAGATGTGGAGGGCGGGGCGGCGAGCGCCCAGGCAGCAGTCAGTGTGAAGGAGCTGCTGGCCAACCGGGGCGTCTTCATCGGGTGCATGATCTTCCTGCTGCAGCAGTTCTCCGGCGTCAACAGCGTCGTCTACTTCAGCTCCTCCGTCTTTGCCAAGGCACGCGCTGTTCCTTGCACAGCAGACCTTCTTCCCAACAGAGGTCGGCGGAGTGAGACCTTGTCGCAGGATTGCTATGTCCTGTAAGCACTGCACCACACAGCAGCTCTTCTGCATGTCACATGGAAGAACAGGAATCTGCACCGCATGTGAGGTTGCAGAGACCACAGATCCTCAGAGAGGGCTGCAGCAAACAGCATATCGTCACTGATGCATGTCCAGGGACATCTGAGGCTGCTGCGTTCCATGCATGACATGGATGCCACTCGCAGGCGGGGATCACCAATGCGGCGCTGGCCAGCGTGGGCGTGCAGGTCATGAATGTGCTGATGACGGTGGTGGCGGCTTCCCTCATGGACAGGGCGGGCCGCAAGCAGCTGCTCACCATCTCCTTCAGGTCTGGACTCCTGTGGGATCCCTGACTGTGCATTCGGGCATGACAAGGGATCAAGAAGTGGTCCAAGACATCGAGGAGGTGTAGGAGAGGAACATCAGCAGCTTCCCATTGCTTCAACTCTCTCTCAGCACTCTCTAGCCCTCGTGAATGCCAGCCCAAGCAAAGGACCACTTCATTGGTGTCTTTGGCTTTCCAGCACCCTGGCCATGTGGCAGTGCCTGAAGGATGGTAATGCTATGCAGCGGGATGGGCGCGTCTATGCTGGCGATGGCGGCAGGCCTGCATCTGAAGCAGCTGGCAGGCCTCAGCAGCACGATTGCCATCACAGGCACCGTGGCCTACATGGTGTTCTTTGCCCTGGGCGCTGGCCCAGTGCCCGGGCTGCTCGTGCCCGAGGTCACCCCTGCCCGGCTGCGCGGTGAGCGCTCATCCTATCACGCCTCACACCTGATCCCCAATTGCTGCCGTTTCTGGCAATTGCACAGAGCCCTTGTGCGACTGCGTACACACCTTTACTGCTCAACCTTTGATGTTGCCTTTGCCAAAAAAATATACTGAGTGTATGCCTGTCCTGCTGCAGAGAGGCATAGAGATTACTCATGTAAGGGTCATGTGTCCTGCTGCAGGCCGAGCAGTCTCTCTGGCGCTGACAGTGCATTGGGTCTTCAACTACGGCATTGGGCAGCTCTTCCTGCCCGCTGTGGACGCTGTTGGCGTGTCCGGGGTGTACCTCTTATTTGCAGTGGTCTGTGCCTTCACTGTGGTCTTCGCCAACACGCAGATCCCTGAGACCAAGGGCAAGTCTCTGGATGAGATTGAGGCTGAGATGGCAGCTTGAACACAGCATCTAGGTCCTCCAGATAGGACTACAGGAACACTGCGGGAATTAATGGGTACACTCTTGTTTGGCAAGCAAGTCAAATACTGGGTGACGTGGTGTATTGTGCTTCCGGGGTACATTCAGGAACCCAAATTCGAAAATCCGCATCTCTGGGAATGTGTTGCAACACTGCACTGCACTCTTGTGCATCAATGCCTTGCAAGTAACATACAGCAGTGGACAGGCTTCAGCACCCAGGTGCTGACATGCGCGACCATCACAGCAGCATCCTGCTTCTGCGAGCCATTCTGTGCATACTTACAGTTGTGTACTCCTCTGCAAAATCGTTACATCTCGGGACATGCCAGGATTCCACAGGTGTCAAGCTGCTGACCCGGAGGCAGAGCAGGCAATGTGACTCAGTCCAGTACATCTGATACTTGCACCAGAGCTTGCACACAGGCATCCCGTTGACAATGCTGTACTCTGATGTTTGAAGCAGCCAGCACAAGGGATGTGCTGTTCACATCTTCTGCTCCAGAAGGCCGTGCTTGAAGAAGATGAAAGTGGGGTCAGATGCTCCATCCTTGTAGTAGGCAAAGCACAGGGTGGCCTCTGTGTCCATAGACTCCCCGAAGAAGCTGCAAGAAAAAAGCAGTTCATGTCAGGGAATGCATACCCTGTGGTCTCAGCACAACAGTCGACACATATACATGATATTGCAGGCAGGCTCTGACACCATGCTAGACCAGATACGGGCATGACATTCACTTGCATGCCGATACAGCAAGCCTGCAGCACTGCCAGCACTGTGCAATGGCAAGCAGTCACTCCCTTTTCTCAGCACTGCAAAAGCTGTCTACTAGGCTGGAATTTAGGCCCGGCTTAAAGGATGCCAGAAGCCCAAAGCCATGATATTTGAGGTCTTGAAGCAAGGGCGGAAGGCGCCAACGACAGACCAGCATAGGTGAAGTTACTCGGGATATAGAGGAGAGGGGGCTTACAACTGCAGCTCCTTCAGCTTGCCCAGCAGGAACTTGATGCCAGCGCTTGACTTGGCCTTGAAGTCTGCAGCCTCCTCATCACTCAGCTTCTTCAGCAGACTCTGTGACCACTCCTGCGCAGCACCACATCAATGTCAGAGCTGCGACTTTGATGGTGGAATTGCAGGTCCCCCCTTGCAGGTGCAGGCATGCAATTCTGGTGCAGGCAGCAGCAGGCATACCTTAGCCCAGCCCATGAACTGCTTCTTGTCATAGGTGGGTTGCTCCTGCAGGCAGCAAATATACTATCATGGTCCGCCATTCTCCTCTTCCGTCACAGAACAGCATGCCCTGCTCCTGCCTTGCAGAAAAATGGTCTCAATGACGACAAACAAACCGTGCTCCTTGTCACAGCACTGCACAAAAATGGCTGCAGGCAGCTGAGAGACGGAGTAACTCACATTGAGCCTGAA
Source organism: Coccomyxa viridis (assembly GCA_963930925.1). Taxonomy (NCBI): domain Eukaryota; kingdom Viridiplantae; phylum Chlorophyta; class Trebouxiophyceae; family Coccomyxaceae; genus Coccomyxa; species Coccomyxa viridis. The sequence goes on from CAWVOJ010000010.1 coordinate 180,919, forward strand.
TGACTCAATGATGTCCACTGTATTGCGGTCAGTTGATTCTACGCCCTCCTCGGCCTCCTCTGCGGAGGGGTTGGCGCCGATGTCGATATCGACGTCACCGACTGTAGTCCACTGCACTGCCACCCATACAGTAAAGACCAGTGACAGCAGTATTGATCAAGACTGTAAGTATGAGGAAAGAACAATCGATGGAGTGAGGAGGCCCTCGATTGCGATCTTTTTTTATCAAGCGACCAAGTGATAGACTTGCAAACTAGCCCCGCACCTTTCCATCAACCTCATAAAAGAAGCCGTCCTGGATCTCCCGCATGGGATAACTGTCGGCGAACATCTCATCGCCTGCATCATAAAAGACATTGTTGGTTGAAGGGCTCCTGCTAGTGCACCTACGGAGCAGGATGCCCGGTGCAAGTAGTCCCCTAAGCACGTGAAGAGAGGTGCTCACCTGAGATTCTGTCCTTGAAAACGATCATCTTGCTGGCTTGCTACTATGATACAGGGGTGTGAAGGGGTGCAGGCGGTTATGTTCGTGCAGAAAGATGCTCTGCTTTGGAGCCGGCCGCCCAGTAAAACTTTTCGAGATATGCAGAGATTGTGTCCTGCCCAAAGTTCGGTGTCGTGAAGTTGTTCAGGCGGGGCTTCGCGTTCTGTGGGCTGTCAGGGAGCCGTGCCTGCGCAATCCCCCATCATGGTGTTTGAAGAGTCTACTTTTGTCTTGACCAAGGCACCGGCTAAGGCCGCGGCCGAGGTCACTGAGCCCGTGGTGCCAGATCCCAGCAAGAAGCTGGACATACCCCAACGGCCCGCTCCTTCCCTGAACACTGAGTCTGTCAACGCAGGTGAGTAGATATCATTGGTGCCGAGGCCCTGTGTCGTGAGGCTACAGCTGAGAATCTAGAGGATCTGAAAAGGAACAGAACAAGATGTTCAGCCTGCATGATGCTGAGGCCTCGAACTAGATCTTGCTGTATCAGAAGCAATTACATATATGAGTATGGATGTCATTTCTTCATGACAGACGTTTGTAAGTTGGCTGTGGTTCATACAGTCCTCATTTTTCCGGACTTACACGCAGAAACGGAGCACAGCGCGGCTGTGAAGACGACAGCAAAGCCGGCAGCTTCCCCAGTGCCCAAAACAGTAGAGAGCAGCAAACCTATCCAGCAGACACCGCCGACGAGGGAGCCTAGGCGTCCGCAGTGGGATACCTCCCTGGTAAACAAGGCCAGGAATGCTGTAAGGAAGCCGCACCAGCCCCAGTGGTCTCCTGCGGGTGCTGCAGCGCGCAAAGTCAGGCCCGACAGCGCCAATTCCGTGTCTTCGTGGACCCCTCCGAGGGAGAATTGCAACTTAGACCCAAACAAGAGTCCTGCCAGGTCAGGAGGCAGCCCTGTGAAGCATCCTTCGCCATGGACGCTTGAGGGCAGGTCTGTCCTGGACAGGACTGTTGAGGATGAAGGCATTGCAGCAGAGGAGGCCAGGTGTGATCATAGTCCCTACATGCTTGACATGTTGGTCTCACTAAAGGCATATGTCATGACCATACCCCGCTCCTGTGTGTTATGCATGCTGCCGTGTGCCTCTTCTCATTTTGCAAGGCACGCCCTTGACCAACACAGCTGATCATGGCAGCATGCGCACTCAGTGCCTCTCTCCCGTCGGTACAACTTTGGTACTGCCTTGCATGCATACACATCAGGGGCAATGCATGCATGCATGAATGTGCATGGCTGCTGCGCAGCACACACATGACCTGGCATGCTCTGCCAAGCGCACCTGAGACCAGTGCACTCAATTTCGGGCCTGCCTTGCATTCATGTGACTTGCAGCTGAGCCTCGCACACGCCACTCTCATATGTTTATCACAGCTGGCCGCGTTCTTGGCTATGAGGAGACCGCTTCATCCTGTCTGACTTACATGGCGCTGTGCTGCTGCAGGAAGGAGAGTGCAGGGGAGGACCCCCCAAAGAAGCCAAACAGACAGGAGCTGCGCGCACAGGTGTGCTAACGCTTGGTCTCATGGCATCCATGCAGCCATAAGCCATCTCTCACAATAAAGCCCTGTGCCTGGCAGCTCAAGACACATGATGCTGTTTTGTGGTGTGCTCAGCTGCACTGTACAGCATTGGGATAGCTTTCCATGGCTCTGCCCAATTGAGACATGTCGGCAAGCACCTCTGTGCTGTTTGCCTTACAGCGCGACACTGCGCTGCCAGCCTGCCCTGGTGACTGCCGGCATGAGAACCCAAACACCTGCCCTAGAAGATCTAACCTGGCTTATTGTACACCTCAATGCGAGTCCATGTCTGAGACATGCCAAGGCAGTGCGAGCCAAGCCTGGTGCGTGACAACAGAAGTGGTGTTGAACAGTGTTTGGGGGCTTGTAGGCACTGGAGAAGGGCTGGGTGGGAAACGGCACAGGGCGCCAGATTGGGGACCAGGATGACGAGGAGGATGCTACCCCGCGCGCTGACCTCAAGAAGCACAGCCCTACCCAGAGGTCAGTCTTGCTTGCCCTACCCACATGCAAAACCTGGCAGCCCTGAGGGGCAATAGAGGAGACGTACCCTCTCGCAGCCATTGGACCTCCTGTCGGTAGTGTGAAGTCAAACTGCTTGTCTGTGCAGCGGGAATCAGTGGGTGCGTCAGCCAGCAGTGTTTGTTTGGGCGCAGGTTCGGCAGCATTGAGGGCATCATCCGGACATTCACGGGCGATGGGCCCGAGGGCATGGGCGGCCATGGCAAGCACCCGATCGGGATGCCGTCCATCAATTGCCGCGCAGGCGGCGCTGATGAGGACAGGGCCGGCGCACGGGGCGCAGGCGGCGCCAAAAGAGGCCGCAGAGGGGCCAAGTCCTCGTGCACAGGCTGCACTGTCATGTGAGCGGCCACAGGCCTTCCCGATGGGCTCGTTTTCTCAATGCCAATCCTTAGGCCTGTAGCAGGAAGCGCCGCCCGGTGTCCCTCATTTACGTCAGATGTGGGAAATGTCAGGAGTGTGCTCAAGCGCTCCAGAGCATAGCGAGCGGCGCTGGAGCCTCCCGCTCCAAAGCAGGCCTGCACTGGAACTTAGGATACATGACCGACCTACAAGACCAGCTGGCAACCATTGTGCCACATCGTGCTGCAGCCCCACAGCAGCTTTTGAGAGCAAATGCTGTAGAAGGCGCCACTGGCAGCTACCATAAGCTGCCTCTTTCTGCAGATACTTACGGGCCTTCTACAGAGCAAAGCAGATCCAGGAACAGGCTGGGGGAAGCCCTAGAGACTTTCATAGCCCTCATTTTGCTCCCCTAGGCTGCCAGCACACCCTCGGCCAAAGGCCAGACACGCATCTAGACCTGGCACAGGATGGACGGGCAATAACAGGCTGCCCGGGTGGCTGCCCAGCCCAATGCCATCCTTTCTTGCATAGACCAAACCTGTTGAGTATAGAGATAGAGCAGTGCAAGCGCTGCTACGGTCCCAGCCGCAGACACAGCCAGCTCATCCGTCAGCGCTCTGGCCTTTCAAATCGACAATGCAACTTGACATGGAGCACTTCATAGGCATGATTGTGAACTCCAGGCATCCGGCATGCTGGCCAGTATATGAATGGACAGCTATAGCTGTTCTTCAGGGCTTCTGCATTGCATTGCGCGATGTGACTTTTCCTGTCCAAAAGGCAAGGTTTGGGGAAGCAGCTCTTACCACGAGCGCTTGCTGAAAGGCCTGTCACTCTGACAGCCTTGTCAGCAATGTGGAAGACCTGGAATGAGGCAGAGGGCTATGTCCTGTCACTGAAAGCCCAGGTGAGATATATACTGGAACTGCTGTACTAGAGCGATGGGGTGAGCTGAGGTCTACAAGTGCAAATTAGCAGTCCCTTTATACTTTGAATTGGGTGTTGGCACATGCACTTGCTTTTTCCAGTGTCACTTACAAAGCTGTCTGCTTGTGAGACTGGTCTTGCAAGGCCATGGAAACATCAACTACAGTCTAGTCAATGTTTGTTGGGTATCACATGTACATGGGGTTGCGCAATTTATCAGGGTATGTGGCACCAGACGGACCTTATGTGCTGCACCGTCAACAGATCTGCTTGAGTCCTGTGTTCGCATATTCTCTGAGATTAGGTCTGGGTGATGGCTGCTGATATGCACGATGATTTGAGCATTGGTTGAGGATTGTGTAAATTGTCAGATCAACTTTATGGTCTCTCGACATTGAGAACCTGAGGCAAAAGGCTATTGGTTCTTCTTGCAGCAGAGTCTCCAGCCACCACAAGGGGGCACCACAGCTGCCCTTGCATCGGGCTGCAGCTGATTGTATGATGCCAAGGCAATGCAAGCCCTGCCCTATGCACAAATCCTCTCAACCTTCAGCCATGCCAAGCTGTGCTCTGCTGCATCATGCGGGACAAATTGGAATACTGCTTCAAGACTGGTCATGTCAGTGAACGGGGCTGCTGTCTCCGGCCTGGCACATGCCCGGGACGCTGCAAGCAGCTTGTTCTAGCAGGGAATGACATCTCCGCAGCTCTGCTGCCGAGCTGATGCTGCTCTCTACCAGGGGCTGCACCCCATATCGCTTGTACAGCTTGAGGATCGCTCCTGTGATGCTCTCTGCTGCCTCCACGCCGTTCAGATACTTGTCGCTCAAGAAGACTCCATTCCAGGGCCTGTACTTCATCTGTGCGAGGAGCCTGCACGGACATTGGCCTCAGGTGACATAGCTCAGGGATGACACATGTGAGGCTGCAACCTGAGTGCTGCAGGGAAGCTCCTGGGAAGATCATGCGGTCTGTGCTTTACCCATATCAATCTGATTGACCCCAGCTGCAAAACTGCCCACATGTTGAGGCGCTTTATAGAGCCAATTGTTGTGTTAATCTGGCAGGCAGAGGCTATATACCCCATGATGAACAGAGAGAAGCTGCTATGCAAAAGATGCTCGCCTCTTGGTTGGGAGGAAGATGCTCCCAAGAAGCTCTACATTCCCCGAGCCGTCTCCGGGCGCCTGCTTGCTAGCAGTTTCTCGCAGGAAATTGAGGCCATCGTCTAGACGCTTCAGGTCTGTGCCCATCTGCAGCAGTGGCATGGTCCTTCAATATGAGGGCTTTCTGCTTGAGAATAGAGGAGATCTCTGACCACGGCAATGCACACAATACAACCTCGACCCTTGCAGCACCCCATCCATTGGATGAACCATGTACTTCAGAAGATCTCTATACTGGCCTGCATGTTGTCAGAAGAACAGTGAACTTGTTGAACAGTACAGTGGAGGCCTGCTCACCTGCAGGTATATGCCGGTAATGAGGCCGTTGCCATGTTTCAGCTTCTGCTCGAGCCTGTGCCTCTCAGCCGCAAGGTCCGCATTGTTGGGAAAGTAGGGGTTGTAGCACACATACAGCGGCAGGTGCTTGGGAAAGCTCTTGTCTTTCTGGGCCATTTCCAAAGCCTGTAGACATGAAGATATGATACTTCAGTAGCTGTCTCAGCTTGCAATAGATGTGCACTGGTCTGGCTGTATGTCGGGTGCGCGTAGCTGATACCACAATGGCAATCAATCACTTGAGCTTGTTTCAGCAGTCAGTTTCCATGTTGCAAGATTGGCCTAGAACATTGAGTGGAAATAAAGGACCGCGGCAATAGCTGGGGAGCGGTAAGGACAGCGGCGTGTGGAGCTTCCATTGAACAACAATTCAGTGGCTCCTCTCAATGCAGCCGAAACCCACCCCTATAGTGTCCAGCTTCCTCTTCTTGCCTCCCCCAGACACAAGCATGACCGCAGCTCTGCCATCGAGCGCTGCCATGTCAGTGCAAAATGTCCTGAAAGCTTCATAGGATCGCTCCACGTTGGTGTGGTAATTCCACTTGAGGGAGTAGTGCGCACAGACATCCGTGCCCGGGACTGCCCGGAGGATTCTCCGGCAGCTGCCCAGCAGGTCATCCTCCTTCGTCTGCAACAGGCCCCCTGTGTCTTAGTCCTCACATCTATGGGCGTATGCTGGATATATGCGGTGCCTAGAAGCTCATCAGACACTCAGGCTGCGGCCCGGCAGCAGAGTACAGCAGTAGCCTCACATCCTGCATCCTCATTATTATGCCCTGCTTGGCTCTGAGTGCCTTACAGGATGCGCTCATCTAAATTTCCGGCTGTGGGCTTGATGCTCGTGCAAACATGAGCCCCCTGACATTGGCTGGGCTGCGTGACAGATGAGGTGGCTTGTCCCCTGACCCTCACCTTGTTTGTCAGGTTGATGTGCTTGATGCCACTCTCCTTCAGGAAGGGTATTATCCTATCTTGCAGCTCCGGCTTACTTTTGAAGAAGAGCTCCAATCGCCACTGCAGACTATAGCAGGTTCAAGCAGGTTTCCAAGAGCAAGAGTCCCTGGCATTGCTGCCCAGAGACCCACGATTTGGTTGACTTCACTTCACTGTCAGAGTATATGTACCTGCCCGGTCATAGTGCCGCCATGTACAGAATTAGCATGTGTATCCTTGCTATCGGCCACGCATCTTCTCAACACGTACTCCGAGACTGAGCATGCTTGGTGTTTACCGACACATTTCGCAATGGCACAACGTGCTGATGCTGCCGCTGCAAGGAACAAATATTTTCACAACACAGTATATCATCAGAGCATAAGAAGGGCCAAGTCCTGATCATGTTTACCTCTTTCCGAGATCGTGGCAGCCCAGGCTTTCGGAGTAGTAGCTTCCCCTCCCTGGGAATCTGCTCAGGGAGGGGAAGCTGTAGCTCGACAGGGGTTGGAACAAAGTATGGCTGCTGCATCTGCATCTACTCTCCATAGATCTGGGCTTGTGTCCCTCACTCAAGGATATGCATTGGTCACGATTTGGCTGTGTCCCTTCCCAGAATACCCGGTGCGCATGATTGGCGTTAGCCATATAGCCGTTTTTGCTATGTTTGCCCTGTATCAAATTTGATTCAATCCACCATGACATGCAATGCACTCTACACAACACAAGTGTCACCTCTCCTACAAACCAAAGTGGAACCCCTGTAAAGCTTCAGACTTGTTGGGGAGCATCAGGAAGCTCCCAAAGGAACGGGACCATGCTACTCCACATGCCCAGAAAGCTGGTTTCACCAGTGCAAAAGCTCACAGGAAGGATCATGCTGAAAGACCAAAGATGGGAGACAGTGTATGGTGGAGCCCATGCAGCTGCACAGCTAACGGAACAACCTCGCCATGGTCACACTTATACCAGATTCTCATACAGTGTCACTCAGCTCATCTGCATGCTGTGACCCAATACTACACCTTCGCCTCAATCTTACGGACCAACACAGTTCTCACACAACAGATACACACTGAATCACTTCCAAGTCCAACATGCATGGCCACGGCGTCATCATTGTGAGAGGGCGGCCGTCTGGGCTGCAGAGGCGTGTGGGTACAGGATGTCATAGTGGCCGGGCCTGTAGAGCACATGCACCCACGGCTGAACAGGCTTTGACACTTTGGCGTCCTGCTGCATGGCCTCCGGAATGAAGTCATGGTGGTTCACCATGGTGCTGTCATTGCCTAGTCCGGCCATGGCAGTCGCCATGCTCATGTCCAGATAGATCACCCTCACAGGCACCTGGACATACATCAGCCACAGTGAGGCTCGGCTCCCTAACAGGACTGCCAGCAAGCTATATCAGTCGGAATCTCATGTGCTGTTGCCTGACCTGATCCTGATTGCCCCAAAGCCAGTGTGTGAAGAGACTGTTCATGCCAGCACCACCAAATCAGCAGCCAGCACAGGAGGCGCTTACCAGCAGGGCATCTGTGAGGGCCACGAGCTGAATGTGGTCGCTCTCCTCTCCCATGGGTTCTACATACTTCGTGCAGAATTGCTGTACGGTCACATCATCATCGCACAAGCCCTGCGCAGCACCACGCCAAGCACAGTCAGCATCTCTGCGCATGACGTGTCTGACCATCGGTAACGCTGTACTGCATCCTATCTGTTGGTCCAGAGGGAACTTCAAGTCAGACACTGCAAGAGCAGGGCAGCAGCCATACATTGTATGTTCATGCCCAGCCAGGCATGGTATCTGTCATGGTTCACATGGGGTGAAAGAACATAGTGCAGGTGCACCTGCGTACCATGACAAAGGGTGCGAAGAAGTCTGTACGCCGCTGGATCTCTGCGCTCGTGAGCAGCCGCAGCAGCATCACTATCATGGGCGACAGCATGCTGTCCCTGCGCCCGCACCCAGCACTCATCAGACACTTCCATCACAACGCATCGATCATAGCATTGTCTGAGTACTCACTGACACTTACGCAAGATCCTTAAGTAAGTCATCTCTCAGATAACCTCGAAGTATGAAGAGCTGCTGGAGACTGCCTGAGATGCGCACCTCATGTTTTCCTCGAGCATGGCGGTCTGCAGCGGCTCTTCAGTTCCCAGGGAGTTGAGCTGGTCGATAACGACCTCCATGGCATCCTCAAAGACCAGCTCCTGAAACCCGGCTTCCACCAGCTTCTTCTTCCACTGCCGCAGACACGTCACCACCCTGCAAGTACACTCACAGCTCTCGTGGTGCTCCTTACCAATATTTGCAGTGTATCACAGGGGCCAGTCTTAGCAACAAATGGCCTGGCGTCTCCAGAAGCATATGGAGTACTCCAGCTCCACCAGCCTCTGCTTCCAATGGCATTACAATGCCACTACACTGCAGGTGTTGTCTCTGTTGTCTAGCAGGGAGAGCTGCAATGAATCGCAAAGCTCTCTGCTGTCACCCCAGCCACTGGAGTCCACAAGGGAAGTGCTCTAGCTCAGGCACAGATATAGCCGAGGCAGCACCCTGATGAGCAGAGAGCAGGGTGCGGAGCTGACCTGTTCCTTTCTTGAAGGTCGTCGGTGTTGACAAGCTGCTCCATGTACCCAAAGATGAATGCTCGATAGGCGCAGTTGCCATCCCCCCGCGTCCGCCTGATGGATGTGTACTGCTGCTCCAGGCTGCGGATCTTATCCCTGAAGACCGAGCTTCCATCCTTGTATTCTGCAATTCCAAAAAGAGACTTATGATGTGCAGTAGTGATGAAGGTATGGATACAGCTCAGGGATGTTACCAGAGCAGGGCAGAGTGTGAGGCAATTGCTCATACGTCTATTACTTGAAGCGCCTTAAGGCCAGCCAAGTCTATTGAGTAAGGCTTACCTGCTTCAAGAGATGCAAGAGGCTCAACATCGCCCACGAAGGGTAGCTTGTCAGCAACCTCAGCCCTGCCCACAGACATGAAGTATTCGTATGACATTTACTCACCAAGGAGCCCAGGTAAGCGCCAGAGCAGCTCACAGGCACACCGAAAGAATGCCTGTGGTGTGCAGAGCATGTGGCTGTCATTCGCACCTGATGGAGTTCTCCTGTGCTATGATCTGCTCATCGGTGGGTCTAGAGCTTGCTTCTGGGGCAGGTAAGGCCAACAGTGGTGTCGATGTGACTATCTCAGTTGTCTTCTGCTCCTCACAGCTGTCTCCTGGGGCCGCTGAAACGCTGTTTACCGAAGTATGGAGAGTGTTTTCAGCAAGGCTGACATTAGCAGACGGAACGTCTACATGCTCGTATGGTCTGCTTTCTGCGTCATCAGTGAAGCTCTCTCGTTCCTGATGGTGTGAGATGGTGCCAATTGAGGACGCTGCTCTTGCAGGGCTGTGTCCGCCCTGCGAAGCGGATGCTACCATCGCCCCATTTTTATGCCAACGCACTATTGTGCCCTTCACCTCTGCTTGATAACTCCTGCGTCAGAAGATTCATACGGAGTGGGCTCTGGGCAATGGCCTGGCCTGATCTGGACATCGCAGTTTTCGAACTCACAGCAGGGCAGCTTGGGCTGACATCCTTGGATGGCTCTTGTACGCTCTGTAGGCTCTCTGGGAAGTTTACCAGGACTGTGTGCGGACAAATAACTCTCGACAGCGAGATAGCAGCCTTGAGAGTCCTAGTTGGGACTAGGCAAGCCTGTGCTTGACAGACAAGCATAAGATGCTCTGCTACTCCGCATGCACGCAGTCCCTTGCCCGAAGGTCGAGATGTATCTCGCTCTGACTGCAGCTACCAGCAGTCGACGGTTAAAATAAAAAAGCTGACAATATCAGCGATGTCTAGCCAGCGATCCTCGAGGCTTCAACTCCCCAGGAAACCCAAGGTGTGACACATGCATTGTAGTCCGCGCTTCCACAAATATCCCACAGCTCTGGGCGGAACGCATTGTGCTGTCATGTGCTATAGTGACTTTCTGGATTTGCAGTGTGTCAGTGCTCCAGCTCGGGCATCAAGGAGGGAGCAGCAGCAGATTGATGAGGCTACACAATTCAGCCTGAAGAGTCCCGCAGCATCTGTGGGGGCCCAGAGGCACGGGAATGGAGCAGGTGCAACATCTCGCATTTCTGCCTTACCTGAAGGAGCTTGGGGATATGCCAGCTGCGAGAAGGAATCCAATCTGCACTCTCAGTGCTGTGCTGTACTTCAGATCAGCATGCATGCTCACCTTGGCATAGACCTCCCTGAAATGTTGCACTGAGCCAACAAGGTGCTGTCGCAGGTGCCACACCCTCAACCATAGGTGACTTGATGGAGCAGCATTCTGGAATGGTTGCGAATGGCGCACAAGCAGACAGCGGGGGTAACAGGAGTGAGAAGAAAAGCCCTGCAAGCTTTGCGGTGCATCTGGACGACTCACCTGCCTCTTTCCCAGAGGAAAGCAAAAGAAGCCGGACAGCCAGCAAGTATGCACACAACTCCTGACTTGTGGTGTTGCAAGTGCAAGAAGTGTCCTCGGCAAGGTGTTCTCCAGGTTCTGCGGTGCAACCTGCCTTATATGAGCACAGCGAGCTGTGCATCACCACAGCATTTGGCTGAGACATAAGGACATTGGCTTTTCCTCATGCAATCAGACCCTCCCGTGTAGGAACTACAGGAAAAAGACGGGTCATCAAATTTGTGAGGAACTTACAAGTATTTTGCAGGAAGAGGCAGCTGCTTGAAGATAGCGAGGACGATGAGCACAATCGGAAGGGCAAAGGCAGCAGCAGCAGCGAGCAGAGTGCAGCTGGGGAAACAGGGGGTGAGTCAGGCTCGGAGTTTTCAGGGGATGAGAGTGAGTCCAGCGAGGATGCAGATTCAGATGTGGCCGACTCAGAGGATGAGGAAGAGGTCAAAGCGCCCGCAAAGAAGCCAAAGCAGGCAAGCACCTCTCAGCTTGCAACATTTGAATGGTGATAGACTTTTCAGTTGACAGGCATGAGAGCCAGAATATGTGCAGGTGAAGGCCAAGGCAGCAGCGCCAAAGCCAAGAGCTGCTCAAAAGACAACCAGTGCAGCATCAGGTCCAGCAAAGAGCAGCTCTGCAGCAGCATGCACGGCACAGGTGCACAAGACAACACCGCTGGTGCATGTGCAGACGACGCTCCCAGCCTCAAGAGAATGCCCAGTGGAGGAGCCTATTGCCCTGAATAGCCAGCTGGATTGACATTCGTGGCTTGCAGTGCATAGTGAGATACTCATGCTACGCACAGGTGACTGCTTCTGCGGCCAGATCTGGCCCCGCGACCAAAGCACAGCAGCCGAGCTCCGGAGGCACTTCGCTTAAAGGCGCTGCAGCCCAGCAGTCAGGTAAGAATGGCCACACTGTCGCCAAAGAAAAGAGCTTGTCCTCACTTCAGCAGGCACATCAATAATTGATGACGGCGGCATGCACTGATCAGAAGTTGAGTCATGGACTAATTGCAGGATGAGAATGTTCTGAGCGCAGCTGTGGGCGCATAACTGCTGAGTGTCATGCAGGTGCAGGTGCCAAGGCAGAGGTCAGGCAGCCGCTGCAGCCACAGAGGGAGCTCAACGCAGCCTCAACTCTGTCTGCAGCCCCCAGCAAAGGGGCGCCTCAGAGCAAAGGTGCTGCTCTTGTCAACAGTTTATGGCAGAGAGCTGAGCCCTGTTTTCCGCTGTCAATCACGTCTTGGGTGCACACATGCGGTCATGCTGAGTTGGCAGTGCAATATCACCTTCTGCAGAGCCTCTGAACACCCTGCTGAACCTTAGCAAATTGGCATGGTGGAGGCTCTGTCTTAGCCCACCTGTGCCAGCATGGATAAGGGCACAGACAGGGTGTGACTGCGCAGGCGCTGCAGTGGCGGCCCCAGCAGCAGCTACAGCAGCAGTTGCTGTGCCTGCCAACTCTGCCAACGAGCAGACGCCAGTGCTGAAGCGTCTCAAGCCTGGCGCTTCCCTGGCCGCCATCCTCTCTGGAGGTCCTGTGTATAGGTGCAGCCACCTACATCCTTCAGTTTTGCCCAAGCGCACCTGCATACTGCCTGTCCCCCGGGTAGCCAGCTGCCGACATTGGTCTTGGCAGGCCCTATTTTGTGCGCAGTGGGAAGATTGTGGCTTCAGCACAGAGTTCATATGAGACACTCTGTTGTGAAGGAAACCTGTCTTACTCTAAATGTGAGTGTCAAGTGCTTGTATTGCTAAAAGTACAGCAACGAGGTGCAAGTGTTGCAATGAGGATCTCCAAGACCTCTCAGCATGCAGAGGCATCACTTTATAGTTGCCTGTGCTCTGCAGGGTGCCAGGTCTGCGACGGGCTGGGGGCATCAAACTTCATAACGTGGGGCCAAAGCAGAAGTAGGTGACTTGGCATCACATTGAGGACGGGTCTAGCAATCAGGATTGCTGCACAGCATGCGTCCTCTGATGAGTAGTACTTGTGAGGCCCCGGGGGTTGTGTCACAATTTCACTCATCATAAGACACTGCTTGCTTGTTTGGAGTAAGGGCAAGACAATTGCAAGGATCATGCCCTTTCTTGAGCCAATTGCTCATGGCACTATCTACATGCCTCTTCATGCACGAGGGTTCCAAGATGTTGTTAGATGACCTGTGAAGCGCATTCAAAGACGAGGCTTGCAACGCAATACTCAACTCACTGGCTCCACCCACTTCCTGACAGTCAAGATTGCGTCCGCAAAGGCTGCTGGTGCCTCTTGCGGCAAGTTGTGCCCTGCCGCAACCTGCCGATGCTCATGGCGCGCAATGAATTTGTCCTTTTGATGTACGGTGCCTCCCGGCTTCAACGGATCTGCTAAGCCATCCAAGGTCACAGCTGGCACCCTTATGCCGGGCTGGCCTGCCAGGCAATCCTCTAGATCCTGCAGTGCCGGATCGCCAGCGCTGCAACCCATATTGTGCCTGTAAGCATGGACCACAACAGGCACAAAGTCTGGGTTGTCAAAGGCCACGGCTGTCTGCGAAAAGGTGGCGTCACTGAACATCCAATGGGGGGACCACTGATTCCAAAGCATGCGGCAGAGTTCTACTCTGTGCTTAGCCAGGCAGTCCTGCCCACGCTTGCTTTGGAACAGGTGTTGGTACCACATCACGTGTTCCAGCTCGGGCAAGCTTGCCTGCAACATGGTTGTGCCGATTTTAGCCACCTTGAACACCAAATTGGGGCAAGTAAGTAGTTTCCACCAAGGGCAAGGTGATTACAAGTGCACGTTAAGGAGCAGGCAGCCATCACACGAGGAATAGGGCCTTCTTCGCGCCTGTTGCTGTTCCACAAGGTTGATGATGTCGTAACTGGCCAAAGAGACAAGCCCTGCTACTTTTTGCGGCCAAAGGGCAGTCACCACGCAGGACGCCAAACCCCCCCAGTCGTAGCCTGCAACGCACGGCGCCGACCTCTTCAACGCTGCTGTTCAAAACACAGACCATGCACAGCAGGCCTTCACAACAAAGGTCTGGATTTTTACGCTAAACAGGCGTGAGCAACCTGGATGACATAGCAAGACATGCTGCCAGTTGAAGAGCACGCGGTAGGCTTTGCTGGGGTGAGACATCCAACCTGCAACAATGGCGCCCTCGAGCCCAAGGGCATCCAACAGTGCTAACACATCAGATCCCAGCGCCGCTTGCTGGCCGCTGCGCATGGTGTCGTCAGACAGGAAGCGCGTGAGCCCAAAGCCCCTTAGATAAGGCCTGATGACTCGAGCACCATGACTGGCTAGCAATGGCACCACCTGCCAAGGATGACCACAAGAGCATACTAAAGGCCTTGTGACTGCAGGAGACATCACACATCATATTTCTGCAGGTTTACCAGCAGGGATGCATCCCAGACCATAGAACCCTGCCAGAGCTGTTGAGATGCCGTGAACAAGATTGTGGTGGGCATGCTGCACTGACCTCGTCATATGCATGAACATCGTATGGGAAGCCATGCGACAGGACGACTGGCCACCCGTCCGCAACACCATCTTCAAGATATGCAATGCGCAGAACGCCAGCATTTACAAATTTCACCTCAGCAGACATTTGGACACCTGCGCAAATATCAGTCACCATTGCCAGGTTGCCAGACTGTGTTTCCCGTACGAGATATAAGCAAGAGCTCTGTGTAGCGCGCAATCGCGGTGAATACTATTAAATGAATGGACCCGGGCCCCTGAGCAGGGGACTCCCATGCTAGCGTAGGAGTCTATACAGTTCGTGGCTGGGCAATCTGGGCAGCTTCGCTTGCCTACCAAGCTGGCAAAGTCTACCTCAGACAGAGACTGGTGGACTCTCCTTTGTAGCATGATGAGCGACATGACTACTGGAGAGGTCCTCGAATCTCCAACCTTACTATCACTACCTGAGGACCTCTTCATTGCCATCGCCTCCCGGCTTGACGACCGGGCCGTATGCAAATTGGAGCTTGCAAACACAAGACTCTATAATGTCTTGTTACAGTCCAATTGCGCTTGGCCATGCGAGAGGCGGCTCGATCTGCTGCAGTTCGGAAAATGGCTACCTACTCCCGAGACCTTAAGGTCCGCCCTCAGCTTGCGATCAAGCTGGGCTGGTCTCATGCCTTGCAATTCAGCTTAGAGATTGCTTAAATGTGCATGCAAGTGCGATGAAGGATGCCCCACAGGTAGCTTCAGAAGAGGAGTTGGAGATACAGCCACATCGTTTGCAAGTCCCATGCTGCGAAGGTGCTTGAAGGCAGGAAAAGCGTCAACAAGCAGAGCGCAAGCTGCACAGTGCCACCGCTGCTGCCTTCTCTGCTGGAAGCCTGTGCCCCTTCAGCTCAGCTCTCCCTTACCATTACGCGGGGTAAGGCAAGCCAGCTGTGCAAAGGCATAAGGACGATTCACTTGTGCTGTCGAATACGCACGGCATGGCCATTTGGTCCTTGCAACATCAATTGAGGGCCCTCTTGCACCAGCCTTTGGCATCGTATGAGGGCGCATTATATGCATTCCACCCAGGCCGGCTTCAAACATGAGCCTGTCATGACGGTGCAGAGGCCGCCGTCATTGGTTCCACGCTGAATAGGCCATTCTGATCCGTAGGTGGCGGAATGCTTGTAGCAATGGCCACCAACAGCTTGGCGCTTGGTGCTAGCCCTGAGCTCTCCTCCTTCGGGGCACAACTGAAGCACCATGTGACAGAGTTGGAGGTACCCATGAAACCCGGAAAAGGCAAAGGGCAACATCTGGAGATTCTTGGCAAGCTCACAGCCTTGCAGAAGCTCAAGGCTGGTTACGGGCATCCCTTAGGAGAGTGGCATGGGTTGTCAGGGGAGAAGGTTGCCTTGAAGCTACCACACCTGGTCTCCTTGACCTTATGTGGCTTTGGGGAAGGGCAGGTTGTCCTGTCATGCCCCAAGCTGGCTGAGGCACAGCTTACGGACCTCCACCACATGTGTATTTGGGTGGAGAACGAAGACCTGACTTCCCTACATCTTTCCGACTGCAGAGGTGTTCAAATTGCAATGGCTTCTCCAAAGGACCGGTTTAGAAACCTCAGAAAGTTAGAGGTCTGGTATTGCAGCGAGGTGGACAGGCACCTCATAGAGTATGCTGACCAGGTGAAACGTCTAGAAGTGCTGAAGTACAGACCCTTTCCTGCAGCATGCATGCCAACAAGCTTCCCACAAAGTCTCAGGACAGTGGACCTCTATGCTCTAGATTGGTCCCGCAATCTCCCAGCAGGACTTGAGCAACCATATGAGCTGGAAGATCTCTGGTTCAGCACTGACTGCAGACACTGGGACATTGAGAGCCCATTGCCTGAGCTCCTTCCTATAGATAGCCTCAAGCTTGTATCGCTGTCATTGGGTTGTCATTGGTACTATAGGTGTGAGGGCAAAGGGCCCTTACAGTATACTTACACCGAGGGAAGAGAGGGCATCCCCAGACGGTGTATCATGCTGTAGGATGTAGATGCTCAACCACGGAAGTGCTTTCTTGAGACACAAGACAGCTACAGGAGGGCACAATACTGCTTGAAGTCAGCAATGGGGGACAGGGCTGTGCAGACCTGCCCTTTGCATGATCAGGACCAGATGTGCTGACAATTATTGCCATTATGGTGTACATCATTGATGTAACATCAAGCTGGCAAGTGTAGGGCTTATCAAGTTGGCCGTGGTATAGTGGTATTGTGGTATATACCACTATACGCACGTACACTCCATGCATGGCCAATCAACTGTTGAACTGCAATGTCTGTATCTCTAGAAGCACAAGACCCGAACCTCAGATGCACCTGGAGTAGTATGCTAGTATAATAAGGCATCTCAGAGAGAAACATTACAGCCACCTACTATGCATGTGCTGATCTTGGGTGAACTATAAGCTTGCGCTGTTCCACAGCATCCACTTGGATGGCTGCAGAGACTATGGAATGCCTCACACGGGGCCTGGTTCCGCTGTACAATAACAAGTACACCTTGGACCCAGTAAAATAAGTTTGATTGGCTGTGCTGGAGCCTCTGGACTAAAGTCTGGTCGTGAGTCCAAACATGATCTGCGGGTGATCTGCGAGCAGCAGCATACCCTTGGTTGCCTTTCAAGGCTTAAATATCAAGCAAAAAGGAGTTCAGAATGGCTGCTAGCAACGAAGAGATTGCTCAGGGCCTGAAGATGGCAGAGCAAGAAATGGAATACAAAGTTGACCTGTTCAACAGGTAGGCAGCCAAATTGCTGCCTGCGTACTCCAGAAGGTCATGTCAAGCAGTAGCGCAGAATACATCGTCATTGAAACACCCGTTTCTCGTACGCCGTTGATTCCGGTGTGATTTCGTCCAGGATGGTGTCCACATGTTTCGAGAAGTGCATGGACAAAAGGTGAGGCTAGCTTTCCTGATAATGCTCTGTCTGCAAGTAATGGGAAGCAAAAAAGCTTTGGCGATGCTCTTGCCGGAGCTCAGCGGCTTCTGCATGGGAACGGCGCCTGTCAACAGCTGGTCCACAACATGTTCTGTCCTCCATGTGTCTCTCAAGTAAGAGGCCCTGTCATGGCTTGGGCCAGGCAGCAGAGGTGGCTCATAATACATACCATCCACAGGTACAAAGAGGGCGACCTGAATGTTGGCGAGAACAGCTGTGTTGACCGCTGCGCATCCAAATACTGGCAGGTGACAGGCATTGTGGGTCAACTGCTTGGCGGAGCGCAGCAGTGACAATGCATGCAGCAGAAAACTACTGCTAGTAGCCAGCATGCGCTCTGAGGGTTCTGCCGAGAGCAGCCGAGATGTTTCCAACCAGCAGGAACATAGCAGCCATATTGGGAAAGGAAGGGGAGTTGCTTTGCAAGGCTGCATGAGATGTGGCAGGGTCTGCAATATCTCTTTGACATCTAAGGAAACCCAGCAACAATTCTTCTGAAAGCAATTGCAAGACCACAAGGACTTTCACGACACAGCACTCAGGAAGGGAACCCTTTTTTGCGGACCAGCTTGATGAACAGCTTACAAGGAAGATGCTGCAGCTGCTTTATGATGGCAGCTCAGTGCAATACAGACACAATCATAGGTGCTGTGGCACTCGATGTTGCCAGCTGCGCAATCCTGATATGTGACTCCTAACTGAATCCTTGTGCCACGTTGTGCTGACGCCAAGGTTACCCACACCCCTCCAATGGGAAGGCGTGCTAGCAGCATAGGCTGTATCTGCATCAGTGTCCTGCCTAATCGTAGTTTTCCAGCAGCAATAGACGCTCAATGCTTCTTGCTAATTACTAAGCTCAACACTTCCTCTTAGAGCGTAAGATCCTCCCACAGCCACCCTTATATGCAAAGTGGAAAATCGCACGAGGTATCCCTGGTGCCTCCCAATAGAAGCTCAGTTGCGCAATGTCAGAGGCCTATCTGCTTGTTCAGCAATTCTGTGGTAAGTCAGCTAAGTCACTGCGCTGTCACAGCCTTCAGAAACGCGCAGAGCTCTAGAACTTTGCAGAGGTCCAGCGGTAAAGCCGACAGGTGCACTCCCGCAAATGTCCTGTCACATCCTGTCACAAGCACGCAGTGGTTCTTGTTCCACTGCAAACCAGCCTGCCATGAAAGTAATCTGGTTGCTACTCAAAACTGGGCTGTCTCTTAAGCTCACTCTATCTCTACCTCCTCAGGCCGGCTCAACTGTCACTACCTGCGTGCAGCTGCATGCGTATCTCCTGCCTGTTCGCTCAAAATTGCCTGAGTCATGAGCTTTGTCTCACGTCAAATCTGCCTTGTATCTGCAAAATTGCCCCGACAACTGCTTGAGGAAGGAAAGAAAGAAAGGTTGCAGGTGACTAGGGTGCTTCTACTCTACCAAAACTTGGAAAGCTGAGCAGGACTGCTGTGCAGGTCCTGCTGACAGCTGTCACCGCTTCTTGGGAGCAGGGAGCTCCTTCTGGTTCTCGGTGCCCAGAATCTGGGCGGCCAGGCTGCTGACAACTATGAGCCCGGCCCCTGCCCAGCCCAGGCTGCCCCAGCGCTCCCCGAGCAGCGCATACGCGAAAGCTGCGCCCAAAACTGGCTCCATGGTGTAGATGATTGCCGCATCTGTGGAGGAAACATCATGCAGCGCCACCACCTGAATATCACAAGATTTATCGGACTCACTCCTAAGAAGCCTTATCAGCACTGTAGCCGGCACGCATCTCATGCAGTATTACCGCCCGTGCTAAGCCCCAGCCCTTTTGCTACTTCGCACCATGAGAGAACCACACTCGAGCCAGGCTAATGCTACCAAAAGTTCTTAAAGCAGTGATTGAATGTGCACATGCAAAGGACTTCTTGGCCTGAACTCCTGATGATAGCATGCCATAAAGTAGTGAATGCAGTACTGTCAAGGCAGCATGATCAGACTTCTGCTGCAGCAGGTCTTCAGGCAAATGATCAGCAACACGCTCAACCCACCTCAATCATTAGGACAGCGTCTGTGCTCATGATGCCTGTATAGACAATTTGCCACCAGGGAATGCCGTCCTGCACCATCCTGTGTATCTGCGCTGGCAGCTGCATCAAGTGCTCCACCTCCTGAAGCATTCACACAACCTCTCATGCATCCGACCAGGTGTCCCAAGAATTTGCTGCCCGTGAGGCTTAGATCCCTCATGACGCCTATTGGGCTGCCAAAAATACAAAGTCGAAGGTCTAGAGGATTACTGCCACAACAGTCAGAGCCACAGTCGCATGCATCCTTCAAGTTTGCCTCACAGATACCCTGCCGCTAAATACCTCATCAGCACTCTAGCATGATTTCTGGGATTATGAAAGAGCTCACCTTGGGGTGAGTTGCTGCAGCAGCAATTGCCATGATGCTTGCAACAGTGGTCAGTGCAGCAGACATGAGAGGCAAGGTCGCAGACTTGTTCAGGCGCCTGCTGATGATCTCAGTCCTGAACACCTGCGTGTATGAAATCTGCCTCAGCCTTGCTCACTTTTGCAGCCTCTGAAAACCTCTCAGCGCATCCCTTTCTCCGGAATCCCACAAGAAGGCTGACCCACTCCTTGTATGCAGCCATCTTGGATGAACAGACAGCACGTGGAGATGCATAGGAGTGACTGCGAGAAGCGCCAGGAATACGTTGCTGACTATAATGAAAGGACCACCAGGCCAGGACCCTCAACTATGGGCACGCTGCTGTAGCATAGTGGACTGCTTGGGCAGATGCTGACCCAAGCCTTCACACCAGCGGTCTGTGCCCACCTGTATGCCAAAGAAGACGGCGCTGGCGAAGCTCCAGGCGTCCCCAGAGTTGGGCATGATGACGCCGCCCTTCTCCACCAGCAAGGCCACCCCCGCCAGCGCCATCAGCGCCGACACATACGTCAGCGGCTTCACGTCCGCCTTCCCCGTGGCCCCGGCTAGCAGCGGCACCACCAGAACCTGCACGTGCCATTGATTCGCATCAGCACCAAGACAGATGCCAGGGGCTGACCACCCGCTTTGCCCCGACAACTGGCAGCGTTCGGACCCTCTGAGACTCCCCGTAGTATACTTCCTGTCTTGAAGCCAGTGTAAGGCGAGAGAGTGTGTAGCACGAGGGAGCATCTCTATGGCACAAGTGAAGGGCATGTACTACCGCTGCAGCTGAGATACTGATCCATGAGGGGCACTGCTTGGCAATGTCTTACCGTGAAGGTGGATATAAAAGAGGCTCGTGAGGCATCAGTGGTGATAAGTCCCTCTGCCTGAGTCAGATACCCTGCATCCATCAGGCCCACGTCTTTACATCAGCAGCTGATTCACTCTAACTGACCAAGATAGCCCCTGATGGTGGGAGCGCGAGCCTCGTGTATGGGCAGCCATCCCTCCGACGGATCTGCGGCTTTGGATGTCATGACGCTTGTGCTTCAGTGCAGGGCAATGCGACAGCTACAATTCAATAGGACTATGATTACAAGTCGTTTGTGATGCTAGGTAATATGTAAATCACACCACTGCCTTCTGGGGAGCAGACAGGAGAAGGACGTCCCCTGCGTCATGACAGGACAGAATAGGTCCACCAATGACTCACCAAGACCCATCCATAGTCCAAGCTCTAGGCCGCCCCGCCAGATCTTCTTATTGGCCAGCGCCTTTTTGAAAAAGGGCGAGAAGGCCGCAGCTGCAACTGTAAACCTGCATAGTCACAAGCACATGTGTCGACTCTGGCATGAGGCCTTAAATCAGCATTGGACTGAAATTATGTGATTGCATGCAATGCCAGTCAGGCTTGTACCTCAGCAGGGCAAATATGTACGGGTCAAAGCTTCCTTCGCAGTCCTTCACTACAACCCAATTGGAGGCACAAAGGACTACCTGCATGGCATTAGGCAAAGATATCTCAGAGAGGGCTGCAACATTCCCGGGAGACACATACAGGGCAAGAAGTGGGGGCAAGCAAGTGAAATCTCACCAGGATGTTCAGCAGTACCAAGCCCTTGCCCCGGGCTGTCCATTGCCGGAAGTTTATGGCGTTCTTGAGTTTGCTGATGGCTGCAAAGGCAATCTGGAAAGACACCACATCTTCTAAGTGAACGTACTGTGCATGCTCTGGGAGGCATGGGCTTTGCTCGGCCCCAAGATGCTACTTAGAGAGCTTTCCATTTTCATATGAGCCCATACAGCATGCACAAGAGCGTGGAATCACACACCTGCTGCTCTGCCTGAGCTACTGCTTGTATTGCAGGCTGGGCTTTATGCACGGCTCTGTCTGCCTTTTCAAGCAGCTTTCTGAGCCCCAGAGAGACCAAGCTTTTCCTGTATCTAAAGCTAAATCGCGATCTCCGTCTGAGGTCATCTGAGCCTCTGCAAAGGACAGCACGATCGACGCGCCTGGGCAGAGCCAAACTCATGGGCTGCCTGCTCGGCCTGTGACAGCTCAGACGCATCTCGCCCATTGCTGCCATTGACTGCTGCTGGCTCAGCCCGCAGGCGAGGACAAGCAATCCGAGTCACGTTTCAGTAGCTTCCAAGCCGAATTCACATCTCTCGCAAAATTGCCCAATTTGGACTTATTGGTAGTCTATCACACCTTCACTCGCACCAACCTCTCTCTCTCGCCGCTCACTCTCTCTCTTACGAGTATAAAGCAGTTAGATACTCGACGCAAGTGTCCATGGTGGCAGATTCATAGAGCCAAGATTGGACATAGTGCTCTCGGGACTTTCCACCTTTCTTCCCAGCTGATGCAGTGCTGAAGGAGGGAATATGTTATCTTGTTGAACTTCTGAGCTGTCTGTTTGCATACGAGACCCCCATCGAGACACACCACACCTCTCTTTCCAGGTCCAGAGGCCCATCAGACATAGGCACTCGCCTCTGCTCATGCAAGGGTTGCAGCAGTGAGGGCTTAACAACATTCACGCAGCAAGAGGATGGCCTCTTCTGCTTCCACTGATCCGTTCTACCTCGTGAAAGACGACATCCAAGCATCGGTGAGCAAGATTGGTGTGTTTTTGGGGGTTACAGGTTGCTGCCTGTGCTCGCTCTGCCCTCGGTCGGTATTCTGGGCATGTAATACCATGTTACGCACGCATGTTTTAAGGCGAGCGCAATGTGCGTGGCCATCACATCGCAATCAACACTTTACTTGCTCCCCCAGCACTGAGAAGTGGCAGGCAGCTGCAAGATGTGCAATGCTATACTGACCGTGGTGTTCATTTCTGATTTTTCCCACCTGTGTGTGCAGCTGGACAAGGCTCAGACACAGCAGGGCAGATGGCAGTCTCTGGGGAACACAAACCCAGACAAGAAGCGCCTGGGAGCAGATGTGGAGGATGAATGCAAGAGCATAGCATGGCAGGTACGTCTATTGAAATCCAACAACACCCAGCTTGCAATGCGTACCCCTGTTGGATCCAGGATGACTTCTCTGGGACATCGCATGCTCTGAATGCAGCAATTTGTGGTTTGGACTGTGAGTCTCCCAACAGCCTGCCGGAGAGTTTCATTCTTGTGTGCAGGTCGATGAGATGGAAAAGGCAGTAGATGTTGCTGAGAAAAATATGAGCAGATTCGGCCTCTCTCAAGCAGAGATCAGCAACAGACGGAAGTGGGTCATGCAGACCCGGAAAAAGGTGAGCACTCTGCATGCAGAAGCGTCTCACTCTTGTCCACAGTATGCCTTTGTCCATGGGCAAAGTCCAAGGGCAAAGGTGTGTGTATCTCTGGCTCGCACTCAGACTGCCTGCAGGTATCTGCAGCTCATTCTGCATTCTGTCATGCCTTGGCAATCAGTGCATTCGCACTGCTTGTTGTGCCTGAGGTCAGCTGTGTGATGCAGTGCGAAAGCATCATGTCATCCTTGGAGGGCTCTCACAAGGTGCAAATATACGACTCGGACAATGGCAATGCAACCAAAGGGTTGAGGGCCGCAGCAGCACAGGAGAATGATGCTCACATCAACTCTGAGAGTGACCGGCAGCAGCTGCTCATAAGGTGAGACGGGCTGTTGTCGTCCAAGAAGCTGGCAGAAAACAGGCTGGGAAGGGCAGTCGACATCCTAACACCTGGGACAAGAAATCGCATTCTTCTGTTGGCAGGCATAACTCACTCTTGTGAGGCTGGGTTCCATCATGCCAGAAGGAGGCCAGGTGGTTTTTGGGCAGGGCAGAGCACGATGTAGATCGATGACGAGTCCGGCTGCTAAATAGAGCAGTTGAGCATCCTGAAGCTAGTGAAAGTGGCATTAATTTATCGAAGGCAGCGCAGATAGACAGTCATGGCAACAGCGAAGAAGGTGTCGAGCCAGTGAGGACGCATTGTAGTCCCTTTGTCTTGAGAGGCAGATCAGCAGTGAGGGGCCTTCGCGTGACAGGTTAAAAGGAAAGCATAGCGCGGGCTTGTGCATGCACTGTAGGCTGAGACCATGATCCGCAACAGCGCTGTGCAATGCGCAGACAGCAGGACGACGAGCTGGATCAGCTCGGGCAGCATGTGGAGCGGCTTGGGGGCCTTGGCAGAGAGATACATGGGGAGCTGGAGTCCCAGAGCAGAATGCTGGATGATCTCGATGAGGAGGTGGAGGGAACCCACCACAGGCTAGCAGCAGCACAGAAAAAGATGAACAACGTGCTCAAGAAGATGGGGCTGCGAGGGCAGCTGTGCCTCATCGCCTTCCTTATAGCCATCCTGGTGCTGCTCATCGTGTTGACATTCTCCTGACGCCCTGCCTGACTGGTAGCGTGCAGGAAATGCGGCCTTCCTGGCCCAGTATGTCATGCATATAAATCCTAGGCATCCAACAAGGCAACAGACTCTGCAGCGAAGCGTCTGCCCCTTTGGGTATTGCCATATAGAGGATTGGATCACAACATCTGTGAAGCAAATCTGCAGCCTGGACAAGCTGGCGTGCGGCAGCAGTCAGCATATTGCATTCCATAGTGACTCCAATGATAGAGATGTTCTGTGAGGCATCGGCATTGAGTTGACGTTGTCACTGTGCCTCAGTCATTGAGCGACACCTACGTTAGCCCATATCCAGAGCAGCAGCGATACTTCTGAAGGGCTCATCCGTGTTTCATAGCCCGTAGCGCTTTAAGCGTTTAAATGCGGGTGGTATACTCAGCATTCTGGCGAAGAAACAGTAGAAAGTTCGGCCAGTGGGATGACGGGGAGCGCCTGTTCAGGCTCCCAATCTGAGCGCCATTCACGAGAGAAACTCTTCTCGTGGAACACAAGAGCCCCGACGCCCCTGCCTTTTCCTGTTGCACGTTGACGTTGAAAGGAGGGTAACGTAGCGAGTGCAGCAGCAGCCTGCAGGAGTGGCCGGGGTCTGAGTCAAGATAGTTGACATCGAGGATTACAAGGCTCAGAAAGGCAGCAGGATGCCCCCAGACAAGACTGGCGAGGGGAAGCGCAAGCTTCCCGAGCCCAAGGAAGCAATGGAGACCCCAGACAAGAAGATTCCGGTGCCCACAGGCAGCTCTGGCAGCTCAGCCAGACGGATACTTTTCAGCGAGATGCACCAGAAGCCGGAGGAGTGCACGGGCGCAGTCGAGATGGAGGAGGTGCAGAGCAAGAGCAGATTCTGCTCTGAGCGAGACGTGCAGAGTAATGCAGCCTGCGCACCAGGAAGTGGGACACATAGGCAGAGAGCGCGAGTGCTCTTCGGGCGAATGCCCGGCCGAGAGAGGATGAACCGCTTCTTCGAGTCCACCGAGCAGCAGGTGCGCCTTTCACCCTTATATATAGCGCATTCAGCATCCTCAGTCCGGTCATATGGACGAGATGTGCGCAAATGTACATTATGTGATGCTGCGGGCAGTACGGATATGCCTTTAATGTTTCGCGGGAGAGACGGCCACTGTCGCTGGCTGGCTCTGTTCCGATGCATTTCAGGCCTTTAAAGACGACAATCCAGCGGGTTTTGGTGGTTTGGGGCGCACACGTGGGATTGGCAGATGGTGAGCGTCTCTTGCGCGGAGACCTAAGATGCAGCACGCCGCGCAGTTCCAGCTCGTTGCTGAGCTCCAAGGACGGTATCTTGGTAGCATGGGCGGTTAGTCAGCCGTGCCTTGCTGCACCAGACGTCACGCAGTGTATGACCTGAGATGGGTGCTGACATCCGCTACGTGTCACCTCAGGTCCGACAAGCCTTCCAGGACCGCTGGGGACTGGAGCCGACCAGTGGCGTGCTCCTGCCAAATGGACAGTGGCAGTGGGCTTTCCGCGGCATCGGCCCTGGCGATCAACTGAAGCCCCTCCTGTAGCTTACAGCACCCAACACAGGTCAGCGTTTGTTGTCAGCTTTAGAGGTCCTCCTGCTCCCGTACCCTGGACGCAGATGGCTATCCTGCTCTTGCCAGAATGCTCTCAGACAGTCTGACCTTCATGACATCACGCGTCAGGTCTTCACATGGAAGCTGCGTTGCAGACATGGCGCAAGCATGCAGATTGCTGTAAGCCGTAGGCATGCGCGCATTATCCTGGGATACTTCTGGTGCAGGTCATGCACGAGATACATGTCTCCAGCGCATGCTCAACCTGGCTGACAACATGCCGCAGCTGGCGCTTCATCGAATAGGAAGGCCAGCATCATCTTCAGCATCCGGTGGCTGCAGCTCAGCTGACAGGAGGCCCGGGGAGTTGTCAGGCCAGCTTTGACACAAGCAAGAGGATTTTCCAGAGCACCCCACCAGCCCACTCTCAGGACTAGGCAAGCAATGCAGTAGCACTCCCTCTGCATCCCGAGATGCAAGCGCCTCAAGAGCAGCCTTTCCGATGGAACCCCGGCAGCCAGCAAGCACTGGCAGAGGGGGAGATCGGGGTGGTTGTGGCTGCAGCAGCGGGGCAGGAATCAAGCAAGAACTTGGCAGAGCTATGCCATTGCTGACACGCTGGCAGTGTAGCATGCAGCTGCACGATGGGCATTAGTAACACTTAAAGGTGGAGCAGGATGCACGCGCCCCAAATTCAATTCGCAGTGATGACCCCAGTCTGAGGGACGGGCGCTCATGTTTGACTGGACAAGCAGCCGGCCGCCTGTGCATGACAGGTGGCGGTTTGACATGGAACCCGACAGGCTCATCAGCTGGGTGTAGGTCACCTGATGGTATGGGCTTGTCGTGACCTGACCTAGAACACTCACTATGAAGCATTGCTCTTCGCTTAGGGGGGCTCAGGCCATGTGTTGAGTGCGCCAGACTCGACAGATCAGACAACAATGTCTTCGGTATAAGGCCCCTCCCGCACCATGCTGCACTGCAGAACAGCCCTGGAGGAAGCTGACTAGCAGGAGACCGTGCAGGCTTTGCAGTCTGCACCCTTCGTGTCCAGAGCAGCTTGCATGCAGAGTCTACTTTCCAGGAAAGCCGCAGTTGCTGACACGGCCAACCATGTTGAGCTCTAGCTGTACAGTAACTTTGGACGTCAACATTCCAACATGAGAGGCCTTGGTCCTCAAATTGCTCGCTATCAGGCCAGTTGATTATGTTTAATGAATCAGTTGGACTCTGATTAGCCACTGACTTTCTATCTGTGTCACCAGCATGTGGCACATTTAGCAAGAACATGATTGCCAGATGTGCACCAGACAGCTTTTGCAGGGTGTTGAGGGTGCAAGGCCAGCCAAAACGACTATGGTGCAGAGACTTATTGCCTAACTTGGATCCACATGGGAATTCTATCTTTAATTTGTGGGAGTTGAGTGGGGATTGATTTTGACTCCGTAGGCGAAGCAGCTGCTCATAGCTTGCAAAGCCAGGATTTCTCTTGAGGGACATTGCAATTATGCGCACAGGGTTAGCTGGCGGCCTGCTGTTTGACAACTGTTGTCAGACAACATGATGCCGACCAGAGGGTTGCAGCATGCACAGAGCAGAGCAGACTTGGTTATAGCTAGCGAGGTCACACAGCAACTGTGCATGCAGGTTTGTGCAGCAGCTGCCATTGATAGCAAGATCTTGCTCTAGAGCGCGGAGTTGGGATTGCATAGGATTGTCAATCACCAGATTGTCAAGGGTCTTCACACAGTCAGCTGGCTGTCACTACAATGCATGTTTCTGACTGCATTCATGTTGTTTATCAGTGTCTTAAGTGACAAGCTACAGCACTGCACCTACATGGTGCAACCAGCGCATGGTACAAAGTCACAATCATTGTCAATCAAGTGGAAGTCTGCAAGCCATGTCTTTGCCTACAAGTGTTCTCTACCTTTCTGATCTTGATCTATACACATCCCCGGTCTCATGGGCCCACACAGACATTTGGGCTGCTAGGATGTACTCTGCGCATCATCATGTCAGTATAGCTGACAGCATAATGCTGGACTAGGGCTCTTTCTCAATCCAGAAGGCACGTCTGTTTCCGGATTCTGCTTATAAGCCCCTTCTTGATTGCATGAAGTGCAGCCAGAAAGCAGCTGCAGGCTGTCTTGTCTGCGCCTCACCATGGCAAAGCATACTGCCAAGTAGGCAGTGCCCAGCATTGCCTAGGAGACCCTACGCTTCAGCCGGCGCCTGCCTCTGCGGATGATAGCAGACTTGTAGGGTTTTGGCGCATGCAGCTCGCGCTCCCAAGGTGGCAACTCCCGCTGTGCTTCCCTTCCCTCTGGGGCTGTGTCTCTTACCTCTTCCTTACCAGCTGCTCTGGCCCTATGCTCCGCCAGCTTTCTCGACGAGATGCCCTCCTTTGATGGGCTGATGGCTTCATACCCTACAGGGTCTGCCTCTGCTGCTCTGGAGTTGACACGCCGCATGCTGCTGCCACTTGCAGCTCGCGTTACAGCTGATGCTGCGTTTTCTGTGGCGGGAGCGGCCGAAGGAGGGCTGCGCTTGTCAGCGGCGCTGCCATCTGCAGAAGCTGCAGAGGGAGTAAAGGAGGCTTCCACTGATGGTGCCAAAGCTTCAGACCATTCCGAAGGCTGCGGTCTGGCGGGAAGTCTGCGCTGGTCAGGGGCACTGCTTATTGCTGTGGCTGCGGATTCAGCAGTTGCAGAAGCTGAAGGGGGTCTGCGCCCAGCAGCTGCGCTGCCATTTGCAGGAGCTGCAGAGAGGACGCCTAAGTAGGATTCTGCAGATGGTGCCGCAGGCTTGGACAAGGCCGGACGGCGCACTCTGGCTGGATGGGCCGCGGTCATCTGCTCCGTAGCTGCGCCAGCCCATGTGCCTGCAGGTGGCCCGACTCTGCTGTACGAGCTGCTGCCATCCTCAGCGCGCGCCAGTACAGGGGCTGCACAGGTGCAAACTCAAAGATTCAGACCTGAAGAAGGACTTGTGACAAGCATATATTCAACATGGCACCTTTTTAAGCAGCACGGGTCAAACCACGTTAAAAGCATTTTTACCTGGTCTCTCTTGGCTTGACAGTACAAGGTGCTCATACAGACGTCCAGCAAAGTGCAATAAGCTTCACAATACCACTTCTGGCCCTAGGATGCTTTGCACCATGGATCAGTCCTGGTTTTGCCCGGATTAGGTCTGTTGTTAGTACAGCAAGTCTGCGTGAGTAGGCAGAGCAGACGCCAAGGAATCAGGAGCAGTCGCTGGCCCTTCTGCTCAGCGGACGACCCACCTTGAACAGCTCTGGGCACCATGGGTACGGGGCCTCCATACGGGCTGCCAAGCGGATGAGTCATGGGGTTGGTCTGGAGGGCGGCCTGCTGGCTGAGAAGCTGCTGCATCTGCTGCAGGTAGGAGATTAGGGGCGTACTTTGCATCATAGCGTGCAGCACCAAATGCAGCTTGCACCTGCAGTGCAGCAGCCAAGGTGTCAACATGAAGATACCATCAGCGCACTCCTTTCCGCAAATGAGGACACAGATCACATTGCAGGCATGGCTCAGTTCACAAGCACATGAAAGCCCACAGCAGCGCACGATCAGGCAGTCGCAGTCATAAAGGTTGCGGAATGCTTGTCAAAGGAGTCCCAGGTCACATCAGACATGCAGGCTCAGACTTGGTCACTGACATGCAGGCTGGGACCGGCGCACCGTCTCTCTATGATGGTGTTGAGTGGCACCCATCCCAGCTTTGACATAGGCCGGGGCCCTGCCACCCTCCTCACTGTCCTCCGCCTGACCCTTTCCCGCTCAATCAGCCTCTGATAATACGCGCCTGCGCATACAGCAACACTCTGTCAGTGCGCATCAGCAAGCACCACAAGTCCTTGTAGTGTATCACCAGTCTGTGAGATGCCTCTGTTTGCCCAAGCGCCTGACTGCTTTACGCACGCCCTGCTCCTGACAAGGACAAGAATCAATGCTAAATGAATCTCCCAAGTGGGTTCAAGAATTCACTAGTGCAATGCAGCAGTTTGGTAGATGAAGCCTAGGACAAGGACTTACGAGGGATATCAGGCTTGCCGGGGATGTAGAGAGGGAACAGGGCATAGCCGCCATCTGGGTACCACAGCACCTCCGACAGCTGACCGCCAGACACATCTCTGCCACTCAGGACACCTGCATGATGGGAACATAGTCAAGCACTGCTCCTGACCTGTCCTGAACAACAAATCCTGATCCTTCGCAGCGGACGCCCTACGAAGAGGCCACTTACAGCCATCTGAGACAGACTTGTAGTCAGCTATGATACAGCAAGTGAGCAGCAGCGCGGTGCACGGCTGAAGCAACTGTGCGTTCATTGACAGGTCATCAAGAGATAGGTGCCACATGTAGGAGGCGGACCTGCTGTTTCCTCAAACATCTCTCTGACAGCAGTGGCTTCAGCGCTGTAATCCGCGCCACTCCGCTTGCCGCCTGCGCAGCGTAGCCGGCTGACAACGCACACATCCTTGCATGATGGCAGAATTGCCAGAAGCGCGACTCAGAACGTCTACCGCGCTGCAGAAATCTTGCACCGCATCCAGACTAGAGGGCTAGGCCTGCCACATCCCAAGTGGATGAGAGTTGGCCAGAGTGCATGCGGGAACTTGGCTAGTCCTCGCCTACACCTCGGAACCTACACCTTCCACTTGAGATATGGCACAATTGTCAACATGCACTTGCAAGGGAGCAGGAGGCCAGATCTGGCATACCGAGGATCCACCAGCCGTCCTCCCTAGGCCGCGCGGGGGCGTAGGGCGATCTTTGGTCGATTCTGCCCAGCAGCAGGTGAACGCCCACGTCATCCACAGTGTACGCCAGAACGCCAGCCGCCTTCCAGTCGCGCCTGTCCCCCGGCAGCAGCTGAGGAGCGATATATGCTCTGCACCATCCCATACCCTCCATTGACCCAACATGCTTTGCTGCTCAAGAGAATTCACAAAGTCTCATGATCAACCTGGAACGGAAGAAAGACAGACTTGTGAGTTAGTGAGGCTAATCGACCAGGACTGCATTGCTAGCACCTTCCAAGCACGCCCGCCCTTTGGGGTAGCGAGGCTGTTCAAGGAGGTGCGCTTCGCAGGTCATTGCATAGCACCAAGTCAAGACCCTGCAGGTGTAACAGGTTGCAGTGCGCTCCACATAAATGTCACAACACGCTGTGAGCAGGAGTCATCATAGAATGGACTCACCCCTGGTAGGCTGGAGGCTGCACTCTGACGCGGGGCTGCCACGGCCGGCTGGGCGCGCTCGAGGGCTTGATAGCTGGAGCACTTGCAAATGCTGGCTGCCTCTCTGCTTGTCTCTCTGGCATAATCTCTGCTGCTTGCTCTGCACAGCACAGAAGACATTCATCACGCCTACCGGGCAGCTGCGGATGCTAGGTGAGGGCCAGGTGCTCTTCCATGACATTGACACTTGGTTCCGCTGCTGAGGAGGGCTGAGGTATGATGCAAGAGATACAGCTATCAGCAATGCTTTGACCTGCAGAAGAAGATTTGGCGGCTGTCTTTGGCAATCAGACCAAGCAGGAGGTTGAGCATACCTGGGAGAGAGGTCCAGCCATCTTTGCTGCGGGGGTGCTTGGTCCGGGCAGCGGGCGGCCTCCGGGCACGGGGTCCCATGGCTGATGCATCCAGCTGGGCTAGCTCTTCTGCAGTGTTATTGAACCTATCCGCCAGCTGCCTTAGAGGCTGTGGCTGGCGTGGCGGGCTGAGAGGAGGAGCAGAACGCTCTGCTGTGGATGCTTCCAGGCTATCCTTGCTTGTTTGGCCAGTACTTTGCTGCCCATCCTCTGCTGCGTCCTCTACAAGGTTTGGTTCCTGCTCTGAGGTCGCACGCGCCTGCTGTCCATACTCTGCTGGCTCTGCGCTGTCAGCCTGCTTGTCAGGAGATGCCTTCGCTTTGCTGTCCTCTGCCTTAGCTTGCTGCAATGTCTCGGGCATCTGCGTTGACGCTTCTGCTGAGGCCTCTGCAGCTTCCGAAGGTGGCTGATCCAGAGCTTCTAGGGAGCGCTGTGAGGCTGCCGATGACTCCTCCAGTGCTTCTAGTGCTTGCTGAGACGCTTGCAGAGCGGCCTGTGACAATTTCACCTGCTCCTGTAGGACTTCAAGGGACTGCTCTGGAGGTGCTGACACCGTTACACTGTCAAGTGACTGGTCCACAGATGGCGGTGCTGTTTCCGAGGCCAGGAGTGATGGGGCTGATGCTTGATATGGCTGCTGGGAGGCATCAAGGGGCAGCTGCGATGACTCAGACTGTGTCTCGGAGGCCTCCAGAAACTGCTCTAACACTAACCCTTCGGCTGCCTGCTCTTCAGCATCCATGGATGCTTGCAAGGCCTCAGTCAATTGCACTGATGACCCAGCTGACTGCCGAAATGCTTCTGACTCAATAAGTTGCTCCAAGGGAACAAGAGGCTGCTCCTCTATGTCCTCAGGTGCCTGAATTGCCTCAAGGGACCGATCTGAGGTTTCTGCTGACTCGCCATCTACAGGGGACGGGGCAAAGCTGCTGCTCTCAACTCTGCCTCTGCTGTCAAAGCCGCTCATATCAGCGGCTGGGCTCTCAGGCATGCCAGCCCTGCCTAGGAGTGCGTCCTCTGGAAAGGCTGTCATGGGAAAGCTTGGCGCAGCTTTGAGAGCGCCAGCATTCGCCAGTTCACGCAGCCTGGCTGGCCGCTCTGCAGAATATCAGCAACAGCTCACCTCAATGCTTCGGGCTGAGAAGAGGGAAATGAGAGTGCACAAGAGACACAGATACAGAGCAAGACCTTGTCATAGTCTGCAGAGCTCGCACTCCACTATGCACACCCAAGATGGTGATGTAGTGCTGCCCTTCTGTAGCAAACCTTGCTGGGTGCAGCCATGTGTCTAGCACAGCAAAGAGGCTGCACTGGTTTGAGCGCTGTCAGCCCTAGGCTATGCTGGAGCAGACTTGGCCTTGCAACAGAGTATTCCAGACCAGGTAAGCTTCCGCATGTGTCACCAGTCTCTGCTCTGCTGGCGATGGATGTCCGGCTGGATGCAGTGTCGCCGGAAGAGTATGCTCATTGCAGCCACGAGAAGCCAAAGTCCTGCTCGAGAGCAATGTAGGATGACATTGAAGACGTCTGCACACCTGCCCACCACTTGAAGCCAGGTTGCAGCAGCGCCTCCACCATCAGATATCTCCTGAGAGGTGTCGCCTCCGTGGACTCAGCATCTTTGCCCAAGTCTTCCACTTCCAGACTGGCTAGGAGACGCTGATCACGCTCCTCCTGACTCGTTTGCCGGATTTCTGATACGCAACACTCATCTGTCAGGCCTATCAACATCCTAATCGTTCAGGATTTCAGAAGCCCGTTAGAGGAATATGTAGGAAAAGACTTGGGGGCCTGGGGACCAATTCTAAGCCCAACTACTTTTGCATTTCGCTAGAGTTGAGGTCCCAGAAGAGGAAAGAATGTGTCATGTTAGGCAACGTAGAGCATGCATTCAAATTCTGAATCATATTGAGGGTCGCACAGCTCAGACTCAGAGAGAGATTACATGGGCTGCGTCTGATGCCTTATTGTATTGATGTGTGGCTGCAGTGTTGATCAAATTGTTGCGTCATGAGTCATCCTGGAGGCTGCACCTTCTAGGGTGACATCCCGCTCAGTTGCTTCTGACGCGGAAGCTGCAGCCGCCCCTTTTCTGAAGGACAGAGCATCCCGCAGCGCTGTGCCCACACCGCTCAGTAGGCCCTGGCCCTGGCTCATCTTCTCCTCTTTTGGCGTCTTGGAAGCCTCAGACGCGTCTCGCAGCCTCCTGCAAGTCCAGGCGAGCCCCTGTCTCAGGGCAAAACCTTCACTGTGACCTGTTCATGAAGCAACCCGGGCCTGATAGAAAGCCAGGACTTGTGACATGCTGCCATGCCAAACAAGTGCCGCAACTACGTCTTGGGGTTTCTGCGTTGGGAAATGCTGAGTCAGTGCTTTCAGAGGGCACTGCCTCTTCCTATTTTGTGTCAGCAAACACTGCAAGAGCATACTAGTGCATGAATCTCCCTTTGGCTGCCTGCCCGAGACAGATGCAACATGTACAGATGAAGCCAACAGCAGCAACTCACGTGGGCATGAAAACGACAAAGGCAAAGCGCAGGGAGCGCACAAACTTTGAGCACCACGCACTCAGGCTAGCTGCATTTCAGGGCCTGCTCGCTGCTTAATTTGTCGCACAAGCTGCCAGTCGGAGCAGCTCACATGGGCGTGGAGACGACGTAGGCAAAGCGCAGGGAGCGCAGCAGGCGCATGCAGTACTCCATGGAGCAGCCCATTGAGGCCGAGGCAAAGGTTGGCGAGACCGCCAGAAGATAGAGGTTATCAGCCATATCCCAGAAAGCCTTGTGACTCAGGAACACGGCGAGGGTGGTATCAGTCATGGGCCCCTGCACACACAGTCCGCTATGTGACAAGTCCCTTGGCAAGCGAACTTCCATTGCAGGCCATGGCGGGTGTCAGCCAGCCAGACGCACAGCATCGCACTCGGACATTGCTGAGCAGGATTTGTACACCGCTAGGTGTTGGAGTTGTGCCTGCACACTTATTGTCCACAGGGAATCTTCATAGTGAGGAAGGCCCAAGAATTGCCAGCAAACAATCTATCTGTGAGTCCAAGATAGTCAGCGCATTCTCCTCAGGTTTGGCATATTGCTGATAGTTGTCCCCGACGAGAAGTCTGGACAGGCAACAAGGAGTAGGGTGTCATGGACAAGAGCTCCTGCAAGCCAGCTGAGCCCATGACAACATGCTGCACAAGCTTGCTACAAGAACTGCTCCCAGATGCGAGAGAGATCCCTACAGTGCTGGGCTGGAGGGTGTGATGGGTAAATAGGCTTACAAATTTAGACTCCACCCAGGCCAGGTACTGGCTGAATTCCTCCTGTTCCCTCTCCTGATCCCGGGCCCTTGCCTTCACCTCCACCTCGTAGAGCAACATATCCTGCAGCAGGGCTCACAGTAAAGATTCAATACAGTAGCCAATCTCGAGCTCGCCTGCATCGCTTCAATCAGGGGTGACACTGGCAATGTTGCCTAACGTTTCCATGGTAACAGACAGTGTGCTACAACCATTTCAGAACAAACATCAGGCCAAAGTGACGAACCAACATCAGCCATTGTGATGTTGACTCGGCACCCTAGAGCACTTGCCTGTGATTTGACAAGCTTCTTGGCAGCAGATGCCGCTCCCCTCTTCTTTCGGCCCCTGGAGGGTTTGGCCTCCCCTCCGCCAAACCCTTTCGCTGCAGCCGGGCCCCCAAAGCCTTTTGATGGCACCCCAGCCTTAACCTCAGCCTTCTTCTTGCTCCGGCTCTCTGCACAGTGAGATTTGTCTTGTACACAACTTAAGCAGGAGACTGCACGCAAGCTTCAGGGCTTCACGCCAGCTCTGAGTGCTTGGCTGCCCGCACCGCTACACTGCAGAGGGCCAGCCCGTAATGCATCAACAGCAAACGCATGCTGGCAGAGGCTCTTTGCAGCTATCAATGATCTACATAGCACAGAAGGTGGTGTACCCTTCAGGCCATACATCCGCTGCCCATGCAGCTCTTGATGGAACTCAATCATGCACAAAAGGCAGATGCACATGAGCGTATAGCGCAATCACCTGTTCGAGGAGGGCGAAGCGGTAATTTGCAAATGCTGTTGAACCATCGTGCCCGTGCCACTTGGATGTGGCGCTCGGTCATGAGACTTCCCTTCCGGAAGAAGTTTTCCATGGGCACCTCTGTGGCCTCCCAATTGCGGGTGTACCCCGCCTTTGCTGCAATGTCTGTGAAGTCCAGATATGCTGCCAGACCCACCATCAACACAGAGTCCTGCAAGCACCAGCTCCTTCCTCTGATGCACTGCTATGATGTAGACAGCCCTGCACACTCCAGCTGCAGCCACTGTGCTTCATGTACCCCGCCTAAGCCGCCGGCGCATCAAAATGGTTATGCTTGTGACAACTCCTCGAATGCCGGTCTCGTTCTTCAACATGCTATTGCCAATGTGGCATGCTCGCGCATTCGCAGCTTGCTCCACAGCAAAGAGCCAGAAGAAGGGCGCCTGTGTGACTCAAATGGGAAGGGCTTACCTTTACGTATGCGGGCAGACCGGACTTGAGAAGGAGCATAACAGCTTCCGCCTCTGGGCTGCCCGGCAGCACCTTCTCTGCCCGGCTTTTCCACTCTGCCACTCTGCGCCGTACACAATTTTCTTCGCATCTGGTTGACTCACGCCGGTCCTAGCTGAAACCTCACTACCGGCTTTCAGAGGGCGAACCCAGCATTTTCAAGACACTCTTTACAATCTGAGGCTCAACACCCTGCTGAGGTGCCTTCCGGCCAGATCCTCACATGCTCCTGATGCAGGGTGCGGGACAAATCCTGTTGCTCATCTCATATCACAAGCTCTGTGTGTCATTGAAGCATAGTGGCAGACCTGGCTCGATACTCATCCCGCTCTGACTCTGGCAGCCGATATTCATTATTGAGCGTGTAGCCCCTGTCCTCTGCGCGAGCAGGTTCCCTCGTACCCGCCACTGCTGTGACCTTCCCAGGCTCACCCCTGCACGCCCGCTGTCTGCCACGAGGCAACCTGCAAGCCAGGCATGCTCACCCTGTAGCGCCATGCCTATGCATAATGTCATCACGACAGTGCAAGCGTCATTGCCCTGTTGGACATTGCCTGCCCAAAGTACCCAGGCTGCAGAAGGGCAACCTGTCATGCCAGAGCTAGTGCTTGTCAGGGGCTCCCTCATAGCTTCCACATACCAACGTGTAAATGGCTGCTGACATGAAAGGGGTACCAGCACATGCCATGGACCTGCATGCCTGAAGACGCGAGCCCAGACAGTCCATACCTAGTGGGGATTCAGAGCAACCTGGCATTGCTTGTACACGGCTTGGGACTGTAAGGGGAGCGCATCTATTATGTATCCTAGTGTACCTGGAAGCGGCAGGGGGGATTGCAAGCCAGGACGCAGACAGTCTGCCATCATGCTGCCAAAGGAAAGCCCTCGTCCTGGCAAGCAGGGGTTGCCTGGCCATCTCTGCAGCCCCTGCAGGAGATGCATGTTGAGGATCTTTCTGGGGTATCCAATCATCGGCGAGAATAGGACGCCCCGGCACTGACACAGTGCTGCTTGAAATAAGAGGGATAGGTGATGCAGATAATCATGTTGTTGCAGGTGTGCTGCATGCCTAGTAGATGCCTTACCTGCAGCGCAAGTAAGCAGCTGACATCTGCGCCCGGCAGCTGCAGGAACTGGGTGCTGCTCATGAGTCCCAGACTGCATCATGCCAGCTTCTCCGCTCCCTTGATGTCAGGCTTGGCCCCTTCAGGCGAGCTGCTGGGAGCTGTCTCATTTGATGCCATGGCCTTCCTGCAGGTCAGTTGATGTGGGTAAAGTGATGGCTGCTTAGCCTTTCTCGATCGTGTTACTTCACATGGCAGGTGTCTTCTATACCTTTTTGGGTATCAAGGTCTTGGCTGGCCAACCCCCAGATACTGCGTTTTATGCTTGCTGCTAGGTGCGAATTTTCCACGCTTTTCTCCGCTGTTTCTTGTACACTGCTTCAATATGTATATTTGATGATTTGTGGAGCCTGGGAACAGCTGAAATTCTCCTGAACAGGTCGACAAAGTCCCACTGCGATCTGCTTTGCTCAATTCATCAGCTTAAGTTTGTGAACCCCCTCACACGAAGCGCAAGGGCAGATGCTTTTGCTTAGAATTTCACAGTATGAGGTGCTTCATTCCAGCCATAGAAGCCAAGAACTCGCATTCCGCTGTGGTCTAAATGGAGCAGCCTGATCTGGACTTTCGCCGGAAGCTGTCGACTTGGCAGTGACTCACCACAGCGCGCAGGTTCCAATTTGCCCAGCAGATTGGTGTGCCACTAGTTTGTCTGCTGTTGCGGAAGGACGGATATATCTGAGGGACTGTAAGCCAGTGCAGCGTCAGCTACAGCATAGAAACGCAATTCTGTGTTAGTTTTGGCGGGTGCATCAGCAAGTGTCTGGGCTGACGCATCCCTTATGGGAGACAGAAATTGCTAGCGCAGAATTAGTACTCATAAGTGAGTATCCGTAATGTCGCAACAATATTCCTTTCCGACCTTGGCAGACCACGACCTGCTGCCATGCCTGAAAGAGATGGACATACCACTGTCGGCTGCGACATTGGCGAAGCCAACTCCAGAGCTCGTCCGACCGGTGTACGAAACAGCTATCACAACACTCATGGGCATAACGAGGTGAGGCTCGTCAACTATGAAGTTGCATCCTGCCAGCCCTGCAGCACTCTCTGCCAGGCTCCTGAGCCTGCTGCCATTGGCAACCTGCACAGAAGTCTCTAGAGGCGTTCTTATCACCTGTAGCACACTGCTCATGAAGCAAACGAGCCGGCCATATGTCTCACACTATGACATCTTGTTCTATACAGTCTCTTTCTCCATATTGCAGCTTCTTGCATTGAGGGTCTTGCGGTGTTCAGGGAGGAGCAGCAGCAGCCTGTGTTCATGGCAATTGATGCTCTGGACTTCCCAGAGCTGCACGACGAGTCCATCCCACACATGGCCTTCCTCAAAAACTGCACCAGGCTGCTTGCTGCCGCTGGCGTGAGAGACTTCAACATGCAGGTAACTCCTCTTCCTTCATTCATGATGTAAGCTGGACCATTCATCAGGACTGTTGCGCTTGTGATGCTTGCATCTGGGGCATGCTGAGCGCTCCTGCAGCATCAATGAGGACACTGATCAAGACTTCTCTGGTGAGGAATACGTGTAGTGACCAGACGTAGGTGGCAACGCATTGTGAGGCAGTCACCGGGGTCGAATTGCTCCGAAGCATGCACTTCATGCCAGAAAGAAGCTTATGCGCGCAAATGATGAGCAAGCGGGGGAACAGCCTGGGGCTCTGCTCCAGAGTTGGCACATCACGCCAAAGCATGTAATGCATGCAGGACATGTCCAAGCCGGAGAGCGGGCGCCTGCGGCGCAACATGAGCGCGCTGGTCAACCTGGCCAAGTTCCGGGAGGAGAAGCTCATCGACTACGTGGAGGGCCAGAAGACCGCGGAGGAGCTGCAGCAGAGAATCTGGGAGCTGGAGGACCAGAAAAAGGCTCTGGTGCGTGTCCAATACAGTTCCACCCATTGGCGTCTGAGGCTCTGACCGTCCAGGAAAACTCCCAACAATTCTGTCAGCACCCCCAGCAATGCCCCGAGATACTGAGAGAGCTGTGCACGGGCATCCTTTAGTCATGGCAACAGCTCATATACTGTGAAGTACTTCGGTATGTTCTTTCTCATGGGTCGGAAGTGATCCCAACCTGACAAGCACTGGGCTGCTCTGCAGGCCACTCATTTGAGCCAGCTGCAGGAAGACAGAGCCTCACAGCATCAGGTACTTCATCCCACAACCTGAGTTGCATCAGTATCTACCTCATGGTGGAGCGTGACAGTCCCAGTAGGGGATTGCTAGATCCTGACGCATCCCCACTCCACGTGCTTGTAGATACCCACATGCACAACAGCTACAGCAACCAACCCTGCTCTAACAGCCGCACACAGACACTAGACTTCTGAAGGTCATAACCCATGAGTTTCCCAGGCAGTATAAACTCAATATCGTGCTGCACTGCAGGAGGCTGCAGAGGTGAGGGGAGCCTGGAAGGAGGTGGCTGACGAGAACAGGAACCTGAATAGGCAGCAGCACGCCCTCAGCGAGGAGGCCGGCCGGCTCAAGGAGCGCTGCGACACGCTGAAGCAGGCCATCGGGAAGGTCGACCTGGACCTGGCGGAGGCCAATGTGGAAGCAAAGAAGCTGAGCGCAGAGATTGTTGAGGTCAGAAGCCTGGCCTCTGTGACTACAACCTACACATCCGGTATCTCTGGGACAGCCTTTGCTGGTACAGGTAAAGTGGGCAAACAAGACAATGGATAGCCATAGGCAAGCAGAAGCCCTGTTGGCTGCATGAGGCCTCCGGAGTAGCTGCAGGAGCAGCTGTGGGCTCAGTAGAAGTGGATGGCACAACAGTGCAGCACTGTGTACAGTATCACCGGGGATGGAAGGGTACAGGGGAGCATGAGAGCTCAGAGCCTGTGAGCGGCAGCACTTGTGTGCTGTCCAGTGCGGATGTTGGAGCATCATGTCAACACCTGCTGGTGTGTGTACAGCCGCCGGAGCAGCTGCAGGAGCGCATGCAGGCGATGGCGGCCGCCATCAAGCAGGAGGAGGCGCTGCAGGTGGACGCCCTGCACCGCCAGCGCCTCATGGAGAAGCGCCTGCAGGAGATCGGCAAGGTGCGCTCCCTGCATCCTGCCAATCTCAAGGGCCGCGCTTGCTGACAGGAGATGAGCAGGCTGCACGCTGGGCATTGTCTGTCATAAGCGCCACTCGTCCGCCAGGCATGATCATGTGCCACTGTGACGCCTTCTCGGAAGTCCACAGTCGGCCTGCTCAAGATACATGAGCCACTGGGAATATGCCTCTCAGGTGGACAGACATGTTGGGGAGGCGCTGGAAGCCATGAGGGAGCTGGAGAAGCACATCAGCCAGAAGAAGGAGAACAAGGCCAAGGTAAAGCACACCCTGCCCACTTTCCCAAATACAGCTGAGAGATGGGCAATCACTCAGCTTCAACAGCACCTTCTCTTGACAGGCAACCTACCAGGCTTGGTGATTCTGTGATCACTGACATAGTGAGATGCGCTTTTGAGATGCCTCACACAGCCAGATGGGATGACAGCTGATTTGCCCTTATACCACACACTTTGTTGACACTCTCCTACAATGTGCATGAGGGTCCCCCAGTGCCCGTCACCCCCACAGTGCTCTTCAATACTGTAGGTCCGTACGTTGGAGGCTGAGATCAGGGGTGTGAAGGAGGAGTGCGACAAGCTGCTGAGCCAGCAGCGGCACCTGCAGAGCAAGCTGCACGCCCTGGAGGAGGAGCTCGGCCGCATTCACTCCAAGGTGACCTGCACTTTCTTTGTGGCACATCAGCCTGAGATGTGCTGAGAGCTATGGCATCTACACATGCAAAGGAGTACCTGTGGCCGCCAGCAGCCCCATCTGGAGACAACAAGGCGTCTGCATCTCTACTCATATGGCAACCTGGGTCTTGCCCACCCTGTAGCCCCTAGGACTAGCGCTGATAGCGCTGACACCCCTTGTTATGCTGCTGCAGTGGGAAGTGAAGAAGGAGGCCGCGCTGAGTCGCATCGTGGAGCAGCGCATGAACAAGGAGGCTGTTGAGGCCGAGAACGCCGCCAACAATGCCAAGCTGGCAGAGCACCTGGTGCATGTGAGCTCCTTGTCCTCTGCAATGCTTTTGAAGTCCTCTCAAGCAATGAGGAACTCACATGAAGAAGGTACATGAGCAGCAGATCTGTCCTTTACAACATTCGTGGAATCAGTGATGTCCTCCTCCTCAGCAGCGTGCCCTGCAGATTGAGCCAGGTGTGGCTAAGGAGGCTAAGAATGCGTGTTCTGTGCAGGGGCGGAAGCTGCGCAAGAGCATTGCAGACATGCAGAGCAGCCATGAGGCGCAGGTCAATGCTGTCATGGACAAGTACAACTCCCTGCGCACAAAGGTCAGTGGCAACACTGTCCCTAGCCCATGCCGTATGCATGGGGTTAGTGACGGTCATCCTGTGGCAAGTCTGGACCAATGATGGTGACCTGTTGCAGGATGAAAACCAGCTCTGTGCTCTGCAGGTGGCAGAGTACCATGAGGCCCTGAAGGAAGCCATGGGAATGGGCTCAGTAGCCGTGGGGGTGAAGGCGCTTCACATCAGATGACCGCGCCTGTCCTGCTCCAAGCAGAGATCATCAAGTCTTGGCCTTAGCCAAGGAGGATGGGGATGGGAAGATACCTCAGGCATTGATGTCTGTGCCTGTCAGCATACCATGATAAGCCCATGAAAGAGCACTTTGACCAGGTCAGCCTCTGGATGACGACGTATGAATGATGACATTGACAATCAGAAAGCCAGCTTACTGCAAGACCTTTATAGCTCCCGGAACATCTACAGTATATTGTCAATGATGTTGTCAAAGACGGCTCTACCAGGTCTGGATTGCAACGGTGACATTACATTGATTGAGGGCCTCAGCAAGATGAGTGTGCCTGCTGTTATTGCAAGATGCCAGCAACGAGATGAATGCCGGCTGATGGGCCTGCCCTCACGAATTCCCTTGCCTCTACTGGAAATGAAAGTGTGATGACAACACTATGAAGTCACCCCACGCTCTTGAGGGTGTCGGCCTTCATCAGCTTCTTGCGGTCCTTCTTGCTGGCCATCATCTTCTTCAGCGTCTTGGGATTGGTCACCGCCTGGACCACCATAGACTTCCTCTGGTTCTCCTCTTTGCGCTGCTTGGCGTCCGCCCGCTGCTTCCGCACTTTCTGCACAGGCGCACACCAGCTGTCCCCGCTAGCTCATGCGTAGCACAGTTCATGCTCGTGCTGCAGTCCCTACGTGCAGCTTTGCGCACATGCGCATCGGCTGCCTCTTAGGCCAGCCCTCTCATTGTCTGACGAGTGGACACCCAGGCGGCCAAAAGGCTCAGGAGAGAAGGTGCATGCATGCCTCATCCACAGCAAGCATTCAGGCTTGTGTCTGTCCTCTTGCCCTAGGCTGTGGGTTGCCACCCCTTGTAAAAATAGTCAGGCAGTGGATACTCCGGGGTACGCAATGCAAGAAGCATGTTGGGTCTCAGCAAAAACGGAGGGGAATGGACACATGTTGCAGGCTCGCACCTGCAGCTTCTGCTTGCGGGCATCAATGGCGACCTGCTTCACTTCCTTAAAGTGCTGGCGCGCTGCTTTGTCCTGCATCTTCTTCTCCCAGGAGCTTGTGAGAATGGGATTCTTCACTGAGCTCGCCCTCTGACTCGGCTCCTTCCAACTTCTTCCTGAGCCCTGCGAGCGCACGCGTGTCAGCTGTCAAGCTGTGAGGCTGCAGCTCAACCTTCATACCATTACCGCGTCAAAGCTGTATGCCATTTGTGTGTTGAGCTGGCTCTTGGGAGGCTCTACCTCTGCATATGCTGTGGAAAGCGGAAGGATGCGATCCTTACCTTTCCTATGCCTACTATGTTGAGCTTCTGTCGCTTTGAGGTCTGTACTGGTACCCCAACTGTGTCTGCCTCTTGCATCGCATTGGCTTCCATCTCGGCCTGAACAGGGCCATATACATGTGTTCAGCCCATTTCATCCTCATATGAGCACTCTGAGAAGGGTAGGAATGGCGATGGCAGATTGCCATACCGCCTTGATAGAAAAAAAGTGATGTGCTGATAGTCATCTGATGAACATCGATCCCAACTGTGGATTCACCTGCTCATCTTTCTCCTCTATCTTGCGCT
This sequence comes from Coccomyxa viridis, assembly GCA_963930925.1. Lineage (NCBI taxonomy): Eukaryota > Viridiplantae > Chlorophyta > Trebouxiophyceae > Coccomyxaceae > Coccomyxa > Coccomyxa viridis. The sequence continues at coordinate 223,804 of CAWVOJ010000010.1, forward strand.
TGCGAGACATTCTGTACCCACGAGGCCCGAGCATAGCGTTTCGGAAGTCTATCACTTGTGCGTCCTTGTACTGTGGCGGCACGGGGACTTCTGCGTCCGCCATAGGTGCACGCTGCTAGAAAATCTCTTATCACTCAATTCTGTATCCGCTGGATGCTCAAGGCTGTCTCTGGGCACGGCAGTCAAGAAGTATAAGGTCGATACTTCTTTGGCCAGAAACTGCAGTGGCACTATGGCGAACAGGCTAAGGCTGCAAAGAGGAAGAAAGAACGTATATGAATGGCAATGTCCATTCCACACTTCGTTCACGAGCTTCTGGGTCACAACTCTCGGAATATTGCAACAGTGCCTGAACAGGACTGCTGTATCCCGAACTCCATGCGAAACGGGATACACTCGATGGCCGGGACGAGACTTGACTTGCAGCCGAGCTGGACACTACCGATTGACACAGTCTGAGCCTTGCAAGGGGCCTGTCAGAGTGCCCGCTGATCCAACACTGTGACCACTTGAGTGAGCAAAACTTGCTATCTGAGGCAGGTGGAGGGCATCTACTCCTTTCCGGTAGTATTTAAGGAGTAAACAGTCTTTCCCGTGAGACACATGCAGGCGATGTGGCTGTGTTGAGACTACATGATCAGCACAATCTGAGGCAATTCCGAAATATGTCGAGAGCTCATAGATGTGCAAGGACCATTCAGATGTGACATACCCACTCGTAACAAGTCCTGTGAATCCTTGCAGGATGGCAACCTACTCAGCTGAGCCAACCTATGGACAGCAAGGTACCCCCTTTTGCACCATGCATGTCACACACATCATGCGGAGCAATGCCACATGCTCCTTGCAGCTATCATGCATGTGACTGTTGACATGCTCATCCATGTGCATGCTGGTAGGCAGAGCCCATCAGGCATCGCCGATAGAGCTTGATACAGATGCTGTTGTGGCAAACCTTGACAGACGCTGAGTATCTGTCGAAAGCACAGAGGTCGTATCCCATGCGATGCGGTGCATGCCGGGCGCTTTGTCAGCATGCAGCATAATTGTGCAGGATTGAAGCGGGGCTACGATGATGGAGGCCAGGAGTCCATGAAGAGGATGCGCTATGATGACGAGGCAGCGCTGGGACCGGACGGCAAGCGCTTGCACACGGACGCATCTGCAGCCATCCCTGGATCAGAGACGGTGTACAGGCTGCTAGTGCCTGCCAAGAAGGTGCGTACTGTCCACCCCTACCGCCACTTGATCACGTTGAGTGGCAAGGGACGCATATTTTCCAATGCTGATGCTGATGGTAATCCGAGCCCCAAGGAGCTGCGTTCCAAGTGAGAAGGTGACCAGATACCTTGCCTACTTGGGCTGACACCTGCACACCGCAATGCACTGAGCCTGCGCCCCTAGGGCTGTCGAACAAGACCTGCATACAGCTTCCACGGTGACTGCAGAAGATGAGAGATGCTAGTACTGATGCGCTCTCAGGCAGAAGCCATTCCTTGCAAGCTGTGTGACAAGACCTTCGCTGCCCAATGGACTCATGTGCTGGAGTTGTATGCAGGTGGGAGGGGTGATTGGGAAGGCGGGCACGATAGTGAAGCAGGTGCGGGAGGAGACCGGGGCGCGCATCCGCGTGGTGGAGGGCGTTCCCAACTGCGACGAGCGTGTCATCGTCATCTCTGCGCCTAACCAGGCTGGCCGCCCCACCCATGCTGCCCAGGTGCTGCAATGCTGGCTCTGCATGCACTTGATCGGAGCGGCTCTGCGCACTCATTTGGCTGGCAGAGCGCAGCCATCTGACATGTACAATGTGGTGGCACAACAGGACTTCGTGTCAGAGGAGTTCAAGAGTGTGAGTTGTGACAGTCTATGCAGTGCAGCCGAGAGAGCTGCAAGAGAACTTCCAGCGGGCTCTCCATATAATAGCACAGACTAGCTCCATGTCATGTGGATGATTGTCAGTTCTGCGGGATAGCGGCCAGCAGGCTGTGTCCTGCGGCTCTTGAGAGCCGCGCACTGATCCTTGAACTGTCATGATTGCAGGATGCGCTCAATAAGGTGCATGTGCGGGTGCACGAGCACTTGGAGGGCGAGCCCAGCATGCAGGCGCAGCCCAACAACCTCATCACCCGCATGCTTGTCTGCCACACCCAGGCCGGCTCCATCATTGGCAAGTAAGACCACTCTGCTTGACTGGCTAGCCAGCCTACTCGTGATGCTGAATGCATCTGATGTCACACAGCCCACTGTACATGGAACGAGCTTGCATACTGCAGGAGATGCAAGGCAGCAGTTGGCCGCAGCCACCTGCAGTTGAGGTGCTTTCCATGCGCAGCAGTGTAGGATCACAGCACACAGAGGCATGCTGGGCACAGAAGGGCATTAAGGTGCTCATCAGCATGATCGCTGCAGGGCTGGAAGCATCATAAAGGAGATCAGAGAGGCCTCTGGAGCCTTCATCAAGATCTTGCCCGCAGAGGAGCTGCCAGCATGCGCCCTCTCCAATGACCGTGTCGTCCAGTGAGTCACTGCTGCTCCTGCTTTCCCGGCAGCCACTGCACTTTGGTATTCTGAGAACAGCGTCATCCTTTGCATAATGCTCTGGCACTGTGCACGTGCATCTGCTGTGGTGCGGTCCTGTCAACCGCATGCAAGCAGGAAGCAGGCAGTGGTGCAAATGATCAGCACATATGATCCCCTTACATAAGATCCTGCCATGCACTATGGTTGCGAGTTCTCTGCCAAAAGTGCAGTATCCATACCCTGAAGGTATCTGTGGCGCTCAGTTGAGCGCCTCCCACTGCAGGATCAGCGGGAACGTGGACTCGCTGGCCAGAGCGCTGGTGATGGTGAGCCGGCAGATCCGGGAGAACCCCCCGAAGGAGAAGCCCGGCGGCGCCCCTCCCCAGCTGGGCGCCCTGCTAGCTGGAGGGGCCCCTGCGCGCTATGGCGCCCCGCCGCCTGCCTATGGAGCCCCCGTTGCAGCTGGGGCAGGATACAGATGATGTTTCTATTAGACCGCCACGCTAGAACTTCTGGGATGGAGAACAGAGCTGCAGACCTGGTGCACTGTTGAGATGAGCACAGAAGGCACCACTGCTTGTGCACACAGGGCATGACGTGTGGGTAAGTGACTGAGGTACAGGCCGGTGCCGCAGAAATCGTTGACAAGTTGTTGTAATTTCGAAGCGCCGGGAACGGAGGGAATATTGTGTGGACAGCAGTAAGGCTGCAGGAACAGAGCCATGCATGCTGATCACAGAGCTGCACTCTTTTCATAGCCACACATGAGGCTGTACTTCAAGCAGTTGTTGGACGTCTGGGAATCAGGCGTGCTTGTATCATACAAGCATGACAGCCAGCATGACACTATCATGATGCTAGCGTGATCATTCTCCAGTGGTCTTGGGCACATAACCATTGAGTGGTGGTGTTGAAATAACACCGTTGGTTTGGGGTAGACTGCTGCTTGCAAGTTTACTCGGCCATCTCCTTCTTGCCGGTCTTCTTGGGCAGGAGAACTGTGTGAATGTTGGGCAGGACACCACCGGAGGCGATGGTGACACCGCTCAGCAGCTTGCTCAGCTCCTCGTCGTTCCTCACAGCCAGCTGAATGTGCCTGGGAATGATGCGAGTCTTCTTGTTGTCACGGGCAGCGTTTCCTGCCAGCTCCAGGATCTCAGCTGCGAGGTACTCCAGCACTGCTGCCAGGTACACTGGGGCACCAGCGCCGATACGGCTGGCATACTGCGAAGCACTCACAAGTGTAAGCAAACTGGGATTATATGAGCCATCAGCTCTGATCCCAAGCTGCACAGATGCTGTAATTGGGTCCTTAGCGTCCCCACTATCACAAGCCCCTTTGTCATGCATACGAGGTAGAACACACCTTGCCCTTCTTGAGGTAGCGAGCAATACGGCCCACAGGGAACTGCAGACCGGCCTTGCTGCTCCTGGAAACAGCCTTCTTTGCGCTCTTTCCCTTGCCGCGTCCAGACATGGTGACTTTGTTTTGCTGAGTGTATGAAAGGGACAGGGCTTCGCTGCAGATTGTCAGATGATTGCTTCCTGCAAGCTGTCAAATGAGCAATTCATATATTTCCATTACCACTATCGGCCAATAAAGAGACAGTATCAGCCTGGCGTAGGTACCTATTTAGGACATCATGCTGAACAATGTTCTGATTGGCCCGTGGGCATGAGCTGTTTGATAGAAATCTAGTGCAAATCGCATTCTTTATCAAAGCTTCCACAGTTTTGCTGACACTCCCGTATACATACACTCATATCAACACACGCCTTTGCAGCCATGGCACCCAAGGCCGAGAAGAAGCCCGCCAAGAAGGTGGCCAAGAAGGTCGCAGGAGGCAAGGGAAAGAAGGGCAAGAGCAAGGTCGAGTCCTTCAAGATCTACATCTACAAGGTCCTGAAGCAGGTGAGCAGCTCTTACAGCACCCTTCGGCCCTCATGCGTCGCGTTGTCAAGCTTCATGTATACACAGCTCAAACGACTCAACATGACATGAGGCTGGCAGTGGCTTGTATGTGTACCGAGGTCCCTTGCTTGATTGTCCAGTATGCTGAGTGGCATCTGTGTGCTGCGCAGGTGCACCCTGACACTGGAATTTCCAGCCGTGCCATCTCCATCCTGAACTCCTTCATCACTGACATCTTCGAGAAGATCGCCACCGAGACAGCACAGCTGGCCCGCTACAACAAGAAGCCTACTGTGACCTCTCGCGAGATCCAGACTGCTGTGAGGCTCATTCTCCCTGGAGAGCTGGCCAAGCACGCTGTGTCTGAGGGCACCAAGGCTGTGACCAAGTTCACATCTGCTTAAGCTAGTGCGATCTGCTGCATAGCAAAGCAACAAACAAACGGTGTTATTTCAACACCACCAACCCTTGGACCAGCACAGGCAGAACTCTAGCTGCACTTGCCTTCCCAAATCCTGACTACCCTCGACCATCACTTGCTAATAGTCCTTTCATTGTGCTCACAGAGCAGGTATAGCCTTTTCCGAGTCACGATGCATCACATAGCAATGTTCTCAGCCAGCCGCACCTTCTCAGATCAAGCTGCAAGTTGTGCGCAAGCAAGATCACAAGGCCCACACACTGTTTTGTGAAGTTGGGAAGAATCACTCTATCTTCGTGTAACACACGAGTGGCCAGAGCTGCAGAGTCTCAAGCACAGCTGTGGCTGAGCTTATGGGATGAATGAGAGGCAATTGCATCACAGGACAGTCAGGTGATAGAAGCGCTTGTGAGCTGACTTAAGTTAGCTTCCCATCAGAAGTGGTGGTGTTGAAATAACACCGTTTTGCAGCTGCTTGGCAGGCTGTGTGATTAGCCGCCGAAGCCGTACAGGGTGCGTCCCTGGCGCTTCAGAGCGTACACTACGTCAAAGGCTGTGACAGTCTTCCTGCGAGCGTGCTCAGTGTATGTGACAGCATCCCTGATCACGTTCTCAAGGAACACCTTGAGCACGCCACGGGTCTCCTCGTAGATGAGGCCACTGATACGCTTGACACCTCCACGGCGAGCCAGACGCCTGATGGCAGGCTTTGTGATGCCTGCAGCATGAGTGAACATTGTCAGATGGCAGGCTATACCTGACACAGCGCTAGCAGGAACTAAGCAAACCGCCTGATGGCTGCACATATGAGAATAAAGTATGGTCGAGATAACAATGCACATCTGCGTGGCCCAAAGCACATCTTTGCTGCTACAGTGTGCACATACACACTAGCATTTACCGAGGCGCACCATAGCCATGTACCAGCACCTGATGTATTGAATTATTCACAGCTACGTCAGGCAACAGTGGGTAGTAAGGTGCTGCAGGCTGTGTGCTCACCCTGGATGTTGTCGCGAAGCACCTTCCTGTGGCGCTTGGCGCCTCCCTTTCCAAGTCCCTTTCCTCCCTTGCCGCGGCCAGACATGATTGCAAGCTGTTGATTTGTCCTAGAAGCTGCTACAGAGATACTTTCCAGATGTTTTTGTTGCTCCTCGAAGAATTGTGCTGAATGATATGCAGTCTGCCGTAACGAGAGTTTACTCCGCGTCTTTCTGCATTCTGATTGGCTGACATCTGACAAACACAAACGCCCAATTTGGCTGTGACACATTTTGCCAGGTGGCACCCACACATAACCTCACTACCTCCTTGTCAACAAAATTCGAAACAATTGCAAACGGACCAAACAAGCACTCAAAGCGGCTCTGTTACTCCCAGACTCCCTACCATGGCTCGTACCAAGCAGACAGCTCGCAAGTCCACCGGAGGCAAGGCTCCCCGCAAGCAGCTGGCCACCAAGGCTGCTCGCAAGTCCGCTCCTGCCACCGGAGGAGTGAAGAAGCCTCACAGGTTAGCTTTCTACTGAAATGCTGCCCTGGTACCGTGTTTGATGCACTCTGTGGCTTACTCTAGGTCAATGTCTGGGATTCTTTTCTTACACCATACCATATATGCAGGTACCGCCCTGGTACCGTGGCTCTGCGTGAGATCCGCAAGTACCAGAAGAGTACTGAGCTGCTGATCCGCAAGCTGCCCTTCCAGCGCCTGGTGCGTGAGATCGCCCAGGACTTCAAGACTGACCTGCGTTTCCAGAGCAGCGCAGTCCTGGCCCTGCAGGAGGCTGCTGAGGCCTACCTGGTGGGTCTGTTCGAGGACACCAACTTGGCTGCTATCCACGCCAAGCGTGTCACCATCATGCCTAAGGACATTCAGCTGGCCCGCCGCATCCGTGGTGAGCGTGCTTAGATTGTCCAGCACTCTCAACCCCTCCAAACCGGTGTTATTTCAACACCACCACTCAATGGATGCATGGCTTCAGGTCAGTGTGTGCCTACTCCTGTTCAGTTCTGCAAGCCCCCCTCCACACTGCATGTTCGGAACCACCATACAGATGCTTTTGACAAAGCATCGGGCACCACAATTGTAAGCGTGCTCATGCCGGCATGATTGCGGCTCGTGGTGTGGGTGCAACAGAGGAGTACGGTAACCATTAGACAAAGACTTGAAGAGGCAATGCAGCCTACAGGTGACACTTCAAGCAGGTCCTCTACCAGTGTTGCAAAGAAATGTGTAAGGCGCCCGGGCTCAAGTCTTCACCTACGACAATTGGCAGCTTACACAGCTCCTTGCCAAGAGATGCGGAGAGCTCTGTTGTCACAGTAGCCCTGATGACCATTGCAATGGGCTACTTGGCATAGCCAAGGCATATTCTACAGATCTTGGCATGTCCATGCCTACTCAGCAGGATTGCCTAGACTCCTCCCACCCAGAGGATTGATACACGCATATCATGCTTTGCTCTTGGTGTACTAGGCACCGCAACCTCAATCAGACCAGTCAGCAATTTCATAGGCTGCTCTGCACTCCAAGAGCACATGAGCACTATACGGTAAACACGCAAGCGGTTCAGCAAAATAGTCAAAGCGTATGGTCTCCCTGTCATGCAATAGCCCTGCCTTGTGTGTGTTAGTGCGATATGTTTTCCAGTTGCTTTGGCTTCGGCTGCTTGCCTGCCTGCTCTGGTCATGCAGATTGCTATGCACGGTTGCACGAGGCATGCTGAAGCCGTCAGTGCCTGTCGCTTGGACTAGTCAGGCTCCCGATGCTTGTCCTTTCTGCGAAAGCCCTGGCTCAATGCTGCACCTTCTCCTGTCACCTGGAGCTTCATAGTGCGGTCCTTCCGCATGTGCCTGTTGTTACTGCAGGACCCCTTGCTTGATGCTGGAGTTGCCCTGTCAATCTGTACCTCTATGGTGCAGCCCTAATGCATGTGCCAGTTGTCACTGCAGGACCCCCGGCTCGATGCTGGGGTCGCTCCGGTCCACCCACAGCTTGATGGTGCGGTCCTTCTGCAGCGCTCCGGTGGCAAACATGGCCAGGCGCGGGTGGCAGGCCAGCGCCAGCACAGCATCACAGTGCCCCTCGCCGCCCTCCTCTGCGCTCTCCCTGCCCGGAATCTGCTGCGCATGCTGCAGCGCACAGACAGGAACTCAGAACAGCGTGACGTGTGCAGTCCCCACGCAGCGAAGGGAGTGCAGTGCCTAGCGCCCTCCTCCTGTGCGCTCTTCCTGCCGGGATCTGCTGCACATGCTGCAGAGAACACAAAAGCACTTGCAGCGCATCTTGCGCCTCACAACTAGAGCATTCTCTCGGGCTCTGTGTTAGAATGCTTTGCAGTACCCCATCACGCTCCTCCTTCAAGCTATCTCTGCCGGGAATCTGTTGCGCATGCTGCGGCACACCGGAATGCAGTCAGGCAGTTGTCTCAGGTCTCGTGATCCCAGCGCTCTCTCAGCTTTCAGTTGCAGCCGCAATCCCCTGCTGGCTTTTCCCGGCAGAATCTGACATCAGGTGTACAGCGCGCATGCTGCAGCACCTGGGGATATTATCACGGAATGCTTTTAGGTGTGCTCTCAGGTTGCTGACACGAGTAGCAGGGGAGTGCCCTCTTCCTGTGCATGCTGCAGATCAATATGAGCATGCACTTTTCTGCGCTTTTGGCTGGGACGCACTGTCCTGGTGTTGAGGTGCCAGATGTGGATCGTGTGGTCCTCGGAGCCGCTGATGATCCATTTCCCTTTCTGGTCCGTGGTCCCAAAGCTCGCAAAGATGCAGTGCTTGCTGTTGACGTGGCCTGCACGTGCATCCACAGACGTCAGGCTGCCTGGCAACCTCACCTAAGACAATCGCTGTTACACACTGAGCACTGACTAGCCCAGGATTGTGAAGCTCTTGAGTGCCTACAAAAGCGCAGCAGCAAGTGCTGCAGACACTATTGCACGGACCGCTGCGCAGGAACTGGTCCTGCTCAGGTCCGAGATGGCGTTGTTGGTGGTAAACCCGTACCTGCGTATCGCTTGGCCATCTTGCACTGCTCGAAGTCCCAGAGCTTCAGCGAGCTGTCCAGGGAGGCTGTCAGGACATACTTCCCGTTGGGCGAGAACTTTGCAAAGACCACGGGGGGCTGTGTGTCGTCCATCAGCGTCTTCACGCACTTGCCTGCAACCCAAGAGCCAGGTCTTGTTGCTGTCACGCACCTAATATGTTGTGACAGATTCACAAGCTGACGGCAATGAGATGAACTCAGAACACTTCGTCATGAACATGGATTTGAAATGGAAAGTGAGCCTGATTATGAAACACAGAAATGCATGTTATGGGTCCACAAGCTTACTGCAATCGGGCTCACTTTCACCTTCATACTCACATTCATGACCAAGTATCTGCAAGATCAGCCTCAGCTCATGGTGAGTCTTGCTTCACAGGAGCGCACCGTCGTCTGTGTTCCAGATGCGCGTCAAGCCATCGTAGGAGGTTGACAGTATGAGCGAGCCGTCTCTGTGGTAGTCCACAGCTGTCACTGGGTCTGAGTGTGCCGGTATCTCCTGCAAGTTACAAACTTGCTTCACCACTCCTTACATGGAGGCCTATGGCATTGCTCCTGTATCAGGCATGGCTGATGTTGACCTGGCATTCATGACAGGTGCCTTCCGAGCACCAACCACCAGCATCACTTTTCAAACTGTACATTTCTTTGCAAGCGGGTTGTGCTGCAGATTGATGCTGCCCCAGGTGAGCAGTGTCTGCTAAGACCGCTTGGTGTGTGCAAAGATTGAGCCCTGCATATTATACCATGCCAGGCTACTGATACTCACCCTCAAGCAATGTCCTGTCCTGGTGTCCCAGATGCGAAGGGTCTCATCAAAGCTCCCGCTGACCTGCAGTGGAAACCACCATCGTCGGTTGTCTTTGTCACACACAGCAGGTGACATCCACAAGCGCGATGCTCTTAGCAAGGCAGTTCATGTCAAGAAGTAAGAGATTGCACAGCTGATGGGCCCCTCACCAAGTGGTTGTCTTTGGGGCTGAAGCAGCAGCAGAAGACATGATGTGTGTGGCCTTCCAGTGTGCGCAGGCACTGCTTGGTCCTTACGTCCCACAGCTTCAGTGTGAAATCGTCTGAGGCCGTGCACAGGAACTTTCCTTCTCGGTCCCAGCACACATCCGACAGCCCCTACACGGGCAAAGTACATTGCCTCAACAAATGCCTTTTGCAGACGGTCAACACTGTGAGCAGACAAGCTCCATTTTACTCCCACCACAGATATTGATGACTTCTGGCACTTGCAGAGGCTCGGCAACAGGAGGCCTTGTTCAAGATCTTGAAATCATTCAGGTCCTCAACACACAATAGATGAGTCTCTGCAATGGTCAGCTGCAGGGCCTGAGAAGAGTGCAGCAAAGGGATGTCAAATTGTCCGCAGTTGTGCACAGCTGGCCGACAAAAGGTGGAACAGATGGCTGAGATACAGACGTGTGGGGTCAAAAGTGCAGGGCAGACCTTGGTGTGGCCTTCCAGGGTCCATACGCAGATGCCCTGAAAGGGGTTCCAGACCTTCGCTGTCTTGTCTGCGGATGCGCTTGCCAGGAGCGTCTCGTCCGGCGAGAAGGCCAAGGCCACAACAGCCATCGTGTGACCTACTCAGGCAGGAGCAGATCAGGCTAGCTCACATCTGCCATAGACCAGCTTGAAGCCAGCATCCACATGGCAGGCCATTTTCGCAGAGCAACACAGTAGTGCATCACAGCAACAGGGACACCAGGTAGAGCTGTTGTTAGGCTTGTATCCCCATGGGCTGGTCCTTTATCAACAGCTGTGCATGAGCAATTCCAGCTGTAATGGGGCTGAAAATAAATGCGCTGGTGGTGTCTGATGGGGAAGGAGATGCACCTTCAAAAGTCCTGTAGTGCTCGTACTGGGGCCTAGCGAAGTCTTTCAGTGCGGCCTTCCCAACCCGAGGAGGTGATGATGCGATAGCTGCTTGTCGCATAGGCTGGTCCCCCATCTGGCTGTCTCCAAATGTGCTCTGTTACCCGAGGGGGCTATAGCAGCAACGGCTGATATGTGGTGTTTTGGCTTGGCTCAGGCAATGGTGCTCAGTCCTAGATGCTACGGAAAATGCCCTACATCGAGCTTTTGCTGGCAGGGCATCCGCATGGCACCCCATAGGCTATCAGACGACATGTCCATCTAGCTTTTTATGTGGTGCAGATGACGATGGACCAGGCTCTGATCAGCCTGTATGAAGGCCAGGCAGCAGCTATAGCATTCCTAAACCTCCAACTTCGCTGTGCGAGATACTGGTGGCATATATAGCGGTCAGCTGCTCCGTATGAGGGGGTGACCAGAGTGCACTGCGATGGGCACTTTCTGTTGCTTAGACTTTTCCACCGCCAGCAGCAGGTTTGACGCAGCTCTGATGCTCCTGACTGATGCGTAGGACTGAGTGAGGCCTTGTCAAGCTGCTGTGCTTTGGATGTTGCCAAACTTGGTGCCCATCTTCAAGCTTTGGGCAAGACAGCTTCCATGGCATGCCTTGGAAAGCAAAAGCAACACTGGGTGCCCCTCGGACCAACTGCGATTGCAGCTTTTGTCCTTTTGAGTGCCTTACAAGGGCAGGCCTGAGCTTAAAGAGCCACAAATGAGTGCAAGTTTGGGGGAGGCTCACTGCACTTGCTTGAAGGAGTGAGAGATGAGAGGGATGCCTGCTGATCAGCATCATCCCTTGAAATGTCGCATGGGCTGGTCAGTGGTCTGTGGTGGCTCCGCCACAAGCATTGCAGAGCTTGTTAGACCCAACAGTAAGTAAAACAGTGGGTTCCAAGATGTACGACCGCCCAGGAAACGGGCCATCTGGCTTTGTGAATCAGCTGCTTGCAAGGCAGACGACCGGTCGGCAAGGTGAGGGCATCTGTCTCCCGCTCCCAAGCTTGCAACGACTGGTGGGCTCCAGCATGTTGCCAGTGGCTGCAGTGAGATGACTGCAACGGGGATGTTGTGCAGTGCGATCCAAGCCATACCTCAGCGACTTCAGCAGCAGCGAAGGCCCAGGCAGCGGCACAATCGAGGTCAACCCAGGGGGCATCATGTGCCCGCCCTTTGTTGTCAAATACAACTCTGTACGCTCCCCCTCCTTCCCTTGTCACTCTCTCATTTGGTCCTCGTGGGCTTTGAGAAGTATGCTTCCAGGTTTACAAGACTCTGGCGCTGATGCCTTGCCAGGGCACCTCAACATGTCATGCATAACGCAGCGTGCCAGTAAGGCGATCACCCAGGCTGACATCAGGTAGCATCAACCCAGAGCTCTGAAGGCAGTGTCGGGCGGTGCAGGTCCCAGGCTTCAATGATGGCAAGTGGATAGCAGTGGGGGATGAGGAGGGCTTTGTGTCCATCGTGAATGGCGCGGCCGAGCTGCCCAAGGCCTTCAGGCCGGGCAATCCCGATGTGCCGCGGCCACAGGCGCAGTGGCTAGCGCACCACAACGCCATCTTCGACCTTGCCTGGTGCCAGGTAGCTGTATATCACTTACAGAAGCCTGCTCATATCCCAAGATTCTAGAAGTCCCTACTTATGAAGTCACCAAGATTTCAGAAGTCCTTGCGTTGAAGAAATGGGGTAATGAACCCGGGACACAGGGCAAGCAGTGAGAGAGCCCCTCCAGTCAAGGTGTAGGCATCTGTGAGGTGCGCCACACAGGCCTTGGAGGAACTGCAAGCGCCCTCAATCTCGTCAAGTGGGTGTCAGCACTCCTGCCTGTGAGCACCTGCTTTGGCATGTTGCAGGCGGATGCCAAGATGCTGACAGCCTCGGGCGACCAGTGCGTGCATCTGTGGGACACAGCCAGCGCCCAGGGCCTGGGCCAATTTAGGGGCCACAATGGGAGCGTCAAGTCTGTCTGCCCAAATCCTGACGGCCAGCCAACCTTCACCTCAGGTCAGGCCCCCGCCACCTTATGATAAGGCACAACCTCCAGAGATGGCACTGGTCACGTCCACTGCGCATGTAAGCAGTTTGGCTCCTGCAAGCAAGGCTGATTGTACGTGCGTCCTAAGGATGCGGCAACTATGCAGGCGCCCGGGATGGAGCGCTGATGGTGTGGGACGCGCGCTGCCAGCCGCAGAGGTGCCAGCGCACTGGCATCTCCTTCCAGGGCCCCGTCCTCATCATACCGGTGAGTGCAGTCAACTGAGCCGTCCCTGGTGCGGATGAGCTTGCTGCTCCTGCAAGAGATCACTAAACCCTCCTGATGCGCAAGCTCAGGGGAAGACAAGGGATTCCTCAGAGCAGCGTATAGACACGTCAGGTTGTCTTAGGATGTCAGGGAAGCGCTGCGCACATGCTTGTCATTCGTCTGCGATCTGATGTGGTGTCTGGTTGGGTCCAGGATGCTCACAAGGCAGTGCAGCCAAAGATGCAGAAGGGGCGGAAGAAGAAGTTTGGGCCACTGGAAACCAAGCACACTGTCACTTCTGTGGCCTGGCTGCCTGACAGCCATGTGGTAGCCTCATCAGGTAGCCCAAAATGTCTCACAACTGCCCTCAAGAGTGTCATTTGGCACCCCATGAGTCCCACCCTTGCCTGACAATATGGAGTGTTGGACAGAAGGTTCTCTAATGAGCTGCTGCGAGCACTCTGGCACATGGCCCCTCGCTGACAATTAATGGTCTTGGTCACTCACTGGGACATGGGCCATGTAGCGTCTACAACAAGGCAGCCACTGCAACTGCTGATGGCAAGTACTGTGCGTAGGTTCCCTGAGCGGGCAAGAGGCCTCCCGGACAAGGTCTGTGACATTGCATGCAGGCGACAGAGATGATGTGGTGAAGCTATGGGATCTGCGCAAGGCGACGCTGCCCACCTCGCGTATCAACCCTGCTGTGGAGGCAGCCTGCCTGGGATGCTCGCCCTCACAGACCATAGGGAAGCGCCAGCATGGCGTCACATGCCTGACACTGAGCCCTGAAGGTATGTCTATGCTGGCCATCTCTGCATGCATGCAACATCAGCAAGGAGGAGGTATCAGCAGGATCAGAACTATGACGTTCCTGTCCTTCACGCGCACAACTTGAGGACCTCAGCTGCGCAGACCCTGGGACAGTATTTTCCTGTCTTTGTTTACCCAATACCTCATTGTCTGGTTGTCAAAGAATGGCAAACATGTCAACTGCATACGACATGTGTTTCCAGCTGTGGCATGCGTAACAATTATTCCTGGGTGCGCATGCAGGCACGCGCCTGCTGGTGAGCTGCAGCAACAGCCGCCACTACCTGCTGAACGCCATGCAGCCGCACATGCAGCCACTGGCGTCCTTCAGCGGCCACGTCAATGGCTCCTTCTACATCCGCGCCTGCTTCTCCGGGGACGGCACCCACATCCTTTCAGGCTCCTCAGACCACAAGGCCTTCATCTGGGAGGTGAGCTAGCAATGTGTTCATCCTCAAGACAGAGCAGAAACTCCTCACTAAATTTGCCACTCCTCCGTATCAAGTCATGAATGAGTATGGCTGCTGGTAGCAAGCACATATGACAACTATCTCTGCATAGTGAAAACAGCACGCTGCTGTCGTCTGCATCATGAAGACACACAGCCATTTGCTTGCCCCAGCCTTGCAAGGAGTCACTCTTTTAGAGCCAGGAAGAGCGTCCAGCTTGGTATTGCAGGTGGCAAAGCCGCAGAAGCCCCCACAGGTGCTGCAAGGCAACGCAGGGGAGGTCACTGGTGTGGCCTGGTGCTCCACAGATCCCACGCAGATTGTGACCTGCCACGATAATGCCACCGTCAACGTGTGGACCCTGGACCGCAGCAGGGACGCTGGTGCAAATGACATGGTGCGCAGCACAGTTCCTCTCTGAGTGTCCTGATGCGCATTAAGCTGCCTTTGTAAGCGCAAGACTCATGTATTGAGAATGCTCAAAAAAATGTCGTGTGGTCAGCCACTTTCCTGGCAGAGCCGCCCTTGCGCAGATCTCATGCCACTCCTGCCCTACAACATTGGAATCAGGACTTGTGAATGCTGCTTGTGCTCCACACGACATAGTTCCTGGCCCGTGCAGCAATTGTGTTGTTAGGCACAATACTAAGGCAGGTCACTGCCTGTGCAGGAGCCTGCTCTGGCGCCTGTCACGCCGGGTGCCGGGCAGGCGCAGAAAGAGCGCTTTGGGAAGACGTACTTTAGCGCGGGCCCCCTCGCCCAGATCAGGTCACCCCTGCAGGACGCGCTGGACGATGCAGCCGCAGCAGGCATGCAGGCAATGCTGCCAGCCGGAGAGCACGCTGCGCGAGCACAGCCAGCGCCTGTTCAGCTTCCTCTGATGCGGCGGCTGCAGGAGCCCAGTTTGGGCCAGTCAGCAGGAGAGGCAGCAGCCTCAGGAGGCCTTGAAGCTGTTGCCCCTGTACTCTCAAACGACCAGTACAGTGTGTCAAAGCAAAGCAGCCAACTCACAGCGGGAATGGGCACAGCAGAGCACGCAGATCAGAAAGGGCTTGGGGACGATGACATGGCAGACGCTAACAACAATCAGGAAGCCACAGCAGAAGCCAAAGAAGGACAGAGAGATGAGGTGCCTCATCAGAGCAGTCACGTTGCGGATGCGGCTTGCCACATCATAATTGAGGGGCAGCTGGAAGCCACAGCAGCAGCAATGGAGCCGGATCTGGCGCCAGTTGATGACCTGCCGCTCACATCACTCTTTGGCACTGCCGAGGCAGCCGCGCTTGAGCAGCACAGCGCCAGGAGTGCTGAAAGGCCAGAGGTCAGCCAGAGGCCTTCCACAGCTTCTGCGTCATCTCAGCCGGCCTCACAGGACAGCAACCAGGAGAACCAGCTGCCCCCAGCAGATGACGCCCTGCACAGGTATGTCGATTTGGCCATTGACCTGTTGCGCTTCTGCTTTCACTGAGTCCATGTGTACAGTCGGCACCTGAGACCGCTCAGAATCCAGAGAACGTGCTGACTCACAGCTGTACAGTCGGCACCTGAGACCGCTCAGAATCCAGAGAACGTGCTGACTCACAGCTGGCTTGCTACGCACTCTCAAGAAAGGGTGGATGGGCAAGCCATCCCCACGACGCTGATCATGCTCGAGTGTAGAGGACAGCAGCACTCTGCAAGGCCAGTCAGTGACATTGCTCTCTGATGTGGCAGGCCAGCGGGCCGCCCCGGAGACCCACCCAGTGGTCCGCAGCAGCCGGCGTTTAACCTGCACGTCTGGGCAGATCGTTTTGAGAGGCGGCCCAGGAGTGCCAGGCAGCCTCTGGCATCCATCACGGGGCGTGCCAGCAGCCAGGTATGTTATAGAGTTGCATCTTCCAGAGCTCCCCTGTGGACACCCTTCTACACACCTCCGCAATACAGACTGGCTCCGGCCATGCATGATCACGTTCAGCAGCTTGCCTTCTCAATGGCCAGGTATGTCCCTGAGATACCTCTGAGTAAGGTCAGCAAAGAGCTGCATTGTCAAGGGGCAGGGGCAGTAGCAGTGAGGCATCAGTCACCTTCTCTCAGGGCCTTGAGTGTGCGCCTGGCCACTCTCACATTGGGCATTTGGTCTCAGCCGATTCCATATGTGCAGGGCCATGCCAGCCAGATGAGCCGTGATGAGCGCCCAGAGACAGACCCAATCGACTTCAACCTCCTTGCGGCCATGGACTCCCGCGGCCTGGGGTCCCAGCCTTTCTTACCATGCACCCAGAATACGCAGGTGGGCATCTATCCTGTGACACTGCGCTTGGTTGTGAGACAGTCTACTACTGCTTTCAGCAGGATATAGGCTTGCTCGGGCGTCTGTGACAGTATGTGTGTTTCCAACTGTCCAGCACCGGTTGCAGCACCATGGTCATCAAGGACATGACAGCACATGCCATCCAAGTGTCTCATTCGGAGGGTTTGAAAGTCCTCACTGGTGCAGGGCGACAGCCAAAACAGGAGGGAGGCAACGCAAAAGGCTTTGGCAGAAGCAGAGGACATCCTGAGTCCTGAGGGGAGGAAGAGCATAGACGTGCGACTGCCACCTCAGCGCCGCCAGGCGCCAGCTCAGCAAACACCTCCCGCTAATGTGCGTCGCTGCCCGCTGCCCCGATCTGCGCAGCTGCATCGTGCTTGGACCCATCAGTCTGACATGAAAATACGTGTCAATCTGCCTCACTATGAGAGTATTTCTGTCATGCAGCAATTGAGTCTGCAGTTCTCGGGAAAAATGGGGAAGCAGACAATGGAAAGTTTCGGTGATGCAAGCAATGATGCAAAGCTAGGACGGGGTTTGAGGTCACATCGTGCAGGTCCTGGAGGAAGCTATGGGGTTCTGTCGAGAGCGGCTCAGCCTAAGTCCTGGGCCGGAGTGCCCAGCTGCCGGGCCCAGTGGGCAGGAAGGCGGGGAATGCCCCGTGCTGGACACTGGGCCGCAGAGCCAGAGCAGGCAACATGGCCCCCCTGAGGGTGACCAGGACAAGGAGAACAGCGAGGCAGCAGGCCAACATCTGCAACAGCCTGCTTTTGCTCCCTCACTGCTAGGTGAGATTTCTCGTTCTTGTTGAGCCATGTATTGAGCCCCTGGCAAGCAGCGAATGTTTTGTTGACTGTCCAGCATGACAGGGGTGTCCCCTTGTACGCGCCGTCTTGGCAATCATGCCTGCAGGGGCGATGTGTGTGCCCATGGAATAGGTTCAGGAACAGTGATGTCCGGGAAATGTCACTCGTTTGCAGGAGGCAGCTGTGATCATGTAGCTTCTGCTGGTGTGCAGACAACGGCATGGCGTCGCAGCTTTCAGTGTGGGAGGGGAGGAATGAGCCCATCAGCGGGTTCTTGAAGCGATGCAACCCACGTACAAGGTGATTTGCCCTTCCGCACCGGATCAAGACGCCCCAGTATTATCTTCATTGAAGCTGCGGCAACATGGGCTGACATGAAGGGGCGCATAGCGGGTCCTCCATGGCGGGGGATGCTGTCAAAGTCGATGTATGTCACTATGCGTCTGACAGGACTCATATGAAATGCCATTCACATTTTAGCTCAAAGAAGGAGTCATTGCACAGTGTATTTCCCTTCCAGAGAGGCCATGCCGAGGGCTGTTCTTGCTTCATGTTGCCCGCTTTTGCCTGAGCGGAACATGCTCTGGCCTTTCAGGAGCGACACGGGGGAGCAGCGCCATGAGGAGGCGGGGCCCCTTCCCGGGGATGGCTTCATGGGGGAGTCCCCCGCGCCGCGGCGGGCGGTCCTCATGCAGACCCCCCTCCAGGACAGGCAGCGCCGCAAGAATGAGCAGGTGCACCAAAAGATCAAGCAATAATAACGTACCCAATTTGCTCGGCTGCGGCAAGTATCTCTGTGACTGAATCCCCCTCGGCCTGCAAACATTGGCATTGTTGAGGAGGAGACTGATGCTAGGTGTGACTGCAAGGTTCTCACAGCTCTCAGCATATGCAGCACGTTTGCAGTAGATTGATTGGTGAGGTGCAGCTGCCTGGCCATGTCTGATCATGTGAACGCACATGCCTGCAGGAGGAGGCCGGCAGCATTCTGAAGCGCAAGCAGCCAGCGTCCAGTGCCAAGCAGCGCTCCATCACAGAGTTCTTTAAGACGCCACCTGCCCAGACTGCCCAGAAGCGCAGCAAGGTGGGCACTTGAGGGCTTGCCATTCTGCGGCTCATGCTCTGATTTCCTGGAGCATGGGCAGTAGCTGTTTGTATGTGTGTGTTCATTCCAGGGCCACCGAGCCTTCATGGCTGCGGATGGAATGCCTGTGCGACCTGCAGCAAGTGAGGACGCATGTACAGCATGCTTGCCTGCCCCTTGCAATGCTGCTATATAGACACAGAGAATTGTCTGAGACCTTGTATGTGCTCTGCAGGAGAGTGGACAGGCTTGATGAGCTTTTGGCGGCAGTGACAGCTGGCGCTGGATGCATCTGCAGTCCTCAGGATCTGACTGGGCAGACAAACTGCAGAATGTACATCTGGGAGCGGACTACAGCTCTGAACTTGCATGCAAAAGAGGGATCATGCGCCTGAGGCTGCAGATGCTTGTGACTTGTAAGCCTGTGCGTGTTGGGCGCACTGGCCCTTGAACGTACTTGAACTCGAAACCAGCTAAGCACTGGCGCCTCCTTTCCTGTACAGACATTCTGTCGGAATTGTATGTCGAGGTTTCCATCGTGATATATAGACGGTGGTTGCTGTGATAGTGCCGCAAATGGCAATGCAATCACTGCACCTCATTCACACTTCCAAATCAATCGAAAATACATATTCCCGCAACATATGCTAATGCTATCAAGGCGTGGCATCCAGTCTAGCTGGGAATTAATTCAGGTTCCCTTATGACGGAACCTGATGACGTCATGGCTTGCTGCAGGGCCAAATTCCCTGCATACTACATTGCGCACATGTACTATTGTGCTACTTCTTACATATTTTGTAGGAGTCATGAGAGCTACCGTGGGTATTATTTGAGGAGTTGATAGGCAGGATCGGGATTCCCTAGTCAGGTTGCTGGGCGAGCAGGGCTTGGGGGCACTCGGCCTGCGATGTTGACAGTACGAGATGGCGCCCTCTTGGCAGCCGGCATGTGGTTTGCCGGAGCCAGCACATTTTTCTACAGACGGAAACAGACACTGCCATTCAAGGTGAATGTCCAGTCATAGACGTCTGACTCTGCTTACTGCTTTGAGCGTTCAGCCCATGGCGAAATACCATTCACTGGATGATGTGTCGCAGGTGGCGTATTTTCTGTCCTGGCCCACTCTAGGCAGTGCAATCATCTTGGTCATGATGCCCAATGAAGACAAGATGCGACAGGTGCGACACCTGCCTCTTCAGAAGCGCTTTCTCTTCTCTGTTAGCAAGTTCACCGTGTTGAGAAGTGTCTCAGAGCATGTCATGACCTGGGATAGACTCCGACAGGTGCTGGGAACACATTCAGACACTGGACATAGCAGACGTTACCATCAGCCAGACACGGAGGATGGTCACTTGTACTGATAACCAGAGGACACTCGTCAGCATGGCCTACCGACGCGACATGCATGTGTGACGTGCAGGCGCTTCAGACGTCAGGCACAGCTGATGACAGCCGCATCGCAGAGATTCGGCAAGCCACGCAGATGCAACTGGAGAAAATCAGGCAGACAGCAGAGCAGAGCAGGCAGCCCGGGGCGTCCATGCAGAGCTGGCAGGAGAGCCTGCGCGAGGTCCGGGATCAAGCGCCCAAGTGACAGCAGATTAGGCAATAGTCATGCACCAGGGCTTTTAACCCCTTCTTCTATGAAAAAGCCCTTGCTCTACCTTCTAGTTGAAGGGAGCTTCCTGGGGGCTTGTGCAAGAGCTTCAATATAGGACGGGCACAGCTGTGCTGTCGACTGGTGGCTTGCTTTCATTGGTGCCCTGCAAGATTCTAGCTGCAAATTTGCCCGGGCTCTCCTCTCAGCTGTCCCTAGAGCAGGAGTAAGGTAGGAGGGTCCCACACGATGCTGAGTCTGAGCTGCTAGGACATGTTATCCACTTCTCTGCTGAGCCTTTGTTTGACAGCAAGCAGTCATACGGTGTGAAGCTGACATACCTCTGGTTTGACACAGAATGCAGTGACTGGAGAATCACAGGGCCATGGTCTTTCCCATGCCCTGCCTGCAAGTTGTGCGGGTGGGTCATCACAGCCTAAAGTATAGATGTGGACGGATGGGAGGCACGTGGGTGGTAGACAGCCAATGAACCAGATTTTTACTGCCTTTGCAGATCAGGGAACAGGCATATGAAGATTTCTTGCAAGTCACATTGCCTGGAAGGCATAACCCTGCATGATACTATGATGGGCGATGTTTTCACATCCCAAGACTGAACCTCATTGTGGACACGGTAGTGATAGACAGACAGCAAGTTGCTGCAGCTCTTTGGGCCCGGCGCTGGGCAGTCAAAGGGCAATCATAGACACCAAGAGGAGACAGGCTCAGCATCTGATCGGTGCTCTGATACGTGTACATGTCACAGCAAACCTCAACAGGTTGGCAGCTCACTTCAGCCTTAAGGTCCGGCTGGCACATGAATGGCACCATGGCCATGGACACTCCTTGTGGCTCAGACACCCTATCATCACTGTGCTGCAATTGTGGTATCATACACAATTTGGTTGTCAACATTACTCTGACCGCTGCCACAATTGCAGCAGGAATGAGCGAAGGTGATGTGATCTCGGAAATACGGTCCTGCTCCCCCTGGTCCAGTTGTATAACTTGCATTCTGTGGCAATCTCAGCAACCCCTTGCCAGCCCTGCCACATGGACTGTACCATGAAAGTACTACTGGGCAAAGCGGGCAGTCCCCTACCCACCAAGCTGGGCAAGCAGAACTCACATGTATAGACTGTTGTCAGGCACCCAGGAGGCTCACGAGAACGCTCCTGCGAGCAGCAAGAGCCGGATGAGGGACCGAACTTGTCAGCCAAACCTACTGTCCCTCCCTGAGGACCTCTTCATCGACATCGGGTCCTGGCTCAATGTTCGGGATGTATGCAGTTTGGAGCTCGCCTGCAAAAAGTTATATGATGTGTTATTGATACCCAGCCGCGTTGGGGCTTATCAGAGGCCGATCAAGCTTAAACTGAGCTCTAGAATGTGGCCACCATTGTCACAAACCCTATCCCCAAGAATGCCTTCACGGCTGTCGACGCAGCATTATTTACAGCTGTCGATCATTTTCTCAGGTATGGGCGCTGTGGAATCCAGTGAAATTTCCTGCAGGTGGTTTCTGAAAAGGACCATGAGGTACAGCCATGTCACCTGCAGCATTTGTGTCCCATTTGAATGGCCAGACGAGTTCCCCTATCAGACTGTAAGTTGTGAGGTATCACCCCTGCTGCCCTCGCTGCTGGCAGCTTTAGCCCCGTCAGCTCAGCTCTCTCTGTCCGTGCCGCCCGAGCAAGGCAAGCCAGCTGCATACACCTGCCTAGTGAAATGTGCAACAGAAGAATTGCAGGCATGCGTCATATATGTGATAACATCTTTACGGGTGTGCCATGCACAAAACAGATTCGCTGTCCATCCTGGATCCATGCGTGAGCTTGTTGTCATTGCTTTGTGTTCTCTGTATATGTGAAAACCTCAGCGGCTGGCCATGCTGAGGCTCTGTGGCTTGCAGGTGAAAGCTTCCTTGCTTTGGCCTCAGGCAACGTCGCCCCTGGTGCTGGTCCTGATCTAATGTCCTTCTCGGCAAATCTGCAGCAGCACCTGACGCAGCTGACTCTAGAGATGTATCTGGGAAAGGGCGAAGCAGCACCTGTGGGAGCTCTTGGTATGCTCACGGCCTTGGAAAGGCTGACAGTCGACTTTGCTGTCCCAGACATTGGACATCTCTACGACGTGCCACAGGCTCACCATAGTCTGTCAGAGGGAAAGCTTGTTCTCAAGCTACCACACTTGGTCTACCTGCACCTGACTTTCCTTGCACAAGGGGAGCTTGTACTGTCATGCCCCCAGCTGGCTGAGGCCCGGATCGAATGCACCATTGCTCTGCACATTCATGTGGAGGATGCTGCCCTGACAAGCTTGGTGCTCCTTGAGTGCAAGGAGGTTCAGTGTTCCGTGAGGTCTCCCGAAGACCAGCTTCTCAGTCTTGTGGAGCTCTGTGTGTGTGGCTGTGATGAGGTGGGCAGGCACCTCATTCAAGACGTCGGCCTGATGAGGCACCTGCAGAGGCTGGACTATCAGAGATTTCCTGCCGAATGCATGCCACAGAGCTTCCCGGATACACTTCGGGCCATTCAGCTTTTTCCTCATGATTGGGAATTTGATTTGCCCAGTGGGCTGAAGCACCTACATGAGCTGGAATTCTTTCAATTTGACACAACTTGCGACGACTGGGAATTTGAGACGTCACTTGACGTGCTCCTTCCTTTGGAGAGCATCCAGCATTTGGAGGTGGGTCCTCACTTCTCCGGCAGCGGTCTGGATGCCATGGGCTGTTGACGCAGATCATGCTAGGGATCAGAGGCTCGTGATAAGCAGGATTTAGAGTACTTTGAGGTGCCTCAGCTGAGGGACACAATTAACAACACACGGTAAAGGCAATGTAGGAATCAGGACTGCCAAACTTGCAAGGAAATATGAGAGAAAGGGGACAGCTCAGCACATGTGTGTTTCAATTGTGTCTATGATGCCTTGTGTTTGTATCATATATAGTGGTATGAGCAGGATGAATTCACCAGGAGGATAGCTCATCTCCCAGAATCCCCTGCCCTTCAGCCTTGCTTGTGATCCTGGCATAAATTCATCAGTAGGCATTGTCTGCATTGCAGACGCTCGCAGTCTGGTGGCAGGTGACTGAGTGAGTCCGAGCTGTCTGAATATATACCATTTTAGTGTTTGACAGGTCACCGCCTAGGCTGGGCCTTCGCCTCAATCTCTCTAATAGTGAAAGTGTCCCCTCTTGCCATATGCCTCCAGTTGAAGCTACATAGCTTCAGTGCGTACACGGTCAGAAAAGCAAGAGTGCACTGCCCAGGAGTGGGCAACTTCGTGCAGATTCCCCGCAAATGGAAGCTGCGATGTGTTGCATACTCATCACTCAGCATCTGCGCTCTCCGGCGAATAAAGAGGAAACCTGTAATTCCCGACAGCCTGGTAATGTTACGAACAGCTGCTGCTGCTCTTGTCGGTCCAGTCTCAAGGGTGAAGGTGTCGCCAAGAGGTGTCAGTCTTGTCCCGTCGCACAGACAGATCTCGCAAGTGCTGCTCACCGCAGCCACAATCTCAATCCTTGGATCGTCACGCGTCATGTCGGCAGCTGCAGCGAGCTCAGCGGGCGAGTGTGCCAATCCCCAGGGTCCAGTGCCCGAGAAAATCCAAAACTTGGCGAGTGAAATTCTCAAGGTCAGGTCGATGTCAATATTCTTTTCGCGTCTGAGAGACTGTCATTCTGTCTGATATATATGGGCTTCTTGGCAGTGTCCAAGCCTTGCACCCATTTGCAGGTGTACACAACCCGGTCAGCAGAGGAGCAGTCAGCCATCGTCAACAAGTACTACAGGTACGATGGATGCCATGCTGATGAGATGGGCCAAATAGTGTCGCCAGGCTGCTTCCCACCCTGGTCTGTACGTGCGCATGACCGCCCCT
Organism: Coccomyxa viridis; assembly: GCA_963930925.1. Taxonomy (NCBI): domain Eukaryota; kingdom Viridiplantae; phylum Chlorophyta; class Trebouxiophyceae; family Coccomyxaceae; genus Coccomyxa; species Coccomyxa viridis. The sequence continues at coordinate 247,761 of CAWVOJ010000010.1, forward strand.
TCTTTGCTGTGCAACGACAAACAGCTGTGCAATTGCGTCCAGGGAAGATGCTCGCTTTGTGGATCCCCTCATGGACGTTGGGACGCCCAGAGAGATCAACCTGGCCTTCTTCAGCCTGATCAAATTGTTCGACAGCATTGATGCTCAGAAGAAGTCCCTCACCTGGAATGAGAAGCCAGAGCTGCCTTCGCACCTCCAAGCTGCAGGCCTGCAGCAGGTATATCGGCTGGCGCCTCTGACAATGATTTCCCCCTTTTCTTGGGCCTGACAATAAGGATGCTGCATGCTGGAATCAATGCAGAGTTTGAGCAAATGTCATGCCAGCTTTGTGCGATCATGCCTGCACATCACAAGCAGCCACTATGCATCTGATATCCCTCATGGCTTTTGTCGTAGTCCTTTAGGCCTAGCTCTGCTGCTTGCATATAAGCAAGGTAGCTTGCAGGAATAATGATGCTGTCTTGCAGTGAAGACTGAAGTTTGAAATACTTCCCTGATTGCAGGTGGTGCTCAATAACCAGCAGGTCTATCACAGATCAAAGACCACCATAGACTTGGATGTCAACACATACCTCACCATTGACCCTAAGGTGATAGCGCCCTAGCTATTTGCCGATGCAATCAACCATATGTTTGTGCAGATATCAAATCAGCATGTGTGACGCCTTCATTAGAGAGGTTGGACACAGAGATGACCTCTGAATTTAGCTGAGGATAAGGTTTCGCGTGGGGTTGCATTGTGATTTGTGACCTTGGAACTACCTCAGTTTGTGTCCCAGCCTGGCGCTGCAAGGGCCCTGATTGTTTCATCAGTTGTCCTTGGTTGTGCAACCCTGCCTGATGATAGGACAAAGACACACATAGCACGGACCCTCCATGCTGGTGGCCAAATCCTTACGACCTGATTCCAGTACTCATGAAGCATTGTGTGCGCGCAGACCGGCCTGATCGTGAGGCACGAGGACAAGTGGCTGAACAAGGGCTTCAAGGTGCCGACCTTCATGAAGCGGGGCACCGGCGTCATGAGCAGCGCCATGTTCAAGCTGTTCGGCTGGGGCAAGGAGGTCGACAAGGCCGCGCCGCCCCAGGCCACCCAGAAGTGAATCTCAAAGCTCTGACTGGTCCACCCTAAGGCTGTGTCTGTGCGCTCCTCCCGGAGAGGCCACAGACGCTGCCTTTGGGTGCTGCTATGTGTCAGAGAGTTTGACTGGGCTAGAATGGTACTGCCATCCAATCTAAGCCAGACAAGGGCAGGTGGGGCATACGGGTAGCCCGAGCAAGTGGTCTGTTATATCAGCATTGCAGCTGCCGAGCCAAAAGTGCACAGCGACACCTGTAGACTATGCAGCTTCGTTTTCTAGCAAGGGTGTGATAGGATTTGCTCTATGCGCCCTTTCACCATGGGCGCATTTATTCGCAGTGTCATGTGTAGCCCGGCTTTCCCATATCATGTGTATTAGTAGAAACAGGGTGGAAAGGCTCTGAAGCTCGAGCTCGCATGCCTGGTTTATAGTGAAAGCTCCCATTGCTTGTGCTTCTGCCACACAGTGTCTATCTGGCTAGACCTGTAGATAGATTTGTGACTGCTTGGGCTGTGTTAGGGCCACGTGAGTGCTGCAGGATTGTGTAAAGGCCACCAATGCTATCAACTGGTGCCGATCAAAGGCCTATCGTGCCTGAGCAATGTGCAAGCTTCACTGAGGTTAATCAGCTTTGATGGCCTTACACGAGATGGATCCCAGCCAATCAGATCTCCCTTCATGTCAATGAAGGCTTTGCTTCATCTGCAAGAAGCAACACCTTCCCGTCACCGAAGTCTGGACCTATGCCCAGATGCCAAGACTTTTGTACTATCTACTCTGTGTCTAGCTCGAATACAGTACAGGCACGCAGTGCTCAGTGTGACTCAGCAGTGCACTTCACCAACAGGTTGCATGCTCCTTCATGTCAAACAGCGATAGCACCACGTAAGTTGCCACCTTCACCTACTCATGCAGCATAGTTGAGTGGTCTACAGATCTGCAAACCTTGACTGAGACTAACAGAGGACATGACTGCTACCCTATCACTGTCTCGATCCTTTGCTCTAAAGCTGACTTAGATAAGACTGCACTCCCCTCTCTGCTGCAACAGTGCCTCTGGCGCACCCGCCCAGAAGCTCCTGGACCACCACTTGGTGCTGATCAGAGAGGACGCCCCAGCGCAGCACAGCGCGACAGAGATGCCCAGCGCGACCACAGAGTCGAACCACCAGAGGGAGGCGTTGTGGCTGTACATGAGCGTGGAGACTACTATGGCTGCAGACAACACCGCTACCGCTCCGGACGTGATTGCGTCCTTCCTCAGGCTCTCAGACCGCAGCTTCCTCTGCATCAAGGACTGAGAGAGTCAATACACTCCTTGACCCTTCAAGTGCCGGACAGCGCCAAAGCTGTGATATACATGGAAGCGCAATACTCTTTCCTGAGGTACCAATGCGTCTCGGAAATACACAGGCCACGCATGCATGCAGGGTCCTGTGCCCTGATGAAAACATGCATTTGGGTGATCATTCTCTCATAACAGTGCTGGCCTATCACACATGCTGGCTAGTCTTATGCCCTTCAGACTCTGAGGTCTGTCATGATTGCAGGATCGTATGTACACGAGCACAACCCTGAACGCTGAGCGGGGAGACACAAGAGACTCACAGAGAGATCCAGCTTAAGACCGCAAAGTGCGCTCAGCACGATGACTGAGGCTGCGGCCAGAAGCAGCAGCATGCCGCCCTCCTCCGGCCCCTGCTCCGCCTGGATGTGCCCCAGAGCCTCCTTGCCCACCACAAAGCTAATCCCCAGAAACTGCAGTGCCAGAGCGCGGTCCTTCAGAAAAATGTACCGCAAAGCGCAACCAGACGATTGCATGGCGCATACACGCTGTTCCAGTGGTTGAGCGAGCAAAGCCCACAGCATTGCGCAAGGACCTGCTGTGCCCTGCTGTGCATAAGACGCTTTTGACTCCATGCAGCATGCACAGTTTTAAACGAGGCAATGAGCAGAACGGGTCAAAGAAGCATCCTCGTTCTTGGCTCTGGGTCGGTCTGTGGCTACATTCCGAGCCCCATGAAACTCCAAATTCCATGCATCAAGGAGGCAAGAAGGTGACGTTCATGACCGTGTAGCATTCACTGTGCATGCCTGAGCATCAAGAGCATGCACACGGGGGTGCCAGGCGCTTACCGACATGCTGATGCCAAAGCTGGCCCACTTCTCCCGCTGCGCCATGGCTGCAGCAGCCTCAGAGCTGCCGTCGCCCCAGAATCTCCACAGCACCAGGATGCTGCTCCACACATCCACAAAGCTTTCCAGAGCATAGCCCAAGACTGCAGCACTGCACAACACACCTCCTTCTAAGCATTGTGCAGGCCTGCATGATGGGGACAGGGAGGCTGTGTCAGAGGCGCTTGAAGAGGACAATCAGATTGCTCTTCAATTTGCAGCTGCAGGTTCCATTGCAACATCATACTTCATGCAGGATGCATGCTTCCCCAAGCAAGCAATCTCAATGTTCTGTCATATCACATCTACTGCCAAGCTACCATTGAACACAGGATGTAACGACAGCAACTGCTCCTGGACGACCAACATGTCAGTCTTCAATGGAGGAGCAAAGGTTCTCGTACCTATCAAGGGCAACTGCTGCTGCAATGCCCGACACCCCGCCTACGAGGGTGACGGCCAAAGATACGTATGTGATCAGTCTTGCTCGCTTGACAAGGTAGTTGCGTGTCTTTCCGGTCATGAAGCCAGCCTCATCCTCAGTGAATGGTAAGTCCTGACACCACTCATGTGAAGCCGTTGATGGTTGAGCTTCCTGCACGCGCCATGCTGGACTTGTCTCAACACTGCAGCTGTTATGCAGCTGGATTGTACACATGCACAACAGGCGTTGCCCCTGAAGCCACAGATGGCAGAAGCAGAAGCCGGCTCCAGTTCCGGGCTAAGGGGTCAGCATGCAGAAGACGCCGGCGAGTTTGCTCGACTGCAGAAATCATCAACATCCACAGACGCGATAGACTCACATCATAGTGCTCGCTCAGGCCATCCTGTGCAATAGCCGGGCCGCGCTTGTGACCGTTCCTCATGTGGCTCGCTAGCAGGGTCACGAAAGCACTGGCTTACTCAACACGGCAAAGCCAACGCTTTCTGACATTGATTGGGATATCCGCAAGCGACACGAGATTCTATATTGGCATCAGACGTTCAGGGCCGAACATCGTCTTCCTGCACGTGGGAAGTTTGGATGTTCAAGTAGTCAGCAGGGCCTCAGAATCGGTAAAGGGCGCGCCTCAGATGCGAGGCTGCACGACGATGCAGATTTTGCATCTCGCACACAGAATTGTGATCCATAGTTGTGCTTTTGCGGGGCTCGGACAACCGAATCTGTCTCCCGCCGTGGCGAGAGGCTTACCGGCGGTGAGTCTGCACTACCCGGCCGAGATGCGTAAGATCAAGAGGTATCCTTATAAATGATGCATTGCAGCTGGAATAATGGTTGCTGAACGCTTGTGCGGGTCGCCTGCTGAAGGCAACCCTAGACTTTAAGTGCTAAGCCTCATCCAATTACCAAGTCTTATTTAAAATCTCACTTCCCTCTCAAACACTCAGTTCACCGCCATGTCCTCATCTAAATGCTGCTGGTTCTGCAGCATACAGGCTGCAAAAAAAGCTTGATGACTTCTCCTGGATAGGTCAAATGTGGCATCTTCCGTAGGCTCTCTCGCATGAGTTTCCGGAAACTGAGCGGAGCACTCTTTAATGAAAAGAACAGAACCTCCTATGTCTTGTGGACTGTGTCACAATTCAGGGACATGCACACATGACCATGCCAGGACGTAGCCTAGTCTCCTGAGGGCCTAACGTGGCTGCCGCTGTCACAGCGGGCCCAACATCTTTTTACAGCAGCTGATTGCATATGCAACCTGGATCACACGCCTGCAAACACCATGGGCAAGGCAAGTCAGCAAGCAGCCTCAGGCAGAAGCTTCACATACTGCGGTGAATCATGTGCACTTTCGGAGCAAGCAGGGAATGCGTCCGTCGGCAAGGGAGCAGCTGTAGGCGTGGCATAGTCACAATGCGGAATCAAATGCCCGTACACTGACTGTGAGATTGCGGGGCCTAGCAGCTGTAGTATCGCAACGTCCCACACACCCGCATTATAGTGCGCTGGCAGAATCCTTGTCACCCTGACTTGAGGACAAAGTGCATGAACAGTGGCAGATAGCAGGTGATCAGAAGCTTCACCTCCAGCCAGCTGAGCCTCCTCTTCATAGCGATTGGCCACATCCATGAGGCGTGTTGCCAGGGCGGCAGCCTCCTCTGCTTCGGCCACCGCCTGCGCTGCAGCCTCTGCCTGCTCCAGGGCTGACTGTCCTCCAGCCTGTGCAGCGAGATGGATAGAGTCAGGATGGCTGCATGGTTTGCGGCTTTCAGCGGGGCTGGATCCAATCTGACAGAATGTCATTAACTCTAGGCACTGAATGTGCTGCAGCGTATCAAGGACTGAGCATGGTGTCACTGATACCAATGTATGCTCGCTAAGATGGACCCGTCAATTGAGGGTCAAACAGCTGATGAGCCTGGTGTGGCTGGAATAGATGTAACGTAATCTGAAGTGATCTGATGTGGATTCGAGTGCTGCCTGCCGTCCAGCCTGTGCATACTTTCAGGTCGGATGTATGGTAGGGTGAGGCATGCACCCAGGAGTAGCAGAAGCCCACCCTAGGGTCCAGCAGGCCCGAGCCAGGCTTGGCGCGGGGCCATTCTATGCCGGCCTCCTGGCTGAGCTGGCGGATCACTCCGCCCAGCCTGTACAGGCTCTGGTGATTGGGCACAGTCTCCAGGCGGCCTGCCTCTACCATGCGCTGCAGCGCCGCCCTTATTTGGCGCTTCACAGATGCAGATACCGCATAGTGGTTCTGCACGCAGCACAGCATGTTGAGGAAGGAGCTTCCCCAATCACATCATTCACATCCGTAGTCTGCAGATTAACACCAGCAAGATGTGCATGATCAGTCCAGGCATCAGTAGCGCAGGGCTGCATGTTGCTGCAGATGCCTGGTGACAAGCTCATGGGAAGGCATGACAGTACCTGTATCCAGTGCATGATATCGTCAAGATGCGACCCTACAGGGTCCTGAAGGCTGATGATGGCCGCCACCACCATGTCATCTGGTCTGCGCAGACACATCATGCTGAGCGTGCCCTCAAGGCCATAAGGATGCTCCAGGGTAGCAGTCATGCAGATTCTGCAGATGCAGTGCTGTCATGTCCCCTGCAATGCAGCAGCTGGCCGCAGGAGGACCAAGGGGAATTGACAGGGGTAGCCACGCCAACAATGCACTGTCTGAAATTCCACAAGGCTCAGATGCAAGCGCCACCTATCCAGGATCTGGCAAAGAGCATTACATGGGGCCAGTGCGATTGTTGATCCCGTTGTCATCGTCTGCTGCATGCAGGTCCTCGTCAGGCTCCTCGTCTTCGTCCTCGTCGTCTCTCAGCGCTGCAGGCTTCCGCCGCCGTCGTCTCGGTGGCAGTGGGTCCTCATTGTCCAGGCCCAAGGCGGCCTGCATAGTGACACAAGACTCTGGCGCTTGGCCTTAGCAGAATTACTCGCCCTCACACTGAAGGGCACAACTACATTCACTACATGCAGGTGAATCGCCTCAGCAGAAGGAGCTGGCGGGGCTGGCAGAAGTCCTGCCAGGTCAGTCGTGCTGTAGGCTCCTCACCTGAATGCAGTTACGCAGAGCAACGAGACAATGCCACCAATGGTGCATTCTTACAGTGGCAGTGTATGTTGCGCTGCCGACATGAGCGCGACAGTCTCACATGTAACATATGCACAGTCCCAATGAGCCGGAGTGTCAGAGGTCAGCCTTGAGCACCTCTTGGAGAGCCCTGAGGGCGCCGCTGGAGTCTCGGTAGGGCAGGTATGTAGTCCCGTCTGTTGCGCGCTCTGGCCGCCTCTTGCGCTTGCGCTGCCGAGCTATGATCTCCTGCGCAGCACATGTCAGTTCAGGGAAGCTGCTGTGTCAGGTCACGCCAGCATGGCGGAGCCCATCCCCAATAGCTTTGCGCTTGCACTGCCTGGCCATAATGACTGTGCAAGAGGCGCGCACGCCTGGGCATGCTGGTTGATCAGGACAGCCAGCCTTGTGCTGCAGGAGACTGACCGTTCCTGCCGTGCTCTCAGGGCATTCAAATGCACTTTGACTTCCTCACACAATCTGCATCCTGACAAGTCTTAGCAACGGGGAGCGATTTTACCCTTTCTGGGGGTCCTGCTGCGAGCGCGCTGGCTGTGGCTGCTGAGACGGGTTCCGGGGCTGCTGCCACCGCAGCCGCGACTGCCCTCTGCCTCTGCTTTGTCCGATTCTTTGTTCGGGACCCGCGCTTGTCCCCTCGGGATCCCGTGGCATCCATGTTGAGATTCCGCCATTTGTCCTGCATTCCGTGCAACTATGCCTGGGTCCGATCCTGATTTGTGGCATAAGCCAGGGCATGAGCACCGCAGCAATGGTCCCTGCTCCTGACAGTGACAGAAAGCTGCATTCAGCCTGCTCTTTATCACCTGCTGCTCACCAATACCACCAGAATAAGTTTGTCATTCCAAGTCTCTTTGCCATAGAGAAGAGGTTACAGAGGCCTCGCCACAGCAGCAGGCTGCTGCCAGCAAGACGCCACTGCTGTCTGCCATGGCTGACTCACCTTGAGGTCGACATTGGACCGGCTTACTAGCTGTGGCCCATAATCTTCATCCTTCTGGATCAGCCTCCACTTCCCTATCCCATACCTGCAGTGATGCATTAATCCTGTCATGTCCCAGATCATCACTTGGGCCGCCCCTTTGGCCAGGTTATTATTCCAGCGTAGGGGCTTCTCTAGTCCAGGAGCAGGTATGGGCAAGTTAGATACTTGTGAAAGGGGATCCTCACTTTTCAACTCCTGCTCGCAGTGCTTTCTCCTCTTCATCAGTCCACTTCTGCTTGGACGTACCCAGCCTGTACAGACAAGGCCAAATGTCTGAGACACAAGAACCAGGCCGGCAATATAGGCCCTCTCCAGACGGCGTGAATCTTGTCAGTAACTCAAGAAAGCCACAGCATCCTGAGAGGCAACAAGCAACTGTACTACAAGCCATGGCCCCATGCCTGTTCATTGAGTAAGGTTAGGGTTGTGGTTTTCGTCCTGCTCGTAAGCTCTGTTGACCTTTATATGCCATCCAACGAATGTATTACGCATTTTCATCATAGCCAGACCCCTTTTTAGGCCTAGCTCTGCTCACGGCCGTGAGAAGGTGCACTTGTATCATACATCTTGCCAAGAGTCACAGAAACCAGTCCTATCGCGGAGCTATATCGGAGGCCAAGGTTGCCGAGCTGATAGACTATTATGTATGCTTTACTGTCGTGCATCACCTTTTGACTTGGCTCATCGCCGTAAAGGCTGACTTGGCATTTAGGGCGCGCTGCTGCCAAGCATCACCGTCACAACATGGCCATGGTCCCACGCCGCGCAGCGAGCTGCAAGCTCATTTTAGTATTACTATCCTTCCTACAAGCTGTATCTGCCCTCGGGCAAGGCGCCCAGCTGGGCGTGGCTCTCGAGGACACTTTCTTCAAGGGACACCCCGGCTGCCGACACTATAACGTGATTTACGCTGTGCCTGTACACCTGGTACAAAGGGGGATCTATTGAACACAAAGATGCCTGCTGTACTCTTGGGGCTGAGCACCTATGTCATATTTGGCTGAAAACACGTGCGTCGTTCAATGAGCAGGGAACTTGCTCACGCTGCAGGCCCACTTTAAGGCTGGTCTTTCGCACAATCATGAGACAGCCCTACAGACCTGTCTTCTGCACAGACCTGCAGGTCAGGGCCCGGAGCGTCCAACGAAAGAGAGCTCCATGCTGCTTTTGCCCTAATCAACTAAAGGTGACTGTGCGTCTGACGTGTATCTTTTGGCATGCCATCGGTTTGATCTCGGTGTGTAAGGCATTTATGCGTCACATGGGCTTTATGGGACATGAAAGGGGCTCTGAGCGCTTCAGCGGTTGTTGCTATAGCCTTGGGGGTGCTTCCTGGACTGTGCATTGCCCAAGGATCTGTGTACCATGGCAAGCAGCCACCTTGGGCAGGAGGATTCGACGATAGTGCCTTAGAGGATCTGGATGGTTTTTTCAAGTGTGACGTAACTTGTTTGGGGGTTCCGGGACCTCTGTCGCCTCTCCCATGCCAGTCCAAGGATGGTCTTGGCCAGACCTCGACCAAACAGGTAGGGAAGGAGGGACATCTCAGGCGGTGCCGGACCTTCAGCCCTATTGCATCTCAACGCAGCTTCATACGAGGGCTTGCACCCGTCTTGAGCTTGATTAATGTCCTGCTCCTGCTGCAGGAACAACATGCTGTGGCACCCGGCATGCAGGTCCACCTCAGAAACTCTACAGGCACCATTGCTGCCTTGTCCTCCAGCATTGATCCATTTTTTTCATATGTTCCACAAGATGGAGCATTTGGAGCGGACAGAGCCTTGCCAGGATACTATGCCCTGGGCGACATTTCCATGCGCATCAGGTATCTCAGCAGTCCGGTTGGGCCACTGTAGAGAAGAAATATTCGCAGATTCTCATTTGAAACAGACATCTGCCCTCTGAGACGTCAGACGCATTTGTCTGAGAATGCAAAGCTAGCTTGAGAGGGGCTCTGCCCTGTGCACTGTCACCTTGCAAGCAATGCGGGCAGGACGGTGTGGCGTCCTGTGCAGGCCAGCAGCCCACCAAAGGAGCACCCTGCCGCCTTTCGCCTTTCTGAGAGAATATCCCCTCTACACAGAGCTTTCCACATCCAGAGGCATGCAGAGAGCTCTCTCTTGCAGATGCCGGTGTTAGCCTCAGCAGTGTGCAGCTGGCTTGCCAAGCAGGCTGAGCAGCTAAGACAACAGTATCTTGACCGCCTCTTATAGGAAAGCACAAATAGTATGCAACAGTTGTGACCTCTGCAGGAACAAGTGTCAAAGCCTTGCCTCTCGAGCACGGTGACATTGCAGCGCATGACATCACATCTCAGCTCGGCCTGCCAAACACCACACTACTACAAGTGACCAGGTCCGCCCCCTGCAAACCCTTACCCTGTGGCCTGATTCACTATCACTCACAGTACTCAGGTGACAGGCTGTATCAGCTGAAAGCATGCCTCTGACCAGGAATGGCTTATCATGGGCTCCCTTCTGCCAGAGTCGCGTGAGGCACGACTGTGGTACCTGTGCAGGCGCTATGCGCAAGCACCAGGGGAGGTCGGAGGACTGCTGGTGACATATCAGCTGTCCAATATGGACCCGTACAATGCGTTGGAGATAGGCTCTCTTTCAATACCACTCGTCTTCCAGGTCGTGCTCTTTTGGTCTCCACATCGCCCGCCATTCACGTGCACAGCACGTAGCTCTGTTCCTGTCTGCTCATTGTACATGACTCGTGCATATATGCTCATGCGCAGCTGTCAGCTTCTGTCTGATGTTACCGCCATTGCAGCAACAATCAAGTTTGCATCTCCTCCTGTTCTCAGGAGGCCACTCACTTGGGTGATCTCAGAGGGTCTTCAGCTGACAACAAGGGTTGCTGGCTTCAGGGGAGGTGGGATGGGCTGACCCTGGATCAGATGGCTGATCAGCTCACCTTCACAGACTTCCACATCGGCCTGCATCACGGATGGGCAAGCGTGACCCGCGCGACTGGCAGCAGACCTGTGCTGCTGATGGTCCCGGCGGGCGAATCTGCCTTTGAGGCTTTTGAGAGCCTTCGAGACGATGCAGCAAATTCCGGCCCGCTCTGGACGCCTGCCATCATGCTGCACTCGAAGGCCCACCAGGTTGTGACCACTTTAGCCCGCGCCTCTGCACAGGATACCGTATGTACTGCGAGCCCATAACACTCAGTGTTGTGCAGCTTGCATCATCTCCATGTGGCCGTGAGTTGAGTCCTCTCAGACTCTGCAACTGCCTCTCACACCTGCAGCTGGGATCTGCAGGAAAGCGCCTGGGCGGGTGCAGGCGCACCATGGAATGCACCCACCTCCCGTACGGTGCCCCCCATGAGCAACTACAGCTTTGGGTATCGCCTGTTCATGGCACCCAGCATCCGTGAGCGGGATACATGGCTCAGCAAAGCAGGCAAAGCAGCTGTGCAAGGCATACCTGGTATGCCAGACAACCTGCTGACACCTCAAGCGGAAACCTCCGCATATCGTGATCTTGCACCCCAGTTGCACAGTATCCTTTGCTTTTCGCGTTGTGATTATGAACACACTATATGGGTGAGGCTGCCCAAGTGAGTTCTGCTGGTTTGCTGGCAATACAATGATGTGTGATGTGCAGGATACACGATTGTGATGAAGGAGGAGGCCATTCTCCTGTTGGATATTCCTCATGGAGAAAGCAGCGTTCACAACATTTCAGTCACGCCCTGCAATGCCATCAGCCTTGGGCCGGGTACATCAGCTGGGTGAGAGAGCCGTTCAGGTCTGAAGAGTTGCCCTGTTGCCTTGTGATGCTGAGGGACTCCCACTGAAAGGACCTTGCTCCTGCAGGCCAGGGACGCTGAAATTGACTTTGACAGGCCAAGCAACAGGGCGAGCCCGTCTCCAGGTGCTGCACTGATACAGATGCTTCACAGGATGTGCTCTGGCATTTGTGGCACAAGTGACTTTGCCCGCTATCTGGCATGTGTCTTGACTGGCATCTTGAAAAGTGTACAAGGCCAGAGTCTCCAGCGTCATACACTGCTTGGAGTAGGCCGCGGATGTAAAGCATGTCACTTTTCATTAAAATCAGGACTCTGCCATGCAGATCGTGTTCTTGGACGGGAGCCAGCTGGCAGTGCACTCTTTTGTCCTCCCTGAGCTCAGGGCGCATGTGGCCGCCTTCGGGGCTTTCCAAGCTCGCGTGGCCTACTTTGGCCCCCAGGAGGGAGGGGACCCCTTCGGGCGGACTCACAGCGTCATGCCTTGGGACAGGGAGGACCAGCGACATGTGCTGCAAGACCCCAGGTAGTATCAAGCCCTTTGGCAAGTCCCACAGATAGTCCCACAGAGATAGCGCGGGGAGCTGATTGCCTCTGAGAAGACTGACAGGGCAAAGAATTTAGGGTAGCTGAGCTGCAGTGTGGATATTACAGTGTGAGATAGCCATGTTGTTAAGCTGTACAGAGGAAGGCTTACAGGAAGAGTAAGACAGGTCCAGCTGTCCTCTTTGATGCTAGAGTACGTCATTGTACAATTTCGTGAATGAAGCATGGTACCATGATGCAGGCCCTTTGTGGTGGGCCTCAGTGATGAGGCGGGCGCTGGCGCCAATGTAGGCCTCGCGGCAAAAGCGCGTCATGCGCCAACAGCCCTCGAGGTGGCGCGTGTCGATGACTACATTCAGCATACACTCTGGGGCATTGAGCGGGACATACCCTACAATGTTTCACTCCAGGACCATGTGACCGGAGGCATCCGGGCCAGCTTGTTCTGGGTCCCCACACCTGTAAGCGCCCTTTATTCTATTACATCATGCCGGGCGAAGGTGTTTCACACTGCTATTTTGCAGCGCAAGACCTTGCGAGACATGAAGACTTGTGAAGGCCTTGCTGCCTGTGCTGGTATGTCATGCAGCTTCAGGTCCCAGCATGCCTTGGGCAGAATATGTATTTGGCTCATGGAGGCTGCAGGGGCATGTGGTCTTGTTGCTGTTGGACATCTCGTCAGCATAGGCAGCATCGATTGATGATAAAGTTCCCGTTGTCTCCATGCAGGGGACTGCAGAAGAGGGCATGCCAGAATACGAGTACGAGCCCGAAGCCTTTGCTGGCTGGATCTGGAACAGGACTAGGGCAGTGGGCTCCCTGGGCAGAGCCTACAACTACCCTCACCAGGTGTCTGTGTACCACAGCATGTACCGCATCCTCAGGGAAAATGACCTGGCCACTGCAAAACAGCCCGCGCTCTGGTACCTCGAGCAGGCTGCCATGACAATCAAGGTGCCATCTTCCTGCAAGTGATCTCACCTGCAGGCATCAGTTGATGTGCACCTGACCACGACAGGAGCTGCCAGGCACAGCAAGGGGCGCTCACCTGCATGAAAGAGTCTGCTAGTCTGTTGAGGGAAATGCCGCTGTGCTGTGCTAGGCATAGTGCAGTCTTGAGCGTAGGCTGGCGTGCAAAGTGGCCTTGAAGCAAGCCCAGCACATACTTTGCCATGAGACAATAAAATGTATCGCTCGGGACAGCGCGCCTGGAGTGCTGTGCACGCCCATCCTGCCATATCAGGATCGATGCTTGCGCAGGCGATGTGGAGGGTAGCCAGGTGGTACTGCCAGCAGGGCCTCATGGCCGGCACCGTCTTCCGTGAGGTGCTCAATGACGTGCAGCGCGAGGGCCTATCTGGGGACGCTCAGCAGATAGAGGGTAAGCTATGGTACTAGATGCACGGTGACAGAATGACAAACTGTAACAAATACTGCTGTCCTAGATGCCAGTCCCGGCGTTGCCCTGGCAATGCTCATTCTATATACTGAGCCTATCATGATGGCCCTGCAGCCACACGTGCACCCGTCATGAGTAAATGCTTGCACATCGTTAGAGTGTCTGAAAGGTGTCCATCGTGGTTGTGCAGATATCATGTACAACAGAACAGCTGTCGGGGTGGCCTACAACTCCTCCGCTCCCTGCCCCTACCCTGGGGGCCCCTGCAGCTGTAAGAATGGCTCAGATGGAACGTCAGTGCACACCTGTAAAGCCTGGGACACTCAGAGGTTCCCCTACGTCAGCGAGTTTGCCTTTGACACCACTGGTCAAGAGGAAGTCTACATATGGGCCAGGCAAGCATCAGTCCCGTCCTGTACCAAGCTGCCTGACATGGGTCTGCCATCTATGCATGTGTGGCCTATCTGCCTTGGTCAAAGCATGCAGATCACTCATCCAAAGACTAGCAGAGCGGCCTATGGGGCAGTATGGCAATCCTGATCTGCATGCCCCCACTCAGAAAAGGTGTGCCAGCAATCTTACTATGCTTGGGCTGCTGTAGCTTGTGTGCATGTTTGGCAAAACTATGAACTGTCGACTGAGTTCCTCTGAACGTGCAGGTACTTTGGCATGCAAAACCTGGCCAACAGGACCGTCCAGGCGATTCTGGCCTTCATGCCCAGCGTGCCCAACTGGGCATATAATGGGGCGGCCCTGGGCATTGGCGACTTCTCCAACAACGCCAAGCTGACACCCTATGGCGGCTGGGAACGGCCCCTGCAGCACTACAGAGCAGGTGTGCTGTGAGCTAGCCTTAAGAAGCATATCAGCAGCTTTACGATGACGGCATATTTTGATCAAGTGTGGCTTGTCCAAGAGCCCCGGGGTTGACATGCTGAGTGGCGCATAGCGCAGAGGCAAAACACGCAACCCCTGATGAATGAATGACACTTTGCAGGTCTCAATGCTATCCCTCTGCTGGAGGAGTACCGCCGCTGGCCATCAGCTGAGAACATCCTACTGTTGCAAACCGCCATGGGCGCTATTCTGGGCCAGCTCACAAACATAGACGAGCTTGGGCAGGCATCCATGGGGTTCCATGGAGACCCTGCCATCATGCAACATGACCCTTACAGGTGTGCTCTCACCAGTGGGATCATTCCCGACCTTACATGGCAAGACACGTCGCGCTACTCAGAGAGCTGCTAATCGGGGTATGTTGCAATTGCCAGACTGTACAGAAGTGACTTGCTGTCAGGTCAACCGCCTGCTGCCTCGTCTGCGCATGATGGGCCATGCATGGTTGACTCAGCAGCTTGAGACATGGAAAACACTGAGAAAACCTGCTATGTTTTAAGATTGGCCCGGTGTCTGCAGCGGAGACTACGGCATCGGGTTCTTCGGTCTCTCCCACAACATGGGCGCATACCTTGTGCAAGATCAGCTGGGCCTGGAGTGGCTCTGCTTTCTGTGCAAGGCACAGAGCCAGGAGTCCAACGACTGCGGAGACACCCCCGAAGCATCTGCTGTGGCTCCAGTCCCCATGAATGCTTCAGCATCTACAGCCACAGCGGGACAGCATGCATGCAAGACAGAGACAACCCTGATCGTCTGGCCAACAGACGCATACAGACGGAGGACCTTCCTACAGCCATGGGGTCTGTACCTCATTGCAGAGGCCGGCTATCTTGAGTCTCTGCAGATCGATATGTCGGCAGGCACCATCATAGTAATATTTGAGGAGCCAGACATGGTCTTGAACAGCCAAAATAGGTTGAGAGTTGAGCAGACATCTGAGCTTGAACGCCATCAGAACCTGGCCCTGTGCGTGCTGGCAGATCCTTTTGGGGTGGCCAGCAACCTCAATCATTGCGGTGAAGGGCTTGACATCAAATTGCAGCATCATGACTTAGGCCAAGGCATTGGACTGGCAGCAGCAAGGCACCTGATGCAGACTGGTGGGACCAATGCGGAAGATAGTATGTACAGGAGACAAAGTGCTTCATCACAGACCCTGACATTGAAGTGTTTGCTGGACAGCAAATTGCGACCCTGAAAGTAAGCCCTGAGGGCACATGATCATGAATGCTGTGAACGCCTTCGACATTCTCACTTTATAAATTAGTTAAGGGAAGAGTACAGGGCAGTGGCATCCTTGCCATTACGACATGCAAAGAGGTAGCCTGCTAGACAAACTTACACTTCAACCACACTGGGTAATCCAAGCTAACTCTGGAGAACATATCATGTCACCAGCTGCAATCAGCTTGAGCATTTGGCGGACTTCGATACTTAAGATTCGCAGGACATCAATACATGTCCCTGAAGATGTTTCCTGGCTTAATGCAAGCCTGCAAGAGTCCTATTAGCCCCTCAATGGAGCAGACTCATGACCCATTGACTGGAGCTCTGCCCTGACCAAGGTGGTTCCTTTTGACCAGGTCACACCCACATTTGCTTGTGCAGGTCATAAATTGTGTGGAGGACCATCTCATGATTGGGTGCGCCATGACTGGGACAGCATTGCTTGCATACCATTCCTCTGCTTGAACCGATCCACCTCATCTGCATTGACAAATGAAGACGTCACGCAACCCATATGCGATTCAGGGTTGCACACTGCACATGATCTGCACAAAAGTGTAAGGCAGAAAGCTCAAGGCCCAACAATCAAGTCATGCGCAGCACGCCCAGTGCAGTCTGGCAATGCTGAGTGCTTCAGAGGCACCAGGTCCGCACCTGTACAGGCTCTCCGCCTTCAGGTTTGCTGCAATCTCTGTCTCCCAGCGGTCACCTGCAGAGGCAACGTATTTCAAGCAGCTGAGCAAGGCACGCATCCCACAGCAATGGCGGACAGAGGAAATACCACATATAATCATGTGCGAAACCCCTTCAGGATAATGCACAATTACAGATTGGCCGCCGGCATATGTGAAGAGAGAGGGTATGTTGGACAGGGGACGCCAGCAGTAATTAAGCACAGACGGAAACTTTGGTGCAAATATTCTGGTGACGCGCTCACCGTTGTCCAGCAGCTTCTGCTTGTCGTACAAGAGCTCCTGCACAGATGAACACAGCATCACCCTACTCACTCAGCATCCTTTCTGCAAGTTTATCCATGCAAAGGCTCAAATGCCGCAGCACATAGCCTGCATCACAAGCAAGGAGCATTGAAGTGTTGCTCTGAGTAAAGAGCACCAGGTCATGCGTACCTCATGGGTCTCTGTGACAAACTCAAAGTTTGGCCCTTCCACGATGGCATCCACTGGACATGCTTCTTGGCAGAACCCACTGCAGAGCAGGACTTGTCAGCTGTGGTGAGGAGATGCACATGCTTTCCCACACCGAGCCGCTATCAGGCTGTGCACGACACCAGTGATGAGCATCATCTTGAGAAGCTGCACTCATCGTGAGAGGCTTGCTGACTCACCAGTAGATGCACTTGGTCATGTCAAGGTCATACCTGCAGGCAGCAGTGACATATTAGAAAGGACGCCAGTCCATTGCCATAAGACAGAGGTTTCCCCATCAGAGCAGGCCTTCATCCTCGGGCGTGATTGCAGAAGCACACAGGCAAGCAGCCATGACGCAGCGCTGATACTGCGTGCCTAAGGAAGAAGCGACATAGATGGCACAACATGAGGGAGGCGCCTGAAGGGATCACCGTGTGGTCTTTCTGCTACCGTCCTCTCTCTCTTCAGCCTCAATTGTGATGGCTTGAGCTGGGCACACCTGCAGCAAGCGCAAGATCCCTCAGCAGGTTGCCAATGCCTGGTGCCTCCATCAATAGAGTATACCTGATGACGAGCTAGGGCTGGAGACCTCATACACCACTTGTGCAGGGAGAAGGAGGCCCAGCTACAAATCCTGTTCAGACATTGCCGTCAGGATGATGACTGAAGCGGAGGCTTACTGCTTCACAGAGCTTGCAGGCAATGCAGCGCTCCTCTCCTGTGGGATATCTCCTCAACACGTGCTCCCCTCTGAAGCGCGTGCTGATCTGTCCCTTCTCAAAGGGGTAGTTGATCTGCAAAGCCAGCCCTGTGGTAAGTCACGTGAAGGCTGGGTCTTGCAGAGGGATGGGTGAGTAGGAAAGCAGGAAGAGAGAGGGTTTGCAGAGGCTTACAGTCACTTTCTTGTCAAAGAATGCCTTGAGTGTCAAGTTGAGTCCCCTCATCATCTCCGTCAGAAACAAGGTCTGGGCGCTCTCATCGAGTACGCTTGCTAAGTCCTTCGGCACCTCGCGCTGTGCTGGATCTCCGATAGGTTTTGTATCTACCAGAGAGACACAGTCCTCAGTGCGCATACAGGCAACGATCATAAGGAAGCCTTCCTCTGCGACGCCGATACCAATACAAAAAACATTGATACTAGCTATATCAGCTCTGGCAGATGCTACACAAATACTTGGAGGTCGAGCTCTATCGAGGTCAGAAAATGTTGGGGTGGCTCTCACTGGGCATGGCAGTGGGCATACCTTTCCCAGCCAAGACTGCAAAAGACCTCTGACTACCCTCCAGTGCTGTGCTGGAGCAAGGCAGCCTGCCTAGGTGAGGGCTGAGCCTCTGCCCTACACGGCCCAGCATCTTTTCCGCCTCTGTATCGCGACTTGTATCAAGGAAGTCCCGCGTATAACCCAATCAGTATACTACACGCTTGTTGCAGCACCACCGCAGGCTGCTGTCTACATAGATGAGAGAGAGAAGGTTCCGTGGCATTTTGGCTTGGTGAGAGGCACGTGACTAGATCAGGTATCGGGCGTTCCAGAGCATCTGCGGTCTTCAAACCACCGCAACGACAGGTACCGTCCTTCCTTATGGAAGGGGAGTCGTACATGGTAGGAGGGAAGAGCGGGAATTCCAGGGACAGCTATGCCTGATTGAGAAGCCGCACGACGCTGGTAAGAAGGACACACCATACTATGCCCCCTTCGCGTTAGGCTCGAAGCTGTGCTGCCTTCAGGAGAGCAAAGTCCAATGATCAACATAAGGTTCAGGATGCGCACACGGTCGCCCTTGACGTTATCGATGCACCTGTCGTACAGACAGGCACATACTGAAAATCTCGGATACATGTGCCCGCTCAATGTGATGAGTCTGCCCGCACACAGGAGCACTGTCAGCAGCACTATTGGGCAAACTGTTTGATTGCTGGCTCGAAGGCACACGGGCTAAGGCAAGCCAGCATGGCAGAGGCTCAACCCAGTGTTGAGAGTGGACATGGCGTACCAGAGGCGCAGAGCCCTACCTTTCGAAATGTGACTCCACTCAGGAGGGCAAAATCTTCAGGGTGACCATCCAGCCTTCCTGCAGACTGCTTGTCCGAGACTTCTTTGTTGCGTATAGGATATGGGACAGGACTCAGGCGAGTGATGTTCACACAGCACCATGCAAATGAGGGCTGATCATGTCTGTAGGCATCCATGTGGAGGTGTTACCTATGTACTGATACGGATTGCTATGCAGCAGCCAGCCCAGAAGTGGGCGGCCCAGCATCACACCGCGGGAGACCAAGTCATCACGCCTGCGAGCATCCTTGGTGCGTACAGAAGCCCAGCTGCCGAAGTTCCGTGCTTTGCATACTGTTATATTGCACCCGCACTCTTGTGTGTCCACCTGTAAGTTGTGGCCCTAACAGTGTCAGGTACCTGACCCATCAATGTTATCCCCATCCCACAGCATAGTATTTTGACAGTATTCTCGATGACGTACAGGGCTCTGGGGGATCCCCTCTCTCAGTGACATCTGCGGCTCCACGCTCTAGCAGCGCCACACCCGAGGTCATCTCTGGCGGCATGGTCTTCGAGACTACCAGGTTGAGACCTAGCCTCCTCTATACATGGTTAGACTGCAATGCCTGATGCCCCTGTGTTGTGCAAATCCCGACTCCAATGCCCTGGACGCTTCAGATGATACTTGGCATTGAAAGGCTGCCTGCGGCGTTGTGAAGGATTTTTGGGCTCAGCAGTGGGGAAGGCGCATTTCTGTATGAGCCGCAAGTGTCCAAGGTTGGTACACCATGGTAAGATGTCCACCTGGCATGCAGACTGCGGGATGAGCTGCGGGCGAGCCAGAGGGAGGCAGACAAGCAGGCGCAGGAGATCTGCACCCTCAAGAGCGCGCTGGGGAGCAAGGAGCAGGCCCTCAAGGCAGCAGCTGCTTCTGCACAGGCACTCACCGAGCGGGTCCTCAATGCTGAAGGCAAGCCGTCCATGCTTTGCACGGCAGCTGCCCACCCTGCATACCAGTGCTCATGAGCTTTAGGGTTACAGAACACTGTAGAGCACCTCCCTCAAGAGGCATCTGTCATCCTTCAAACATCCGCATACACCAGGCTAGCAACCATGGCACCGAGTAGGTACTGCATGAGCAGGCTGGAGTAATTTCTCTGACCGGTTCTCTTATAGAGCCATGCACACATGCGGTGTGAAGCATGGTTGCTGCTCACAAGGAGCATATGGACAGGGACAAATGGGATGTGTGCAGGCGGGCTGACGAGCCGCACCAAAGAGCTGAGCAGCATGACGGCTGAGCGCAACCAGTACCGCTCGGAGGCTGCCGAGGCAGGGCGCCAGGCAGACAAGCTGACTCAGCGCCTGAGCGCCATGCCCAAGGCAAGCCTTTCTTAGTCCCTCAGCATCGATCCATGGTGCACTGACGACATGCACTGCTTTCATATGCCTAACAGCCTCCCTGATGTTTGGTATGAATGCGAGAGGATTGAACACTATCCCTTGCACATCAGTTATCCAGAGCTAATCATCCAAACCTGCATTGGGCGCCACTCAGCTCTTGGTCATGAATCCTCAAACTGGATTACATGAGTGTAGCATAAAAGCAGGGAGCATGTCTTGAGGGAAAGCAATTGCTGCTGCGCAGGGGAGCGGCTTCTCAGAGGTGGTAGCTGGGCTGGAGGCCGAGCTGAAGTCCATGAAGGCCGACCATGAGAAGCTGGCCAAGGACAACAAGGGCTGCTGCAACCAGATTCGGGCCAAAGACAAGCAGCTGAGCGCTGCAGGAGTGCAGCTGGAGCATGCACGAGCCATCCTGGTTGAGAATAAGGCAAGCCACCAGTCTCAGGACGTGACAAAGAGCAGACTTCGTGTCTGAGAAACCTCCAAGCGTGGAAGGATCACCAGGAGGTGTCCAAATTTGTAGTCTACAGTTCCTTGTCCTCAAACAAAGGAGGTCGGCCCTTTTGGGCCTCTCAGTGCGCATGGAGTGTTACATGTAGGCGTCGGATGTATCAGCTGTGCTGCCTGCTGTGCAGGAGCTGCAGAACAGCATCTTGGATCAGACAAGGCGGCTGCAGGAGGCTGCTGACGACAAGGCCACTCAGCAGATAGTGCAGCGCCAGCTCAGGGCCGAGCTGGCACGCGCGCAGGATGTTACAGCTGCTGCTGAGGAGGAAGCTGCTCAGAAGGGCAGAGAGCTTGCATGTATGGCTACTGCCTTGAAGGTGATGCTCTTCGTTGGTTGCTGTGCACATGATGTATGCAGAGCCAGTGCATGCAGTCCTGGGAATGTTGTCAGCCTGTCAGTAAATCCCCAACGACATGCCAAGCAATGCACCTACCTTGCTGATGGTCAGAGCAAACTGCAAACAGGGCTATCGAAGTGGGCATTCTCTTGTGGGCATTGCTGGTTGACCTGCAAAATTGATCATTCGTAAAGTATGTGTGCTCTTACCCTAGCAGGTGTCGCAAGAGAGGGAGGCCCAGCTGACGACTGAGCTGGCGCTGCTGAACGCTGAGCTGTCACGCATCAGGCCCGTGGCGGCCAGAGCAACCACGCGCGAAATCGGCAATGGTACCAAGGATGAGGGCATTGTCCCCATGACCATGCACCTGGAGGAGGTGATGATTCCATCGAGTTCTGCATGCACACTGTAAAAGAGGGGCGCTTTGAGCCTATTCAGAAGCGCCTGGCTGCACTGGCGGCATCATAGCACGTCCCAGAACTACATTGGCACATGCTGACTGCTGCGGTTGCTGTAGGTGCGCTACCTGCAGGGCCAGAGCGCGCGGCTACAGGAAAAGCTGGCGCTCGCTGAGCGCAGCGCCTCCGCCACTCTGGCACAGAAGGTAGCGCTCCCAAGAGCTCTTTGTTGCACTCCCTTTGCCCGGCAGAGGCTTGGTATAATCTCACCACCTCTATGGCTATTTGTGGGGATCCTTGTGTCAGGGCAATTATGCAGCCCGTTCCCTTGGGGTGTTGGACACTGCTCTGCACATCCTGCTGAGCTCAGTTCCTGACTGGCTGCAATTTGCGCTGCTGCTGCTGTCTTGGCACACGTGCTGCCAGTATGATGTGCATATTTCGCAAACGGCCTGATCTGCCTTACTCAAGCTGCAGATGGGGTTGTGCTTAATAAGCTGAGCCACAGATCCCTGTGCCATGCTGTACAGGAGGCGCTGCACAAGAAGCTGGATGCGCTGCAAGCCAAGATCAGCCATCCCAAGCCGGGCACAGACAGCAGCCAAGCACTTGCCTCTTGTGAGCACTGATTGATGACGTCCCTCCTAACTACAGCCCAGCTGCAGATGATTGGCCCACCAGGAGCCTTGAGCCGGAAACATGACAAGCGCAAGCTTTTGACCCTGATGTTCAAGACTTGAAGCTTCTGTAAGTGAGTCTTCTGTGTGTGCATGAAGTCACGACAACAGTGTTGGGACTGACGAGTGGCAGGAATGCGAGAATGCGTTTAGTGGACATCCTGCGCGGAGTATGACTCACCAAAGCTGGACTGACCAAACAGCTCATGCAAGTGCGCTGACTAGCTATTTCAGATGACCCAAAGAGAAGCTGTTTTACAGACTGCACAAGCATGATACGGGCGCTGCATGTGCAGAGTGTGCTTTGGCCCAGGTCTATGTCAGGTAGAGCGTGTTGCAAGGGTCTAGCATGGTGAGGTCTGTGACAAGCTTTGCCATGATGATGCAGCGCAACCTCTTCAAGCTATTATTGAGCACAGCTTTATCAGCACTGCCCATCGGGACTTCAAGATACACCACAGCTGTACAGTGTAAAGCAGCCAGCCCAGGCCCACTGAGACCTCTGAAAGCATGCGCCTATTTGTTTCTAGTCCACTCTCGCTCCTTACGCTTCTCCTTGGCCTTGACCTTGTTGTATGCTTCCCCTTTGCCCTTTCCTTTGAGCGCCAGAGGATCCTCGACCTGTATCACCAGGAAAACTCTAACGTCACCGGTCTGATCTGCTGTTGTCCTAGGACCATCCTACTGCGAGTGCAGAAGTCCCTGTTATGCAAAATGTTTGACTTCAAGGCTACATCTGCGATGAGGACGGGCATGTCTCAAGTTAGGCAGGTGAGTCAGCTACCGTGAGGTCGTCCACATTATCGTTGCGTGCCATGTCATCGCGCTGCTGGCTCTTGTCGTATGTCAGGCGGTGACCCCGCAATGACGCCAAGCTGATGTCCTCATCCTCATCCACGTCAGCGTCCAGGTACTTGTCCAGGCGCCATGCCGCCGGCATAAGGGCCTCGTGGTCCACCCCTTTTGCCACCTGGCCATTGTACACCTGCAGCAGACATTTGTCAGCCTCAGCTCATGAAACAGCTCGTCACATCACATATGGTGCCCCATCAAGTGCAAAGAGGGTCCCTAGCATATTCAGATAAGTGCACACGCACCACGCAGAGCATGTCTGAAGCGCCAAACATCAATCATGAAGATCCGCTGGCTGCCCCCTGCTCGCGCAACGCTTCTTTGCACATGACAAGGCGCATTACCTCAGCTGCGGGCTCGGCCTTCGGAGCGGGTGCCGGCTTCTCGGCAGCGCTGGCCCCGCGCAGGCGCTGCTGGAACTGCTTCATGCGCTCCTGCTTGGCCTTGGAGCCCTCCGCGCCTGAGATGGCGCGCCGCTGCTTGAACTCCGCCTGCCTTCGCTGCCAGTCCGTCAGCAGCTCTGCATCCTCCACATGCACCTGCGTGCATACAAGATGCTCCTGATGCCTTGCTCACTGACAGCGCTTCAGCATGGCTGAAATGCGCATGTGCAATGCTGATATTCTGACAAGTGAATGTCAGAGCCAGCCGTAGGTGAGAAAGATCGAAACCTTGCAAGGCAAGTGCTCAAACCCGACAAACTGACAATTGGTAGCTGTATCAATCTCTACGAGTTCTGCTGCCAAAGAAGGCAGAAGGCATGCGAGTGCTTTTCTGGCTTTTTCCGAGGTGGGCACAGCATAGTGTGGGATCTGCAACGGACCCGCTTCGAGATGCGCTCCTTCCCTCTGGTGGCGGTGCCGCCCAAAGCTTTGCTTACCCTGTCCTTCACCCCATTCTCTGGCTCACCATCCCCGTCAGAGTCATCCTCAGTCTCCGCCTCTGGATCTACGGCTCGCTGCACACCAGGCCAAGCCTTCAGCACTCAGGAAGAGGGCACGCTGCGCAAAGTGTAAGCGCGCAAAGCTGAATGGGCATCCACGCTCTATTCTAGGTGTAGTAGGAACAAGTCAGCTTCTTGCGCTGTAGACCAAAGTGCCCAGAAGGCTGCTGTGGTCATAGGCGCTTCTGTGAGTTCCCAGGACCCTCCCCCCTACACATGAGGCTGATGGGCAGCTCGCCTGTTCGGGGGCTTTGCCCAGATCTTGCCGTCGCGCCTGAGCTGCTGCCCTCATCTGGGCGCCAAAGTCGTCAGCGCCGTCTGGCTGCTCAGCGGCGGAGCTGCTCGGAGCATTCCCGTCTGCTTCTGCACCTCCCTGCATCAACACCCAGAAGTTGACAACTGCCATCTTCACTTACAGCCTTGGAAAGGAGACAGAGTTCATCCTGAGTGGGAGCCCTGCAGGGTGGGACATATCATACTGTCATGAGCACGGGCTGCTTGGCAGGTTGATACCCTCTCGCCACCTTGCAGGCGTACCTTTGCAGGCATACACCAAGAGCAAGGCCTATCAGTTGCAGTACTGCTGCTTTAATTTTGCGTTCTGACCATTGGTGCTCTACGAACAGCTGTGCACACGCAACTCAGGGATACTCCAGCAGAGGCAGCCCTCGCTGCATGATTGCACAGATGAGAAATACATGAATTCGTGGTCGGAGCACTGACCGGCTTCTTCAGAGCTCCCCTGATTGATGCCCGGACCCTCTGCCGCTCGGCTTCCTCTGCAGCTTCCTTCTCCCTGAGAGCTGCCGCCTCAGCAGTCTCTTCTCTCAGTAACCTGCACAGCACCACCATATTGGCGGGTCGCATGTTGCCGGGGGAATGAGCATCGCACCGCAATTTCTCCTTGCAAGAGCCAACACTGCGTTCCCATTGTCAACAACGTGCTGCAGAAGGGGCTCATCGGAACTACATCACCCACTGAGCTTCCTTCTCAGATGGTGGTGCCCACCACACACCCCTTCAATGTGCAGGAGTGGGAAGGCCCGGTGGGTTCCCAGGATGCAGTAATATCCTCTGGTCTGAGCAGGGAGATCCTGTATTGTGTGTCAGAATCTGCTGTACCTGGCATCATTGGTTGCGTCATGCGCTGACTTCATGACTCGTGGTGCCATGTCAGCTTCCTCCTCATCCTCCTCCACATCATCTCCAAAGGACAGCACCTTGAGGTTCTTCTTGTGCTTTTTCTTCTCCTCTGTAGCAGCCGCTTTGTCCGCAGCCCTACAGCCATCACTTCCAGCAGGTTACGCAACAAAACCCCTGCACTCAAAGCAGAAGCACAGATTGATGTCTGCAGGCTCAGCTGAAAGTATGAGGTCACTGGGGTTTTGGCTGCGCAAGTGCAGAGGTGCCACTTCAAGCTGCAAAGTGCAGGCAACGTGTGATAACGGACCATCACCCAAATTCAGCATGAAGCATAAGGTAGTCTGTTCATAGCCCCAACTCGACCGGCCGGGGCTGTGCAGTCAAACTTCAACCTTTAGCCGGATGCACATGTTGTGAAGGGCGCCAAAGACTCACTTCTTGGCAGCTTCGGCCTCCTCTCGGTCTTCCTTGGTACTCCGTGGGTAGATGTCATCAAAGGGGCTCCACAGCACATCCGCCCCTTGCACGATGGGTGGATTGATGGGCCGCAAATCATCGTCTGTCTGCATGACCAGCGCATGCTCTGGGACGCAGTTATTTGGCACAGCATCACGGCCAGCAGAACATAAGGCGCTTGCATTCCGCACCTCTCATGACAGCCAGGCAGGAAGAGGCTGCATTCACTGTGTGAGCAACTTGTAATTTCTGGAATGGCCCTCTCTGGCAAGTGTGTCATTAAGAAGCAGCAAAGTGCAGAGCACTGACAGTGTGAGGGGCGTCCGGACCCACCTCTTGCTCATTCAGGCGCATGGCATTGTAGATGGACTCCCCTGTGACCTTGCCAAAGATGGTGTTCTTGCGGTCAAGGTGGTCGCAGCGGTCCATTGTGATGAAGAACTGGCTGTTGTTTGTGTGGGGTGCGTTCTGGTTTGCGCACGCCACCAGACCCCTGCCAGCGTGCACACCAGGTCATTTCAGCTTTAGACTGCATCTCATCAGGGCACATCCAGTACCTCACAAGGGGCACAATACTGAAGAGCGAAGTCAGTGACCTATGCGCGCATGCCAGACCAGGATGAGCTGGCGGACCTGTGATTGAATTTGAGACGCGAGTGGAACTCATCATTAAAGGGGTGCCCATATACTGACTCTCCACCCAGCCCAGTCCCAGTGGGATCTCCAGCTTGGGCCATGAAGCCCTTGTCAATCCTGAAGAAGGGCGTGTTGTCATAGTAGCCCTCCAAACAGAGCTGTACAAAGTTACGTACGGCCTGCATATGCATTGTATCTACTTGATTGGGGTCTCGAGATCCCATTGATGCAGCATTTAGCCGACATTCCTCAGCCGTGATGCTGAGCCTGCTCACCTTCGGCGCCTCTTTGGGCCACAGCTCAATGTCGATGTCTCCTAGAGAGGTCTTAAGAATGACCTGCACATCCGAATGATCTGGCAACGTCGATATGTGCTTCTTCTGCTCCAGTCACACCGATTTGGAGAAGCACAATTAGCCATGCTAGACATATACACAGGGGCAAGAGATATTTTGAAGGGATTGACTAAGATACCTTGCCCTTCGTAGGGGGCTCGAGGTTGTATACTTGCGACATCTTGTCTGACTTTCTCTACGACGATCACTTTCCTATACAGACAGCATAAGCGTCGTGCGGCGCATTAGGCTGTCAACATTACATTTAATGCATTTCGTAGAGGCAGCCTGTGAGAGAATGAAATAAAATTGCATCTATAGCACATGGTGATCAGGGGTGATTGGGGGGGATGGTCCATGTCATCTTTCGCCTTGTCAAGCATGCCAAGGACAATCTCATTGGAGAGGATGATACCGATGAGCATTACCAGTCATATATGCATAGCTGAAGCGGTTTACATGCACCATTCCACGGCTGATGCTCTGCAATGTTAAGGCATCGGCATGTCTGCCATATACATCTTCGCGTAGCTGTTCAATGCTGTGTAAGCTCCAAGTCATAAAATACCGTCAACTAAACAGCAGGCCAATGACAGGCAAAAGCTAGAGCATATTGCGTCTTGTCATACAAATCCACTCATTAAGTTCCCGGTGCAAGCATGGAGAGTACAAGAGAGAGGGTACGCAAGGCGCTAGACGCTTTGGTGTACTTGCCAGTACATGAAGTTATGTCTCCAGCCTCTTCAAAGCAGATAGCACGGTCAGGTAATGTCGGCCTGTCTTGACCACTTCCTCTCAGTCAAGTCAGTGCGCATGCTAAGCAACGCTGTATGCACTAGGGATAACAAACCCTTTCAACAGCCTCCTGCAACTTTCACATACAGGGGTGTTAGCCTACATGGGCGTATTTCTTGCAGGAGAGCGGCCTGCTTGCCGGGTCTGGGACAGGAGTGATCTGCTCAGGCGGCTGCAGAGCTACAAGGCCAGCACCTGGTTCTGCAAGCCACCTGGTGCAGCGCCTCTGGACTGTGCCAGACGCGGCTGGATCAACACCTCCCTGGACATGCTGACCTGCGAGGTGACTCCCACACCCGGACTTATGCGCCCGCTCTGCACTGCACATCTACCCATGGCAATCACGTCGTATCGCACGGCACCATCCTGTACAGCCAATGGTCTGCGAGCGCGCTTAGCAGTCCATGTATCCCATCTTCACATGTGAACCAGGAGTGCGTCATGGTGGGGCCTTGTCAGTCTGGGATGCATTGAGCCGCAATGGCGCATGCTCACAGCTGACTATCACATTTAAGCTCGCCCGCCATGCCATATGCAGTTTTGTGCCGCCAAGCTGACCTTGCCCATTCCGCTGGATCTCCCATCGGAAGAGGTCACAAAGGTAGGGCTACCTCTATCACATGCAGATCAGATGGCCAGATACATGCAGCAGCTTAGGATAATGCCTGCTGTGCTGGTGACACCATCTATGCTCACACGAAGGAGTAGCTGACGCTTGTCAGGGTCTCAAGAGCTTTTACCATGGGGTACAAGCTGTGTCATGTCATACGTGCAGCTTGGGGAGGGCTTCAAGGAGCGCTTGGCCAGCAGCCATGACTCAGCATGCCCTTGGAGGACGGTGGCATGCGACCCCGGTCTGGAAATGTTCCCTCCGCTGGAGCGCAGAACAGTCTGTGACATGTATGCCCGGCGGCAGGACACCCTGAGCCGTCTGAATGTGCTTCCACCCATAGCCGAGGATGCTTACAAGGTCCTCCAGGCATCTAGAAGGTGAGCTGCTGCAGGCCTTTCGTGTGGGTCTGAAGGATAGCCTTGCTGTATTCACTCTTGTGTTGATGGCCAGCCTGCAAAGCGTGTGTAGTTGCTGGCAGGATAGGTGGACAGGCGGCAGCTGTGCAGCTCTAAAAGGTAGTGCTGTTGTTTGCAGGACGAGGCTGCAGGAGCTGCTGCTGCATGGGCCGCAGCCGCAGCAGCCGCTTGGCCGAACCAGCAGCCTGCTAGAGAATGGGGTTGAGGCTAGCCATGCGTCCACCAACGGGCGCAGTCCTGTGTCAGAAGGCGGCCCAGCACCAAGCAAGACCCAGAACAGCTCTGATGCAGCCGCCAGAGGCATTGCCTGTAAGCTGCTCTCAATTCGCAGCTGCTGGCTTAAGCCTTTTGCAGATATGGTCACAGTATGCTGCGAGGCAGCAGTGCTTTGCCAAGGGGTAGGACATGCTATAAGGCACATTCTTGCACCGTCTCAGCAACATGGAAGAGAGGGGTGTGAAGTATGAGCACGTATTTACATTTTGCTCATGTTGAAGTTACAATGCATGCAGGCCAGGGCAGCGAGGAGCATGTGAGGCGGCAGCGCCTCTTAGCGCTAACAGGCTGGAGCGCTGAGTCGCTGGCGCCTGAACAGGCGCAACACGCTCAGAACGGCACAGTTGATGCAACCACTGCTGTGCTGCGCTGTGTGATGTGCGACGCGCGAGCGGGGTTGTGGAATTTTGTGCCAGCAATGGTTGCTATAAGCCAGAAAGGCTCAGCACAGGCCACAGGTAGGCAACTCTGCGTCTGCTGATCTGACAAGGATGTGGCTCTGTCTGTCCCCAGCCATTGTCAGTGCTGTGTCGCCATATAACCCCCCTGAATTTTTGTCTCCAACGGCAGGCTCATTGTACCAGCAAGATGTTCTGCACATGGCGCGCATACAGCAGCTATCGTGCATGCCGCAAGGGAGCGGTAGTTGCCATGATACATTGGAATCCCGGTGCAAAAGTGTGTCTGATGCTTCGCAGGCTTACGCAGCGCGGGAACTGCTGCAGCTGTCTCCTTGGCATCTGTGGATCTGACCCACACCATTGCGGGGGGCCAGCTGCTTCACGAGGAAAGCCTTCCCACCTCTCCAGGCCCGTTTGGGTCACCCCGCCAGGCCGCCCCGGTGTTTGGAGTGCAAAGCCGAAGAACTTCAGCCTCCCCTCAAGAGGCATGCCCTTGTTTTGATCCTCGACTGATAACATGAGCTGAGCTTGCTGGTCATTGCATACATACAGAAACGCCATGGAAGCATCTTTGGTAACCGACCTGCGAGCCCTTTTTTGATCTGCCCTTCTCACATGTGGTTCCCTCACATCATATTCTTGAGACCCATTTGATACATTCTCATGCTCCAATGTCCTGTAGGAGCTCATGTCCTGCACTTGCCTGCAGGCAAGCCAGCAACAGCCGAGCAAGCCCGAGGCGGCTCAGAAGGCGGCGCCTGAGCAACCCTTCGGCTCGACCATTGCTGCTGCTCCTGCACTCAGTGGTGCGCCGCAGCAGCCTGCACAGGCGGCAGGCGCTCAGCAGGCCGGATCGGGCCATGTAGCTTCAGCAGGGACGTCTGCAGGTGTTGGGCCTGCACCAGAAGAAGGGCTATGGCATAGCAGCAGCAATGGCGCTGGGAACTCGCAACCAAAGCAGGGTCCCTTCGGAAGCTCTGCAGGTATGTCTTGATTCCAGTCAGTAAGATGACTGTGGGATGAAAGCAGCCTGGTGTCTGTGCATTGGCATGATCTTGTCTAAGCAAGAGCACTGCTGTGAATATACTGAAGGGACTTTCCCTCCTAGAAGGGCCTCCATGTCTCTCTGCGTGACTCAGGTTTTGAGTGATAGAAAGGAATCACTGCATGTTCAAAGAGGCTGGCTGCAAGGCACCTGGAGAAGCTGCTCAAGCAAACTTGACTATGCTCAGTGGGTTGTTGTGCGCTGCAGGAGCCTCTCTTTCAGTATTTGGCATAGAGGCTCTGAAGGCCGCGCCAGCCGCAGGCTCTCGGGACAGAAAGCGACCGCGCAATCCACCCAGCGCACAACAGGACGGTAGTAGCACAGCCAGCAACAAGAGACCAAGGACAGACGCAGCAGCAGCAGCAGCAGATGCTGCAGACAGGTCTGAATCTGCCACTGCAGCAAGCCCTCCAGCCGGAGCGAGCAATGAGGAGCAGCATACCCCTGGACTTGAGGCTGT
Organism: Coccomyxa viridis; assembly: GCA_963930925.1. Lineage (NCBI taxonomy): Eukaryota > Viridiplantae > Chlorophyta > Trebouxiophyceae > Coccomyxaceae > Coccomyxa > Coccomyxa viridis. The sequence continues at coordinate 278,228 of CAWVOJ010000010.1, forward strand.
GCAAGCTGCAGATAGTTCCAAAGGAGAAGACGAGCCAGCTGGGAGCTTCTCTTTCCCTGTGCTGAATGGCGGGGAGGGCAATGGTCCCTCAAGCATCAAGACCCCTGCCCCAAAGCCCAAATCAAACAGGGGCAAGCCCAGGTACCTTGTCGCCAGGGACAGTCCGATGCTTGCATTGTTAAGGAAAGGACTGTGGGGTGTAGTATGGTGCTGCTGCCTCGACTTCTGCTGCCAGCTCCTGCAGTGCCCAAGTTTAAAATGCAGTCGTGGAGAGATGCTGCATAAAGATCAGAGCACTGCGCAGTGTCCATCCCAGCTTGACAGGGTGCTTGCAGTGTGAAAGGCAGCCCTTTAACTTTCCAGCTGCATCTTTAAGTTTTACTCCGCATCTGACAGCGATCTGATTGTGTCCTCCCCTGCAGGAGAAGCAGCTTATCGCCACTGAAGCCGGGTGCCTTCGAGCCGTTTGACCCTGTGCAATCACACCGCGCCTTCTGCCCTTGGGTTAGCCAGGGAGCAGCTAGATCTCATGCAAGTGAGCATCACCTCCAGCCTGCTCCCCCGTCACTTCTACTGATACTGCCCGGTCTCCCAGATAGTTGCGTTGCAGGAAAGGCTACATGCCTGCTCCTTGTCCAGAGCTGGTGTAACACTACTGCCAGGAGTACGAGGGCATCTGCAGGAATCAGCAGCAGAGTGCGAGGAATGCAGGTTAAGTGTTCAGGCAATCTGTTTTGGCTGCAGGCCGGGAGGAGGGCAGGGTGGGCTGGAGGTGGTGCCTAGATAGCCTCGTCCCTGTGGCTGGCCCGGAAGAGGAGGCTGCGAGTGGGCAGCCTGTGGACCAGCGCACAAAGCTGCTGGCCTTGCTTCGAAACCTCTGCTGAGCTGCTGAAAGCCCTGAGCTGCAGCGAAGCTCCTCGACAGGCGTATAACTTGAGTGCACCTTGACGCGTTGGGCTGCAATGCTGCGGTGCTGCCGCGCTACTGCAAAACTAATGATGACGTTAATGGGCTGTCTGCCGTGGCCTCTCATGAATGATGCGATTTCGCAGTGATCTTGCAGCTTGCTGGATCACCTCTCTCCGAGGCTCCTCGAGCGCAGGGCAATTCATCATGCAGTGTGTAGCATAGGCATGTAACTCTGCTTGGCAAGGAGCCAGATCCATGTCTTCAATCAGCGTATGACACTTTTCGAAGGCGTTTGATCCACTCACATGCCCTCCAAATCTGTGGTATCATTCAACTCTTTCAGAATGTCCACACAGCGGGACACATCACTACACCACATCCTTGAGCAACCATGGTGGATGGCTCTGGGGCCTTGATCACCACACAGATGCCGATGAATACTTTTAATGCGCGGATGTGATTCTGCCGGATGACCTGTGTCAGCATGCTCCCCCAACAGGCCTGAATAGCTACCCCTTCATGTATCAAATGCTAGTCAGTCCACCATGCTTCATCTTCCGCAGGGTAGTGTGGCACGACGCGCATATCAACTGACCTCTATGTCTATCCGCAACGCGAGGTGCGCTGTGTAATCATATGCTCGAACTTGAGGCCCCGAAACACAAAATCCAGGCCTGGATTGTAATGGAAGCTGGTGACTTCCACGTCGACTGGATGTCCATTTGCGCACAGCAAGCCCTCTCAGCAGCGCGCGTTCTCTAGAGCAAGACTTTGCCGCTGCGAACAGAATGGTAGCTATGCATTTGACATCCACATCTGTGAGATAGTGTCAGGTAGCTGGCAGGGATGTAGCAGGAGAGTAGGTCCAGCTGTGTAGATACTGCATTTTTGGAGGTGAGACTGGCAGCTGAGCCTTGAGGTGTGTATTGAACCGAAGGATGTTATTTCGTTTCTGCTTTAGACACTGACCTACCAGAGAGACCATAGCAAAGAAACACCGCTGTCACGTGAAGCACCTTCCATGTCAAGTTGCAAGCCCCTTTAATGGTGATGTAGCGGTCCAGATAGCCGTCAGAAGCCCTTCTCTGCCCCATGCCTACCATCCTTGGTAGTCAGGGAGAGTGGGCTGGATTAGTCGTGAGGGAAGGGTCATATCAGCCAGGTTGCCTCGAAAGCAGCTTTAAGCAGAAACAGACAGTGCGCTGGGGCCAGAGGTCGGCCTGATGAAAATTTTCGTTGCTCAAAATGGAAGGACACTCCACGTTGATGCTCAGCCATTACATGGGTGAGTGCTCATGCCTCTTGACTCCTCTTGACAGTGCCCATGGGGTGTCCTGCTTGATGCGACCAGGTATATTGTACACCGAAATGCGCGCGGCTTCTCCTGAGCTAGCTGCTGGTCTATGGCGCTGGCCTCTCACTACTTGGAGACATGCATCAGCTGTGGCCCCTTGGTGACCCTGAGCTGTCATACTCCACCAGGGATGGGCCAATGCTTGGGTGGCATGATACTCAATCTGCAGGAGACAGGATGCTATTGGATATGTGTGCTGCTAAGGCGCCTGATCCCTGTGCGTGCAGGGTGGCTGCCCTACAGACCATGCTGGTCCCTCTGTGTGACATACCAGCTGCCGACCAGATCCTCATCTTGTCTGGAAAGCCCCTGGAAGCAAAGAGGCTGCTCTCAGCCTATGGCCTGCCGGTGCGCATCATATCAGTTGCTGTAACCTGCTCCCTGAGTCTATTATGGCCGCTTGTCCAAGACTGCACTTGATGGTACCCCCCTCTCTGTGCAAACTGTCCCTGACCAATGTCATCTGCTCTGTATGTTGACCGTTGTCTGCTGAAGATGGGGGGGTAGCTGAGGGTTCCGAAAATGGGTGAGAGACGATTGTTGCTGCTATCTAGGCTGCGGAGGGTGCTGGAGCAGAGGGCGTGTTCCTTTACAGCAAGGCACTCATGCGGCAGAGTGCGCCCATGCCTGCTCTGGAGGTTCTTGCCCCAGTGACCATCAATGGTGCGGACTCTGGCTGCACTATCACTGACACTTACAGCCACCTATTGCAGAGTAGTCAATTCGATCTGAATTGCATGGTCAGCTTGGTTCATACACTTCGGGTCCAGGAGTGTGCTGGCATCAGCATGTGCATGCATGTGCAGCAACTCGTCTGGAGCAGGTCCCCTACGAGCCGCACATGCTGGATGCTGCACCATCCCCGCTTATCTCAGCCCTGCCCCAGTACGAGCGCAGCTTCTTCGACCACCTCAGCATTAGCCAGGCCTATCACAGGGCTATGCAGGTGTGATCCGGGTTATCTGTGATGTGCCATTCCCTATCTAGGCACGAGCACCGGAGCGTATCTGTGTAGCTCAGTGATGACTAAGCGCATTGCCACACAATGTACCTGCACATCTCATTGGCATAATTGTGATTGCCGACTGCATTGATTTGCGTCGTGCAGCTCTTCGTTGCCAGAGCTGCAAGGTGTGGCAAACCTTACAGGAAAGACATGTGCGGACTCCGCACCGCGGTTGAGGATTAGTGAAGGACGTCATCATGTGAGTCGTCATGCTGACCTGCACAGCGCCCGACAGAATGCACTGCTTGCAGGAGCGGCTCTCTGAGGCGGCGCGCCTTGCACAGGAGATGTCTGTGCAGGCCGCTGCCATTGAGGCTGCCAGGAGCAATGTGGAGCACCACTACTCCTACATCTGCACCCACTTCAAGGAGTTCATGAGTTGGTGAGCTTGATCTTTTCTGAGCGCACCAGGAGATGCCAGTACAGCCATTGTTGTCATAGCCTGACCATGGGAATGTCCTCTGGCAATTTTGAGAGCAAGACCTGCCGGCATATCACGTATTCAAGAATAGGGTGGCTTGCAGCAGCTTCTACATTTTAGATTTGCACAGGCTTGATCAAGTCCTCCCTGAGCTGCAGCGTGTGGCCTTGCAGGTTCCAGGGGCAGGCGCAGAGCCATGCAGAGGTTTTGGGGCGCTTTGAGCGGGATCTCAGGCTGCTGTCCTCGGTAAACCTTCTGCCAGCCGCGCAGACGCAGCAGTACAAGTGCTTGGCGGACCTGGTTCCCGAGGAGCAGTACAGCGACTGGGCTGCCAAGTGCTCTGCCACCCATGACAACCTGGTCAAGAGGGTATGCTAGAATTATCTTCAAAGCATTACATGTAGGACTGAGCAGATGGAGACGATCTGCTTGTGTTCAATCTATGCTCTTAGTGAATGATTGACCTGCATGAGAGCTTGGCAGACCATCAACAGCTTCAAGTGGCCAGAGAACTCGCTGAAGCTTTAGGGTGAGCTGAGGAATGCAGTGTACTAGGCAGCTCACAGAGTTGGGGTGTGTCGGCAGGTTGGAGAGGTGGACAGCATATTCCAGGCGCTGCGCGCTGAGGTGGAGGCACTGTTCATGACGGGGCCTTCTGTCAGCCTGGAAGCTGTCTCCACAGAGCTGCAGAAAACGCATGCGCACGTTGCAAATGAGGTGGGGCCAACTCTTTATCAGCCTGTCAGCAAACATAGACCGCTGAGCCGGCACATTAGCGGTTACACTGGGCCCATGCCACTTCGTCTTTCCACCCCCCCTTGTGCAGCCCTCCTTTATATGTTGGAGCGCATGCTGTGAATGCTGCAGCATATTTTTACAGATATCCCGAGCTTTAAGGCCTTCTGAGATCTGATGGGAGGATGTCTGTCATGCAGGAGTGCGTGCTGGAAGTGCTGCAGCGTGACTGCTCGCAAGTGCAGCGGCTGGTAGAGGAAGCCGTCAGGCAGCTGAGCGCGCCCATGTCCGCCAGCTCAGCGACCCCGCTGGACAACTGCCAGCTCATGGAGGCCATGAACGACAATCACATCGCCCAGCTGCTGCCCCGGCTGAAGGCCTACGATGACACTGTTGCCGCCTTCTGCCAGCGCTGCATGGACAGCAAGGTATCCTCATTCCCACTGTGATCCACTCTGCCCCTCCTTAAGCTCTCTACCTCTCATTGCAAGAAGTGGCTGCCTATCAGGGTATCATTTGGCAGGCCTGGGCTGCAGATCTGCCCCACATTGCAGAGCTTGATGACATGGATGTGGCAGGGCATACAGGGGAGGCTTGCGCATGCTTATGCAATCCTACTGATGATCCCACGTAACGGAGCATCAAAATTGTGCTGGCCTGGCCGCTCCTGACATGTTGCGCTTGGTGGTGCAGAACCAGATGACGGTAGATGTGGTCAGTCACCTGCGGTCCATCAGCGGGCAGCAGAGCAAGATCCGCGGCCTGCGCCAGAAGCTGCAGATCCTGCGCGAGGCCACCGCCAAGCAGGACACCGCTGTGTCACACCTGCTGTTCGTGCGCCGGGTGCCTGCTGTCTACCGCCAGTGCCTGGCCGAGTGCATGCGCAGGCAAGTCCGGGACTGCACATGATCCTCACTCTGTCTCTCAGAGTCACAGCTGGCACCAGGAAAGGAGCTGCAATACTGCAAGATGATGCAAGACAGTGCAGCTCCTATCGTTGCTGTTGCTGTGACTCTTGAGGCACGGAGAGCGAGTGGATTGAGTCTGCCATGGAGACACAAATGCATTTGGTAACAGGAACGGAAAAGCTCCACCCCGTGGGGTATTGTCTGGGTATGGAAGATCATGCCAGTCTGTTGGGGACCCTATGGCTCCCAAGTTTAGTCTTTCACATGCGTGCAGGGCTGCTTTTGGCGAGCTGTTTGCGGGGCAAGCGGGTCAGCTGGCGGAGCGCATGGGTCGCCTGCGCCAGAAGGAGGCCGCTAAGCGCGAGGGCTTCCTGAAGCATGCAGAGGTGCGCCAGGGAACAGTTCCCTCGAACGCACGCTTCGAAGCCCTTTTCTTGGCGGCTTCAGACATAAACAGGCTTTGCATACTTGCTCTGGGTTATCGAAGATGCTGGATACAGTACCTTAAAGGCATGTCCCTTTGGGGACAGCACATATTTATGCAGCTTGGGCACATCAGGCATTGCAAGTTGCATGCCAGTCCTGCATAAGACTGGCTGATGGTGGCGCCTTGGCCAGCTAGGAGTATCCCTGCACCGCCATGCATACTCCTCTGGAAGAGAACGCATAATAATGCAGGCCATGCTCCAGATTGCCAAGGAACTGCCATCAGCCAGTCTGTCTCATTCTTCTGACTTGAGGGAAGCTCAACATGTTTCATCGTGGAGAGCATAGATGCATCATTGAGGCCAACCAATGTGACGCATTGCATCATCACAAGTTGCGCATAGGGGGTTACAAGAGCAGTGGCCTGCGGAGGTCTCCCAAAGTCTAAGTGTTTGAGCTTTTAACAGGGTCAATGCCTCTGCGCAGGGCTATGTGCCGCGCCCGGTGCTGGACGCGCTGGGGCTGCTTGGGCAGCCTGCGCACTGCCAGATCAGCGTGCCCGCCACAGAGCCTGGCCTGCTCACAGTGACGCTGGAGGACATCCAGAACGTTCCCATCTCTGCTGAGGTCAGTCCATCACCTCCGTTCTGGCTCATGTGGTGTGCATCCCTCCTCCCACGAGCTATGTGTCTGCTCACTGACAATCTGAATGCCAAAAGTGCCAGTACGCTGAAGTAGAGGCATTGCTTGCAGGCACCTGATGCCAGCAGGAGCAGCCTGATGATGGGAGCTTCTCAGCAGCAGCCCTCCACGCCAACATCAGCACGCGCTGGAGACTCATCTGCCAGCGCAGCCTTTGCCTCACCTCTGCAGATCCCTGAAGGAGGTACACGTCTCCAAACTTGGCATGTTTATCACTGGAGGACCAGTCCAGGTCTTGGGCCCATCTACAGTCACATAGGATCTGGAGTGTACTTGTCGCCATATCTTGTGAGTCCTATGCCATGCCCAGCACTGGTCCTAAAGCTCTGCCAAAGTGGTAGGAGATGACTGCCATTGTATGCTTGATCAGTCTGTGAAGCATGGGGCCATGATCTGAGGTAAGGGCTGCTTGCAGATGGAGAGGGTGACGCGGAAGGCGAAGCAGAAGCCGGTGGCGGAACGCCGCGCTCTCTGGAGATGGAGAACGCACGCCTGCGCGCTGAGGTGGCAACGCAGTACGCGCACGAGGCCGCGCGCAGCCTGCTGGGCGTTGATGCCTCCCAAATGGCGGCCTCCATGCAGCGGTCCCTGCAGATAGGGGATCCCCAGGTGGGGTCCCGTCCATGTTGATGAGACTTGTGAGGGCCGCATGATATGTCGTTAACATTTGACCTGGGAGGACATGAGGGGTTCATCGTCACGGTCTGCATTCTGTTTTGTGAGGGAGCTCTGAGGAGTCTGGCTCAGTGCGTATTCTGTCCCTGCAGGCCAGCCCGAGTACTGACCAGGCGGCAGTGGCGCGTTTCAGAGCCGCGCTGGCTGCACGGGAAGAGGTGGAGGCCCACCTGGAGTCTGAGCTGGCAGCTGCTCGGGCCCAGGCTGCCTCGTACGAGCACAGGCGAGTACCTCAGAATGTGCCTCGTGTTCTATGCGGCAGCTGGAAGGGACCTCGCTGTCAGCCTTTCTTGCGCAGCAGCGTGCTTAGCTTGGAAGCGCATATTCATGCAGCCACGCATGCGTCCCCTGCACAATGTCAGATCGTTACTGTGTCTGTCATGCGCAGAATACGGCAGCTGGAGGGTCGGCTGCTGCGCTCGGCCATGCGAACGTCACCCTCAGCGTCCATGCGCGGCAGCGGGCGCAGCTCCAGTTCCCCGAGCAGCTCCTTCTCTGGTGCGCACTGAATACCTTCTCACCTCACAGCCAAGCCTCTGAAGCTTGCTGGAGGGAGTCCCAGCTTCTCCTTCATGAGATGTGTGCTGCCTCTTCTCCTATTGAGCAGATGATGTGCACATCCGTAGGGATTTAGGGTTATCACAGTATGGATCGGCCCGGTGGTTGCAAAACATGTATGTACAGTAATTTTCGTCTTGGAATTCCAATACATGTCTGATGAGCACAGGATGTTTAGGGGTTATGGCCAGGACTGTCAGCAGAGGGCAATCTCTTCCTGACTGGGATTTTGTAGATGAATTTGCTTTGCAGGATCAGGTCACCTTGCACCTGTGACTGAGGCTGTGGAGATGAGGCCAGTCAGGCGCAGCTTGAGAGACTCCCATCATGCAGTCAAGGAGTCAGCAGCTGCAGTGAGCGACTCCAAAGCAGGAAGTGCTCACGAGGCACCCAAGGACTTGGCAGCTGCTGCCGTGAGCACGCCCCTGACAGGCATGGATCCAGAAGCAGCCAAGGAACCTGCAGCCAGTTTGAGCGGGTCAACCCAAACAGCTAACCCCCAGGCTACACTCAAGGATGCAGCAGCCACCTCTAGCCAAGCCCGCAAGGAACAGGATGCGCTTAAAGACGCAGAGACCACCCAGGCAGGTTCCCAAAGAAACAGCGCCCAGGCAGAGGGCACAGATGGTAGAAGGGCTCTCAGCAAGTCGGAGGAGGGTGTGAGCAGGAGCGGCCAGGACAGGCAGCCTGTAGTCAGCATGCCAGGTAGTGGATCTGGGCAGATGCAAGGCAGCGCGACTGGCAGTACTCAGCCAGCTGACGGCTCTCAGACAGCACAGGGGCAGGGTGTGGTCAGAATTGTAACTGAGGAGTCTCAGATTGGATCCGGTGCTGGTTGTGCTGCTGAGAAGGAGGCAAGCCAGGAGCAGCTTCCCAAGCTGCAGAAGCTGGATGGTCAGCCTGGCGCTTCTGAGGCACAAGGCCATACAGCTGCTCTGGTCGACACAAGCCTGCAGCAGCTGGAGCAAGGCCAAGCTACTGGTAGGTCTCTCAGGCCCAAGGTTGTAAGGTTTTACTTCTGTGTCAACACATACACTATAGCTGCACGAGTGGCTTGTGGTCTACCAGTTGTCCTCCTCTTCAAGCAAGGTAGGTAGGTTTGAGTACTGAGGCTGTGTGTGATGTGCAGCGACAAGAACAGCTGCTGAGCCGCGCCCCATAGCTTCTGCAAGGCTGGGAACCCCTTTTGCAGCTGCAGCAGGATCCCCGTCTTCCTCGCCAGGTGCGCCTGCTCTGTCTTGTTGGCTGTGTGCAGTGATGCCTTGCATTACAGACATACATCCTCTCCCGGAATTTGGGAAATGACGATCATACCGGTCAGCTTCATCAGGAACCCTGCTGCATACAACTAGAAGGTTTTGAAGACAGGCGTTGCGTCTTCTGGAGTACTTGGCCCTCAGGTATTTTTGGCTGCACTCCATTAAGCAAAGGTGTCCATCTGCAGGGAAAGGAAGCAGCCTGGCGGCCCAGGCCAGTGACAGCGCATCACCAGCCACCTCAGCTTTGCCTTTTGCGGGCTCCACGGCCATTTCAGGGCTCTCTGCGATGCCTAGCTTGGCGCCCCATGACCCTCCTCAGCTTGCCATGCCAGCACCAGCAGCAACAGACGCAGCAGCAAAGGATGGTGAAGCTTCTGAGGACATTGTCCAGGATCCTGCTGAAGCAGCCGGACGTAGCCCTGCTCCATTGCCCGTTCCGGCTGCAGGAACATCCTCAGGAGGAGCTGCGGGGGTCCCTGAAGTACCCGGCATACCTTCAGTGGCATCTGGAGCAGCAGGAGCCTCTCCTGTGCCAAAGCCTGGTTTGGCAGCCTCAGAGTCTGCTCATGCTGAAGGGAGTGGCTGATGGCTGCACCTTGAAGTGAATGGACAGTCCTGGACGTGAGCAGTGCGCTGCCTGGGCAGGCATGCAGGACCTTGCCGGTCCAGTCTTTTTGAGCGCTAGGGGCACAGCATGTCCCAGATCCTACCACAGGCAGGGCTCCAGCTGAGACTGGGGACATATTTAAACAGAAGAAGGGACAGCCAACGTCGAGGGCTTGTACAGGCTATGTGCAACAGGCGCAGCAGACATGTAGAAGCAATGTAACAACAACAGTATATTTTGTACACAGCTTCAAGCAGCATCTCAGTCGTGATGACAGCCTGGGCGTAATGCAACATGTCCCATATGTGGTCAGGTTATGCACACCTGCCAACTTCAGCAAACAGGGCTACCTTAACAGTCTTAGCATGTCCCGCCTGGCATGCGTATGGTGGCTGTGAGACGTGTTCAGCACATTCCATGAAGCATGCTCGCTGTGGCTGCAAGCCAACCTCCTTGTTTTAAACAGGCGCAGTGGGCACGGTCAATGTAGTGCACGCTTTGCTGCTTGTTTTGGACTTACAGCAGGGCGTGAGGGAGACAACATGCTATCTTTGGAACCTGTCATCACAGCAGTCAGCGAACTGCTTCCTAAGCAATTTCAGAACATTAGACGAGCAGATTGGGACCAGCCAGCGCTGCTATGATGTTTCTTAAGCTGCGGCTGACGGCAACATGTCTGTGCTTGCTCGGGACTATCACCGGCGCCAAGAATCATGGCAAGCCCTTGTAAGAGCATGGACAACACCTCCCTTGACCACGGCTAGTAGTATTGCATCTGAAAGTCTCTGCCTAGTTGTCATCTGCAAAGCGCACCACATCCAGGCCTATAGGCTAGCTAGGCTGAATGCTGGCCTCATGTATCTTCTGCCCACATACAAAGTTGTAGGGTGATGCATACTACTGCATCATAGCATTGCAATGGCAATGCCGATTTACTTCCAAGGCAAATGCACAAGCTCAATGACAACCCCGTGCAAAGCTTGAACAGTCATGTCAAAGATGTAACGGCATACGAAGCACATGCCCTGCGCCCGTCAGCTTGCATGCAAAACCTGTGAACTATGCGCAAAATGCGCAAGCATGTCAGATACTAGAGCTGCGTGTGGGGGATGCGTCATGACCATGGCTTGCAAGCCGCAGGAAGGGCTCTCTGACATCTTGGATCCCGTCTGGTTGCGGCCAAAATATCTGTCCGTTCAACTTCCTAATCATGCGCTCCTGAAGCCGAGAGGACCTGGCTCGCCTATACTTCACAGAGATTGCAGCGCATGCCAAAAGGCCAACAATGCATGTCAAAACGAGCCACCACCGCTTGGAAGGCACGGAACTGGGGCTGGGATTGCTTGGCGCAGGCGGCGGCCTAGGCATCACAGGTGCAGAAGGGATCTTGGGACATGTGGAGGGATCTTGGGGCACAAAGCCAACGCAGTTGCCAAGAGCATCAAAGACCACGACATCGTTCTTCAGCAGGGGAATGCCAATGGAACCTACTGAATAGCCTGTGTTGACAGCCTCCATACACCACATACTGGTCTTGTTGGCTCGGGCTGGGTAGAACACCATGTAAGAGCGTGAGGCCTTGACCCGCAGGGGATAGCTCGAATTGGGCCCCTGATACAGGTGGACTGTAAGATCTGGCAGATCCTGATCCAGGGTCTCAGGGTCATTCGGCAGCCCAGAAATACAGTCTGGAATATCAGGCAGAACGCTGACATTGTATCTGCCTGTGGCCCTTAAGTCCGTGTAAATGGAATGCAGCGTCCGGTTCAAATCATGAAAAGCAGAGTCAGGCATAGACAGGTAACGGTTGCCTGTGTCTACTAGTGCCAAAAGGTATGCTGCGCTCGTCCAGTCCAGCGCCCGGTCAGAATCACCAAGAGACATCTTGGCCACTTGCAGCCTGTAGCCCCCAGTAGGGCCGAGAGGGGTGCTGTACTGACTGACAGGGAGATAGGTTGGAAACATCAATGTGCGGCTGTGATCACGGTCAAAGCCGCCCAGCCACAGCAGGCCGCCATGATTGCACAGCTGAAGCGAGAAGATTCCGGGCATGCCCGCCCTCATGAGCGCTTGCACAAAGTAGTCCTCTCCCAGAGCTTTCAGCCCTGTGTCGGATAGACTCCCGCCGGGGCCGTTTCCAAGGCCCAGAATGCCCGGCACATCCGAGAGCTCGTTTGCATGTGAGCAGCTCTGAACGCCCCATGCGTCCCGGTCAAAGCCTGACAGGTAGGCGCTGATAAGCGAGAGAGGCACCAGCCCTGACACATTTGCCACAGTGGCTCCTGTGACGGGAACACTGTCCAGATACACATCCCCGTATGCGCCAGCGTGGTCACCGCCAAATTGTGCGCTGTCCTTCATGTGGAGATCGATTGAGCTCGCTGAAGGCCGATAGCGCTTCATTCGAGGGCTGCATCCCATGCAGCGCTCCCCAAACAGAACCAGCTGCGAGGAGCCTGTGTCGACCAGAACCTCCAGATCCTGGTTGCCCACATGCACCATGGCTGTGTACATTCCTTTGGGGCAGCCCTTCAGCAAAACCGGCGAAGGCACCGCATACTGCATTGGTGCCGCGCTGCAGCTGCGTTGTGCGCTCAGGGTCAGGCCCTGGCTAACAGTGCCATCAGAGGCTAGCCAATCACTGCCTGGTGTGAAGAGGCCGGATGCAGGCTGGCCCCAGGTCAAGGCGAGGATGATGGTGTCGAGGCAGATGTTGATGTTGAAGCGTCGCCTCGCGATGAGCAGGTGACGCATTGAGCGGGATCTCCACGTTTGTACGCCTACATGTCATCACTTGCCTTAGACTGCCTGAAGGAGAAGCAGCCATCCCTGATGTGGCATAGCTGTGCCCGCCATCTTGCCCGAGTCTCACCAATCGAGACCTCCAGAGTACAGCCAAGATCAACACTGCGGATAGAGCTATGCCACGACTGTTACAGCTCTCCCTGCAAGCCGCTATCCCCAGAGCTCGTCCAAAAAGCAGTCAAGCTTGATCAGCACAATATGTAAAACGACAAGATGCATGCCTTCATGAGAGCATTGGATGAAAACCTTACTGTTGGGCTCAGGTAGCTGTCTGCGGCATCCTTCTGGCAACTGGCGGGCTCAGTCACCACTTCAAGTCTGCCCGCCCTTTCGAAGTCACCGGCGCGTCATGACCTGCATCGCTCCAGCACCAAAAATAAGTGCCGTCAGGGGATACAGCCGTCGCGAGACTTGCTTGTCAATGCCCTAATGCACGGACGTTTGTCCCTCTGTGTGATTTTACAGCCAGTTATCTCTCAGTACTGTTCTGGCAAGCAGACTCCATTGGCGTTGAACCCTGACATCGCACACAAGGCATGCAAAAGATGAGCGAATTCGATGACCACCTTCCTTTGTCTCGTATGCCCAACAGGCCACTGTGAGGTTGATGTTTGACTGCGAAGCCCTAGGCCGGTGCGACGCACCTCTTGGTCGAACATCTCAGCATTACTGCTTGGGCTACTGTCTAATTAAATTCAGACCGCAACGAAGGTTGCAAGGACTACAATCACGGTCACGGCACGCATAGGACCTGGTCAAAGACCTCAGCCTGGGACCACGTGCCGTGCGAGTGTCCTGCTCCGAAGTCTTGTGCACGGGCATCGACGACGCAGAACTGAGAATATCGATTTCTGTCTATATCCGAGCTGCGGGAACGAGGGCCTGCTTTCGGCCTCCTTGTTGGCATACTTCGTCATGCAAGGCCGAGCTGGCTTCTTCTGGTGCTTCAAATTCCTGGGAGAGCCTGATGGCATGTTCAATGTTCGAAAACCAGTAATGAGCACAAGCATACGCTCAGACCTCAGTGGGTGAACTATTGCGATATCGGCCGGACATCCCTCGACCGCGTTGGGCACATCGGTCCCTTCGGCCCTGAGCGTGACTCAAGGATCGAGATCACTAGAATGATGCCACTTGTCCCTCGTGCTCAGATCATTTCGGCGCGCAAAACACCGTACTCGCCCCACAAGGCCACAAACCGAGGTACGCGAGGCTGCTTGAGAGAGGAGACAGCCCAGAAGGGCAGCAGCGCGTCTCGAAGTGTACACTCGCGGCTTCACTCAGAAGCAGTACCAGGGCGCCGGGCGCTTGCGCAAGGCCTAGGCGACGCCAGCAGCGGACGCTGCGCAAGGTAAGGAAGCTGGACTTGCTGTAGTGTCGTCCATGGTAAGGCCGGTGCCCGAGATTGGCTCGCTGCCGTACCGGGCTGTCGGTAGATGACAACGTCATGCAGCATGGCGAGCATGGCTGCGCGATGTGAGTGTGCACCAGATGTACGACACCTGATAAATGATTCGATATCGCGATTTCGAATGGAATGTCCTTTCAAAACTGGCACGTCTGACTATTCATCATATCACTGTTGCGGGGCCATGCAGGCATCGGCCTGGTCGTGATGCGGCAGAGGACGCTATTCGTCTGGATATTGGCCCTTCTGACTGTGGGGTCATCAACAAAGGCCATCTACGTGCCAGCTGACAAAGATGGACTCCCTGTGCGAGCTCTGAAACAGTTTGGTGAGCCACTGACCACACGGTACAGGCTCGCCTGTAGACGCTACTAGTGCCGACGCAGGCCTCTTACACACTCACCTGCTATAAGAAAGCCCTTTGGGAGGCACAGAGTGAGGATACGCTGCAAATAATGCGAACGCGATGTCAGCTACCACACCACTCCCTGGATGGCTTCATTGTTGGTCGCATGGCGAGCGCTGTAGGAACCTACATTGCTGATTTTTTATTGAGCTTTGGGATTAAGCGTGGACAGCTGCAGCAGTCAGAGCCAAGTTGCATTCTCTCAATCTTGAGGCGGCATTAGCTTCCTGAGGCCGATGGGCTTAGCTTGGCATGACAGCACCACACCAGACCATGTCTCCCACTAGCAGTGGGGCTCTGCACCTCAAAGAGGCATGCAACTGCATTGCCGACATGCTGATGGCTTCGTGCAGCATGAAGCGCATGAACAGGATTGCTGGTACCCCTAGCATGACATCAGAGGCTTGTGCAGCACTGCTCTGGGAGGCGCAGCACTGACTAATGCATGTGATTGCCAATTCAGGTGGTGGCGGTGGCCGCGGCGGAGGCGGCGGTGGCGGTGGTGGTGAAGGAGGAGGTAAGGCTCTTCACATCTTGCCTCTCACTTGGCTGTTGACCCCCCGTCTTGCTCTTGATAAGCATAGTCAAGGTGCGGACAGAATCATTCTGCCGGCATCTGGTGTAGGCAGAGGTGGTAAACAGAGAAAGGAAGGGCCCCCACAAAGGTGTCCTGTTTGGCAAAAAGCTGGCAAAAAGCAACATCCGGCGGTCATCGCAGCTGTCTGTTGCCCTTAGCATGGTCTCTGCAGAAAGCTCACCCGTACATGTGGCAGTGCCGGAATGCATGCATGCGTGTATAGCCATCATGCAGCATGTTGCTGTGATCTGCAGGCGGCGGCGGTGAGAGTCGCGGCAGTGGTGGCGGAGGCGGGGGCGAGAGTCGTGGCGGCGGCGGCGGTGGCGGTGGTGGAAATCCCCCGCCGCAGCAGCAGGCCCGCAGCTACAACCCGCCCCCGCAGCAGCAGAGCTACAACCCCCCGCCTCAGCAGCAGCAGCAGCAGCAGCGGAGCTACAATCCACCGCCTCAGCAGCAGCAGAGCTACAATCCACCGCCCCAGCAGCAGCAGAGCTACAACCCCCCGCCCCAGCAGGTTGGAATCTGCTGCAGCTCACACATCCATGTGACATATAGCTGAGGAAGCCCCTGACACTGTCCTTGTCTTTCAAGATCTCACTCAGCCTGTGAACTCATCATCAATGAGTGCATATCTGGGACTAATGCCAATGCTGCATGCGCAATGCAGACTGCATCTCTGGTGATGGCACGCATGCTGACAGGCCGCACTGCCCGTGCTGCAACTTGCGCTGATGGCTTATGTGATGAGTGCAGTACTCTCCACCTCAGCAGCAACGTAGCTACAATCCACCGCCCAGCAACCCCACATACTCACCCCCACGGTGAGATGAATCCCTTTGTGTACCTCCAAGCCTCCTTATGTGTCAGTTTCTGGAGATGCATACTGCGCGACTCCTCTTCTCTCAAATTTTGTACCACCTGCGTGCTAAAGGAGAAATGTTTCCAAGCTGCTCATGGCAATGCCCAGAGGTGCAGAATGCTTCTAAAGCAGATCACAGATTTGGACCCTTTTGGACACAAATCTTTCTCAGTAACAATGCTTGCGCCATTCAGGCAGTACAGTCCGCCAAACAACCCACCACCTAACAACCCACCATCCCAGTACAACCAGCAGAACCAAAACCAGCAGTCAAACCAGCAGCGGTCATACAGCCCGCCCAACAATCCACCTAGCAACCCGCCATCGCAGAATAATCAGCAGTCCAACCAGCAGCGATCTTACAGCCCGCCCAACAATCCACCTAGCAATCCACCATCGCAGAATAATCAGCAGTCAAACCAGCAGCGATCTTACAGCCCGCCCAACAATCCACCTAGCAACCCACCATCGCAGAATAATCAGCAGTCAAACCAGCAGCGATCTAACAGCCCACCCAACAACCCACCGCCAAGCAACCCCCCATCTCAGAACAATCAGCAGTCAAACCAGCAGCGATCTAACAGTCCACCCAACAACCCGCCCAGCAACCCGCCCTCAAACAACCAGCAAGATGAGCAGCGGTCCAACAGCCCACCCAGCAATCTACCTCCCAGCAATCCACCGCCGAGCAACCGGCCAAGCAACCCACCCAGCTCAGGCAACTCTCCATACTCGCCCCCTGGGGGCCAGAAGTCACCACCCCCCAGCAATCGCCCAAGCAACCCACCCAGCAACCCGCCCAGCTCTGGCAACTCCCCATACTCGCCCCCTGGGGGCCAAAACTCGCCCAACAACAACAGGCCGCAAGAGAACAGCCGCTCTCCAGGCTCCAGTCAGCAGTCCAGCAGCCCTGGGAATCCACCCAATGGGCAGAGCAACCGCCCCAGCAACTCGCCCAGCAATGAGCAGAGCAACCGCCCTGGCAACTCGCCCAACAATGAGCAGAGCAACCGCCCTGGCAACTCGCCTGGGTCAAGCCCACCCCCTGGCTCTCCCAGCAACCAGCAGCCGAGAAATGAGCAGAGCAACCGACCCAGCAACTCGCCTGGGAACTCGCCCAACAACGAGCAGAGCAACCGCCCCGGCAATTCGCCCAGCACAGGCAGCCCACCGGGCGCGTCTGCAAGCCCCCAGAATGGTGCTGCCAAGGAGGCAGCAAAGAGCCCAGGAGCCAATGCTTCACCTGGAGGCAACTCACCTGGCGCGAGCCCAGGCGCAGAAAGGGGCCTCAGCCATGCAGCAGGCACCAGCCCTGCGGTGAGCTCGCCACTATTCATCACACCTGCATTTGTTGGAATCTATCAAGGTCCGACTGCAAGGATGAGACACAACACTATGCTTTGCCTTGGGGCAGACATCCATGTGCGTGGCGCCCCACGTTGTGGTGATCCTCCTGAAAAGCTACAGCCAATGCAAGCCCGGGTGATAGTGCAAAGCCCCTGCCAATAAAGCCTGGATGTAACATGTGCTGGCAATCCACTGGACAATCTAGGGAGTGGAATTGCCAAATACGCGTGCAAGGGGTTTCACTCTGCACTGTGGCTGCAGAATCAGGCCAAGCCCGCTTCTCCCGGAGCGCCCGGTGGCCAGTCCACCAAGCCCGGCACAGAGTCGCCCGGAACGAGCACCAATCCCTTTGCTGAGGTGGGTGTCGCCCTCTGGCTGCTCCTGAAAGGCCCCTTGCAATGGTACATGCTTCCTCTCAAGACATGACCACTGGTCTGCACAGCCCTATCCCTACGCAGAGTGAGCACTGCTCACGCAATGCATTCTTTACACTTGGATGGAGGCTCCTCCCAGGACTCTCATTGGTCTAAGCTGATTAAGCATGGTCTGCTGTAGGGTGCATCTCAGTCCCCCAAGACTGGCGCAGCTGGCAGCCCGGGCACAGGGTCTCCCAAGACGGGCGCAGCCAGCCCAGGCGCCCAGGGCAGCCCGGGCACAGAGGCCGCCAAAACGGGCGCAGTCAGCCCAGGCGCCCAGGGCAGCCCGGGCATACAGGCCGCAAAGACTGGTGCCGTCAGCCCAGGCGCCCAGGGCAGCCCGGGCATACAGGCCGCAAAGACTGGTGCCGTCAGCCCAGGCGCCCAGGGCAGCCCGGGCACAGAGGCCGCTAAAACGGGCGCAGTCAGCCCAGGCGCCCAGGGCAGCCCGGGCAGTCAGGCCGCTAAAACGGGCGCAGTCAGCCCAGGTGCCCAGGGCAGCCCAGGCACCAAGCCAGGCTCCCCTGGCAGCCCCGGAGAAGCCAAAACAGGCGCAACATCTCCTGGTGCAACTGGGGTACGACCCTCTCCAAGAATGCATTTCATACATCATGCTTCAGGCAGTTGCGTCACATGCATGAAGCCACTTGCTGGACTGTAACCGTTGGGGTGTGACAGCAGCTCTTGCCAATGCATCGTGATGAGGTCATTCCTCTCTTGGACTCATGCAGCAGCTTCGGCATTTGGCGGTGGGACTGAAAGCGGATTCAATCATGCTTTGTGATTGTGCAGTCCCCGGCAGAGAACCCCTTCTCAAAGGAAGCTGGGCAGAGTCCAAAGACTGGAGCCGCTACACCGGGCCAGAATGCCTCACCCGGCGCAAAGACTGCAGCAAACACCCCTGGCCAATCCACAGCGCCAGGCTCGAGGGACATTTCTACAGCCCCTGGCCAGAATCTGTCACCCGGGGTCAAGAATGCAGCTCCCGGCCAAACCCTGGCGCCTGGCGAGAAAAATGGCGCAGCAAGCCCTGGCGCCAAGACTGGCACAGCAAGCCCTGGGCAGACCCTGGCACCTGGCGAGAAGAACGGTGCAGCAACCCCCGGTGCCAAGACTGGCGCGGCAACCCCTGGGCAGACCCTCGCACCTGGCGTCAAGAATGCAGCAGATACCCCTGGCCAGACACCACCCGCAGCAGCCGGCAAGAATGGCGCGGCCACGCCTGGCCAGCTGGAAAGCCGCAATGCCCTAAGAGTGAGCCCCATGCCTGCCCATCTCTCTTTGATATCTTGGGGCTTTGCAACCTTTGATGCAGTGAATTTCCCCAGCATGTCTTTGACGTTGCCCAGCACCATGAGGTCACGTCCGTCTGCTCAGGAAAGCCCTATCCTGCCTTACTAGCGAGCCGGGCTGTTG
The DNA here is from genome assembly GCA_963930925.1 of Coccomyxa viridis. NCBI lineage: Eukaryota > Viridiplantae > Chlorophyta > Trebouxiophyceae > Coccomyxaceae > Coccomyxa > Coccomyxa viridis. Next base: position 297,022 of record CAWVOJ010000010.1, read on the forward strand.
CTGGCACGCTTACTGACAGAGCTTTGGCTGTCCTTGGCAGGTTCAGAACCCAACGCCTGGGCAGTCATTGACACCCGGGCAGACGCTGGCGCCAGTGCTGGCCGGCGGGGCTTCAGGGGTCTCCAGAGACCCTCAGACGGGTGCTCTGAGCAGGGCAAACCCCGTCACCCCGGCAACCCGCCCTGCAGGGGCGTCACCTCAACCCAGCTCATTCTCCTACCGTGGGGCCAAGGGCGCTGTTGCCACAGCTGCTGTAAGCCCAACCCCTTCCCTTCCCCACAACTCTTACACCTGCATCTTAGCAGATGTACAGCTCTGGGCACATGGCTCACTCACATCTGCCTCCACATAGGAGCACTTTTGCGCTTAGACAGGCTTCCGCTTGTTTGCCAACATCTTGCCATTTATTGAGCTTACGCACGAGTGCGTGGAAATGCAGCTGGCTGGGGCTGGAGCGGGCGCTGTAGGAGGCACTCTTCTGGGCCGCGCCAGCGAGAACAACAAGCAGGGCGCCCAAGGCGCGGGCGTCCAGGATCTGGGCGGGCTGGGAGCAGGCGGGCAGCCCGGTGGAGACAGGCAGAACGGTGGGCAGCTTGGTGGGCAGGCCGGCGGGCAGTCGCGCGGGCCGGACCAGCAGCCGCCTGCTGCTCAGATCAGCAATGTGCTCAATGGAGGAAACCGCGACCCCGGCAACCAGGGCTTCAATGGAAACGGTGGAAACGGCAGGGGTGCCGGTGGCCGCGACAGCCGAGGCAACACAGGTGACCCAGGCGGCCGCTCAGCTGCTGACATAGCCGCCACGTCACCGCAGAGCAACGTCTTCCGCCAGGATGCCAGGACAGCAGCTACACACCCACGTGAGAGTCACTGTCCTGTCACATCAATCCTTAACTACATAATTGTGGAGCGTGTTGGATTATCCAAGATGTACCAGAATTGTCAAGGCTCTCAGCTCTCCAGAGTTGCCATCTCGCCTCTGGGCGATCCATGCAAGCATTTTGTTCATGGCATTTTGAAGCTCAAATCAGAGCCCCCACCTACAATGCCATACCAAAGTGCACTGGCATCATTGTGCTTCAGGAAATATCCTGAAGCTGGCTGGCACTGTGCAGAGGATGTGGCGCCACCTCAGAGGGGCAATAACCTGCTGCAGACCAACATCTACAACAATGACGGCAATCGCAACTACTACCACTACGGCTCCGAGGACAGATGGCGCGAGAGCCGCAACGAATGGGACCGCGGCCATGGCGGTCGGGATTCCTGGTGTGCTCCTCCGGCCTGACCTTGTGATGTGGCATGCTCGCCAGGAACCTGCTCTGAAACCTAATCGAGCAGCGCGGTCATGGTGTGCGGGCCTTGTGGTGCCAAAGCTTCGGCCTGACCCTTTCCCTTTGCACACATGCATAGAGCTCGGTGAGGACCCAGGTGTGCCATGATGGCGAAGGCATGCATGTGCTGTGAGTTTAGAGACTCTGCAATGCAGTCGCGACAATATGAAGTCCGCCTACTGGCTGTGTTTCTCCATATGGCAGAGTCGCTGCGATCACTATACAAGTGTGCTGAGAGTTGTGGGATGCTGTGCCGCAGGTATGGGAACTGGGAGTATCACTACGTGGGCCTGCCTGTCTTTGGCAGCTATGGCGGTGGCTGGGGCGGCTACGGATCTAACTACTGGTGCAACAGCTACTATCCAGGTGCACCTTCAAGACTCTGATGAATTCAAACATCATCTTTGGCATTCAGAGGTCCAAGGCAGGTCTGCCCATTGAGCCGAGCACACAATGGCGGTGCCAAGAGCTGCAGGATGATTTTTGCAGTCTGAATGCAGCTCTAATGCAGAGAGCCATGCATGGAATGAAGGGTTGCTGCATCCCTCATGTGATCTGCAGTTGTCAGGCGCTGCATTTAGTTGCTTGTGGGGTCACTGATAAATTGATTCTCTGGCCTGCATGACAAGCATATGTACCTAGGTTTCATGCACCTGCAATTTGGCCAATCCCTGATAATCCCTCATGTACAGTCCATCAATTGGCTCGCAGACTTCTCAAGGGTGATGTGTGAATTGTGCAATGTAGGCTATGGCGCTGGAACAATCATCTTTGCGCAGAGTGCGTCACTAGTTTTCCTGGGGCAGATGTTGCTCATCTCATGTCATTCCTGATGCCTATGTGCTAAAAGAAAGGCAGAGGGAAGTTTCAAATTTATGCTTATATACAGGAGTGCAAGGCCGGCATTCTAGTATGGCTAGGCTTATTGGTCATGAGGATGAATTCTGAGAGACGTTGCTCTCCAATTTTTAGTATGTTGCATGAAAGGCTACATGTGAAGGCTGAAGATCAGTGTGCTGTTGCAGACAACTACGGCTACGGAGGAGAATGTAAGTGCTAAGCCTTCTTTGCACGAGCACATCCTGCAATATCTTCAATTGCATTCAACACTTTCCTGAACGGAGATCCTTGCCAACAGGCCCTACATGTAGATCACAGCGGGTCCCCAAACTCTCTCTCCTACATACACCATGCCATGGTCTCATGGCCAGGTCTCCCCTATCATGATGGTTTTTCCGCCTCTGTGACTGAGCTTTTGTGCCTCGTGCAGACGGCTATGGGAATGACTATGGCGGTGGAGGTGCATCATTTCGTGATTTGCTCTACCTAGTGTCACAGTCACACATACCCCATCGTTTCCCGGAAAGACAGGCATAAGATTGCAACAACAATTTGATCTACATCAGTCTTTAGTTGATCGGCAAAGCCAATGTGCCAACCTTACACTTGTCCAGGTGCCTCACTCTACTGCAGCAGGTGCAAAATACTCTACTGAGCAATGTTGTTGTGCACCCACAGGTTACTATGGAGGAGGCGCATACTACCCGTACTATGGTGGAGGGTACTATGGCAATGACTACAATCCTTGTAAGTTCACACCTGTGTGTACACCTTCTCTGCGTTGGGGGCATCTCTTTGCTTCCCATCCATGGTCTGTCAAGTTTGGCCTTGCCAAGCAATGACCCAGTTTGCAGTCCCCCCTCTGTCAACCCAGCCTCAAGTGATAAGCAAGGCCTGGCGACAGAGGGGCTTCAAGCTTGCCAGGACTAGGGTGTGGGCCTCAATCTTATCATGAGCCCACACATGGCAGATCTGAGATGTGCCGCCATGCAGATTCGAATGGCGGCTGGGGAAATTACTATGGAAACAACTATGGCTACTCTGGAGGATATGACAGCGGATACTATGGCGGTGAGACACCCTAGATCACATGTTTCAACTCACCTGCTGCACCATAGCATCATCATCTCTAGATGCCACAGGAACCATTGAGCCGGTTTGGGACTGCACCCTTGCCAATGCGTGTGCACTGGGTGTGCCGATGCAGTGCAAGTAGTATTGTTGAAGGAAGAAGGAATCAATCATACTGCCAGATCTGGCATGCTCAACACCTTTGCATGCTTGAATAACAAAGCTCTCAAAACATGGACAGAGTTCGACAAAAAAGCACGCAATCGTATACACCAGACTCCTAGTCCCCTGACACTCTGGCCATAGAAATGTCTCGTGAGCAGGTCTGGAGTGGGTCCTAAAGGAGCTCACTGCCCGGTCTGGGCAGACCCTGATCCCATTCCATAGCGGTGTCCACCATCCAGTTTGCTCTGGGACTGTCTGGGGTCCTGCAGGTAGCTGCTTATATGTGCAGGTGGTGGAGAGAGCTGCCCTGGCTACAACGATGGCTACTACAGCAATGGCGGCTATGGAGGCTACTCGTCTGGGTACAACGGCTACACGGGCGGCGGCAACACCTGCTACAACAACGGCTATTACTCTGACGGCGGTGCGAAGCTACCTGGAAGCCGCCGTCTGCTATGCCTCCCCTAGCAGGATCCTGAAGGGCTCTCGTCCGCAGAAGCACATCTCAGTGCATCCTAGGGTTCTTGGGGGTCGTGTGTATGGGACCTGGATCTTGTCGCCACGCGATGCCCTGTCTGCATGTTAGTTTACGCCGTGTCTGCGCTTCTGCGCTCCTGCGCTCCTTGAGGAGGCAGATGAATTATACCACAGCTGGGGGAGTAACATGTCCTCCGAGAGGCTGCTGTCAGCAGATCAGATCATACATAAAATAGTTAAATATTGACAGCTGCATGTTGGGCCCATCCGTGGCAGCGTGCTGAAAGGGATTTGTGCTGTGGCAGGATCGTACAACAATGGTGGCTCGTACTACAACAACGGCTACAGCAATGGAGGTGGCTACAGCGACAGTGGCTGCAATGGTGGATGCAACAACAACAACAACAACAACAATGGCGGCTACAGCAACAACGGTGGCTACAGCAATAGTGGCGGCTACAGCAACAATGGTGGCTACAGCAATAATGGTGGCTACAGTGACGGTGGCGGCTACAGCAACAGTAAGCCTTTTGCGCTCTCCTGAATCTTCCGTGTACAATGGCAGGCTGCCAGGGTTATTATGCAAGCCCTCAGGCTCTAACTCATGATGACCAATTCTTGTCACATCACCTCTATGCAAGCAATGTGAGCCTGAAAAGCTCCTGGTCTTCAGCCTGGCTGCCGTTCCTGCTCACATGAGACACCCATGAAGACCAGTACAGCTCACGGTGACATATTGCCTTGTCTTCTGCAGACAACAATGGCGGAGGTGGCTACAGCAACACCTACCAGGGCAGCTCCAACAGCGGAAGCAGCGGTGGCAGCAGCAGCGGAGGTGACCCTGCAGGACATAGTATCACCTTGCAGTCCTTGCCTATCATATACAGTGTCCTGACTGTGCCAGAGCCTCCCACGACTTGCATTCATACACCATTCCTGCAGTGCCTACTCTGCATGTGCAGCATTGTGTGGCGTCTCCCCTCACCTGGAAAGTGCTGACTCTCGTTGTGCAGTGAATGACACTTGTGGAGTTCAACAGCACCCCTTCACCAAGCTAACATGAGGCTGCTGGTATGCAGGGTATGTTCCGAGCACTGACCTGACTGGGCTTCCTGGTAGGCTCTTGTCCCATGCATCCTTATTTGTGAGAGTCTTTTGGTCTGGGGCGTCCTGCAATTAGATAACTTACACACGATAGCACGTCTGAATTATCAACTCTCAAGAGAGCAAAGTGTATGCTGCAGGTGGATCTGGCAGCGGTGACAGCAATAACAACAATAACAACAACAATGGCGGCGGCAGCGGAAACAATGCCAACAACAACAATAACAACAACAACGGCGGCGGCGGCAATGGAAACAACAACAACAACAACAATAACAACGGGAATGGAGGCGGAGGCGGCAATGGTGGCTTTGTGCAGCCCTCCCAGTACAACAGCAACCCCGGCGCCAGCGGCGCGCCCGCTAATCAGGCGCCCGTCCAACAAAGTGAGCCCCCACCTGCTGCTTGCCCTCCTCTGCCGACGCTTTCATGGTTGCAATCATGCAGCAAAGTGTGCTCTGTATGACATGTGCCAAGGCACGCTCTGCAATGGGGCGCATGTGCTGACATTTCATGCTGGTCCCCTCTCTGCTGTGGGGGTATGAGCTACTGAGTGCAGAGTTCTGCCTAGCGGCTGCATGCTTGTGCAGTGCAAGCCCTGCCAGGCTCCAATGCAGTAGGCTTTTGAGGAGTGCAATTTTAGGATGTACAGCTGGTCATGTGGTGGGAGCCTGACGTGTTTGATCTTCCACGCAGAGGATTTGTCAGGCCCTGCGGCAGGCACGCCCCTGCAGCCAGCCACTGGCGGAGGCCCGGGCCTTGTTTCAGGCTCGTACGGCTCTGCCAATGCGCAGCCCAACAATGGTGATTCCTTTCTTCCTCTTCACCTCATGCAAAGTAAAGTGGGAGCTGTGGCCCCTACAGTCATGCTGAGTACTTCTGGCTGAGTGACCCAACATTTGAACCCCATCTATTGCCGCTCATTTCTGCTGCTGCCAACAGGCAGCTAAGCGTAAACTGGACAGCTCTTAAAAGGGCCATGCTGCGTGTATTGCAGGACCACAGCTGCTGCAGGATGGCGGGGTTCCGCAGCGCTCGCTGCAGACAGCCAAGCCTAACCTGTACACCCTCCCGGACTGCCTGTACACCATCCCGGCCTCCAAGCCCTGCTCAGGGCCCAGCCAGAATGCGTGCTCCATCCCGGGCAAGTGCACAGCTGCCCAGCTGCCCGGCGGGTGCTGCCAGATTGGCTTCAAGTGCACGTGAGTCAGCCGCCACCTGTCCATGTGAATTCTCCTTGCAAGGCTGTATGGTGTGACGCTTCTTGCTGCTGCCTTGAGCTTACACACGCTGGGTGCGCTACCCTGCTGAAAGACTAGCAGGCCTTTCCAGACCCCCTCTCATGGTCTACAGCTCATCACAGAAGTATTGCAAGGATAGTACGTGCAAGGCTCAGAGGGTGTGAGGCTGTGCAGGCAATATCAGGACGGGTTCTATTGCCAGGCGCCGCAGACGCCATCCTACAACTTCTCCGACCCCAATTTCACACCCCAGGGTGCCTCCTCCACCCCGGCAGCTGCCACCACAGGCCGGCACCTGCTGCAGGCCTCCAACTCGAGCGCCACAAACTCCACTGGCGCTCCTGTGAACACCACTGGGAATGTGACACTCACGTGCAACAAGATCAAGTACTACGGCAACTGCGGTGAGCTGACATCTCCAGGCAGCATGTCCTGGCCTGAAGGTCTATTAGGATTCCATTTCACTTACTCAGCCAGGGTACCTTGCACACATCGTGGACGTCTGAACATGATAGTTTACTTCACTTCCTGAGCACAGGTAGAGTGCCTGTCAGCTGTACAGGCCATATGACGGGTGGTATGCTTGCTGGACAACCCATCTGTCTGCTTGTTTATCTACTATCCCTGGGTCTGCTGGATTATAGTGGTTTTCCTGGGTGTCTTCTCCTTTGGCCCTTAAGCGCATGAGCTGAACACATGGTGATGTGCAGGGAAGACGAATGACTGCTGCCCGGATGGATGGACTTGCCAGACCAATGTCGGCAGCCTTCAGAACACCTGTAAGTTGCTGCTTCCGTCATGCTCTCTTGTGGCACGCTCAACAGCTGCACACATCGTATTACTTCACATGTCAGGGAGGGGCATCTTCAGGATACCCTGGTGACCTCATTCTGGTCAGCTTGGCTCGAGGCATGTGAGGCTGCAATGTGGGCGCATGCCTGAAAGAGTTCATCTCGCGTAGCCATGCTGTGACAATGCCTGCTGCGTCTGCAGGCCAGCCGGCGCTGAGCTCCTTCATTCCACCCAGCGTGGACTCCCTCATTCTGGACTACCAGAGCCCCAACGCCCAGCCCGGCTTCTACCCCAATGAAGGCAACAGCAGTGGCGGCGTAGGTGCGCACGCCACACCCGCCTGTGCATTTTCAAGTATCGCCTGCCCACAACACCGCTCACGCCACCCACATGGGCATTCGTTACACTGCCTGCCCATAGCGTGCATATAGCAGAGATGATACAGCATTGCACATATCTGAGCATGCTTTAGCAGAGGCATCCGGCGTACAGTACCGTAAACAGACCTGCACGGCCAGAAGCTGATATTCACACTGTGTTGCCTGCGCCAAGGAGTGAGGATTGCCAGGGCAGCACAGCACTTGTCATATTGCTTCATACACTTGCACGTGTCTGACAGCGGTCCTTCTGCTGCAGCTGCCCTGAACCTGACAATCTACTCGGGGCTGTACGGCGGCAAGTGGTGCTTCTCCATCTACGATCCCCCGCCACCGCCTGGTAAGACACACTGCCTCTTATTGCGGATCTCAGGATGTGCAGTGTGAAGAATGCTTTCATCCTGCACGCCCAAGCCTGGTCCTGCCTAAGGAGTCATTGAACCATGTTTTTTGCTGTGAAGCGCCAAATTCTCAGCACAATCCAGCATCAAGGCTCTGCTGTAGAACCTACCCTGCCCCCACCTTTTGAGATGTCAAGACATACCTAGTCAGCCCCTCAAGAAAACCCTCCAGCAATTGGCCATGCTTGCGATCAGAAGCTGTGTGTGGCACCAAGGCTGTCTGCTGCCCCGCAGGCACCAACAGCACCAACACCACCAAGCCTGCATGCCCGCTGGTGAATGGGACTGCCGTCCCAGCCATCCGCCCGGTGGCTGTACCCGAGATCACCTCGCTGCAGGGAGGCCAGATCCTGGTTGGTGTCAACAACACTGTGCCAACACAGATCAAGGTGCGCCTCTCAGGCGCAATTGATTAGTTGTGCTCACCATTGCTGTGAGTTGCAGTAAGCCTTCACAGGCGAAGCAAGCTCAGAGCAGGCGTACAGGCCAGAGGAGGAATCTTGAGTTGTCATGTTATTGCCAGATGGCACTGCGCCTCAAATCTGGAGGTCAGGCCAAGAGTGCTGTGACCTTGCAACGCCGTACAGTTGACCCCAGAGCCCTTCGTGCTGCAGCCCTCCGGCAAGCGGTTTGAAGAGCTGATGAGCTGACGGGAGCCTGTGCTGGTGCAGGCCTTCACCTGGAACGGCTTTGAGGATGGCACCACCTGGCTGGGCGGGCTGTGGGCAGGCAAGACTTCCCAGCAGGGTGATTTTGCCACCATAACCTACCGGGCACAGCTATATGGCTTTAATGCTGTCCGCATTCCCTTCAGGTAATGCCCGCACCAGGTTTCCCAAGGAACCCCATCCCTGCATTGAATTCAAGGCTCGATTGTGCATATGATTCCCACACAAGGTCATACTCAGAGGCACTGATCCGTACGCTCAAGCCTTTGCCTCAGTTTTGTTCCTGTACGTTCTACTGCACTCAGAATGTCCGAGGTGGCAAAGCACCCGCGACTGAGAAGTGTCTGGTACTGCAGGTTCTCTGATCTGAACCTGCCTCCAAAGAATTGGACCTTCCCGTGCACTGTAGCAACGCTTGGAGAGATCAAGGTTGACCGACTTCCTACAAATGTGTTCTTCACACTCAATTTTGATACTGCTGTGCTGAGCATGATGTTACACCAGCAGGCCTGGATCTGAGGTCACATGACACTCCCCTGGTGATGAAAGGCTCACAAGTTGGAACGCAAGTCTCAAGAGGTGCCCACTCAGGCAGGCCTTGAAGCAGTGCAATGTTGCAGGGAAATGCTTCAAACCCTACGTCGGTCTACACAAATGCCAACTACACCAATCTGGCGTTCCCAGGCCCAGCGGCCTACCCCTTCTACTCTGCCAGCCAGTCCAACACCTGCAATGTCTACCTGCCCAATGACTCCACCCTCAGCAGGTGCGTGCAGATTCCAGTAATTCTCAGTCATACCTAGCTATGCCCAGCTTATGTCACGTGTGATGTTGCAGCTCAGCACTTTCAATTTTTCGCTGCTCACCTTTTCGGTACCCAGGCTGGCCAAAAGCAAGATGCTGAGCTTGTCACATAGCTTTTTTGCCCACTTAAGCAAGGGGAGCTCATTGCCTTGAAGATCAGTATAGAAATACTATGCAGGGTGGCGTTAGCCTCTTGATTGCTTTTGTATGCCGTGCTGTCCCTGAGGGACTGATCAGCACGTTTTCTGGGTGCAGGTTCACCTGGGCGGTGCAGTACTTTGTGGGAGCAGGATTCTACGTGATACCTACCTACTCCCCATCAGACTTCTCAGCTGACAACACTGTCACGTCCACGCCTGCCCTCTTCCTGCGCAACTGGGCCAACCTCTGGGCTGCCATCACAGAGGTGGGTGCTGCATGCTTCCGCTTCAACCTACGGCTGCATGGTAGTATCTTGGTACCATATCATACAGGGTTGGAGCCGAATTGCCCAATTCCATACAGGGCTAGGCCTTGGCGATGGTCCTAGCAAAGATAGCCACCGGGGTATGCTCTAGCGCTGAGTCGAAAAGGCTTCAAGAAAGGGCTCTGATGCTGCGGCTCATGCCGCATGCCTGTCACATACTGTGGTCTCGGTCTCAGCAGAATGCCAGCCTGACTGTGCTCTGCAGGTGCCCACGTTCAACACCACGCTGAGGGGGCGTGTGCTGCTGGACCTGTTCACTGAGCCGGACATCTTCAACATCAAGTGGGATGCTCTGACGCAGTACAATGGCATCATCTACCCGGCCCTGCCCGACCTCTACGGGCCCACCATGAACGTAAGCAGCCCACCTCTGCTTGCCATCATACATGCACTATTCGGTTTATGTGACCTGCTAATCCCATCATCTCAGGGGTTGCACATCTTCCGTGCACATCTTCAGCGCTCATGCCCATGAGATCTGCTGTGCTGAATGCAGGCTATCCTGTCCATCAATCCGGATGCCTACTTCCTGCTCTCGGGCACTGGGCAGGCCAAGTACTACCCAGGTGAGCCGCAAAGTCCATGCTGATCCTACATGTGCATTGCAGCAGACGAATACGGGCAGCAGTTGTGCTTAGTGCCTCATGACATGTCCTTGTACATTGCTGTGTTCTGCAGCCATACCGTCTCCTTGGGCAGGCTCTGATACGAACTTGTGTGCAGGAATGGCTTGGGGCAATGGCTTTACGATCAATCAGACGCTGATCCAGCAGTACAACCTGTCAGACCCCAGCGGCTTCTTTGAGGACATCTCTGCGGTGCCAACCCTGGTCAACAGGACCATCCTCTCGCCGCACGTTTATGGCCCAAACATCACGGTGCGACATCCATGTCTCCCTGCGCCGCTATCTGCAAGCCAGATGATGAATGGGAAGGCCCACGCAATGCAGGTGCATGTATGCTAGCAGGGTATTGACAGTTGGGGAACATGGAACCAAGTCAGTGATGTGAGTGCAGGGCTGGACAACGGGTGTGAACGGGACGGAGCTGTGGGACATGCTGCAGAACTCCTTTGCGTGGGTTGCCACAACAGGCTACACCAGCAAGGCCAACGTCACGACTCAGTTCCCTGTCGTCGTCGGAGAGTTTGGGTCCTCTTTTGCCAACCTCGCGGTGAGAACTGCCCCAGAATTCCTCAATCAATGTCAGATCACAAGCAGTGAACGCGGCTTTGCCTTGAGAGACGCTTGCAGCACTGCACCCTGAGGAGCCATGCTGAGCATTGATGAGGCGTGTAGCCAAGGAACAAACAGGGCAAAGCAGCCCTAAGTGACCTAGCAAGTCTTGAATATGCCCTTGAAGCCCTGCAGCGTGCCTCTGATTGCACTCAAGCGCTTTCCCTTGAACATAGCCAGAGAAAGCTCCCCATAGTTGGTTGCTGAAGGGCTTTGGCACTGCAGGACCAAACCTTCCTGCGGGACTTTGGGCTGTTTGCAAACAACATCGGCTCTGCCAACAACAGTGCCCATGGCAACCTCACGTCTTGGGCATGGTGAGCATCTTGTGTTCACATTGCTGATTCATGCCTCATCATTGACGCATAAGCGCCTCGCAGATTACATAGTTCGGAGTACAGTGTTTCATGTCTGGGTGAACAGCTCCACACAGCGTGTTGACGTCACCTACGAGTGTGAGATACCGCTGCATGCAAATGGTGGTGAGATTCTCTGTGCTGTTGCCAGGTATGACTGGTTTGGGGACCACAACCCGCCATGGCAGACAGACCTGAACAATCTGAACAACACCATCGACTGGAACAAGCTGAACGCCATCACAGCCACGCCCAACCCCTTCGACAACCGCGACCCTGCGCAGACGGGCGGCGGCTTCGGGCTCCTTCCCTGGTACCTCCGCTCGGCGGTCATCACGCAGCGCCCCGCGCCCGGCCCCGCCCCGGGTCCCGCGCCCACTGCCCAGGTCGTCGGCGGATAGGGTTTCTTTGGGGTATGCGCCGGCTTGTGCGCAGTGTGACGGTGCAGAGTGCGAGTGCTCCCCGGAGGAGGCGGTCTCCTTCAGAGAGATGAAGTAGCTGTGAAGTTGTGGGGCCAGGAGCCCTTATGGGACCTCTCATGGCATCAGTTCTGGTGATCCAGGGTCTTTTCACGAGTAGTCCCGCCTGCATGCGACCTGCTGACTGCCGCAATGTCAAAAGTTACGGAATTTAAGCGCTCCAGACCAGGCTGCTTGCAGCATCAGCGTGAAGCGCAGTCCTTCCAGGACCAGCGCTGCCCTGCAGGGCTCTCCTGGAAGGAGGTGGGAGGGCCCCTTGAGGGAGGGACCCTGCACCTCCAAAGTTCAGAAGAAGTATGTATGCATTTGTTAGCTGACATCTTGCTCTTGGGCCTGACACTTTATGATCCGTGCAAGACGGTCCCCAGTTGCCCTACTATAGCACTTTTCAATCTTTGATCTGAAATGCATCCCCACTCCCTGAAAGGGATGGGGCCAAGGAACACCTGCAGGGCAGGACACACTAGATGACAAGAGCTGCTTCACGAGACCATACTACTGCTCATTGCTCGAGTGATCACGCTCAATGAAGTATGTTGGCTGGAGGCAAAGGTCCGCAGCGCATGGAGTTGAGCTCTTAGCAGGGTTCGCTGAATTGATTTTAGCCCATAATTATTTATAAACATCTGACAGACTTAAATCTTCAATAGGCCTGCTATTGGCATGCCATGCATGATGACAAAAATGAGGTTTGCAGAATGATTCATGCACAGCATACATGGAGGGTGCCATTTAGCGACTGTGTTATCTCAGATGCTAACCACATTGCCACTGTAATCTGTCAACAGCAACCAGAGACTTACAGTTCCAGACTAGAGTCTAAGCTTGCTATGACTTTGCCAATTTGCGTGTAGTGGGTTACTTCAGGTATTTCCATTTGATCTTGTAGAGCAGCCCAGCGATTGAGACATCAGGGAACCGCCTTGACTTTCCCTACATGTGTATAAAGTTGTTTCAGAAGTTGCGCACCGGCACAGTTGATGAATTAAAGTTGAGAAGTGGGATAGAGTGAAGCCCGCAGCCAGGATGGTTTACAATGTTAGATTAACAGTACCTCATTGAAACTGTGAACAGTTTTCTATCTTCGCCAAGCACAATTAACCTTTCCCTGAGACACAGCTCTGCGATTTGGCAATCACCCAATCAAGTTCGCGTGTGACATCTTGCTGATATCGGCAACAGTGCTGTTATATCTCATCTATCCAAGTCCGTTGTCTACAACCCCGACGAGGTGCACACATGCAGCCACGTGAACAGGGTCATCGGCGCAAGCGCAGCACTTTTATCCTGTGTCTAATTGTTGAGCATGCGCCTGTCCACAAGCTATCCTATCTGTCTGGCTTTGTACAGCAGTCCTCTGTCCTGTGTGAAGCTCCAGCTAGTATACAAATCCTTTGAGAGCTGCGACGGTGCTTTTGTACATGCCCCTCCCTCTGCAGTTTCCTTGCCACCTCACTGTCCTCCCTTTTCTCTCCAAAAGTTTTACTTGGTGTATGATCTGTCCTCAGAGTATCACATGTATGTGCTCTAGTCCATCCTTCTAACACAATTTGGAGCGCTCCAATTTCGTGGTTTTCACCAAATAAAGGCTGCTTTGAGAGGCATATGTGTACTGCGGCAAGGCCCTTCACCATAGCGCTCCCCTGACTCTCAGGCAAACCTGTTTGAGTCTGTGCTGCGGGCCATACTGATGGCCCTCAAGCGACGTGAGGCCACTGCTTGCTGTGCGACCTGCATAGCAATGAATGCGTTATGTTGAGCCTTGTGATGACTCGATCCACTTGTGCACACTGCAGTGCAGCTAGCAAGGGTGTCAAGTATGGTCTTCACGACAGGAAGGCCCTCTGCTAGGGTATGTTTGTGAACCCAGGCTCTCACAGGCAGGCTGTCAGGCAAGCAAGTCCAGAGACAGGTCCATTGGCTTGGACATCAGGGGGATGAGCAGGATGTGTACCCGGACAGCCTTCCACTTCAGCACGGGTGAGCAGCGCGGGTCGTTTGCCACGCAGCGCTCCAGCAGCAGCACTGCCGCCAGCACATTGCCACGCTGCAGCTCCAGCAGTCCCCAGGCCTGCATACATATGGCTCATTACATCCGTCCAAAGTCTCCCTGCTGCAAACTTATTTGGTGTGCAGTGCATGATTAGAGCTGCCATGGTGCATGTGGCAGAGCTTGCTGCTGCTTTGGTGATAAACAGGCCTGCATGCAAGTGACATCAGGTCACACACTCATGACCTGGACACAGCGTCGCATGTTCCTTTTGCCTTGCTTGAGGGTCAGATCTGTGCCGCAATGCTTGTATGAGAGAGCATGTGTACCTGGCACAGCTTGGCATTGTTCGGGTTGAGGGTCAGGCCCCGCTGCAGGACAGATCTGCAGCGCTGCAGGTGGTCGCCCAGGCAGCCCTGCTGCGCGCGCTTCTCAAACTGCGCCCATGACACCCAGGCCTGGACCAGGTCAGGGCACATCTGCACGCACTCCTGAAAGGCCTCCCTTGCAGCTGAGTAGTCCTGTAGGTAGTCCACAGGCAGCGTCGAGCCCCTGATGGTTTCATTGGATGGGGCATCCCAAAGAGCAACATGGTGCTGTCAAGACGACACAGGTATGCGGGAGCAGGCCCTGAAGATGTGTGTTTGAGGTCGTACGGGAAAGCAGACAGTGGCTGCATGGACATGAAGTGAATGTCACCTGACTCCTTGCCAGTTCTAAAGCAGAGGCGTATTTGACGATGCAGCGAGGATTGCAGGCCGATGATTCGCCAGAGAAGCCTCGCAAGGCGGGACCGGTCTTCCGAAGACCGTACAGACCTTTCGCATGCTGACGATGCAGGCCAGTACTCAGAGAACCAGCTGAAGCCTTCGTGCACAGCATTGGACGACAGCTCAAGCGGCCTCAAAACCAAGAGCTGGCAACGTGCTCACACTGTGAAATGGTGCTGGTTTCCAAGTCCACTGCTGCTGAATTTAGAAATGCCAGGCAAGCATCTAAATATGTTCATGCATGGGCGCGCAGTATGCTTGGAATTGTGCAAGCCGACCCTTGCTCGTCCTGCAAACGCAATCTCTGTTTTCCACGGCCCGTGCGTGCCGTGAAAACCAGAGGTCATCATGCGTAAATTGTGCCGGGCACGAGGCTTTCTGAGAGCGTTGTGCTCGGCACGTGGAGTCAGAGCACGCTCAGCACGCTGCATGCGCTTTGCAACGAGCAAAGCATACCGCGATGGACCACGCACAGGCGGCACAGCACACTGCCACCGTGTCGGCAGAAAAAAATGCCCTATTGAAGAATCCATCTTGCAATGGTAGATGACCCCTGCACCAAAGCCGTGAGCTCTGGCCTAATCTGACTTGTTTGGGCTCAATGGCCAGTTCGAGTTAATTTCCAACTCAGCTATGAGTCTCCGTTTACATTCTATTCCGGAGAGAAGGGCACAGTGTATGGCTCTGCACAAGAGCTCACAACAGACTCCAGCTTGCGCCTGCCCTGAAGGGGGACTATTACGAGCTAGGTACAGGGTGCAGCAGCTACTGCAGCATCCTGGCTCACATACGACCTCCTGCCCAGTTCCCTAATATAGCTGTTCTGCTGCGCACCTCTAGAAGGTTCCCATCTGCATCATACTCTCGCTGCAAACCTGCAGCAGATGTGACAGGTACTGAGCAGCTGACACGTGCACTACCCTGCGCAATTGGCAAACTACACCAGCGCTCTGTGTCAGCCAGAAGAAGCTCCTTCAAATGGTGTCCCTCCAGAGAAGCCCTGCCTTAAGGGACATTATTGATCAAGCAGCAAAGGTGCATGCTGGAACACATAGCAGAGCGGATAGAAGGGCGCCCCACCTATGAGTGTTTTGTCATTGATAAGCCAGGAGAAAGATATACACAGGCCCCTGCCCTGCGCTTGGAGCTCCATCCCCTCCTACAGTGGTTCTACTACAGCTTAGACATTTCTCCGACAGACCTTGTGCAATAGCGCATGTGTGCCAGACAGGTCGTCTGCCTGATGTGAAGTATGCATGAGCAGGTGAGTGCAGTCGCCTGCCCTGCCAAGTCTCACCCCAGTAACCCTCCTGACAGTCCATGTCTGAACTAACCATTGCCCGAGGTGCATCATGAGTCCCCTGATAAGGTCAACAATGAAGAGCTCTGTGGACAATTCCTACCTCTGCATCACCATCACTGCCTCTGCTCGTGGGCGGGATCATGTGCAGTTCCAGCAAGACATTGCCCGGAAGCCAAAATGCGCCGCCAGCCTCATCAGGCTCCCGCTTGCCCGGCCTCCAGTCCTGCTGCGTCTCATTGCTGAAGTACATGAGCAACGTCTTGGGGTCGTCACCTGCAGAAAAGCTTGTCCTGGTCGTTGTTCTGTACCCTGATCTTGGGTTCCTCAGCAGAGATTGGCCACATGATCCGGCTCCTCATGATGTCAGCCGGTGGCATGAATGGTATGTCGTCTGTTGGTCATGTCGGTTTGTGAAGAAGCCAGCCACTGTACAGCATCCCAAACAGGAAAGTCGCGCTCCTGCATCATCATTTTGTAGGCGCTCCTTCCGAGTGAGGTGCTGTGGTCATCACCCTGCCTTGTGGGCCCCTATTGTTGAGCTGGGAAGCATGTGTCTTGCAAGGATGGGAGCAGACTAGTCACCTATGGCGGCCTCATCTGGTACAGGAACAGCCGTGACGTCAAAGACTTTCCAAGGCCCGGCCATCTGGGCAGGGCCGGGCCTGGGCGCCGCTGACAGCTCTGGCAGGATCTCAGACGGGTCAGCAACGCAGCTTGGTGACTCATCCTCCGCCAGGCACTGCCAATTCTCCCGCAGCATGGCTATTCTGAGCACCTCCACCTCCAGTTCTTCCTCGCCTGTGGGAAAGAGTCCCTCAGCACTCCGCAGGAGCTCAATCCTGTACTGCTGAGCTGCCACACACAGGAATGTGCCCGGGAGTGTTGTGCCGTCATGGCAACAGGCCTTTCATCTGGCCAGGCAAGCATCATACAAGTGAGGGCGTCGCATGGTGGCTTGCCCCTGCTGGCAATAACTGAACAGGCAATTGCCATGCATGTGGCTCCCCGCGGCGTACCTGGAAGGAATGCCAGCGTGAGGCGCAGGCGCAGGCGCTGCTCCCCGCCCCAGGCCAGGCACTGCTCCACAAGCCACGTCCGCTGGCTCTTGAGGACTGCATCGCCTCCCACGTCTGGCTGCGAGGCCAGGCTCTCCTCCTCATCCGCCTCAGATGATGCGCCCTCTGAGGTGCTAGGCTGCAATGCACATGAGCCCTTAGCGCGCTACACACTTCTTGAGGCATAACCCATCCACCTCTTGTCAGCCTATGCACGCCATGCCAGCTGAACAAGCACAGTCTGAGGCCTTTATATGACAGAGTGTCAAGACTGCATTATTGAAGGCATGCTGAGCAGTGCATGGTAGGCACTAGCACATAGGCCTGCAATGGGATAGCTGGCTCCTCACCTCAAGGCTCAACTGCCTTTCCAGGCGCTCTTTGTCAGCCTCCAAAGCCTCATCCTGGCCAGAATCTGAGTTTTCATCGTCATCAAAAATTGCTGCGGGGCCCCTTGAGTAGGCGCCCCCGTCGAAGATGACTAGTCCATGCTCATCGCTTGCAATGTGCTCTACATCCCATGCCACATCAGGATTTGCTTCTCCTTTGCTTTGGTCCTGTGGAGGACAGCACCTGTTCAGGGCTGTGCTGGTGGCGGACTCAACGATCCGTATCTGTTGCGGGATAGTATGTGTTACCAGCAGTGAGCTGATCTGGCATTGGACTTCACGTCAGGCTCCTGCGCTGCCTGGTGCTTAGCAAATAATGCAAAGGACGCAGATCAAGAATGTTGAGCCTCAGCAGTAGGTCAATGAGGGACAAGGCTTCACCTTTGCTGTGGCGCTGGCCGCCTGTGCCTGCAGGGCGCTTGCTGAGGTGGCATGCATGGTCCTCCTCAGCACCTTGTCCTCGTCATCCTCCACGACGCGCGTCTCAAAGGTGATGGTCCGAACGTCCAGAGCAGGCTCCCCATCCTTCCCAATGGTCACCGGCTCTGGGTTCCCTGAGTCAGACGCACTGGCAAATCTCAACTCATAGGGAGCAGAACCGCAATGCGGAGTCCCGCATACACATTTGGCATCAAGTATGATCCGCACTTCAGCTTTGCCTGGCTGCCGTCGAGCATCTGAAAGACATGCAATGCAGGGCAAAACTAATTGATGGGCTGGCAATGCTTCTGAGGAACCAGAGTACTGCCTGATACCTAGTCAGGATCAATAAAGCCCCAAAGCTTTGCAGATGTCAGATGCTCTCGGGAGAACACGCCTGTCACAGGGGAGAAGGCTGCCTGGACGCCCTGCCAAGCCCCATTGGAGGTCCCACAGAAGGTCGACCAGAACGGTGCCATAGATAGCTTCTCTACGGGAGTCAACTGCTCCTGAACTTGTACCTGCAAGCGTGTATTCCAGGCCTCACTGCACAGTGCTTGCCTGCCTTGGCCAGCTGTCGCAGAAGGTGCATGCACTCAAAATGAGCAAAAAACCCAGTCTATGCAGAGGAAGGAGCACCTTCAGGGGTGCAGTGATTGATGCAGGTCCCTGGTCGACAGCCTTCTTTCTGCCCTGGGACTTCCTGCCCTGGGCTTGAGCATACACTGCTCGTCTGCGGCGTGACCATTGGCCTAATGGTGGTGGTTGGAGCACGAGGCGACCATTCACGGCGGTGTAAGGAGCGCCACAGCCTGTTGTGACATTGTGGATCGATCTCAAAGTTCAGCAACGCGAGGCCGCAAGATTGTCTGCAATCTCAGAGAAGTGCCTGTAGCTCTGAGGTGGGCATGCAATAAGGATGTGTGCTTGCAGATTTTCACGCCCAAATCACTCCGCACATAGCATTTCGCAGCCTTGCAAATGAAGTATCCCGACTTCAATGGCCATCGGGCATTTAGGGTGAAACTCTGCATTGACATGACAATACTTACCTGAAGATTGGCAGGTGCTGTAAGTTGAGAAGGGAGCAGCTGTCATTGCTCAACGCATCAAGACAGTCAATCGCATAGATACCAGGTCATGAGGCCCACAGTACGCCTCTAACCTCGCTCCTGGGCCACATTCTGGTACTAGATTTGACCAGGGGTGAGTCATCACTTCCGACCAGACAGGCACTTCCTTGAGCTTCTGCACAACAGCTTCCAAAGGCCTGAAGATTGTTTCCTGCGCACTGCAGCACCTTGTAGAATGGATGCATCGTACGTAAGCATCAGATGCATCAGTATTTGGGCGTGACGGGCATGCTGGAGGTGTATCGAATGTGGAGTCTTTAATGCAGCAGTAGTCGCTTAAAGCTCACTGATTGAGGAAAGTACTAGTCCCACCGGGCATCAACAACACATACATCAGTGCAGAACCTCCAAGGGACAGTAAGAAAAAATGGTGCAGCCCTCCATGCTTTTGGCTGTCCACTGCAAGAAGACAGATAGCGTGGATCTCAAAGCCCCAATCTGGAGCTACATTGCGGCGACCTACTCAGAACAGCAAGCAAGTGATGCCTCGGACGACCTTGCGACGGTGCAGCAGCTTCGCAATGAGATCGTGGGTCTGACCGGATCTCTGCCCCAGCTCCGGGAAACCGTGTGCAAGTAAGAGACATCGCATTCAATCTTTAGCTATGTATCCAAACGTTAGAAATTACAACCCAATGCGTCTGGTCTGCATATACATGCTCTTTATAACTTTATGTGACCCATCAGGTGCACTATGTCTTTCCTAAGCGCAGCAACATCTTGCGAGCGACAGCTTCACCATTGAGACAGTTTTGGACGCATGCTCACTATGTAACATATGCAGATACTGTCGCGCTCTGTGCTTGATGGAGACCAGATTCCCCATCAGCAGGGATTCTGGGCAGGTCCATGTAAGCTTTGTGTGGTACGATGCCTTCCGGCACAGCAAGAAGACAGAGCAGTGCAGCATCCACTTTGAGAAGGCCTCTGTGCTGTTCAACCTGGCCGCCATCCTCACGCAGCAGGCGCTCAACGCAGACCGTGCCACAGATGCAGGCAGGAAGGAGGCTGCCAAGTTCTTCCAGGTCAGTCACATGGCTGCTGCTGCAGTGCAGTCTAGCCTGTCCCCTGCTGCCGTGCATGGTGTCACATCAGCCGCACCTGAGCGGCACTAGCCGACATTTGATTCATGAAGCAAACCTGCCTGACTTCTGTCTGCTTCAAGCAGTCCCTGTCATGTCATGGCATAGCCTTGCATTCACTGCGAGGTCATGAGGGCATGTGGCACTCCGAGCAAGACTATATGTGCACATCAAGGAATTTGACCAGGAGTCTGTGCCTATTGAGGAGCCGCATGAAAGCATTTTGGGTTCGCGCAGGACGCCGCAGGAGTTTTTGCAGAGCTGCGGGATGTGGTGAGCCTGCGGGTCGAGGCGCCCCGGCCGGTGGACATCAGCCCCGAGTGTGCCAACATGCTGGAGCGCCTCTGCCTGGCGCAGGCCCAGGAGCTGACCTTTGAGAAGTTCAGGGCAGATGGCAAGAACCCCGGCATCCTCGCCAGGTGACACTCCTTCCTCTGCATGCCTGTGCCTCTCACCACCATCCCATCCAATGCTATCCTGCTGCTGCAGCGCCCAGTTTGGTGGCTGATCCAGGTTTAAACCTGGAGGAAAGGCTCGTAGCTGATGTGGCCCAGCGCGTAGTGGTGTTGGCCTGCACATTCAGCATGCGCTGCGGCTGCATATCTGAGCGGCGTTCTTGCAGATCTTCAGAATTTCACAGTGATCGGGCTGAAGACTGCCTGGCCTGCAGGCTGACGCGGCAGGTGTCTGCCTTCTACGATGAGGTGCTGCGCTGCCTGGGCGTGTTCCCACTGAACCAGCACTTTGACCGCTCCTGGACTGCGCATGTGGCCGTCAAGAGCGCCATGTATGAGGCCGAGTCCCAGATGCAGGCTGCTGCCGCTCTGCACCTGGAGGATGATGTGCACATTGAGATCACCCGCCTCAAGGTCTGTGCTGCACATCTTCTAGCTCTGCGATGCTAATCCCCATAGCCCAGCCATGAGCAATCGGATGTGGCTTTAGTGCATCTAGCAACTAGAGAGAGCTGTGTCTAATGGGATGATATCAACCCATCTCAGCTTCAGCTCTCATTCTGTAGGGCAGCCACCCTAGGTGCCCAACGCTTGCAGCCTCCAGCTTGCTGGTCATGACGTTGCAAGGTGGCTGCTCTGTTGACCATTGACACCCTCCGCAGGAGGCCCAGAAGTACATAGCTGCAGCCAAGCGGGACATTAAGCTGACAAGCAAGGAGCTGAATCAGCAGCTGGCTGACATGGAGGAGCTGCTGAACACCAATCTGCGCCGGGCTGAGAAGGAGAACTCCACCGTCTACCTGCAGCGCGTCCCAAACATCGCAGACCTGCCGCCCATCCAGCCCTTCCCTGTGGCCAAGTGAGCGCCATTCCTGTCAGATCTGCCACACGACACCTGTATTTGCTGAGAATCTTCCCAGTAGTACCAAATCTGCAGAGGTGCATAAGGTGTGTAGGGCAAAGGCCCCTGCAGGATGTACCAGCATGTACAGGCATGCGGAGTGTCTGACGGGGTGTCTGTTGCTGTGCAGGTCAGTAACTCCAACCCAGCTGGACGCGTCTCAGGAGCACATCTTCCGGGAGGTGATTCCAGACGGCTCGGCCAAGGCGCTGAGCCGCTACACGGACATGGTCGATGCGCTGATCCGGGAGCAGAACGACCGCCTGGCGGGCGCCAGCGACGATGCGCGCCTGCGCCTGCGCGAGCGCGATCTGCCCGACTGCCTGCAGGTTGACCCCTTGATCCAGCCTTGAAATGTCCTATGGGGTGGGTCAGAGTGCGGCATACCCTGCTGCACCCGTGCAACTGCAATCTGCCTGGCCTGCCTGCCAGTGATCCCGTGAGTGTGTACTCTTAAGTATAGGTCATGGTTGTAAAGCAGGGATTGCAGACGTAGGCACATGTCTCCCGGCTGTCACTGCTCCTGGGACATGCACGTAGTCTAGATGCTTGCTTTTCATCTATCTGGCCATACTATTAGAACTGCTGTATGCTGGAAGTGGGTGAGAGAGAGCGTGCATCTCTGTGCAGGCCCTGGATGCTGGGACATCTTCCACGCTGCCGGAAGGCCTGCGCTCCGAGCTGGAGGTGATGGAGGACAGCGGCGGCGTGCGCCACCTGCAGGACCTCAAGGACCAGATCCAGGCACGATTCGGCTTTTCTTACAAGCATCGATGGTCCCCGATGTCCTGTTGAAAACGATCAGATGCCTTCGCATGTGACATTGGAGTAGGCATTGCATGCAAGCAGTGAGAACGGCCATGCAAGCCACAAGGGAACTCTTTTTCGCCTCAGCACATCTAACAAATGCTGCGCAGATTTAGCAGTCAGGCCATCCCATGCATCTGTGCAGCTGAGAACGTATTGGGGTTCTCCTGCAATTCTCTTGAGCAAGCGCCCTGAGTTAGAAGCTCAACAGATCGGGCTGCTGCAGGGATTGCGCAAGGTGGCGATTGATGAGCTGGCAAAGGTCGAGGGGGACCTGCAGAGGGAAGCCAAGGAGGACGCCGAGCTGAAGGAGCGCCATGGGTCAGCCTGGCGCCGGCCATCGTCCGCAGCGCTCAATGCCAAATTCATGGAGAAGGTTGCAGGTGCATGATACTCTATCTCATGCGTACTGTGTGTATAGATGCCTCTGCTGATGATGCTACCACTGCCCTTCTCCATTTGTAGTTTCCTGCACATGGTGAGCTCAGGTGCCTGACACACCATTGTGGGGTCCTTCCTGCTGGCAGATGCTGGAAATCACTCCACAAAGATAAGCGTAGCTGGAGAGAGGGCCCGCAGGCCCAAATTGAAGTGGAAGACTGAGGGCTGGCTTGTTCAACAGCAGTGCTTGCATGGACGCTCCTGCATAGCCGAAGATGGATGATGGGCTGAGCCCCCAAGACTGCTCAAATTTTCAGACGCAGTCACTGTGATGGTACCTCTCCGGGATCCTGCTGAGCCTCTCGATCATGGTGTGCAGGCTACAAGGCAAACCTGGCGGCAGCCGGAGAGAGCGACGGCCGCCTGGAGCAGCGCCTGCAGCAGAGCTCCGGTTCCTTCTCCGCACTGTCTCTGGACAATGCTGTGGCCGCCATGCCCCGCCTGCAGGCGAGTCACAGACTGGTTCCTCGCTCTCTGCAAGAGCACCAGGGCAGGGCAGACATGGAGGATGGCCCCAGCTGCCAGTATTTGCAGACATTGTTTGCTGAAGCCATGAGCCCGCCCTACCATGTCCCAGCTGTGCCAGGCTCTGGCCTTGGTGACAGGCTTCAGGGCCGGCCCTGATGTACACGGGCCACTGTCGCTAGCTTATATGCATGCGCCCTTCTTGCATGTATGAAGCAGTGCCCGGCCCAAGTCAAGACAAAGCTGCCAGAGGCACTGGGCGGGTCGCAAGCTTAAGGAACTTTAAAGCATCTTTTGTATGATGCTCGTTGCAGGCGATATTGCGACCTTGAGCTTGTCGTACAGGCGCCCATGGTGAATGTGGGCAGCGATGAGCCGGCCCAGATCGTGACCAAGCTGCGCCAGGCGCTGGACGCCGTCAACCGCCTGAGCGCCGAGCGCGCCGCGCTGGAGGAAGCGCTGAAGGTGGAGAAGAACAAGGACAACATCCTGCCGCGCATCATGGCCGTCTCCGGCTCCTATGACAGGCTCTTTGCTGAGGAGCTCAAGAAGTATGAGCCCCTGAAGGTACACAGCGAAACACTCTCTGCATGTGCATCTATTGCTGTCCACATGCAGCCTAAGGCAAGCACGGCATCCTATGAAATGTGTATTCTGGCAGCAACCCAGGGCTTGTCCTTGAAGCTGGAACGGTGTGAGCTCCTAAGTGCACAGGACCAGACTGCCTTGGGGGCCATCAGCTCTCGTTCCTGAATCTCTGCATCCTGTTGTCTTTTCCGTCTAGAAATGCGCGTGTGCTCTTGCATGCCCTGTACCTTCTATCCTCTCTGCAGGCTGCTGACATTTTAAGCTTCTAAAGCATTCTACACAATCAGTTCACAATGGCTAAGGCAGTGATTGCTGTCCCTTACAGGCTCAGGTGGACGAAAACCTGAAGAAGCAGGCGGAGCTTATGGCTGTCATTGACAGGGAGACTGCTGCATACAAGCACGCCTTTGGCTACACAGAGTGGCGCTCCGCCTGTGAGGTGGGATTTCTCCGGCTCAAATTGTAATGGGTGGTGCTGGATATGTCACGCAGGGCTAGAGCCACTGAGTGCGAGTGCTACAACCTGTCATGGTTCTCGCACTCTAGCTCAGTCGCTCTGGCTCTGCGCCTTTGAAACATCATGCTCGCAGGTGTGGTCATTGCATGGTATTGGGGCTATTCATCCGCAGATTCTGAAACTGTTAGTGGTCAAGGTGGCCTTCTAGGAGGTGGTTGCCAGAATGTCATGGATGGCGCACATGTGCATGTGTGGCTATGCATGGCTGAGCTGGATTCAGTTTTTCTGCAGACGGCCAGCCAGGAAGTCAGGAGGAACATGGCGAGCTTCAAGGAGGTGCGCAACAACATGAGCGAGGGGCTGCGCTTCTACATGAGCCTGCAGGAGGCCATCGCTGTGCTGGCGCAGCAGGCCGGCGACTACATCCTGACTCGCCGGCTGCAGAGGTGGGGGGTCTCATGCTGCGGCGTCTGTCATGACATGTACATTTCCTGAGCATTGCTGACAATGCTGCAGCATGCAAGAGATCTCATCCTCATTGCCTGCCTTTTGACACTTCCCTGAAGCTGTTCTGACACCCTCTTACAGACGTTGCTGTGGGGGCTGCGAGGATGGTAGCAAAATGAGATCCCATGCCTCCTCATCTCAGGAAGGGGAGTACGCTAAAACACATCATACCCTGCAGGGATGATATGCTCGAGGACATCAGTAGGGGCTCAAGCACGGCCTACCAGAACCAGGGCGGTCGGCCTCAGGCAGACATGTCCAAGCTCAGCCTGGACCAGCGCCCGCCCAGGGTCCTGGGCGCTCCACCCCAGGCCTACCCTCCTGGCCCGGTAAGCTGCAGGCCCAATGCAAAGAGAAACACGCATCTACGGCAGTCTCAAAGCCCTCTGGAGTGGGCTGCGCAGGCTGTTCTGTAGAGCCTGAAGAGGAGGGGTTGGTAGTTTAAGAACCATCAGCACCACCTGTTAGCCTCAATACACCAGGCCAGCTTGCGTCAGCACCTGCTAATGGGCTGCAAGCGCATCAGCATACTACGTTACCCGAGACTTACTGTGTGTCAGCAATCCTTAAAGTGCAGCCCCTGCCCAAGTACGCAGAAGGCGCTCTCGCGCCAAGCCATGGACCGGTAACTGGAGTGCTGAAAAGGGACATGGATCCCCTCGTGCAGAGCACAATGTGCATGCAATGGGGTCATACGAGTCGTGGCCCCATATTTCAAAAGTAGCGCAGAGGAAGTCTGACCGTGCGGTTCTTTACATGCAGAACCAGTCGTCTCAGCAGTTTGGTGGCGGAAGCCAGCCCACCGCTTTCAATACCCCTGCCCCAGCCCCGACAGCCAACCCCCACACCTACCCACCTCCCCCGCAGTACTACCCTCACCAGGGCGGGCCGCCGCCTCAGCAGGACAGGACCCAGGCACCAATCTTGATCTCAGCACACCTTTTTTGAGCAAAAGTTCTGTTTGTCTGAAAGATTTCATGGAAAGCTTGCCTTTGAGCTTGCTTGGCAGCGCCATCTCACCACATCATCTCTGTAAGGACTGTCACTCCCCACAATGCCAGAGCTGCCAAAGATCTAGCCTGTATGGTGAGCAAGGAAAGGGATGAGTGCGAAGCCCGTCGGCTGCGGTCTTCTGGCACATCGTAGCGATATGCTACCAGCATGTGCTAAAGCAGTATGTGCATGTCGATGCTTACTGCAATCTTTGACCTAAGTATCTCTCACTGAAGCGTTCCTGCAAATGTGCAGTATCAACAGCCACCTTCTGGCCAGCAGTACCCGCCACAGCAGTACGGAGGGGCGCCACCGCCGCAGTACGGGCACCAGCCTCCGCCACAGTACGGGCACGGCTACCAGCAGCAGGGTGCTCCCGGCCAGGGCCAGCAGCCCTACTACCAGAACCCCTACCAGGCACCACCTCAGCAGCAGGGCTCCTATGGCAGCCAGGTCGGCCATTGATGCACCTTAGCTGCACTGTCTAATATGTAGACAGTCTGCAGGCTTCGTTGCAGCAGCAGAGGAAGTTGACCTCGGCATGTATGCATCAATGTGTGCCTGGTGTCATCTTCCGCAGATTTGTAATCCTCATGAGATCCCAATTGTGCGGGCAAGCATGTTCCTGAATATCTTAAGGCAATGCAGGGCTACGGGCAGCAGCAGGGTCAGCAGCCGCCTCCAGCCGCGCAGCAGCCCCCAGCTCAGAGCCAGCAGCAGCAGCAGACGCACAGCAATCCTCTGACAGGCTGGTTCAAGCGCTGAGCATGCAATGTAGCTGAGAGGTTCTTAGATAGTGCGCACAGATGCCTAGGGTGATGGTGCTTTGTGATGGTGCTTTGTTGGGTGGCAGGCCTATCTCTTCTAGCAGAGTCAGGCCAGGCAGACACTTTGGCCCAAATCGAGTTCTCGGGTCGCCCAGATACAGTGGATGATACTGGCAAGTGCTTCAGATGAAAGAAAGTTGCGCAAGCTTGGCTGCTGACTGATGTGCGAGCCCCCAGCTGGAGACATTTTGCACCACCTTCTCCTGGAGTGTACATCAATGTGGTTGTGCCGATTGTAAGTACACTTCCAATTGGGCTCCTGCTGTGCTTCCAAGACCCTCAAGGCAGAGAATGCATACCAGGTCAGATAGAGCACACATCGCTTAAGAGTGCTCCTTCCTGACCACAAAATCGCAGCTTCGCAGCGTAGATGTTGTAGGTTGCTGTGTGCAATACAGCCATTTGGTGCCCCGCTGCCAGCACTAAGCTACAGCTCAGCTGTTCCCATGCAAGGAAGACAGCCGCGCATGTTCGACCAGGTCATTGAAGCAATGTCAGGATCTTGCATACAGCCCTGCGCTGTCCAAGACTCACCCTCCCAGGATGGTCCCCTCCGCAGGGCGCTAAGGGCGCACGTGTTAACTGACGTAAGCACGTGTTGACGAGCGGCACTTGGGGAACATGCACCTACTGCAGTATACTTTGCACTTCTGTGCTTACATCAAACTTATCAAAGCATGCTACGGCCAAGCTGAGGTCGGTCTGGGTTGGCAGCGTTTTTCCCTTTTGGCCCATGCCATACATTCGTCAGGACGGTGTGTGATACTGTTCTGTTAGGCCGTCTCCTGCAGCAGAGATTGATAGGACACGCAAATGCCTTATCTTGCAAGCCCTGTATAGATTCCGAGAGTGTTCCCAGCTGTAGGCATTTGTATTTGCAGAAGCAAAAAGGGTCTGTACGGAGAACTGTGACTCAGATGAGCCAAAGACAGTAATATATTACTGATCCATGTGGCCTAAACTCAACAATTGTACGACCGTAAGCAATTGTCACGTTGTAAGGGTGCATGCAGCCGCCCAGAATCCCTTGTACTTTACTTGGCTGCAGGGCGCAGAAAAAGCGGCTGCCCTTGCCCCGACCCCTGACTGGGGTTTCTGGCTGTTGAACGCCTGTGTCGTGGGCGCTCAGGAAGGGCTGTCGAGAAAGGTTCAGGGAGGGCTTGGCAGCGATGATTGGGGTTGCCCTTGAACCCAACGGTTAATTGGAGGCTGAGGCGCGAGAAAGGCGTCCGGACAGTGAAGGACGCTGGAGAGCTTCTGCGCTGCTGAGCATGTTTTCAACCTGTAAGCTAAAGGTGCGGCCCTTGCCCTGGTCGTCTGGTATATTGCACTTGATAGTCTCGCCCTGTACGAGGCCCTTTCCGATGCCGATGGATGGCATTGCCGGATCCAGACGGGGCCTGTGACTCAGAGCTCCAACGTTTCACCCGCGAATTGTATCCGTTGGCTGCCATCGGTGGCCCATGCGATGGCAATTCACAATGCTTGCCCTGCGACTGTGATAAAGGCCATCTGCAGCACTGTCGCTCCCAATCATTCTCCGCCGGTGATGGTCCCATATGAGTACCGAGCATACCGGCCGTCACAAAACCAGGCAATAGCATGGCTGCTGCAGAATAAAATGGTACGCAGGGCTTGATCAATCAAAAAAAGCTGGCGGGGACCTCGATCATCTTCATCGCAGGCACTCAGGCATTTGAGAACTCTGAACTTCACGGTCGGGGATTGAGCATGAAATTTTGGATTGCAGGTCCAGTGGAGTAGTGCAGGAACGAAGGCACTGGCTGGTAGCCCAGCCGTATGGGTGAGCCGAGCAGCAGTCCCTCGGATGGGACGCCCAGAGCTCAGACACCAACGATGCTCTCCATTTACCTGGAGAGGTCACAGACCTCACAGAGCCAGATCTCAGAGCCAGAGCAAATCCCTGTCTGCCACCCTCGACCTTCAGAACCAGCTGCTGAGGTTCAACTGAGGCAGTTGGGCCTGGCCTTCAGCACAGATGCCATCGCTGGAGGGCCATCCCCAGTGACTTCTGGGGCTGTCACTACAGGCCAGGACCCATATCTCAGGGCTGTCAGCCAGACCCTGCCACCGCCACAGCTGTATACACTGCCTCAACAGCCCCAGACAGCAGCCGCGCCTCTCACTATCAGCGATGTCAGCAGCGCCACATCCCCGAGCCTGCTGCCTCGTCAGCCCGGAGTGACCCCCGGATATCAGGCCCTTAGGTGCCGCCCCAGCAAGCTCTGCATTTCGCACGTCCAATCACCAATACTGTGCCTTTTATGCTGTCATAGTACCTGACCCCTGCTATTCCAAATGAGTTGAGGAAGCATTGTGAGGAGGCTCGCGATTGCTCCTTCTCTGTCAGGCTAGCATTAATGGCAGGCTCCCAGCAGTCTGGCAGATCACAGGTACTGCTCAAAGCTGAGCTCTGGAGTCGTGTGCATTTGACTTCTGGGGGATGATTGCGCCACTGAAGTTGGGATTGACCGCGCGACATGACATTTGCGCTAATGCAGGACGCCGACGGCTGCAGCGCCCTTCAGCCCGAGCAGCTCTGCCATCAGCCTGCCCAGCATCGCAGCTGAGGATGCCTATGCAGATCCTGGGGAGCCCTCTTCCAGCGGTGGCCAAGGCCAGGCTCGGGGTGGGTCCACAGGTTGCCCTCAGTCTTCAATGCCATGTATGAGACTGGATACACGCAGACGCAGGTCCTCGTTGAATCACCTGGAGCTTGTGCCTGGTCAGCAACTCAATGCACATTGGCAGCAGTGCCTGTGCCTGACAGAGGCTTTGCAGATGCAGGGATCTCGGCTGAGGAGCTTGCAGCGATGGACCCCAAAAGGGCCAAGCGCCTCATTGCCAACAGACAGGCATGTTGCCATGCTCAGAGAGATTTTCTTCATCGTGCTCACACCCATGGTATTGTGCCTGTGATGCGCAACCTGTGTAAACTACACATGCTGCCAGAGCTCTCAATGCCTCTGTGAGAGGATCCGAGGCTCAGCAGCCGCTCACACATGACGGACGGTCTTCAGCTGACATCAAGGAATGCTGAAGGACTGTCTACGATATTGAGCTGACTTGCTCGCTGCGGTGCAGAGCGCACAGAGATCGAAGGCGAGGAAGCTACGCCACATCATGCAGCTGGAGGACGAGGTGCAGTCTTTGCAGAGTCTCACGACGCAGCAGCAGGCGCGCCTGGGCGCGCTGCAGCAGGAGAATGCTCTACTCGGTAAGCCTCTGCATCCCTTCAGGCTGCCAATTGACTGTAGCTGGGGCTACCAGTGTGTGTGTCGGATTCCCACACAATGGCGGCATACTTTTATCAGTTGGCTTAGATGTATCAGTCAAGAGGATCCCCTATGGGCTGTTGGAGCAGCTCCCCTCCCAGGACATGGCAGAGCTGTCTGCTCTGGTTCGGCTTCATGCCATGGCAGCCGTTGACAGGGTGCTTTGCCGCATGCATTGAGCAGCATCTGCTGATGGCCGGCCGCATGCGCTGTAAGTGTAACGCCATTGCTGATGCGCAGGTACCTCCAACCAGCAGCTGGCAATGCAAGGCGCGGAGCTCCAGAGCCAGGTGGGCAGCTATGAGGCATTTGCCGAGGCCTGCCTGCAGGAGCTGCGCCGCCTCAGCATGCTGGCCGGAGAGCCCTTCCAGCTGCCCGCTCTGCCCCAGCCTGCCCCTCAGGTGCCCGCTCCCCAGCCAAGCTTCTTGAACACTCTGACGGCTGGCCTTCTAACATGTGTTTCCTGGAAGCTCCTGAACATTCTATGTGTTGAGAATCCTTTGGCCTCCTCCTGCTTGGTCTCATTACCAGCATGTGCATCTTGCAAAGCTTTAGCGATCTGCTTCATGATAGCCCGTTCTATGTGCAGGAGCCACAGATGGTCCCGCAGGTGCCGGCAGCACAGTTTGCCGCGCCTGATCTGGCGCTGCAGCAGCAGCTCGCGGCCCAAGCCAGGCTTCCAGGTAGAAGCCCTGTTGCGATCCATCTGTGTATGGAGAATGCCCAGCCTCTGTGAGGTCACGCCTGCCTAACTGGCTTTGCTTGCCAGTCAGGAGTGAAGGTTAGGTCGTGCCAGCAGGCCAAAATCTTAAGCGAGTGGCCCTTTCAGAAGACATGGTAAAGTTGTGTGGGTGGTGATCAGGTGTTCTGCCATATCCCATCATGGCGCAGCAGTCTGGGCTGCCACAGGCGCAGCAGCCGCCGGGGGCGTATGCGGGTCAGCCAGTCGGGACGCCAAGGATGGGCGCCCAGCGTGCTTCTGGGCCAGTGAACTTGAGCAGTAGCTACCCGCCGGTGTATGCGCAGCCCATGGGCCGGTGAGCGCAGGCTTCGCCTCACTGCCTCACAGCTTGCAGCAGATCAATCTCAACAAGCAAGTGGTTGGAAACCAAATGACCCAGGGTAAGGAGGGGTGGCATTCTTCCCACTGAATCTGAGCTTTTGCAATGCAGGGGCAGCGGATTGTCCCAGCGTGGCGGCCGCCACCAGCGCGTGGGGTCAGCTGGCGCAATGCACCCCCAGGGCCTCCCCTCAGGTCAGGCACCGCAGCTGTGCCAATGCTGCACACCTGCTTGGCTCGTGCACATTTGTGCTGCCTTGAACGAAGTCTAGGCCCAGGTCTGCTGTTTGCAAACGACTGGTGCGCACCACTGGATAAGTGCTTGAGGAGACTGCATTTCCCATCAGCGTTGTGTCTGCCTGCGTGGCAGCTAGTCTGAAGCCTGTGGGTGCTGTGACAGGGCTTGCTCAGGGCCTGTCTTTGGAGGCCAGGCAGCCCAGCGAGCCTCTGCCCCAGCGGGCAGGATCCGGGCAGATCGAGGGCGCAGAGGCAGGCGTTGGCAGCGACATGCCATCAGCATCAGGCTCTGTGCAGGAGGCAGCGAGGCAGGCGCTGGCTATGGCTGAGAGACACAGGATGCAGGCTGCTGGGGAGCAGCCACAGCTAGATGGTGAGGCCAGCAGAATTCCCTGCCTGCGATACAAATACACATAGGCACGCGCATTGGCAGTGCCGCATCATCTCAGAGACAAAGGTCCTCTTGCATGAGCAGAACTAGCAGAACTAACAGAAACTGCATTGGCAGTCATCTCCCAGGCTTGCTGCATGCACCATTTGCTTGCGTGTATCTTGTGCTCCGCTCAACGCATATGCAGCGATGAAGCAGTTTTAGCATGCACAAAGCTGACTTACGTGCACCTGCATTGCAGCAGGGCAGGCTGCAATTGCGGCTGCAGAGGCCCGGCGCGCTGCGATGTCAGCGGAAGGCCGCGGGCAGCCTGTGGGCAGTGGGCAGCCGCTGCAGCGAGCGATGTCTCATTCAATAGGGCGCGAGGAGGCGGGCAGGGTCGCTGTCCAGCTGCCCGGTACGCGCCTGGACCCATTCCGCACGATAATCCCTGCGAGCGCTTTCCGCATGGAGGAGCGTGTCTCTATCGGTATGCTGCTGGCGCTCTGTCCACTCTTTGCCCTCCCCGGGAGAAGCATCCGCGCTTCTGTCCTCCTGCCTGTACCACGACGCTGTTAGTAACGTGCTGGACAGCCTGAGTGCGCAGGATTACTGAGCCTAAACATGAAATTAGCCAAGCTTGGAGGATCCTGCTTCCGCCATACGTCAGCAGGGGCAATGCACGGCAGCAACAACACAAGCACGCAATAGTGAGTGCTGCGATGTCCTATAGGTGGTCAGGACATGCCGCAGACACCAGGCAGGCGGCATGGGCAGGCTGCCCAGCAGCTGCCCGCCATGCCTGAGCAGCAGGCCATCATGGACATGAGTCAGTGGCCTACCGGGCAGCCGGTGGGCTGGCCGTTGGGCCCGCGTGCCCAGCAACCCTACCCGGCAGTCTCTGTGTCATCTGTGGGCTCCGTCATGCAGGCCTTCCGCGGCCTGGATGTGCATGTAAGCCACTGCAGTCCACCCTGTCATTGTAGCATACGTCCTGCTCATAGCATGTCCAGCAAGAGTGCGGCTAGATTGCGACTGTCCAGCAAGAGTGCGTTGGCTAGGTTGGGACATACTTGATGCTGTGGGTTGACACTGAAGTTTGGTGGTGCTGCAGAGCTCAGATCCCTCTGGGTATGCTCTGACGCCGCGAGGCGCTTTTGCGCCTCAGCACTCCCGCATGCAGTCCCAGCTGCCTCTCCTTCAGGCAAGTCCTACGCTCTGCCCGACAATACAGCACCTCTCTTCTCACTCATGCCCTGCACTGCCGGCGTCATGGCAGGTCTGGAAGACTCAAGATTGCGTCTGAGGGCAGAACCTCCTTCTTGTCGTACTTTATGGATATGAGGTGTGAGGTGCACTCTTTGAGAAAATTTGAGTGGCATGGCATGTGCGCACACAATTTGTGCGGGTCAGTTGAGCGAGAAATCAGCCAAGAAGTCCATGATGCAGGTAGTGAGCAGTTGCATGCCACCTGCAGGGAAGGTACCCCAACATGTCATGGGACGACATGCTCCGTAGCCTCTCAGACCCAATCTACCAGTACGATGCTCAGGGCAATCCCACATACTCCCATCAGGTACACAGCGCACACTGCAGCCTTGTGTACCCACAGTCTCGTGTCTGGCTGGGGCTGAGACGAGCATGCCCGCTGCGGGCTTGATCCTGGGATGTCACTCTGCAGAGTCAAACATGTGACACTGCACCGCCGGCATTTAGACGTGCTGTTGATGCAGGGCCTGTACCCTCATGCCGCTCAGATCAGCCGTGCAACCTTCGATATGCTCTACAATCCAGAGCCACAGCAGCAGCCGCCTGGTGAGGAGCAGCAGCCTCCTCACTGAGGAATTGGGCAGAGCAGCCCTCCCAGGCTTCAGGGCAGGACCGGGCATTTGGGCAGGACCGGGCAGATGCGCCTTGCCAGGCAACCCAACTAATCAGCGCGCATCCCCGGCGTGCTGATTGCGCCAGATGCTCCTGTGCGACAGCACAGCACCCAAGACAGAGCGACAAGGACTGGTCTCTGCATCGGTGACCGTCCTGGGCTCAGGGCTTTCTAGCCACGTTCAAACCTTGAGGGTTTTGCGCCTGCAAGGCAGAAATCCCCAGGGAAATGCGCCCTGTCAACAGGGAGACTTGGTGCGAAAAGAGGGAGCGAATGGTCATGTTCCAGGCTGACATAGTCGAGTCAGCGACAATTCATTTTTAAGGCGGCACGCACACTCAGAAGTTACAGTGCATATGAGGCTCTCTGCAGCACATAAGTCATCTTCTTCATGTTCTTGGGCAGGAAGGCAGGTGTAAGGTGTGCAGTGCGACACACAGAAGGGGCCCTCAAAGGCGCTGCGTCTGAGACAGGGTATGGAGGGTCCACACGCAGGAGTGCATAGTCATTATACTGGGGCTGCTTTTCGGCGGTCAGCAGGGTTTCCTGCAAACACATGGCAGATGGGACCAAGGTCATCCCCCGTCCATATGCGATGGCAGATGAGAGGGCAGCCATGCTCACATGCAGCGCCAGTAGCGCGCATATGCGCAGGAACAGTACTCTTCACCTCCTGGGCAGGAAGATAGGCACGCAAACGGGCGCAACAGCCCCAGGGTTTGCAATGCAGCATCTGTTTCCAGAGGCAGTAGAGGGCGTGTCAAGGCCATCGCAACATCTGCCCATGACTCACAAGCCTGCGCACCACCATGAACGGGCATGGGCCACACGCAAAGAGTCCGGATTGCACAGACATACTTGGTGTGATTGTTTCCAGATGAAGCGAGGGAGGGGCGGCAAGCATGCTTGGCGTTGGCATGAGGTATTGACAAGCCTCAATGGGATGGCAGGCCAAGACAGCAGCGCGTGGGAAACCGTTCACACAGTTGGAGGCGTGCACTGTCCTGCAGCTTGCGCAGTCTGCAAGATTGCATCCCCCCTTGCACAATCTGCAGAAGCTGGCAGACGTGGAGTGCAACAAGTGCTTTGGGTCAGCCTTGGGCTAGCTGAGAGGGTGGGCTGAATAAGATATTCATCAGAAGCAGGGCTCCCTAAGCCAGTACTGGCCCAGGGGGCCCTGCGGGGTTTTCGGGCGCTCCAGGCTTTATTGTTCAGACGGCAGCTCAGAAGACTACAGGCGCTGGCATGCGCATATTCATTTCCGGCTTAGCAGGTCTGAAAGGGTGAGGAGAAAGATGGCATGGAAATACAAAAGGGTGAGGCATGGCGGCAGGATGATTGTTTCATGATTGCCCGCGATGTGCACGGCATTCATAGCCGTTGCATTCAAGCAGGCTGGGCTTCCAAGGCTTTGGAGCGCCTGCTTGCGTGGAGGATCAGTTCAGGTCAGCCAGAGTTTCACAGAGAACTGCGGCACAATACTCTTAGCTTGTTGGCATAGAAGTGAAAGCGATTCAAGCTTTGGTGGGGAGGCTGTAGGCTATAAGTGAAGGTCCAGTCAGCAGCTGACATCAGGACACCAACTTGCAATGCAGCCCTCGCTGTGACTCGCTTTGTGATCATTGGTCATAGAAGAATAGGCAGTTGAGATGCACAATCTACCGCAGGCAGCTTGGTGCTCGCACCAGGCTCGTCATGAATCAGAGTCCTGGCTGAGGACGAATTGTGAGACTTCAGGCGTATTCAGGCAGGACCGTGATCTTATGACAGATGGAAGGAGAAGTGCATGGTGTGATTTGTTGGACAGAGCCTGGAACATGTGTCATGACCATGACTTGAGCATGCGT
Source organism: Coccomyxa viridis (assembly GCA_963930925.1). NCBI lineage: Eukaryota > Viridiplantae > Chlorophyta > Trebouxiophyceae > Coccomyxaceae > Coccomyxa > Coccomyxa viridis. Next base: position 332,104 of record CAWVOJ010000010.1, read on the forward strand.
CGTGACTATCCAGTGATGCAAATGCAGGCCCCATGTGCGGGCTCAGTGACATTGTTTTATGGGCTGCCAACGTGAAGGGCTCTTATGGCAGTAGTACGCATCAAGTCTCAGTGAATGTGGTTGTGATCGACGTTTATTGTGGGATGGGAACCATGCGCATGTTGAAGGATTGTGAAGGTGCTAGCTATAGACATACGGCCACACGTGCTGTATGGTGGCATAGCACACCCTGTCTTAGCGCTGTTCGCACGCAGCCGGCAATATGGGCGCCAATGCACACATATCGCAGAAGGGCTGAACATTTGTTGGGCTTCACATAAGCCAGTAGTACACCTGAGCCTCAGGCACATGCATGGACCTCACCAGGCCAAAGCTCTAATCTGCAGCAGGTGCAGATTCTGCAATGGGATAAGCATCACATAGAAGAAGCGGTGTGGCTTCTGCAGCTGTGATTAACAACCATTAAACCATTCTCCTTCACGTCATGCTTCAAGGGGGTTCCATGCCCGCAAAGGACTCCACGGCTCTGTATCATACACTGTAGTGTATACATGCTGCGCAAAAAGGCCCTGCGCCTGGTGGCGATGCCCCGCGTGCCTCTGATGCCGGCCTTTCGAGCAACCTTCCATAGTACATGACTTCTGCTTCGTGATGACAAAATATAGCTGCCGATATTCAGGCCTGAATATCGCGCGTTCACTTGGCCAGCTCATTCCCCTCGTTGGGGACCACTGACTGCCTAAATCTTGTCCTGAATGGTGTTTGATTGCCCGCCTTTCCTTCTCCTCGGCCTCTTCTGTCCCAAAATAGCTTTGGGCAGTGTATTGTGACAGCCTGTTCTGGCTCTGGGCAGCTTGCTGGAAACAGGGTAGGCAGCCTGTGTCGAGCGCTCTCGACAAGTCCGCTTGTTGCGGATGGATGCAGGACAGTGTTGCTGGTCCCATCTACCGTGAACGCCAACGCAGCACCAAATTGCCCACGCAGCTCTTCAAGGGCGCGCTGAGGGATGTGTTCCGGTCTTTTACGTAGGGCAGGTGGAGCGAGCGGTTGTAGGGGGCTGTTGACCCGGCATTGAATCGATACGAAACCAACAACAAATCATTTTAAAGCCTGCCACGGCACAGAAGTCGCAAAGAGGTTGGTATCGTACACCTCGGCCTTTTGCATCACCGCTGCCACTTGTCATGTAGCGCATGCTGCAAGGTCGCTCCTGCTCACAAGCTGTGTTCGTGCAGGCCCTCATGCCGATCAAGCGCGAGCGCTCGTCCCTTCAATGCCTTCTTTCGCATCTTCAGGAAAGCCCAGCACTTGGGGCTCTTCCTGTCGAAGTGCTGCAACAGATAGGCTCGCACCTGACAACACGAGAGCGGTGAGCACAGAGAAGTACAGTCTCCTTTCTGCACGTCAGTTTCGTGACCTGAGCGTGTTGTAGCTGACAGGATCCTACAGGATGTCTGACAAGTTGGTTGAGCGCCGGTCTGTAGGGCCTGCTCTTTCCCGCTCATCTGCAAGGCCATTCGGGTGGCGTCTGATCCCAAGGCTGTCGGCAACCTCTGGAGCAGCCTGGCGCTCTCAGCCAGCCTTCTTGGTTCTGGCAACGATTGGCCTTATGACAAGCGCTTGCTATGGGTCAGCTCCAGGATGCAACAGGTGAATAGCTTCACATCAATACACTAGCGTTCTGCATGAAAGGCTCCTGCGTAATGCACCAGAGGATGAACCCTTCAGTCACATACCCCCTGTCTCATGTGGAGTCGGCAGATATGCATTGGCGGGCGTGCAATTGTATGCCAGTGCTCGAGCAAGCTACAATATAAATACCTACTCAGCTTGCACATGGTACTGTAAGGTGCTGGTCGTAAAGTTGAGATGCCATGGCTGACTGCTTGTGATGATGGACTGCAGGCAGAGACATTGGAGCTTGCCTTTGATGAGTGCCAGCTCTCAGAGCAGGCCTTGCACGACCTCCAGGAGGCTCTGCGCCTGTCTCTGCGTCTGAGGCACCTCACTCTGCTTGATGTGCTGCCTAGCGTGCTGTCTATGGTTGCTGGGCTGTCGGGCTTGGAGGAGCTGTCTCTGGTCAACATATCCGGCACGGATGCTGACTTGGGACCCTCTCTTCAGGTAGGTATACAATTGGCATACCTTGTATATCTGCCCTTCTCACTTTGATGCTTATCTGGTGCTGTAGTTGCACTCAGCTCCACAGGACAGGGTATGTATTGCCAGGTAGCATACAAGATTGGCTGCAGTGCAGCAGAAAGTATCCATCAAGGCTGAAGCCTAAACTGCTGTGTTGTTAGGCATATACCATGGTTCAGACCTGTATCATGGTGCCGTTGTAGTAAAACTGGGCCCTTGTGCTTAGAGCGAGTCTAGGGCATTTGATTGCTCACGACATGTGCCTTGCTGCAGGCACTGTCAGGCCTCACTAAGCTAAAGACACTCTCCATCAGCATGGTGAATGGCAAGTACATTGGAGCATGGCCAGACTGGTCTTGCCTGAGGAAGCTGGAGTGCATGACCCTGCAGGGCAGCAGAGGGTACATGTTCCCCTGGGCAGCTCTGCCTGGCTGGTTCGGTGACCTGCCCAAGCTGCACAGCCTGGACATCAGGTGAAAATCGTGTCTGCGTCTGCCTGCAATATGGTCAATAAGGCTGTGTAGATCTTGGACAGCCCTGGCCTTGCTCTTGTGGGGTGCTTACACTGATGATCGGTCATTACTGAGGGGGCCCAAGCCTCCTGTAGGTGACCTGATGGGAGGAGTGTCTAGATGTGACACATGCGGCTGTGTGCAGTTATGCTGGATACAAGGAGGTCCCAGAGGCCATATCAGGGCTGACGCAGCTGACAAGCCTCAAGCTGGAGAATCAGTGCTTTGAGACGCCTCTGACACAGAGCTCCGCCAGCAGCCATGCCAGCCGGCTGCTGCCCCTGAGGAAGCTGAAGACCCTGTCGATAGGCTCCTGGTACGGGCAGCTGCCTCTGATGCATTGTCTTCGGTCCTACATTGTCTAGCTTCCAGCGCTCGTTTGCCCCCTTAAGGGACGAAGGGGCGACCCCAATGGGAAGTCATGCCTGCTGTGCTGGAATCAACGCAAGCTCTGCATGTCGGGGGCACTGCAGGGCCCAGCAGGGCTGCTCTCATCGCAACAACAAAGACTCAAAACTTGTTCTCAGAAGAGGAGTGATCCTTCACTGTGCAGGGTTGGTGCTCTCCCAGCTGCAGTTGCAACGCTGAGCGATCTGGAAGACCTGCACATCCGGGGCGAGCTACCAATCGATGAAGATGATGACCAGGTTTGTCTTGCCTTGCTTACCCTTATTCCAAATGCGTGCACTTCCTTTTGTTTAGCTTTGCCCTCTGCCGCCTGCCATGTGAGGGAGAGAGTCATGCTCCGGATCGATACAAACACACGCGTACCAGCTGTTGCTGACGCCTCTCTCCAGTCATACCTGGAATGTCAGTTGTGCTGACGCACACTGTACTTTGTTCAGGTCTTTCGGGTGGAGGAGCAAGATCTGAGTGAGCAGCAAGCGGTCCTCCCAGCCCAGTGCAGCCACCTGCAAGCCCTCCACACCCTGCGCCTGGACTGCTTCTCAGAAATGAAGACTTTTCCGCTACAGGTGCCATCCCTACATCCATAGACGGCACATGCTTGTCCCTTTTGCAAGTAGCATGTGCAACATCTGCAGCCACCCGGGCCTCAGGCAGATAATCAATCTGAGACTTTATGTGATGTCAACGGTAGAGCTCACATTGCCTCAACAGCTCATTGTACGGCGTGATATTACACCATACTGACGGGCTGCTACATGGTGCAGATCATACAGCTGTCATCTCTTCGCACCCTGGATCTATCCAACACCTGCCTCAGCAGCCTCCCGCTGGGTATAACAGCCCTTGAGGCCCTTCAGGAACTGCAGCTGGGCGCTTGCAGCTTCAAGACTGTCCCAGCGCAGCTCCTGCGGCAGCTGCATTCGCTGAGGAATGTTGACCTGAGCCGGAATGCTGACCTGGAGCTGCAGCAGCTGTCCCTGGACGACCTGACATGGCTTGCCACAGGTCTGCTGATGCTTGATTTCCTGTCAAACACCCTTTGAGACTGTTCAGTCCCCGGGCGTGAGGCGAGTGAGTAGGCCTCCTGTTGGTGCTCGTGCCAGATGCAGTACAGCGTGCCTAGTCTGTTGTGATTGGGCTCCAGTGACTATGGCAGTGCTGCGTGCGTCACACACAAGTAATCTGCGCGCTGAGCATTGTTGGCTACTGGCATGACTCTGATCATGTGCAGGGCTGCGCACCGTGAGAGTGGATAAGCTGCAGAACAGAGCCTGGAACAAGGCCTCCCTGCCGGCACTGGCTTTTCTTGAGGAGGTTGCAGCTCTGTATCAGCAGTACGCTACAGCTGGTATTCAAGACGTGCCAGACAATGCCGCAGCTACAATCACGTCTGCAGGCACAGCTCCGGACATCCAGGCCATATGGGAGAGGGAGTGGTGGCTCAAGAAGGGTCATCGGAGAGTGGTGATGCGGCTCAACAATGTCAAGACGGTGCCAGTCAGGCTGGATGACTACCTCTCAGAGGAGCTGCATACACTGGCAAGTAAATGCCTTGCAAGCTGCTAAAGGAAGCCTCTATAGACCAGTATTGGTCGCAAACACACGACCCCCAGAAAATGTAGCTGACGAGCTAGACATTGCTTTCTGTGCGGAGCTGCCAACACTTTCTTGCACCTGCGGCCAGCACTTACTCACTTCTGGGGGAGCTTGCAATCAAGGATGGCAACTCTTCAGCATTGCGCCCACCTGAATCATGTCGAGAGTGCCCAACCCGACAAGGCTTCACAGGCCGCCTTCAGGCTTATCAACCCTTTCATGCTGGCACCGGGTGTGCCTCAGCAGAAGGTGGTCCTGCCAAGCACTGTGTGCTTGCATGTTGCAGTTTGGCTTGCAAACGGATCGTGATGCTGTAGATTTACAGAGGAGTTCTTGAGAGTGTGAGTGTCTGAGTGCGTGGATTACAGGGCTGAGAGGCTCATGTGAAAGCTTGAATTTTGGCTTTTGCTATTTCGCCCTCAGAGAGAGGGAGAACTCCCGCATATATCCCGCAGCAGCAGAAGAGGGATTGATTTGTAGGGTCTTTCAGCTGAGCCATGCTCTTCCTCATAAGCTCCAAGCAGGCAATGCACTGTGAAGGATGTGAGGTTGCATCTCTTGTGCTCGCAAATGCAGTGAAGTATGACTACTATAACAAGTGGTGAGCTGCCATGACGCTTTCCATGCCTGCGCTAACTGGCAAAGGTGTACGCACTTTGCTGGTCAGACGCATGCAAGAGGCGCTTTTGTGGGACTTTGTGCAAGACAAAATCTGCAGCTGTCCCCACGTATCATGCGGGTCATGATGCCACAGACTTCACTTATAGGAGCCTTGCAAGACAATCTGCATTGAGATTGTCTCTATGGTACAACTGTGGTGTCTCAGGGCTGAGTCTCTGATGAGCACAGCGGCTGTATACATATATACCGTATACACATATATATATCCCAGACAGCTGAATGGGGTGGCCTGCGTAAGATGAGCTCTAGGCAACCATTTGAGATAGTGCGCTAATAGTGGTGCAGCTCTGTACAGTACAGTGTGAGATGCAAGATTAGTGTCACATAACCCCTGAGATCACCTGGGTTTCTTTTAGAATGCTGGCCATGGCAGGCAGTTCTACGAATCTGCAGACCTGGGCAGTAGAGTTCTACAGCTCTGCAGACCTTGAACGCATGTGTACCTATGATGTGCCTGACGTAAGCTGTTTTCCAAGTTGACAAGGCTGCAGACAGTGCATGTACCACTGGCCCCAGACTCTGGCTGCAGACAGGTCTGTGAATGCCCTATGGCCTCTGGCTGCGGGTTGCCACCACACATTATATATAAGCTGTTTTCCAAGCACTATATGCCAGCCACATACTCGAGAAAAGCGACTCACATGCCTGCATAGTAAGCGGATCAGGTCCTTCCGTATCACGTCAGGCTTGCCATGTGGCTCTGCGTTGACCTGCAAAGCGCATCGGCCAAGATTATGGTGCGCTGTGGCAGCGGTACAGCGCCTCCCACCCAGATCGATTGAAACTGCTTTGCAAGGTGTAGACGAACGTTGTCCAACCTCCCGAATGCACTGCAACTGAGCGAATGCGTATTTACAGTGTCAGTAGAAGCGGTCTCAAAGGTGCCTGACACCGTGCTGCAGCACTCTCCAGATATGAGGCAGATACGAAGCATTGCGCGGGCCAGCTGTTGTCTCGGGCTTCGAAATTACTCATCACTTGCTGCCCAGCTGCCTCCAGCTGTCGGCATCCGGCCATCTCGATGCCGCAACTCGGGGGTACGCGACATCGCTGAATCGCGGCCTGGAGGTCGTAGGAGGCTGTATAGATACATCTTTTTGTGGGTTGCTTCTGTTTTGACACCGCCGTGGTGTCTAGGCCGCCGGCGCTCGGCATTTTTTCGGGCAGCAGGGCACGACCTACCGACATTGTATCGTTCCGACAGGTGCATGACTCATCCAGGCAGCCCTGCAACACGCTAAAACACTGTCTGTAGTCTCGGGCCTGGCTCGAGGATGGTTATGGCGTCCACTCCCTTGACCGCATCGTCCTTGTCAGGAGACTGCAACCTCTGACCGCAGACGGGTTACAAAGATTTCTGCCTCTAGTCGGAATATCTGATTTAATCTACACACGTCAAAGCTGTGCTCGGCAGCAGCGATTCGCAGGCCCCAGCGCTGCCAGTTTGTTGGCCGCAAGCGCATGTCGAAGGAACGACGTAGGCTGAAGACAATCTGGGTCCTTGCCAGTCGTATTCTATGAAGCGCCTGCCGTCATGCTTGTGCGTTGTCCGAGATGAGCCAGGGCTATGCAGGGAGCAGCTCCCATGAGGAGCATGGCCATGCTGCAAACTTTAGCACTGGGCCTGCTGCTTATCAGCGCAGTTCTGCCTGACGTTGCAGCAGACGCTGGATCTCCACTGCGTGCGCTGAAGCAATTTGGAGGTGAGCAATCACCCCATTATCGCGTTGTATCATGGACTGCTTAGGAGCACTGTCCAAGGAGCTGAGGCTGCGCTTAACAGGCATGCCCTTCACTTTGCAGAATGCTTTTGAGCCATTTGCAGTGAGCTGGCCTAGCACAGTCAACACATAACCTCTACTTTGGTAGAACATTAACATTTAGCGTTCCGGCGAGCCAGCGAGCACATACTATGCCCCTCATAACTCATAATTCCTCAATGTGAAGCAGCCCTCCACCGTTGGAAGCAAAGGCCATTACAGGGAATGTGATAATGGCACAGTGCGCGGATACAGCTTATGCGGTCCATTGCTTCCAAGCAGCCATGCGCTTCTGTAATGAGCTGCCCCTGAGACCCTTTTGAGCTTGTGTCTACGCTCTTCAGGCTTTGGCGGCGGTGGCGGCGGCTCCGGCGGCGGTGGGGGTGGATCTGGGGGCGGCAGCAACCCTCCTCCCAGCAATGGCGGGGGTGAGGAAAGAGGCGGCGGCGGCGGCGGCAACAGTGGCGGTGGCGGCGGGGGAAATAGAAATCCTCCGCCCAACAACCCGCCCCCGAACAACCCGCCACCCAACAACCCGCCCCCCAGTAACAGCAGGTGAGGGAGGTTGTCGCACCTCACTGGCAGCCATCTTTGTCAGAGCGCGCCCGGCGCGAGGTGCAAGCTGCACACGTCTAGTTGGATTTTAGGCCCAAGCCCAGCACCTTTAAAGCTCTGCGCCTCAAGTGAGCTGCGCCTCCAGTCAGCTGATGGCCAAGGTATGACTCCAGATGACCAGATGCGATGTGTTGCCAGAAGACATCATCAGCAGGGGTCCTTTGGCTGTGTCTGAGGCCTCCCATCGTGCCTGCAGGCCTCCACCCAATAACCCGCCGTACAGCCCGCCCAACAATCCACCCAGCAACCCACCATACAGCCCGCCCAACAGGCCTCCCCCCAGCAATCCACCATACAGCCCGCCCAACAACCCACCCAGCAACCCACCCTACAGCCCGCCTAACAACCCGCCCAGCAATTCCTACCAGAACAGTCAGCAGTCTAGCCAGCGGTCCTACAGCCCGCCAAGCAACCCGCCCAGCAACCCGCCAAGTAACCCGCCTAGCAGGCCGTCCAGCAATCCGCCTTCATATAGCCCGCCCAACAACCCACCCTCATACAGCCCGCCCAGCAACTCACCCAGCAATTCATACCAAAACAACCAGCGGTCCTTCAGCCCCCCCAGCAACCCACCAAGCAACCCGCCCAGCAACCCGCCTAGTAACCCTCCAAGCAATCCACCCAGCAGGTCGCCCAGCAACCCGCCCAGCAACCCACCTAGTAATCCTCCAAGCAATCCACCTAGCCGGCCGCCCAGCAACCCGCCCAGCAACTCGCCACCCTCGAGCCAGTCCTCATACAGTCCCCCGAGCCAGCCGTCACCGAACAGCCCCCCACCTTCCACACCCAACACCGTCAAGCCTGCAGCTGCGGTTGGCAGCCCGCCCAACAGTCCGCCCCCGAGCAACCCACCCAGCAACCCTCCATCGTCCTTCAGCCCACCAGCAAAACCAGCCAGCAGTCCACCCCCAGGTGCCGAGAGCAACAGCCCTGCCCTCACCAACAATGCCTTCAAGCCGGCTGCTCAGCAGGCCTCACCTGGCGGCTCACCCCCCAGCCCACCCCCGCAGGGCAATGCCGGACAGGCCATCCAGTCAACAAGCCCTGCCGCACAGGTGTGTTTCTGCCCTTCCATGAGCCATGAGACTAACTGTAATCACACGTGGTGCTGAAGGAAATCATGCCGGTGATTACAGGCAAAGCCTGGCTTCTAGCTGGGTGAAACAGACAGCAGTGGGTAGGATATTTTACTCGGGTCTTGACAGAGCTTGACAACCTCCTGCTGATGCACAAATTGGTTGCACCCATGCCTGCATGGGTCTGATATGGCATTGATTGGGTCAGGCCAAATCCTCAGCGGCTGAGTCAAGGAGGTCCAAAGCCATTTTGTCTTGCAGGGTGCATCACCAGCCGGAGTCAGCCCTTCTGCTGGTTCTCCTAACCCATTCACGGTGCGCCCGACTGTATGGGCCATCCTTCAGCAGTGCGCAGTGCGCAGGATGCATGTCTCATCATCTCAGACTAATGCAGTTGCTGGCTTGAGAAGCGCTCTGCATTTCACCACCCACTTACATGAGCTGGAGCCAGCTATCAACCCTCAAGCCACCTGCACAATTGACCGAGGCAGCCGACTTAAGAGATGTTTGGCAAGGATCTTACTAATCTCTCGCCTTGAAGCACGACGTGATTGGCACATGCAGGGCGCACGGCAAGCCAATGCTCTCGTGCAGCCGGCCGGTGCATCCACCCAGCCTGTCGCACAGCAGGGTACATCTCCTAAGCCCCAAGGCGCCAGTCCCGGCGTGAGCAACCCCCTGGCAGCCGGAGGAAACCCGGTCACTGGCACATCCCCTACTCTAGGGGCATCCCCTGTTACAGGGACATCTCCCGCCACCGGCGCTTCACCGGTAAGAAGTTTTCTTAAATGCGCGCCCTAAGATGAGGGGTCTCAGAATGTTTGCCCGGCACATACCGCATCACCGCAGACTCACTGCACAGTCCAACAATTGGCATGCTGTCAGGTGTGGGTGAAATGGAGGCCTTCCCCTGTGGACCTGTTTTGTGCTTGGACGCTGTGCTGCTCACTTGCCTTTTTCTGCTTTGCTTCGGCACACATGTCACAAGATCAATCAGAGACCGAGAGGAGATGGTCATTTCCTGTCGCAGGCTGCAGGAACCGGCAGCCCAGCCAACCCTTTTGCCACCAAAAATGCTGTTGCAACCCCAGGAGCAACCCCAGGAGCAACACCTGCAGGCACGGGTAGGATCTCAAGCTTCACTCCCTCCCTGCCCATTTGCTGGTCAGTCATCTGGGACCTGGAGTGAGGGCCGCTTGTAACAGCCATGGTCAACGTGCTGATAATGCTTGCAGGCACTCAGACAGTGAAGCCCGCTACCGCCAACGCAGCCGCCACTCCAGCTCAGACCACGCTGCCCATTCCTGGGTCCACCCCTGCGGGCATCGCTGGGCAGACCCCTGCTGCAGTGCCCGGAGCGACCACAGCGCCCGGTGGTCTGAATGCATTGCCTGGTCAGGCAGCCACCACACCCGGGCAGACTCTAGCGCCTGGTCAGACCCTGGCACCTGGACAGACTCTGGCTCCTGGGGCCAAGAACGCAGCGCTGACCCCGGGGCAGACCCTAGCTCCAGGTCAGACCCTGGCACCTGGGCAGACTTTGGCGCCTGGAGCTAAGAACGCCGCGCTGACCCCTGGCCAGACCCTGGCGCCTGGGCAGACCCTCGCACCTGGGCAGACCCTGGCTCCTGGAGCTAAGAACGCTGCGCTGACTCCTGGCCAGACCCTGGCACCCGGACAAACCCTGGCACCCGGGCAGACCCTAGCACCTGGGCAGACTTTGGCTCCTGGAGCCAAGAATGCTGCGCTGACTCCTGGCCAGACTCTGGCACCCGGACAGACCCTGGCACCTGGCCAGACCCTAGCGCCTGGGCAGACTCTGGCTCCTGGAGCCAAGAACGCCGCGCTGAGCCCTGGCCAGACCCTGGCGCCGGGCCAAACCCTGGCGCCTGGACAGACTCTGGCTCCTGGTGCTAAGACTGGAGCACTCACCCCCGGCCAGACCCTGGCACCTGGGCAGACGCTTGCCCCAGGACAAACCCTGGCTCCTGGCACTAAGCCTGCCGCGCTGAGCCCTGGCCAAACCCTGGCCCCTGGGCAGACCTTGGCGCCTGGCCAGACACTCACTCCCAAGCAGACCGTTGCACCTTCCACAACCAAGGATGCTCTCAAGGTAAGGGCATCGCACCTGTTTACCATGATCCTGGGCACTGCCATCACACATGTGAGTTTTACCTTCCGCCCTGTCTGACAAGACGCCAGACAAATCTGCTCAGCATGTTGTCAGTGCTGACATGCTATGCCTGGCACACAGTAGTGCCATGAGCATCCCACCCTCTCCAGCAAAGCAACACCTGCAGCTCACACCTGATGTGTTTTTTTCATATAGGGAATAGCAATGAAGGAGGGTGAAGTACTGTGAGTGTGCAGGTTGTTCCCGGCCAGACAGCTGCTCCCGGGCAGACGCTGGCTCCAGCGCAGCTGGGAGGCGGTTCTGGTGTGTCGCGGGACCCCAAGACGGGAGCGCTGACGCCCCAGACGCCCATCCCTATCGTCACGCCCAAGCCGGGCACCTCGCCCGTCAACAGCGCAAACTTCCGAAGCTCCAAGACCGGCATTGCCACCGCGGCGGTAAGCTTCCGAGCCAATGGTGTGCAAGCTACAAGCATACCATTGCATACTCAGGCTGTTCATAGCCATCAAAGGACGTACCAGCCCATCCTTGAGAGCTCAAGCCTGCTTGCCACTGCTCCTGCAAGCATCCGTCCTCTATGCAGACACATGACCCATGTCCGGTGTTGCTCTCGAGTGAAACATGGTCCCTCAAGGGGCTGCTAGGCGAGCACCTTACGCAAGCCGTTCTGCACTGGGCCGGAGGGCCGGGCTTGACGGCGCAGCCAGCATGACACATCTGATGCAAGACCTCATTCATGCAGCTTGGAGGAGCGGCGCTTGGCGGAGCTGCAGGAGTCGCAACTGGTGCGGCGCTGGGCAACAACGCGGGCACGCGGGGCGCAGCGGGCACCAACACCAATGCCCCGCTGGACCCTGGAGTGACGCGCATCGGCAGCGACCCCCGTGACGTGAACAACGGGCAGTCCGCTGCCCAGATTGCAGCTGCCAATCCCCAGGGCAATGTGTTCCGTCAAGATGCCAGGACTGCAGCCACCAACCCAGGTGAGCCTGCTGTTCAGAGTCAGACCAATTACAGGATCTTTTTATTCAAACCATGAGGTCCTGCCAGCTCGGCTTCTATGACAATCCTGCACATTCCTTCTAGACTTGGCTGACTCATGGCTATTTCTGTGATTTGATGGGCGCTGAAGAGTACAATTTCCTGCTGGGGCTGAGTGATTGAGTGTGCTTGCAGAGCTGGTGCAGCAGCCATCTGAGACCAACATCATCATTAACAAGCAAGAGAGTGAGGCTCTGCTGGGATCCTGATTCATCTCTCTTGACAAGCAGCAAGATGAGATAGTATCACATGCTGTTACATGCCTTTTACCTGATCTCCGGGCTGTCCTACCTAGCCATGCTGCCCTTTTGTAGTTACTGCACGTGAGAGCTTGTGGCTGGGGCCATTTGCGCAGCAATCATGCACGTATGCCATGACTTCTTATCTGTCCAGTACTGAGCTGAGTCTTTTGCCCTGCAGCCACCAACAACTACTTCATCAACAATGGAGGTGTGCTGCCTCTCCGTGATACCAATGAGCCTTGCAGTACTGTGTGTGGCATCCTGCAATCCATCTTGAGAGGTCCAATGCCTGTGAATTCTCCTGTCACCAGAGGCCTACATTGCATACCTATTATTGATGCGTCTTGAGCAGGCTACTACTATGGCAACCGGTACCCATCCCTCGGCGAGGCCATCTTCACGGCTGTCACCGTGCCTATCCTAGCAACCTGGGGCGGCGGATGGGGCGGTTACCGTCCCGGATACTGGGGTGGCGGCTACGGACCTGGTGCGTTTCCGCCTGATTACGCTGTCAACACTGCTGCCTTCCTGCCATGCCCAACAAATGCTGGCTCTGCGAGAGCTGAAGAGTGCATTAAGAGTAGAAGTCACAGTGCGTGTAAAGGTCTAGCTAGGCTGGCAGAGGCGGTAGGCAAAGTCACCTGCAGGACGCTCGTGCGCAATGTACGTGCTCCCTGTGCTGCTGAGCTGCGTTTAGAGATGTGCGTGACAAGTGTCGGTGTGCCGACAGGTTATGGATATGGCAACGGAGGAGGTGTCATCATCAACAATAACAATAGTGAGGACCATCTCTACTGTGTGCTTACTGATTGTTACAGTGCATGCGGATGTGCTGGAATTGCATCACACCAAAAGCTGCAACTCACTCTGCGCTAGCACTGCAAAGGCGTGTGCTAGACCTACTGGTATGATCCCCTGAAGGTTTCCAGCTCCACCTGTGGCTGTGCTGACTGGTGTGTGTCCCCTTGCAGACAACAACTACGGCTGTGGAACATGTAAGTACCCCGCTGGCTCTAAGCCCTGCTCTTTGCGTTGCTATGATCCAGCTAGAAAGCCAAACAGTACCCTGTTAAACCTGCATGCCCGCATCGAGTTACCTGTGCAAGTACCATGCTGCGCACGTTCAGCACCTGTTGGCCATGATGTGGCCCTGCCTGACATAGCAACCAATCAGAGGAATTCATGCCCATGTGCAGTCAACAACAACAATAACAACAACAACAATGCAGCCCCAGGCACCGTGGTGATCAACAATAACAACAATAACAACTATGGTGGCAACTGCGGGGGTGCGCACATGCTGTCTCTGGCTCACATTCTGAATTTCCAGGGCAATGATGGAAAGGTTGGGAAGGGGATGAGGCTCTGAACTCCAGGGATCTGGCGTGGGCTGGCATAAGTAAGGGAGAGTCATCTAGAATGCAGAGCATGCTTTGCAGAACAGCAGTCTTCTTACTCACTGAACATCGATGCTGAGCTGGCGGATGCTGTGCAGGTGGCTACTATGGCGGCGGAGCTTACTACCCTAGTTATGGGGGCGGGTACTCTGGCACTGACTACAACCAATGTAAGCCCTCAGCCTTGAGACTCTGCTAAATGATCTGGTCCCTCAACGGCTCACTGGTCTGCTCTGAGGATGGCGTTGTGGCAGCCATGCTATGGAGATGCCTTGTAGGCTTCATGCACCTTCACCGGGCACTTGACATACCTTGATGCCTGTGCAGACTCCAACGGAGGCTGGGGGAATTACTATGGGGACAACTATGGGGGCTACAATAGTGGTGGGTCCAACACACACTGCCTCCTTCTCTCATTCCATGAGAGCCCTGCCCATTGCGTCATGCAAAAGCGCCTCCACACCTGCTCTGCTGCCCCTCCTCATTCAGAGAGTCTGCATGCGGGTCTCTGCTCACATGTGAGGCTGTGATGTGGCTCTATTGAGCACCGTCAGCCATATGCTGCTGCAGGCTACAGCTCTGGGTACTCTGGGTACTCTGGGTACTCTGGGTACAACTCTGGCTACTACTATGGCGATCCTGGACCAGCCTCATACACCCCGGTGTACAATTACTACAGCAGCACCCCCTACTACAGCAACCCTAGCTCCTACGGCTATGACACCAGCTACAACAACAGTACGCCCCACAGCTATGCCCCACTAAAGTGCTGATTGAATGCGTGAGCTACTCTGTCTCAATGCTATAGCTTTGTGCTGTTGACACAGCGGGATGAACGATCTCTGAAAAGGAAGAGCTGAAAGCTTGGGCATGTCTAGCACTGTTTGGTACTGCAAGGAAGTCTGCATGAGGAGGACACCATGCAATGGTGTGGGTTATGGCATCATGTCTGCAAAGATGTGCGCTGACGCTGCGTCTGATGTTGACATGCAGACAACAACAACAACAACAATGGCGGCTATGGCGGCGACAACAACAATAACAACAACAACAACAACGGTGGCTATGGCGGAAACAACAACAACAATAACAACAACAATAATGGCGGCGGGGGCAATAATAACAATAACAACAACAACAATGGCGGCGGGGGCAATAACAATAACAACAACAACAATAATGGCGGCGGCGGCTTTGTGCAGCCGCAGCAGTACAACTCCGACCCCGGAACCCTGGGCCCTGCAGCCGCTCAGGACACCCCTGTACAGCAGCGTGAGCACCTCCGCCCCTGCCTGGCGTTCAATGCATCCCATGCTGTTCTCTCATGGTGCCACGTCTGGAGAGGTTCCATCCCCTCACAGCTGTGCTGTACATCGACCATTCAGGGAACGCGAATACGATATTTGGCCATTCACAATGCATTGCTAGCCTAAAGTCCAGATTTCAGTCGCACCTTGCACCTGCAATCGTGGTATCATTGCTGTTATACAATGCCTCAGCTGCTCTCCCACCAGTCTGTGAGCAAGAAGGCAGTCAGGCTCTTAAGGGGTGAAATGGTTCGTGCTCACCTGGAGCAAATGCCTGCAGAGACACTGGTGGGCCCCGGAGCAGGAACGCAGCTGCCCCCAGCCACAGGCGGCGGCCCTGGATATGTGGGTGGATCCTACGGAGGGCCCAGCTCTACGCCAGCCTACGGTGCGTCCACTGCTCCATGCTGAAGACTATCTTCTGCCCGGGCAGGCACAGATTGCTTGTGAACTGAGGGTCTATTGCTCTGAAGCGATTAGGTAGACCTCATGGGCAATGCCCAAGATGCGTCTTGCAGCCCGTGCAGTGGAAGCGGAAGCGGTGCACACCATGCAAGTGTCAAAGCCATCCCATGTGGCTATCCAGTCTGCCGGTGCGCCATCTGAACTCCTTCTGCACCTCACATGTGCCTTACACCTCTCACTGCATGCCTTGCAGGTCCGCAGCTGCTGCAGAATGGAGGAGGGCCACCGCTGCGCTCCACGCAGACAGCCAAGCCCAATTTGTACACGCTCCCAGACTGCCTGTACACCATCCCGGCCTCCAAGCCTTGCAGCGGCCCCAGCTCTGTCGGCTGCTCTGTCCCTGGAAGCTGCACAGACAGCCAGCTGCCCGGTGGCTGCTGCCAGCTCGGCTTCAAGTGCACGTGAGCCTTCACTATTCATTGCCGGGAAAGGCATTTCTGATGGTTTGGAGCAGCATGAGATCTCTTGGGATTCAAGTTGTCGCCCTCGTGGGACGGATGTCAGACAGGGAACGTCAGAACAGTACAGGAGGGCTACTCCCGCCATGCTCTCTGGTGGCAGGCTGGTCCACTGCGTGGCTGAGACCCAGAGAGCAATCCCTGACAGCTGGCGCTTTGTCATACCTGGACTACTCTGATGAGTGAGCTCATGAACTGCAGGCAAGCAGCCAACGGCTACTTCTGCCAGGCGCCTCAGACACCCACCTACAACATGTCTACCTCAGGTGCCAGCGCGCCTGGTCTACCCAGCACTGCAGGCAGGCGGCACCTCAGCCAGGCTGCCCCAGCGCCTGCACCCGCCAATCAGTGCAACCAGATTGGGTACTACATGACCTGCAGTGAGCATACTGACTGATCCCCTCTTCACAGACCTGCCAACCTAGAATTGTGTGTTGGAGGAATTTAGGCAAATGCCTTCAGCTTGCCTGCATCCCAGCCTCAACATCAAGTACAAGAGACATCACCAGGTGGTGACTCCGTGAGCGTGGTATGATGCTAAAACATGATGATGTGCAGGTGCCCCCAACGACTGCTGCCCTGATGGCTGGGCCTGCCTGCTGTCAACAGACGGACAGAGCACCACCTGTAAGTGCCCAGCCCCTATCACCACTCGCATGCTCGTGCAGCACAAGCGTACGATCATACATTGGATGTTGTGACATTGTAGACAAGCATAGCCAAACGCTCCCAGTAATGCTGACAATCCCAATCTTTCCATGCTTGTCCGTGCAAGTGATTTTGCAGGACAGACCACCCTTTACCAGCACCCAGTGACCCTGAGAGCCAGCTTGCTATCATCTTCAGCGCACAAAGCCAGTAACATATCGTCACAGCTTACTGCCAGACTAGCGGATCAGTGTCCTGAATGGGCTTGACATGCGTGCAGGCCAGCCTGCAATCTCATCGTTCATCCCCCCCAGCGTGGATTCTATTATTCTTGACTACCAGAGCCCCAGCGCACAGCCCGGCTTCTACCCCAACGAGGACCCCAACAGCGGCGGCGTCGGTGAGCGCCCATTTTCTTGCCTGCGCCAATTTATCAAACATTGCCCAGTGCCACACCTGCTTGGAGCTCTTGGCCAAATTGCATAAGCAATGGCACCTTGCTGACTGTATACCAGAGCAGAGGTAACCTCAAACTGAGGGCTGTCTTGTACTGCAGGAGCCCTGAACCTGACCCAGTACTCTGGGCTGTATGGCGGCAAGTGGTGCTACTCCATTTTTGACCCTCCGCCGCCAGCCGGTAAGGAAGTCACCCCTGGCACCTTTGTAGTGCTCTCATTGCCTGCTGCGTGCTCTGACTCTGTCTTCATCATCCCAAGCTTTCCAGTTCTGGGGCAAAGATGGGCCTGGGATACCAGGCATTAGGCAATCTACACGCCTTTAGAATGTGAGCTGTTGGCCCCTGTTTACTAAAACATTAGAATGAGGCCTACGAGGCATGGCGATATTAGAAGGCTATGTATGGTCTGCAGGAACCAACAACACCAAGCAGCCCTGCCCCGTCACAAATGGCACAGCCGTCCCGGCAATCCGCCCGGTGGCTGTCCCCCAGATCGTGTCCCTGCAGGGCGGCCAGATCCTCATCGGCAACGAGTCTGCTCCACAGCCCACCCAAATCAAGGTGCTTGTCCCTGCTAATCAGCACTTTTGCATATCCTATCATGATGTTGCACCCTTCATGTCTACTGCCTGTGAGGGCAATGTCAAGTAGATCAAGACGATGGGAATGAAATGTTGCAAGACTACTGAAGATCCCAAAGATCTGGTGTATGGATATTGCGCGGGTTGTCATGCTGGGAGTGGTACTGCTTCAGGCATTTGCCCGGACCAGCATAGGAGAGGAGACAATCACCTCAACTGCCTGAGAGTGATGCCCCGCTTTAGCCTCGCATACAGACTGGAAATTTATCACGAGCTTTCTTTTTATGCAGGCCTTCACCTGGAACGGCTTTGAGGATGGGACAACCTGGATGGGCGGCTTGTGGGCAGGGTTGAATACCCAGCAAGGCGACTTTGCTACAATCACATACCGTGCCCAGCTGTATGGCTTCAACGCCGTTCGCATTCCCTTCAGGTATTCAATTAAATCCCCTCCTATGTGGCCCACTCCCATGCGTGCCTCTTGCTGCATGGGACTGCTGGTTTTACCGTGAAATTTAGGCAGACTTTGGTGTGCTTTTATCCATAATGCTGTGGCATCCACTCAATATTGGCATGGACTGATCTGTGCCGTAGACTTGGGAAGTGATGGCAATGTAAAGCTTCATCATTAGGATAGATACATACCACTGGGAAAATGCGATGACGAGAGTCACTCTAAGTGCTGGCTGATGTCTCGTGCAGGTTCTCAGACCTGAACCTGCCTCCCAAGAACTGGACCTTTTCTTGCACAGTGTCAAACCTGGGACAGATCAAGGTGGGTCAGTAGTCTACAAACAAGTCTCTGATGCTGCCAGCTAATCTTAGGTACTGATAGAGTCTGATTTTTATCACATGAGCTGCTGGGTGTGGCGTTCTGGCACGAGACAATGCATGTCTCAGGGTCACCCTGACGCTATGTAGCTGTGGGCTTCTCTCGATGGCAGCCACGCCTGAAGAGATGATGTGCTGTGCAGAACAATGCATCCAACCCGACCATTGCCAACCTGAACTACACCAATTTGGCGTTCCCCGGCCCAGCGGCCTACCCTTTCTACTCTGCCAGCCAGTCCAACCTGTGCAATGTCTACGTACCCAACGACTCCACCCTCAGCAGGTGTGAGCATATCCCAGTCATTTGGCTTGTTCAAGCTAACTGACTGTGTGCTAGTGCTTTGCATGTGACTCAAGACATCTTGCCCCATCTGCCTGGGCCTGTGTCTGACAGCATGTCACTCCTGCAGGATGCTGTGGGCCGTCCAGTACTTTGTGGGAGCAGGCTTCTATGTCATCCCCACATATTCCCCGGCGGACCACTCGGTGGACAACCTGGTCACCTCCACCCCCGCCCTGTTCCTGCGCAACTGGGCCAACCTCTGGACTGCCATCACAGAGGTGATCTTCAAGCTCCTCCCTGTCCTGCCATCATGTAAGAGATGAGAGAGTGGATGCAAGCAAAGTAAGGCATGAGAGGGTGTATACCACCGCGCAAGGGATGAAAGATCCCTCTGGTCAGATGTGTAGGGGTAGAGGCTTGAAAGCTTCCTGGCTCATATGGCACACTTGACAATCTAGCAATGCATGATGTGATGAGTGCTGCGCATGTATGCATGGAGTTGCCTGATGTGGCTGTGCTGCCCTGCAGACGCCCACATTCAACAGCACCATGCGCGGACGCGTCCTGCTTGACCTTTGGACAGAGCCTGACATATTTGGCATTAAGTGGGACGCCCTGACTCAGTACAATGGAGCAGTCTACCCTGCTCTGCCCGACCTGTATGGGCCTACCATGAACGCCATCCTCAGCATCGACTCGAGCGCCTACTTCATGCTTTCGGGCACTGGGCAGGCCCGCTTCTACCCAGGTCCGCCCGGCAGTGCCCAAATGCCCACACCTGCAGCTTTGGCACTCTGGGCTCCCTTGCATTGTCTGGTCATGTGTACATGACCAACAGCAGCCCAGCATGTTTCAGCTCCTGCAGCATGTCTGTAAAACAGTCTCTCCCGTGACTTTCTGGTTGTCAAGGGAGCTGCTGAATCACAAACCCCGCTGTACAGGAATGGCCTGGGGCAATGGATTCACAATCAACCAGACGCTGATCCAGCAGTACAACCTGTCAGACCCCAGCGGCTTCTTTGAGGACATCTCGGCCGTGCCAACCCTGGTCAACAGGACCATGCTGTCCGTGCACGTCTACGGCCCCAACATCACGGTACGTCAGCCCCGGCCATTTCTAGAGGCGGCCTCAAGGCTTCCCCTACACACCATGCCAAGTATTGCTTCACAATGTCGGAGGGGCTGTAGCACTCTGGAAGAGATGTCTATTGCAGTACCTTGTCAAGGACAATGTGCATCTTGATCTGCTCTTGAAGTGAGGGCAACCTCCTGTTGATGCCCATGCAAAAAAGCCGGAACTTTATATCCTTCCTTCGGCCTCCAGTAAGGACACAGCCCTGGCTCACAGCATTGCTGTTGCAATGCAGGGGTGGCAGGCAAACGTGAATGGCACGGACCTGTGGACCATGCTGCAGCAGTCCTTTGGCTGGGTGACCTCCTCGGGCTACACCAGCAGGGGCAACATTACCACCCAGTTCCCAGTCGTTGTTGGGGAGTTCGGCTCCAACTATGCAGACCCCTTGGTGAGGCTCGCAGGCACACCCTTCAATGAGTCAGTGCAGTTCTTGGATGAGTCAGTGCAGCGGTGTTCAGAACGAGCTGTGCATCATGGTGACAGGTCCAGACAGATGGCTGAACTCTATGAGTGTGTGTTGCAGGAGCAGGGCTTCCTCAGGGACTTCGGCCTCTACACCAACAACCTGGGAGGAGCTGCCACTCTGCCCCATTCCAACCTAACTTCCTGGACTTGGTAAGCCCCCTCAACTATTGGCAGAGATGCATTGGGTGCAGTCCTTTGGGAGCAGAGCATGCCAGCGCATGCAGTCCTCTGCTTGACTGCCACAGGCAGTGGACTCGTCACTGCAGGTCTGCATGTGGTGGGGAACACGGTGTAAGGATGACGGGGTCTCGACATGATGCTCATTAGCGGTATGCTCCTTCCAGGTATGACTGGATCGGCGACCACAACATGCCCTGGACGACGGACTTCAACTTCTTGAACTCCACGGTCAACTGGAGCATCATGAACACGCTGACAGCCGCGCCCAACCCGTACGACAACCGTGACCCCGCGACGACCGGCGGCGGCTTTGGCCTGCTGCCGTGGTACCTTCGCGCGGCTGCCGCCCCGCAGCCGAGCGCGCCACCGGCAGCAGCGGGCCAGGCATCTGCCACCGGATGAGTTGCGCCTGCGCTGACTTAGCGCTGCTGTGTCGCTGAGGCTGTTGGGGCGTCACCGAGAGGAAAGCCCCGATCGCAAGAATGTCATGTCACCGGCGTGGCTGGCAACATACTCAATGGATAAGTGCGCTTTGCTGACCCAGCGCTGAGCTGGCCTGCGCTCCTCGTCGTTCTGCTGCCCTTTTAGCAGCAGAGCAACCAAGAGCTCGACAGTCGTGTCACTCTGCTGGATCCCAGAGATGCTCTGTTTGCTGTTGGCGGAAGAGCGCACTGGACGCTCTGCAGGAGTGAGAGAAGCAACAGCAGCTGGCTCTTGTGTATGGATGCAATGCTGATTTTGGCACAATACTCTAGGCCACAAGAGGGCTGTTCTCTCTCTTCCTCAGTATGAGACGGGCTGGCGCCTTGCCATGGCTCTGCATGGCGGGCATTTGCCGACAACAAGGGATGACCCAGAAGTAGGCTTGTGTGCCACAAGAAGCAACACTGAGAATTTTGCATCTGCTGTCTGCAGAGAGTGTGGGTTGCGGTCATGTGTGTCAGCACTGACAACGCATTTTGATGACCTGCATGGCATGTCATGACAGCAGCACCCAACAGCGCATCTTGCAACAGCTTGCATCTCTGTCCACAAGGGTCTTCGTACGAGTGCCGCAGCATGGCTGGTGCACCGCCTTTGACACCTTGAACTGGCTATCCGTGTGATCCATAATTGATGTCATTAATCAGCAGAGGATGACAGGGTGTTATTGCATAATGACTCCCACAATTGACGGAGTCTTCTTTTCCTGCAGTAATATATTGCAGCAGACAAGCAGAGCTTGCACAGCGGGTATTCGGCTGCGCCATGCTGTATGGTCTTGACATGCCATTGCTTTGGGCAGACTCGACGCTGAGACTGGTGAGGTTGAATCTAATAAGCCCAAGTGAAGTTGGCAGCCTCCCCAGCCAGCACATTGAAGCCATGACACAATACCAGATTGCACAAAATTCTGGAAGCTAGAACTAGGCCAACCACATGTGCGATTGCATTGCTGAGTTGTATTTTCTTTGTTGATGTTGCATCCTTCTTTTTACCATACCATGGTGGTTGATGTAAGTCCCAAATGCTCGTGGACACATGCTCATGTCTGACAGCCGTGCCAATATATTGCTGCTGAAGCATGAATGCTCGTGCTGCAGAGGCAACTCACAAGAGCTCCTTTGCTCAAACCACAGTCATATCTCTGTCGCTCCTAACGCAGAAGGAGGCCTTCGAGCTGTTGGAGGCAGTGCAGTCGTTGACATTCGGGAGATGCAATTCAGCTGGCCGAAGGCTTCGTATTGGAGGCTCAGCCCACAGAGCTACTGCACCGAAGGCAATGAACACATCACGTCCTCTAAGTGACGCAGAGCCCGATGCATTGTCTTCCAAGTGCAACTGCTGTGTCAACAAATTGTGAAGGCGTGCTCTGGAAAGGGTGACGTGATGTCCTTGGTCATGTGATCAAAGCAGTGGTCCCGTGTTGACCTATCCCGGCAGCATTTCTACATTATCGGCAATCATGAAGGTCCTCAACGCTCCCGTGTCGGAACTCGTTCACACGAGGACCTCCTGTCCCCGGGCAGCCCTGCCATGCCGCTCTCCGACCGGCGATCTGAGGAGATCATGCAGAGTAAACGCGCCACTACGGCGGCAACGGTGCGCCCCGATGCTTCTATATGGAAAGAGGATTTCTTTACGGTCTCTGAGGCTGAAAGGGGGGGCACCGACTTTCCTCGGAAAGCCAAATGAATATGAGTAGGCAGTGCCTCACCCTGTCTACTCCAAGATTGCGCCTTTGATGAGCGCTTGCCTCTTTCAATTGAGCTGTTTGATTACTTATGCTCCCTTCTTAGCACTCAGGAGATAAGCTTCTCATCGCCAGCTTTGAGACTAGCCCTCCTCGCCCCGCAGGAACACATTGGTCATGGCTGCAGCAGCCGTAGAGCAGAAGACCAAGACCTACACAGGGAAGGGCGTTCGCCCGCCCAAAGTGGGCAAGCACTTCCTGCACATAGACGACTTCTCCAAGGAGGAGCTCTGGGAGATGCTGCAGACCTCCATGAAGGTAGCACTCCTGCTCGCCCACCCTCTTTCTCATGCTTCAGCACACAGGAGAAGCCACTGCAGCGCACGTCCTTCTGGAGACTGCCATGTCCCTCTTTGATGTGCAAGTAGGCCCAGCAGGGGACTCACTTGTATGGGTTGCCTGCCCCAAGACACAGGGATGCGTGGCTGCAGGTGAAGGAGAAGCTGAAGAACAGGGATGAGAGCTACAAGCCTTTTGCTGGCCTCACCATGGCCATGATCTTCACCAAGCCCTCCATGCGCACGCGCGTCTCCTTCGAGACTGTGCGCTCCTGTGACCTGCCCGCCCATCTGCCAAGAGTGATGATGTGCGGATGTTCTAAGGCCTTAGCTTTGCCTATCAGTCGTCTCTGTAATGGCGGGTCTTCTTCGTCACAAGGCTCAGCTGTCTGTATCCTGGGGTCGAGGACTGCAGTAAAAGTGCAACCTGGAGAGCAAGACATCTTGACACAGTCTGAGGGCTGGAAGCATCATGTAGAGCATAGTATAGGAGCAAACACAGCCGTTGACTTGTACGGGCTAAGAAATGACATGACTGCGCAGGGCTTCTTCAGGCTGGGTGGGCATGCAATCTACCTGGGTCCAGACACCATCCAGATTGGCAAGCGGGAGGCAACCAAAGACATTGCCCGGGTTCTTGCAAGGTATACCCAAAATGGAGGCACCTCAAATGACCTTCTACGGCTGATGCACATCCGCATCATAGAAGAGAACATTATCCTGGACTGACAGGCGACATTGCATCTGACCAGATGTTTATATACACAGATCAGTACCTGGTGTTGTGGAAGGTCACCTAGCAACACAGGCATGCCTGCAGCCTATTCTGATATCAACTCAGCACCAGCTGCACTGTACCAAACCATGCTGGGATGATGCAGGTACAATGATGTTCTCATGGCGCGTCTGTTTGCTCACGAGGACCTCCTCGAGCTGGCCGACTACTCTGACGTGCCTGTCATTAATGGCCTCACAGACTACAACCACCCCTGCCAGATCATGGCCGACGCCCTCACCATCCTGGAGTGCAAGGGCAAGCTGGAAGGCCTCAAGGTGCCGCCCTTTACCCGCTGCACATCCATGTCACACTCTGGCCTCATCAGAGTGACCTCTGACGTCCAGTCAGCTGCTTGGGTCTGTGCGAGGGTGGAGTGCGCTGCCCCCTGCTTGCATGCAGAATCGTCTGCAGCACTGGGGTCCCATGCCCAGGGTGCTGATGGAGACACAGCGCAGCACTGAAGAGCTCAGCATTCACGTTGGTGCAGGTCGTGTATGTTGGGGACGGGAACAACATTGTGCACTCCTGGATCCGCCTGGCCGCCAAGTTCGACTTCGAGTTTGTGTGCGCCTGCCCCAAGGGGTACGAGCCTGATGAGGCGACGATGGAGCTTGCCAGGGAAGCCGGCGGAAAGGTGTCGGTCTCCTATGACCCAATGGAGGTGAGCACCCTTCTCTGTTTGCCAGCAAGAATGCTTTGAGCAGCAGCTCCCAGTATCATGCAATTGAGCTACCGACTACTTGCATGTTGGCTGCGCTGGTTTCCTTGCTCGAGGCTGCCAGACTCCCATGTGTATGCCCTATGGCCCTAGGTTCCGGGTTGCCATACTTGTACTAAAGATAGAATTATTGCTCATCTGGCAGTGTGCTGGCAACCTGGCACCTTGAGGTTCCAGGGGTCATCTGGAGACATGCACTCATGCCTGCACATTTGTACAATATTCACTCTTGGGTGTCCTGGCTTGAGAGGTAGCTACAAGCCTACACATGCCGTGCAGGCAGTGAAGGGCGCGGATGTGGTGTACACCGATGTCTGGGCGTCCATGGGACAGAAGGAGGAGGCTGCAGAGCGTCGCAGGGTCTTCCAGGGCTTCCAGGTATGTCTGCAGCGCCTCAAATAACACGGCAATGGTCAAGACCATGGAGAGTTGGGCCGTACAGGGGGTGCTGGTGGTTATCTGTTGCCACTGACGGGGCTGCAAGCCTGTACGATGCTGGCTTGAGCCCTCCTGGGAATGACCTTTAGCACTTCAGGCTTGCCTGTGACCTTCCATCTCTCCACCTGGGTTGACAGCAAGGCTCACAGCCAACCACCTGGTGCACTGTATTTGGAAGTGATGGGTGCAGTAGTGAAGGACACAGTATTTCTGCCATCCCTATGTGTTGCCTCTGCTGCACCAGCACAGATTGCCAAAGGCCCCATACTGCAATGTGTGTGCAGGTGAACGAGGAGATGATGGCGGCAGCGGGCAAGGACGCTCTGTTCCTGCACTGCCTCCCTGCAGAGAGGGGCACCGAGACAACAGACGGAGTGGTGGAGGGCGCGCAGAGCAAGGTGTTCCAGGAGGCAGAGAACCGCATGCACGCGCAGAATGGCATCCTGCTGCACTGCCTGGGTAAGGCATAGACTAGCGTGGGCGCTCAATGCAGTAAGTGGCTAACAAACTGCTGCACTAGTGTACTTGTTGGGTAGTAGTACTATGTTGGCAAGGGCATAGGCTGGAATGAGAATCTGTACGCAGAGAGAGTTGTTGTGGTGGCCAGCATTCTACACTGGGGCTGTTGTAGCCTGTATGTGCATGTCAGGATCAGGTCTTGTGGAAGAGGTTGCTCTCGGACAGGCACTCTGCTTGTCATGGCATGGTCAAAATCAACTGCACGAGATCCCTTGTTGGATACTTTGCAAGGCTGCATTGGGAAAGTTTCTGCTTACAGTGTGGCACACACTCATTACTTCTTGGCAGCTGCTCTGCCATACATCCAGCGCTGGTTTTACTGAAGGATTGGCGCCAAAAATTCCTCCTGAATGCCTCACAGTACCGCAGTTCTCCTTCTCATGCCAAGGCAGGCTTGCTAAAAATGGCATTTATCTAGCATTTTTGTGCTGTCAGGATTCCCACAACTCATGCTCTACCCCTCTTACATGCAGCAATGTGTCCGTGGAAGGACGTTATCACACCACTGCGCTGCAATGGCAGACAGATTTGCGCCTTCTGCAACCAGGGATAGCTTGGTGTACAGCGCAGACAGCTTGTTGTCAAGATTTGCTACAGGAATAGCATCTTCTTCTGCGGCCACGGCTGCTCTCAGTTGGCTTCCGGCGAGGCTGATCTCCTCAGGATGCTCCGCCGTCTCACGATGCTGTGACAGACCTTCGCACACAAGAAGGCTTAGACTGATGCCACAGCAACAAGTGACATTATGCGCAGGCGTGCGCTGCCTCCAGCACCCCTACATACACACCGCATTATGTCTGAGAGAGGGCGAAGATAAGGCTGCATGCCTTTCTCGGCGAGAGTCCTAAGCTCTTCTTCCCGTTGCTGCTCGGAAATGACATGTTCCGGGATTTCTACTGCTCCCTTTGTCGGGTGTGCCGGGTGTGACGGAGTCCTGGTCGCCACTTGCAGGACGCCGCTGCTAGGAGTCTGTCCCATCTTCTGTTGAGCACTGTGAAGCAGCTGTACGCTGGAGCTGCACACGACTGCTCTATGACGCTATAGAGGTATACGCCGCGCACTGCAGTACTGCTTAAAGCCTGTATAAGGGCGGCCGGAAGCAGTGAGATACGGATTGCACTGGAGTCTGGCTTGTCTACCAGAGCTCTGGCAAGCCTGAAGCTGGCATTTCGGGAGCCTTGACAGCCCAAGCTGGCATATCGGAACCCTGCTCATCACCTTCGTGCGGCTCTATGTAACGCCTTCGCGCTGCTCGTGTCTTGAGTCAATCTTCACCGCGCATCGTGCCTCTGTGCTGATGCTTGATGGCTACGAATTCGTCGTGCATCTCAAAGAGGCTGATGCCGAGCATAGAGATGTAGTCAAAGCAGGGTTTCAAGGGGGCTGGAGCAGTATGCTCTGTGACAATTGCACTTCCTCTCTTCCTCCCAGGGCGGCACGTAGTATGTGCTATGGATCAGATGCGCAGCTTGCTTAATCAAAGGCACTGATGCACCACAGCGCATTGCAGCGGGCTTGCATGGTCCATCCCAGTCGTTCTGGCCGTGCATAGATATTCCTAGGTCTCTGAAGCCACATAAAGTGCACCATGTACATGTGTCCACCGCTGTCTGTCCCTTCCAGGTAGCTGTGCGGGACTCAAGCAAGAAGGCTATCGAATGCACATGGCATTCCCAGCACAAGTAGCCATCACTTTGAAGCTGCGCATATTTTCTTTGTGTGTAACTTACATACATAGTGACTACTAGTAAGTGGCCGCCGGGGCGGCCCCGTCCATTGTTGCTTGGGACCTTGCCAACCAGTACACTAATTGAAATTGTGGTGCCCAGCCTGCCTGAGAAGCGCAACCTTGTTGGGATGAATCTTTACATGAAATACTGCATCCTCCAGTTCCAAGAGCAGCATGCCGATGTTCAAATGATAAGAAGCATATGCAAAAGGGCTCCTCAGAGATGGCTTTGAATGCGAGTCAATTGCTGACAGTGCAGATCTGCTGATTGCTTATAAGCTGATCTGTCTAGCCAAGGCGGCGAAGGGAACAGACATTGGCGCAAGGGCATGTGTCCTAGGTATTGTATGGCAGCTATGTATACCACCCGCCAAAGAGGTCGGGAACCTAATTCTTATTTCTGCAGGGGCTCAGCTGTCGCTCCAAGCTGATGAGGTGTCGTCCTTTTCTTTTCATGGTCGACAGGAGCTCCTCATACTTTGGCAGTCCTGACATCAGAACAGAATTACTCAAAAGCCCTGTCAGCAGCGCACTTGTCATGCAGCGCCTCAACAGCAGTGTACTTGTCGGGGCAGGATTTGTTATGCCAATGTGCTGCAGTGGCAGGTAGGGGAACACCTTTGGCAACCATGGACAATTCGGCAAACACAGCCTCGAGCTTCTCGTCAAGAGCTGCTATGTGTTGAGGACCTTCTTGTGCAGCCACAGCTTTTCTCAGCCGCGATAGGACATGTTGGTATTCCTCCAGTACCTCCAGTATCTCACGATGCTCCGGCAAGCCTTCGAGCAGAGCACAATGTGGGACAGGTTCGAAGCAGGTGCCACAATCAGCACTATGCACAGGCTTGAGTCCTCTATATCAGCCGCACAAGCGCATCATAGGGTGTCAGAGAGAGGGTTATGGGAAGACTGCCTGCCTTTCTCGGTGAGCGTCTCGAACTCGTGCTGCAGAGCCCGCTTCTCGGCTTGCAGCTGCAATCTCCGCTGTGGCTCGGGCTGAGCGTGTTGCTGTAACTGTGCTGCCTTCTCAGCAGTGCATGGTGTGATTTGAGAGTGCAGACTTCCTGGCCAGAATGCCAGACCCATCGTTTCGCAGCCCTTAATAAAGGGCTAATGAACCGAAGCAACTTAATGTGATACTCCTACGCGCTAGATAGTTGGAGGACACATGCCGTGCAGTGCTGATATACGGCCGGTGGGAATAGTGCAGCTGATGGGAGCCTTCACAGCAGCGAAGTAAGTGCTTGGGCCAGATCACTGCAGCTTCTCTTCCAGGAGCTTCAGGCAAGCCCAAGCTGGTGTACCGAAAGCCTGCTCTCCGAGATTAGTAACTTGCTGTATGTAACGCCCTCGCGCTGCTCAGTATTTTGAGCCCCGGTGCGCCTCACATCTCTGTACATATCCTTGTGGAGTTGCAGACCTTTAACCGTGCACTTCTGGAGACCTGATGCAGCATTTCTAAGCGGCTGCTCTATATTCCCACAGATGGTGCCACAAGCACTGATGCGAGCCAGCCCTTACCGCCCCTGCATCACCAAAATCGTGATAAACAGAAGGCTCGGTGGATGATGAGGTGAGGCTTTTTACAGGCAATAGGCACAGAGGACGTCCAAGGTCTCTCAACAGAAGCAAGGGGATCATCTCTTGAACGACACTGCAGCAGAGCTGATCCACATCTGCTTTTACATGTCTTCATAACAATCCTGTGCCGCAGTGCGGGCTTACTCGCCCCACCATATGCTGAGTTTCTACACAAGGGGTGAAAATGGTCACCATGGTGCTTGCAGGCCGAATCTGGCCTGGTTACAACTTTGCAAGGAATTACAGCACTAGCGCAGACTTCAAGATAATCCTAATGATTTCACGGCAGTCTTGCAACAAGGGATCTGCACTTCATCTGCGACAGGTTTCTCAGGGATCATGCATAACCTTGTTTGCTAATGTAGTAAGGCGCCCTAATGGCGGGTAAGCAGGCAATGGCAAGGTTCCGGCTCATCTGCCCACGGTAAATTCTACTCATCCAGACTGCTGTGCGCAGAGTCCATTCCTCATGGTTTTTTGGAAAAGATGATGTACAGTACCTAGATAGGAGGATGGCTCACGTGCAGTGCAGCACCAGCTCAACCAGATTGTCACCTTCAGAGGTCCTCATGTATCAGCAGATCTGTCTAAACGTGTCACATGCTACCTAGCTGCAACGAGTGACATTGCCATTCTGTACATAATCCTTCCCAACGTGCTCATGCGGGCAGACGCTCCTCAAAGAATTTCATGCTAGTGCTCTTCCTGCTGCCCAGGCCCCTCTCTGCCAGCGTAGAGGCACTCATATGTGTACATGCTCATGACAGATATGCGCCTCATGGCTTGCCGTTGAGGGCGGTGCGCTCTGTGACTGTGACCGGCTTGTCCTCCAGGTCAGCCTTTTGGGCAGCGGCCTGGGCAGCCTGGCGGGTCTTCATGGCCTGCAGCTTCTTGTAATTGTACCAGCACACCCCTCCAAAGGCAATCAGGTAGCCGCCCAGGTTGACTGAAGTCACCTGCATGTCACAGAGCTGACACTCAAGCACATGTGGCAGTCCTAAGGAAGATCATGCGGCCTTTGAAGCGCATGCAGTCAAGTAACCACATAGGTATCTGTGGCAGGCCTGATGCCGAAAGCCCCCTGGTCCTATCGGCTCTGAAACAGCGCCCTCTCAGCGCTAAAGCATCACTCCTTGTACAGGATTGCATGCTGCTCAGAATCACACCGCAATGCGCAGCCTTCACTCGCTGCATCAGAGAGGACTGCGAGCATGCGCAAATGAATGAATGAATAAATTACACGCTTTCCAGCTTGACAGCCAGGTGCGTACGAGGTGAGCCTCACCCCCGCTTCAAGGGCCAATTGGCAAGCCTCGCAAGCCGGCTTCTTCAACTACCCGAAGGTAGGCACGTGACAGGCCAACGATCTCAGCGCATTCACCCCACCACTTTGGGCGAGTACCTACTTAATCCCCTAGAGTCCGGAAAACCCGTGCAAGCACAGGGCTCGAATGCGCAAATAGACATCCATCAGAGGCCCAAGGGGACATTTTGACATTGCCCTACCTGAGCCTTGAAGATGAGGACGGAGAGGCCGATGAGCAGCCAGTCCTTGATGACGCCAGCGACGTTCATGGTCAGCGCGCTCGTCTTCCCGATCAGCATGAACACGCTCATGTTGAGGCCGAAGGCTGCCGCCGCGTTGGACAAGAAGATGGGTATGTCCAGGCGCACCTGCAAGACAGCACAGCATGCCGGAAGTCAAGCACACGGCACCCAGTTGCTGGCATATACAGTAACCGCCTCACAGCACCTGCTCTGAATAAGGTACAATTGTAAGAGGATCCCAGTGCTGTTTCCTTTAGACAACAGACAGGGCTAGCCGTGAAACAATTTATGCTGATCTGTCATGCAAATATCATAACAGGGATGACCAGGAGACGAAGAAAATTGAGGCACACCTTGGGGTCATTCATCAGCGTCTTCGCCTCAATGAAGAACCAGGGGATCGACAGGAAGGCAAAAGAGGCTGGCGCTATATAGTACATGGTAGTGACGGGGTTGAGCGAGAGTCCTCTTCTCTGCAGGCCACCAGGAACCTGAGTGTGCGCATTGCCTGCCCACCATGAAGACATGCTGCACATGCCTCCACCGAAGGGCGGACTGGAAGCACTGCGGGGATATTTCAGGACGCGCAGTGAGCGCTCGCTGCCTTTTCACGCAGCATCTCCACCGGGCAGGATCCGCAGATTGTCCTAAGGAGTGCACTGCAGAGGTGGGCAGAGCACCCATACTCAAAAATCAGAAGCCAAAGGAGCTCTCTGACAGGGCCTTGCAGTGGGAAAGCTTACCTGGAGCAGGATCTGCACAAGTGTGAGGCGGGTTGACTCTGTCGCGACGCTGATGAGCTGCAGAATGACGCCGATCACCACAAAGTTGATCTCTCCGTAGGAGGCAATGGCCACACCCACAGTCACGACCACCTGCACAGCAACAGCCCTCATGTATCTGCTGGCGATACGGGTGCAAGACCTCTGTCCAAACCTAATTGAGGCTTCTGCCTGTCTGAGCGGGATTGTGGCCTTGCTAATCCCATTGCAGCGCGACCCTCTCCAGGTGCAAACAGTCTCACGCTGCAAGCCAGTTTTGACCTGAACACTGGAAGGTATAAGACTCACCATATTTGCCAGAGCCCCGACGCTGAAGCTCTCAATGCCAAAAGTGCATCCAGTGCAGAAGACCGCCACAGGCATCAGCGCCTTGAGCATCTGGATGAAGGACACTGACAGGTACAGGTACGCTGCATTCCCCAGCCACAATGTTCCTGCAAACCATGCTCTTCAGCGCTATACAATACTGCTTACAGCGCGCACCAGGTGATAGGCTGGCCTCGACGTAGGTATTCACATGTTCACATGTCACCGCGTTACACTCTCAGGTCATGCATGATCAAGCCAGAGCTGCTGGTGCCATGGCCACTTTACATGAGAATATGTCTCACTCCAGATCAAAGACATTTCAGGTTGACACTCGTTGGGCAGCAATGATCTCACCCGCGAACAGCGCCCCGATGGGCAGGATGGCCTTCATGTAGGTGCCCGTGGTCATGTTGACAGCGGGGACGTATCCCAGGCGGACGCACAGGAACGCCAGCACAGATGAGAAGGCCATGTGCCACATGGTGAGGGAGATGGGGTAGGGGAAGCCGTAGTAGGCCAGGATCCACTTGTTGTACAGGATGACGGTGCCCGAGAGGCTGATCCAGAGGGTGACGTAGAAGCTGTTGAGCACCACCTGCAGCAGCACCTGCCTTTTGGCCTCATGCATGCACCTTTACACCTTGGAAGAAATGTCTTTGCCCAGTGCTAAGCAGGCAATAAGAAGCCACGTCTGTGGGCTTTCCCCCTCGCCTAATGCAGTGCTGGGTCATGCCAGAGGCTCTGAGCACTGATCCTATCATTGATGTCAGTGCAGGAAGGCACATGAGCCACGAGCTGCACATGCCACAAAAGGCTGGCCTACCTGCGCGGCGATGGCCTTGTCGTTGCCACTCATAGCCCCCTTGTCCGCCATTGAGATGGGTTGGGGTCGTTAGCCGCCTTTAGGTGAACTGCAGTCTCCAGCAGTCCCCTGCACCAGCGCTCTACATCAGCTAGGACTGCCACCAGGTATTTGTGATGTTGCCATGTCTTGAACAACCACCTGATAGCCTTTAAAATATACAGAGATGGATTGTGTGCCTGGGGGCGTCGGTGATGCCGGAGAGTTGATGCCCTCCGCCCAAGAATGAGGTCTGCAGGTGTGCTGCTGGTTTATAGTGCTGTGCTGGTGGAGTATTGCCAGGTGCGGTATACAAGGACCTCTTTCCAGCAGCCGATGCATCACAGAGCGTCTGGCCATACAAGGTTGAGCCAAGTGGAGGAGGAATTCTTGGAATGAACAAGGTGACTCATGCCATGTACGCCTCTGTCCGAATGACATAGAACAAGCCAAAATCTGAGCTCTGACGCAGTATAAAGATGTGTGAAGGTCCCAATGCCATTCAGAACTTCTGAGCCTCCTGCGATCTTACTTCCGGCAGCTGAGCTGGCTCCGAGACTGCGCACGACAGACGAGGTCGGGCACAGTCCAGGAGCTCATACTACCACCGATAGGTACCGTGTGATCCACTGGTTTACACTCGCGCTTGGCATTGCTGCCCCTTGGAGGCAGGTGCTACGGTTACATGGCCCTCATCGCCAGGGCTGATGCCAATTTTGGCGTAGGCAAGGGTGTTTACAAGGATTGCAAGGGTTTGTGGAAACCACATTTTGGGAGGGTGCAAGCGCCGAAAATGTTTTGCAAGAAAGTTGCATGCAATCTTTTGCGCTGCTGTACCTGAGCCAGGAAGATCTTATGTATGCGAGTTGTGGGCGGTCCCGACGCTGAGAAGCACTCGCCGCTGTCCTGCAGCATCTTGTAGCAGGCCTGGCGTTGAGCCGCCTGGTGTCTTCTCCGGACCATTCAAGCACTGTGATACTACTCATAGAGGCTTGTTGTTCGTGACTTTGCTGGGCCGAGCCCTGACACGAAGTCCTCATCAAGGATAGACAGTAGTCAGACAATACAAGGTTTGTCCATGACCGCCATCTCCGCCACCCTCCGCCCATACTGTCTCACTGAAAACCAAAATACTTCTACAAAAGGATGCTCTGGTCCCGTCCGATGAGCTCTTCTCGCCACCATGCCCGTCCGCTGCCCGTTACCACATTCCTGTGATGTGTGGTATGCTGGTCGATGCTGCGGAAGGCTGGGCAGGCGGCGGGGCTTTCGATAGAATTAGATGATGTTGTACGGGTATACGACGCCCAAGCGCCTCATTTTGGTCGGCACAGTGTCGGCGTGCAAGGCCACAAAGTGTGATTTTTGTGATCCGGTGTCGGACGGGCTTCTTTCGATCCCTGTCACATGTCAAACCTGGTTCAGCGCTGGCTATACAAATTGCATTATTTTGATCCCAAAGACGAGAGATTTGCGGCGCTGTGCATGCTGCGATGCAATGCTCACACTGTCCTATGGCAAAGACCTTCAGAGCCGTTCATGCTTGGACGTGCAAAGTATTTCCTCTGTTCAGGCCAGCTTTAAGCTGATGTCTCGCTGTATATGCACTTCTGATGCAATCCAGAAATTTCTCCAGATGTAGGTGATAAGCCATGTGTCCAGAGGACACTGCTGCAGTGTTTGGGAAGTCTGCCTAGCACTGTATGTGCTGCTTGTGAGGGTACATTTGTATGCATATACAGGTGATTGACGGCATTCTACAGCGAGACAACCGCAGCAGGCTGCATGCTGACCGGTACTTTGCCAGGTTTTGACTAGACAGAGACAACTCAGCTTGCCAGCTGACAGCAGCCAATGTGCACAGCAGATTGTCCCGCCCCGTACCTGACCATGCGAGCCGGCTGCTGAGCAGTATGAAATGGCAGCAGATATCATGCAGCCGCAGATAGCGCCAACGTATGGGGCTGATCAGGTTGATCATTTCTCAGACGATATTTCCATTGACATACTCAACCTCACGCCAGACAATGAAGGTGCGCAGCAGCACAAGAGCGCGTCACCCTTTGCAGAAAGCACCATTCAGGAGGAAGGTGGCAAGATAGGGGATGTCGAAATGCAAGAAGTCACCCCAGAGCGCCAGCTCTTGCCGCCACCTCAATATCCGCCGTCACACACCCTGGTACAGCATAAGCTCGACCTAGAGCTTGGGAATAGCAGCCCATCTGATGCAACAGGACAGGATGTCACAGCAGCAGCTGCAGCAGCAGCAGCGAATGGCAGACCATCAGTCAATCTTGCAGCAGACAGCTCAGGTGACGATGAAGCTCCCCTGGTCAGTATGCGCTCTCAGGATATGTCAGCCTCAGCTCAGAGATCTGGCAGTGCTGAAAGGACAGCGCAGCAGCAGCAGAAGCAGCAGAGTGGCGCTCAGAGTAGATTGTCCCCTACTTCTAGCGCAGGTAGGCAATGCCTGTGCTGCTGTGGCTCCAATGCCCTACCCCTCAAATGGACATGATATCTCATCTGTGTGAAACTGAAGCCCTTGTCTCTACGTGAACCAACCTCCCCCCCCCCCCCCCCCATGTGATGTCCCTTTCTGCATTTACCCAGCCACAAAGCTCCTCCACTCATCAATATGATAGTCTCGGTGCATTCCTGAGCAGTGCATGCTCTCAGCTGCACTCCCCCACAGAAAGCCAATCACAGCTTCCTGAGTGCACCACACCTCTATCAGACCACCCTGAGAAGACAGAATCTCTTGCTTTGCCACTTGTTGTGATGCTTGAGTGATCTGTAACTATGCCTGCACAGATCTTCCCAAGAAGCCAGCGTCTCCTGCAGCAAACGGCCATGGCGTTGCCACGGCTGGGAAGAAGAGAGCGCTGGAGCAGGGCAGCGGGGACAGCGCCAGCAGCAGCGGGGAGGACGACGCCAGCGGGGCGCCAGGCAAGCGCGCGCAGAGCGCCAGCCAGGCGCGCAAGAAGCGCCGCAACGTTCTGCCCGCTATCCGCAAGGACCAGCGCTGCGGGCACTGCCGCACCTGCCTCAACCCACAGGTGTAATGTCCCGCTAATCAGCCACCACAATCATCAATCAGTCATGTCCCATGTCATGTTAGAGGAGTAGATCAATATCGCCGAAACATGTCTGCTGTATACATGATCATGCAGCTGCCAATGCGGAGCAGGGCATCATGCCGCATACCCAGTGGCCTGTGTATATGTTCTGCGGCTGCATGACTGTGAGCTCTGTGTGCTGCAGATGAAGAAGGCATGCTTGACGAGGAGGGCGGAGATGATGAAGGACATGGACAAGAAAGGGGACCTGCCCCTGTCCCTGCTGGCAACCATCGGGAAGCAGAACAGCGGCTCTGCAGCGCCCAGACGGGCGTCCTCGCCTGCACCTGCTGCCGCTGACTCTTCCAGGTGTGTTGCTCACCTGCTCATCAGAAAAGAACTCATGCTATTGATGAGCACAAACTGGCAGGCAGCTTTTGCCTTTGGCGGTGCTCATGTCAGGGCGCTCCAAGGAGGGTTTCGAGTTTCATCTGCACTGTGACCTTTGCCATGTCGAGCCGCCAAGACTGTAAGGACTGCTGGGAAGAAGTTTCGCATCACACAATCATGGTTGCCATAGTACAGGCCTTTGAAAACCAGCACTACAATGTGCTGTGTGTGGTGCAGTGAGGAAGAGGAGGAGGAGGCAGATCCGTGGGCGAAGGATGTCGAGGCGCTGAATCTGAGCAGGAGTGGCGGCCTGCCAGGGCCCAAGCGGGTGCCCATGTTCCTTAAAGTCCTGCATGGGGCTGACACCCGGGACAAGCGCCTCGTGGCGTTGAAGGTAGGCGCTGCTGCATTGCCTGTTTTGCCAGATGATTCCGCTGCCTGCTTTTTGACCCCCTGCTCCAGCGCTGGACAATGACATTTCCAAGTCCCGGCTGGTTTGCTCGTCACGCATGAACTTTGTTTGGAGGGCTGTACTTGAGCGGGCACCTGTGAAGAACCTGGGACCAGCTGTCATGCTTGTGCAGATACTGGACCTGTCTCGGGGTGAAGCACTGGATGCGTTCACACACAGCGCCACCGGGTTGAAAACCCTGGGGGAGTGGGTCAGTGAGGCAAGCGCTTCCGATGAGGCCAGCGTGGCGCTTGCCAAGCACGTCCTGGCTCTGCTTCGAAAGCTGCCCATCGACATTGAAGCCCTACGCATCAGCGGCATTGCCAAGTAAGCACCTTTTGCTGGCTGCCTCGGCTTCCTCCTGCCATTCTTATTTATGCCAACTCTTCAAACATTCATGAGTGCTCATGATGTGAAGTGGTTCTCCCAGAGTCTCATCTAACAGCAGGAGTTGTGACAATGCAGTGGCCTGCACAGTGCAATGTGCCATCTTATGGGTACCCTCCATACCGCAATCCTCTTGCCTTGTGGTTTCATAGATCTCTTAGTTGCGCAGGCTGCTGAAGGCCGCTGGGAAGAAGTGCCCAGTGCTTCAGGAGCCAGCAAAGCAGCTGGTGGAGATCTGGAAGAAGCTGGTGCCCTCAGAGTCAGCCCCAACTGCACAGAAGAGGTATGCCTTTGGGCTATACTACAATATTGCTGTCATGGCTACCCATCCTATCAGGCTCTGCTGTTTTCGTCTCCCATGGCAATGCCACCCAACCGACCTTCAAGCCATAGCATTAAGTGGATCCAAGACTGGAGCATGAGATAAGCTCCATTGCAGGCCGGCTGCCCCTGGAAGCCTGAACAGGCAAGACAGCGACTCCAAGAAGCCCAAAGCAGACCCTCAAAAGCTGCCCAGTGCCGCTGCGCCACCTGGCGCCGGTAAGCCAGCTGGCGCTGATGCAAGCAAGGCACCTGCTGACAATGCACAGCCAGCTTCCTCACAAACTGCAGCTGGTGCCGGCAGCAAGAGCCTGCTTGTGGCTGGGGACTTTGCTGAGCTGGACACTCCCCCAACCGTCTTCAGGAAGGCTGTACCCAAGGAGCCCTCTCAGCCAGCCAAAAAGGTGTGAAGTCTGACATCTACAACAGTTGCCTATTGGGAGCATTTATAGGCAGCTTCATGCTGCCGACATATACACAGGGCTCACATTCTGTAAATACGCTTGGCCCGTTCTCACCGACTTAATCTACAGCGCATGTACATGAAAGCCTGCACTGCTCAGATGCAACACACAGGGTGGGGTTGAGTCGATCCCGTACGTTTGCAGATCCAGGTGCTAGAGGGAGTCGTTCACAAGACGCCAGCTGAGGATAGGGTAGCTCCGGAGGCCTCTGCTGTTGACAATGCTTCCTTGGGCTCAGTGGCTGCTCCAGCCTCCAGCGCTGCACCCGGTGTGACGGCTACTGGTGCGGCTTTGCTTTCATCCTTAGCCCAGCATACCAAACCTGATACGCTAATGCACGCCCAATGATGCAACTTTTCATAGGCAACCCATCCGACACCAATTGTGGGGACACTCTTTGAAATCTGAGGGCTTCTCACATGACATACGGCTACGTGCATCAGTGTCTTTGGTGCCGTACATGTCCTGTGAATGCATTTCATCTCTGTTGCACCGGAAAGCAGAGCTCTGTCGGTGCCCTGCTCCTGAAGAGGCATTGATGTGTAATGTAAGTGCTGCCTGTCAGTTACAGCTTCCCGCATGAGGGATGGCTGCATTGTGCACACTGACACAAAGCTGCACTTGCAGGCCTGCCAGCCCAGTCAAAGAAGACCACTGTCACTGTCAGCATAGGAGCGCCCACTTACAACTTTGGGGCTGAGCCCACAGGTGAAGAGCTCTGCCTCCCACTAGCCTTGCAGTGGGGTCTGGTTTCCTGCAATACCTCATCTGCATGATACAACATGTTCCAAGACAGGCAGTGGTCTCAAGTCAGGATTAATGTGTGCTTGGAGAGGAAGGTCTTGTGGAAGAGAAGTTCATACTTCATGTGACATCAAGCCTTTTGCCATGGAAGCATAGCCCTGGGCTGGCGGCAGCGCAGGCAACAATCAGGGAGTGATCCTGTGTACTGGTGCAGTGGGATTTACGGGGTCAAGACTGGGGGGACCGCCGCCGACTGACAGGGACCAGCGCAGCGCAGCAGAGCGCGCCGCGGAAGCCGCCTCAAAGATCCCGGACCCTGAGCCAGACCCTGACGCCCCCAAGCGCGTCAAGCGCAAGTCTGTGTCCTGGGCCAACGATGATTTCCTGCAGTCTGTCCGCCTGTTCTCTCTGGTGAGCTGCCGCTTTACATGCAACGCGGTTTGTGCTCCCTAAACAGAAAGAAAGTTGGCTCTGGCTGGAACCCTGAGTAGAGCACTATGCTCCTTTTGCGTCTCTGACACTCTTGGGCCTGCTGCCTGTATGCTTATGTGATGTGTTGTGCAGTATGTCTTCAGAGCCTTTCCAATTTAGGTATTGTGGGCCCTGCACCCACTCCGTGCAACCAAAGTAGGGTAATTGCATGCTGTGACCCCACCCAGATATCGCTCAGCCCCTAAATGTCGCTGCAGAATGAGCCTTGCAACAAGGTGGGCAGCGGAGAGGCGCAGGCCCATGAGCAGGTGGTGCCGGTGTCCGAGCGCGCTGTGCACGCTGTGCACCCAGCTGGCTTCGAGAATGCTGCTCGCAAGGAGCACCACAATGAAGCCGCTGCCCTGCGCAACATCCATGAGCAAGGGGTACGCCCTCCTCGTGGTTCTCAGGCCTTCTGCAAAGACACCCACGTGTGTGAAATGCAGAGAATGCTTGGGGCCTTGCGCACCTCACAAGCGTGGGCTGTACCTCAAGCTGCTTTCCAGGTCCTTGCTGGGATGCATGTGTGTGCACTGGACGCCGAATTGACTGATTGATTTCTTTGGGGTCACCGGCAATGCTCCTGATGGTCCCAAAAGCACTCAACAGCCTGTCGCAAGCATGACCTTCTCTGCGCCTGAATTGTGTTGTGCTGGTACAGGCTCCTGAGCCTGCACAGGAGGCTGAGGTGGACGACACAAATGTTAGTCCAGAGCTGGACTGGTGCCAGCCCCCGCTGTGCGTGCTGTGGGGGTACAGCCAAGACAACCCCCAGCTGCCCATAGCCAGGCCGCAGCCAGGCGACATGTATGCCTGCGGGGAGGCCTCTCAGGAAAGGCAGGAGCGCGAAGCCTACCGCCACCTGCATTCACACATTGACTTTGGACCAGGTGAGGCTCTGAGCTGGCGCTTCAGGATTTTGCCTCGTTGCTGCGTCATATCTCCCACTTACTTATGCTATGTGTGAGTGCAAACGTGTCATCTGAAAGAGAGCGTGATTGGCATGAAAGATGAGGGCCCTGTTACCTCATCAGGTGGGATAGGAGCCCCGCCTTGCCCTGAGGAGCTGCCCAGTGCCCAGCAGCGCCCACTGCCTGGGCAGCTTCCCAGGAGGGTGCTCTGGGACCAGGCGCCTGCTGTGCAGCCGGAGCCTGTATCGGCACAGCCACTGCTTCAGCCGCAGCCCCAGCCGCTGCCTTACTTGCCGCCGCCGCCAGCACAGCAGCAGCCTGTTCAGGCAGCCTCTGCACCTGCCCTCAATATCAGCAGCGAATCCCTGCAGCAGCTCCTCCTGTCTGTGTCCCAAAAGTCAAGCGCGGGTGGGCAGCCAGGTCAGCAGCAGGGCAATGGGTTTCAGCAGCAGCTGCCTGTTCAGGCAACGGCACAGCCCCAGCAGCAACAGCAGTGGAATGCATCAAACCTACAGCTGCCTCTGCAGAAGAATGCCCCTTCTCAGCAGGCGCCTCAGCGCGCGAGCGCTCCCAAGCCTGTCAGCCTACCTGCTCCTGGCAACATCAACCCACAGCATCCACGTCGCCAGCAAGCAGCGCCTGGCGCATCCACCAGGCAGCCTGAACAGACACAGCAGCGCAAGCCGCCTGTGACCCTGAAGCCGCCAGTGCGGCCTAAGCTGGCGCCACCCCCTGTCTCGCAACCTCCCCAGCAGCAGAGGGCCCCTGTGGTCCTGAAGGCGCCTGGGCAGCCCAGCAGGGGCCCACCTGCCCGGCTGCCTGGTCCTGTGGTCCTGCCCAGGCCTTCCCAGCCCCAGTACCCGCCCCCGCCGCAGGCTGGGCAGCCAAGGCCAGCTCAGCCTGCGCCAGCACTCAATCAGCGCCCACCGCAAGGCATTCCGCAGAATCCCAGGCCTCCTCCTGCGCAGCAAGCACCTCGGCAGGTGCGCATTGCCAGGGCTTGATGTGCATGCATTTCACGCCGTCATGCATATAGAGCTCAAGCAATCATATTGCCGTTCCCAAGGGAATTCATGCAGGGTCAGGCTTGACCACAAAGGCCCCATTGCTGACCGATAACTATGCTCACAGACCATACCATTGACACCAGCGAGTGAGGTTTCGGCTTGCTCTGCAGGGACAGAGCAACAGCGCGCAACCTCCTAGACCTGCATCTATGAGGCCTGCCCCGCCTGTGCAGCTAGGGCCACCCGGGAATGCGCCCCGCCCTCAGCAGGGGCCCCGAGGGCAGGGCCGGGCACTGTGCACCTACTTCAATACTCCAAGGGTGGGTCACCCACCTTGTTGAATGATGCCGCCCTGTTCCGCTCTCTTCTGTACACTGTAAGCATCATTCATGCTTGCTTGACTTAAGTCCAGCCCCATCTCTGAGAGGCTCCGCCAGTAAAATGTATGCATATGCACATGCTTGGGCGAAATGTCTCAGGACTCTGCCTGGGATGCTGAAGAGAGGCTTCCAAGAGCTAAGAAGGCAGCTTGTTGTAGGGGTGCAGGAAGGGAGACAGGTGCGAATTTGTCCATGACAGGCATTGAAAGCTGCGGTCGGGGAATACGAGAGACTGTTAATATTGGAGAGGCAGGCGGGATGCACGACGACACATTTAAGAAGTGATTCAATATATCTTGTGTGCATAGGCGTGTAACGCTTCTGCCAGACATGGGGTTACATATTGTATCAGAGTGACATACTCCTATAACATCCTAGTACAAGCGCCAAAATATGTTTCCAGGGGCTCGGCAGACCAAATAGTTGCCAACGTCTACACCGGTATATCGCTGCAACGTGGTTCAATGTCCGTGATCGCAGACATGAGCTTTTGAATCCCAATGAACGGCTCTCAAAACGGCTTTAATATGAACTCGGAGTGCAGTATTTTGTTTTACCAAGGTTTATTGCAACATTGCATGTGCTAGAGCAAGCCTTAGGCTAGCGGAATTTCTTCCGGCCACTTATCGCCATCGCCATAATCGATCAATGGTGAATAGAGCCATCTAAAGCATGATGCTGTGCTATGAAGCAGACCATTCTCTCTCTCAGCCTACTTACCTCAGAGCAACTCTCGAGCCATGGTGGTATCAATGAAGAGCTCCACCTGAGTCATGTATGCTGCCAGCTTGGTGAGTGCAGTCACTACATACTATGAATAAGGTCCTAAAGCTCATGTACACACATACTTATATCTATATGTCTCAAGTTATTTTCAAGAGCATGCCTGCTCATCCCTGTTACCAGGCGTACTTGACATCATGTTATAGTGGTACCCACTCGGGTCATCGAAGTGAAAGCCCCTGGTAGCTTGCATCCCCTTGATCTCACGCAAGATTGTGCTCCGCGACTTTTTCCTTTCGATCTTTGCTCCAATTTCCAGGTCGTAATCTGTAATGCTACTCAAGTCTTCATCGGGAGGCGCCTCAAGATTCCAGCCCCCATGTACAGGATCGGCAAGCCAAAACTTGAGCCGCCAGGCGTCCGTTCTGGGGAGCCCCCATGTGTCTATGAGGTCTCCTAGCCGCAGCTCAGGCTGGGCACCAAAGACTCTACTATAGTGACTATCGGCACCAAAGGTTGGCATGCCTGCATAGCACAAGGATGATTTGTAATATGTGTTCGCATGCCATTCTGGAGTACAGATTTAGATGCACAGCTAGCGTCTACAAGGAATGTATGCCTTGCATTGCTACCAACTTGAATACAGCAAGCAGTCAAAACCTTTGCGCCCTCAAGTTGCATAGTCAACCCAGGATTGAGGCCCGAACACACCGGGGCATGTCCCCTTTTGGGTACACAGGGAAAGTCACAAGGACTTCAAGCGTACTTACCCAGTTCTTCTGGAGATGGCGTAGGTGCCATTCCCCGTCTTCTTTTTGTTGTCAGCAGCACCCTTGACAACTGCGGCTTCAGAAGAACTCCACACCCTTGACCAACCCTTGGCTGAGCCTGCCTCGGAGGGCTGTCACGCTGCGAAGATCACTCTTCTTTTCACTATCATGCGGTTTGAGCATCAACACTCCTGCACCAGTCAACAATCGACACTGTTGTGGATGTCATCTCCTTAAAAAGTCACAGCATCATGCTGTGATAGCTTGGCATGCACTGCGAGTCGCATCAATAATCTCAAAATTTTCCGCCATACACTGCGAACTTCGGCTGGATACTGTTTCATGTCGAGCTGAGGCTGCTGGACGCTGGACAGTCGCAAATTGAATGACCTGTGGAATGTAGCACGTTGCAGGCATGTGTAGGTCGAGGGCAAGCCTCAGGCTACTTGTTATAAGTGAGACAAGCTTAGTAAGGCTTACCCGGAGCAGGTCCCACCCTATGCACTGTGGTCAGAATTATCCTTAAAGGCGCCGTGTGCATCTTTCGACAGCTCACGTTCAAGGATGAGATTTGAACTGTGACAGATCATTGCAGACAAAGCCAGAGACGACCAGAGAGAGAGCGCAGTGTGTTCATTATGTTGAGAACCTTATGTTACGGTGAAGGATGCCAAGCAAGCGTCTAGAGGGGTGTTTGTTGGCACCAAGCATAGCTGCCCGAGTGGCTGCGTTTGCATGGTGTAACTGGCCTATGGTATAACGGCGTCTTGCATTGGCATATGAAAGCCAGGTAAACCCTACAAGCTGCATCATGAGAGGCAAGTAGATGCTCGATTGGCGCTAGTGATGCTGGCTCTCTCCGGAAGTCAGCCCATTCATACCAACTACTGCCAGTCTTATCTGCGCGGGCCTTCATACCGCGTCTGATTGCTTTTACCGCATAGCCAGATTCCTCGCAATATACCCATCTTCAAATGCATTTCTTTGTCTAAGAGATTGAAAGCAGGAGCGTCGGCGTTCACCTCTTGTGGAGAGGGTGATGTCATCCCTTAGTCAGACCAGTGAGTCAATGTTGTCCTAAATCCGGCAAGTGTGCAGACCCGGACGCCAAGGTGCCGCTTGGGCTTCGTCGAAGACTTTGTAAGCAAGCATGCAATTCTTTTGCCCCTGATTTTCCAATTGTACGGTGGCCATATTCTGTGCAAGCACCCATAGTAATGCATGTGCCGGGCAACTGGTATGTGGTACGGTGACACCATACGACTCACCGAGCTGTTGTACGGTGTGAAACACGTGTAGAAGTATCACCAGGAATTGGGGCCCTCTGCTAGGGCCCCAACATTTGCTGGGCAAGTGTTCTCATGCACATGGCAGAAGTTGCCAGAGATTTCTGTGACGGAGCTCCCTGCACCCTGAGAACGTATGAAGCATGAGCCAAAGAGCAGACGCCCCAAGCAATCATACTGGAGGGCGTGCCAATGACACGACGCACCACAGCCCAGATACCAGCATCCTGGGGGCACCTACTGCACGGGCTCAGAGGGAGGGGCCCTTTAATGATTCGGAGAACATGTCACAGCATAGCAGCGACGAAGAATATGAAGGCCAAGAACAGTCCGAGTCCACGTGGCTCAGCAGGGCGCACTCTCGTGTTGAGGAACTCAGGAGGCTCTTCAATCTTCCCCCTTCAGAGGTGAAGCCGTCTCCTGTTGCCTACAAGAAATCCCCATTCGACTTCCATTCGGCCAGTCCAAATTCATCAGTCCCAGCGTTTGGCACACCTGGTGAAATGTTGTGCTTGGAGTTGCTTACTGTGTACTCTGCAATGCAGAACATCTGTGATGAGTTTGTCTGCGCTCTGAGGAAGCGAGTACTGCTGCAAGGCCGCTTGTACATCTGCGAGCATTTTATCTGCTTCCACTCCAACCTGTTTGGCTACAACAAGGAGAAAGTCGTCCCTCTGAAGGTCACCACTCACTCCCTTCCAGTTGACGCTTGCACCTATGTCCAGCCTCAAGGGAGGTCTCCCTGAAGGCCTGCAATCACAGCTCAGCATACGCCTATGTCCTGCTGCGTCAGACGCAAGATGATGTGCAAGCAGTCCTGACCTCCCAAGTCTTGGGTCTGCTGAGCTGCATCGTTCGAGGTGGCAAAATCTTGCAGGAGGTGACAAATGTGCGGAAGAGGCGGCACTGCGGCTTCCCCAACTCGATAGAGATACTGTGGAGGGGCGGCAAGAGGGAGTTCCTGACCTCTTTCCTGTCCCGCGATGAGGCGTACCGGCTCATCGTCATAGCATGGCACAACAACAGGTAGCCATCACATGCCATGTTGCCTGCATGCCCCCTTGCTC
Organism: Coccomyxa viridis; assembly: GCA_963930925.1. Lineage (NCBI taxonomy): Eukaryota > Viridiplantae > Chlorophyta > Trebouxiophyceae > Coccomyxaceae > Coccomyxa > Coccomyxa viridis. The sequence continues at coordinate 376,700 of CAWVOJ010000010.1, forward strand.
CTCATGACTCAGAGAGCCACACCAACTTGCTCTGCATGGAGCACCTGTTTGTACTTGCTTGTGGCACCATAGCACCCTATAAGCCATGGAAGTTCAGTACAATTTGAGCAGACAAGACCGTCTTGTGCAGTGCCACACGAGCTGTTCGTGAGGAGTGGAGAGCCTAGCAAGCATGCCTGCAGTGATTCCTGACGGATCGGCCTTGTGTGCAGCGGGTATGCAAAGCTAGCTGGAGCAATCTCTTCAGACTCTGCGGTGCGCTCGGCTCTGCCTGCGCTGCATGCGAAGAGGAGCCGCGCGTACACAGCGCCTGATGGGGGCTCTGCCAGCTCCAGCTCACCCCGCCATGTGGAGCACTCAGTCCACAGCGATCCTGAGCTAAAGCATGAGGTGCCCTTTTTCCCCCCTCAACCAAGCAGCCTGTGCATACCTCCTCATTGGAAAAGATTTCAACAAGCGCAGCCTGTGGACTTGCAGTATGCTTGTTGCAAGTACACTTGAGATTGCAAGTCTCTGAGACATCTACAGAGTCAGCAAAAGGCTGCAACATTCCATGTCGTGCCCCGACAGCAGAAAATCTTTGTGGGCACCTAGAGGCTGCCTTCCTTGTCAATCGCAGAGCTTGTGAGCTGTTCTTCTAGCTGCTCTGCACCATTTGCTGTCCTGTACCTGTGCAGGGGAAGAGGAACGCAGCTAGCAGGCTTGGGCAGGCCCTTGGGCAGCTTGCCTGGGCCAGCATGCACCTGTCAGAGGGTGAGGGGCCTCTACCCATCCTCAGCCGGCGTGCGACGCAGCGCAAGCCTCGGAAGACGGATGACGCTGCGTCAGCGGATGACGTCAGCTCGCAGGCCAGCGCCTCATCTATGACAGAGCAGCGCCACTCGAAGGTGAGTCTCACCTGGTCTTGGGAAGCTTCTGATGCGTCTTCCCCTATCTGTCACAGCTTCTGTGCAGACCATGATAATCTCCAGGCAGGCCCGGTGACTTGATTAGATGCAGTTTCCGAAATGCTAGCAGCAGGGCTCCAGCACGTCAATCCCCGCAGCCTCTGGCTCAATCATGATCTAAATGAACTTCCCATGTTGTTGTTGTCTGCTGCTTTCTGTAAGAACAACACGTTAGTCCTGACCTGAGCTTGCAACATGCAGCATGGCCTGCCCCGAGGAGCATCTGCAACCAGCCTGGCCGAGTCGGAGATGTCAGCAGACGGGCCAGACAGCCATGACGACAGGGACGATGACTCGGAGGCCAGTGACGAGGATGTTGCGGAGTGGGACCCGCAGCCGGGTGACGCACCGCCGCTGGCGCCTGGCGTGAGCAAGCTTGCGGAGGGCGTGCTGGATGCGGACGTGAAGGAAGTGTACAGCCGGCTCCTGGCTGACCAGGTGAAGTCTGCTGCTGGCCTCTCGAGCAAGCCATATTCTAAACACAGGATGAATAGTATATTACTTCCCCGTTCACCTACACTGGCATGGTTGGAGCAAAGGGAGCGCTTGCTAGGCTTTAGATGGTCCACTGTGTTGCAACTGACCTGCAGTGAAGCATGCGCTGGCGTCACGCGTGCCACCTGTCTCATTTACCCCCATAGCAATTGCCTGTGACGTTGTATCTGCTGACGTGCAGAGGTTCTTCAAGACATTCCTGGAAGGGCGCAACGACAAGGAGGTGCGCGTGTCGGAGTGGAGGCAACACCCTGTGGTGGGCCGCCTGCGCGAGGTGTCCTTCGTGTCCGCTGTGAAGCGCACCATGGGCATCAGCCCTCCCTTTGCCCACTGCCACCAGACGCAGCGCTATAGGCATGCGCTCTCCTCTCACACATCCTGGAAGCCAAATTCCTCATACTTTGCATTGCCTGCTTCATCATTGGGCGAAAACCTCATGAACACTTCCCCCCAGGTCCGTTGCACCTAGCACCTGTCCTGAAAGTGACATCTCTACCAAGGGCGGGGTATGTTCTGCAGGGAGGCAGTGGAGGTGTACGCAGGTGTCCTTCACGCAGTGCCACTCTCTCCATACTTGCTCCCCTGTGAAAGGGGGTCCGATGTTGAACGGATTCAGCCAAGGTGTGTGCAATCTGTGCAGGGTGTTTAAGGGCGGGCAGCATGTGGTGTTCGAGTCTTCTCAGACTATGAATGACATCCCCTTTGGCGACCACTTCACTGTGGAGAGCCGCTGGGACTTCTCTGCCCGGCCGCCCCGGGCAGATGGGGCTGCCCAGACCCAGGTATTGCTTTCTAATGACCTTCTGAGCTGCATACACACTGCGCCATATGCTGCCCTAAATCCTGTAAATGACAGATGCACAGAAGTATCCAGCAAGCTGAGTACATTGTGGCATGAATGTTGGTGGCTACACTGGGATCTCAAGGTGTGTTAGATTTCTGATGTGCTCTGGATTGCACACAGGCCGTGAACCATGTCCACATACCCTTTGCAAAGCACACAATGTGGAAGAAGGCCATCATCAAGGGTACCCTGGACAGCTGCCGGGAGGTGCATGAGGACATGGTGAGCCCCCGGTTGCAGCCTCGTGCCACCGCGTAGACCTGCAAGTTGCGCATCACGCTTTGCTATATGTCTCCCAAGTGCTGCGGCTCCGGTGTAGTCTACTGGAGGGTTCATGGCAGGTTCACAGCAGGTTGTCTGGTGGTGTCACTGCAGTGTTATGTTGTGCTGGTGATTGGTCAGCCTGCCACTGAGCTATGAGCATCTTCCATGGGCTGCAGCTGGCGAAAGCGCAGCAGGTGGTGGCTGCTGTGCCTGCTGCGCTCGCGCGCATCCGCTCCTCTCACAGCAATCTGGGCCAGATGCCCCCGCTGAGTGAGGGCGGGGGGACCCCCTTCCGGTCAGCGCCCCCCAAAATAGATGATGGTGACCAGAGCGTGGATGAGATCCTGCAGAAGCTCTCGCCTGAGTACCGCGCTGACGTGGCACGCATGCTCATCAGGAGCGCCTCTAAGGCTTTGCCGGACATCAGGCAAGGGTAGGCACTGCTCCCTCTCTAGCGCAGTATCGCTGCTCCATATGTCTGCGCATGTGCACAGATAGCATGCTGTGCACTGCAGATTGGGCAGCAAAAGGCTCTTGCATCATCACCACACCGCATACAAAGCAGCACCGAGCAAGCCTGACCTGCCCACATCGGTATCACATCGTAGATGGCAGCCTCTGAACGGCATGTGCATGTCACATGCAGATCTAGATCCCTGCCCCGCACTAGAAGCAGCCGCATGAGGACTGCAGACCTGCCCCAGGGCACGAACAGCTCTGCAGCACCTGCGGCAGGCTGGCTGCACAGCTGGGTGGCCTGCCTGGCAGACCCTCTGCCACAGTACATCCTTGTGGGGGCTGTTCTGCTCCTGATCATCCTGCTGCAGGTGCGCCTTCTGCAGAGTCAGCCTACTGACATGCAGTTGTAAGGATGCAGTTTGGGTCATCAAGCTTGTTACTGCTGACATCTGTGCGTATTCGATATGTATGACGGGCAGACGCAGCTCCAGCCATGAGAACGGCACTCGTGATAGTGCAGCTTATACCCAAAGGTCTGGAGGTGTGCGGATTTCCACACCTCAAGGGTGTAGCAGGGCAGGTTGTTTGCGCGTTGCAGCACCCCAAAAGCTTACCAAGGACATGCTTTGCGCAGATGTGCATCCTGTTTGGATGGGGCCCGGGGCAGGGCCGGCAGCGGGCGCCTCAGGAGATGTGGGCGCAGCGGGTGGAGATGATGCAGCTGGAGCTGGGCGCGCTGACTCAGCGCGTCGAGGCGCTCGGCGGGGAGCTGCGCATGGCTGCGCAGCACCTGGCCGCTGCCAGATCAGGCACCCCAGACGCCCAGGGCTGAGTGCAGCAACCTCGTTCCCAGCGTCCAGCCTTGGAGATAGGGGGCCACTGCACAATCATGGGTTCACAAGCTGGGCTTGACGGACCAAAGTTCGCAGCATGCCCAGGCACAGCTGGCAAGGGCGCAGCTTGTGCCCCTTAAGGGAAAGTCAGTCGCAACAGATTAAGTAAAGTCCATAGAGTGCAAAGCCGTACCCATCTGGTGAACTGGACCAGCAACAGAGCTGAAGCAAAAGCCGACCAGCATAGATGTTCCAATACTGCATTACGCACACGTGGAGCACAGCTGACCCTGATGTATGTCCATGGGATGTAGGCCCATGCAAGCATAGGTGTCCTTGCTTCACAGTTGTTCTAGAGAGCAGGTAGAAGCTTGGCTAGAGAGGAGCAAAGCACTCTGTACAGATAGATGTTCAGCTTTCAGAGATTTCAAATTCCTTTTGTTTGCTTTTGTACTTGGCTTTGGAGCGCCAAGGCTAAGTGATGAGGAGCTTCAACCACCACAGCCTGTTGAGGCTGCCCCATGAGATATGTGGTCAGCTGCCAACTGATGACGCAGCCGTCTCGCCTAAAGATAAGGCAGTGCCCTAGGGTCTCTGGTGTTGAGTCTGATGTCTATATGGTGCAGCGCAGACACATTGTCAGGCCTGCAAGGCCTGACAGGCTTCGTGCATTATGATTTGCCCAATGCTCAGATATCTGATATTATCTAGATGGGGCATGAAGCCACATTGTCTTCGAGCTTCTCGAAGGTTTTGATACAGTGTTTCCCAGCCTACTTACAGTCACTAGATGGTAGAAAATACTAAGGACAATCAGTGTGGTCAATCGATGTTAAGTCTGACACCAAGATGCTCTATAGCGCTGCATTGCAATTGGAGCAAGACGCTGGCCTATTATTAAAGAGATAAGATGATCAGAGGTACCCATGCGACAGTCCTACTGATCACAGCATCCTGGCTAAATTGCTGAAGGCTAGTGCATGCTTGTTGCCTCTTGGAGAATCCTCCGCAGTGCTGCTAATCTCACCTTGCACTACGCCCATATTACGATTGGCACATGCGCATCTTGCTGCACACTGCAGCGTTTATCCGTGAGACCTGCTACTCAACTGTGATATGTGCCGTGTTGCAGCAAGATCTCAACTGTCAAAGCCTCTGTCTAGCGAGGAGTGTTCACATGAGTTAGAAGGTCCAGGTGCTTCTGCAACTGGCAACACTGTAGAGATCTCTGCCTCCCCTGTAAGTGACCCGCCCATCAGAAGGGCCTCTTTGGGAGATCTGTGGGGTGATCATCTCCACTAGTCAGCCCCGCGCGACCTTTTGCAGTTTGGTGGCGCCCTTGTAGCTTGGTCTTTCCCACGACCCCACTCAGACCAAAAGGAGGCATGTTGATGTATATGGTCTCGTACTGTCCAGCACTGACCTGCGCAGCATACCTCTGCTATTCAGATGCAGTGCAATCTGAATGCGGCCAAAGGCCTTGTAGATCTGCTGCATGACTTTGAGCATCATTGGAAATAATGACACGTCATGTTGCTGCGTCGCATCCCCCGCGCAGAGTTTCACTCCAGTGGACAAGCTTTGCGCGCACCTTGAAAGTCTCATGGAAGATCCCGAAAGACTTGTTCTGGCGCATGTGGGAGCGCATCTTCACCCATACAGGGAAGTGCTCCTTGGAAGGCGCCCTGCAAATCAGCCGCAACAGTCTCATGACCAGTCACTCAGAGGGTGACATGCCCATTCGCAGAAGAACGCCAAGTGGTGTAGGCATTAGAGGTTGGAGCCTTTACCTGGCATAATCTGTTAGAGAGTCCATGGACCTCCAGTATTGTACCGAGACCAAGGGATTGCTGACGTAACTATGCCCACCAAGGTAGCCGCACTCTGGATGTGCCTGCACTCCGCAACAGCGTTTGCCTCTGTCTGTGCAACCTCAGCTGATATGCAGGACTTGACAGAGCCCTGCTTGTCACGGGCCAGTACATACAGATGGTGTTGCATTGCACACCTGAAGTTCATCCATCATCCTTTTCATGCCGGTAAAGACTGGCCACCAGGCCCTGACGTCCAGCCAATTGTGCACAGCTACACCAATGATGAACACCACAAAGTCCCCAGAGATGTGTGCTGTCGAAGACTCTGCAAGTAGCATAGAACATGCTACCTGTCCACATGCAGTTCCCTTTTTGAAGCCACCGAGTCCTGAAACATATGGAAAGGACCCCTACCTTCAACTAAGCTCATCTCCTTGTCCTTGCTATAACCCTTTTGGGGCACGATGGGTCGGTTGTATCTTGTCAGAGATGTAAGAAACAGCAGACCGACAAATGCCAGTAGGACAGTGGGAACCAGGACAGTAAGGGCTATGGCAGTCCAGAGGGACAGAGGCTCCATTGCGCGCCTGCAGCAGGGATACATCAATCAAGCGTGTGTGATGGCTATAGGAGCTCAAGAACGCGCTGACGCCATGTAAAGTGCTTCGGCAGCTGCCATCGCCGCATATAGAATCGAGTCCGCGACATCAGCGGCTTTGCGGGTGCCAAGCCGGTCGGTGTCTCGAAAGCAGCAGTACAAGAGATAAGCTCCCCACACCTCTCCGGCAGGGGACAACGCTTCGCGATGCTATTCTTTGTGTCTGGTCCGAGATAGAGGTGTGGCTGTCCTACGTGAAGCCTTCGCAACAGGCCGCCAAAGGGCTTCAACGCCTGCTCCCACAAGATTCAATCCCCCGACCTGTGCTTCCGCCTGATGATATTCTGACGGAGATAAGTTCGTGACGTACTTGGCGTCCCTGAGGTGTACGTGATCCTCCATTGATGTTTACGTGATCACTCATCCTCCACCCCAACGATTGACCCTGCGATGCTGCTGGGTCTGCTTTATACGCACTCGCAGATTGCCTCGGGAACAGCCAGAAGTTGTTGCACCATTGCCATCCCTGAGCTGGTGTCTAGATGTACAGCTATCAGCTCATATGCAAGCCGTATCAGCTCTGTAGGGCATCAAGCTGGTTTGGATGTTATCTCTTGTACTCTGTGGTGTGGGGCTTGAAGCCCCCACCTCCTTGCCTGGCTGCTGCTGGAGGCTTCAGAGTGATCGGCTTTGGCACACTTCCATGCATTCTTTGCGCATTGCCTGGTCTGCCAGGGGCCGGCAGGGTGATAGGTTTGGGCCCTGATTGCCTCCGTTGGCCCTGCTCTGTAGAGTCCCTGCCTATGCCTAGAGCTTCACCACCAAAGGAATCTACGGGAAGATGACCACTGGCCGACTGAGGCAGGAAGGCCTGATCTGTATGCGCTGCTGATGCCCCTGTCTGCCTGGTGTGAGGCCTGGCTGAAGGCGCTGCATGCTGCCTGCCTGCTGAAGGGTGCTGGATGCGATTTGCGCTCCGCAAACTAGCTGAGGGAAAGTCGTTCTTGAACTGCTTTGCGCTCTCAGATGGCTCGACGGAGTCCAGACCTGGTATGGCCACCTCTGCTGTGCTATCATGCGCCTTCAGCCTGTCACCCTTTGTAGGCTTTGCTGCACCGTTATCTGCATCAGCAAGCATGAGAGAGTCGTCATCTAGCAGCCGCTGTTCTGGCGCATCCAGCACTGCCTCTTCTGGCGCTTCAGGATGTTCGCCATCCTCCAGTTCATCTTCTGCCTGCTTTGCCTGCTTTCCCGGCGCTGAGGAGTACAACAGCGCCTCATCAGCATCCAGATCACTGAGCTGGGTGGCGAGCCTGCTCGGAGACGGCCCCTGGTCTGTGTCAGTGTTTGCATCATCCAGTCCTGGCAGATGGTCCATCCCAGCTTGCTCAGTCTGTTGCACGGCTGAGCTTGGGGGTGGCCTTTGCTCCTGCAATGTGCGCTGCAGATGGGGTCCCCCCGCGGCCAGCCGGGGGTCTTGTGGGCGATCAGGCCTTGTGCCGTGATTGCTGCTGTCCACAGACGGGCTTCCCGCAGATGCCGCAGAGGCGGAGGCTGCTCCCATGCCTGGCGGCTGCAACGTCTGGCTCTTTCTGGGATCCTGTGGCTGACCCTGCTGCCTGCTGGCTGACGAGGCAGGAAGGACCATGGCGTCGTGTGTGCGGGCCCTCCTGGGATCCTGCGGAGGGCCCTGCTGCGCTGTGCCAGCCGCCAAAGACGCTGATATGGATGGACCTGCTGCTGGATCTGACGCAGCACCCCTGCGGGGTTCCTGCAGCGGCTCCAGCTGCGCTGCGTCATCTGACATGGTCGCTGATGAGGGCGAATCAGCTGCGTCACCGCCGGCAGGCTGGTGTGTGACATCTACAATGTCTTCGAGATTCAGCTCTGCATAATGCTGTCCCGGGTTGGTGGCAGGCGCCTGGATAGGGTGTGTGATTTCCACAAAGGGCTTCATGTCCGGGAACAGACGGCTGCAGGACAGAAAAGTATAACTTCGCCTGGCGCAGAATGAGTGGATTCTGGACCCAAGCATAAAGTGTGTGCACTCCCGTATAATGATTATACTGCAGCACTCACATGCACAGAGCAGGAAACAGGCATGGACGGTGCTTCATGTCCTGTCAGGCTCACTTGGAACAGTACTGCCGACAAGCATTGTTTGAAAGTAAGTGCGCACCTGGCAACGGCGTCAGGTACAATCTTGACCCGTCTCTCTGCATCCTCCAGCAGAGCTGCCCACACAGGGCTCCTCTGCAGTGTGGCAGCGCTCCCCAAAACCCACAGTGCCTGCACACATGCTAATCCTAAGTGACGGCTTTTCCCTGTCCACTCACCCTTTGTCGTTTTGCATGTGTTCTTGCTTAGTACTGGTATGAGCATAAGGGTCCACTTCAGCACCTGCTCCTGAACTTAAATATCTGAAATATGTCATGGGGTTGCATGGGGCAAGGCACTGAGTGTGTAGCCCTTGAGGTCTCTGACCATGCAAGCAGTTAGCAGCAGGCATCGCACCCTCTTGGCACGTGTGATGGCCACGTTCATGCGCCGCACGTCCGCCAGGAAGCCCACGCCCGTCCTGCCCTCAGATGCTCGGACGCAGGACAGGATGATGACATCCAACTGCTTCCCCTGAAAGCTGTCCACTGTCTCTATCATCACCTGCAGCAGCGCTGTAGTAAGAGTGCTGTCTGGGACCTGCACATCCCTAAACAACCAGTCTACAGATAAGGCTGTGGTGCCAGCTGCTTCCGCGTGAGCATTGATTGATGTTTTAAACACACCTGCAGCAGTGCCCTGGTGAGAACATGGGCCTGTGTCTGTTAGGGTGAAGCTCACCTAGTCAAGGCTGGAAGGAGAAGAGCTCCCGCAGACGTGCCTTCTGCATTCCGCAAAACTTGCAGCAAGACACGCAATGGCAGTGAGGAGCAGTAGTGCAGATACCTTGCTGGCTGCAACAGGCCCCGCCATGCGCTCAAAGGTCTCCCGCAGGCAGGCCTTCTGCTGTCGATAGGGCGTCACCACTCCCACCTCGTACTCGGGCACCTGCTGCCCGCGCTGCCGGGCAGCCTGGCAGAATGCCATGAGCTCCAGGAACAGCCCTGCCGCCACATCTGCCTCCGCCTGCAGGCAAGGAGACCCATCTCAGTAATTTAATGGCAGTTTCTGCAAAGTCAACATCGCCACCGTTTGCCAGCTAGGCAGCCCCTGGAGGGGGTCTGCCTGGGCTTGCGGGCATGTGGTCCAGTACCTGTGGCATGCGTGGTCCAGTACCTGCTGCTCTCAATGAGTAAGGCTTTAGTGCCTGTAGCTTGTGAGCACCTGGCGTATTTTGCAAAAGAGGAGCAGGGTGTTAGGGCCACCTGGTTCCTGAGGGACCCGCCGCCTGTGCCCCCGCGCTGCTCGCGGCCATGGCTGACGTCGAAGAAGACGTACGGCTTCAGCAGGGGCTGCTCGTAGAAGACGGGGTCAGGCGCCTCGCGCACAGACTGCCTGCACCCACAACAAAGGCCCACTCAGCATATGCTTTACAGCGACTGCCTTCATTGTGGGCACCCCTATGACTGCCTCCTTCCAATGATGGCAGAGGCCTCATGCCGTGCAGAGTGGTAGGCAGACATGGCGGGTCTCGTGTTGCTGGATCTCTGTCTGGAGATCAAGATTCACACTTGGACCCCCAGTCAACAACACAGTAAGCATGAGGATATGGTCCGTGGATCCAAAGCGTGTGGGATGAGCATCCAGGTGTCAGCTCACCCATCTTCTAGGCGGCCCCCATAGAAGTGGTTGGAGGGGAACATGCGGATCTCCGGGTGCATGCGGTACTGCACGCTCAGCACCTTCACCGGGCAGCCCCCCTTCTGCAGCCGCTCGAACAGGGAGCGCTCCAGCTGCAGCTCTTTGCCGCGCTGGGACTTCACTGTGGCGGGCAGCTGCTGCGGGTCCCCTACCAGCACAGCTCTGCGCAGCACCATGCATTGTCTTGGGCAAGCCAGAATAACATTTTGAAGGGGACTTTGCAAATTGACATGTGACAGCTCTCAGCATTGTAGGCTTGTCTGACAATGTAAAGCCCTTCTGCATAAGACTGTCTGCAAGCACTCACATCATATCGCAGAAATGGTGAGGGTATACTCATAGCAGGGGAAGATGGGCATATGGTTGAGGTTGACAGGAAGTGCCTACCTCTTGCTGCCAAAGGTGAGAGGCTGCAGGGCGGCAATCTCAGAGGCCTGGGCGGCCTCATCGATGAGCACCGTCTCAAAGGCGTTGGGTGGTAGCCGCTGGAACACTCTGCGGCCTGTGCTGGACAGCGTTGTGAACACCATTTCGGCCTCCATCACGAAAGACAGCTCCAGCTCTGTCTCCACCTGCATGTGGGGGCAATGTGTCACTCTCGTGACAGGGCACGTCTGCACAATATGAGGAAAAAATTGCTTAGTACCATGGCATCAATCAGACACACAGGCCTACAGAGACAGTTTGCCACCTGTCCTCTGTAGTGGATCAGAGAGGCATCCATCAAAGGACAGGTTGGCTATGTCCCCGCCCGCATGTGAACCTCTTGATGCCGCGACGATGAGAGGCAGTAGTATTATCTAAGTTTTCCACCCCAAATAGAACATCAGCATGAGCTGCAACATCACATGAGGACAAGAAGATTCTTTGAGCAGGCCTGTAGGGAATGCCAGAGGAGCGTACATGGAATCTGTTGGTGCTGGGGTCCTGGTAGACGATGCCCTGCACCATCTCGTAGCGCTGGATCTCCACAATCTCCTTGTCCCTCCTCTCATGCAGCCGCGCCAGCTCGCTCGCCCACCTGTGCACCTCCGCCTGCATAGGCACATCCAGGATGACCTACCTTGTGCACCTGGCATTGATGGGTGAGCGAGAGTGATCATGTGAAAGCTGAAGCTGCAACCTGCTCATATGCGCACACCTATGCGGCCTGTGCATTAGGTCCTCACATCCTTAGGCACATCTCGAGGCACCTGGACGATGGCTGCTATGCCAAACTGGCAAATGGGATCCCAGTCATGCTGAATGCACCCAGACCATGTACACCGGAAAATGTGACACTGACCTGATCTTGGGTGTCCCCCAGCCGTGTGACAATCTCTGCAATGGTCCGGCTGAGTTGGGTTGCTGCTCGAATGTGCTGGTTCATCCTCTGGCTGTGCACCTCCGGGTGCACGTAGGTGTACTGCCTGATCAGGCCGTCCACCCACACATCCTTGGCCCTCTGAGCGAGGGGCGCCTCCTCAGACCCTATGCGCACCACATTTGGCCTGTAGGGCTTTCCCTGCACAGGCACGAGTGTTTTTTAAGGTAGGCTAAGGTCTCCAATGTCACACAGGCAATGCAGGACGCTACATGTACGCTGGCACACCCACTTGCCATGCTCTGGGACACGTATATAGAGAACATGAAGATGAGATACATGATGTGTATTATGAATGGCAAGCTTGTCGAGATCATGCACCTGGACATCATGGAAGCCATCTGTCATGATACGCTGGAGCAGCTCATCGGCGGCGGCGTTTGAAGGTGCACAGATGAGGATGCGCGGCTTTGGCGCCACATTGGGGAGGCTGCGCATCCCACACACAGCATGAGCTTCGTTGCACAGGCTTGATTGCCTTCATTACATATCTCCTGACATGGGGACTATAGCATGACCAAACTCACACATGCTGAAATATAGCCCAGTGTAGCTGGGAGGCATATGTTGGCAGAAAACTCACTTGCGGTCCAGGGCCAGCCGGAGACTCTCCTGGGCCATGCCAGGGTCGCTGAGGGTGGCAACCAGGGAGTCATAGTAGCGCTGGTAGTGCACCAGGTGCCACACGTTGAGCACGCCCTTCACTGTGTGCGTCTTGCCCGTGCCCGGCGGGCCCTGGACGAGCAGGAAGGGCAGCGTCTCTGGACCAGCAGGCGCATCGGGCACAGTCGCTGCTCCCAGATGGCAAGCTGCCGCCTGCAAGGCTAGCAGAAGAATCTCAGCATGCTCGGCACTGCTTCTATAGCCTGATATCTCGTTACTCCTCCAAAGCATGAAGTATGGCCCTGTGATGTTCTGCTGAAAGCCTGTAGATCAGGTCTTCTGATCCATGGTCACCAGCTGTGTATGACCATGCTGATGTTTGAGCGCCTGAGCAGACTCACACCTCAATGGCGCCCAGCTGCGTGTAGTCATACTGGGACCACAGGTAGTCGATGAAGGTCTTCTCAGCAACTTCGCGTGGCCACATGCGCCGGATGGCCTCTGGCTTCAGATTCTCCTCGCACGCCCTCAGCCGCTCTGGCTGCAAAATGCTGTTTGCCAGCTGCAGGGGAGAGGTCCGGCTTCAGACACAGTGGACATGGAAAGCAGCTTGCTGCTCTAGATTGCCTGCAGACTTCTAGAAAGCCATGCCCCAGCAATAGCATGCGGTATACCAAACATATGGTGAATTCTTGATGGATCCTGTAGGGCATTACCGGGAATGTCTTGAGTCTATGCAGGATGTTGAACTCCCGGGCCTGGGTGATCAGAGGCGAGAGTGACACGGCCCACCAACCCTCTGCATTCGCCCGCAGCGCATCAATCGCCTGCATTCAGCAGGCGTCAGTCTGAGGTATCAGTTGAGAACTGCCACAACAGGTGAGAGCATCTAAGGAAGCGCACAAGGTGCGCACCCAACCTCAACATAGCACATGCGTGATCCAACACTGCCAAAAAGGACGATGCCCTGATGGGAGTGCTGAGTGCACTGCAGGGAATCCAATGCTCTGGCATTCTGCATCAGAGCATGGTCCTCCTTGTGAAGGAGGCATGAGCATCCTTACCCTGCAACACGGACCGCCTTGTGCTTGCTCGGCATGGGCTGGGCAGCAAGGATGCATGGCCAGGACAATGCTTCCTCTGTTCTCATGCCTCTGCAATCCCATCCGGACCACGCCTATGTGCAGACATTACTCTGTCAAGATCTTGCAGGGTTCTGCAACATGGCTGACGTGATCACAGAGCACGGTCAAGCTGAGTGGCAGAATGACTTGCAGGCATGAAAAGCATCACAGCGGGCCAAATAAGCTTCAGTAAATGGCGCATGCGGAGGATCTGCCTCACCTGCAATGACATGCAGGGCGTCCGTGAATCCTCTACCACCTTGCTGGAAAGCCCCAGGTCCAAGGGAGCCATTCGCAGCGCCTATTCTGCTCAATGGCAATAAGCAGGGCTGTCAGTCAACATTTCATTTCTCAACATCATAAGGTGCATGTGATGCTGGCGCCCGTACACATTCCTCCACCCAGATAGAGCTGCTCCAATGTATGCGCTATGGTCCTGATCACAGGGAAGAAACATCATTGGAGAATTCTGCTGTAGCCGTGCATAAGGCATGAGAGATAAACCTGAGACAGGATCGGCCTGCACCTGTTCTGTGTGTTGTTCGGCAAAGCTGGAGCTGCCGACAGCTCTGGCATTCTGCTCACGCTCCCTTGCTGAGCATCTGGTTGCAGAACACCTGGTATCTGGCCATCCTCCTCATTGTGTGCTGCAACACACAGGTATACAGTCATGTAAATGCACGGAATCTTATTTAAGCGCTTCCACGCATCTCCGTACCTACACCTTGCCCCATGCTGGATGCGAAGCTGAATGGGCTGCAATGTCGTGATATGAAAGAGTAGCCTCACCTGGCATTGGAGAGGGGGAACGGCTGTGCGATGCATGCGCTGCGTCTTGCTGTTGAAGGCTGGCCTGGCCGAGTGAGGATGCAGCTGCCAGGCCCCTCTGGAGCCAGTTCTGGACCTGCCTGGCTGGCGGCTTCTGTGAGGTGAGGATGAGGATGGAGCCTGTCTGCAGGTCCCTCTGCTGAGGCATGTAGTAATTGCCACTCTTGGGGAGGACTGTGGCTGTCACCCAGCCTTTTGCCTGCTCCTCCAGGCTGCAGCAGACACAACCTATAAGCAGTACTGAAGACATGTACAGGTCAAGGCTTGGCATATACTCAGCGCATGCCTCTTCAGGCAGGCATCTGAGGTCGCTGGTGGCAGCATGTCAAAATCATGAGGCAAAAGTGCATCATGGTGGGATGTCTCTGGGCAGGAGGTGGCTACTCAGGTGACTATTATGTGGACGACACAGCCGTGATGAGCAGTTGTCTGGCAATTGCTCATACGCAGGGCTCAATGTCTAGGGCGCACTGTGAAGCACCCATACCTGCCAATTTGGGCAGCCCAGACCCGTGCCCTGGGCCCTTCACAGGCCTCAGCCCAGTCTCCAAGCAGCGATTCTCGGGCCTCCTCAAACAGCAGCGGCTCGAAGGTGTTCAGATAGGCGTCCGCGCTGGGGAATGACAGGGGCACCACTTCGGGCAGGTTGTCATTCCTCTCCTTGCACTCTTTGTGCCAGAGCTGCCCGCTCAGCACATGAGCCTCCAGCCTGCATGGGCAGCATCCTGGTAAGACGCTGGGCAGCTGGGCACAACGCTCTGCCTCACTGGTACACTATCAGTGCTGACGCTGGTTTATCAAGAACCAATCATGTCAGTGCTGCCGTGAGGTGTCTAATTTTCCGGCATTCTGACAGTGCATTTTGATGACGGTCCTGGCTGATGCCAATATCTGCTCAGGCACTGGGACTAATGTGCCGAGGTAAGGCACCTTTCGATGCCAGGATCTCCAGATAAGGGCTTGGGCCGCTCAGGCGGTCCCTGGGCTGCCCCATTCGCCCGCGATTGAGGACGCTTGAAGTTCTTGTCCGGCTTCCCAGGCACCTTCTTCAGAGGCAGCAGGGCCGGCTGCACAAGGCAAAGTCCACCCTTAGAATTGCTGCTGTGAGTATCTAGGCAAGCCAGCCACTGGCAGTCCATAGGGTTTCTACACCTGCCCTGAGGAGGGTGTCAGTACAAGTTCTTGGAGGTCCATCTACGCACCATCTTGTTAATGGACTTTCTGCTCTCTGCAATGTGAGAGCTGACAGCATGTGACAGGACCATGAGGGTGTCTGTGGCATCCCAGCATGATGCCATACGACTGAGTATGAGACGCCCTGAAATGTACATTGCAAACGCCAGACCCTACCTGCGCCGGTGGCGCCTCGGCATGTGGCGCTTCACTCTCATCATCTGAGCGCGCCCGCTTGCTACCCCTGCCCGTTGCCCTGGGCCTGCTCGCTCCTGGGCGCGGGGCCCTCAGCTGAGGGCTGATGGGCTGAACTTGACGCTTCCCAGCGGGATGCTTTCCCTTGGGCCCATCCATGCTAGCTTGTCTTCAGATGCATCCTGCATGTCACCCAGGTACTGGACATCTGCTAAATTACTGCCTTCATATCCTGTATTGGGCGCCATAGCCCGACGGCAGGGCGGACATCTGCCCGGCAAACTGGGTGGTGATGCCAGTAGCGCATGCAGGCTGGGCAGTATGGTGTCCACTGAGCTAGATCACATACAGCAAAAGGACGTCGGGATGACACGCCTAAATGCTATCACAGGGCTGTAATTTACGCTATGGGTAGCACTGGGCTTTGCAAAATAATGTGCCAGGCATGGCAGCACTGCTGGGAGTAACCTTGGATGACATCAAGCACAAATGCAGCCGGGTTCATTGACAGCAAAGGTACGTAACGTGCCTGACCGAGATCCTGGAGCCCCTAAAGGACGCAGGGGCGTGCTCTTACACAGACATGCCTGCTGTAGGCAGTGTGTTGGACAAGCAAATGGCATTTGATGCCGATCATGCAAAGATTTCAGCTCAACATACTTACATGCAAATTTCCGCGTGGTCTGGCTGAGTTGAGGCCGTCATTGTGCATCCCCTGGCTGAAGAGAAGGGCCCATGAGCGGGATTGCAAAATACACACCCAAGCCTTGTCCTGCTCAGCTGCACTCTGATGGTACCGTACCGCATTTTGTAGCGATCCTATACCTTGGAGCAAATGGTGGCAGCGTTTGCCTCGATATTGCCATTGTGCCTAAGCTGTGCCAGGGTGGATTGCGACAACGGCACGTGATCAGAGGAGCCCTTGTCGATCAGAGGACAGGCCTATTTCCCAAGCTAGTACAAGCAATCCTTTGCCCTCAACGTCGTGCTATCTTCAGACACTGTAGCGGACAGACATCGACCAGGATGGACGGCTTCTTCAAGAAGGCAGCTGCACAGGTCAGCAGGGACATTCCCCTCTCGAATCGGAGTTCCGACAACCAAACTTGCTGCATGCAAGCATTGACTTACGCAATTGAAACGATAAGGGCCCTTGGGGGCAAGGAAATCCGCTTGGCTGGCTCAGCACGACCGGTGGCCTAGGTCGATCTCGACAGTTGGTCATTGCGCATTTTGCGGCTTTGTATGCTACTGCTATGGACATGCAAGCCAATCTTAGCTGGAACAACGCACTGGGGGTCCTGTGCATTGAGGACATGCCTGTGTGATAAGTATCTAGGGTTTATTGTCAGGAGGTTCCTTGGGGTATGTGCGCGCTCAGCAAGGCGTGCGAAGACGCCAGGGCAATGTCGGCAGTCGGTGGTGTACATGCCAGGACCTGGGACACGAGGGGATGTGAGTGGCGAGGCAGGCAGCTGCATGGCAGCGGGTAAAGACCTTGAAGCCACACGTGGTTCTCGTGCCTGCAGATAAACGCAGAGGCGGAAAAGCTCGCCACAACAGCAGACGCAAAGATCGGACACGGAGCAGGTCAGCTGCTTACCTCTTCGTGCAGACGAAGTGCTCGTGCTGCCTGGCTGTGCTGAGGTGAAAGCCCTTGCATTATGTATGTACAGGTCTTCGATTGCGAGCTCTGCATACCCGTGCAGGTGATCAGGTGAAAAAGTACGGAGCTGAGGCCGCAGAAAAGATCTCCAACATGAACGCCCAGCAGGAGAAGAAGGAGGGAGACAGCGACCTCACCAAGCTTCAGAAGGAGGTGGCATCTCCACCCATTCTTGCAGGGCCCATCCTGTAGAGACTTCTTATCAAGTGATGAAAGCATGATGCGCTCTGAAGGGTGTATGTGGCATGGCATCACTGCACTTACCTCAGGCACCTGTTCTCTTGCATGTCAAAGCCAGTTTGACCCTAGCACCCATAGAAATGCTGTTGCTCAGCGCTGCGTTGGCCAGGTGTATACATTTCTGCGTGCACAGAGGCAGCTGTGCTTTGGGAAGCATACTTAGTAGGAAAGTAGCACGAGCACCCCCAATCGTTTATGTCACTCTATTGAGTCTGCGCCAGTCTTCAGCAATGCAGCGATGCTGTCAGGAAGCGCTTTCAGCACAAACAGTCTGGGATCTTACAAGGCGGCTCAACAAAATTTAGGTTGTCCGGGCGAGCTGCTCGATGGTTACCAGCACCGTATCAGGACTATCCCAGCTATTGGCATTATGTTCTCCAAGCTATGTACACACATAGCGCTCTCAGCGCGATCTTCAAGCAAATCAATCAGCTTCTCAGGACAAAGAAGTGGTCGCATTTTCCTGTTTAGGATACCTGATCAGCTTCTCGACTCTTTAATGGGGGTGCTAATGATGTCAAAGGGCATACTTAGTAGGATATGGTCTCACATTTGACATCGAGAGCTGCTGCAGGGAGGAGTTCCTCAGACAGACATCCCCAATGTGACAACGGGCAACAAGGCCGCAGTACCAGAGTCTGCCAACCCTGTCACTGTGAGCTGCACTCCTCATGCATTTGCCTTCCATACCTCAGCCCTGCTCTGCTTGTGCATCAGAGTAGTTCGCCCTGAAGCGCGTAGGCCTCAGCAACGCGCAAAGCCCTGCTCCCTGTTCTCAGTGGTCGCACTGTTGCAGCGCATCAGCTAGATGCGACTGGCAGTTGAAGCGCACGACGCGTTTCATGCTGGCAGTAGCATCCATGAACAAGGCTGGGTGCTAGCATGGTTTCTGTAGCAACCATGCTGCTCTGTATCTGGCCTGAGGATGGCAGTCTGTGTGAAGTTTCTAAGCTTAGGCAGGGTACTGTGCGTGTCGCTCATGCCATGCATTCCTCATGAGGCATTGCTGCATGCAGATGGGCACAGTGACCAAGATCCCGGGCAACAAGCCTGACATTGCCACAAACAACCCGGTGGCAGACAACTCTGGAGGCTCAGCCAAGCCAGAGGAGGCTAAGTAAAATGCATCAGCATGCATATGGATTGGTCATGCTCTGCGGATGCCCGCAGCGATCAGAGGGAACTTGGCCTGTGCGGTATATTGAGCAACACTTTGTTCTGAATCCCAGTCTGCGCTGCACATGCTAAAGTTGACATGGATTGCTGCAACATCTGGGTACCCTGTAAGGTCAGAATGGCATGTGGCCGGTGCACTTGATTGTCCTGGTTGGATCTGCTTCATCGGACAGCACACAGCAATGACACTGAAGCACCTGGCTCATCATGACATTGTGATCACCCTTCGTAATATTGCTTGCTCCCTTGCTTGCTGGACACAAGCTTGAGATCAGAACTCGTTCAGTCACCCCAGGCTGATCATGTTATCGACTCTGAGAAACCATATAATCAGTGCTGAGACATTCAGTGCCAGTATGTAGATCAGATCAGATCATATCTCTTCCAGCCACACCAGGCTGATCAGATGTGTAAACGCTCAGGCACCTCGGGAAGCTGGTGATGGGCACATCGGGCAGCCCACAGTCAACCGCAGTCAGCTGCACATATAGGCGCCTATATGCCGGCTGTCAAACACTCCTACAGTCATTCCAGAAATCGTTTTGTTGCGTCTTTGCGGCAGCAAATGCACGATGCCACCTGCAAAGAGGTCTACGAAGGCGAATTTCATGTCCCTTCCTGAGGATGTTTAATGCAACATAGGCTACAGGCTCAATGATCGGGACGTGTGCAGCATGGAACTTACAAGCAAGAGAATTTACAACGCTTTACTGAGACCCAGTCGTGACGCGCCCTGCAAGAGGTGGCTCTTTCTTGGAGTGAAGTTTGGAAGAAAGACACCCAGTCCAGAGGGCTACAGGTCGGTGACAAGCTCACACATACTTTGTAGCACATTAACGTCTCATCGGGCTGCATTTGAAGCCTTTCAAGGGGCTTTCTGCCAAACCGAGTGCCATGAGCATCTGCCTCACTGAGGCAGATGGTCTGCAGAGGGCTTCAGAAGCGGATGTTCAGATACAGCAATATCGTGTGCGACTTCTGTAATGCACTGCTTGACGAGACCCTTGACCCCAATGCGCGGGCTGCAACTTATGCTGTGCCACCTCTGCTGCCTTCCTTGCTGGAAGCCTGTGCCCCCTCCGCTGAGCTCTCCCTCACTGTCAGGCCCTATGAAGGCGAGCTACCTGCCCTTGGCAGATTCACTTGAGTTGCCAGTTGCAACATACAGTGTGAGGGGCTTCACGATACAAGCGAGATCATTCCCCCTCTCGTAGACCACGGTGCTATCCTGTAGAGAAAGGAGCGTGCATGCATTTGTCCTGATCTACCACACAATGCCTTGTATCTGCCTCTTTGCTGACCTCAATGATATCTTCTCCACTCTACGAAGCTTTGGGAAGCACCTCTGATGTAGTGCCATGTTGATCGATTCTGAAGATTGAGTGATTGCCCACCATAATACGCAACACCTTTGAAGCCGAGAGCCTGGGCTGCAGCGAAGGACAGCAAGATACCAGTGTTGACTTTTGCCAACAGCTGCGGCTTATGCTGGCATGATTTGCGGATCAAAGGCCGATGATGGTACAGTACTCAGGTCTGCGTGAACGGCCGCAGATTGAGCCACAATGTGCTGTTTGTCGAACCTGGTCACAGAAGTTCGAATTGCTAAATCTTGTATTCCAGTAGGCGGGCAGGTGGGGCAAAGCGGGCAGCCCTTACCGCCAGCCTTTGCAAGAGTCTGTCATGCCCGCGAAGGACCTTGAAAGGGTATATGTGCCGCAATCTGAGCACGATGCATGCTGCAATGGAGCTTTGTGCACCAAACATAACGTCCCTGCCTGAGGACCTTTTGTCCAACACGAGCTCCTGGCTCAATGAGAAGGAGCTATTTAGCATGGCTCGCGCCTGTAAGAAACTTTCCATTGTCCTACTGAAACCTGGCCGGGCTGGACCGCGCGAGAGGCGTCTCTGCCTATGGACATTCTTCGGACGAAAGCCACCCAGTCCAGAGGCTTCCAGGTCAATCACTGGATTTATAAGTTGATAAATCTAGGGACTGTATCTTGAGCATGTCGGTGCGCGCATCTCGCAGATATAGCAGTCATAGACACTGATAAAGATGATGCTCTGCAGATGGCTTCAGAAGCACGTACCGAGACTCTCTGAGATACAACGTCATAGAGTCCGAGTTCTGCGATGCCCTGCTTGATGGTAGCTCGCACCCCGCCGAAAAGGGGACCAGAGCTTGTGAAGTGTCGCCTCTGCTGCCTTCCCTTCTGGCCGCCTGTACCTCTTCAGCTAAGCTCATCCTGATTGTATATCCAATCCAAGGCAAGCCAGCTGAGGTTCATAGTATAAGGGCAGCTATGCACCCGCTCCACGAATCCCTGAGGAATCTTCTCTACAAGTGATTATGCATATGGATGTTCTTCCTGGCCGGGATGGCTCGGTGCTTGCAAATTTTGCTCAAATCTAGTTGTTGTCTTCAGCCATGCTGAGACACTCCTGTTTGCAGGTGAAAGGTTTCTCGCAGTGGGCTCAGGTGACAAGCCCCTGCGTGCCAACCCTGAGCTGCTCTCCTTCTCGGCAAACCTGAGGCAGCATTTGACAGAGTTGACCATGTGGATGGATAATAGCAAAGGCATACCCCGACGCCTGGGGGCACTAGGCAAGCTTACAAAGCCTCGTAGTCACCTGTGATGAGGAGGACATAGAGTCCGGGCTGTTCCACGATTTGTCAGGGCAAAGGCTTGTCTTCAAGCTGCCAGAGCTGACCTCCTTACACTTGGAGGGCCTTTGGCACGGGGAGGTTGTCTTGTCGTGCCCCAGGCTGGCTAAGGCGCGATTTCAGAATCTCCATACTATGTGCATAGAGCTGGAGGATGCTGTTTTAACCAGCCTAAGCCTAAGCACAAGCCAAAGTATTGAGTTTGCCATAGGATTGCCCAAGAAGTTGCTTCAGCATCTTACATACCTGTCTATCGAATGTTGGAATGTGTTGGGTCGGCACATCATGGATGATGTAGCCCATATGACGCGTCTTGAATATCTCTACTACTGGGACTTCCTTGCATCTGACATGCCAAAGCGCTTTCCTGGGAGTCTCTACTATATTAACCTGCGTCCTTTCGAATGGCCCATGGCATGGTGTGTTAATCTCCGTGAAACATTGAGGAAGCTTCCTCGGCTGAGACAACTCTTTGTTTGCAATCAACGCATCCTATGAAGCTGCTGACGTCACAGCTGAGCTTGTTCCCGTATGAAGCCTCCTAGACGTGCAACTGGACCCTATGGCACATGCCACAGTGTATAGACTAAAAGCACACGAAGCAAAAGGGTACTTGATCTGCTAGGCAACAATGTAAAGTATGCATGACCTGAATGCAATTAAGGATGGATCGTCTTCGGGTATCTATGGGCTTGGAGCAGGATTCTATAGAAGGCACACCAAGCTATTGACAATTGTCACAGGTGGTAGATCCACAAGGCTCGTGTGCGGACTTTCTCAAGGACATTGTGCACATTCCGCACCTTTCCAAGCGGTAGAGCGGGTTGATTGCTCTACTGTACCTTAGGCTTCTCATTTGCAGTGCATACCCCCGTGGGGTTGACCCTTGGGGCTTTAATGGAGAGTATTTGCAAAGCTGCAGGATCCGGCTCACCAAATTTGCAAGTCAATTAACCATACATGTGTGTGTTTCCTTACATGTCTCCTCGCAACAAATAGCATCTCACTTCTGCGACGGCTTATTTGTTACGCCCAAGCTCAGGCTTGTTGACAAGCCTCTTGTTATAACTAATTAGTAATATTGAGGGCATGAGAATCGTTGACATACAGCAGAAAAAGCGCATTTTGTCTCAGTCACGCACCCTACAGCATTGCGCCGTAATGAAGGGATGCGCATATGCATATAGTTGGCATGCTCCATGTTCAAGCATATTAGGCCTTGTATCTGCTTCTTCTGCAGACCTCAACTCCTTCATCCTCACTCCATCTGATCTTCAGCTTTGATGTATTCATTTATGATACCTTTAGACATGCTGATAATATAATTTGTGAGCACTGCCTTCCATAACACGTACCACTGTCAAGACCCGAGACCCTTGCAGCCCTGCTGCATCAATTCAACACGAGACACTACTGACGCTCCTGCCAACACTTCTTATTGCGTATGTTGCTGGCCGAGGCGCATGACATGGAGATTGCCAGGTGTAAACCACCTCAACGAGAGCGCTTGCAGCCCTGGAGAGAGCAAGCATGACCAGCTTATACAGCAGCACATGCTAGTGGCAGGGCATGGGCGCGCCGTCAGCGCCTCTTTGGCAGGCGTTCATGGAGCGCCCTCCGTCTGCCGCTGTCCATCTGGTGAAGACATATCATCTAGACACCTTGCAGCGCCTGAAAAATGGGCTAGATCTGTTTTTGAAGGTCCAAGATGCCAGCAATGTGGCTCATGTCCGCCGCTGGCGCTTCTTGCTGCGCGCAACCTCACTGCCCTCCTGCTGCTTTGCTGCTGCGCCGTGCCACACTGACACGATGGCGTCGTCGCTAGCTGTCACGTAGTGGGCTGCATGCGCACTTGGCCACAGGATGGCTCTGACCACCTGCACAGCATGCCATGTAGGGTGCTCATCTTACTTCAATTCGGCATACCTATTCAGGCTGCAAACGCACCCCCAGCTTGAGCATTGATAGGATGGACAGCTCTGTCAAGAGGCAGGGTCTGAGCTTGTTCAGCAACACACTTTTCAGCAACCTTGGCCATTTGCAGGCGACGTAAAAGCAGGAATCTTCACTAGGGTGATCTTGTCTGGTCAGCAGAATGGGCTCACATCACTATGGGCACCCTTCAGCGCCAGCTCAGGCGTGTAGGTTGGCATTGACCCTGGCGCATCCGGCTCATCCACCCTGAAGATGGCCACATCCCCTGTCTCTGATGTGCTGGCCAGCCTCAAGCCTCCTGGACACACCCAGCCCAAGCTCTCAGCAATGTACATCACCAGGTATGACTTTCGGTCACAGCAGCCATCAACATAGTCACTCACACAGCAGCACATGAAGTTCTCTCACAGTACATTCAAGAGAAAGTTTGTCGCCTCAGCAGGGGTGGAGTTGGGGTACAACACCCCACTCTGACATTGTCATCAGCAATCCACCATAATCAGGTTTTACCGATTGGGGGATATATGTGAGCGGGACAGTACCTTCAGCAGAGCTCATGCTGACCAGCGAATGGGGCTCAGGCTGCCCGGCCAAGCCTTCCTGACTCGCTGCTAGAGACTTCCTGACATCCTCGTCATCACAGAAGGTCCCCTCGCCACCTGCACGCATGTAAAGGGAGAGTCAGTGACAGCACACACATGTCACTCAGCACCAGCGCTCAATTTACATAGGAATTACGCACAGGTAAGTGCTGGCAATCTGCCACTACAACCCCGCGGGCGGCAAGTTTCAGCAATTGTTTCAGCAATTTGCAAAAGATTCAGCTTTGTTGCTTCCCTTTTAGGGCTGCGCAGGGTGAATGCAGAGGGTGAGGAGCTGGCCCCTCATCTATATTCGTGCATCGGGGGCAGCTTGAATGCCTCACCTGGGACCTCCTCGTCAATTGCTGCAGCCCACTCCCACAGGTGCAGCGACTCTATCTGGGACAGCGCCCAGAGCTTGGAGTCCTGGAGCCCGTAGAGTCCGCAGGAGGCCACTGAGGGTGTAGAATTAAGCGCCGCCTGCGTACGAGCCACATCAGGTCTTTCAAAGAATCCTTACATGTCTAGGGACAATATTCAGGACACTGCCCACAGCCTGGGTGCTGTCAGGCGTACCACCTGCAGACTGGCATTTGGGTGCCAATGAATGCTGCAACATACAAGTCACCATGGCCTGCTGATGCATGAACAGAGTCAAGACTGAGGCTCTAAGAAGCTTTCCGGATCGTGGAGTCAGCAGAATTGTTTCTGCAGTCCTGTTTCGGCCTATGCAGAAGGGGCCCTACCCGGAAGGCCTCCTCCTCGTCTAGGCCTTCTTTCAGATCCATGACGTTGATGAAGCCGTCTGCCGAGCTGCTGATCAGCCACTCAGCACCTCCAGCCCTGTGCTCTGGGAAGCAGACCTGCGGGGCATCCTTGGTGTAAGTACTGGTAAAGGCAGGCACAGGATACATGAGGATGACCCATGGTGTCTTGTCAAGTTGGGGTCCGGAAGTGGGGATATGTGAACAGAACACAGGCTTCTTCATGGTCAGCGGCTGCAAAGATAGTGGAATCAAGGGGACAATGAATGACCTGGGTGACAGCTTCTGGGTGGGTGTCATGGAAGCTGGCACGCAGGTTGCCAGTCCTGCGGTCCCAGAATAACAGCGTCCCGTCATCAGCTCCTCCCACCAGCAGATTGTCTGTGGCATTGATGGCCGACAGCCCTGCCTTCCCGCCATGGGTGAACCTGCAAATGATTGACCGATGCTCAACTAAGCGACTTAACACTGCCACAAACAATCTGTAGGGTCTCCAGCCCATGTTCCCTGGTGACAGCCTGTCAAGTCATGGGGCAAGCACATACAAGCGCATGGCTAGCCGGTGTGTCGCACAAGAGGAAAAGGGCCTTTCACCAGGAACCAGCTCATACCACTGTGAGCAAGTTGAGCAACAATGTGCAGGGCATCCATGTATGCCAGGCATGTGGCATGCATACACTTAGCGTGAAAAGGGTGCACAGCAATGGACTCGAGGATTTACGCACCGCTGAGCCTCTTGCATGCTGCGCAGATCCCATGCGTGGGCACTGCCATCCTCTGAGGCACTGTAGAGCTGCTTATCATGTGACACCAGGCCTGCAGATGCAGAAAGCACTGTTAAGACACAATCAGTGGCAGTGTATCTGACGCAGCTGCATCACTCTATTCAGGACCTTCAACTCGCAAACACGTCAAGTTCATGAACATGATGTTAACAGCATGGATATGATCCTATGAAGGTGGTCACCTCGCACAGCTGCTGTGTGGCTCTTCAGCATGCCCACTTGCTGCAGCCCATCCTGAGTCTGTTGAACCAGCGAGATGCTGCCATTTGACAGGCCCGCTGCAATGGTTCCTCCAACACTGCACAGCTGCAGTACTGGTGTGTTGTTCCCCACTGCCACTGAGGCAGACTGCAATGATGCCATCACCCCCTGCATGGAATTGTAATATTTTAGCCATGCCAGCCTTCCTCCGCTGACACTCTAGAGAAGGGGATGAAACAAGGCTTACTAGATCAGGCATATCAACATCTGTGCAGCCGCACTCCTCTGATGGCTCCTCTGAGGGCTGTGACCATGGCCGGGATAGCAACCTTCACATCCGGCAGGTTAGGGCTCAATGTGTCTGCACCAATGTAAGTAAAGCAACGATTCGCAATGCTTGTAGGTGTTGAGCGCTGTTCAGGGACCGCTGCGCCCACAGATTGGGTGACTGATGAAGGAGGTGATCTCAGATCGGGTGTCAGGTGCCGGGAGTGCAATAGCTAGTAGAATGTCAAGAGCGACATACAGCTTCTTGAGATGCCGACGACTTGGAGAGCTATAGCCAAGACTCTCCTGCTGAGCTTCTATCTCTCGCCGAAGTGCCCATGCCCTGGTGTCGTCTGCAGGTTTGAAATGCCACATGACAGCCCTGCCTTGCCGATCTTTCCCGGTGCTACGGATAGGATATTACTGCTACAGATATGAGCACCCTGCCAGCTCTACATCATGTTGTCCTTCCGCACCGCACGACCGCTTCGTCAACTCACATATCAGATATGCGAAGACTATGCCGTGATGACATGAATACATTCACGTCCTTATCATCTCTGAGTAGTCTACCTCATGTGTTCCTTGGATTGATCTTGCAACGGCATGCCCGCGCTACCTTGTAGGAAAACTTCCGATTACATTGTGTGGTGGTTCTAACGGAGAAGCACTCATCCCACTAGAGCTCAGTCCAACTTTCAACAGAGGGCAGACCCATCTCAGTATGGTGGCCTCAGTATTGTCAAGTTCTGAAATTAACCATTACAATTCAGGCCAGTTGAAGGGCTCCCAATACCCTCAAGCCTGAGCATGCTGTTGCGCCACCGCATGCTTCAGCGCCATGTTGGCTGCCTCATTGGCTGTGATGCCGCCTTCTGCCATGAGCCGCTCAAATTCCTGCTGCACCGTCGCTGCAAAGGCTTTCCTCACTGTCGCTGTCCTCTTGACATCCTCTGCTATCCGCAGCCGCTCCTGCATGGACCTGCTTAGGCTCATCTCTGACTGTTCCCCGGATCCTGCGCTATCTGTTCCCGCAGCAGAGGCTTTGGACAGGAGCTTGCGCGGGGCTGCCGGCGCCCGAGAAGCTGGAGGGGCAGGAGCGCTGGTCTGCTGGGGCGTCTCTGTCGCCACGCTGTGTGCAGCCATGGGGGCCGAGGCCTCAATCTGGCCTGCAGCTGCTGCAGCAGCCACGCCCTCCAGCAAGCTCTCAGCCACAGAGATGTCGTCCAGCTTGTGGCTGTGCAAGCTGGGCGTGGTTGTCAGTGGTGTGGCAGTGCTGTCCTTTGCCACGTCAGCGCTGGCAGCTGCTGAGCTGCTCGCTGCAGCTTCTGCTGCCCGTTCCTTGGGCTCTGTGCCCAGCTCCCCTCTGGCAGCACGCCACTCCACTGTTCCAGTCTGGCGCCCTGAATCCAAAACCCTCTGCTAAGGATTTTTTACTTGAGTGGCATGTATCTGCAGATCTGCTCTGGCATTGACATGCGCTGCTTGCCTCAGAAACAGCGCATGTGGTGAGCAGCGCATCTACAGTCACCCACAGCAGGCACTGCGGACCAGACGCATGATGGCTCAGTGGCTTACCCGGGAGATTGTCTGTTTGTGCGCTATTTTCAGGGACGGTCTGGGTGAGCTGCCGCTGCTCTGCATCATCCTTGGCCTTCAACTGATTCCTGCAGACACACACACCGCTCGCCCACTGGCTGTGCGTCGTTGCCTTGCTCTATCTGTGCGAGCTGTACATATGCAACATGCTGATGAGAAACAGATATGGGATGGAGGAGATGGATGACTAGCAGGATGTTGACTGAATGGTACGCATGTGATGCTGCAGCTCTTCTGCAAATGGCCTGAGCATCTCACCTGTTGTCTAGAGACACTTGAGATCGTAGACGCTGAGTTAGCGCCAGGCATGCGGACATGAGCCAGATCTCTGACACCTGGGTCCGCCGGCTCAGTACCTCATCCCACTTCTTGGTGTACCGCCGTGTGACGTCAGTGACGCCATTAATGGAGAAGCCAATGACATATGACAGCTTCTTCCCCCATCCCGACTGCAGCCAAGCATGGGACAGTGCATCAGCATGCTACATGAGAGAACCTCGCAACTCCCTTCAGCACTCTATAATGACCATGACGGATCCAGAGTCTGCAGAAATTCTGCTGCAACCCCTGCATGCATTCAAGCTTCTGACACGTGCTGGCACAAACGGGCTTGAGCAAGACATATATGGGCCCAGGTACAAACCTCATACAGATGCGGTGTATCGTATGCAGCTTCACAGGGGTCCAAGTGCACCCAGCGCTGCATGGCATCTGAGTAGTACTCAGCCCAGACATGGTCTGTGACGTCCAGAATATACCTGGAATCAAGCCCTGCGTCAGACAGAGCACAACATTGTCAATGCCAATCCACCTCGGCACTGCATGTCATGCATTACCTTGTCAGGGTGTGCAGAGTGATAATACACTGACAGTAACCCAGCATCCATGTCTTGTCGTGTCTCCGTCCAGGGGTCAGTCGTGATGACTAAGAGTTTCAACATGGGCACCCTATGTGGCTTTAGCCAGCTTTGCAGTGATAGGCCCTTCTGTTCAGGAGCTCAAAAATGCAGCTTGTGGCATGTAGGACCGCACCAATGGCTCGGCAACAGAGGACGAAGCAATTGGCCCACTCTCCGCAGCGCCCTGACCTGGTCTCCAGCAACTTCCCAGGCGAGTTGTAGCGCGGAAACCTGCAAGCAGCTACTGTCCTCTTCACTTGTACACTTAGCAATACCATGACACACCACACAGCAGGGTTGCATCCTTGCATGGGGCAAGGCAAGGCAAATCTGGAATTGCAGCAAGGAGTCTCACCTGGTGTCAGCCAGGCAAGAGGGGCAAGCATACAGCTCAACCCTCCCTGCGCCATGTTCCAGATCCTCAGGAGAGGGTTGCGCCATTCCCTTGGCCTGCGTCTCCTTGTTCCCACACCGTTGGCATGCTGGATTGTTCACCTGCAGAGGGCCACATGTAGCACCATCTCTTAGGCGCTCAGCCTGTGTAATGAGCGCTAGGCATGCCCTGCGGTTGAAGTCACTGAGATGTGCTTGCTTGCCAAGTGACAAGAGATGCCCACCCATGTGAAGAATGTGTGCTTGAACCACATGAGCAGCTGCTTGGCCATGGCGTCCTGCTCTGCAAGGTCCTCACCGCGGCTGCGTGCCTCATGCATCTGCTGCTGCGCCTTCTCCCGCAGCTCATCGTCCGGTATGCAGCTCAATGCCATGGCTTGCAATGTCTCGTCCTCATACTGCATCACACCTCCAGCATCAGCTCACACTGAAGGGTATCTGGAGGCACAGGAACGCATTTAAATGCTGCAGATGCCCATGCGATGGCATGCCATGCAATGCCCTGCAGAAGCAGGCCTCGCACTAGGTGATTGTGAGGGAGGAACTCGCCTGGTGAACACCATGCAGGCCGCCCTGAAGCCTAGCCTGGAAGGCCTGTTCCCCTCCTGTGCCCTGCAGACGCCTCGCCTGTGCTACAGCGCGGTCCTCCTCGGCCTGCAGGGGCCATGCATGGTCCTTGCTCCAAAGACGCCTCTTTGTACCCAGCACCGTGAAGCTACTCTGGCAATACGCACCTGAAGCTGGCGAGCAAGTAGCTCATCGGCATCCATGAGGACGCCGAGCTGGCAGGATCCGCAAACTGCAAGAATAGTCTGCAAGAGTAGGACCAGTATGCAATCACTTCAACAACAGACACAGGAGCATCAGATCAACAAGTTGCACATACGACATGTAGGAGTGAGAATTCCATGCTGTTGTGGATGCTACCTGCGACTTTAGCTTCTGGTCAATGCGAAGCTAGCAGTACGACATAGTCTCGAATGCAGGGCGATTGCTTGGTCCGGCATCAGCAGGTGCTTACCTGACAATGAAATCGCAGAGTAACATTTCGAAGGGCTCCCAGTGCCAGGGTGGAATGGCCTGACGTTGTGATCAGCGTCTCCATTCAGTCAGTTGCGCAAGGCGTGGAACACCATTTGCACTCAGCCGCAAATAATCATTGGAACCGTTGGTAGGCCTTCCAGTGCCGGACCTCAAAGGTAAAGCTTTGCAGTTCGTGAGTCGGACGCAAGCCCATCAAGGGGTTATTTGTAAGCTAAAGCCGCGAAACTATATAGAGGCTGCTCGAGAGGGCTCCAAATAGCTAAGGAGACCTGCTCCGGCACTCGAGTCCAGGAGCCACTCCGCACGGGAAACCCACATGTGTATAGCAAGATGTGAGCCTCGTCCCCACTGCACAGCCGGATGACGTAGCCTAAGGCCGCATCGGCCGGCTTTGCAGCACACGATGGCACATCCATCAGATGAAGGAGGCATATGCACGCAAGAGGTGACCCATGTCGAGGAGGCTGATGAGCTTCTGGAGCTGGTCTCCCAAGTGCCAAGACAACAGGACGTGCAGGCTGCCGGCACAGCTTTCAGGCGATACCACAGCATAGTAAGTCGCCTTCCTTAGTGACTCTGGCAGTTCCACCAGCTTACAGTGCGGGTCTCAGACATGCTGCCATTTGTGCTGTCCAGGCCTCAGCTGCGTGTGCATGGAGTTTCCAACTGCATTCAGGCTCATCTGCTATAAAAGTAGCTGGCCAGCCTTGATGACATGCAGCATGGTAGGGCCTTGTAAGTGATGAGCAGGCGGACGCCTACCTACAGCTAGGCTTTGACTACAATACAGGAGAGCGCTGATGAGTAAACAAGAGCTGTGTGCAGGTATGGAGCTGAGGTGTTGCATGTTTCATGCAGCTGGAGAAGTACCATGAGCAGGCGCAGCTGCTGGACCCTCATGTGGGACCCATTGTGAACCAGCTCACACAGATCATACGCAGGGAGGCCCTCAGCAGCTCTGGAGCAGACTGGGACGCTCTTCGAGAGGCATCGACCTTCCTGTGGGCCCTCATCACTGTCAGGTGCCCAGCAGAGCCCAATCTACCCCGCTGCAAGGCCCTCCTTGCATTCACAGAAGTAAGCAATGAGACTTCAGCAGATTTTACTCTGCTTTTGCACACCTGCAGAAATTGCATCAGGCAAGCACGAGATGATGTGCATGCTTGCAGGGGTTACAAGGCAGTGGTCAAGAGCTTCTCTACAGAAGTGGCAGATCTGGAACCTGTGATGGCCTTGCTCTGCCGCCATCAGGTGAGGATAGGCCCTGTGGGTATCTGTAGCGGATGTGTGCCAGCTTCCATACATTGCAGCACGTATGCTTGCGAGATGCCCAACCCCATCAATTCATGTGTGTACTTCAGCAGAAGAGGACACTACAATTGCCTGACTCAGTTATGTTGG
The DNA here is from genome assembly GCA_963930925.1 of Coccomyxa viridis. Taxonomy (NCBI): domain Eukaryota; kingdom Viridiplantae; phylum Chlorophyta; class Trebouxiophyceae; family Coccomyxaceae; genus Coccomyxa; species Coccomyxa viridis. The sequence goes on from CAWVOJ010000010.1 coordinate 407,657, forward strand.
TCCTCTGTCAATGGCTGTCAAGGAGACAATCCCTCGCAGGACAAGGGCACAGAGAGGCATGAGGGTGACTGGCAGGCAGACTGTGTGCTGCTGCTGTGGCTGTCGCAGCTGCTGCTCATCCCCTTTGACCTTGCTGCCGTTGACAGCTCGATAGATGTTACAGCCTCACCACACAGGTGACCTGCCTGCTTACAGCTGACACATGTGCATCGTGTGACGACCGCCATTTTCCTGAACTTACCTGCCGCTTTGATATGTTTTCTTGGCCATGAGGTTCCTTGTAGAGCTGCCACATCCTCTACGCCAGGAGCTGGGGCAAACCCAAGCTGAGGCTGCAAGCTTTCCAGTGCATGTAATCCCTTAGACCATGACTGGTCAGCATGAGTTGTCCCTTAATCTCATTGCTTCTCTGATTGCAGGGATGGTGAGGAGGTGCCAATAGCACAGCAGCTAAGGCTACACTGCCAGGGATGCCTCGCAGAGGCAGGCCCCAAACGGGACACTGCAGGGGTGCTGGTGGGGCGGCTCCTGATGCGCGCTGACTGCCAAGTCAGCCTGCAGCACTTTGTCTCCTGGGCAGGTGTTCAGCTGCAGCGCACAGATCCTGTGGCCATATTCCTGGTGCCAGGTAAGTAGAAGGGGCTGCTCATGTACGCCTTCATTGACTGGATCAGTCGGTAGAGGTTTTGGCTCTTGTACATGACTGCCGACTGGCAGCATGCTGCTTTGCATAGCACCACTCACAACATGCAGCAGATGGCAGATGACAGCAAATCCTGGCTCATGAGAAAGCACGCCTGCTCCTCAGCTGCTTTGCAGTAAGAGACGCTGCTTGCGCAGAACCTGAGAGCATAGCAACAGTGCAGGGATCACGAGGGCGCTTGTGAACATCCAGAAGTATGGCCAGCGCGCCCGGATGCTGCCCATGGCCCGGCAGATCTGGCCAGCTGCCCTCCAGCTGCAGAGCAGCACAGCAGCAGCTTCAAATGCTCTCTCAAGGTACTGGGCCTTGTTTGCAATTCAAACTCAACAGCACTTGCAATATATGGGAGACTCTACAGTGGTCTCTGCGGGCAGGATGTGCAGGTGTGCGCTTCAAAGCAGCATCCCTGTATGCTCTTACAAACACTTGATGCTGAATTGAAGCACCCTGCACAGGAAGCTTGCAATCAAGCTGGTGCAAAGGATCGGCCTAACGCTACTGCTCCCAAGGACAGCTGCATGGCGCTACCAGAGACAGTGCCTGGACATCCGGGCCACACTTGCGGGCACTGCCACAGCTGGTGAGAGCAGGTCTTTATGACGGCCCACAGCAATGGCATCACCCGAGGCATCATGAAGAGCATACCCTGCAGATTGCCAGCGTCAATGGTGTGTGCATGAAGTGCTGACTGACTGCATAGAGTGAAATGTTGCGGGCAGTAGTGCAAGACCCTTGGCTGAGAGCTGACATACGGCACCTTGATATTCATGCCGCTCATCAGACTTCCATGCGTCTAGTCTACTTAGCTGAGACCCATCACATGCTCTGAAATCCATGTCCCCTTTCTTCATGCCGTGCAGACACGCCCAGGGATGTATCCCCAGATCCCCCTATGAATGTGCAAAGAGTGGTGCTGATGCAGGCCTGGCGCCAGGGAATGAGCTGCAGGGAGGCGCCACTGCGCTGCCAGAGCAGCAGGGCGAAGCATCCATCGGCGTGCAAGCATGTGCAGCCAACGAGGATGGTGCTGAGGGAGAGTGGGATGTCCCTGAGGAGCTGGAAGCCATCATTGGTAGGCTTCAGCATTGCTTTGCTCTCAATATCACCGCTGCTCCTGGAACCGCAGAAATGTCACATTGCAGGGTACCCCTCCCAAATGGTGATCGTTGTGCCGCAGAATGGCAATAGCCTGATATTGTCTGCTTGAGTCTGACTGCAGGCATCCTGCTGGAGGGACTGGCGGACAAAGACACAGTTGTGCGATGGAGCGCAGCAAAGGGCCTTGGGCGCATTGCTGGCCGCCTCTCCAAAGTGCGTGGCCCTTGGCTTCACTGCACGTCTGATGTGTGACTTGCTACACAGATTGAAAGAATTGTCATGACTTGACCACTGAATAGCACTGCTTGCATGTGGACAATCAGTAAACATTGCTGTAAGTGGAAGGACCCTAACAGCCGTGGCTTCAATGATGCGATGTGGTGGATCCCTGCAGGAGATGGCAGATGAGGTGCTGGACTCTATTGTGGAGTCCTTCAGGTATCCTGATCAGGACACAGCATGGCATGGCGGCTGCCTGGCGCTGGCTGAGGTGGCGCGGCGAGGCCTCCTGCTGCCTCGTCGGGTGCCTGAATTGGCGCCCCTTATGGCCACAGCCCTGCAGTATGACCTCAGGCGTGGCGCACACAGGTGAAGCCTGATCCCAACAAGTACATGCCCTATTGCATGCTCGCTATGACAGCTGTAACAATTGCATTGGCCCCTCTATCAGCGAAGCAGAAGAGGTCTAGGCACAAGCTCTTAACAATTTAACACTTTAGGAGCTCCGTATGCACCACGCTGTGGTCTTTACAAACACACTTTCCAAATCATGCCCAGACAAACATAGGGCCTTACAGCTGGCCACACCTGGATGTATGGTCCCCTGTCTTGGAGCGCCATGTGAGAAGTAATAGTGCTGCAGTGTGGGCTCACATGTCAGAGATGCAGCTGCATACGTCTGCTGGGCCTTTGCGCGAGCCTATGAGAGTGACATCATTGCGCCAGCTGTGCGCCACCTGGCGCCTGCTCTCCTGGCGGTGGCGTGCTATGACCGTGAGGTGACGCTACCTACATCGCACTGACTGATCGCAGGAACGCAAAGATAGGCTAGCCTTTCAGCAATGCTGGGCTGAGTATGCTTGCAGAGCCATTACTGCATGGGCAATCTGCGCACCTGGAATTGTATGTGCCTGCCCAAAGACCGTTATGACTGGTTTGCAGCAGAAGTCCACCTACATGAACTGTGAGCTCAGCTTGTCAGCCTGGCAGCTGCTTTCTGATGTGTATCAAGTCAATGTTGATGAACAGAACAAGCGCTCCCGCACAGGTGAACTGCAGGCGAGCGGCCTCAGCCGCCTTCCAGGAGAGCGTGGGGCGCCTGGGCAACTTCCCGCATGGCATCGACATTGTGGCAGCCGCAAACTACTTCTCCCTGGCGTCGCGTCAGCATGTGACCTTGCCCCCAGCATGCTGTGCTTGCACACACATCATTTACTGTATGCCCATGAGTGAAGCCATCATGCCTTCAGAGTGGGCTGTGCAACCCGCTATGAAGCCTGCTGTGAAGCCCTGAAACCCATAGCTTCTGTACCAGCCGCTATGCCATCATGGAGGGGGCCAGCCTCTGTCATTGTGCATCACTTGGTTACCATCGTAATGGAAGAGCAGCTAATGCGGCATGTTGTCCATCAAGGGCTACAGGATGGTGCAGCGTGCGCCTCTGCTAATGAGCAGGGTCGCATCTGTTGCAGGCCTACCTGGACGTGGGCCCACAGGTCTCGTGCTACCCAGAGTACAGAGAGGTGATGGTGCAGCACTTGACAAGGCACAAGCTGGGTCACTGGGATAGGGCTCTCAGGGAGCTGACCTCCAAAGCCCTGGCTGCCATCGTGCACCAGGACCCGGCATACTTCAGCTCCTCAGTCCTGGGCCAGCTTCTAGACCTGTGCGCTGACCCATGCATAGAGGTAAGTGGAGCACTGGCAGTGCTACAGACGATCCTGGTAGTTATTGAAGCCAGGCTTAGGAGGCAGCGGCCGCTCTCTTCATGGGACATCTGTGCAAGCATTGGAATAACCCATCTCGGTCCTGTTGGAAGGACTGGAGTTGCAGGCCTGATGTTGGGGCTTTCGCGGCGTATACATGGTTGTAATGCTGCAATGGGCACCACTTGCTTCCTACCTATTGGGCATGGAAGCTCCGGGAGATACTCTGGTGTCTAAGATTCCTCCAAGCAATGAGTGCTTGAGCACAGGTGTTGCATGGGGCGCTTCTGGGCACAGCAGAGCTTCTTCTGGCGCTGCAAGCAACGGCCTCGCGCCCAGAGCCTGCTGTGCTGCAGCGAGCTGTTGCAGTGCCGCAGAACTTGGCAGCAGCCAAATTATTCCGCGGCAGGGGTGGAGAGCTGCTTCGCGCAGGCGTCTGCAGGTGTGCCAATCCAGACAAGCTTCCCCTTCCATGTGACTGGTATGGGAGTGAAGAGCAGCTCGCCCGACTAATACCGACTGCCTGATATGTCTGACTGAGATGGGATAGGAAAATGCTCTTACGCAAACCACTGTAAATTCCCAGCCATCAGTGTGAGGGGTCTGTATCCTGCAAAGAGTATGCGATGTCAAGGTCATGTGATGCGAAGGCGCATACCTCATGCAGGCTTGTGGAATGCATTGCCTTCTGTCAAATCCCGCTGAGCGCTGCTGACAAGGCGGCGCTGCTAGCTGCTGTGGATGAGAATCTGTGCCACCCAGCTACTTCCATCCAGGATGCTGCTGCTGCAGCCCTGCATGCCATAGCCCGATGCTACCTGAAAGGTGCCTCCTCATCACAAAGTATACCAATTCTTTTCTAAATTTTGAACCTGCTCACGTAGTTGACCTCTGCAGTCATTTATCTCCTTGGAATAGAAGGGTGCTTTCTGCAAGTAGGGGAGCACAAGATGCAAAAATGATGTCGGCTCTGGTGTGAGGTGATTTCTATGGATCAGAGTTGCCATGTTGGAAGTCTTTCACATGCCCTGCAGAGGGACATGACAGCATGGCGGAGACGTACATCAAAGGACTGTCCTGCAGCAAGAGCCCAGCCACTCGACAAGGCTCAGCAGCCGCGCTGCGTGTGCTGCCATGCCAACTGCTCATGCCATGCTGGCGTGAGGCCATTTCTGCTCTGGGCCAAGCCTGCCAGGTGTGCTGCCTGATGGCGCTCTGTCCTGCTGACCACTGCTGCAGCACATCCCCGACAGGGATCTTTGTCAACCCTACCATGCTGCGTCCTATAGTGTTCTGGCTGGAAGACAGTGATGCTCCAACGCTGCTTCGGGAACCTCATGAACTTCTTGCAGGCTTTGAGTGTATCCTTGCCCTCCTAGTGTCAATAGTAACATCTTGCTGATCCTTTTGTTGAGCCTTGCTTGCAATGATACAGGTGGAGGCAGATCCCAGCCAGAGGGATGCTGAGAGCAGAGCCGCTGCTGTGCGCGCTCTGTCCAGCGTGGCGCAGGAGCTGTTCCCAGTCAGCAGGCAAGGCGAGATTGGTGCTGCCAGAGGCCATTTAGGGGCGACGGAGGCCACCTTTCTCGAGAGAGACATTATGGGACCTATCTTGCGAGCAGCTTGTGATTACTGCACTGATGACAGGTGAGCTGTGCTTGTCATAATCTACTCCCTGCCGCGAGCATGTGTGAGATGCAGTTGCTTGCTGCATCTGCCAACATCATTACTCACGCTCAGCGTTTGATGCACACTGGCTCAGGGTTCACGGCAATTGTCTTGCGCCGTAGCAAGGCGTTCATTGCAGGATCACCATAATGAATAGATGATCACCGTCTTAAGGCAGAGGCTGACCTATCAGAGGGCCTCTGCATTCTTTGCTGACGCAAGAGTGTGTGGTATGGGCTTACTACAAGAGGCCTGCGTCTGCATGCAGAGGTGACGTGGGAAGCTGGGTGCGTGAGGCGGCCATTATAGCTCTGCCGCAGCTGCTACTTCTTTGGTGGCAGCATGTGCGTGCGGACGCTGCTGACCAGCCTGCACACGTGGAAGCCACCAAGCAGCCAGCCAGCCCCGTGCTCCAGGCTGTCATTGGCGCATTGCTGCGGCAAGCTGCAGAACGCCTGGACCGGCTGCAGAAGGTGGGCAGAGATCTTCTGCATGCACCTGATGCAGATGCTGTGCTACTCTTCAGTGAGCAGTGATGCGTGCAAATAGAGTGAGGCCATATAGCAAGCTTGGTGAAGAATCTGTCCTACCAGATACGTACTGGGCAGTCCTTTCCATGAGCTAGGACCCCTCTCAAGACCAATGAGATACATGGACTTTGTCTTTTCATCTACTTCTGGTCCTCGAGGACTCTGTTGTCAGTGCAGATTGCTCTAAGGGAGCTGGGTGCCCTCATGCGGCAAGCAGACCTGCAGTGCATCCCTGAAAGAATAAATCTCTCAGTGGCACTAGCGCCGAGCTGCGGGACACATGCCTTGCCGTCTGATCAGGTACCAAAAGGAGGCACCCTGACATGTGAACAGCCCCACAACTGTTATTTGGCCCAGGCATACCAGTTCCCTGGAAACACAAATCCTGTGTACGATGCTTTGGTGCTGTGAGGCACTGCATGAACAATCATGTGTCGAATGCCCATTGTATCATCTTCCACAGCGCAACAAAGCTAAGCGCCTCGTCATGTTATAGGTGATGCGGGAAATGGTTCCACTGCTGTGGAGCAAAGCATATGGCGAGCCGGTCCTGGAGGGCTTCATTGCTAGCATTGGGGGCCTGGATGGCCGTCTACGCAGATCAGTGTCAGCTGCCATAGCAAAGCGGCTTGCAGAAGGTGACCTTGTTTGGTTGCCAGTACTCATTCCTGCCAGCTGGTCTGCTGTGAACAAACTTGCTGTGCACAGAAAGCAGCTGGGATTGTGAACCGTCTGCGCTTTAGCAATGATTGCCCATCTGGCTTGCACTTGGTCGAATGGCGATAACATTGAAAGTATGTGTTGGGAGCAAAGAACTTTGATGTCCCGGATCGCAGGCTGTTTGCGGGCAGACAAGGAGCGCGAGGGGCTTGCATCGTCCTTTGCAGCAGTCTGGAGCAAGCATGCAAACTCCGCCAGGTTGGCACTGCCCCTGCTAAGGACTGCCAACATTCTGTACGACGACTGCGGCATGCACAGTCTCCCCGAGTCCCACCCTTTCCCAGGTGAGACAACTGCAACTTCACATGGCCTGCAATATCTGTGTTGGAATCTGGACCGAGCCGTGGCCCTTGAAATGATGAGTGCAAGATCTGGAGCCGCCTCAATATTGTGAGAGGAAGACCTGTAGCAATGGAGGTGGTTCAAGGTGATGCTTCCTGGATCAAAAGCTACATACATGCCAAGTAGCACTGTAGGAAAGTCTCACGAGTGAGTGTGCTCCAGGTCAGCTGCTGGAACTGGTGAAGGGTGAGGCGCGGGGCTGCAGGGATGTGGCGTGCCTGACAGAGGCCAGCGCTGTGCTCTGCCACCTGGCCAGCCTGCATGCCGATGTCAGCAAGCAGTCGCTCCGGGCGCTGCTGGTGCTCTTGTGCAATCGCTTCCCAAAGGTGTCCTCAAACCCCATACCTTTATGGCCATGCCTGTGACTCTGATCAGCGCCCTGTGCTCAGCACATATGGCTCTTGATTGCTGCCTCTTCTGATGCATGTGCATGCATGCTCTGCTACAGCAGCCAGAGGTATCTCCTGACAGTGGTGTGTTCGCAAAGCGGCAAGAACCATCACAGACTGTCAAGGAGCAGGACACTGTGGCAGAGCTGTCTGGGATGCAATTGACTCCCTTGTGATAGTGATGGGTAGGGAGAATGGGCTCCGAAGTTTGCCCCGCTTGCATGCAGGTTAGGAAAGCAGTGGCGGAGAACCTGTATGTGTGGCTTCTCACACAGCAGGACAGCCACCCAGGCCTGCAGGGGCTCAGCACAGACGCTGCCTGCGATGTGCTGTGTGAGTCTGTCTGGGACGGCTCTCTGCAGGAGGCCAAGGTTGCCAGAGAGGCTCTGTACAGCCTGCTGCAGCTTCCACCAGCGCCTGCAGTCAAGCAGGGGGCAGGCAGCGTAGGTGAAAGCAAGGCCGTGCTCAAGCCGCTGCAACAGCTCAGCCTGGTGTGCTAGGCTGAGCAGCTATATAAACAGGCAGCGTCAACATCGACGTTCAGATGGACAGCTCTGGCCACACGGCTCAAAGCCAACTGCTGCATGTGTGGCCAGGTCAAGATTCCCTGTTGGCCCTATGTGAGCATTGTAAGAGTCTGTGACCTGATTGAATCATTCATCTGTGGAGGCCCTTCCCTGCCAGATGCAATCTGCTGACCTGCCCAGAGCCCTGCCCATTGACCCAAGAGGTTTCGTCGATCTCCCTAGCATGTTCTGGCACTTTCAACTTTTAACCAAATTGTAGCTGCTACTTGCTCTAGTAGAGCATTTGCAAGGTCCTCTGTTTTCCCCAGCACTTGGGGTGCGATCAACTCGTGTCGGGCTTGGCAGCGCTTGCTCGGCCTGTAGAGCCTTATTGCTCCTTGCAAGGATGCCTCGGAGCACCATCTCCGATGGCGACGGCTCCGAAGCCGATAGGGGGTCTGTATGTTCGACCATTGCTTCAACAACCAGCGTCACAGACAAGATACAAGACCTGACCCAGAACTTTCGTGACAAGTTCCGACGCGTACATCAGGAACCCCCCTTGTACGAGGGAGTTGAAGCTGATGACGAGGAGGAGGAGGTCATCGAGATTTCCGAAGAACAGCTGATGCAGGAGTTGGACAGCATGGAGCCCCCACTGCAGGTAGGCTTTCAGCCCAACGACCAGCTATCATGCTCCTGCTCCCTAGAGGCAAAGATGGACGCCACATTCTATACTAGCAGGCCATGTAGGGAACGTGCCTCCAACCATTTCCTGCACGGAACTGTGCAGGTCTGCTCCAGGCTGTTCAGGGCTCCAGCAGATGCAGGTTCCCTTAAGCGCTTGACAACTGGTCACATTGATGAGCTGAGACACAAAGGGTATGTCTCTCGCAACCTGTCTTCATGCCTGTCCACGCTTCAGAAAGTATCGTGCAATATACATGTCCATTGCCACAGCTGATCACTTGCATCGACCCGCTCTGATGTGTAGAGTGTCTCAGCCATGCCTGTCAGAAAGCATGCCTGAGTATGTAGGGCTCTTGCAGGTATGTTGTCATTGACAACTTTGTGAGCCGGGATGTCGCGGCCAAATCTCGCAGCGAGGCGCTGAACTACTTTAGGCAGGGTGAGGTCCCACATTTGCGCTCTTGCTACATCACTTATAGCATTTTCATGCACTGCTTTGAGGAAGTTGGCTGCAGTCTGCACATTGTGCTGGGCAGGTGTGCATCCTGTAAGTCCAATAGATTAGCTGCTTGCAGGCAAGTTCCAGGAGGCCGCCCATTCCGCTGCCGCTCAAGCGCGGGACTTCACAGACAGGTCTGCAAGGGGGGACCATATTCTGTGGGTACATCCTGGGAGGCCCCCAGCAACCTCCAACAGCCAGCTCATGAGCCTCCTGCATGCAGTTCAGGTGTGGCTTTCCTGAGTTGCCTTTTCACTGTGCTCGTATGCTGAACTTGATCAACAATGCACTCTGAACACTGCTGGCTGCCTGGGCACTCCAAGGTGCATACATGTTGTAAGAGGAAATCAGAAAAAGAAACATCAGGGTGAGTAAATGCCGGCCTGTGCTTTTGCTGTTGCTGGTACCTGTGAGAACTTCAAAGGCTGCTCATGACATACATTGCCCTGACGACTAGCGCTTTTGTGGCTTCAGGAACTGCAGGCGGACCTGAGGCACATGATGCACCTGCGGCACCAGACAGCAGAGTACCAGCTTGCCATCTACCCCAGCAATGGCGCTCAGTACGTGCGTCACCGAGACGCCTTCCCGGATGACGGGTCCGAGGATCACCAACGAAGGGTGCGTCTCGGGCGCTGGAGTGCCACAGTGAAGCATTGTCTCTAGTGCGCAGGAGATGGGAACAGAAAGGCCCAGGGACACGGCAAGACATCACGTGGGGCTTGTGCTGTGCACATGGCCTCATACATTGTCACTCAATCTGAGTACTAAACCTGATGGTACTTGTGGAGGGGCTTGATTATTGTAGGAGCTTCAAGGTTTGCTTGGGCTGGAAAACTACACTCAGAGCCTGATCTGGTGGTAGCTTTATGATGGTCACAGCCCTACGCAGGTGACAGCCATTGTGTATGCCAACCCGGGATGGTCCCCAGCAGATGGGGGGAAGCTGCGACTATGGCCGCCCCGCATGATTGACCCTGCCTCCAGCGCACACGCATCTATACATCCAGGCCATCCTGCTGCAGGTGCTACCCACTATCCCAATTCCTTCAAGCCCTTCTTCTCAAGCGCATAGGCTCGTTCCTGATGCAGAGGCAGCAATGCAGAACAATCATCCAAGTGACTGCTCGCCCAGGATTGTTCAGGTCTTATTCTGGCGAAATCCGTTGCTTGAGACTGACCGAGCATGCTCTGACCATTGTTATTGCCGATGGGCAACATGTGGTTCTGCCTGTGTGAAGGTGCATCTCCGCAAGCAGCAGGAGACAGGAGCTCTCCCACCAGCCCAAGCCAAGCCACGCACACATATGCCGCCTGCAATGGCAACGGCCCTGCCCCAGCTGCACTCCTGGGCAGGCTGCCTGGCCCAGAGCCCGGCTGCCCAGTGCTGGAGCACGACTCGCTGCACAGCAACGGCAGCGAGGCACCATCTGGCTCATCAGATGACAGAGGAATCCGGATGAATGGGTTCAGCCACGCGGTACGTCTACGACAAAACACATGCGTTCATTTGTCCATTTGACGGCTCTGTCCTTGGTGCATACCTGATGGTCTTGCACTCATGATGCTGTTGTCCCTCATATTACTGGGCTGAGCTGCTCTTTCTGCAATCAGGTAGGGTGTTGCAGGAAATTTGGCATCTTGTGGAATCACCTGCAAGCCGAGTAGCAGCTTCCATGTAAGTCAGGCTTGACGGGTGTCATGCAGAGGGGCCACAGCTCTGCCTCGGAGCATCAGCGTTGGACAGGATCAGCAAACGGGCTGGCGGCATGCATGCAGCACCAGCTGCGCCTGGCAGAGAATGGGCATGCGCCTATGGCCAACGGCAGCCACTCTGGCCTGTACAGCGACCTTGGGTCAGATTGTCCAAGTAAGTGTGTCTGCACCATGTCAGGGTGCTCGGCTCTTCTCACAGTCTTGCACCTCAAGTCAGACAGATCTTCACCTGCGACCTTATCTATGGTCGTCCTGCGGGTCAATCTATGTCAGTGGTGCTCTTGCTTATTTTGCCACACTCAGATTGTGCGTAGTACTTTGTCTACTCAGGACAGGGACATTCTGGACCTGGAAAGCATGATCGTGTGTGCAGGTGAGCTTGATCAGGACCACTCAGGCCAGAACGGCTTCCTGACAGATGCGGACGGCGGCCCAGACGCAAACCCAGCAAATGTGCATCTCCCATCCCTGAGGCTCGATTCTCCGGCGCACACTCACTTCAACAGGTCAGGCACTTTCTCTACAGCTTGCCACTTTCTGCCACAGGTGTCTGTCATTCACGTCCTCTATCTGCAGACGGTGCTTTGTGGGAATCCAGTTGCACAATGCCTGAGTTTCGGCTATTGCGCTGACGAGCTACTGCAGTGCTGTTAAATATGGCTCCAGGGGAGTTGCTGACAGTGCCGCAGATATCAGGAGCTCTGTCTCCATAGACAGTAAGTGGGGGCTCCTAATTTCCTGACTTTTGTGTGGGTGCCTATGCAGGCAGAGCAGCATGGCGAGCAGCATGGTGGCAGAAGCCACAGAAGCCAGCGTGGCGGACAGCGTCCAGGATGGTGCCAGCAGCATTGACGATGGCTCCATGGATGGGGCCAGTGCCAGGTCAGCTGCCACGTCCTCTCATACCATGCTCTATGACAATCTGTGAGGGTACTTCCATGTTGATATAACACCCACTCGATTCATCACAGCAGCAAAAGCTGCCTGCGTGGTCCTGCTATCGATGAGACCTGCAGTCACCTAAGTCGAAATTTGTCAGGCGCAGGTAGAGAACAATCTTGTCCCGCCTTGTATATGCTATGGTCCTCGTGCGCTATGAGAGCGGTTATGCAATATTGACAGCGGCTCTATGCGTGCAGGAAGAGGGACTCGGTGGCGCCAGGTATCAAGCAGACGGAGATAGGCACTGAGGCGGTGGTAGATGTGGCGCCGCTGGCGGGGCGCCTGGTGCTGTTCCTGAGCGGGGCGGTGGAGCACGCTGTGCTGCCCAACTTTTCGCAGCGCGTCGCGCTCACCGCCTGGTGCCAGTAGCTGTCAAGAGGGTGGCGCCTGGAGGGAAATGCATGTAGAGGAGGTGGCACACCCGAACAAGAGCCTGGTGGAGCGAGAAATGACGCTTTCCTGAGCGGGGCGGTGGAGCACGCTGTGCTGCCCAACTTCTCGCAGCGGGTCGCGCTCACCGCCTAGTGCTAGTAGCTGTCAGGAGGGTGGCGCCTGGAGGGAAATGCATGTAGAAGCTTTACTGAGCGGGGCACTGGAGCATGCTTTGCTGCCCAGCTTCTCGCAGCACGTCGCGCTCATTGCCAGTACCTTCTTGGAAACTCTGACCAATCTGGGAGATAAAGAGCCTTATAGAGTCAGTTGGAAGCAAGCAAGATGGTAGCAGCTTCTCTGAGACATGAGAGACGGTAGACTCTTGAGGCCGAGCAGTAGAGCATGCTATGCTGCTCATATCTTGTGAGAATTCCACAAACGCTCGGGATGCTGGGCTTAGGTCAACAGCAGATAGAACCACTTAAGGGGCAGGCAAATGCAGGCTGGAGTGAGGGCATTCTGGATGCACAAGGGCAGTCTTTGCACTTTCAACCCACTCCTCATCAAGGGCCTTCTTCAGCAGCTCTTTCTGATTGAAAGCGACAGCTAGGTCTGTATTGCACATATTGTACCGAACAGGCCTTGATCAGGAATGGATGCCAGGAGCCAGACAATGGACAGCTGCAAGCTGCAGTAAAGCGCAGCTGTGCAGTCCATGTCATGGAGCAAATCTACAAACATTCTATGCTGGTATTGTGCGCACTGCTTCAATCTCAAGGCCTTCAATCCGCCAACACTGCCACTTCAGAGTGCTCTGCCCTGCAAGGCCCTGACCCTCTGTCTATAATCCTCTCAAGCTTTGCAGCCTGTGCATCTACTTTTGTGCCCTCATAATGCTCTTCTGGTTATCATTCATTGTCACCAGTGCTCTTCTAGATGATGATCCCCAATGAACTCCAACATGTCTCTGTCTGAGAAATTCTGCACCTATCATTATCCCGAGATCTGCCTTACCCAGTGCACTAGTGCTCGGTGAGGATTCATGTATTCGTGAGCTACTTGTAGTGCGCCTGCATGCTACTGTCTACCTGCCCGCCGCAGCTGCCGCAGGTTTGGCAGTCGGCAGGGCAAACCCTGGGAAGCCTTCCGCAGGCGTGGGCGTTCCTGATGGCACAGCAGTAACAGATGGCCCTGGTGCTTTGGCAGCTGCTGGGGTGGGCCCAGCAGGTACCATGACAACCTCAATGCTTGGAGCCTTGGCTTGCTTCGTCGAGCTGTTTGTTGATGTTGCGGGTGTAGGCGCTGAGACAGGGGGTGAGGCTGCCACTACTGGAGCTGATGTATTGACAGGGGTCATGGGGGCAGCTGGCGGCTTTGTCATATCAGCTACGGGTGCTGGAGAGGCTGTGACTGTCACATTGCTAGCGGGCGACTTGGGCACGGCAACAGCAGTAGGTGTGCTGACATTGGAGTTTGGCACTGTCACATTGCTTGTGCTGATGCTATTTGCTGGGATGGCTGGAGGGGTTGTGGCATTGCTGGCGGGTGGAGACACCATGGCAGTCACATTGCTGGCAGGTGGTGTGGCTGGGCTGGCGTTGGCCGGGCTGCTTGTCGGATGATCTACAGCTGGCAACACAGGGCTTGTCACATTGCTTGGTGGGATCATGGGCGAGGCTGTGTCAGAAACAGGGGCTGTCTCATTCCCAGTGCCTGGGGATGGCGTAGCTGTCACCTTGCTTGCAGGCGCCTTGCCCTGTGCTGTGACGTTGTCTTTGCTGACTGTGGATGCTGGGCTGGCCAAAGAGGCAGTGACTGTCCCGTTCCTGATTGCTGGGGACAATGTGGTAGTTCCATTGCTTGCTGCTGCCTTGGGTGCTACTGCAACTGCGGCTGTTCTAGGTGTGTTCGCCGGGATTGGTGTCGAGGGGATGACTGTCAGAATCCCGGCAGGTGACTTGCCTGGCACCAACTCAGTGACTGTGCCGCGCGTGCCTGCTGGTATTGGTGAAGAGGACACTATTGTCACATTGCTGGCCGAAGCTATGGCTGGGGATGTGCCAGTTCTTGTGTTGTTGTTGGAAGCTGTAGGAGCTGGAGAGGCTGTCGCGGTCCCATTGCTGAGGGCAGGCAAAACTGCGCTTATCACACTACTTGCAGGCGCCTTGGCTGCTGTCTTAACAGTGACTGAGCTGACTGTGTCCGCCGGGATGGGCGAGGAGGGTATGACTGTCAGGTTCCCTGTGGGTGACCCGGATGAGGTCAGCTCAGTGACTGTGCCGCGCATACCCGCTGGAATGGGTGACGAAGCTATGGCTGACACGCTGCTGACAGGTGGCTCAGCTGTTGCAGCAGGGACTGAGCTGTTTGGGGCTGTCATGACAGCTGGAGGGGCTGTGGCCGTGAAATTGCTGGTCGGCACCGTTTCTGTCACATTGAACGCAGCTGCTGGGCTGGGCGCAGGCGCAGCAGCTGTCACATTGCTGGCGGGCGCTAGAGTAGCGCCCGCAACAGTGCTGGCGTTTGTGGCGGGTGATGCAGCTGCAGGAGTGTCGATGATTGCTGGCGCGGCAAGAGGTGCTGGAACCACCAAGGTGGTGGTGTTGCTTGAGGCTGGCACTGGGACTGAGATATTCCGAGGCAGGCCTCCTGTGGTGGTTGTTAAAGAGAGATTGGCTGTGACTGGACTGGGCAGAGAGGGCACAGTGACTGTGCGCATGCCCGGGGTGGATAGCGCGGGTTGCACTGCTGTGGGCGTGGTGCTTGGGACCTCCTCAGAGGGTGGACTTGACGAGCTGGCAGCTGTCAAGTCTGATGTCACGTCAGGGAAGCCCTGCATCGCAAGCAGGCAGATGTCAGCAAGCTCACCAGCCAAGATGGAGATCTCCCTGACGTTCATCTTACGAACTCAAGCTTATGAAGTAAAGTGCTAGGTGAGTGGGTAAAGGCTCAGCTTGGACTGCGGTACACAATCAAACCCACCCAGGCGAGAGGAGGTAACCTATCTCACAGCAGGGAAGCATGCGGTGGTCTCCAAGGATTCTGAAATGCAGCTGTAAGCTGAAGAGGCCCTACAAAAGACCACAAAGAACCCAGCCAGTGTGCAGAAGCCTGGGAGCACACCTGCAGCGGCTTCACACCCAGCATGGGCAGCAGCTCGCCCAGCTGCTTCTCTAGGTAGTGTGCCAGGGAGCTGGCTGGCTGCCCATCCTCCGCCTCCACCTTGGGATCAAACACGTGCAGGATCTTTGACTTGGCCTCCCCAAAGCTCTTCTCCACCTTGCACACCTGCACCAAACAGTCGATGTTATGCATGCCCTTCTAGCCCCATGCCAGTAGCATGCGGCGCACCACTTCATAATTCCTCATCACAAGCCCTTCTTGGTGCATATGCATGCTGATAGTCCACGTGAGAGAGCGACTCACTAGGGCTATCCCCAAAGAGGCCACAGCATGTGCCAGCGTCTGGCACACAGCACTGATCGATAAACATGACCCCATCCACCCTCCCAAGAGCATGGACTTTTGGGGACAGACATCTGGAGAAGGGCTCTAGAGCCTGAAGCTACCCACCTCCCCATTGAAGGTGGCTGCCTGCTTGTATGCGGAGGTGAATGTGAGAGGCGTCTGCTGAAGGGCCACAGACGGCCCAAAGCACTCCAGAGCACCGTCCTTGCTCAGGATGGCCTTGTTGTCAAAGGTGCAGTTGCCCAGGGAGAATGTTAGCGAGAAGCCAGGCCCTGCACAACAGCATGCTCTGTAAAACTGCCGTCTGCATTATACCTGCAGGTGACCTATCAAGGCACTTTTCTGCCAACATGGGCTATCAGACTTTGTTCAACAGCTGGTGTGCCTGCTTCATGCGCAGGTGCTTATTGAGTGTCATAGCTAGCAGGTGAGAAGCTGTCATGCCGAGTAATCCGCATCACCTGTAAGATTTGCCGGAACAAGAGTGGGCGGCACATAGGCTGCGGGGGTGCAGAATGCGTCCTCGTAGGCAGTGTAGACCCCCTTGAAAGCCTCAATCGCTGTGCCCAGCTCTGACTGAAGATAGACTGCCCCGTTGGCAATTTGACCCACTACTGGTAGATCTGAAGCGCCAACCTGCACAATTGCGCTGGCTGAGTGGACAGGCTATATGTACATCCTTCAGTACCTGACGTACTATGCAGCACTGAACGCAGAGCCAACCAAAGCATGGTGGAGACTGATGCAGAATGCAAGAGGCTCGGCAGAGTCAGGCACATTCTGCTGGCAGCCGTTGCGCGCAGGATGGAGTACATCTGTTGAGGTGTCGTCTGGTTGACAGCACAAAAGCTGGTGCTGACCTGCTTGGCAATGACATTGGCCGTGTCTACTGCATCTGAGATGGCGGTTTCAGCGGATCCCACAATGTCTGCTGTGGTGCTGGCGACCTCCTTGCTGACTTGGGAGTTGAGCTGTCCCGCTGCATTGGCGCTGTTGGTAAACTGAGCGAGCAGGTCCTGCGCAAGCAGTGGAGTCATTTCGTGTCCTGAGCCCCGCACATCCATAATATAGAAGCACCTGAAACATGCTTGTTGCAGTGCAAGGGGTGCACAGACACAGAACTTTCAGGCATGCACACCTGCAGGGTCGACTGATACTTGGCAGCTAGCTGTGTCGCAACCTGTTGCGTGGCTGGTTGCGAATTGTCAAGCCCTGCATAATGGATGAAAATGATAGTCAACCTTGCAGGTATATCACATACTAGAAGGCTAAGCAGAGCTGCAGGGGATGCCTTACCCGCTATCACAGACTGCAGGAGCGGGTCAGCAGCGGACAGGATGTCGCTAGAGATGCTGATGCCTTGATCTGCTCCCACGACAGCTATACAAAACACAAAGCAGGCCAGACGCCTGATCATTGGTACCCCGTACGTACAGCCTTAAGACAGCGCGTCGTGCAAGCTCGCACGAGATAGCGCTTATTGCGCAGCAATCAGAGGACAACTCCTGTCATTGCAAGGCATTCGTAGCTGTTAACAGCTACGAAGTCCGGTCTCGACACAGTTTCGACATGACGAGGTGTTGGCGTTCCGGAGCCCTTCGTTGCCCTCGCTGCCCAGATCCTGTGGGCAGAAGAGCTGTCCTTCCGGAACGCTTCGTGAAGAACTTAGGAGGTGTGCAGGCTTACTTTCCGCTTTGAAGCCTGTGAAAGTGGTGCAAGTGCTTAGCCGTGCAAGGCTCCTGACTTGCGGGCGTCTCCTGTCAGGTCAAACTTTCAAGGTGGCTAGCCGAGTATACTCCAAGCTGCTGCTAAGAATGCCCCCTATCTGGGGCGGGCAATGGTGCCTTCAGAGAAACTTTACTCTACCTACCAGTTCCATAGCTTTACAGGTAAGTAGATTGCCGGCGCATTCCGTTGCTGACTGTGAACCTTCGGCGACTTACCGAGCTCAACCGCTGGTCCCTTACAGGCTGCACGAGCACTACAGACAGATCGAACACTTCGAGCGGCGCATGCTGATCACTGGCCGGAGCTGGCATTGAGTGAGGTAGCCAACCAGGTACACCCCTCCTCAAGGCACAAGCCCAGTCTGTGCATGCTCGGGAGTTCTTGACTGCAGAACCCACCATCTGATGTCTCCAAAGTGGAACGAATTATATAGAGCTGTGAATGCAATGCAGGTGGAAGGGGTGAGGTGCCGGCAGCATGCTAATCCCCTCAGGAAGGAGCTGCAAGTGCAGCTGCCTCCTCAGGACTGGGCCGAGAAATATGCAGATCCAGTTCGTCCCCTCATAGTGGACATCGGCTGTGGCCCTGGCCGCTTCCTGCTTGCGCTCTCACACAGATATCAGGGCCACAACATGCTGGGCCTGGATATCAGAGAAAAGGTGAGGACGCGTCTGTGTGTACTGCAGAGCAAAGCCTGGCCATAATCAAATACATGAGGAAAGAGGTGCCCACTATGTGTCGTGCCAAATCTCTTAGACTTAACAGGTCAGATTAGCTTTGCTGTGAGGCTGTAGTGATATATGTGTATAAGTGCTGAGACACTATGCTGCGTCGCAGCTCATAGAGAGGGCAAACGGGTGGACGGCTGGGCTCAGCCTACACAGCTCTGTGCACTTTATGATGGCGAATGCAACCATCTCTCTGGGTAGCATGCTGTCAACTTATCCGGGCCCTCTTAGCTTAGTCACTGTGCAGGTATGCTCAGAAGCATCCTTGTGACCTTTTTGCGCTTGCCTGTTGCTCCAATCACACCATTTATCAGCAGAGAATCTGCACAGTACTGAATGTGACCTGGCACAGCGCTGAGTGACTGGCATGGCACTGTATCTTGCACGGTGGTGTAGCAACTCATGTGAAACCTGCTCTGCAGTTCCCGGACCCGCACTTCAAGACAAAGCATAAGAAGCGGCGGGTGATACAGCCACAGGTTGTGACAGACCTAGCAAAGCTGATGCCTCCAGGTGGTAAGTGTCTTGCAGGACTTCTTGCTCACTCCCTTCCTCCCATCAATGCTGCTTGAATGGTTGGGGGTGACAATAAGCCACAACTACTCCCATCTCTCAGGGCCTTTTGAGACAGGAGGGCTTGCAGGCAGTCCTTTGTTGCACGTTGCCTGAACTGACATATGCTGATGCTGGACTGGGCTGCAGGGCGCGTCTTCTTACAGTCGGATGTCAAAGAAGCAGCAACAGCTATGTATCACGAGTTCCAGGAACATGGCAGCGCTGCGTTCCATCCAGACACCGGCGGTGGACTGCTATCCGGGGTCGACTTGCTCTCAGCCACCTCATCTGTAGCCGATGGCAGCTCGGCAGGCGGGGCACATCTAGAGAGTGGCATCCCTACATGTGACAAGCCAGAGGTGTCTCTGCGGCCACATGCAGAGCAAGGAAACGGCCATCCAGAGAGCATCTCGCACGACAGCAGCATGTTGGGCCAAGCAGATGCAGCTACAGCTACAGCTGCAGCAGCCAGAAGGAGTGCAAACCCAGAGTCTGACGTGAGCAGCAGTTCTGAACAGGGGTGGCCGCCTGACATCCAGTGGCTACCTGTGAATCCGCTGGTGAGTGCCTGGTTCTGTGTGCTCTGCTTATAACCTTCCTCTCATTCCTCTTTGAGGGAGGACTCTTCAGCAAACACAGCTCACCATCAAGTGTTGAGAACACATAATGTGTAGGTCAGTGTGTGAGAGAAGTCTCTATATCAAGGGAACCTCTCTGAAGGTGTGCTGCTGTCCTGCAGGGCGTGCCCACAGAGAGGGAGGTACATACACACAAGCATGGTGGTAACGTGTACCGAGCCTTGCTTGTGCGACGCTAGACTTTCTGCAGTAACAACAGACTCTTGAGTGATAGCAGAGTTACACTACTATTGAGAGTTGTAACGTCTGCAATCAATCCTTGAGCTGCATGCTGTCCCTGCGGCTCCTTCTGCTAGAAGCAATGTGTAGTACGAATGGGGTTATCATGTAACAAGACTGATATTCAGCAGCACTCCTTACGGCACTCGGCAAGTGCCACTATTCAAGGACTAGGCTAGATGTATGATCTACATGCACATGACAAATCGTGCAGCAAACAGCAAACCTGCTCTACCTCTGTATTAAGTCGGCTGTCTCGCCCTCTTCATCATTGCCAAAATTGTGCAAACTGACATGGTTGCTCTCACTCCAGCTAGCTATATTCTTCTCACACTGTCAAGCAAAAGCAATCTCGAAAAGGCTATGGGAGCGCTGAGCATTCTTGGCTTGTGTTTGGATAGCATGCTCCTTTGCTGCTCATTACCTTGCTGCATGTCCATCACCAGGATACAGATTGAGCTGCACTGTATAGGGTGTTCTCATCTGGGCAGCCACCCTCCCTCGCCTATGTCAAGGGCAGGTCCCGCAGGACTGGGGCTCATGTGCATCAGGCTGAGGGCATTGCTGGAGCCATGCTGCCTGCGCCCCTTGAGAGGGATTGCCTGCTGACTAGAGGCCTTCCAGACGGGCCTTCCCTCCCCGAGCAGAGCCGGAGAGGCTGAGGGGGACTTGACACTCCCGTGCCCTCTGCCCGAGTCGGGCTGCCCGCCGTCCTCGCTGGCGCGCTCGGTTGCTGACGCGTGCGCCAGCTTGGACATCCACTCCCTGTGCTCCTCATTGCTGGGGCCTGTGCTGTCCCCATCCCTCTCCCTGATCTGCTTCAACCTGGCATCAACACTCCCTCTAATTCAGACCCAGCGCTGGCAAGCAGACTGCCATGGGACAGGCACTTCAGGACAATGGTAGTACCAGTTTCATACTCCGGATATGGGGTCTAGGGTTGCACAGCTTCCCTCACATAGATGCTGTTGAAGCAGCTGATGGAGGACATGATGTAAGACTGTTGGGCATATTTGGGAAAGGTGTGCACCTCTCCATGACATCAGAGTTTGTGCGCATGTGGGCGCCAGGCAGGCTCCCTATATTCAAACTCTTGTCCAGATCTGCAAGGCGTGCAAAGACTTGGCCATCTTTATTGGTCAGCCCGTCTCACAACAGCTGCAGATTGCATCTCAGCCAGACAGCACAGCAGCAAGAGAGCAGCCAACAGTGAGGGCTACTTCAGGACTAGGTTTTCAGCCTGCTCACCGCATGGACAGCTTTCCAACATGAGCAGGCGGCTCCTCCCCCCCTTCCACCTACACATTTCCAGGTCTACAACAGCACCCTTCAGGTGGATACATTGCCATACCTGCATGCCACTGTTGCTCCTCTATCGAATGCAAGACGTGGACCCGTGATGGTCCAGATGAGGAAAGCTCGCCAGCCCAAGAGTGCCGGGCAGGCTGCTCTGCCTTATGCCCTTCATGATGATCTCTTTCCCTGCAGAGCACATAATCTAGATCAGTATCTACATTTGCTGTTTTGCATACTGCGCTCATCATGCGCCGGCCTGAGCCCCATCAGTGCTCAGGCTGCCAATAAGGGGCCTCTCACCCGCTGACATTCCTTGAGTGGCCCCCTTTATTTACGCCAGCATTTCGTACAGCCAGAACAGGTTTCATTGTAAAGTGCAGACTGGTCTTTCATGACTTACCTCAGGATGGCCAATCGGCTGGCAAGGTCTTCTGAGGCAGGCCTGCTCCTGGGAGGGATGGGTATCCCTGAGAACTTGAAGCCGTCGTCAGACTCATCTTCTCGGAAGCACTCGTCCTCTGCGGTGGCATTGTCTGACAGTGAGGCTGCAGAGGATGTCTGCTGCTGCTTGAGAGCGGGGATGGCTTCTGAGTCCCCCTGAACACTGCCATTGCCATGATCTGCGCAGGCAAATCTCAAAATGCTCTGACATGCCTTACTCGCATTGCGCAAGACAAATAAGCCCTTTGAGCTGCTCATGTGGAGACCAGTCCTGTGGTGTAGGAGCCGTGTGCTGGTGAGGGACATCAGTCCCATTGATGCTGTTGAAGATTGGCTCAGGATAATTCAGCACATCTGCCAGACATGCATACCAGGACAAGCGTAAGCATGTGTCTCAAGAAGGGCGGTGAGCCTCAGTAGGTGTGGTCAGATTACTAGGTTCTCGTATGCCCTAGTCCACCTAACTCACAGCTACTTCGGCGTCCCAGCCTCAATGGGCCAGCATGCAGCTTGAATGGCATCCAACGCACAGCACCAGCACTGCATCGGAATTGAAGGTTTGCGTACCTCTGTCAGAGCTCTCCTGCGCTGTGCTCTCCTCAGGCGCCAGCCCATTGGGTCGAGGTTGGTGAGGCTGCTGAGCCCCAGATGCACCCAGATTTGCCTCAGAGAGGCTGCTGTGAGGGCGCTGCAGGAGGCAGATGTTGTCCCGGTGCACAATCTCCTCACACCCCAGGTAGCCCAGCTCATTTACAAAGTTCTTTGAGCTCACGCCCTGCACACATCGTGGCGCCTTTGAATATCTGCCTTATGCGGTCCAACTTAGCAGCAGAGGGTACATCTGACCCTGACCATGACTTATTTATCTCAGTCATAGCTGGAGCCATCCAGCAGTAGCTAGAGCCATCGCCAAGGCCACAGATGCTGTCGTCAGACATTCACAGTATAAAGCAGGCGTGCTGGTGTGGGTGTTATTGACCTCAGCTGCAGACAGGTTGCACAGACCTCATTGGCCCCATCCATATGCCTCAGCAGCACACTAGGTGCGCTCACCTTGATCTTGTCGACCTCGGTGGCAGAGTAGTTGCACAGGCCGCGGCCCAGCTCTCGGCCGCTGGCGTCGCACAGCTGCACCGCGTCCTGCGCATTGAAGTCCCCGGACACCGCCACGATGCCGGCCGAGAACAGCGACTTGCTGCGCAGCTCCACCGCTCGCACAGCGCCCGCATCCATGCGCAGCGAGCCCTTGACAGGCACGCTCAGGATCCACCGCTTACGCCCCCTGCATGATACGCGTTGTCATGGATGTTCATCGTGATGTCACATGCATGCATGCATGTAGAGAGGAGAAAATCAGGTCGATCAACAGGCCAGATGGCAACTGGCCATCCAGGGCACATCTGAGTCGCCTGAGACCAATTGTGCCCAGTCTATGCTGTATTTGCTGAAGGAAATGCTGATTGCCTGTACATTGCCATTTGTTGAAACGGATTCTGTCCCCGGCAACCTTTTGTATGTGCCAGATAAGGAGCAACCAATCGCAGCATGACTTGAGGCTTACTTGAGGGACTGAAGCTGGGGGTAGAACACTGTGCCAACTTTTTCCCCCTGCAAAATCGCTGCAATGCTCTCGGGCTGGGTGGCCTCACAGATGGCCATGTGGCAGCCCGCAGCCGTGGTCAGCCTGGCAGCTGTCAGCTTGGTCGCCATGCCTCCAGTGCCCCACTGGCTCCCTGGAGAGCCTGTGTCCACCTGCAGGTCGGCCAGTCCGTCTCAAAACTTATCCTTTGTATACTCAGCAGGAGCATGTGGGACTCAGCGATTGGATACAGGGTGTACCCAGGCGAGAGCCTAAACATCTCTCACGCCACACAAATGTGTCCCCTTGCAACCAGCCTATCACAGTGTGGTCTCACAGACAGTCTTCAGAGGACTGGAGTAGTGAAAGGGGATTCGAGAGACACCTGGAGGGCGGCTATATCCCGGACTTCATGGATGGGCTCTGCGTTGGGGTCAGTGGAGGGGTTTGCTGTGTAAAGACAGGGCACATCTGTCAGCAGAAACAGCCAGTCGGCCCTCACCATGGTCGCTACCTACAGCCAAGCAGACTCTGAGCATCAATGGCCTTGCCTTGGCTTGAGAGGGAACAAAGGCATTGCATTAGGTAGTATAAAAGCCGTTCTGCTTGCCCCTGCCTGTTTACACTGTACCACAGGAGCGCGTCGTCATCATGCTGAATGAGCAGTGTGGTAACATGTCTCATAAAGTGTACAATACAGTGGCTGGTTTAGGGATTACCTGAGCTGAAAGGGTGTCATTGTCTCCTATGCGCAACTCCTCTACGGCGACGGTGTCGTTCTCATTGACGATCGGCACTGTACCATAGCTGAACAGCTCTGTGAAGGTGTTGCTGGCATTCAGGTACTGCATCCTGCTGGCAAGGTTGCCCAGCGACAGCAGCACCTGAGCACATGTCTGCACCAACACAACATGCACTGCTCAGCATTCATCATTCCATGTGTGAGGTTCCCTCACAGGCCACTGTGATGCAGTCTCTCTTCTCAGCAGCATGCAGAAGACAGCACACTGCGACGTTATAGACAAGCAATAATATTGCTCCAATCTCTATCATATGCAAGAAGGTGGACTGTTGCAAGCATAGACACGCTCATATGAAGGATGCAGTCTGCATTGCCTACCAGGCCAATAGCGCTGAAGAAGTCATCATAGAAGCGCATCAGGTGGACCTGGCCCACTGCTGCCAGAGCCTGCTTCTGTGGGAGCTTGCTGGGACGTGCATGTAGGCCCAACCGCTGCGCTCCCACCCCCACAGCACCGCTGCTGACAATGACCACCCTGCAGCAAGCTCCTGACTCTTGACCAAAGCTGTCATTCCACTGAGAACTGCTTGCATGGGCAACATTACTGCTAAGGGCCACCTATTAGTGTGCAGCACGCCTAGAACATGTCGTTGCAGCTGATTAGTGAGTTACCTGTGATGCTGGGATTTAAGCTCCCGGACCACTTCACATAATCTGGCGAGATTGCTAATATTCAACGTGTTCTGCTCTGGCCGCACTAAGCTTGACGTGCCCACTTTGATGACCTGCAAGGAATGGCAGCTGATGCTGAGCTGGACACAGAATCATTTGCCCGTATTGGCCCCCTGGCGCACGTCCTTAAACGCGATTGTAGTCAAACGTGTAGTGTTTTGGAAATCAAGTATCAGAAGTAGGGTTTGAGGCATCTTAGCATGCACTCACTATGGTGAGCCCGGACGGCCCAGTGCGTTCTTTCATGCTCCCGATGCTTGATGCTGAGCACTCTAACTATACGTCTAGATACTTTGTATCAACATTCACTGCCGTAGGCCGGGAATTCAATCCCACTCAAGATGCTCCACGGCAATTCAGCTGCTGTCCGATCAGTCATAAAGCTGCCCTCAGTGCCGAAGGTGCTGCGCAGCTTCCTGCTCGCCTTCGGAATTCCTACGCAGCAGAATTCGTGGAAAGCAGTGGCCCGCGACCCTTAGAAACCTGGCAGAGACATTCTGGATTAAAGGTCAGTTTCCAAACTTCCTGAAAAAGTTTAGATTGAAGACGCAAGCAGCTGAAGAGCAGGATTCATCTTGCTCCCTGAGGTCCATTCGAGTAGATTAATGCAAGTCCATTGACCTGACTGGTGCTGTTGAGCTTACATGCTTGTCCCGCAACATCTGTCTTGCAGAAGATTTGCAGTGTCTACACGGAGCTGAGGTATATACAGCCGTTCCTTGTATACAAAGACCCCTTACAGTGTAAGGCTTACACCCATGCACATGACTCTCACTCGACTGGTTAAGAAATGTCAACGACTTTGCTCTGGGGAGAATTGGCAGCGGCTGAATGCCACACGCCTGAGTCATGCACATGCTTTTACTGGGAGCCCTATCTCATCCTGTACTTCTTCTAGGTTGTCTCAGTGCTGCTGCTCCTTCTCTGCCTCTTGTATGCAAGCTTGCAGCTGGTCTTCAAGATCCTTACCCACTGGCAGGCCCTGCAAAGCAAATATGTAGTCGTCAAAGCTATGTTCATGAAGCCAGAAAACCAAAAATGATGGGCAATCAGGAGGTTTGCCTGTACACAAGAGGAGGCTCTGAGTTATCAAAGCAGATACTTCGACTCTACTTTCATGGCCAGTGAGCTGGCCTCAGCTTTTGTACTATCGTTATTGTGACATGCAGCCTCTGTGAGTCAAAGCAACATGCATCATTGCCCTGGACCCGAAGGACTGTCACAGTGAATGCCCTAGTACGTGAGTAAAAGCAGAGATGAAGCAAATCAGGCAAGCAGTGTCTCACCTGAACGATGTGCCACTGGTTGTTCCGGCACGTGACCGGAAACGAGAAGTACAGGTTCTCTGGCACCCCATATGAGCCGTCTGAGGCCACGCCCATGGACACCCATGTCCCCTCAGGGGTCCCCAGCAACCAGTCATGGAAGTGGTCGCAGATTGCTCCCGCCACAGACAGCGCTGGCGTAAGGTTCCTCGCCTGCACAGAAGGCATAGCCTGCTCAAGCGTGGGATGCCCTACATCACCTCCCGCCCCTGACCTGTGACATTGCTGGGCAGGAAGGAGCCTTGCACCACAGGCGTTTAGCCAAAATCTCATGAGATAGAACAAGGGCCTCTGCCTCAGCCTACAGAAGCTGGCAAGACTCTGAATCTGGCAACTGCCACAGCAACATGCACCTAGCCGCAGCCCACTTAGGGAGCCATTAGTCGACATAATCTGCAGCAAAGCAGGGACAATGCTGACCTGTACAATGGCGGTAGTGCGCTCCCTGACTGCCTGGGACATGATCTGGACGAGCTCATCGTCCACGCAGTTCTGCACGGGGACCACTCGGAGCCCCCTCCGGACTGTCCCGTGCAGCACGTCTAGCGCGCTTGTGGATGTGGGGTTGCCCCACACAATGACGTTGCTGACCTCTGACGAATGGATGGCCAGCGGGTCTGCTACCTGCATGACTTATGTGCTTCACACATCTGACACTGGGCACTGCAACTGGAGCTCAGCAGAAGTTCAAGGTGGAGCAGCAAGGTATGCGGAAGCCAGAATGGGCCATGTTCACCTGCTGTATCAATCTGTTGTGCGCCAGCCGTGACAGGACTGTGATGTTCTGAGGCGCAAGGCGGGGCGCTGAAGCGCGGACCGCAGCAGCACCAGCGCTCGCTGGCTGTGGAACTATCACAACCTGCATGGTGGACAGAAGCTGATGAGGAGGGACTTCCCATAGTGGTCAGCTCAGCTGATCTTGCAGCACCTCAGCTTGAGCCACTTCAACAACTCAAGGACAGTTGTCTGCATCCGACAGAGACACAGACATACTTGCTCTGGACATTGTCCTAACATGCCTTCTCTCACGCACATCACACATGCTGCAGTGTATGCACGGCCATCTCACCTTCACATGCTGGCTGGCGTGATCATTCAGTGCACGGCCAATCACAGAGTACATTTCCCTGCTCTGGGCAAAGAAGTCCTCCATGCTCCTCCTGGGAGGAAGCCCGCTGAGCAGCACAGCAATGTCCACATCCTTGCATGCCTCCTCCAAGTCATGTGACACCTCTGTGCCTACAAGGCACACATCTGGTGAGGCAGCTGCAGGGCTGCTGTGCCAGCCTACCCTCAGCACAGCCCCACACAAGGGCCCTCTCACAAAGCCAGGCTGGCAAACAGGAAGATGTAGCCGTTGATGCTTATCTTATTGGTCGGTATCGGTGCCTTGTGATGAGCTACTACTCGAGGGCACCAATTCCAAAACAGCAAGGTACTCACCAAGGAGCAGGTCAGACGCCAGGTCATCGAGCTCCATCTGTACCGCCGCTAAATTCTGAGCAGCCTGCTCTCTGTCATGCATGCGCAGGATCACCTGCTGCTGAGGACCACACATCTGGCCTCGCGCTATGAGCGGTGCCAGGGCATAGCCTATGTGACCTGTCCAGGGGCATGCCTGAGTGAGTACTCCAGTGATGTTGAGGTGAGACGTGCGATGAAGGGTCCTGCCTGGCATAAAAAGCACATTCGTGTCTGAAGTCGATTGTTTGTACCTGCTGCCCCAGTGATGAGGATTCGCAGAGGCCTCAAAGGGGCTAAGCCCCTGCGCCTAGCAAAGGAGCCATTGATCAGCAGAGCAGCCCAAGCCCCCGCGGCTGCAGCACAGCAGTACTTGATGATAGCTAGAGCGTCCATCTGCCACGCGAGTCACCAAGGTTTGTCCATCGCCTGCGCTCAAAACCTCTCAACACCTAGCATGGTAAGGGCTTGGGGTAGCCCAAATCCGTCATCCTGCAGAACTAGCCCAATATTGGATCCAAAGAACGAAAACTTTCATCACACCTTACATGGTGCAGTCCTGGATGTTGCTGCTCTCACAGTACGGTGTAGTACGCCTGTGGTGTCATGGAGCCCTTTAGTAGCCTCTGCTTCGCCTGATACCTGGTGTGCTTTTCGATCTTGTAGGCCAACAGAATGATGTTACAAGCAGGCTTCAGAAGCTGAATATCATCTGAGGAGTCTCGGACTCTGATTATTCAGCGAAAGGGAGGACATGTCCTGTACAGGCACCTTTGACTAGACATGTCCCAGAGCCATCAGGCATATGCGCACTGCATTGAGCTGCTGGGGCTAATTAAAGGTAACTGTTCAAATCGTCGTATCGAACGTGATCGCCAGGCTGCTAAATCAGGAGCACCTAGGGGTCCATATGCAAATCACTCAACAAGATGGAATAATGAGCAGGCCAAGAAAGCAACCTGAAGTAGTCACATGAGCACTATGAACATCTCAAGATGCTATGACAGAGATAATCAAGCACTCGATTATTTACCGGGGTACAACGTCTGCAGCTTGGGCTGCTCCACTCAGTAGTTCGGGCATCCGGCTCTGCTCATTGGGGCAGGCACATACAGGTGACAAAAACACAAGGAATCTCCAGGGCTCCCTTTCAGAAGCTTCTGGCTATGCATGATTGGAGTGCGGGGCTATGGACTGCCTCATGGGATCCATGGCATTGCAGAATGGGCAGCATGGAGGGAGCACCCTGGGATGCAAGTATACAGCAGCTGCTGCAGGACGGCATCATCACTGGCTATGCCCTGCTGAGCAAAGCAGGCAAAGCTGAAGCAGCAGCTGGAGTGCTCAGCACAGCTGAGAGGCGCTCGGGCGATGCAGCTCCTGCACAGCCCCCATCTATGCAGATGCACCACTTTGTTGAGGCCTTCTCGCACAACAGTGCACCCCCTTCGGCCTTTAGGCTTGCTGGGCAGAGCGCAGTGGTCTTCAGGCGGACTGATTGCGACATTCTTGCCATCTCACACAGGCGCAGGCTTGGCCTGTGCATACATGCGCTGCCCTTCGGCATCCTTGTGTGTACATACAGCCGAGCGAGGCTCCCTCAGGAGGTTGTGCCCAGGGTTTTGAAAGTGTGTGACTTGCTCAGGAGCTGAACACAATGCCATTCCACGGTGACCTCACAGACAGCAGGCGCACATGGCATGCAAGCCTATATGTGCCTCACTGACCTCATGCCGCCTGGAGTGCTGGACTTAACGAAACTTGTGGTGGTGTGAAGTGCTCTCAGAGCCTTCACCTCTCACTGACAGCCGCATGTCTGTAATCTGTAAATGGTTTACGCTAGGCTACTAGTGTACAGATGCACCTCATCTCTTCCTTTGAGGGTGAATCACCCAGTCACCGCTCTCTGCATCCCTCGGCAGCAGTTCATGAAGGCTCCAAATGCCATCTTCATGACAAACCTCACGCCGTTTGTCCCGCCTGGGAAATAGGAGACTGTATAGTACAGCAACGCTACGACCTGCATGACGCCACCACTGCATGGTGAGACATCCAGAAGTGCAAGCCAGGGCCCAGAGTATCCAAGATCTCAGTGATACATGGCTCAGGAGCAATGGGCACTGAGCAATTTTGAATCACATGAGTAGGGCCAGCTGATGCATCTCATGTCATCAGCTAGCACATGCCCTGAGGTTAACATGGCTCAAGTATGGGTCACGCGTCTCCTTGCATCATTGGTCAGGAAAATGCCCCAGAGTCATGCCTTGATGAGCCAGGTGAACTGCGGATGCATTTAGGAGGTGAGCACCTGAGCTCCGCAGCAGACAATCGTTAGGATGTAGCTATGCATGCCCATTGCAGCGTACAAGGTTCCTCCCATACTCCCCAAATACCCTGTGTCATGCATTGTCGTCACCTCCAGCACGCATGCTATGCTTGAGAGGGTACTACCATACACTGTGGACAGAAGTTGCCCCTATAGGGCTGCTGTGCACTGTCATGGCTACCTGTTTAAATGACAAGGTAGCTGCAGAACAATAAGCTGCCCTACGACACGGTTGAGGCCAGAGCCTTGCTGCAGCATGCCACTTGCGAGATGATACAGCTCCGCAGGGACGCAAAAGACTCTACGGGGTGGTCTGACGCTCACCCACTGTGAAGGGCAGCCGCTCGGCCGAGAACATGTGCATGAGCTGGCCCCTCCAGCCGCGCAGGGAGACGAAGGCGCTCATGATGAGCGCGGAGCCGATGGTGAAGCAGATGGCGAACTTGGAGGGCGCCAGGATGATGATGGGCAGGAACAGGGAGAAGGCCAGGACGGAGAACAGCAGCCCCGCGCCCAGCAGCGCCAGGAACCAGGTGAAATTCATTGTGTTCGGCATGCTGGACTGCGCCCTGCAGCGCATGACCGCATGCTTCCTCAGCCCTGCTTATAAGAAAACGCCTAGCAAAAAGTGGCAGCTCAGGAACCATGGAATGCAGGCTTCAAGGCCTCTTTGCCTGATCGGAAAACACGCTAAGGTGCAAGCAAATTAGGTGGGTCCAGAGTGTTGCAATGCTGTACTGGCCTGCGCAGTGGCAGTATATGCCTGTGCTTCAGTACTGTGGTGCTGACAAGACAGTACAACCGCCAGAACATAGGATGATGTCGGTGGTGCTGCTCCATGCACATGCTACGACTGAAAGAATGGCCCTGACATGCATTCTCAGAGCACTTTGTAGACTTGGTTTAGTTGAGAAGAGGATGAGGGCCTACGTCTGTACTCCCGCTCCCACAGTCTGGCCCACCCCCTGCACGCCTGTGCTCAGCCTTGCCAGGGCCCCTGTCATGAAGGTCTGCACGGTGGCCCCGCCTTCTTCCATGCGGCTTGCAAGGCGGTCCGAGGTCGACGGAGCTGCGTGTATCAGAGAGCAACTCTCACCTGTGTCTAGGCAGAGCCTAGTGCATGTAGGAGTAGCTACTGGAAATGATAATGACTGAAGAACAGAGTGGCACCTGGGGTGTCGCCGGAGTACTTGTTCCATTCTGCGAGCACAGAGGCTGACGGCTCATCGGTGGCTGGACGCTGCCCAAAGATATTGCTGAAGAAGTTGCTCGACATGCTGGCTCAGTATGTGCCTTCGCAGGGGAATACGCCTGACGGCGCCGGGAGCATCTCAGCCCCTATATCCAGGAGATGTCACACTTTCTACTATGCCACTGCGTCGATGCCCAAAAGCGGCCTCAGCTGTGCCATCTTGCAAAGTACAATGCACGCTTTTCCTCAATCTGTGACTCCTCACTGGTGGGATGTGTCACAAACAGCTTCCCAAAAGGTAATGTCTTGTCGAAGGCGCCTGTCGATGTATTCGCCTCCCTGTAACATTGAGGCATGGAGCACTCTCATGGAGGGCCAGATTAGGCTTCAGCTGCTTGCCAGGGCGCCCGCGTTGTGATGCAGGACTCAGGCGAAATTTGTAGACACCGCAATCTGGAACAGAGCGTTGAAACAGCACCTTTAGAAGTAAGTACTTACATCAGGGGCGCCCAAGCGCACCACCAGAGTTGGCCAGCTTTCCACGCTTCTGGCTGTAGACGTAAACAGTCTTCATGGATTACGCGTGCGTTGCTATCAGGACGTTGGATTATTGAGACGACATAGGCATATGTGGTTCAGTAAGCTTGCTCCCTGTCCAGAAAAAGCTCCTTGAGTGGGAACACTTGCTATTTTCAGCACTATAGACCTAAGGGCAGCCGGTATGGCGGACGTTGCTGTGCACATCGCACCACAGGGCCCATTCCATCCATCGAAAGCAACAATGTAAGCCGCTTTCCTTCCTGCCTGGCTGCGTCATTTGTTGGCACGTAAGCCTGTGGGGGACGCTGCATGTGACATTGCTGTCACAACAGCGTTGTGAAGACGAGCTTCAACCCTGTGCCTGCTATCTTATGCTAAATTGGCCCTATCATGCAGGAACGGACACTACATGCCCGACCTGAAGAGCGATGAGGCCCAGGCAGAGCGCAAGAAGCGCAGGACAGCTGAGAAGGAGGCGAGCAGGTGGCGCAAGAAGGCTGCTGAGCTGCAGGAGCTTGTGGAGCAGATGCAGCAGCACAGCCAGCAGCCGCAGGTGCCTCTCATGCAGGCCTGCATCTGCCACTCTCCTCTCAGATGCAGCATGAGGACGTCATTACCACCCCATGAACCTCGATGAACACCTGCTGGCAGGAGTAGACTCATCATTCTGCTGGAGATACACCATTTGACATCATCAAGCTGCCACGGGTAGCATCTGTGTCATCAGCATCTGCTTGAGGCACATCTTCATCAGCAGCAGTCCCTGTTGACAATACCCGCTCAGATAGTCACCCGCGGCATTTATCTGGTCTCAGTTGAGGCTATCATGGGTAAGGAGGCCGGACTGCTGAGGTCCACTGCAATTGCAGGCTGTAGGCCAGGAGAGTGCTGAGTGTACAGCAGACGGAGCCGGCAAGGCGCCATCTGATGAGGAATATGTGGCGCACATGGTGGCGCTCATCATGACTCGCACTGTTGCAAAGGCAGAAGGTGGGGCTTGCGCACCTTGCTCGCCTGTAGAGCACAAGCGCTGCATCAGAGAGGCCCAGACAGATTGCTCTGTACTGAGTTGCACGAGAGCATTGCTGAGCAACCTCAGCACACGACCCAGCATGAGGTCAAGGCGACGGAGGAGATGCAGCAGGCGCTAAAGTGGCAACACCACCTTAATACAGAGCAGAGCAGATCTCTAGCCATCTGTGGTATAAGTTGATGAGGCCCTGCTACTTCCTTGCAGCAAAGCCGTGGCAGGCAAAGCTGCTCACATTGCCAATTGAAGCAGGCCACTACAGAGCTGAAGTATGAGTACTCAGGCCTTAATCCTTACTTGCAGCGAGGGCTCAGGTGGCGGAGGAGGCGCAGCAGGCGAAGCTGCTGAGCGAGCGGGCCGCCAGGGAGGCGCGCATGGAGGACGCCATTGTGCGGGCGCGCATCCGCCTGGAGCACGAGGAGCGGCTGTCCTGGTCACGCCGCCTCGAGCAGGCCGCCCTAGCGGTGCGTCCCATGCATCATGTTTTACTTGGATGACTTGCACGTAAGGAATGCTAGGACGACGAGGATACAGCCCAGGAGAATTTTCAGTGGCATCTTCCTGCATACAAGAGCGCCTCAGCAGCATTTGAAGGTAGTGTATTCAGGCATATGGTGCAGGCAGTGAGCAGCTTCAGTGGTATGCGCCCATGGCAACACGCGCCATGAGATCCCTGGCGCGCTTGACCTCAAGCTTGATGCTGTGATGAGGCTAGCATGTAAATGTGACTATGTCTCACCAACAATATGCGTCCGCTGCGCAGGCTGGCTTTGTGGGGCTGGGGGCCCTGGGCGCCTATATGACAATCCGCATGGTCCAGTCATCCAGCAGCGCGCCTTCCGATCACAACTGGCGCACCGGGACCGACACCGCCAGCCTGACCCGGGCCGCCATTGCCTCCAGCTCAGCACCAGTGGGCGCCAGCCTGAAGGTGTCACCCCCGCAGGAGGCGTATCAGCTGGGGTCTCTCATCTCCACCGCAGACATCCTCGAGCAGCGCGCGAGTGCCCCGACCAGAGTCATGGATGCGCCAGCTGTGTCAGCTTCAGCCGCTGTGGCAGCCGCAGCTGCTCCGGCAGCAGTCGCAAGGGCTGCAGCAATAGAGCACAGCAGCACGGCGCAGCAGTCAGCCGTGCATGCTGCAGCAGACAGGCTGGCACAGCATGTCGGGCGGGGGGTAGATAGCATGGCATCAGGTGCACCCTTTGGTGTTGTGGCAGCTTCAAGCGTGGCAGAAACCGCTTCAAGAATGGGTAGCATGTTGAGGGTCCTTGTCAGACTTTGTGAAAGGTGTCGGTGAAGCTGATCCCCAAACTAGCTAAAGTGATCTTGTCTATAGTGTGTGCTTTGTGAGTTTATCTACAGCAGTCATCCACATTGTGGATAAGCACAGCTTCTAAGCACACTTCAAGGCACTTAGTTGTTGCAGTTACTTAGCGCTCACTTCAGAGCAGTCCGCATTGCGTCGCTGCCCATCACAACCATGTGGAGTACAACAGTCTATAATTGCAGCATTTGAGAGCGTTTGGCATAGCCTTCTTTGTCAAGCAGGAAAGCCCCATTGCAGCTGCTTGGTACCTGGCCTTATTAGGTGCAGCTCAACAACAAAGTAGCGCTCCTCAGTACAATATCCTGAAGAGACATGCGTTCAGGAGGCACAAAGACCTCGCACATTGACGTTGCTGCGACTCAAAGAGCGTAATCGCAGGACTATCTGGCACGGTGAAAGACTCCTTCACTGTGGAAGCTGGAGTAGAGAGTCAGAGCCAGGAGAATGATTGCAAAGACCAGGAAACTAGCTGTAAAGACGACAAGGCCTACAACGCGAGCAACAGAAAGCTTCCTTGCCTGCTGCATGCTCAACATCCTCTCTCTGCATCGCAACGACAAGCACTCAGCAAGCCTTGAGTGGCTGCAACAAGCTTGTCATGTTGGAAACATGCATACTCAAACTCCCTAAGTTGTTTAACAGCATTCGTGATCACTCAAAGTAGCAAAGGCCCATCTTGCATTCCAAAGTTGCCAAGGTCACAATGGCTTTAACTCTGGCCTTGGTCTTATACATGTCAGGCAGAGTGTGAGAAAAGACGGTGCTGTGACTATAGTACCTGATGTCCTCATGAACATTAAAGGATGCTGCGACAAAGAGGATGGCGGCGCCGCACAGGTTGAATACCAATCCAAACGTCAAAAATATGCGTGCAGCATTTGTTGATGAAAGAATCGTCTGGCTCTTAGCCTCGAGCTTGGCGTGACTTACAACTGCAGCTGCCCTCTGATCCTTATGAAAACTCTGCATGATGTAGAGGGCCCCGCTTCAGGGACTCCAGGCAGTGGAGGTAGCGTAGGAGCGTCAGGATATTTGCAAGATCTTTTAGCGGGTGTACGGATCTCGCAAAGAGAGATACAGCAGAGGATAATCACCTGGAGACCAACACCCATGATTGCCACATAGAACGGCTGCAGCAAATCCTGAAAGAAGACATACAGAGACAGCCCAAAGGTCTTCATGTGCGCTGGCAGAGTTGCAGCCAGCTCGCCGTTCATGGGGCCGATGAGGCCCTGCACTGACAAAGCCCCCAGCCCGAGGCACACCAACATCGCGACATACCTGCACAAAGCATTCCCTTAGCCACCTGTCAAGGCCCCAGCATGCAGACTTGCAATACGTTATCATATTACTGAATTCCCAGCTAAACCCAAGATAAATAAAGCAGCAGCCTAGGTGTCGATCACAGCAAGAAACCTGCTCTGAGCATGCCTTTGTGTGGTACAATGTATGAGGGCTGTGGGACACTGTTCTTTACATTTCTACTCCATTTGGCAGGCAGCTTACCCATGCTGGCGTCCCGCAAGGCTGTTGGCGTAGAGGGCTAAGATGAAGAAGAGGCATCCAAGCACTGCGCCGGCAGCGCTTGCAAGAGATAACGTCTTGCTGCGCAGCTTGGACGCCCTCTGCATATTACAAACAGTCCTCACATCAGTGGCGCCTCCCAGCAAAACTGCATATTCTGGTGACCTGGTCTCACAGACATTGGAGACTGGAGCTGGACTGCACTGCAACACACAGGGGCACTTAATTGGAATGCCATTCATGGCCAGGTGTTGCGGGGATATAAGTGTGCCTCACTCAGTGCTGCAGCATTGAGATGGAGTTACTTGAGGAATGGAGCAGGGGCAAACCAGAGATATGGCGCCAAACAGGAGTGCTGAACCCAAGGCGCACGCCCCCAAGACAGTTCCAATGTCTCCAGACAGCTTTGCAACCCCCTGCCATTGCAATCTTGAGCATTGAACACATCATCCTACCGAGCATCCACATGTGGATACGCTTTGGTATTCCTGCTTGAACGTAGTATGTGAAAGCTCTCCTTATGCCCACCACACACCTCCATCCTAGTTAGGGTGCCGTGCATGGGCATCCTGAAGCTTCTTCAAGGTATGTACAATGGCCATGCGTAGTTGGGATGTACAACTGCATTGAAGTGCTTGGCAAGGATAGCATGGAAGCGCAGCTGTGGATCCGAGGTGGTCTCACCGGGAATTGTGTCTCCTGAAATGCAGGCATGTACGAGAACACAACCTCGCTGGCTGCTGCCCACATCCCCAGCCCCAACACCAGGATCCAGTACGACTTCATCCCTGCCAAATACTTCAGAGCTGCCCCGAACACAAAACGTGGAGCGCGCTCACAACTCCCGCTCGCCTGTGAGCACATTCCCATGAGGTCACTCAGCTGAAGATGAACGTCAACTACTACAGACATTCAAGTGGTCATAGGAGCATTGATCCTTGCACGTGCCACCTGCCATCTGATGCACCTGGTTTCACTCCAACATCTGTGCTCCTGGACGTTCAAGGTGTTCGTGATATTTCAGATTCTGGTAAGCAGAGATCAGGCACTCACCACATGAAGCTGCCTAATAGGCGGCTCAGGAAGCAGGAACGCACAGATTGCTAATGTCAAGAATGCAATAGCAATGCTGAACTCCGAGTCTCTCCAGGATATGCCGCGGAGCTTGAGCACGCCTGCGATGTTCCCTCCCAGGATAATCGCAAAGCTCTCTCCAGCAAACACCAGCGCTTGCCCCATCCTGGAGCGCACACACATGTCACATGCGTCACGGGACACTGCGCTCACATGCCCAGAGCTTGTGTCAGCATTGATGAGGCCTGTGAACATGCATGCTGAGAGCTGCTGTTGAGCTGCTGAGGGGCCCAATTTTCCGTGGCAATTGATTGACGTAAAGGAAGGGTTTGCGGATCTCGGCATGGCCGCCTTGGAGAGCTCACCACAATGCAGGATACATGTAAGATGTCCACTGTCATAAGTTGAGGGGGGATCCCCATGCAAAGCAGGCTGACACACACGCGTCATGCTGGCATTGTTTGGTTCAAGATATGAAACCTATCAACTTCACATGCAAAGACAAGAAGTAGCTTACAGAGAGAGCCTGGCAGGCAAGAGATCAGATATCAAAGAAATGGCCAAAGGCATGTGGACCGAGGCTCCCACAGCGATGAACACTGTCGCCACAAGCAGGTCGCTGAAGTTGCGCGCTAAGCCCTGCATGGCAGTGCTGCGCCGTTGGGGCAGAGCACAATCACGCAGCCCAGGCGCAAACAGATGCGCATCTCTAGTGCTCATCATGCTCTGCGTCACGCAATGTAGGGATGCATGGCCCAGGTCACATGCCTGCTGAGCAGGTCAGTCAGTATGGCCCATGATGATGAGCCTCTGAGGGCTGCAGCAGGGCCGATGCACTGGGATGATGCATAGGAGGTGGGATGGCATTTCAGGGTGAGTCTTGGAGACTTACCTGGAGCACATGCATTCCAGACAACAGTACCAGAAGAGCACTCAGTAGCCAAGTTCTCCTCCACTTGAATCTGTCAATGCAGTATCCCCAAAACAGGGCAAAGAGCGCGCTGATGAATCCATTAAGATGCCTGCATGTCCAGCCAACCATCTGGCACTTCTCCTATGTTCATTGGATTATGTCAAGCTTGCCTTAAGGGCAGACAATATCTGTGCTGTATATAGCTGGGCATGTACGCTTCTTGAGAGGCATATGGTTGGGAGCACAGCTTGAAAGACAGGCCTATACCAAATCGAAAGAGGAGCACAAGCACGCACCCGGCAATGATGCTATACTGCGACACTGTGGTCCCAACATCCCTTCTCAGCTGCAAATACATGCGCCCTTCAGACTGGCAGGCAGTGGATGTGTTGCTGCACCCTAACGACAAGGCGGTCGCCCGACAGGACATATAGAGGGTTGATATGACAGTAGATGATGTGATTAGCTCAGATGTACTACGTACTGGATGATGTTACCTCCTCGGTGAAGTAAGAAAGGATAGTGCCCCCAAGCCTTGGAATGGCAATGATACAAAACAGAACGACGATCCCATACAAAGCAAGAAATTTCTGCTTCCAACTCCATGTTGTAGACGGCTGTGTCTCGTTCAACAAATCCTCCTGCACAAGCCCACGTTTGAGACGCTTTGAGGTATTCGAGCAAGGGCTGCGCGGCACTGTTTGCAAGCCTTATACACATATATTCTCATCCGTATTGATTGTGCGCACCTGATTGTTTGGACTGCTCTCACTGTGCGAAAACTCCGAAAGTGGCTTTACACCCCCAACCTCTGACTGCACCATGTGCGCTGTAGCAAAGCTACAGCTGATGCCAAAGACTTTCCAGCCTTGTGCGTTCCATCGGGCAAGCGTGTCGAGCACACAACTTCCGGGTGGGCAGCACAGTCTGAGTCATGCAGTTCTCAGGGGTGGCAAGGTGATGAATGTGCCAGTATAGAAACAAACATCGGTAGAAGCAACCTATGTGACATTTTCAATCACGTTGTCGTCTGATACAGCTACACCCTTGTGCCGGTCATCTCAGATCGTGGTATTTAGTCATTTTTCACAGCCACGCGTTTGAGGAGGTGGAACGAAAACTTGCAAGCCATGGGATCTCTATGGATTCCTAAATAGAGGAAATTGCTAGCAAGGCTTAGGAACGTCGCAGGGTGGCATTCGTCCATTGCGAGCTCCCACTGCTGCGACGGTTTCGATTCTGGGCAATGGGCAGCCCGACACGGTTACACCGTACGCTTGATGGCGCTTCTCGGATTCCGCCGATGTATGGCCGCATACAACAGCAAAGTGTTGGCGTATTGAATCCTGATCAGCAGCCGTGCTCAAGCTCCACTCTCACTTATGAAGACATGATCTTGCTTCGGCTGCCTCAAGCCTGTGCGGCGTTCTCGGTAATTGGTGTTGGACTTTAAAAATCCCTCTTCAGAAAATGGAGAGCTTTCATGTGTCCCGAATAGGTGCAGGCTTACAGACGCTGCAGCCCCTTGCATTGGAGCTCAGGGGGACACATGTGCAGAGTCTTTGCCTCCATGCAAACAGCATCTCGAGACTCAATGGCCTGCACATGCTCGATGGCCTAAAGGACTTGAATCTTTCATCGAACCAGCTGCGCGAGCTTGAAGGGCTGCAGAATCTAACATCCCTGACCAGCCTAAACTTGTCAAGCAACAGGCTATCGACCCTCGACAAGCTGCAGCCCTTGTCCGGACTGAACAGCTTGAACGTATCTTACAATGCCATAGAGCAGCTTCGACCCCTGTCAGCCCTGCGGGTGAGCATCCTCAATATGGGTGCTGTGCACTGCTTGCACCTTGTGCTGCCCAGATGCAATCGCTGTGTCTCTATGCATCCCACGTTGACATTCCTGAATTCTGGCCCTTGACGAAGCAATGATACAATACGAATTGAAGGTCTTGCCTGGTCTGCAGACACTCAGGAAACTGGATTTGAGAGGCAATACAGTTGGGTCCCTGCGGAAGCTGGCAGTTCTCGCAGGGCTGCCCGATCTCAGGGATCTGCAACTGGATGGCGGGTCTCCCGGCAACAGCATCTGCGCTGTGCCAGGCTACAGGTACAAACTCATGTACTGCAGTGATGTGACTGCCAGAAGTATGTGCGTCAGAGGGGCAACAAGATCTGCGGTGGGAGAGAATCTACTCGCCACATGCATTCTACTCAAACATCGATGTGGCAGATAGGACTGATATGTATATGTGTGTCTTGTCATTTGGCTCCTGCTGTTATTCACCCGTGCTCCTATAAGCATCCTCGCAGACGCAGCTCAGCTGTCAGAAGTCAGACGGTAGCACGATGCATTGTCCGACTGCAGGTCAGCTGTGGCACAAGCCTTACCGCAGTTGCAGCTCCTAGACAGGCTGCCTCTGGACGACGAGAGGGAGTGCCTCTCCCAGCAGCAAGGTCCAGCAGCGCAGCACATTGCAGAGCTTCAGCTGCAGGCGTACCAGCCACAGACAGAGGCACCTGGGCCTGAGGAGCAGCTAGCAGCAGAACCCATGTCAGAGGCAGCTGACAGGGGACATGTGTCGCCCTACACATGGCCGGTTCCCATGCCATACCTGCAGGGCATGGCAGCACTGCCGCAGGACCTGACTTACCAGCAGTGCATGCAGCAGTTGCCCAGTCTGCCCAGGGCGCCTGGGCTGCCCGAGGCCCTTGCCAAGGATGACGTGCAGAATCTTGCAGACAGGCTGGCGCAGCATCTGCCGCAGTCGAGAGCAGTATTACCGGAAGAGGCTGCTGACTCAGCAAAGCAGGAGCGGCGCTGGGCAAGCATGGAAGCCAGGCTGTCAGCTTTGCTCGAGGGAAAGCTTCCTTTGTCCAATCAGAACAATGTCACCCGGGCGATTCAGCCCAGAAACTGGAACATGTCTGAAACGGCTGCCCAACTAGCTGAAAATATGAGGGAAAGCACATCCCAGAGACAGCAGCACGTTAGGCAGGACAGCAGATGCAGTGGGCCCCAGATAGCCTCACCTGCAGTACAGCGGTTGCAGGTATCTTTGCTCTGGATGCATACCGCGCATGTCTCCCTAGTGAGCATGATTGGCCTCGACACTCACTTCACGTCCGGGTGCAGTTGGGATACCGTGCATTCACCCTGAGCTAGGCCGACCTCTTCAGAGCATTTGGCCTGCACTGAGCCGCTGAGTATGCTTGTATTGCAGAAGGATGCTGAGGACCTGAGGGCGCAGCTGCAGTCTGTGAGAGGGGAGATTACCTCAGTAACCCAGAGGGCGGATGCTGAGCGTTCAGAGTATCAGGCAAAGCTGCATCGCATGCAGTCTGAGGCTGACAACAGGGTATGTCCCAATTGCCCCCTGTTCCTGAGGATGTGGCATATTGCGACAGCTACCATTCAGCAGTTTGGGTTGCTATGGTCGTCCCTTTGTACTGCATGCGGAGCCAATTGAATGTAGCACACTCTCTCTTGTGCTTTATAAGGCCCAAGACTGCAGACGGGCGTGTGCACTGACACGCCCGAGATTGGATCAATCTATCCATGTGCAGGTCATAGATTTGAAGAGGCAGGCAAGCAAGGCGCTCAAGCACATGCGCCAGCAGCTCCTGTCTGCCCAGCAGCAGCGTGATGAGCTGGCCAGAAAGGTACTCTACTTTATGTTTTGTGCCGCATTCCAATCACCCTCCTTGCTCTGAGGATGCTTCCATTTGGGCTGGTTGCTACTGCGCGCAAGCCTTTGCCTTGCCTTGAGTCACTCGCACGTACAGAAGGACTTCCTTTCTGCATCTGCACTGAAGTAGGTTCCACAACAGGTCACAATCCACTGTGGCTGCTTTAGACTCTCATGCTGGACCATGATTATGTACACCCTAACAAGTTGAGAATTGGCTTCAGGTGGAGGAGGCTTCTGGAGAGAGGCTTGAGATGAGCAGGGAGGTGGCCAGCCTCAGGCTGAAGCTGACCTCAGCAGCTCAGCAGGCAGATGGGTACAAAAAGGAGCTGGG
Source organism: Coccomyxa viridis (assembly GCA_963930925.1). NCBI lineage: Eukaryota > Viridiplantae > Chlorophyta > Trebouxiophyceae > Coccomyxaceae > Coccomyxa > Coccomyxa viridis. The sequence goes on from CAWVOJ010000010.1 coordinate 448,623, forward strand.
ACTGGCCCAAGCCTTTCCTAACCCTGCGGAACAGCACAATGCAGTCCTTGCTGGCATGAAGCAGGAAATCAGCGCCCTTCAGACAGAGCTCACACAAGCAAAGGCAAGCATGCGATTGAGGCAAGACGTATAATGCTTACACTGATAATCTGACTACAAGCTGCTTGCCATGCAGTGCTTGTAGCCTGAAGCTCATACTAAGACTGCCGTGTGGTTGTGGCATGTGATTGCATCATGCTCATGGAGGCTTTCCTTTGCAGGCTGCAGAGGAATCAAGCAGGCAAGAGATCCAGGTGATGCAGGACGCCCTAGTAGTGGCCGGTCAAGTGAAGGTAGACCTGCACAAGGCTCAGGCTGCTCTACACGAGGAGGTAGCTTTCCCTGACGTCTTGCCCTTTCAAGTATTTTCCCCAAACATTTGCAAGCAAATGGCTGGTGACTTTCTCACTGACCCTCCGCCAATTGCACAGGTGCGGTGTGCAGGCCTGATCAGGCCACCACCTTGCACACTGACTAGTGACCACTAGATGGTCTCTGCCTGATCCCGCCATATTGCTGAGCGTAGAAAGCAATAGGGCCCTCCACAAAGTATTCTCCAGATGCCTGGAGTGTGACACCAGTACATTGTCTGTGCCAGGTATCAAAATGGCAGAGCAGAGCTTTGGAGGCCACAGATGCAGCTGCGCAAGCCAAAGCGCGGGAGGATGCCGCAGCTCAGCAGCTTGCCAGCTTGCAGACCCAGCTTTGTGATGCAGTGGCGCTGGCTGAGGTGCAGACAACCCCCTCAGCACATATGCAGCGTTGATGGCTGTTCCATGACGCGTGGACACATCACAGGGAAAGCCCTCAGCGTCTGGTTTGGAACCATGCCATTGCCGGAGAGCTTTGAGGGCAATTCCCAAGGCCTCTTAGCCACTTGGCAGGAATGGTCAGACATGCGAGATGACTGGACTGCCGCTGATGAGCGTACTGTTTCTCTCTGTGTCAGGGGAAGAGGGTGGAGCTGGATGGTGCGTCCGAGCAGCTGCAAGCCTGCCAGGAGAGCCTGCGGGAATGCCAGGCAGGAGCGGCGCGCAAGTCTGCAGCCGGAGCTCTGGCCGAGGCAAAGCTGCAGCAAGCCTTGGCTGCAGCTGAAGCAGACTTCCGGGCCTCCACCCAGGCAAGCAAAGCCCTTTACCTTTCCTCTTCCTTGAGCAACATGTGCACATGGAAGGGCAATGGTGCTGCATGGGATACCACAATGCTCCTGGCCTGACTTGCCGACACCATGCACAGGAGCAAGCCAATGAGATCAAGGTGCTGCAAGAGAAGGTCACCAACCTGACGGAAGCCGAAGGGCAGCTACGGCGGGATCTGGAAGTAGAACGGAACCATGCAAAGGTGCCAAGACTGGCTTTGACTATCTGGATGTAGATGACTTGCATGTGGACGGGTAGGATAGATCACAGGAAGATGTTGAGATAACAGCCACATGAACCAGTTCATGTTAGTTATGCCAAGCAGGAGAAGGAGGCTGACACATGCCAGCTTGCTGAGGTGGCGCACCGTCAGAAGGCATGCATTGCCGCCCTGCAGAAAGAGCGCACAGATCTGGTTGCCAGGTCAGCGGACCCCGCCCAGGTGGCAGCCCTGCGAGCAGAGGCGGCTGCTCTGCAGCGTCGCCTGCAAGAACTTAGTGGCCTTAAGGTGCAGCTTTCTTGCCAATGGAGAAAAATGGTATGCTGAGTGTAAGCTTCTTGGGGGAGGCGCCTGGCAGGGACTGCCCGCCGCAATAGTCCCACGCATTTCAGATGCATTATTATCGTCAGATAGCTACTCTGATCAGAGAAAGGAATTCCTGTCAGCAGCAAGCTTACTTTTGCTGCCAGTAGATTGAGCATTTGACAAGGCCTGCCCTGGAGCCAAGGGGCAGCAGCCAAAAAGTAAATTGCCAGTCCAAACTTTCTGGTGTGTCAAATGCAGGCACAGCTAGCTGAGGAGAGAGGGCGCAGGGGCGCACTTGAAGCAGAGGCAAGGACAGCGCGTGAGGCTGCCAGGGTGCAGCAGGCCAGCGCTCGTGCCGATGTGGAGCGCTTGCGTGAGCGCCTGTGCGCTGCTGAGCATGCGGCAGCAGCCTCAGAAAAGAGCGCATCTGACATCAAGGCTCAGCTACATGTGAGACTCACCCACCCCTCAAGCATTCAGTTCCCAGCAGCACAAACTATCATTGCGCTTCCCGCAATGGTACGGGCCTTTACTGGCTCTCTGATGGAGATTGTCATGGCAGATTGAGTTCTGCATGCCCTTAGCAGGCCACAGGAGTGGGATTGAGAGGTGGATGGAAACTCGCAGGCTAAAGAGACAAGGCTGAAGCAGGCAGAGCGTGGCGTAGAGGAGCTGCAGGCAGCGCTGGAAGCTGCGCAGCAGGACGCAGTGGAGGCCGCCACGTCAGCGCAGCGCGCCGACAAGGAGCTGCGCACGCAGCAGTCCCTGTCAGCGCAGCATCAGCGCCTGCTCAGGCAACACTCCTCCTTGATGCTATACCCAACACGTTGAGCTCCCACCGGGACACCTTCCTGCTGTCCTCACTCGTTGTGCGCTAGATCTTCCATGAGCGCTGAGCCTCGGAGTGCATTGAGAGGTGTAGGATGTGCAGGCAAGAGGCGGAGGAGCATGACAGAGCAATGACTGCCCTAGAGGCTGCCTTAGATGAGGCAAGGTCACAGGCACGCAGCAGGGATCAGAAGCTGAGTGTTGCTACCAAGGAGCTCAAGGCAAGCAGAGCTCTTTCTGTGGGCATTGCAGATCACATCCAGCACCTCTCATTGCGTCTGTCTGCGATAGGCTGGCCAGATGCGTGACTCCCCTAACGCTGGGTCACATGCCTTCTTCACATCTACATGAGACATGATAGCCTTGGAACAGCTCAACCTCAGCACGCATCCTGTATCTCCTGCACGGCTGCTTGCCAACAGCTGCTGGTGCTAGGTTCAGACGCATAACTACATGTGGGTGCAGGAAAAGGATGAAATGCTGAAATATGTGGTGGAGGAGGTAGACAGAGTGAAAGCCATGTATGAGGACAGGCTGGCACGCATGACAGCAGAGCGCGAAGCTGCGAGAGAAGCTGCACAGAGCGCGGAAAGGCAGTTTGCAGAGCGCCTCTCGGCCGCAGAGCTCCGCGCAGAGAAGGCCGGGGTGGATGCGCGGGTGGCGACAGATGCGCTTGCTGAGCTGCAGAAGCACCTGGGTGCATTGCCGCAGCAGCTGGAGGTGCAGTCCTGTTAGCAAGCCCTCGCTTGTCATCATTGTGCAGGATGTGTCCTATCGATGGGTTTGCTGTCAAGCGGCGCGGCAGGAACACCCATGCTTGATATCTCTAGGGACATCCTTGCAGGAATTCTGATGCACATGAAGTGCTGACTCTCTTGGATAAATTCTGCCATCTCTGCACATTATGCCCTTTGCGCTGTTCTGCGGTTAAGATTTGGCATGCACTGTACAGGCAGCAGACACAAAGTCCAGAAATTCTGAGGAGGCAGCCGCTCAGAAGGCCAAGGAGGCGGCAAGGGCGCATCGGCGGGTAGCAGAGGTTGAAGCCGAGATGCGCTCACTGCTCATGGCCATGGAGCGTCAGAAGAGGGTTTCAGCCGCCAAGATGCAGGAGCTGGCATCTGTGGTGCATGACCTGCAGACCCCCTTTCTGAGCTGGCGCCCGCCTACGCTGGCCTGACTAGGCGTGATTACTTGGATACTTCATTCATCCACCTGTAGAGCTCGGTTGTGCAAAGGATTGGGCATGCCTTTCATGCTGCGTACTGCACTTACATTGACATCTGCGCAGCAAATGCTCTGCTTGTACCATATGTTTGCGGTTTCCCACTTGCACTGCTTTCACATGTACACTGGAGTCTCACATCCACCCTCAAAGTTTGGGTTGGCAACCTTCGCTGCTGTAATAGACAACTGCTCTGGCTTTAGCTATGGAGGACTTGATCAGCGTTCGCTTGGACCTGTAAATTTGCCAAAGGCTGCTGACGCACTTGACGAGTATGCAAATATCTTGATCGGGAATGCCTTGTCTCTGCAAGGAGCTGCAATGTCAGCACTCCAATCTGCAGTCACTACTCCTAATACTGACCAGCCACTACATCACCCCAGGTCCCAGGCCACTCCCTGTTGTAGGTGCACAGGCAATTTTGTAATGCATGAAGCTTCAGCTTAAGCGCACCCCCCAGGGCTGCTGCTAGTCTAGTAGAATAATGCGTCACCTCTGTCCTTGGCTGGACCATCGCACCAGGTGTACAGTAGGAATGATCCCTGTGTGGCGCTCAGCACTACGCCAGCCCATGAGCTCATGGCAGAGCATGTGTCGGGCTCATGTACTTTCAGGATCCTTGTTCCAAAGGCATCTGTCATGCCTGCTGCGCTGACTGCCTCTGCATCTTTGCCCTGTGTGCCTTCCAGAGTGCCCATACCATCCTCCCAGCAAAGTACATGCATAGGCCCGAAATAACGAGCCCTATCCAAATAAGCACTGCCAGGCTGTAGAAGGCCAGAAACAGATTGTGGTCAGCGGCATCGCTGGCAATCTTGCAGTGGCCACCATAGGCACCATCCACCAGCTCAGTTGCATTCTTCCTGCCATCCTTAGGCTGCCAGGTAAGGCCTGACAGATCCTGCTCCCAAGTGTTTGGCTCGCACAGAACGCCGCAGCGGACACCAAACAGCCAGTCGAACACTTCCTGGGCGAAAGCTGTGGGCATCACACGAATGAACTTCTGAGGAGACACAGCAGGCTCTTGAGGCTGAATAACGCTGTGGTACACATCAGCCTGATCAGTCAGGAAGTTTTGAGCGTATGCATTAGACAGGGCCTGCTCAAGCAGGCCTCCTGATATAGAAAGCTGAGGTTCAGCTTTCTGCAAGACTGTCAGCCCTCCCAGAACTGTGTCTGTCGCACATGTGAGCTCGATGGTCTGCCCAACAGACACTCCGCTAAGAGCAAGCTCTGCCCTGATGTCCTCCAGGCATATTTCAGGACCTGGCCCTGCCTGCGCAAGCACAGCTCCCATACTTGAGTTGGCATTGCTCAGGCAAGTAAGCTTCATGCGCCACATCTCTGGCAGTGATGAAGTCATCAGACACGGAATACAAAGTGCTACCTGTGTAGAGACAGGGGTTGCAGCGCCCACAAGGAGGCTGCACACTATCGTGAGAAGCGCTATACGGTCGCGGAGCATCTCCCTTGGACGTGCCTTGGACGCTCAACCCTGCAGATATGCACGAACACAATCATATGCATGCGGCAGCATGAGCTGTCTCATGTCTGACGTGCAGAATAAGCGTGAGCATGATGCATATATACACGGACATTGTCCGCACCTGCCTAGAGCAGCGGGTCCTCGCTCATTCGCTCAGTCCACTGATGCACTGACCTGACAGGCCCTCAAGTGTTGTGCAGATATCGCTGTGTGTGAGTGGATGTACAGCAACATTCCCATATCTGGCGTGTGATGAATGGGCAATGAGAAGCCGCCAGAAAGGGAAGCTGGACGAAGCTGTCTTTCCTCCCATTTCGATGCACGAATGCAAAGTGCAGGAGAGTCAATCAAATTACCGGTAGCAACCAACCTCAGCATTCATTGCGGCACTTCAAGCACGGTCGGCTACATCGAATACTGCATACATTGGCGTACTTGATGCAGGGTTGACAAGCGTTACAGCACTGGCAGAAATTTGTTCTCATCGTGAGAGCACTGATTATCTTCCGCTACCGCATAAGATGATCACTCCACACCCATATGCTGTTGGGATCTCAGCTTGGTGGTGGCCCCTGCGGATGCTGCTTCACTATGGGCAGATCGTGCTCCTCTCTTTTCTGAGCATCCTGTCCTGCCTGGTCTTGCCTGCGTACAGGGTCTGGCATGAATCAGACAATTCCTCCTATACCTTACGCTGTGAGGCCATTGGTCCATCTGTAAGATAGCCACTTCCGGTATGTACCTATGTGAAGGCCAGTTTCGGAACGCCAATTTCCATGCGATATATGGAGTAAAGGCTTGAAACGTAATTACAGCAACCTCCAGTGTACCGAGGAGGGCTATTCGGCGTGCACTCATCTCCTATGCCAGCTCGATCCTGCAACAGAACCCCTGATTTCGAGGCCGTACATATAGCGCTACATGCGTCGGCAGCACCTGGTGCAATTACACATGCCATGAATAGGCGCCCACCTGAAGCAGCGGTTCCTGTTAAACGGTATGGCTGCTCAATACAGCAGCGCGATGGTCTCGCTTCTGACCCTTCCCAAGTGCGAGATGTGAGAGTGCGGGTTGCAAAGACCTGGCAACAGCTATACGAGAAGCCAGGAGAAGTCACCACATGCGAAGCTTTGTTGGAAGGCTCCGTGCAGCTTAGCTCTCTTGCAGCTCAGGACCTGCGCGATAAATCTGTCGACCAGCTGTGCAAGTTCAATCTGCAGATTCCCAGTGTCAGGCTGTTTGCCCTCAGTTTCCATGAAGGCAAGCGCAGCGAGGTCTTACATCATGTATGCCCAAGATGGAGATATCTGATCAGCAGCGCAAGGCTGTAACAACATGTTTGGCCCCCCGCCGAGCATCATTGAACTCCTGCAACCTGACCAAGACACCTCTGTTCCAAAATCTGATGCGCACTTGCACACAGACGTGCACATATCCAAGAATGACAAGCGTCGATCGTCTATTCAGACTGGCGTGTGCAGGATGTTGGGCCACTGTGGTATCCGGAAGTTGCAAGTTGGATTATGTTGCAGAAGGTGCATTGTCAACATCAGCTGTACCCATCACTCAATTAAGCGCATCCCTAGGCAGCTAACTCTTATACTGGTCAATGAAAGAATCCTCATGGCCAACACTACGCCATGCGTATTGCCAGGCAATCCTGTGTCAAGGCGTCTTCAGGCACTGCATGATTCTAGCGCAGCACACGCATTCACAACCTCTCGATGAAGCAGGGTTATCTCAGCTCTTGCATGTTATTGACGGCTCACAGGACATGCAGTGATGGCTCATCAGTGTCAAGGTAGTCCCCTAAGACGCCTCTCTGACAGAAGCAGAACGCTGCTTTCAGCACATCATCAGAAGCAGGTCACAGCTGATCTTCTTTAAAAATCTACTTTGGGGTACAGTGCCACCTTAAAAGTGGTCCTGCTTGGAATGGCCAAGCCTGGCGCTTTGAACACGGTACCTCTCTATGCAGGCATGACAGATGTGCCCTGCTTGCAGGCCTGCAGCCTGGCAAGCAGAGCCTCAAAAAGCCTCTCTGCGAAGAACATGTGCCCTCATGCATGAGTAGATTCAGGTCTGGTGAGGCTGATGTTGCTCCAGAATGAGCAAGCTGTCAGTACCCTGGCCTTCATGCAGTTTGGACAGAGAGAACGCCCTGGCTACAGGGGTGGTTGATGGTCGAGTCCTTGCACGCCTTGATGTTGCACCAAGGCTGCAGAACTCTGCACAATCTGCAGAAGCGCTGCGCAACATACTCAATGCGCCTTCACCGCTCACATTCACAGTGACATGGCATCACATGCCTTGCGGCTCACCGCAGCTGCAAATGCCGTCATGGAAGCTAGCCCAAGTATTCAGGCGTCGAAAGAGCAACCCTCTGCAAATGCGCCCAGGCCGGGCTTGCAGCAAGAGGCCTGAGAGGAGTACACCTCAACGGGCGCGGGTGATGTTGACAACGACAGGGTGTTACCACGGCCAACCTGCTTCGCGGCTGCCTTGCACACAGATGGCTGATTCACACACCTGCAAGCAGGCTCAGGCCTTTCAACTCATTCCCTCAGCATTAGCTGTCTGCCTGCTGAGCGCATACGAGGCAGTATCACTATCTCAACAATGTGACTCATTCATATCCCACCAATCAGTGGGCAAGAATAGCAGTCTGAAATACAGCTGCTGCCTTTTCCAATATGGTGCTCAATGGGAAGGGGCACGTAGGGCTTCCCAGGGTCCAGGGCTTAGTAGAGTGGAGTGGGCTTATAGATTGGAATTGGGCATACCTGTTGACAGTCGAGAAGGTGCCGGCGTGCACTTCAGGCACCCAGCAGCCGACCTTGCAGGAAACGTTGGGGGGCTGCTGAGCGCTGAGGACCTTCAGCTGGTCTGCGTTCTCCTTGATGATGTCTAAGGTGGTGTCCTGGACCTGCACTCCATAGTCGGCAGGGTCCGTGCCGGCGTACACCTGCAGGTCCCAGCGCCAGAATAGGACGCCGCGCAGGGGCCGCCCACTGCACAGAAGAGCAGACACCAATCAGGACGCGCTCACTGTCGGGGCATTCATGCATGTAAGAACAAGCACTGACACCTACTGCCTGAATGAAGTAGGAATTATGCCTATCACATCATCACAGCACGGCGGAAAGATGCGCCAGGTGCTTGCTGAAGACCAGCGGCATCTCTCAAGTGACTGGACATTGTGTGCCTTCTACGTTCTTATGAGCAAGTCGCTGATCTCACCTTCTGCATGCAAGACCAGCAATTGGCAGGGCACCCGTTGCCGGCTTTACAAGATGCTTGTGGGTGGCATCAGTGGCTAGAGGGTCTAAGAGTAAGGGTTAGCCTCACCTCTGGATGGCATCGGTGACGATGGTGTAGGTGGTCTGGAAGACGGGGTTGCGCAGCTGGTCGATGGCCTTCTCGAAGACGTCAGCGTCCTTCCCCTTGATCAGGCGCTTTCCAAACTCCTCCAGCAGCACCGGCTTGCCGAGGCGCTTCTCAGCGTCATCCATGTGCGCATTCATCCACTCCTTCTGGTAGGCAAAGTCGTTCCTGCACCAGGCAGTTCAGATTCAATTGCTCGCTTTCTGTAGAGCAGTATTGATCTGACATGCACTGTGCCGAAAGATACACTCCGTGCTGCAGTCATGTAGTCCTTGCATGATCGCACAGCCTGCGCACCACATTGGCAATGAGCAGCAGCGACACTGCGTCTCTAGGTGAAACCCATCAGTCAAAGCTTTTGACCTCCTGGAGTATGCCCATTAGCTCTCGGCACGTGCCGAGCCTCTGGAAGACTCAGGCTGCGGCCTACACGGGGGTTATAGCTTGGAAACGCATTTGGATAAGCCTGTAGGCACATCAGAGGTATCACCTCTGCCAGTTGTCGGGCCAGGTGTGCACGGTGGCAAAGTCGATGGCGGCCGGCATGTGGTCCAGCACAAAGTCCTGCCCGATCTGGCCGCCCCAGTCGGCAGGGTTGTGGACTGCCTCGGGGCGCTCCTGCCCGAAGAAGCCCTCCTCGCCAATGGATACCAGGTGGTTGGGGTCCAGCTTCTTCACATAGTTGGCCATCTCCTCGATCCAGGCGCGGAAGTGGGCGGGGCACTCAGGGACCTGCAGACAGTTGCCGCTTCAGAGTGCTGTTTGCAAGCATAGCGCACTCAAGACACAAAATGTCTTCGAGCAGCCACTCCTGCCGATCAGATACATTCCTCCGTACAGCCTGACCCTCGTTTCTACATGCCTGCTAGTCATGTCTCCTGGGCAGAAAGTTAAAAGAGAGCATTTGGGGGTCTCTTCCTACCCACATCAGCTGTGTACACCATGCCACACTGTGCACACATACAATCTGGGTGAAAATCTTTGGCGCACCTTCCAGGTCTCGCAGCGGGGCTCGTTGAGGAGGCCCCAGGAGAAGATGGTAGGGTCGTCCTTGTAGATGCGCCCGTTGACGGAGTTCTTGCGCAGGACGGTGTACTTGACATTCTCCTTGTAGATGCGCTTGGCGTCCGCGTCCGTGAAGAACAGGGCGTGCCTCTCGACCTCGTACTCCTTGATCTTGTTGTCCAGCGTCTGCACAACCGCACACAGCTCATGGCGCCAACCTGAATTATCCGTAATCTGCAAAGCGTTGGTGACGGCACTGAGGGTGACGGCACTGGGAAACAGCCAGGCCAGAATTGTTGGTGTCACTTTTGCCACTCTGACCGAGCAACTCCATCATCTTGAATGAACTGGAGCACACAGAGACCCAGAAACCCGCACACAGCGCCCCCACGGAGCCCTTCTCTCGAGGCATATCACTTGGCATGGGCCTGTATCACTGCACCTACAGACATCCTGCCAGTGGCTCTTGCATGGGCCTACTGATTGCGCCTCACCTTGTCGTCAAAGTCACCGGCGGTGTCAGCGGGACGCTTGAACTTGCGCTTGGGGGCTGTCTTACTCCAGTCCACGATCTCGTCCACTCCACCTGTCAACATCAGCGGTATTTCAGGGCTCTGTTTCACCCTGCTGAACGTTTGTGGCTGCTCAGTAGGGTTGCGCCCTTCCCTGCCTGCATGCCCTTATGTACAAAAGCTTCTTACAAATGATTATCCACTGACTGCAGGCGGTGAGGGGTCAGCGTGCGTCGAGACTCTCTCGAGTCTGACAGGAGACAGCAGGCGTGTACAGCAGTGTGCCAAGCTCAGCAAGGGTCACTCATCTGCCTGGCAACAAGGTGCAAAATTGCTGGTTTATCCCAGATCAGGGACGCACCAGTGTACTTCCAGTTGTCCAGGAAGGACAGCATGACCTTGAGCCCAGCACGGCGGGCCTCATCAATCACCCTGTCCATAGCCTCCCACACATCATCATTGTACTTCCCAGGTCCCTCCTGCAGCATACTCGGCTCTCTCAGCAATTAGCACTGCCTGACTCAGCCGCAGTAAAGCCGTCGAGCCGCAACTGTCCCTTGTCAGCGTGAGAAGGCGCTTCTCAACATGGACAGCCCCTGTGCAAAGCATGGATGGCCACGTGCCGAGAGGAGTTGGATGCTAATCCTGAGTGACTGGTGAAGAAAATCCTGCGCGGACAAAGGCCACACATCAGAAAGAGAGCACGAAGGGAGAGTGCTTACCATGAAAGGGTGCTCGGGGTCTGTTGTGTGTGCGTAGATGCGCACAGTGTTCATCTTCCACTTTGTGGCATTTGCAAACATCTCACGTATGAGGTCCAGCCCCATCTTATTGTCTGCAACACAAACATTTTTTCCATGTCAGTACTTCCACATACAGCTTGCCAAAATGTGGCTAATGAGGCATCCAGCCTACACTTCGGCACTTCTGCAAGCTGAACGGGCTGGGCGCATACACCTTGTAGTGCACTGACTCATTCCGCTATAATCGTAGACTTTGCAGGAATTGGGAGATAGAAGGGAAGCAACAGGGGGACTAACCTACTGTCCTGTGTTCTGAGGGCGTGGCTAGGGACTTTGGCACCAGGTCGTGGGCATTGAAGCCTGAGACATAGAATGGCCGGCACTCCATCTCGAACTGCACCGGGAATATATCACACATCAGAGTTGTCTCGCTGGTATCTGGCACCACGCTACACGTCATTGTCATGCACCAAGAGACTATGCTAGCACTTGATTTTGTCAATTCTGCACTGCACAATCTGATATGATGGCTTCAATCAGGTACATGTACAGGGGGCTGCCTGACTGTACGGTACTCCCCAGCTTCGGCACAGACCTCGTCCAACTGGTGTCAATGGGAGCTCACCTGTGTGCCTGAGACAGATACGAAGTGCTCGGTCTCCTCTACTCCATCGTACCCGTAGCTGCTGCCAGAGGGCCACATCACGTAGAGTATGAGGAGCCCCAGGAGCGCGCCGCCCACGAGCACCACGCTGCGCTTCCCGCTCTTCACAACGCCCGCCAGGGTGGAGGGGGCCTCCGCGGAGCCGCTGAAGCTCTTTGCTGCTTTCACCGCGTCCGCCTGGGTGTAGAAGTCCTGCAAAGCAAACAGCAGCAGGTCAATCAATCAGTTGCTCTGCCATTGCGCCATCCCATTCATGCCACTGCGTGCATACAGATGATGCGTCTGCGCATCAGCTGCCCCGCTCTTTGCACCAAGCGCTTCTGTGTCGCGGGTCTACACTGCTGTCTCAAGTGCGCATCAACACTATGATTGCCAGTTCAACACCATGCAACGGCCATCTGACGGATGAGATGCAACTGTATCTGCCTGGGCCAAGGCAGGCGGGTGGCCAGTGATCTGCTGCTTCAAACTAATTGTAGGCTGGCCACACGCCCCCTTGAACTGCTCTTGCAAAGGTTGGGAGCAGGTGGGAATGAGAGGTAAGGCGTACCAGGGGCTTGTCAGAGGGGTGGTGAGCATTGCTTAGCAGGCCCTTCTGCGGGGAGCCCTCGCTGCTAGAGTGATGCGATTGCGCGTACTCAATGTCCCCTATATCCGAGCCATTCAGACCTGTGCGACGCCGCGTCTCCTTTGCTGGACTGGTCTTGATGGGCAGCATGATGCTGCGCCTTTCCTGATCAGCAGGCTATGATGGTACAGGGGCCACCTTCCTCAGCCAGCCAGGCTCCCGAGAGCCCTGAGGCCTTGTCCTGTGAAGGGCAGACAAGGTTGTTGGACAAGGCCTTGCACTGAAATTGTTGTGTTTTAAGTGACAATAAACGAGGCGCGCAAGTCGCCATGCGTACTTTGAAGGTCTGTAGGAGACCTTGCAGCGTCAGGCTAGCTGATGCGGGTACCCCATCGCTGCTCTGCAATCTTTGTTGGCAGCAGCACCAAAGTCCGAGTCAGGTCACCAGCAGAAAGGACATGCCCCAGTATCGGCAGAAAAGACCAGAATATAGACAGTGTCGAGTGCTGAAGTGCACGCAGCTGCCATCGCAGACACCCTTTGCAATGATGCTTCAGATCGCCCTACTGTAGCGCCCAAGTACAGTAAGCCTCGTCATGAGCGCAAGCTCTGAAGCGCCGCATCCCCAACAACTTGCAGGGGGACGTAGAAGAACGAGCTTTGTACTGCTCGAAGCTGTCACTATGGCCTCCCCAGCAGGCGCGTCACAGCCGAAGTAGGCTTTGAGGTCCTAGGTCTCCGACTCCTCTAGCATCCGGCAGGCGATATCGGAGGGGCTGCATCTGGTACTGTATCCATTTTATGACCTTTGACGCTTTTACGAGGTCTCACAGGGCCAAAAAATTTGAGTTGTGTGGCATCGATCCAAGCCAGCCTCGGAACGCACCCGCTCGTGGCGATGGCGCGGCAGGGTCAGACAGCCGCAGCCTTATCCTTGGCAATGAAACGGAGCCGCGTGACAGAATGCGCCGCAGCTTGCGTCGCTCGGCCTCCACAGATGTTTGGCCAGCTGATAGAGCAATTGGGACAAGCACTCAGGGCGGGGGGCCCTGTGTAAGACAGCGGGGGGTCCCAGTACGAGGCAAGCCCTTGTCACCGCGTGGCAGGCGTTCAATCTCCTGCATTTCTCCTGAGAGAGACGATCCTGTGATCTAAATTGGAACAGAAGGCTCAGGGACCATGGACACTGCGTGAGGATCCCGATAGGCTTGGTGCAGGGGCCAGGCAACCAGCTCACACTCAGTGTGTAACAATGCTGGCTTCACACTGCCCGGCAGTCTTGCATGTGGTCCCCACCTTTCTCATGAATAATGTCTGCAGTGGACACTGACGCATGCAATCTGAACGGAGCAGCAGCAGCGTTAGCAGCCGAACGGCCCCAGATCCACCAGGATGGCACCCCGTGTAAGCTATTTGGCTTCGGATGTCTCATTGACAGGACACAGAGTGGCTACTTCGACTTCAGAGGGCATTGCAACCCGATGGAAACAACCTGCCAGCGCTTGGCATCCTGCAGAGGTGGCTTCTCACCTTCAGGGGTGGATCCAGCGCACACCAGCAGCTAATCGGCATGGTCTACATGTTAACTGTTTCGGCTTTCAAGGATGAGGCCTTTATAGATGTGATGGTAGTCATGGAGCAGATCTTGCTGCGGTGCGTCTTACATTCATGTGGCAGTACCCGGTGCGGCCAGGGATGCTAATTCCTTACTCTGATCCTTGCTGCACCAGTCCTTGAATTCTTGTGCCGATTTCCTGGTCCTGTGACGTGCTGTGTTGCCTGTTCCTTCTCCTGGTCTGGACTGTCGCCAACCTTATGCTCTCCCTTCCCTCCTCATTGCATTGCATTGCAATGATTGCAAAATCTCTCATGTGAGCAGGCCATGGCCACACACTTTCCTTAGCAGTCTCAGGACTGTCTAGATAGACTGGGTTGCTAGGGCCACCGACAAATGATCAGTGGGGTCTTATAGACCGCTGCTGACCGACAACGCAAGAGAGCATTGCCTACCATGCTACCGCATGCCCTGCACATGTGCTCTCAACAAAGCGTCTGTCTACAAACCCCGCTCTACCAGCATTGCAAAGAAGCCTTCAGCTGTACAAACACACCCCGTTCATCTTGTAGAGGCCGCAAGCAGCCTACCATGCTGACACTCATAAGCAGCTCACACTACAACAAATATATCTGGAGTAGCACGGCAGAGCCCCTCTCTGCTGTAAGGCACTCCCAGATTGTGATGTGTATGGGGAGAGCCAGCATCTCAGCAATCATTGGGAATGGTCACTGCAGAGTGGCCGTGGGTTTCTTGCACCACAAATTGCCCTAGCGTCACCACATGCCATGACTGCCTGTGAGCCTCCTGAATCATGCCGGGCTGAAGGCAAGGCAGCACTTTGCGACGCAGATTGGAAGATGCAGAAAGAGACGCAGCCTTATGGTAAGGGGCTGTGGAAGTCCCTAAAGTCTTGCTCGGGCTGTCCAACTGGCAGGTCTACAGCTTTTGTCCTGGACGAGCTGACAGATGCACCGTCTCTAGGTAAAGATGTGCCTGCCGTTATCTCTGAGCTGCAAACAGCCGTGTTGACCCCGGGCCTACACTCTGGCTCTGTAGATCTCTCCTGTGCACAGTGCAGTGTCTTGTGGTGCCTGGGCCTGTGGAAAGACCCCATTTACCGCTCACAGACGGCCTTGCAGGCAAGCCCAGCTATCTGCAGGAGTCTGGTGGCCAGACATCACTGCAGTGCTGGGTTCTGCACGATTTTCCATCCTACTCACGACAAAGGTGTGGCGACTGCAAGGACAGGTGGTTGTCCCACGCACAACCCTCACTGTGCAGCCCTCTGAAGACAGGCTGTGTAAGCCCTCATAGGGTGCTGCAGACACACGGGTACTGGCATTTCGATGGCTGCCAAGGGCATATAAAACTTGACCACTCTCAGGGCAAAATACACTGCATAGCAGGAAAGCACGCTAAGATTCAGGCCCTCAATTGATACGGCAGAACCTGCGCAAGGATGCCATCTGCTGTGCATTCTTCCTTTCAATGGGCAATATGACGGGTACAGGCCTAAACGGTCTCTGTGAGTCCACTAGTCAGGAGGCCGCCACAGATGGCTGACTGGATGGGGGCATGGAGTCGAGGAGGGACGTGCGCCATGGGCGCTGACTCAGCTGGCCAGCTCATGCTGACATGTCCCACGCAGCATATTTGCCATGCGGTATGGGTGATCTGCTGGGAATCCAATCTGCCTTGAGCCGCAATGCCTTTTTCCTACTGTCTTCCTTTCCTAAGGAGCCCCCTGGCACAAAACTCAGATGCAGGCATCCACTGCGGCACACCCTTGGGACACGAGAGCAGGCAGATCTTGTGCGGGCAGCCAAGGGCCCCCGCAGCTGTGCTATAGTGCATGCAGTGCACGGTGTCGGGCGCTGTAGCAGAGATGTTCCGCCTCAGACAGCGAAGCTGAGGCTGCCGCGGCGGGCCTGCTTGTAGGCGCTGTTGGGCTGGTGTGTGGTGAGCTGGATGTACGCCTGGCGCAGGCGCATGTACTGGGCGTATCCGGTCTGGCTGCTCCCCAATTGCTCAATGTGGGCCACTGCCTGCAGTGCAGCAGTGCTCCCTTCACACCGACACCTTGCTTAATCTGCGCAGTTGCAGATATGGTGGGGCCATTGACTATACCTCCTTGCTGCTCGGTATCTGCACAACTACCATCTGCAGCTGACAGCCCAAACCCCTGCTGATTTTCCTGGCAGAGTAAACCCTCTCTGCCCGGCACCCTTAAGACATCTGTCTTCATTAGCATGCAAGACATATTCTCTGTGGGTCCTCTCGACATGAAAGCCCCAGCAGCACTGAAAATGACATAGATGCCTGAGGCACTTCTGAGAATCAGGAATAATCATTTGTGGGCACATTGGATTCAGCAGTGTCTAACCCACCCTCTGCAGCATGCAAGGGTTGAAGGACTTTGCGTTGCCAGCTGGCAAGGAAGATTGCCTCTCTTGAGGTGCCTGAGCATCCTTCAAGCTCCCGAAGGGACCAGACTTTTGCTGGATGAGCTTTCCGTCCTGCACCATGTGGCACATGCCTGTCAGAAAATGTTGCAGAATAGCTCAGGGGCACGCATATGGCATGGGAATGCTAACAGGATAGATCAGCTCCTGCAAACACGCCATAATACCGCACATAACACAGATAACATGGTACACACCTTCCCTATATTGCTTGCGCAGCCACTCGTTACAGGCAAAGCCGCCAGCGCAACCAATACGGGGAAGGGCCTTTCAGCACAATCCTCAAGCCATGTGTCCTGCAAGTCCTTGTGAGGGATTCAGCTCAGAGCGGCATACCTTGAAGGACGGGATGCTGCGGCCAGCAAGGAAGCAGCGCAGGTCCGTGAGGTCGGAGTCGGGCAGGGAGACGCCAATGGGCGGGCCCATCAGGCTGAAGCTGATTGAGAGTGAGCGCAGCTCGCGCATGTCTGAAGCAGTGGGCCCGGCCTCGTCAGCCTTGCTGCCCTGGCGCATTCCGGCTGTCAGGAAGGCGCGGAGAGCCTCATCTGTGTTCATGCCCTTGCTGCAGCAGCATCAAGATGCACTCTTCAGCATGCCGAACCACCTCTATGCACATGAAGCAGCCCAAGCGCGCTTGCACGCTCAATGCCCGAGCTACTTGCTGTGAGCTGTCTTACAGGCACCCTCCTTGCAACCAGGGGCAGTTGCTCCTGTGCCAGACAGAGAGTGTCAGAACAATAGCGCAATGTGATGAACAGCGGCGACGCTGCACATTTTGAATGGCACACCAAAACAGCACTGGTATTGGCATGGTATCTTCTCATAACCAAACTCACATCTTGGTGATGCTGTCCCGTCGGCGCGAATCACGTAGGTGGTATATGGAACGCCGTCTCGCCAGAGTGTCCCCACGCATCATGGGCAGATCTGAGTCCGAACCATAGTCCACCACCTCACCGGGCCGGGCAGCAGGCAGCTGGGCAACCACCTCCTCAACCGGAGCACATCCTCCAGGAGCACTCGTCCCAATGCTGCTCTGTATAGCCTCCCTGCACATGCAGTGAGCAAATTCTCCAGATCTGCTGCACGGACAGGATGACAAGCCTCGTCTTGACTGGCTAAGGAGCACTACAATGAGCACAGCTGCTTTTGTGATGTGCTGGAGCAAGGCAGGCTGATACTCATATGCTTGGGACTGCTCGCCGACCTACATTTGCTGAGGCCTCTTGGCATGGCAGGTCAACAGCTGACAGCGACTTCAGGAAATAAGCTGTCCATGGCAGGGTGTGCAAATACCTGATAGCGGCATTGAGGCGTGCAATGCGCTGGCCCAGCTGCACCAGAGCTGGATTGCTCTGGCCGCCCTCCTGCGCCTCCGTGTGGATCGTCCTCCACTCCTCCAGGCGCTTCTCAATGCGCGACAGGGCTGCAGATTCCCTGCGCATGCACGCCACACTGAGCTGCAGCTCAACACACAGGCGGGCATAAGTGAACGCCGCTCTTCGCCGCTCTTCCCAGCATACTCGCAAAAGTGCTCTCGCATCCGACAACACTTGGAAGTGCAATCTGCTTTGTCCGGGTGTGGCATGTGTGGTCCTATGCACAGCTCTGCATGGGCGCCATGCTTGCAGCCTCGCAGCTCGGGCTACCTGGACATGCGGGAATGGGAGAGGGAGGATGGGCACCCACTTTCTGTGCCTGCGGAGGCGGGACTGCTCGATGATGGCCCGGCGATTGGCAGAGCGGTGCTGCGCCTTCCCCACATGCTCTGCCATGCGCTTTGCCTTCGCCAGCACATCCCCGGGGGAGGCGCCTGCACAACTCCCTAATCTCAGCACCGACAATCCTTTGTATAGCTTCTGCTGAGGGTAGGGGAATCCAATGATACAGGGGTGCGCACAAAGCTGGAAGGATCGACAGCCTTTGTACTGCTCCTTGCAGCAAAGAGGAGACCATGTCTTGACTCCTGCACCTGGTCATGCTGTTTGCCAATCACACAAAAGATGGGAAGACCCCAGCCTGCGGGCATGAGCCGCAGCAGCCCTACCTCCATCATCTGTCATGCTCAGCAATGAAGCTGGTGCAGCCATGGTTTCTCTCAGCAGCGGGAGCTCAGAAGCGCTGTCAGCGCGCCGCAAGCTGCGGGCTCTCTTCCGCAGAGACATGTTTTCCCCAGCATCCCCTACAGGCAGCAACAATTTAAACCTGAGATGAGGGCTGCAACCTTCATACTGCATGAGACATCAGCAAGCCCCTTCTAGCTATATCTGCCAGCTCAGAGGGCTGTCACGGTGTAGCTCAGACTTTGCAGCATGCTGGTGTCGCCTCACTAGGGCTGATGCGTATCTTGCAGGTGTGCAACCGGGCATAAAAGTCAAGAATGACACAAGAGAGGTGCCCCTAGCAGGTAATCCTTCTCGTATATGCCCCGAGGTGGTGTCATGGGCCGAGCCTATTCAAAGCCAGCATTACAAGGCCAGGAGCTCACTTGCTTCCATGGGATCCTCAATGGTGACATTGTGGTCCTTCATGAGCTGCACAAGGGCATGCTCTGACAGGAACGCCGCCAGGCCAACATGCCCGGCCGCTGCGGCCATGTCTCCTGGGGCGAGAGGCGGCTGCGCTTCTGTGCCGTGTGACAGTGGCGCAGCGTGCGCCCCGCGCACCAGCAGGAGCACTATGCTGGCTTCGCAGGCGTAGGCAGCTGCCCAATGAAGCGCTGTCCGTCCCCACGCATCCTGAGCACAGGCACCGATTTTTTACGTATGAATGTTGATGTTCTCTCATAGCAGGGCTCTTTGCTCTGCAAAATGCAAAGTTTCGCTTGACTTGCAGGACACCTAGGGAAAGGCTGACGCTGTATGCTTATTGGTGTCTCAGAAAGAAGCTCTGAAAGATGTCAGCAAGTATACGGCTGGTGCCTCCTAACAGGTGTCCTTCAAGATTCTGTATTAGATCTGGCGGCAGCTGGTCCTCTAATTTAGCTGGCATATAAAACGAGTGGAGCTGACCGCTTGCTCAGACACATTCCAGGTACATAACGCCCCAAGTTGTTGCAATCCGTCCAGGCAAAGGCAAAAGCCACATCAATATTGCATGGCAGTCCAGAAGTACCAGATGCACGCAGCACTATGGTGTCTGAGGAGTGCATGCTACAAAGACGCACCGCTCCTGCAAGTCAGTGATCCTTCAGCTTGAGGTCAGAGCCCCAGCAGAGCGGACATAGCAGGACTTCCTTCTGAGGATCATCACCTGCAGGTTCAGCTTTGCGCCCAGCGGCAGCAGCACCTGGAGGCCCCAGTCATACCCCAGCGCAGCCAGGATGTGGATCAGCGCGAGCCCGGACTGCGCCCTCTTGTTCACGGTGTATGTTGCCGGCCACCCAGAGCCCCCGCGAGCCCTCTCCTCCTTCACCTGAATGCACTTGCAGAGAGCAATGTTGGTGCACACCCATGCACTCTATCACAAGTTTGAGCCGCTTGCAGCTCTGTTTGCATGCATCTGCTGAGGAAGAGCAGACACTGCAATGTTCCCAAGCATTGTCGCTGGGCTCCTCCCAGCGCAAAGCAGCCAATATGTCTCTGTGGGACGATGCAGAGCCAACACCTGGTTGAGCATGTTGAAGCTTGCGATCTTAAGATACTGATCTTTGCCACTGCAGGTGGGAGCGGAAGCTCTGTGGCTGCAGCGGCGGCCGCAGCGGCTGCATCCAATGGCGTCGGTGGAAGCAGATGATGACCAGGTAGATCAATTGAGCAATTGTTATGTCAAGCTCCACTACAGGACAGGATGCGTCCTCCATAGAAGGGGATAAGGCAGGACCTGGCAGCTGAGCCGCTCCTGAAACCACGTGTGCAAGCGCCAGAGGGGACACAAGAAGTTGACTAAGTGTTTGTAGAAAAGGCGCACCTGCATGGCGAAGCTGCGCAGCTTCTGCTCCAGAAGCCTCTGTAGCAGTGCCTCTCTGCCGTCGTCCGGCAGCATATGCAGGGTTGCAGCATCGATCTCTGGGGCCTGCAACAAAGCCATTGTGCTTCATCCTCCATCCCTTTCCCATCCTTGCCAATTGATCCCTTCTTCAACCCCAGCACTTTGCGTCCCCACCCAAAGGCCATCCTCTGAAATCATGCATACAGCATGCTCGTACCACGCAAGGCGCATGGCACAGCAGCACTTTGCCATTGGTGTACAGCTATAATACAACCTGATAGGGGCTTTGTTTCAGGCAGTCAGGTGAGGCGTGAGCTTGTGAAAAACTTTTGACGCACCACATCGTCGCAGCCGGGGGTGATGGAGCTGCTGCTGTGCATCCTGCGGTTGCCGCTGTCGGAGGAGGTGCTGTTGGACTGCGTGGGGCCGGCATTGGCGCTGCGCCCACCCATCAGCATGTGGATCAGGCGCAGCTGCAGATCCCTGTCCGGTATCGCGGCTCGAGCCAGGTCGTCCTGTTCACACAGCCACACAGACGTTCAGAGGAGTTTGCTACCAGTCAGAATTGGCGCATCAGCCATCTGTGATCATGTGACGAGGTGCAGCTGCAGACAACGCTCTGCCTCTCCATGTCACTTGGCATGCATCCTATGCAGGGCTTGGAGGTGGGTCACTATCCCATGCCAACATGCGTGACACTGCCTCTGGGTGAAGGACGACAACCCGAGGGTAGTGTATGAACAGAAGGCCAGGAAGGGGGCGATTAGAGGAAGGCTGGCATGCGAGAGCACCTGCGTGCGGGCGGTCTGCGGGGTGACGCGGTAGGTGAAGGGCTGGGTGTTGCTGCAGGGGCTGCCGTTGCCCCAGGTGATGCTGAGGCTGACGGTGCCGGCCTCGTGCGGGGGCGCGAAGCAGCGGTAGACCCCCCTCTGCAGCCGGGTGGCCGGCACCTCCTCCTTGTCAAACATGATGCACACGGGGCTGCTCGAGCTGACCTCCCCATCCGCCTCCCGGCATGTCACCAGGATCTGTTGCAGGCACACTGAAGCTCAGCTTTACTGTAGTGCAAGTAATGGTACCAGTGTGTATACTCCAAGATGAGCACAACATTGCACACTCGCAGCAGGCACCCAGCCACCCACTATGACTTCTGTCTACAGGTGGTGCAGAATTCATCTGAAAAGTCTCGGCTGAGAGATGAGATTTGTGCTGAGCAGGCCACAAAAGGCACTGCTTGATGTTTAAGGTATGGTAAGTGCTGGTGCTCATAGCTGGGGGGATCAGAAAGCCACCTTAGAGCCGCCCAGGGTGAAGTCCCAGTTGGGTGAGAAATCCAGCAGCTCCAGGCTGTGCACTGTCTGGCCACCCTGGCCTCCCCCATACGAGGATGCCTCTGAGCGCCCGTTCGGCTGCGCGGTCTCGGTCTGGCTGAGCAGCCGCTGGGACTCGGCCTCCAGCTGCTGAACGTCGCTCCCCAGCCTCTGCACCTGTGCAGGCGCAGTCTCTCCTTGACAGGATCCTCAAGCCAGGAAGCCAGAAGCGCAGTATCTTTGCAGAACAACTACATGGGACAGCCAGACTAAGAAGGGTCTGTAACTTGTGCATATAAAGACAGCGCATTTTACTTGCAAAGCCCCTGCTCTGTACATGGACTTGACACATACTGCACTCAACAGTCCATGGAAGAGAAGGCATGAGCAAGATTGTAAGCAAAATGAACTGAAGCTCATACCCTGCTATCCAGAGAGGCAGTCCGCGTGCCACTGCTGGCCATTGTGAGCTGCTCTCTGATCTGGCCGTCCACCCCTCTGACCTGTGTCTCCAGCGCCAAGGCTTGAGCAAGCCTGGCTGCATCACTCTCCCTGTTGCTTGGCACTCCAGTCACTGTGCCTTCACTATTGCTGGCCTCCACCTTCACCTGCAGTCCGTAATCATGCCATCAGCATGCTCTTCCCCGCTCATTGGCATTGCGCAAACTGCCTCACTGCCTGCCTCCATCTTCAAAAGGTATTTGACATTAGCGTCAGCAATGGTAAGCAGAGGGAAAACCAGCAAGAAGAGAAAGCTTCGAGGTCCTGATGCATACAAATGGATCCCGCGACAGGACATAAATGCTTGGAGCGCATACACAGGGGAAGGTCCTTGCCTGAGCAGCATTGACACCAAACTGTGCAGCGGACTGAGTGGCTGGCAGCTGCCCGCTCATTGCCCGGCGATCAGCCAGGCCGGCTGCCCCTGACCTTCCTTCATGGCCTGATGACGCGCTCTGATGCTGCTGCTGTTGCTGCTGCAGCTGCAGCTGCTGTTGTTGCTGTTGAGCCAGCTGCTGGGCATGCAGCAAGGCGTCCAGCTTAGTGGGCCGTGGGGAGTCTGACACGCCCGAGAGGGGCGGGCGGCTGGGCAGCCCGCCAGAGCCCGCGCTGCCCAGAGTCTCCAGCTGCCCGCTGCCCTGGGAGCCCTGCCGGGAAGGCGAGGGGCGCCCAGAAGGCTCTGTAGTGCCCCACTTTGCACTCCTGGCTATCGCAGCCTGCATCGGATAAAGTCAGCATTAAAACTGACCTCAGGATGGACCTCAGTCCCACCACCACCAGTCCGCAAAGGAATTTCAAGCAAACAGACATGCACAGACAACACACGGGCGGGAATGCAGGGCCTATATCTGTTTGTGGCAGAGGAGCACATGCCACACCTGTGCAGCCTTGTTCTGCTGATCGCGGTAGGCGCGCGCCCAGTCAGCGGCCACGGGGCGGGGCTGGGGGCTCTGGAAGCCGCCGGGCTGCTGCAGGGGTGGCAGGCGGCCGGAGAATGCACCCTGCTGCGGGTTTCCCTGGCCTGGCTGTCCGGGAGGAGGGCGTGGCTGCTGTCCCATGGGTGGCGGCGGAGGCATCTGTGATATAAGGTGTTTTTGCTCAGTGCTCTTCATATACAAGGCATTCTGTATGGCGCATGACAAGCGCCCATGCTGCTCTTGCCCTCTTTCAGAACCTCAGTACAAGAGCCAAGTCTCGTGCAAGTCATGCTGCAAGCCCAAAGGACTGCTGAAAGCAGTGGACAGGAGCCAAGAGGGCAGAGGATATGAGCGCTCGCCTGATTGTTAAAGGTCTGCTGGGACATTTGGCCAAACATGCCAGCTGCCATGGCCTGAGCAGCAGACAGGTCCTGGTGTCTGAGGAGGTTCTGCAGCTGGGCCTGGGCCCCAGGCTGCCCCTGCCGGGCAGCGGCAATAATGCGCTGCTGCAGGGCGGTCAGACTCAAGGGCGGCTGCCCATTCCCCTGCCCACCTTGCTGCTGCAGCATGGCTGCTGCTGCAGCCGCCTGCATGACATGACAGTGAGGTCAGCTGTGAGCAAAAATTCACATGCTTGGATATACAGGAAGCTTCGTAAATTTCCATGCTGACTTGCAGGTGTCATGGAGCCGCCAAATGTTGTAGCATGCCAAAAGGAGTTCCGCTCATGTGCCACTCAACTTTGAATTGTGCTCGAAGCAGCCGTACCATTTAAAACGCCTTATTTTTATTATAAGACACAGCTGAGGTTGCAAGGAGGACGCCAGCACTACAAAAGAAGATGCTCATCAATATCTCCATGATTCCATGTAGACAACTTGCCTGCATGTGGTCCCTGTTGGCAGCCATGAGGCCCTTCTGGAAGGCAGCCCTGCGCTCCAGAGATGACTGGCGCTGCTGGAGCTCCATATTCTGCCGCAGCAGGGCTGCAGCCCGTGCCTGCAGGATGTCCACATCCCTCTCAAAACTGTGCATGAGATGGCCAGGCTTGCAGCCCTCTCATGACATGGAGTCATCCCTGACCAACTGACTCTACTAACTTAATGCCTTTGTAAGCTTGTGCAGGCTCTCTGTCATGCCAGAGCACAGTGGGCATGCACGGCAACTATGCCTGAGGGTGGGAGGAATGCAGTTGGGCTTCTAAGGGCCACAAGTAAGCCTTTTCAACGAAGCTGTGCAAACGAGGCTGCGTGACAAAGCCACAGGCCTGATGCATGCAGACTGCATGAAGGCATGCACCCACCTGGCGAGCTTCAAGGGAGGGGGTGCGCATGGCTGCAGGGACGTCTTGAGCCCAGCTGTCGGGCTGCTGCGCTGCGCCGGGCTCTATCATCATCATGCCGCCCTGGTGCTCTACCAGCGCTGGCACCCCCTCGCTCATCCCAAGTGATTCACCCCTCAGCATGGCCTGCATCACCGTCACAGCCCTGCTTCAACCCTGAGCGCAGCATCCAGAACTGCATACTGTGTAAGGGGTTGAGATTCACATCAGAGGAATCTCATGCATGCTGTGCAGAGTTGAAGTCCGCACCATGCTGAAGGTATGGACGAATGCATGGCAGGCAGTGGAAGGGGGAGGTGCATGCCTGCCAGTCAGCTGCAGCCTGCAGAGACCCCCCGGGTGCATGGTTGAGGTCCTCCCCCCAGGCGGGCAGCACGTTCTCCATCATGGCAGGCGGCTGCTGCGCACGCTGGTGGGCGGCTTCGCGCTCGTCGCAGGACGCGAAGAAAGAGTCTAAAGAAAGAGACGGCATCAAGGGGACGTAAGATTCCAGCCCAGTCTGCATGGGTAGATGATGCTGCTGACCCGGCAGATGCAGGGCATGCGGCAACGCCTGCATGACAGCAGAGGACTTTCTGCACAGACCACACGTAAAAGGGACGCTTCCCAACAATATCATTCCCTGGTACCAACATTCCTGTGACGGGTATA
This sequence comes from Coccomyxa viridis, assembly GCA_963930925.1. Taxonomy (NCBI): domain Eukaryota; kingdom Viridiplantae; phylum Chlorophyta; class Trebouxiophyceae; family Coccomyxaceae; genus Coccomyxa; species Coccomyxa viridis. The sequence continues at coordinate 473,413 of CAWVOJ010000010.1, forward strand.
CAGGATGTTGGCATCTGCAGCTTCCACCAGGCTGTTTGAGCACAGCAGCATCACCTGATGCAGGTACAGGAGCGTTCTCCGGCAAGGGAGCTACTGCCATCAGAACAGGAGTTGCAATGGCTTGGGAATCTTCTTACATCGTGCTAGCTCTGGGAGTTGCAGGCAGCATAGGCTGAGGCAAACACTTACCTGAATATTGTGGATGCCTCCAGAGGTCACAGTGAAGCCTGGTCGCCGGCTCATGTCAGAGTCAGGAGCAGCCCATGTGTCCTCTGTCTTGCCTTTGGCCTTGTCAATGTTCAGGTAGTGCACCAAGACAATGTCATCCTCGGACTCCAGCAGCCAGTAGCACCGTCTCTGCAATCTTGTAGTTTGCTGCACAGGTGACACATGTTCAGACCATGCAGCTGGCATGAGCCTTAACAGGCTGCTGCCTGAGCTATGTGGGATGGCATGTGATGTGTGATATACTGAACTGGCTCTGTGAGGCTGCTCGTGTGGCTGGGTAGGTGCACACTCACCTGCTGGCCCTCTTCTGTATCCGCATGAGCATAATAGCAATTGAGCATCTCCACATTCCCCACCTGTCAGATAGAAGACTCTCTGTGTGAGGACTGCTATCAAATTCATCCCACAATGTGCTGCAGGAGGCCAGACACTGCACAAAGGCTCACCTTGAGCTTCTCATGGGTTTCCCTGACAGTCTTCCCATCTGCCTTCTTCCTCCAGTTGTGAGCATCTTTCCGGAAGAAGCGTACTGCTCGTCGATCAAAGAGAAAGAGGGATCCCCCTGTCACAGCAAATACTTGTCAGGTCTCCATCATTCCCACCATGATGGTCAAGGGCCAACCTATGCCTGAATGCCGCATGTCTTACCTGGTGGCAAGTGTGGTGGGTCTCTGGCCACCGGCAGGTTGTACTCCGAGTAGTGTAGGAGCACATCGCATACTTCAGTATTCTTGAGCCAGGCGCTCTGCGCTTTATGGAGGATTTCCCTGACTTTCTGGGGGAATTTAGGATTGTCAGGACTGAGGCTCTGCGCAGGCTGCCCGGCTGGTTCCATCGTCAGATCCACGCTGATTGATTGATGGACCTTTACAACTTCCTTTAGCTGTTGTGGTGCCTGCCGTGTGCTGTCCTAAGTTGCAGCATGGCAGCTCATGACCTGAGTCTGATCCACAACCTCATCGGCCGCTGATGCTTTACCACTGTGTATTATCACGAACAGATAATTGCAAAGAGACTGTCTCTATGCTGGCTTGCATCACCGAACGAAACCCCATCCCAGGAGGAAGTGGTGATCTGCAGACCGACTCAGCATGCTAGGGCTCAGAATCACACGGGAAAGTGCGCAGCCCTCGACTCTTTCTATTAGACTTTTGTTCTCTCTCACAAAGCCAATCTTTTCGCAGGAGGGCACCTGATCTCGGCCTAGGTGAAAAGAATCCTGTTTTGGCCGAAGGGGACATCTGCCCGGTGGCGTTCCGTTCTCAACTGCCCAACTCTCAACCGTTTTGGAATCAAGCCACATAGCTTTCTCTCTCGCTTCCGTTGATGGCAGTCCCGACGCTTCGGCTGTCCATCGTACTGGTGGACATGTGTCCTGCAGCCGACTGCATCATTTGCTTGTCGTGACAATGCCTGGTGTATATATGTACAATTGTATATACATATGCAGATATAAATCTCTCTCTGAAATATTCGGTAATTCAGCCGTCTATCCACATCAAGGGCCTTCATCCCAAACAGCCCTTCACCCCTTCAGAATAACGGTGTCATCCTGCAACAGGCGCTGCATAGAATGCCGCCATGCGCGTTCCTGATGCATGCCATGGGGAGAAAAGGCGTATACTATATAGAGATGTCTGATATACATGCATCCAAGAACGCACAGGATGCTCCGTGCCAAGCCCTAGTCCACATGCAAGTTTGAGGGCAGCTGAGAGCCCCAGGCAGCCCTCCAAGGGCTCGGGCACAGTGATGCACCCTTTAGCGACCATCCCGCCTGTCTAAGCTCCCCCCTCAGCTTGGGCCAGGCTTTCTCCATCCTCCTGGTTGCTGCTTCAAAACTATGGTCCTGCACGCGAGGGGGCTCATGCTCAGCAGGGGTGACTCTTCCTCGGTGTTGGACCTGTAAAAGGGGTGCAGGGGACACGGGACAGTGTCACAAGTGCTCTGCAAAGTTGTCAGCATGGGAAGTGGCCTCTGAGCCAGATCATACTGCATTTTGCAATCCTTACAGACAGCACGTGAAGAGACAGGACTTCCAAGACTGCGTCAAGCAGTTGCAAGGAGCCTACCAACGGCAGCTTCGCATGAAGCAACATGAAGGCATGTACATAGGCGTCCAAAACGTCATCGGCGGTGCAGTCCACTCTGAGGACCACCGATGCGCACGACCCTCCCTGCTCCAAAGCAATGAGGTGCTTCTTGTCACCGCCCATGGCCGCCAACTCTTCCTGCACGTTTTCCTGCACGCAGCATGCTACCTCACCTCCAGTTCACCTTCCTGCTGCGATCCTCCGCCAGTAGATGGATACAGCTTGAAAGCATATGGTGTGCGTTCCTGTGCAGAATACTATTTGAGCATTGTTGTGGGAAGATCAGCCGGTAGGATTAGGGCACTAGGCTTTTCTGGAAGCTAGGAGAGCACTCGGGAGGATTCAGAGGACACCTGGTCTGACATCCTTGCACCCATCCGTACTTCCATCCCAGGCGCCCCCGAGAGCAGCCGCTGCCAGAGCCTCGTGACTCGAGGAGGCAGCAAGGGCTCCAGAGCTGCCACATGCTTTGGCCTCAGCACTGACATCTCCTGCAGGGCGATTTCGTGACTGTATTGGGCACACTTCAGAGTATCACCTTGGCACATCAGCCCACAAGCACCATAGCTTGCTCACATACAGGCTGCTATGGACCTGGTACAGAAAAGCACAGAGACACATGCGGGAAGGCCTTTCTCAAGGTTGATGCGCAATGTCAGGCCGATGCGTACATGCATGGCCAGGTAATGCGCCAAGAGAATGTCCAGGCGGGCAGGGTTGAGGGATGTCAGCTGCAAGCTCCTGGCGGCCTTGATGTTTGCATAGATGTGCATGAAAGAGAGCAGGAGGAAGATGCTCCATATCAGAAGGTCATGCCCTGCACCGTGAAGGCCAGCTCTTGCACTCAAGTCTCCATATCTTCAGGCCCCCTCACGCCCTTGAGTGTGACGGACACAAAGGGTAGGACAAGGCGTCCAGGCACCAGAGGAAACATGGTCCCGCATGTGAGCCCTTTCCTCCTCTTCTGAGGTATGACACAGGTAAAGAGTCAGATGGGCAGTGCCCAAACGCACCTGCTGCAACTCTGAGGACAAGCATGCCCACCACCATTCCAATGAGTGTCGTGGCAGTCTCCTGCAAGGGCTCCAGAGTCTCAGGCTTTCATGCAGACAGCAACATGTTGGATGCTGAGTAGGCTCTACTTACTGCAGTGAGGTGGAGAGCAGGCTCTACTAGACACCTGAGATCCTTCCTTTGCAGCGATGTCAGCTGCATTGCCTGTGAGCGCAAAGTGCTGCGTGAGCGCCGCCCGCGTGGCGCCTCCAGCCACACCTGCACAGACATTGCAGGTCTGAGCTGGCAACCTCCTGCCAGTGCTCCTGCAGCAAAGAAGCTCTGCATGGCCAGGCAATGCTGAAACATCGCTACATGCAGAGCTTGCAGTGGTGTAGCAGTGATGTCTGCTCGCCTGTTCAGAGCACAGGATTGGTAATAACTTCAGTCACCTGTGATGGCTCTAGACAAGCTGCCTATGCACGCAAGAAGCAGGAAGGCGTCAGGAAATACAGGGCTCAGCAGGTCTGCAATGTAGCCTGCACACCACAAAGACTTTGTTGAAGAAAGTCGATGCATCAATTGCAGGCATGTACAGTGGGAGAGAAGCAGTGACGTACCCACATTATTGACACAGTCTGCAAACAGACGCCACTGCACCAGGACAAAAGGCAATTAGTCTCTTGAAGGTGCAGAGCTGATGTCAGCCTGTACAGTATAACGCTGCTCAAATGTAGCTGTCTCTGCACCTGCTTGGCGTATATATCCAGGTCGGAACCCTGCACAGAGTTGCAATGCCATTTGTTCTCAACATCCCCATCTGTGAAGGGGCAACCCGTGGTACAGGGGGAGGATACACTGGCATCAAAGAGAAGCAGAGTGTGATACCGGCCTACCTGCACGAAAGCAAAGACCACACCACCAAGCATTCCTGCCAGATCCCTTACAAAGAACTGAAAGACAGCTGCCAGAGGTGTTGCTGCCTGCATGACACATCATCCTGCATGATGCTTGCATAGTCATTGCGAACTAGATTTGCCGGCAATGTGCATGTCACTGCCCTGCTCATCAAGAATGCATGATGACGGACTTGCCTGCTCTCCTACGCCAATGCCTGTCATGATAGCCTGGCTGCAGAGCATGCCTCTGACATAGGACATCAATGCTTGAATGGAGTCCCACACTTGGAATCCTAGGTAATCTGGTGTGACAGAGTCTGGATATCCCTCTGGCATGAAGCCCCTCAGCAGCCTTCCTAAAATGGGACTGGACGAAGCTGCTCGTATGTCCTCCTGTACAATATGCTTTGAAGGGCCAGACATGCTCCATCGTCTGGTCTGTTGCTGGCGACAGTACTCAATGCATACACATGATGACTTCTCCTTCATTACTTGCCTCGGACTTGAGCACCGATACTCCTTCACCAAGAACTCAATCTTACCATTGCAACGGCTCCTACTGACTCAATCTTGACGTCAACTGACCAACCTGACGTGATCAGATCAATCAGACACGTCTGTATATTCAGCGCTCATGCCTGACACTCACGATGTTCGGTGACTAGACATGACTTAAATGGTATTTCTGTCACAGCAGCACGGCGATGCGAATAATTTGCAGCTGTCTCTTCCATCAGGCTGATGGAGTAGACCAGCATGTGACTGCCGATGATGACAAACGTTCATACTGCATGCAGGGATGAAAATTTGGTTGTATATTCTGGCAACAGCTTCTGAGAAGTGTCACAAATTTGGACTACACAGCCTGCTGTCAAGAGGCTGTACACCAGTGCGGGGCATCGCGCACTGCAGCTGTGCATGCAGCATGCTCGACTTCAAATGATGTGGGAACATGCACATCACCGGTCAGCTTCCCAATACTACTGCAGTGACACACCTCCAGAAAGGCATGCTGAACAAGGTGTACAGCTTCAGTTCTTGTTATCACATAAAGCCTTACAAACATAGCCGCTTCTTCAGCCAGTGAACTCCCATTCTGGAGTGCTCTCATGTAAGCAAATCAAGCTTAAGCAAACATGCTCAACACTCCAAAGACATGCACAATGCCAGGGTGTCTCAAATGCAGAGAGAATTACCATCGAAAACTGCTCCTCCCTATAGGTTGCTTCCATGGGCAGACGGGATCTGTCAATACTCTAGACTTGTCCAGCCTCACATGTCTGGCTGTGAATACTCCGACATGTGGCTGCTTCATGCCACAAAGAATGGGGACTCTGAGCTAAACCATGGGACGCAACAGCGTAGCAGTCGGCATGCTCTGTATAAGACTGGTAAAGGGCCCTCCTAGGGGCTGCGTTGCATGCCAAAAGGCCCATCTCCTAAGCGCACATGTAAGATGCTGTGTGTGCTGTTTCTCCCAAATACAAGTCAAGGCCCCTGGTACCTGAGGGTCTCACACGATTGAGATTTGCTGACCAACCTTTGGCCTGTACAGCCAAGCTGCAGCGGCGCAATGGCCTTTGCGCTCTGTAAGATTTTCCCGTCCAACGGTGCATGACTCCTGGAAGCAGCAGTGCAGACTTGCGTGCACTGGCCAGCCCTCCGCAGCCCATGTACTCTGCAGCCGCCCAGCCTTGCAGAGCCTATGCCTCTACTAGCTTGGGTTGGCGCATGCACGGCCTGCTGCTGCTTCTGCTGTGGCTGATCACATGGGTATGGTATGTACAATCACCACTGACTTGCACGCTATTTCGCCGATCCTGTGGCTGGGAGGTCACAATGGCTGCTACAGGTATGGGCAGGGGACCTGCATGAATCTGTGGCTCCTGCACCCTGTTTCCTTATGCTGACCATCCCCAAACCAGGACCCAAAACTACAGAGCCCTGCCAGACATGATTGCGTCCCACTCATGCGGAGCTGCCACATTGGATGCCCGTCAATACTGTGGGGAGGTATAAGGACTGACTAAGCACAAGAGCTGCAGCTGCCCTCAGTCGAATTGCATGCATGCCTGGCTTCTGTCTCAATTGCAGTCTAGAGCTGCCGTGCTGCAGGCAAGCTTATATCAGCACTGCGCTGACACTTCTGGTCAGCTGCTGTGGCATTGACATCGCTGGAGTAGGAATAGCCCAGTCACAGACAGTTGCTCTGTCTCTGCAGCCATTTGGTAGATTACGGAGCAGCTTAGACGCGTCTCTCACATGCTGTCATGGCTATCACAGCCACAGGTGATGTCCTTCCCTCGATAGGACTGGGGCTTCCACAGTTACATGTGCCTGCTTTATGACCACATCATCGAGACCGAGGCCAGCAGCATCGCGGTCATCTGTTCCTCTCAGTTGTAGTCGGGGCTGTCGCGGCGGCGGGTGCGGTCGCGGCTGCGGCTGCGGGAGCGGCGGGAGGAGCGGTGGCCGCGGTCGCGCGAGCGGTCCCGGGAGCGGTACCTGTCGCGGTCGCTGCCACGGTCCCTGGAGCGAGAGCGGTCCCTTGACTTCACAGGTGACCTGCAGCGCAGTCCTCTGTTGAGAACCCACAGAAATGAAGAGTAGCTGCCTCCGCCGTGCAAGTCAAGCAAAGTGCTCACGTGACTTGGGCACTCAAGCAGCCTCCTGGACATGCGCACGGGGCGCCCAAGCCCCATGTGTTACTCATGACTCAAATGCAGTCGGGCAATGTCAAACGGTTTTACTAGTCTACCGGCTTCCGGGACATCAGGAGCCAGGTACCCAGGAGAGAGCAAGGCAGTGGCGTGCCTGTCAACGCCATAGAAGGATGCGGATGCGCCCATGCCGGGCGGGATGGCAGGGTTAACCGGGGCCCTGCTGCCGCCACCGCCATATCCACCCCCGCCGCCGCCGCCCCCAAAGCTGCTGCCGCCGCCGAAGCTGCTACCACCCCCACGTCCACCCCCAAAGCTGCTTCCTCCACCCCCAAAGCTGCTGCCAAAGCCACCTCCGCGTCCACCCCCGCGGCCGCCACCACCATAGCCGCCTCCACCACCGCCGCCATACCTGGAACCACCTCCATACCTGCTGGATCCTCCACCTCCTGCATTGCATCATCCACCACGCTGGTCAAATGGAAGGACAGAGGCATTGAGATATCTCCCACACAGCAGCACACCTGCACCTATGCCGGCAAAGCTCACACAGGTGGCTGCTTAATAATACATGCAGAACCCCTGAAACCAAGTAGACCAGCAAGCATTGCTAGGAAAGCATATACATTCAGGAGCTGGGCAGGGGTGAGCATGCAAATGCTAGGGGCGCACCAAAGGACTGCATGGTCTCCAGCTCGGGAGGCACTTGCTGGCCGGCCTCCCTGAGAACGCGGGCCAGCTCCCGGGCGTATCGGGAGTCCTGGGGTGTGAAGAGAGTGTAGGCCTCTCCTGTGGCGCCAGCGCGGCCTGTCCGGCCAATGCGATGGATGTAATCCTCCACGCCATTGGGAAAGTCATAGTTCACCACGCAGCCCACGTTGGGAATCTGCAGAGAACCCATACAGCAATGATGAGCCAACAAGTAAAGGATTGCCTATAGTCAAGAGCACAAGAGACCAAAGCTCTGGGGGATAAAAGCATGTGGTGCTGCTACACGCAACAGGCACCCCAGAAGCCCCATAACACTACCACTGTATCTGAGGATGATAAATAAGACAAAGGCAGGCCCGGTAGCCAAAGGATACGCTGCAATTAGTGTCAAAGCTATAGAGAAGCAGGGGCAATGCTGCTTAAGACTTATTGACTAAACAGATGGGGAAAGGTTTGGAAGGTCACTCACATCCAGTCCTCGGGCTGCCACATCTGTGGCAACCATGATGGGACAGGTGCCGGCCTTGAAGCCCTGGATGACCCAGTCGCGCTCGCTCTGCTTCTTGTCGCCGTGGATGGCGGCCGCGCCGAAGCCGCGCAGGTCGCGCGACAGCGTGTCGCACATGCGCTTGGTGGAGCAGAAGATGATGATGCGAGTGCCCGGCGGGAAGCTGCGCAGGATCTCCTGCAGCTTCGAATTCTTGTTGTCGTAGGGCGCCATGATGAGCACATGCTGCGTGATGGCCTTGTTGGCCACCAGCCTTTCCTCCACCCCACCCACAAACACATGCACCTGTGGCATGCATCCCAATGATCAGTGCCAAGTTGGCATCAGACTCATGAAGTGACAGTTGCCGTCCCACAACCTCTGGCATTTGAGGACAGATGCCAAGGCCTGAAGCCTTCCTGGAGATGCACTAGCCATGAAGCAGGTCAAAACTACAGCCAGAGTATCAGACTCAGAAGAGCATGGGGCATGACTTCTGCTGCTGCCGCTGGCTCAACTGAAGTTGGCACTGCATGACACCTCTCAAAAGCAGCAGAAGTGAAAGCTATTGAGGGAACGGGGCTCACCGTGTTGTTGGTGACGAACTGCGCGGCGATGGCCTTGACCTCGCGCGGCCAGGTGGCGGAGAAGAACAGCGTCTGGCGCTGGCGCGGGATGGACGCCACAATGCGCTGGATCTGCGGCTCAAAGCCCATGTCCAGCATGCGGTCAGCCTCGTCCAGGACCAGGTAGGACACCTGGCCGAGCCTGACCTGGCCGCCCTCCAGGAAGTCGTTCAGGCGCCCGGGCGTGGCAATGATGAGGTGGACGCCGTACTGGATGTCCCGCAGCTGAGGCCCCTTGGGCGCCCCACCGTACGTGCACCTGCAGCACGCATCAATGACATCTTACACAGTACTACAACAATAAAACCATAAACGGAAGGAGCCCACACAGGATGCAGCACTGCACCAGCAAGCAGAAACTAGCGCTCTTGAAGACAGGCTGCATGCCAGTGTGAGGGCTCAGACTTTCTAGGAAGCTAAAGCATTACTGTCACAGCACTATCAGCTATGACTTCAAAACCGGTGCCACCTTTCTAGACATTGAGGCATGTCAATCTCTGGCCGTCGCATGCAGCCCAGACAGTACAGCATGGCAGTTGCGTAAGGTTCTGGAACAGCATGGCAGGTTCTTTGCAGTGTTGTGGAGAAGCAGTGTCAGTGAACAGACATCGGGCGCAGGCCAAGACAGAACATGAGGGGGCAGGAGGAGAGGCAGCGCACGTGTTCTTGACGCCGGCAGAGCGCCCAAACTTGTCGGCCTCCTCCTTGATTTGGACGGCCAGCTCGCGGGTGGGGGCGAGCACAAGCATGCTGGGGCCATTGCGAGGGTCGGGGCGCATGTTGGCTATGTGCACAAAGCCAGGCAACAGGAACCCGCAGGTCTTGCCACTTCCTGTCTTAGCTATGGCAACCAAGTCCCTTCCCTCTAGAGCAACAGGCCATGCTTGTGCTTGGATAGGCGTGGGTGCCTTGTAGCCAGCCCTTCTGATCTGTTCCACACAAACGGCAAGAATGTCTCAGCGTTCCTTGAAAATAGCGCCACTTTCGGCGCCAAGGTGTCCCTTGCTGCCTCTGATCCCTCCGTAGGGCCATCAGGGCATTCCCCCAAAGTCTGCCATGATGTGATGAAGACTTGAAGTGCGATCAGCGCACGCCAGGCACGATGCAAGAGAGGCTCTCCACTCCGGCGCAGCTCCCAGAGGCGGAAGTCAGCATGCTCTCACGGTAGAGAGCACGGCCATCCTCGCCTCACAAGCTGGGAGACAGGCCATCGCTTCGATGCCAACAGGTTGTGAAGGCCAGCCCACTCCGGCGCGTTGCCCACGCGCGAGCTGGCATGCATGTGGCAGTCGGTCTGACGTATATACCTCGTCCATGATGCTGCCCGAGAAGCCTGCAGCCTCGAAGGTCTGTAGAGGGGCGGGCACCCTGTCTCCTTGCACAATGAGCTGGTGCTCAGCCCGATAGGCCTCGCAGGACATGGTGAAGGACTGCTGGCTTGCTGGAAGGACGTGTGCTGCGTTGCCGTTCCCATTCGCATAGGCCATGCTGCCATTGCTGGCATGCCCATTTGTGCCTGCCTGCAGATCCACCACCAAAGTGTGTCGAGCATCTTCCTCCTGAGCCCTTTATCTTATGACGTAACGCTTCGAATGATCAGCTATGTACAAAATTTGGGAACTCACGTAGGGAGCAGCAGCAGCAGCACCCCCAGGGGCGGGCAAAACTGGAGGAGGTCCACCAGCAGGCCGCTCATACTGCGTCACATTTGTTGTGGGGTTCCAGTAGTACTTCAGGCCGCTTGCAGGATCAAACAGAGCCTCCCAGGGCCGCGGCAGAGTAGGATCGTTCTGCCTCTGGGGAGGCATCTTTCTGTATTCTTCCCAAGCCTCCCTTCAGGCACTGCACCACAGCTTGCCTTTCTTGCTCCGCTGCTTCCGACAGTAATACCACACTTGTAGTGAATGGGGAGCCTGCGTGTTCTGTCTTTGCCTGCGTGGGCAAAGCAGCACCCCTCTGCAGCGAAGTGAGGTTCGTCCGGCGGCGATCTGCTTCAGCGCCAAATTCTGTCCTCTCGGGCAGCTGGGCAGAAACGCCAAGCTCTCTGCTGCGCTGTTGAGGAAAGCGATGCGAGCTTGGAATGCTGCAAGTGAGAAACGTGTGGCCGAGCTTCTGGGTGGCCGGGCAATGGCACGCGGATCACAACGTTGCCCAGGAGTATTGGCATCTCTGACAGTAATGTGGAACAAAGAGTTTCTGTCAAGCATGGGGTACTGCTCTAATGAACATCTGTAAGCAGATGCTAGCCAGAATGCCAGTAGTTGCTTTACACACGCCTTTGCAGGGGTCTGGTTCTCATGGGGCATCCATCTGTACTCACCAAATGCGTAGGCTCAGCCTACTAGGCTGCCCTATGGGCCAAGCACATAACCTAAAAACCCCTGCTCACCCTTAATAATCAGTTCTAGAGTGGTAAGGGACAGCTCTGATTCAGATCTACCATGACGAAGCTAGCTTCTACACTTTCATGGGCGAGACCTTTGCTGGCGCTCCCTCTGCGCGTTCACCAGGGAATCCTGAGCCCACTCTGCCAGGGAGCCAAGGTTCTTCAGCAGGCCGTTGGCATACTTGCGAGCCTACACCACAACAGCAAGGACTCAATTCATGCCTGTGTCAACCTTCAACTGCCAAAACTGCGCTCTTTTGTATGCATAAGGGGGTAGACAGCAGGAGGGCGTCAAATGAATCATTGCAGTGCTCTTCATTGCAGGCACCCTGTGCAGGATGCAGCATAATGCGTGCACTATGGGTGCCAAAAGTAGCGCATGCTAAGAATATGGGGCTGCATACCTCAGTGGTAGCACTCCCAATTCTCTTGACATCCTCCAGGCGCCTGTCCAGTGACTTCCATGTGTCTGCGTAGCCTGGCGAGTAGTCTGTAATCATGAAGAGTTCCGTCGCTGCATACACGCCTGCTAGCAGGCCCCTCTTGGTGTACCAGTTGTAGTCTGTGGCGGTGTCCCCACAGGCATGCCAGATGTCATCCACAAGCTCCGCCCTCTGCTTCAGCATTGTGCCCATCTGGGCTGGGCTGGCCTGAATGGCCAGCGCTTGAGGCCAGGAATCTGCACACAATACAAGAGCTTGGCAAGGGTGAAAGCAGTGTGTGCGCAGGCCTGATGCATCCGTACTTGCGCTACACTGGGCACTCCTGCAGGCTGTCTGCCCATGCTTGAGCAAGTCCTGCCAGCAAAGCTGCTGAACAGTATTGCTACTCTCAAGTCACATCTGGCTGCGCTGAGTGCTGCGCTGCTTGTGGGATGGTGATCCTGATGTCAATGAGCACTGCATAATTCCTGAGGCTCACCAATGAAGGGTATGAGCAACTCCAGCCTGGCGCGCAGCGCCAGACGGACGCGCTGGGGCGTGCGCAGAGCTGCAAGCTCCTCGGCCCTTCCCTCCAAGTCTTCCACCAGTCTCTGGTTGCAGTCATCCTCAAAGTACTGCACCAGGACTGAAGCTTGAGTTGTGGCTGTTCTAATTTACAAGTGCTGGCAGGTGTCACGCACAAGCAGCCACAGTACATGCTCAGGCACCTGTCTGAAGAGCTTTTGCAAGAGAGTGCAGAGGGCAAGATGGCTTTACCTCCACCAGGCCTGCTGCACCATTGGAAACCATGCCTGAGGCTGATCTGGAGAAGCCCAGGTCGTTGGCGCCGGCTTGCAACGCAGCCACAGACCAGCCATGCTCCTTCTGCAGATGCAACCCTGTGTGTTGGGTTGTGCTCGGTCTTGCCCTTGCCATGATTTGATGTACCCTGCACCATGTGCTCGGAAGTGCTCATGAGGCCGTACCACATGAGGAAGTGCAGCTTTGAGCAGCTGCTGCCGCATCTCCCTCTCATCCTTGCTCTCCTGCTGCTCTTCATCCTCCATGTTTGCCTCTTCAAACAGGCCTTCGGGGTATGAAGCTTCGCCGTGACTCTCATCGGGCGACTCTGCTCCCCCGACAGGAGTTGGACCATCACCAAAGTTCCTTCCATATTCCCTGAAGGCTTCTTCTGAAGTGCTCAGTCTCCTCTGGATCAGCAATGTCACTCCATCACTATTTACTCTGTGTGCCAATTCTGAGCATGAAACACGACTGAATGCTGCAAAATGTGCATTCAATTCGTTGCTTGCGGTCTTCGCTGCGCCAGCATGAAAAGAAACCAGCCCCATGGCCAGGCTCTCTTCTAGGATTGGCAGACGAAGCTTCGCAGCATCACACAGAGCCAGAGCACGCCCAAAAGCTTGTCTAGATATCATCCTGACACTGTATGGAGGCAGATAGAAGCTCCAAGGCTTTGGACATGTTTCTTGCCAAGACCTTGATGAGTCATAACATAGCAATGTTGCGTGGCGGTACTCTGGACTCTAGGCTCAAGGTGTACTGCAGCGGCCCAGGCAGCGCACTTCAGGATCATTCCTCGGGGGAATGTTACGCTCCCTGCAGAGCCTGAATTTGCTGAGCAGCCCAAAGACTGCACCTTTGGCACTCCTCAGCTTCCGATCTTGTCCCGCTCAATTCGCGTGGCAGAAGGCCGGCTTGTCATCTAGCAGGAAGAAGTCTCCGCCAGTGTCTCCCATGGCAGGAAAGCGAAAGGCAAGCGCCAGCGAAGACAGCGACGCCCCGCAAAAGAGTGCAAAGACAGAGGATGCTCAGGTACATCCAGACAGAGTGCGCAGCTTGAAAGAGGGAGATGTCAAGCCTGGCCCAGTCATATACTGGTAGGTGCCCCCACAACCTCTTGTGACACCAAGACTGCATGTACGGGCTTCATGGCGAGCGCAGCCATGCATCATGCTCCCTTGCAGGATGTCTCGGGACCAGCGGGTTCAGGACAACTGGGCATTCCTGCATGCTGCAGAGGTTGCCTCGAAGACAGGCTCACCCGTTGCTGTAGCTTTCAACCTGGTAAATTCCCTTTGGTGGTTGCCTAGAGCCTCTGTCTTGGGCATTGCTGCTGCTCCCAATGCAACCTGCATGGTGCTACCTGTGCCTGTACCTGTGTATTTTTGTTCTTCGGCAACAGTCATGAATTTTGCTGCTTCCTGCAGGTGCCAGAATACCTGGTGGCTGGAGCCCGGCAGTTTGGGTTCATGCTGAGGGGGCTGAAGCTGATGCAGCCCAAGCTCGAGGCCTTGAACATACCCTTCTTCATGGTGAAGGGCGACCCCATCAAGACCATCCCAGACCTCTGCAAGAAGCTCAAGGCTGGCTGCCTGGTCACAGACTTTGCATCCCTCCGCCTGGGGCGTGAGTGGCGCGATGAGGTGAGTCCTGGCCCCTCACTCTATTTGCGCCTCTTCAGCATGATGAGACTTACTACTGGGCTATGACGGTCTGGCTGCCGCCCCTGGCGGTGTTGCTACCGAAGGGTGTTCTTCTACTCGCAGCAAATCCTGGCCAGTGACCCTCCTCGGTAGTGTTTTTGGCCGGGAGCTGCTGCTGTTACTTTAGCACAAGGAGAACAATCTCAGTTAGGCTCAGTGTGTCGCAACTGGCCAGCACTCTGCGCTCGACAACTGCAGACACTTGTTGCGCTAGTCTTGAGACAAAGGAGTCTCTATATGTAGATTGCCAAGAAGATTGACATCCCATTCGACGAGGTGGACGCGCACAACGTGATACCCTGCTGGATTGCCAGCGACAAGCGGGAGTACGGCGCCAGGACAATCCGGTCCAAGATCCACAAGAAGCTCCCAGAGTTTCTGCACGTGAGCACTCCCTGCACATCTGCTCACAATCACTTGCTGTTCACTGCTTCATCTACGTTCCATGTCGTTCTGGCAGTAGGCAATGCTCATGGCATGTGTCTCAATGCGGTCTCAGTTGCCTCTAATCTGTCTCAGAGGTCTATCGTCTCTCATTGTATCCCCTCACAGCGCTCTCGACACCTTAACTTCCAGACTGTATCATTGTCAGGGCCACCTCAGCAGCTGAGCTTCACTGATCTGAAGACACAAGTTGGCCCATGCCGTCGTTCAGCACTGGCAGACGCACAGTCTCTGGGAGGTAACAGGGCTAACCCGAGCATAGCGCTTCCACTTACCCTGCATGGGGGCTGCTTTGCGCAGGAGTTCCCAAAGCTGGAGAAGCAGCCCAAGTGGGACTCCAAGGTGAAGCCGGACAAGGTGAACTGGGACGCAGAGATCAAGGCCGCCCTGGAAAAGGGCAAGGAGGTCCCAGAGGTCACCTGGGTGAAGCCAGGCGAGGATGAAGCCATGAAGGTACGCTAGAGACTTCAAGGGCCTCTGCATAATCATTGCAGAGCCAGGCCTTGCTCTCATGCAATCCGTCTGGCAGCTGGGACGGCCCAGAGCTTTTATGCCCGCTCAAGATATCTCAAGCGGAGAAGCCAAAGACAGAGGCTGACGCTCTGCATGATCATTGCTGAGCCTCGCTGCTTTCATGTGATATCAGACAGCGCTCTGTTGAAGTACCTAAGCCCTGTCCTGATGTGTACCATCTTGGTATGCATGGCCATCAGGAGCCTCCTGTGAGCCTCCAGAAATGCTCTGCATCAGACCCCCAAGTCTGATGACAGCCGGAGCTGCTTTGGTGCATCAATTATAGGATTTGCACTGGCCTTTTGCAGATGCTGAACGGCAAGGACGGGTTCCTGTCATCGGACCGCCTTAAGAAGTTCTCCAAGCACCGCAATGACCCCAACCAGCCGGAGGCGCTCTCCAATCTGTCCCCCTACTACCACTTTGGGCATCTGGCAGCCCAGCGTGCAGCCTTGGAAGCCTCCAAGCTCCGCAGCAAGGCCAAGGTAGGCGTGGCTTGTCGTGCACTCAGATAGAGCTGAAGTCAGAACCCCTGCCCAAGTTTGCATGCATGCATGGTGATGCAAAGTCCATACTTCCTGCTTCAGGCACCACAGTACAGGGCCCTATGGCAGAGTCCTGGCTTTTCTTGCCAAAGGAATGAGACATTGGCTTTGCAGAGGACTGCCTACCACTCCACTGCTATGCAGTTCCATGTAGCAGCAATTGTACAGATAACTGCTCTCCTGTGTGCCAATCCAGCTTGCCTGAGAATGTGACGCCTGCTAAAGGAGGATGTGGACGCATTCCTGGAGGAGTCTGTGGTGAGGCGGGAGCTCTCGGACAATTACTGCTTCTACGTGCCCAACTATGACAGCATCGATGCCTGCTATGACTGGGCCAAGGAGAGCCTGAACAAGCACCGCGACGACCCGCGCGAGAATGTCTACACCTTGTGCGCGCCTTCACCCTGAGTATCAGCTATTGCGACCAGCTCTCCTCTTGAACAGGACTTTGCAGCATGTATAGTCATGATCAATGTTTCTCCTTAGGCGGATATGCAGCTTGACTGCATCCCAGTCTCTGCCCTCTCAGGGACATGAAGCGTTGCTTGCTTGCATGCGCGCTACGCCCGAGCAGCAGAAGTATAGTTCCGGAATGCCCAGACTCTGAAGATACATTTTGAACTGCAGGGAAGAGCTGGAGAAGGGGGAGACTCACGACGAGCTGTGGAATGCGTCTCAGAAGGAGATGGTGCACACGGGGAAGATGCATGGCTTCATGCGCATGTACTGGGCCAAGAAGGTAAGGAGCGCCCCTCTTAAGCTGTGCAGTAGGTCCTCTCATGTCCCATGTGCTGACTGCAGTGAGGCAGTTATTATTTACTCCCCCAACTGGTCGCTGCTTTGCATCGTCTTTTGTTTACTGATCTTCATGTACAGACTGTGGATTGATGCCCCTATAGATCTTGGAGTGGACAAACAGCCCAGAGGAGGCCATCGAGTTTGGCATCTACCTGAATGACAAGTGGGAGCTGGACGGGCGGGACGCTAACGGCTACGTGGGCGTCATGTGGAGCATGGGCGGCATCCATGACCAGGCACGCCCCCTGCTCTTTCAGCTCGCATGCATGCATACCGATGGTAGCTGGTCCAGGATCTATGTTCCACTGTGCAACTGCCTGCTTTGCCTCCTCGTGGGTGTGCTGTGTGTTACCCAAGACTGCATGGCATGTTGACGCGTAACCGGGAGATTCGACTGTGCATTCCTGTGGGCTTCACAGAGGTGGTGCTGTGAGCGCTGCACAGGAGGTGTACCAGAGCAGTGTGCATGAAGTGAAGGGTATCCCATCTACAGCAAAGGCCCATGCTGCACAGAACATAACTGCAGCAATCTTGCGGGCTGAGCTGCAGAGTACGATTGACGGGGTGTCTGATTGGGCTTTGTGTTGTACAGGGGTGGTCGGAGAGGGCAATCTTTGGCAAGGTCCGCTACATGAATGAGAAGGGGTGCAGGCGCAAGTTCAAGGTTGATGAGTACATTGAGCTGATCAAGGAGAGGCTCAAGAAGCCTGCCTAGAGCCCTCTTGACAAGAATATGGTGGATATCTGAGTTGCTTGAATCAGATAGTATGCTTACAATCTTGGAAGGCGGGCTTAGCGCTGACTGTCGTAGACTATACCTATGGCTGGCTCTAGTCAGGCCTACCCTACTGCAATGTCTTGCATCTGTATCTTAGCGTGGTTCAGTGCACCATTGGCCTTTCACAAATCTGCAAGCTGTACAGCTGCAGCTCTGTCCTCACCTTGAAAAGTCCATAGACGCATCAAGCTTCTCCCTGTGAAAAACAAGGCCAGGGCAAGATTTAGCTAACCCTTTACTCGCCTTTGTGATCAACAGGTTTTCAAAAAGTTCACGTGGCAAGGGATGCCGATAAGTAATTGCCTTTGTGTGATTACGCACACAGCCCCGGATCCGTTGGGCGCATGTGCATGACCACTCTAATTTTGTTGCAAGAAATTCTTGTAGCAATGAAGCATATGCTATGGCAGTTTCTCAAACCTTTTGCGTCCACCCTGTACGCAGAAATAGACTTCCCAGCCCAATTCCAGGTTGTCAAGGCTGTCCATGTGAAGGAGACCAACAATTGACCTCGGAATATCCCGAGACTCACATGCTTTGTCAAAATCGCAAGGGTCCAGCATATGGAGTTCCTTGAGCACTGCAGGGATGTTGTCCTCAGGAGGCTCCCACCCCAAAGGACAAAGAGCAACATTTTGAAGCCCGTGTGGAAACTTTGTTGGCATGCATGCAACAGGGAAATCGTTATACTCAAGGGTCTGCAGATGTCTCATTTGGGAGACATCTCGAATGATGCTTCTTCCCACTTCGCTGCAATGCAAGACCGAAAGGGCTACAAGGTTCAGAAGCTGGTCCCTGGGGGGTGTAAGTGCAAAGTCGACCCTTTGGCACTTCCGCAACGTTAAATGTGCCAGAGCAGCCTCCTCCACCACTATGCGCAAAGATAGGGAATCGTAAAAGCTTGCCACAGCAAGCTTGGGGCATGACAAGACCAATTCCCCATCCCCAATGTAGCTCATGTTCAGAAAGGTCAGATGTGGCAGCTTCAAGGCAAGCGTCTCACCTGACATAGCACAATGTGACAACATACCGGTACTCACGGTCAGCGATTGCAAAGCCGTGAGCATGCTCAGAGTTCCTAGGTGCCGCGCATCCCCTTTTTCAGGAAGGATATGCAGGCTCAATGTTGTCAGATGCTGCTTCAGGTTTGCCCAGTACGATAGCTGAAGGTCATCAACAGTGTTGATGCTAGAAGGTATTGCAAGAAGTTGTCCTCCTGCAGATTGAACTGCGCCTCTGAGACCAGCCTGTATCTGGCCCTGTGCAATCACTAGCGTCATTCTGTACCGCACAGCCATGGGCCACACATGTAAGGGATCACTCGATCGCATGGTGGGATGACTACATGGCCTTCTATGCTGCAACACCTGCAATCACACCGCTCTCAAGGCCCTTCTCATAGCCGGCTTACCTGGAGAAGGATGGCACAGTGACTCACACCAACCTGAACTTGGCACAATGGTCAGAGAAAGCTCCGTTGAAGGCGCACAGGTTGCCAGCAGGGATGACAGCACCGGTGGCAATACGTGACTTGAACATTGCTTGCCGACAATATACTTCCCTTTGTAGCAGATGTGGCTGTACCTCCTCACCCTCTTTCGAAACCAACTGCAGGGCATTTGACAGGACTTGCATGGGATCTCATAAGGTCCAGGCGTGTAAGATGTGCGAAAAGCAGACGCCGAGCCCCTGGATATCAGCACCATTCAAGGAAGCTTTGATATCAATCAGGCAGACCTGGAGGCCTCTGGACCGGGTGGCCTATCCCCAAATCGTCGATCTCCCAGGTCCAGCTCCCTCTTGCAAGGCCCAGTACTGGTACCCCTGGGCCTTGACATAATCTGATAAGTGTGTTATTAGCTAGCTCCATACTGCATATATCCTGATCTTCGAGCCAGGAACCGATGCTGTCAAAAAGGTCCTGATGGAGAGACAGTAAGCCAGACCCATGAAAGCTATCTACAGAAGTCATTCCGCTCATGCTGTGCTAAAACGCAATCGACAGCCTTTGGTGCACAGCATCCGACAGCTCGTGAGCCTTGTGGGTTTGCTCAGCTTTGCGGGCAAGGACGCTGCCCATTCTGCCCAGCTCCAGCTCATCGAGTTCTAGGGGCATAATATCATATATTGCGATTGCCTCTTGCCGGTCTGCACTGTCACAGAACGTGCGAAATTGGGCATGGTCACTCTGTAGGAGTTTACAGGGCATTGGCTATACATTCCAGATTCGGGCTGATGACTTGGACCTCGTTGTTGAGCATACATTGGACATCAAACTAAAGGCCAAGTACGATGCAATTTGGCAAGACCTCCCGTTCAGTCCTAGGACATGCCCTTCTCAGGGTGCCAGTCTTTGTACGTATGGTGCATGGTTTGCACGGCCTGCCCACATCCATCCCAAGGCAATATTCAGGCTGCCACTGTCCGCTGGGTGTGTGCAAACCTTGCTCAGGTTCAGGATGGGTTGCCATAACCTTCCCTGGGATCTTGGTCGTAGGCAAGGTATCCCCAGGCTGCATTAGGTATGCACATTGTGTGTTGGTGAAAACCCGGGTGATGAACAGCATGTTGTGTTTGAGTGCCCAGGGTTGCAGGATGTTCGTGACAGATATCAAGGCTTGTTTGGAGAGCATGCAACTACCATGCTTCAATTCATGTGGCAAGATGACATTCGTGGTGTTGCCATGTTTATCAAGGAATGCTTGGGAGTATATTATGGCACTGACCCTTATGGGGGTCAGGCATCTGATCAGCCTTAGGTGGCTGGAAAAGATGTAAAGTTTCTCTCTCTCTAATATCAGCTCCAGGTGGCTGGAAGAGATGTAAGACTCGTATGGGATGGCAATCAAACATTGGGATATGTATGGGAAATCCTGGCCCTGCAGGTGATAAGGGCCAGGCATCTGATCAGCCCTAGGTGGCTGGAAGAGATGTAATGTTTCTCTATCTCTCTAGGTGGCTGGAAGAGATGTAATGGTTCTCTCTCTCTCTCTGCAGGCAGTCACGCAATGGGTTCTCAATACAGGTGGAAGCAGGGGGCACCTCAACGCACCCTCAGCAGATTGAGGACGTCCAGGTGAAGACCGTCCAGCATGCTTGTGGCATTTGACAAGCCCGTACTTCTTGTGATTGGCATCTGTGTCAGAGCTTCCGCTATAAGTAATCAATTACAACACTGGTATCCACCTTTGTCCCTGTAGGGTTGGAAGACATTCGGCTTACCAATGTCTTCTCCACTCCTCTACTTCGGGCACCTGTTTGGACACTTGTCGATGCTTTTCTTTGCCTACAGTGATGACCTGATGATGTAGGCTATAGTGAAGATACCAGCTATTTGTTTAGCATCCCTAGGCAACATGTGGCAACATGCTGCAATGCGGCAATACTTACACAAGAACCTGCGCTCTACGCCTAGGGAGAATGGACAGACAGATCGGTCTGCTTTGACACCTATCAAGCTAGGCACCTCTCAGGCCGCCCAGGCACAGGCATTTGTTTATGCCCCCATTTCATGTGGCAGCAGTCTGATCATCATGTTTTGAGGTCTATGAGCTTGACTACTCCTCACTGCTCCTCATCTGTCTTGAAGCCTGCTGTATGCAAGCGGCTTTCTGAGAGTCTGGCAACGCCAGCAGGCCCTTCTTGTCAGCAGCGTATGCAAGCGCACATGCTGCTCGAGTGTGCAAACCCAGCGCAGCACCTGTGGTAAGGCAATCCTGGACAGAAGTGCCTCACGAGGAGGTCTCTCAGTGCGGGCAACAACAATCCCGGTGAGGGCTCATGCTCCAGAGACTCGTCCACTGAGGAGCACCTAACAAAGTTCCATACCATTTCTAAATTCCAAGAGTATGGCTGGGACGAGATGTAGCTCAGTCCCAGCTCATTCCAGGCCAAAGCCCTCGGAGTTCATGATGGCCAGCTTGAGGCGGTTGGCCATGACCTCCTTGGAGCGGTAGGAGGGCAGCAGCAGCGTATTGAAGCAGGTGTGCGACGTGGGCAGCTTCTGGGAGTCGGGGCCGTCGCGCTGCAACACACACCTGCACGACACGAGGTGCATGCCTCAGACAGCGGCCTGTGCATGCATGGTGTTGGCTCTGTGAGAGCTCACGTGTCAACCTGACGGGGTGCTCCTGCAGTGCTTTATACAGGTGGTCACCCTTTTCCGTCAGCTGTTGCACTGGCTGCTGTCTGTGAGGCATAGTCTAGCCAGAACCTATCATATTACAGGCAGACAGGGCACCAAAATAGTTCGATCCTGACCTGAGGTTTCCCAGGCCACCAATTGGAGCCCTGTCCGACCCAGTGAAGAATTTGAGAAACCTGCGTCTCTCCTCATCGTCCAGCTCATTCACAATCTCCCACAACCATTTCACCGCCTGCACACCCATCACCGCCCATTCAGGCGCCCTTCAACTTCCCTTGAGCACTCTTGCCATAGCCATGCATTGGCCTGCAGCTTAACGCAAGCTCTGCAGTGACACTCCTGAGCGTTGCTGCCGTCATCATGGTAGAGCGCAGGCTGGCCAGGCTGAGTCTATGGCAGATCACGAGGCATGGCATTGTCTGGTGGAGCAACAACTGGTGCCACTTTGGTGGCTGGCATGATGTCAGGTGGAAGAATAGATGGAGGCTCTGAGGCTGATGGCATGGTCTCTGGTGGAACATTAATGTGGGCGCGATCACCTTGTGCTCTGCGTGGTAGCCGCCGTCATAGCGGGCATTGCCCTGCAGCGCTGCAAAGTCGAGGATGGGGTTGCCGCAGACCAGGCGCTCCAGCTCAGTGGCGCTGAACAGGTGGATGGCCGGGCCGCCGCACAGCCTCATGAACCCCGCCGCAAACGCCTCGAACTGCATCAACAAGAGCATAGCTGTCTCAGCTCCCACCTCCAAACTGCCAGTCTTGGTCGGTCATTGCAGGGATTGCTCCAGATGCCCATGAGGGAGCTTGTACTGACTGTACATGGGCAGTGTTGTAAAGGATGCTGCATCCGCATGCATGTAGCCACTGCCAGCATTCTCTGATGTTGCATGACCACCTTGCGCAAAAGGGCCCAGGAGAGTGAATGCCAGAGAGCACACCTGCTTCTCGACAGAGGTTCTGAGGATGCAGTCGGCATAGGCCTGCACGTACTCGCGCAGGTTGTTGACCGTGACCGCCACATCATCCCCGTCCTCGCACAGCGCCATTGATACCGGCTCGCCAATGCCTGGCAGGCCTGCCATAAATGTAAGGCCTAGAGAGTCTATTTCCTCTGGGTCTGCAGCCACACACATGTGATCAGCCAGTGCCCTGGATTGGATGTTACCAGGCGGAAACACAGATGTGTACAGCATCTGCTGGAACTGCCACCATGTCTCACTCGCTGTCTCAGCGACTGGCTTGCTCACTCACACGGGTGCCTCTTGAAGTCCTCTAGCACTGCTCTCTGAAGAGCCATTCACACTTGATTTATTGCCAGAAGGATGTACCCAAATGAAGGATCGGACTCACCCTGCATGTCCAGCAGCTGCTGCAGGGACTTCCCGAGCGGAGGGTCCATCTCTTTGAGGTCCCTGAGCGCTGTGGGCTGCCCCAGGAGCTTCCTGTACAGGGCGATGGGCAGCGGGAAGTCCAGCAGAACTGCATTATAGACTGCCAGGCCCAGCACCAGGCCAATCAGCATGAACTCGTCCTCTGCCTCCAGTGACGAGGCATTGAACCAGTACGTCCTTGAGTCCTGTGCGCAATGCCCTCATGTAAGCTTTTCATTTTAAGCACCCAAAGAGCTCTGCCACGATATAGCGTCTTGGCTACAGGGTTTGATTGATGAGCCACGCTATCCATTGTGCGGAGTTGAGAACACCTCATAAGGCAAATCCTGTCTAGCAGGAATAGGGCTGAGATTCGAAAGCTCACCGGCTGGAAGACCAGCATTCCATAGTCTGGCGAGAGGAGCTCCGTCATGAGGAGCTGGAAGAACTCCTTCTTGACCCCTCCCGCGTCGATGCCATCCTCCCCAATGAAGTGCACCCGCAGCGGCTTTAACAGGTCCCGGGAGCGCTGCCGTGCAATCTCATTGAGCGCATCCTGCATGCAAGAAGGGAATTCTCATGCTGGCACCACAAGCAGTGATGACGTTGCTGAGCTTGTCTGGCAACAACGCTTGACAAGGTGCTTGACATGCTCCTCTGGATCTGCTGTACGAGAGCTTAGTTCATGAGGGGTTCTACAATGATCAACAAGGCCGAGCAGTCTGGGGCCCCTTCTGACTGCTGAAGCTGCACTGAACGTGCTGCATGAAGCTGATCAGCTGCCCTGGACTCACATCAGATGGGTCGATTGACGCTGAAGTGGCTTGTAGCCTGGGAACTCATGAATGAGCTGCTGGCAATCCAAGAGGGATACTGAAAGCACACCTCGAGGAGATGCTGGCGGCGGATGCGCAGGATGCACATGTCTGGGTGCGTAGCAGGAACGCCGCTGTCCTCGGGCCGCGGCAGGTTCATGCTGCCCTGCCTGAACAGCCGCGAGTGCGTCGCCATCATCTCCGCCAGGCTCTCCCGCGAGCTGCTCGCGTTGGCCAGGATCATGGCTGCTGTGGGGCTATTGTGGCCGCTGGTGCCCGGAGTCCCGCTGCTGCGTAGCGCAGTGACCTCCCGTGCTGCCGCCATTCGCTCGTCCACCTGCATTGGGAGCATTATGCCTTAATGAAATGGATGCGCAAGCCCCTTCGCGATCCTGCATCAACATCATATATTCCCCAATTATGTTATGACTTGTCTTAGAGCATGAGGCAAGACATGGGGAGGTATGGTGGGGTGGCATGTACCAGTCTCTCGTGCTAGGCTTAGGAGCCACACCTGATAGTCAGTTAGAGGTGAGTCTGCGTTGGCAAAGGGGCTCTGCAGCTGGCTGCTGAGTGCTTCTGAGGATGCGCTGGTCCGATGCTGCTGGGCAGAGCCGGCTTCCCCGAAAGGGTGACGCAGCGCAGCAGGCCGCGCTGAGCTGGCGCCGGCTGCAGGACTGCCGTTGCTGCTGCTGGCATGCTCTTGCTCGGGGGTGTTCCGCCAAATGCCCTGCCAGATGCCCCTCAGGCCATTTCTGTCTCGTCGCCGCCTGTCTCTCCTGTCCTATAGGCACAACAGCAGAGCTTGTCAGCTGCAGAAAAGGCGTTAGACCTTCTCACATTCAGAGACAGCTTAGATAGAATTGCCATCCCAGAGGATGCTCTTGTTCATGCAAGCGAACTGCCTCTCAACTGCTTTCCCTGCCACCATGTAGCCGTGATGAGGCGTAACAAGGCCTCAGTGGTCAGCTAAAGCGCTGGCAACCAGAAGGCGGTGGCTGGCGTACCCTGTCATGCCGGAGCATGGGGCTGCTGGAGGAGTCCTTGTCCTCGCGCTGCTGCAGGCGGAGGTGCGCTTTGCCGTCCGGAAGCACGCGCTCGTCGCTGCTGGCGAGCCTGATCTGGCGCCCGGCCCCATGCGCCTCCTCTCGGCGCGCCTGGTGGATCGTCTGCGGACACAGCAGAACGCCATCAGCTGGGCCAACAAGCATCTCCAAGTGCTTTCACGCCCATGCCAGCTTGCATATTCAATTGGGGCTGGAAGGGCGTTGTTGCTGAGAGCATGTCCATAGAGCTTGAGCACTATAATGCCACATACGTTGCACCGAACAAGAGGTGTTGTATGCTGCTTTTAAGGAAGCATTGCAGCAATACAGAGTATAGGCACGTAGGAGCTCCGGTGTCTGCACTGCCATATAACAAGGCGCCGTCCTGCTCAGGCCTTGCACGCACAGCATGGCATTGCCACTCGGGCACCTGTGTCAGGAGGCTGCATGGTCACGAAGGAAGCACTGTCAAGGCAGAGCCAGTCGCGCACCTGGGTCATGGTGTTGCGGGCCTCCGCATGCAGCAGCTTGGACTTGGCGCGGGGGTTGAGCAAGAATGGGAAGGAGCAGAAGGAAAAGGGGCCATCCACAGCCTGGCCATGGTTGGGGGAGTCGTGCGTCTGCCTCCAGGCCACATAGTGGTCCTCCACATCCAGCTTCTCACTGCAGATAACCTCAAGTCCTCAGGTACACACGGTGTCTGATAGCCTTAGAGTGAGTTGCTTGATTGTCCAACTGGGGTCAGCATTGCAGCACCTGCAAGAGAAGCTGACTTTGCTTCTGGTCACTTTGGCACCAGATGCCAGCACAAGTGGGTGTGAAGCATGACGCTGAGGGTGGAGAGAGCTACAGAAGCTATGGCATGGGAACTGAACGACTCTTGCCTGTCTTAACAATGTGTCAAAGACAGTGTGACTCAGGCAAGAGCAAGTCTGTACCTGATGAGCTCATTGTAGAAGGCTTCTGGCGGCAGCTTCCGGCCTATCTGGTTGGCTTCCTCTATCTTGGCGAGCACCTTGATGGTGTTCATGACGCTGACGGTGAGCTTTTTAGTAACCACCAGCTCGGTGGTCAGGTAGCTCTGCAGGGGCTGCAGGACGCGCTGAGTCAGCAGCTCCTCCGGGTAGTCTGACCACCAGCTCACCAGCGTCTGCAGTTGCATTACACAATCATCAGTCAATCATTAGGCACTTGTGAACAGATGTGTTGAGAAAGTCTGCAATGTGCGCCTAACTGTTCCACTAGCCTGTGCATCTTCACCAAAACAAGGGTAGGCCGCCATCAATCTCAAATGCCCATCCCTCCCTAGCCATGAACTGACTGAGAATACCGAAAGTCAGTGCTCTCCAGTCCATCTGTAGCGTTGAGACAGACACGGTGAGATCAGTGGCTCCCTGTGAGCTCAAGCGTGCAGCTGCCCAAGATATCTTGAAGGGTTGAAGGGCAGGGGCTCACATGTCTGCAGTGCTGGGGTGCCATAAGGATGCAGCTGCAGAGGCGGGGCACAAGGACGCTGGCGTGCTTGGTGTCCCCCAGCAGCGGGCTCTGCACAGCTGCTAGGACCACCTGTGCCCTGCATTGCAGCCAGCTCACCTGAGCCAGGCCTTCTCCATGTGGCAGGGTTGTGCTCATTCAGGGCAGGCCATGGAAGCAGGCCAAGCGTGGCGTACAAGAAGGGCTGTCTGCCGGGTGCTTAGCCTCTGTTACTGATGCAAGTCCCACCTCTGCCAGTCACTGCTTCCAACCGCTCATTCAAGCAAGGCTGAAGGGTACAGCTGGTGTCTTTCCAGGCTTACATGTTGCAAGGGTGTGCACATGTTGCTATAAGCACAGGTGTCGAGTGGTACCTCTCAGGCACGCCGAGCATGCGGCAGTTGTTGTGGAGGTCGTCCAGGAGGCGCATGGTGGCGTTGTACAATGTGGCGGTGACGCTCTCCTGGAAGATGGTGCTGGGGTGCTGAGTCAAGGGGTCCCCTGGGCCTTGCAGGGGCCCATACAACGCCAGCAGCTTGGTCTGAACGTCATCTAGGAGCCTAACATTGATGCCCACCCGGTCCTGCACATGCACAAGCCACGTCAGAAGCATGTTCCTTTCAGAAATGCATGGACGCCTCACTTGCTGCAGCCTATGGACTTCATGCACCACTGCCTGGAGCTCCTCTAACAGTGCGTCACTGTGTCTACCTTGCACAATGATCATGGACTGTCCGCTGGGATCATGATTCACATGTCTTGACCTTGCAACTCCAGGCACACCCATATAAGAGGCAGATAGCACACCCTGTAGCCAAAAGTGGCGCTAAGGGCTGCAGCTGAGCCGAAGACCATCTCAATTGCTGTCAACAGCGGCCGCAGAGTTCTGGCCGCATTGCTGTGTTCGACACCGTCCTCTGTGTGAACGTCCGGTGATGATGATGAAGCTGCATGCATGCAGCTCTGCAGCCTGCATAGAGATAATTCTCTGGATCATCACAGGCCCACGGCGACTTACTTCCAGGACATGCAGGGATGAGGACATTCATCTCATTGCTGCTGGTCGTGCTTGGCAAGTATAGATCTTGCATAACAGGAGAGAATGAGCAGTTGCGGGCTGAGCACAACATTAGTGTGAGGTGCAGCGCACCTATCAAAAAGCTGAGGGCCGGCCTGCTCAGTGAACTCATCAGGAGTGCTGGTGAGGAAGGCGCTGCTGTTGCCCCCCGCTGCTATTGCGCTGACTACTGGCTGCTGCCCACCACGGCTCTGCATGTACAGCTTCCACAACTCAGCACCTAGCTGTCTGTCTCTAATGTGCTCACACCTGTCCTACAGCAGTGCGCTGGGATGAGCTATCATCATCACCCTGTACTCAGTGGCTGCAAGCTTCCAATGCTGTCTGTCTGCTTGGCCTGGGCAGTGGCACCACGATATGCTGCAAAGATGACAAAGCGGCAAGCCCCCTTGAAGCACCAGAAGATTATTCTGCGCAGATGCAAATGTACTCCGAGCCCTGGGAATGCATTGGTCTTCTGACTTGAGACACTGTAGCGTTTGAGGGAAGGCATGCCTGCCGCACAGGAAGCCGCAGCTGTGTGGGGATGGTGATCTCGTTGCGGGCGGGGACGTTCTCCAGCTCAGCAGCTGACATGGAGGCTTCCTGCAGGCTGTCGGCGCTGCCGTCCTGGGAGTAGCGCAGGTAGGGCAGCTGCCCGTGCTCTGTTGAGCCGCAGCCATATACTGTGCCATCCCTGTAAACAACACAGCCTGCCCTGAGACTGCACTCTCGAAATGACACATGCACTGGCTTGCTGCTCTTCTCAGTGCCTGCAGAGCTGAATACTGAATCTGGGTGTGCTGGGTACCTGAAGAAGGTCCTTGCCAGTGAATGTGCCAGTTGCACCCAAGGCGCATATACCACAGTGACAACTGATAGGTATCTTTCATGAGAAGCTCTGCATTTGCCAGACAGCAGAGGCGGGAGATGAGCGCACCTGCAGAGGAACAAGCTGTGCTCGGAGCCGCAGGCGACCTGGACGACGCCCTTGGCCGCGAGGTCCTTGACCTCGGTGGGCGAGGCCTTGTCGCGGAAGGTGCGGCTGCCCAGCTGCCCGGCGCTGTTGCTGCCCCAGCTGTACACGCTGTGCTCTGTCACCGCTGCTGTGTGCGCCCCGCCCGCTGCTATCGCCCTCACATTCTGCACGCATGCATCACATATGAGCCATTGGCGCAGAACCGGCTTCTCTTGGGAAGACGATCATTGGATTTGGTGAGAAGGTCTTGTGTGTCATCCAGTGAGACTGCTTGGTTTGCTGAAGTGACGACTGGCAAGGTCATGGTATCTAGAGAGCAACGGGCAAGCTGAGCTACAATTTCTAATAAGGCAGCCAGGATTGCTGCAGGGTCGGTTTAAACTTCACCTGCAGGGGAATTCTTCTGGGGCCACACACGCGGTGGTCTTCGGGTGTGGAGACCTCTGCCACTGGCGTGTTGGGGTCGGACGCCAGGTGCTTGTGCAGAATGTGATCAGGGACACTGAAGAGCCATTCTGTCGCTACCTGCATCACCACGCGAGACTCATGCATGGGGTACAAACAATGGGAAGGTCATGCACATCCCTGGCAGGCAGACCCTAGTCGCACTGCATGGAGAGGCCTCTGCTGCGGACAATGTCCTTGGAGTTGCTCTACGAGAAAGGTTGGTTTGCATTCCTTATTGAATCTAATGCGCTAGACTGGCAACGCAAACCAGCTCGTGCAACTGCGAGAGAACATTTGCAAGCCTGGGATTCCTGTGAGTTCCGAAGCAATCCTGAGACTTCATGCTGAAGGTACCTCACACTGGCATGTGAAAAGGCCTCACCTCAATGCCAACGCTGCCAGTCTCTGACAGCGCGAGCTCTGCCTTCTCTAATGGAATGCCCATCTCCAGCATAGCTGTCAGGAAACGCTGGTTGACAATCCGTCGAGCTCGCTGCCGCTCGCTGTTTGTCCTCTGCACCTGCCACATGGCACTCCCGAGCTTCAAACGCCTGCTCAGTGCAGTTGGGTAGCGCTACAACAAGGACAGCAGCTCTGGCGCACCGTACAGCATTGGGGACAGACAGTCACAGATTGATATGGGATATGTGCAGACCTGCGCTGCAGCCTCTGCATTCTTTGGTAGCCCAAGCTGCCCCTTGTCGTTGGCGCCCCAGGAGAACAGGAAGCCGTTCATGGTCAGCGCTGCGCTGTGGCTGTCCCCTGCTGCCAGGCTGGCAACGGGCAGTGCCCAGAGGCCCTCCACATGGGCAGGCGCCCGCCGGTCCACAAAGTCCCCCAGCCCTAGCTGACCAGAGGCGTTGCAGCCCCAGGAGTACACCTACAGCATCAGAATGCACTCTTTTCAGGCCGTGTTCTCGCCTCAAACACCTGGTCAGCTAACAGCAAGTCTACTTGTTATGAATCTGGTATTCATAGCAGCAGTTCAGGGCAGCTCTAGTTTTACAGTAGCTCTGAGCAGTGCAGCAGAATATCTGCATGGAAGGATGCATACCTGGGAGGTTGCTGTGACGCAGAGTGTGTGGTACCGCCCGCAGACCACCTGCGCGATGCTGATGCCCTGCAGCGGCTTGATGGAGCGGGGCTTCACAGACATGACCTCTGCCCGCTCACCCTGCCCGCATTGCCCGTAGGAGTTCCCACCCCATGAAATGACATCCTCGGGCGTGATCGCCACAGTATGTTCAGCCCTGCCATACAGCCAAATTTCAGGTCTTTGTACATGTCCAGTCTGCTCTCGCATTTTATACCAAGGGCTCCATAAGCTGCTCTCATGGAGTCCCTTCAACGCTCAGCCCAACTGCTAGATTGCAGTAAGAGAGTTCTGTGACTCAATCTGCATCAGAGGCTTCTCAAAGCCATGCTGCGGCCTCTTGCGTGTCCTGCAGCACTCTGCAGCAGAGACAAACAGCAGGGAAGGCTTCAAGCAAGTGAGATGAAGCGCACCCGCAGGCAATGGCTTTGACGTCCCAGCCACGCAGGATGTCCATCTTGGTGGGCAGCTGCTTGGACTCGCCCATGTACCCCAGCTGGCCCAGGTCATTGCACCCCCAGGTGTAGCACTCGGCATCCGTGCTCACCCCCGCTGCGTGGCTGTCCCCTAGGCTCAGCGCCGCCCAGTGCCTCACAACCTGTGCATGGTACGCACTCTCAGACACATGACTGGCCGCTGCCGTCCAGGCTGGAGGACCTAGTGCTGTGCTGGCCTGGTGTGACACAAGAATGCAGAGAATGTTGGCAGGTTTGGCAGTCAGCTGCAGGTGGGGGGAGCATGAGTGAGGTATGGCAGCTGTGTGGGTGTGTCAGTGGTATACCTGGAGCACTTGCGGCTGCTGTACATCAGCTGTACCGCCGACTCCCAGCTGCCCGGCATGATTCCTTCCTGCAACCCAGCAAGGCCAGCTCAGGCACAGTCAGCATCTGCAGCGCTGTCGAACAGTCCACTAAGCATCCAGTGCATGTCAGGTATGCTTGTACCCGCGTACAGTATCCATACGGTGGCTGCTCTGTAAGCTGCATTTCTCATAATGGCGCAGGTCTCCCTGGAACTTTGACCCGGATCAGGCTTTGAGCTAGAGAATACATCTTTAGGTGCACTGGTGGGCATCGTCACGGGCTGCGGCGACATTGGGGTGAGCATCAGGACTACTCACCACAGACCCAGCCATTGTCGTCGAGAGCTGTGGAAACTAAGGGAGATGATGGCGACACGGCATATTCGTCCTCCTGTAGATAACATGGTCAAATTAATGGACGTGTTGTGACAATCATGCAGCATGGTGTGGCATGCTCACATCAGCAAACCCCGAGAGCTCCTCAGCATGTTTGCTATACTTAGCAAAAGGCAACAAGATGAGGCGCTGATCGTCCGTTCAATACCAGCTTATGCAGCCAACGGGATCATAAATTAGCACATGTGCCCACTCGCCAGGCGCGAAAGCGTCGCAGCTAAGATCCTCTCCGAAACCGAGAAGGCCGAGCGCTACCTTGACGGCCGAGAGCTGCTTGTTAATGCGCAATCGTCTCAGTCCTGCTGCAACGCCCTGTTCATCCGTTTCCATCGCGCTTATACGTCCATCGCGGTCGCCCTAATGACCCATTGTAGAGAGGCCTCACGGTCATGACGGGGCAGGCCGGTCAATCTGATGGGGCACCCCCAACCAGCTTGGAAGCTGAAGCCCGTCCTGCAAGGCTGAGGATACATCCGCCGTACGATCGTTGTTTTTATTTGCTGTTTCTGCCTGTCAAGCAGCCCTACCATGCGAAGGGGTCTGTCAGCATACTGGACGCAATGCCTGTGTTACCATCGGCAGCCACATAAGTCGACTCTCTTACAACAAAGAGATGGCCCGGAAAGATGAGGTGAGACTTGAAGATGCCAGTCTAAACACTCGAAGAGCTCTTTGAGCCTAGCATGCCACTCAGAGAATAAGTTTTGTTGGGTCATGTGCAATGCCAGGAAGGACTATTTTGCATGCTAGACAGTCTCTCACCAACATTGCTGCAACTCACATTACTGGCGCCTCTGGTCTTCCTGCTTGTACCAGGTGCAGAGAGCCCCGAGGCTGTATGAGTTAGCCTCAGAATTGCAGAACTACTACTTCTTATAAATACTACTGGTCATAAAGGCAAAGGCCCTCTCCACGTGGACATAACAACTTGACCTCCTCTCAGTACTGACTCTCTCTATGCTGCACACTCCCAGTGTCCTGAAGAGGTAAACAAGTGCTATCGAAGTATCCTCTAGCTACCAAAATTCTTAAATCGGGACGCGAAATTGCTGGGGGAGGACAATCCCAGGGAGGTCTCAATAGTCTCCTGGGTGCGCAGCAGCTTCTCATGGGCAGTCTGTGCCTCTGATGGAAGGCTGGCCATTAGCTCGCCACTTCTGTAGGACGCAATGGTCTCGGCTGAGCGCCCTTTGACCATGGTTTCGCCCCAGGCTACCATGACAGCCTGCATCGATCACATCTGCATCAGCTCTTGGCCACAATTATCATAGGGCCTTCCTGCACACAGAACTCTCATCAGCACTGCGATATATGGCGTACAGATGAGACCAGCAGTGTATTTAGGACCCTCTCCTACATCTGCAATCTGTCTTAAGAGCTAAAAGAGCGGCGGGCTCTACCTGGGCAATGCCTCTGACAGAGACATCCTGTACGGGCCCCACAGCACAGATGGTGCGTTGCAACATGGACTGGCTGTCTAGAAACTGGAAATGGCCCGCTTTGCCCAGGACGACCTCCCAGCTGGGACCCTGGCTGGCATTGTAGAACGACCTGCACAAAACGGAATGCTGCTCTGGGTGCCATGTCCATGCATGACTATGCCTGGCAGCCCTTGACTGAAGGTGCATACACTCTTCAGACCACTTTGTACCACTGCATGCTCCAGGCAGGCCCTATGTACAACAATGACCAGGTCTGACAAGGTAGTACCCTCTGACCCTGCAATCAGGAGGCGAGCAGGCACAGCAGAGCCTAAAGCTACAGGTCATTGTCGAGCAAAGCAGCATGATGTGTAAGATTGTAACAAGCCCTGTCTTGAAGAGAGAATCGTAAAGGACAAGCACCTATAATTGGAGTTCTTTGGCACACAGTCGCCGGCCTTGCCACCGCCCACAATTGCAACAGGCAGATTGCCCTGCACGTTGCGCAGCGCGGCCACGGCTGAGGGGTACTCTGCGCTCTGGGGAGCGTAGACCGTGACGTCCACGGGATCCCACAGGCACAGCGCCTTCACCCGCTCGTCCACTGCCGCTGTCAGAGTGCTTATCTTGGCACCCTGCAGGCAGGACTCACCCTGACTTCGCCATCATGAGCAGTAACATGACCATTGCTGTACTCAGCTTTACAGCAAGCTCCATCTGCCTCTGATGTTCCTGAAAGCAGCTTGATGACCCAGTATTGACTTGACATTGGCATGGTAACAAGGGTGAGGCAAGCCCAGCGCAGCGCTGCGCAAGAGATGTGAGGATGGAGACTTAGCAAGGGCTTACCCGAGAATGCCCACAGAGGTAAGTCCTGCTGGTGTCAGTAAGCTGGGATATGCTGGGATCTGACTTGCACCAGTCCATGATCTCCCGCAACAGCTCCACACTCACTCGGTCGCTCAAAGGCTCTGTTGCACTCTCAACTGCACATTACGAGAGACTTCAATGATCCTTGCATCCGCATTTTGTAAGCATTCATGGGGACTGTGTACACTCTTAGCCATGCATGCCAGACTGGGCAGGAGTGAGCTCACCCTTGTCGTGTAGCACAACAGTGTATCCCCAAGACGCCAATCTCTTGGCATACGACAGGTAGCTAGAGGCAGCTGTTACAAAACCCCCACTGATGATAGCCAGTGGGTATGGCGGTGGCAATCCTGCAGCAATCGAAGCACATGTCACAGTTAGGATGGGTGTTCTTGATCTGCAGTGCCGAGGGCGCCTTCAGACACAGATGCGCAAGGACTTGTGACTCCTGTGACAAATACCAGAAGAGCGCCACTGCAGCTCATGTTGCGGTCTTCTGGTACCGATACAAGAGGCTGCATGCGCCGAGACAGCAAAACGCAGGGAAACGCTGGACTGGGACACTGCAGTGGTGCTGAGATCGTGCCTTTAGATCTGCCATCTCGCGGAAAGAATACGCCTAACCGCAGCATGCAGCGGTTTCCCACGCAGGCAGGGAAGCAGCGGCTGCAGGTGTGCTCGAGATTGGGGAAGGCTGAGGACAGCAGAGGCCCTGCTGCAGTGTAGTCTGGTGTCGTGAGACGGGCTGAAATGGCTGTGGGCCCAGGCTGACTGGCCTCTGAGACATGGCTTGCTTCTTCTGCAGCTGCTTGCGCCTCTGGGAGCTTCTTGTAGAGAGCCGCAGCACTTGCGAGTGTCACAAGCAAGCTCCTCCGCTCAATGGGCACAGCCCTGGGCTGCAAATCATGTGCTTCCCCTGCATGCCTGTCTAAGGCTGTACACATCCCTCCTTGATATCCTTTACGACTCCCATGCTTGTGAGCTGGTCTGTTTTTAATGTGTCTCTCCGGTGGGACAAGCCCATTATGAGCTGATCGGTGCTGTCCAAAGCCAGCAGGTACACTGCTATGGTGACTTGGCGTATTTGTTCCCCACAGCATTGCTTCGAAGGAGATCGCAGGGGGCCTTCATTACTTCAAAGAATACGCATTGGTCTATGATTGATATGTAGCAGCGCAGCTCTCATCAAACGAGTAGTCACTTGTGTGCACAGCTCAGATCAATCCATAAAAAATGCTCACTAGTCGACCTTCCCTCAATCTTGGAACCTCCTTGTACTGCAACAGTCTCACTCAGAGTGCCCTGTACACACAGAGAAGGTTGAAGGTGTGTCGGAAAGCTCACTGACGCGCCCTTGATCCATTTGGAGTCCAGCGTGGCATGGCACGAGATCTGCGCCTATGTGGACGCCTGCAAAGCCCAAAGCTTACTTACCGCGACTTGCTTCTCGCCACTTCTACAATCACAGGTGTCATCAGGCGTGAAGCATTACTGGCTGCTCGATGTGCCGATAACTTGGGAACCTCCAGTAGGACAGGATGTGAGCTAGTAGTGTCACCAGTCTGGTAGGGGTGGGAAGCCGGCGAGCATGGGCCTGAGGGGCCTGGATGGGCTCACCAGCACACCTTTTATCCCTTATCTGCCTCCGAAGGCTGGTAAGTTCATATCTTCGGGGCAAAGTCCGATTGACAGGCTTCTCAGCAGCAGCAGGGCAGAGCCCTCTGGGAGATCGTACGGCAGGACTGCTCAGGTGAGAATGCCAGTATACTTGATATCTTGCTTTTGCTATGTGTGCCTGCTCTTACGCTCCTGTTCACCAAGATCGAAGGTAGACCCTGACTTGCTCGAATATTGAGGGCTCATGCAGGTGTCAGCGCTGCTATTCAGGCCCCCAATCTTCGATCCCAGGAAGCTCACAACAACTTTCTTGCCTGGAACCTCTGGGACTGAGCCCCAGCCTCCAGCCCCCCGCAGATACACCCTCACGCATAATGACATCACAGGGCAGCTGAATCTCTCCATAGGATGCAACTATAACACAGTCCAGGTCTCAGGCTGGTACACACGGCTCATCAGGTGCGAGGCTCAGCGCTCTGAGCATGTGCATGTCCTTGTGAAGCCTGTCCTGCTACAGCGACATGAGCGCGTGCATGTCATTGCGGAGGCATCACTGGCAACACAGACTCTGATGAGCTAGCAAAGTGCAGTGATCCCTGTTCAAACAGAGGCATGAGACATGATTGGGGTGTGCAGGGATGAGGTGTTGGCAGAGTGGTGTCTTGGCAGCGACGGCAGTGTTAAGCTGCATGTCTACTGCCATGTCAGCGGAGAGGAGCGCTGGCTCGCGCCTCCAGCGCTCAGGAATTACATCTTTCAGAGAGAGATGCCACTGGTGCGAGCTGTCATGCTCTCTGCCCTGCGACACGTCCTGCACAGGAGTACTGTTCTGATGGGCTTTTACAGGCTGTGGCTTGCATTGTGCCTGCTACTGCAAGAACAGCACTTGCATGACAGTGTCACATGCAAGCTCTGAGCTGCCTGCCTGGGAAAGGCCATTGCTCTGTTTCAGAGTCCTCAACATGCAGCTGCATGCTTCAGGTGCTCGACACGATACTGCATGCGGACAGAGCCCTCTTCCAGCAGCTGCGCAGCCTAGCCGATGCGGCCGTTGTGGTGCACCTTTCATCCCATCTAACGGTGACCTCCCACCGCCTCAAATGCAATAGACGGCGTTGCCTATCAGACTGCCTCTCATATGGACTGTGCTGCAGTGCGCAGTATTGAGCTCTGAGCTGGGTGCTGTGCAATCCTGCCTGTGCCAGGCCGAAGTATGGTCACATGAGCTCAGTACCCTCCACAGCCATTTGCAATAGTAGCCAGAAGGGGATGACCCGACCAGTGTGAAGTGCGCAGCAGCTACTGAACACAGCTTGCTCACTGTATGCAGGATCTGAACATGTCAGTGGAGTGGGGCACCTTGTCTGAGCGCGCATCATGGCCAGCCAGCGAGAGCAGCTTGCTGCAGATGGTGTGGACTTCCTTAGCGAGCCGGCCGCAGCCTGCCTCAGCAGCTGAGGTTCGGCAGCTGGCCTCGCTGAAAGACAGCATCACAGAGCAGCTTCAGCAGAGCAACAGCACACAGCAGCTAGCGCAGACCAGCATCGCAGAGCAGTTGCTGCAAAACAGCAGCGGCGTGCTGTCACCCAGCAGTGTATCTAGACAGCAGCTAGACCCTTCGTCAGAGCCTCTTTTGGTAGGCATGGATGAAGGAAGCTGTGTCACAGACAGTCTTCCGCAGCGCCTAGAGAACTCAGCATCTGCTGCATCAGGCAGTGTACAACAAGGCTCAGCCAATCTTCTAGCAGCAGAGGGTATTCTTGCAGAGGATGCTAACTTCAGCCTCTCAGCAGCTGATGGGGAGGCAGAGAGATTGCAGATTTATAGAAGTGCTGCAGCTGACGCCAGCTGGAGTTCAGGGAATGCTCCCGACCAGGAAGGCGACAGTTGTGGCAGCTCAACAGTCCAAGAACTGAGGGGCAACAGCGGTCAGCAAAGCTATAGGAGGTCCGGAGTGAGGGGCAGCAGAGGCCCTAAGACTGGCATCATCCTGCCGGAGGGGAATATTTTGGAGTTCGATCATCAAGGGAGTGAGCGCAGGCCCGGAGGCATGCAGATTGCTACAGCAAGCAGCTCTGTCAGCGAGTGGCTTGCAAGCGGCCATGAGGTCATCAGTGTTCGCTTGTGACATGAGTCCAGCACTGACTGCTCTGCTGGCAGCCCGCACTGTTACGAGAGCGGGAATGTAGTGGCGTTGACCCGATTCTGTAAATGGTGAACCATCCACAAACACTGCTGATGCCTGAAATGTTGTCTGTTGGGAAGGAGGCCTCTTGATCACCTGGGAAAGAGGGCTCTTAGCTAGTGCATGTATGGCTGCCCTGCCCTCAAGATCTGCTGCACATGCTCATAGCAAGGTGGTAACAGCGATCTATAGGTGAGGATGCTGTTCTACTTGGCCGAAGGGCCTCTGCCAGTTGCCTATAGAGAATGACAGGCCTCCCTGCAGCTGCCCGGCAGCGTTGGGACCTGGCGAGGGCTGGATGGCGTCCTGTGCACTATGCTATTGCCGCACAGCTTGGCATGCAACCTGCACAGAGTCTATCTCACGTTGTGTGGTGCGCATCACTATCATGATGCCGGCACTGATGAGAACATCTTTGAGGAGTATCTTAGTGGCATGGCAAACTGCTAACTACGCATGACATTGAGCAGATTTAGATGCGGTAGCCATTGGCTAAGATGCGCCACACGATGTATGTCCGCAAATACTGATGAGCAGTCCTTGCTTGGAAGGCAGGGTGTGTGGTGTACACAAGACAGAGCACAGAGTGTGATGCCTACTAGCATGTAAGATGGAGTTACAAGTTCCGGCCTTTATTTGCCAATATGCTCACGGAGAGTCTGCACGCATTCTATGAGAACAACGACTACACTCTCATTGCCAAATTCATTCTCCGTTGTCGGAGAGAGAGAACCAAGATTGTGAGATACAACAAGATCGATATTCGGACATAAGAATGAGCACAATTGAGATGAACACTGCCAATTACCGTCTGATGGGCCTGGCCTTACGGCCTTGGTCGCCTCCCCTGGACGTTAAAAGTGTGATAACAATAATAACAAGTGATCTGCATACAGATGCCACCAATGGATCAGCGCACAGCACCTTGTGTGCCCACACCCGGCATAGCTCACTGAGTCTGGCAGAGTCGAGCCTTAGACATAGAGTGATATGAGCAAGGCCAGTCCTGACTTGAATGGCAGCTGATCATGTGCCGATGGTGCAGACCTTGTGCAAGCATGGCAGACATAAGAGAGTATGTCGCTGGGCTGGCATTGCTGGAATGGTTGAATCCACCATGGCGCTCTGCAGATCACGGGAATACCTCGTGCAGAAGTGCGCTTTCGATATGCCATCAGCATGCCTAATGTTGTGCCATGAAAGGCAGGTGTGTGATTTCCACAGCGGCCACTTGAAGTGACAAAGATGGCAGAAGCGCAGACCTGCACCTACATGAGCTCTAGGAGGTGGCTCCGCCTCGAAGGAGGTTGAACAGTTTATCCTTGCCGCCCCGCTCGATCTAACTCAAGTCTGCCCCGGTACAAGGAGTGGCGGAAGCTTGGCAAGCAGACATAGAGTGCGCAAACCTGCACAGGCCACCAACCAGCACTCAGTGAGAAGCCCTACAAATGCCAGTCTGGCACTGCATGTGAGCGCTGCTTTGCATGGCTCTTTGATGCCAGCCCTCTGACTGGCCATCTTCACAATCTCTGTGCTCATAGTCTCCATCTACAGCATGCGTTGTGATGTCGTATTCTCTGCAGTCTTCACTGAAGCCTGCAGCAGACCGCCTTGTACCTTTGCTAAAGACGGTTGAGGTGACAGGTTTGGTAGGCCATCTTGCTCCTCACAAGAGCTATCTGCGCTGCTGCGTCCTCTATCTGGCACTCATAGGTCACCTCCTGAAATATGTCACTGCGTCCCCTCTCCTGGAATCCCAGCTGTTGGAACAGCCTCTGCGATGGAGCATTGCTGAGGCCAATCTTGGCCACAAATCTGGAGATGCCCTACACACAGAAGAGCACCTCTTCACAGCACACCAGCCCTGAGGTGGTATGGGCAGACATGAAGAATTAGTTATCTCATCAGCGAAGGTAGGCCGATATATGCGCTAACGTGCTTTCTGCAATGTGGGCGTGGACATGCCCAGACCGCTATGATTTGATCCAAAACTTTACTCGGCATCTGCAAGTATCTTCGTGTGGGCGAGTGCACGCAGTGTGGGGAAGGCGCACCAGTCTACCGTGTGCATGCGCTATCATGATTAGGAGGGCTTCTCTCGCGATGCCCTTCCGCCTGCTTCCGGCCTCTGCTATCATGATCTGCATCCACAATCCAGGTGATGGCAGAGTATTACTCTCAAGTCAGTATCAGCAACAGACCACCAGTCAGGGGTTTAGCAGACTGGCATAGAGTCCTTCATGAGGTGTCAAGCTGTACACTCATGCTGAGTCTGCATGAGGCGTAGCTCATGCAGAAATTTGGGAGATTTCATGCGCGCGGCCGGCACTTACGGCAGGGATGTGAGAGGACGTGCTCACCTCAATCTCAGCACAGTGTCCGTCCTCTGGGTCATTCATATACAGATTGACATCCCCGCACATTCCTGCATTGCATTCTGCTATGGCTCTCTGCAGGAGCAAGGCATGCAACCTTTCTATGGTGCAACGCACAGCTATCTTGGGTGTCTCTGGCAGGTCTCACCTTGTAGACCCTCTGGTAAAAACCTGTCAAACAAGATGAATGTGCACTCTGCATAGTCACAAGCAACCGATTGGGTTTCCAGCGGAGGCAGATGGTCCTTTGCCAGCAGCAGATCTGGGGGAATACTGATGCTAAGGTGCTGGCGAAGCCTCACTATGCTTGTCCCTGACCCAACTTTCTTGCATCACGTACTCCTCCTGCAAGGCCAAGCTGATAATGGGCACCATCTGTTCCACCTCCTGGTGGAGGGCTGAGCCAGCTGCCCAGCTGTCAGCTAGGAACAATGACAAGAAGGTTGACGTGATCAACGTGAGCCCACCTCCAGTGTGAGCGGCTCCGAAGCTGTCAGTTCACGAAGAATGGGATCTTCCTGCGCATGTTCATCCTTATAAAGAGATTTAAGATGAATGCTGACGCCGAAAGGGGCGTAGGTGAAGAGGCTCGATGAGCACACCATCCATGAGTGGTACTTCTCAACAAACTGCCGCAGGTACGGTCGCAAAATGACAATCTGACCGACGATCTCGTCTTTGACGCCCTGCATATTTGTATGCGACGACAGCGCCCCCCTTGCTATGCGCTCTGGTCAACAACCCATATTATGCCCGGCACAAGAACGGTCGCTTTCAATGAAAGTGCTTCATATGGCACCTACAAGTACTCCAAAGTTTGAACAGTGAGTCGCTTGCATATCAAAGCTTTAAAATCAGCTGGCAAGAAGCACCTGAAGGAAAACGGCAGCTGCCCAGCTGCCCAAGGATGCCCAGCGCCTTTGCGCATTCTCGGCCGATGGCCGTGCGAACATGGCCGTGAGGGATTGGCCGTGCCGGATGGCCGCAGCCTCCCTAGAAGTGGCCATCCTTTGTGAGCGTCACATTACGTTGCAGTCACACCTGACCCTGAAGCTCCTATAAGAGACCGCACTCGCCGCTACCAACACAAAGTCGTCCGTCTGCCCACCGTCTGCGCTTCTACCAGGACCCGGCACTCGACCTCCACGTCGCGTCTCGCACACACTGCCACCACTTTGAGGTGTGAACGCTCTACTTTTCCCCAGCACATTCCCGTGCACTTGCCCTTCGCTGTAACCGTCTTAAGGTCTTTGTTGCAGATGAAACCTGATGTCGAGTCCAGAAGATCTTGCAGCGTAAGCAAACGCTATGTGTAGGTGTTAAGCAAGCCGCCATTTGCAACATGGAGACGACTATGACGCAGCGCAGCAGCTTTGTCGCCACTCTCAGCGCCAAGACCGCAGGTGCAGTTATCTCCACAATGAAGTGATCGCATAACTTGTGTAAACTGTGATGGCCGGCATCCGTGCCGCGCGCAGACAGACGCGTCCCTAAAGCCTTCCTGACTCCCTTGATTGCTTGACCTTGCCTGACTCACGCTCAGGTCCAGTACTGAACCGTGAATTCATGGCGCTGCGCAGGTGCTGGCCGTGTTTTGCTACTCCCCAAGGCCGCGTTGTCATCGGCAAAGAGGGCCAAGTCGACCAGAGCTTCAAGTAAGCAGAAGCCAACCTGCTTGCTGATTGATTGATTATAAATGCACTGATAGTGGGCCTCATTCTATGCATGTGAGCTCTGGTGCAGGTTCAGGGTGCCCCTACAAGTGCTTTCTGTGAGAGCATCCTCCCATGTCATACATGTTATTATTGTGGTGTCTTGAGGGCTTTCCTGCATCATAGCGCATGTCACAACACTGGCTCGACCCCCTCCCCTGCAGACAACCTGTGCTGTGCTTCGCCTTTCTGCTGAGTATGGCATACCTCCCATACTACACACTGCTTACGACTGGCCCTGTAGAAGGTATCGGTGTCTTGCTGCAGGAGCTCGCCTCAGCGTTTCACTGTCCGCTGCCTCTGTGAACGCGTCCGCTGCAGTTGCCGAGCGCGCTGCACCTGCAGCGCCCGTCGACACCTCCAAGAAGCCCAAGGAGCTCGGCTTCACCATGCCTGGTGCGCTCCGCAAGTCACCCTCCCGCTTGCACATATTTGGTGTGACCTAATGAGGCATCCCGAGACGCCCCCCTACAAAGCACGCCTCGATAGATTATAGCCCACCTGACAGGGCACCTGTCAACATGCTGATAGGACTGAGGCCCGCCTGTGCACCGATTGGCTTGCTGCTATGGCAATATCTGGCCCTTAGCATGGCATCTGCTGCAGACATGCTGTTGTCCCGTACACACACACTTCTTGCTCCAGCAGTCCTCACTCTCAGCGTTGCCTGACAGGGAGTGTCAAGATGGTTGTGCTTGCATGTGCATGGCTTCCTTTCTTCTCTCTCTTTAGACTGCATGAAGCACAGCTTTGGTGTTGCGCAGGCGAATTCGAGCCCCACGTTGGGTGCTGGATGGGCTGGCCTGAGAGCGATGACTCACAGTACCTGTGGCGCGAGGGCGGCGAGCCCGCTCGCCAGGTAAGCATATCCTTTTCAGTCGGTGTGCGCGTATGGTCTGAGAGCGAGACATGCCATCCCTGCCAGCACAAAGCGCGCCATAAGCTCATGTGCTGAGACCTTGCACATCCGTCATTATAGTGGTTTTGTGGGGCCGGCATGTTGCCCTGAAGCATATGTCTCATGTGCAAACCACTACAAGACGCATGCACGCCCTCGCAGCTGCATGTCCCTCCCTGTGATACTCACAGGCGTGCTGCTGCTGCAGGCGTACGCCAATGTGGCGCGTGCCATCTCCCAGTTCGAGCCCCTCTTCATGATTGCCAACCCGGGCGAGGCCGCAGCCAATGCCCGCAACGCTTTTAAGAACGACGAGAACGTCACAGTCGTTGAAATCCCCATCAACGATGGGTGGACCCGTGACTGGGGACCAAGCGTGAGTTTTATGTTTCCTTTCTCGCATTGAGCTGGGCGCTGAGCATGCCAGTCGTTGCACCAAAGTGTGGATGCGCACATCTTCCTCAAGGTCGCGGGGCTCATGTCACCATCTGTCTGAAGCTGAAGAGCCTTTGAGCAGCAGCTATGTCTCCTCATATCAGAGCCTCAGAGGTGCTGATATCTTGCTGTGGCTTGTTATGCAGTGCATTGCCCGCGATGTGGACGGCAAGCGCGAGGTTGCCGGAGTGCACTGGGACTACGACTGCTATGGCGCGCCCGGCAAGATTGCCCAGGTGCACTTTTAACCAAGCCATCGACCAGCTGTGCACATCCTGTCAACTGCTGATGCACCAGAAGTCAGCCTAATGAGATTTTCAACATACCAATTGGCTTGCCTGCAGTCATGCCTACCGCAACTTGGCATTTGCCAAACTCTAGACTGGTGCTGGAAAGGCCTGCCGTCTTGCCGATCATGGCAAAAGTCCTGCTACAATTATGTTGTCCATCTTGTACCGGGGTCTCTCCCGCTGACAATGCGCTTTGGCCTACAGTGCTGATATTTATGCGCCTGCATGCAGGGCCGGCCCGCCATGATGCCGGACTTCCAGAAGGACTACGAGGCCGGGCGCCGCCTGCTCAGCGACAACGGCCTGCCCGTCTTTGAGGCGCCCATCCACCTGGAGGGCGGCTCCATCCACAGCGACGGCCAGGGCACCATGGTGGTCACCGAGGAGTGCCTGCTGGACCCCAGCCGGAACCCCGAACTGGGCAGAGAGGGCATCGAGCAGGTGCATCCCTTCTATCAGACGCTTCAAGATTTATGGTATGTTTGTGGCTATTGGCGCTCGAGGACCACTACTGACGGGGAGGAGCTATTTGGGGATCCTTTGTAGACATTCTGGGGATTGACAGATCTGAAAGGCCAAGTGCCAGCTTTCTTGTAGCCTGTGGTGGGCTGTAACTCTGGGTAAGTGTGTATGTGCAGGTGCTGTACACCTGTTCTGGCCACAGTGCTGATGTCTTTGTCAGCTTTGTTGCTTGAGTCTTACGCTGC
The DNA here is from genome assembly GCA_963930925.1 of Coccomyxa viridis. Classification (NCBI taxonomy): domain Eukaryota; kingdom Viridiplantae; phylum Chlorophyta; class Trebouxiophyceae; family Coccomyxaceae; genus Coccomyxa; species Coccomyxa viridis. The sequence continues at coordinate 516,632 of CAWVOJ010000010.1, forward strand.
TTGCATGTGTTGCAGGTGCTCAAGGATTACCTGGGTCTGGATAAGATCATCTGGCTGTGGAGGGGAATGGAGGGCGACACAGAGGTGGTCAACGGCCACGTGGACAATATGTGCTGCTTTATCCGCCCCGGCGTTGTAGCCCTGGCCTGGTCCGACAATGAGGATGACCCTCAGGTGGGCCTCATCAGGCAACACCTTCCAACAAATGCACTACCATGCTCTGTGCTGCTTTGTATGCTAAGACATGGCTCTTGTGTGTTCCCGCGACAAGGGTTTGAGTGCCCCGAGCTCCGACGTGTACAGAGTGCTGCTGGTTGTGAGTCCATGTACAGCGCGAGATGGCGTAAGTTGACTGCTGCTGAGTGTGAGGTCTGCTGTGTGCAGCACGAGGTGGGCAAGCGCAACCTGGAGATCCTGAACGCCACCACAGACGCGCGTGGCCGGAAGCTGGAGGTGGTGAAGGTGCACTGCCCGCCGCCGCTGTTCCGCACCTACAAGGAGGCTGAGGGCGTCCACGTGAGCCTCCTTGCCCCAGAAGAACTGCTACTATGTCCGCAGAAGGGCCGTTGATAGATGTAGGGCGTGCTTGTTCATACCCGTGCTGTCTGTGACAGGCTGTGGCTGTCTGGCCTATCCACATAGGGCAGTGTGACGAGTGTGTTGCTGCATGTAATGATTCACTAGGTGGTTCATACTGAAAGTATGTAATGCTGTGCAGCCTACAACATGTGATCATCAGGCCCTTCCAGCAGCTTAGTGAGGGAGAATGTTACTCGACCACTGTGTGTGCACTGCAGCCGGACCACATCAAAAAGGGGTACTGCCCACGGTTGCCCGGCGTGCGGATGCCCGCCACCTACATCAACCACTATGCTGCCAACGGCGGCGTTGTTGTCCCCCAGTTTGGCGGTATGCACCATTCCTGCTTCTCTAGAGAACCTCCCTGGGCAATATCAAGGCTTTCTACTACCATGCACAGAATGGCGGGCTTGCCTTCCCTGAAGGCCCCTCGTCTGCAGTCTGAGGCTTCACTATCTGGCAGCCTCATCCTATCATCTTTAGCCCTGCTCTATTTTGGCATACTTGACCCTGGCAAGAGGCGGATGCCCTTTCTGCCATGAAGACAACATCACATCTGAGCTGAAAGTGTCAGGGTGTAGCACCGTCAATGGACACTTGGCCAAAATCCTTGTCTGACACAATGCCTCTGGCGCAGGCACAGCAGCAGAGACAGACATGATGGCCATTGAGACGCTGCAGGAGGCGTACGGCCCTGACTACAAGGTGGTGGGCGTGCGATCCCGGGAAGTGCTCTTGAATGCCGGCAACATCCACTGCATCACCCAGCAGTGGGTTAAGGGCTGTTAGGCAATGGAGCCCAGGCACAGAAAGGGATCCGTCCAAAGTGTGCAAGGTGTCCATGACGGTCAGATAGGCATTCAAGAGCCTCTCAATCTTGAGATTTTTGCTTCACCAGCTAGCAGGGAGTCAGCAGGGAATGTGCTGGTAGGCATGGCAAGGACGAAGACTGATTGGCACCCGACACACAAGCTTGAGGGAGAAGGAAGTAAGCAACAACGCAACAACGCAGTGGGTTAGCCATTGGGTGAGGCTGCTGATCTGGAGCAGCAATTTTGAAGCAGCTTCTCCATAAAAGCGCAAGCCTAAATGCAAATGACGGGAGCATCTGAGACACAGTGGAAAAGTCTTTCATGCTGGAGGACTCTACTCTGTGAAGAGCATTGCTTAGGTCCTTTGTGACCCAAGCTGCTGAGCTGTAGCACTGTCGCAGAAGCTTATGAGCAGGGCGGCTGCAGCAATCCGCTCTCTGTTGATAGGAACACAGGGGCATAGGAGATTTGACGTGACATGACATGACAATACAGTAGCGCTCTCTGATGAGGCAATGTTGAGCAGGCATTGCAATTGGCAGACTACATATAAAATTTCTGAGGACAAGGGTGAGGACAGGATGAGGACTACGGAACTTAGGGCCTATCTTCACCAACAATCTGTAACATCCATCATATATGCACTACATATCTGTAATCCACACATGTGTACACAATCTATGAATCAGGGATAGCACACGCGACCCTGCTCCCATGCGATTGCACTTGCACAGTGCTTGGGTGTGTGACAGGTGTCCCTCAGGGATTCAGCAACTTGCAAGCAATGGCCTCAATGCTTCTACAAGAGCAAAAGAGCTTTGTGGTAGCTATTGACTGAGCCTTGAAATTTCAATGGGTAATGACATCAATCCCCACACAAACATCCAATACGCAATGTACTACATTGCATGGCAATTCATGCTGCTCAACCAGCCCTGGCACAACTGCCGGGTGGCATATTCCCTTGCGAGCGCTCAAGACAGACACATTGACAAGAAGCGCCACCCCTGATGCAACTCTACATCTTCCTGTAGAAGACTCACAGCTGAAGGACACATGCATTCCAAAGCCAGGAAGTACAACTTGAGGTTCACTCCAGTCCCTAGCCACATCTGTTCTGAGAAGACGTCACATGTACAGTGAGACCAGGCCCTCTACTGGGCCAAATGCAGGTTGACCCTTCTGTTGTACACTCCAGACTGGCATCATGGAGCTTCTCCGAGCGCCTTGCGCTACCTCATATCCTGATACTGCTCGCTGTCAGACTGGCACTACTGTGCTCCTCCAGCATCTTATTGCGTGGCCTGCGCCCAAGTATGGAGTGCTGGCTTGCCCTGGTGCTCACCTCTTGCCCAGGCCTGCACATCACAGAATTCATCGTGGCGCCATGTGGAAGCTCTTGCCTCACACCACCCGTATCTCTGTCTTGTTGTTCACCTCCCCAGCCAGCCTAGCACTTCATCACAGTATGGGAATCCTGAACATGGGATCCCTTCAAGCATGTATAGGCAGGAGAGCGCTGCGAGCTTGAGAGGACGACAACCTCAGGGACAGAGGATGTTTGCCTTGCAGGAGGCTCACCTTCTGTGATCTCGTGAACCATGGCCTCCAGCTTGATCTGGTCCTTGGCGAAGCCGTCGATGCCCTCCTTCAGCTTGTCCACCGCCATCTGGTCCTCCCCATGCAGCTTCTTGAATGTCTCCAGCTGCATGCCACATGTGCAGGATGAGACGTGCCGCATGTTTGTCTGCACCTTGCAGGCTCGTGCCCAGTTCCAATGCCAGTCGTAGGTACCAAGCCGCAGCTCAGAGGCAGCTCACTGCAACGGTCGGGAAGGACTGCATGTATGGAAGCGTGCTTTGATGAGATGGCATTCAGTGCTGGCCTGAGTTCTGTGGAGCTCAGCAGATCAGCAAGATTGTACAGATCCAGGGAGACATCAGCACTCTCGGTTATAGGGGTTGCACGCTGGCTGACCTGGCCTGCAGTGAGGTCGACCTTGGGCTCGTCGCAATCGCCCATGGTGGGCCACAGCTTCCGCTCCAGCGGCTCCATGGAGTCCTCCAGCTGCTTCAGCAGAGCCGGCGCAATGGTGATGTTGTCGCACCTGCAAATCATGATGAGCTTCAAGTTCTGTAACAGTCTCTCCCCCATGCTTTCAGCAAGCTGCAAGGCACAGGTCACTAGCATGTTCTCTCTAAGAACATGCAGGAAAGGTGCCCAGCTCTTCAGCTGAATGTGCCACAAAAAACCTCCTCAGGCAATTGTTGCCGGCAGCTCCTCCTGAAATTTCCACAGCCAGCTGCAACCAAAGTCAGTGTGCAGCCAGCACACATGGAATTTTCCAGCAGGGACTGCCGCCAACAAGAGCATGAGTCAGCATATGTCGACATAACGCGGCTCACCCTGCCAGCTCTGTGATCTCGCCCACATTCCTGAAGGACGCAGCCATGACGATTGTTCGGTAGCCATACTGCTTGTAGTACTTGTAGATGCGCTGCACGCTCTTCACGCCAGGGTCCTCGTGGGGCTCGAAGGATCGCCCCTCCTTGGCTTTGTACCAGTCCATGATGCGGCCCACAAAAGGCGAAATCAGCGCTGCTCCCGCATCAGCGCAAGCTGCTGCCTGCACATGAATGACGCAGGCTGTTTGAAGGGGCGCATCACTGGAATGGCCACAGTGAAACCCCACCTAAAAAAGATTCTGACTCATGAGAGGGATGGACACAGAGCACCTTCTGGAAAGCTTCCCTTGGCAGGTCTCATGATAATTGTTCAGGTTCTGAGAGCACTCAGCAGATAGCTGCAACACCACAGCTCTTGGCATGCAGGCTGGCATGTGAAGAGGCTGACCTGGCCGAAGGAGAACAGAAGAGTCATGTTGGTGTCAATGCCTTGTTTTTGGAGTTCCTCGCATGCGCGGATGCCCTCCCACGTCGAGGCAATCTACAGGGCATCTGAACGTCAGGCTGTGCAAGCATTGCCCAGTGGCATTTCCTTCTTTCCCCATAGGGCAAGCTTATCACCAGGCAAGGCCGAACATCAGGTTAGCGAGCTAAATCTGAGACACCCTGCGCCAGTGCGGGCCAGACAGCTGCACAGCAGCATTCAGGGCCATCTCGGTTGGCAGCCCTATATCCGCGGTGACACACACCGGCTACAGTCTGTGAATCGGAACACTCCAGGAGCAGTTGGCAGTACCTTGATGTATATCCTCTTAGGGTCAATGCCCTTCTTTGAGTAAAGGTCCATGATTCGCAAGCCCTGCAGCCACCCGGACCGAACATGGTAAGCCAACCATGTTTGTCCAGATCTGGTCTTCAAGGTCGAGCTCGAGGCGCCTGGGAAGTACCAGGGAAGTATCCATGATACGTGTACATAGAACGTCCAGATGAGAAGAACTCTGCTCACCTTGTCAATGGTGGCCTGTGTGTCATACGACAGGTTTGCGTCACACTCGGTCGACACCTGCACCCGCATGAGGATCAGTATCTGAGCGGTGTAAGATGCATTGCTCCATGATGCAGGGAACAGCGCGCAAAGAATCGTTCATTTATGGTGCTTGCGCCAAACCACAAGCCATGCTGGACGCACCCTGCCAGGGACAATCTTCAGCAGTTCACAGCCGATGTTGACCGCGAGGATGTCAGTGATGTTGGACTCAGGCCTGCAAGGGCAATCGGGACTGTCAGGACCTCTCAAGAGCTCAGCAAAGGCATTGTCGATCGGTGCACTCACTACATAGACATATCGACAACATTCCACTTCATGTTGAGGGACTGTGTTGAGGGACTGTGGCGAACACACCTCGGGGTCTCAAAGTGGTCATCAGCGGCCACTGCCTCATCAAGGAAGTGGTGGTAGATTGGGTTCTGCGCGGCCTTAAGGAGCAGGCTGAACATCAAACAGAGAAGTCAGACCACTGCCAACATGCAATGGAGCGTCATTGTCATTCAGACTGAAGCAACAAGGACCTTTAGGGTCTGTCCTCCCAAGACTCTGAGTGATGTACATGCCTGGAAGAAGTGCGGGTGTACACAACAACGGCGGCTTATACCCCCATCAAGAGCTTGAACAAGATAACACCCCACCGCTTTCAAGGTGATGCGTGTCTCAGACACAGTGTGTGACATTTGCGCATACCACACTGAGAGGTTGCCCTAATTGTAAGGAAAGTCTTGTGTAATTGGACCAAGGCGGTCCCAATGCGCTCGTACTAAGCGTTCAATGCTTGGCACAGCTGCACACCTGGGATTTGTTGTGCAGTCAATCGGCTTGAAGGAGCGGATGGACTCGATCTCCCCGGTGTCTGCCACAATGGTGGACATCGTCTTCAGGGCGCCGAGCTGGCTCATACCAGTGCCCTTGGAGCTCTGTGGTGGCGCCTCAGCTGCATATGTCGCGCGAACGAGCATAGGCTGGCGCGCTGCTCTGCGAGTGCCATTGGGCTGCGCGCACAGCGGAGTGCTAGCGAGGTGCGTCCCTTGAGCGAACATCGTGGCGACAGTCATATTGAAATGCAGGCTTCTATTGTATGTGCTTATAGTCAATAACGTATGAATCTGACGAGATGCAGGATTTTCCCCGTGTGCTGATGTGGAATTTACCAACCACTTTAAAGCGCCCTTTCTGGTGTGCAGAGCCTCCCTTCTTTGTGCCCCCTACACTGTAATACCGCGCACGTTGAGGTCAGGTAGGTATGTAAAGCACCTTGTGGCCTACACAGGCGCGGGTATCGTCTAGATGCCGGGCTTATGACCGGCACACACATTGTTGCCTCTGCAGGGGCGGGGCTATGTCGATGTTCCAGAGACCTTAGGGCGGAGAGCATGGTCACTGTGGTGTGACTGTAGGGTTAAGCAGCACAATGCAAGCACCTTTTGTCCTGATGAAGGCAGAATGTGGATCGCAGCAGGCATCAAGTGGTACAGGGCCAAGAGGACTGAAGCAAATGCCTAGCGCCCATCATGCTGTGGGTCAAATGACTTAAGGATTGCAGGCCAGCAACGATTGCACATCTCAACGCAGGCCCCACGAAGGAGACACAAGTCTCGCTAGCAAATGCCTTACAGAGTGACGCAGCACATAGCTCTAGAGCAAGGCTACATCTGGCTGACAACACCATGTTTTAAGCCTGAGGCAGGCTGACACCTCCTGTCACTACATGCCTGCAGTCATAGATCCCCCAGAACCTTTGACTCGCAGGGGCTCTGCAACTCCCCTCTGCAGGTCTCGCAACAAGCCGTGGGTCTCTTGCTATCATCAGGTGTCTGAAAATTCCTTGTGTCATGCTGGATGGTCTGCTGCATTATGCCCTGCTCCAGGCTGCGCTGTGTCTACTGCTGCGCTTACTGGCGTGGAGGCCTGTCTCCTCCGCGAGGCGGCCTGTCACCTCCGCGTGGCGGCCTGTCGCCATATGCTGCTCCAGGGATGCCTGTGGGTCGGTCCTGGGTCTGCAAGGAGGACAACTTGTCAGCACCTGACATGCCTCTCACACAGCCACAACAAGCCTCCACAAGCTCACTGCAGGAGCTTTTGCAAGCATCATTCTACCGTTATCAGCTGCTTGGCCATTGACGGAGCACTGCGAGCTGGAACGTATGCGCTGCAAAGTCCGGCCATTGCAATGATGTCATCAGGCAGAACACTGCACATGCATAGAGGAAGAAGAGCGCAGGGCTTTTTCCCACCTGTGCTTGCTTGACTCCTGGAAGGCTGGCCATGTTTAGAGACTTCAGGAGGTCATATGTGTCGCTGTCAACCTGCACCATCCCATAGGCCACTCAAATCACCATACTCATAGAGAGATGGAGTTGCTGTCTAGCACAGGCATGTGTCCTGAGCCATCTCTGGACAGTCACAAAGCTTAGCATGGCTGGCCATACAGCAAGCCAGATGTCTTCTGGGAGCCCCATCAGACTGACCTCGATGTTCTCCACATTGATGGCAGACTCATCAGGAATGTAGTCCATTCTTCGCTCACGCTCCTCTTCCTGCAGCACACCCATGTAGTGATTGGATGATGCTGCCGGCCATTTTGCCATGAATGCCACATGTGTGCACTGCAGGTTGCCTGACCGGCACTGCTGGCATGTAAGATCTTCTCCTGCTGGGATGGCTGGAGGGCTTACCTGCAGCTTCAGGGAGATACCACGCACTGGTCCTCTCTGGATCCGCTTCATGAGATGCTGCAAACAATACCCACACATGTCAACGCCTGTACCAGAGACAGCATCAGATTGCATGGAAGGCAGATGTGAGGAGAGGGAGCTGGACAAACTGACTCACAAACAGTAAACCAAACTCCTTACCGTGGTGAATCCTGCAATCTTGTTACGAAGCCGCTTTGTCTGAATGACAGCGACATCCTCTGCAACTCTCTTGTTGGTGTCAAAGTCGAGAGTCAGTTTGCTGTAGTACTTCTCCACGAGCACCCTGGAGGCCTTCTTCACTGTCTTCGTACGCACACGCCCCTGCACATCGCATGTAGGTATTTAGCTCACCCCTCAGACCTTGCACTATGTTCTCCCCTTCAAGAGCTGCAATCTCTGCCGCAATTGGGCTGGCAGTAGCACGTACCATGCTGGGCTACTTCCAAAGCTCTGAACGCTCCGCAAGCTGCTGGTGTTGCCTGCTATAGGAGTTGCTGGGCATGAGGCGGCTCTGCACATCCACCGCATTTACCCCTGAAAGTATGGTGCCACGGTCGGCAGAGGCGTGCCTGCCGCAGCATGCAATCCTTGGACCACCTCTGGCAAGCCAGACAGACAACATGAAGCCTTTGCTGCGCTTAATTGCTACAATTTGAGGTTATTGTGGAGGCGCGAAGAGCCTTTGCTGGGCTCTGGGCCTTTGTAGTGGTGCTAGGGAACTAGGGCTCTGCTGAGCAGGCACATGCAGCCAGACTCTGATGGCCCTGAGACCTCCCAGGCCTTTCCGATAGCTTCAGGCCGGCCTGCATTGACTCCTGGGACATCGCAGAAGGCCTTCTCGAGCTTCGACTTTGCAGCTTTTCAGGCCAGTACAAGTGACCACATCAAGGTTGATGTCAATGCGAAAGGTGAGGTGAATATGGCAGACCAAATTAACACAGCTATTCTTTGGCCTTCAAAATCCTTGACAGGTGTGGCAAATGTGCTGCAGAGACTCAGCTTCAAGAAGCTGCCCAGTATTTTCTATCATCAAGTGATGATGACGATGCCTCAGAAGATGGCGAACAGTCTGAAAGGAAGAAGGAGACAGATGATACTCGGTCATCCAGAACAGAGAAGAAGAGAAAGCGCAAAGATCGAAGGTAAGCTTCTCGTTTTCACCAGAACATGTACCTGGAGGACTGGGCAGAGCTCTGCAAGGCTCTCATAGATGCAAGATCAAGCGTAATCAGTCTTTTGTGCAGGCACAAAAGAGAGAAGGATGTCAAGAGGCCCAAGACAGAGGCAGAGAAGATCATTGACATTGAGAGGAGGGAGGCTGCATCTGGCAAGCTCACCAGGAATTTCAAGCAAGGCCAGTGGCTGGCAGGCGATGCCGCCTCTGGGTTCTACATTGACACCCATGCTGACAAGGACAACCTCGCCTTTGAGGGCTTGTACCGCATGAACATTGCAGCGTATCACCGCTTGGATCCCACAAAGGTGGCAGCAGGCACTCAGCCCCGCACAGGCTACGCCTACAGTGTCAGGTGGGCGCTGGCTATACTCTGCTTTGATGGTGCTGCACATCAGTAGTATGCATTCCTCCGCAGAGAAATGGGACATCCGGCAGCCAGTGCAACATGCTGAGGGTTCACCTAAACATTTAATCCTTACTATGCTTTTGTGACCTGCTGCTGAGAGCCTCTGAAGGCGGCGAGCAGCACACTCCGGCAGACCCAAGGTTGCGCATATGCACACAGCATGTGAAGGTAAGCCTGCAACCGTGCAGGAGCATGAACGGGGAGGTTGACAACGAGCTCCAGAGGGGCAGCAGGGGCAAGCGGAGGCGCTACTTCCTGGCGGCTGTGGTGCGGCGGGAGCAGGACGCGCTCCTCAAGCGCCTGCACGTGCACAGCCTCAGGTCGCTGGGTGCTGCGCATGGCAGGCAGCAGCCCTCAGGCTCACGGCTGGCTCTGCCCATGCTCACCTTCATGCCCCTTGCTGAGGAGCGTGAGAAGCCAGGTGAGGGCACCCTCCACCTGTAGGTGAGCTCATATAAATAGCCTGCCCAGAACAGACTCTTTCCTATGCTCAACACCATGAGGAAGTGGACAGGCCTGTCGCACCATTGGAACCGCACTTCCAAGGTGGTTTGAATGTGAGAAGGCTTGCTAACATGGTCTTAACCAGGGAGTTTGATGGCAACAGCTTAGGCAGCAGCATTTGGGCTCAAAGAGACAATTCACAGGCGTATTGTATGGTCCAGCATGCGTTGGTACTAGGCCTGCTTACACACCTTTGGGTCATACAGGGCCAGAGGAGTCAGCAGCGGAGGAGAACGCAGGGGAGACAGCTGAGCAGTACATGATGCGGCGCATCAAGAACTGGAATGTGGCTGTGCGGGAGCGCCCGCATGAGCTGCAGCTCTGGCTGGACTTTGCTGCCTTCCAGGATGAGATTAGCAAGTGCGCACACCTTCTACTCTTGCGCATACTGTAGCGTTAATTCGCACTTGCTCTTACAAGCCCTGAATAAGTTTTACGGCAACGCTCTACCTGCAGCATTTGGGATGCTAGGCTGTACCGCGCAATGCAATGACCACAACACCTACCGGCCACACAGGCTTCTGCACCACCACATGCTACCAGCGAGACTTGAGACTCTGATGGCTGGGCCTGCACTGCAGATGGCGTACATGTGGCCCCTTACAAGACTTCAGAACCAGATGGAATAGCCCATACAGGAACGGGGTACTGTCAGGCCTGTCAGAGTATGATGCACTGGCTCACAACACCTCACTGAAGCATCTGCTGAGTATGAAAGGGGTCTCCGTGCTGCATGCAGGGATGCAAGAGGCAGGCGCGTCTCAGAGGCAGCAGTTGCAGAGAAGAAGATCTCCATCCTGGAGCAGGCGCTCAAATACCACCCGGGCTCTGATGAGCTGCTGCTTGCGCTCCTGACCGCGGCTGAAGTTGTCCTGTCTCCAGATGACATGCTTGAAAGGTGTTGCACTCTCGCCCTGCGCCACATCTTTCCTTTCTTTCTCCCTGTCACATAACTGCTCACATCTTGCACATGCGCAAGCAGCGGCCCTTGAGCGTACACCTCACCAGCCGTGCCATAAGGCCAGTCGTCATCCTACCGTGTGCCTTTTGTTGGCCATAATGGCATAAGCTGTGGAGCCTGATGATTTGCCTTTTGCCTTCATGAGACGCTGTGCTCTGCACAGGTGGCAGAGCATTTTGAGGCAGCACAGCAGCAGCGGCCGGCTGTGGCGTGCCTACACAGCATGGCATCGCACGCGCTTCGCAAGCTTCACCATGTCCAGCATGCAGCAGGCCCACCGGCAAGCCCTGGCGGTATGCCTCCTGCTTCCATTGTGACTCATATGGCCACCTCTCAGCATGGCAGCCTTCATCAGCCTTCAGCAGTTGGGATCCCTTTCCACAAAGCATGGAGGGCAGAGAATTGACAAGGACAGTGAGTGAACGCTGGCTGTGCTGCCTGCCAGGCGCTCAGGAGGGAGAGGGAACGCAGGCGCCGGGAGGGCGCACCAGATGAGGTGGTGGCGGCATGCGAAAGGGACATCATGGTGCTCCTGTTGGAGTACCTCCAGATGCAGATGCAGTCCGGGCACACAGAGCGGACAGTTGCCAGCATACAGGCTCTGCTGGAGTTTAATTGCTTCTCCCCTGACTTCCCAGGTATCTCACCCTCCGTGCCCATGTCACTCTTCACGTGAAAAATATTCATCAATGTGTGCACCCTGAGGCTCCCCACAAAGGCACAAAAGACCGAAGACTGCTGAAATCAGGACTCTGTGTTGTGCAGACATCTACAGCAAGCAGAGGGCTTTCAGGAGCTTCTGGATGGGCGGCTCTCCGCTGATAGGCGATGAGGGGGCTGCTGGATGGAATGCCAGCATCCTGCAGGCAGCAGCAGCTGCCCCTGCTACACCTGCTGAAGGTGCGAGGCTTGCATGGCCCCAACATTCTGCATCTGCTCATGTTTTGTAGGCAAGTAAGCATCAGCATCAAACTGCAGCAGAAGACAAATCTGTTCTTTCTGCGCTGCATTAGACGAGTCTGATGATGTGCTGTGGTGCGGCAGAGACTGCAAGCGAGGAGCTTGTGGAGACTCAGCAGCCAGGCGGATGGAGTGGGTGGGAGGAGCTGCCGCCTGTCGAGCCTGCCCAGCAGGAGGCGCCAGAAGAGGCACCCAAGGACCTGGAAGAGGGCGAGCTCGATGAGGATGCAGAGGCAGACTTTGCACCTGAAGGTGCATTCACGAAGTTTCTCCTCAGTCAAGCTTGACCCCTTTTGTCTTGTACCACCTCACAGCTTTTGCAGCTACCAAGCATCATCTTGCTGCTACCAAGAGAAGGGTATTCCACATCTGGCGTAAGCATGGCATGCTAAAGGCCTAAGGGGGGGAGGTCCTGTACTGACTGCACCTGCAGCTATCCTGAAATGCCATCTGCACTGGTATGGCGCACATGCGTTGGTGAACTCCTTCAGCGCCTCTTTAGAGCATGCACTGCATCTGCCTGACTGAGTTGTCTCTTGAGTGCCTCTCAAAATGTCCCCTTTGCCGGAAGAGCAGGCAAAGTGACATCAGGCTTTGCTGCACGTGCAGAGGAGGAGGAATCTGAGGAGGCGCTGATGGCTCAGCTGGGGCTCAAGCTGGAGCAGGAGCTGGCCCAGCTGGACACCGGCAAAGGGCTCGATGCTAGGATGGCCGCCAAGTGGGGCGCTGAAGAGACCAAGAGGGAGTGCAGCCAGTGGCAGCCTGTTCGCAGCATGCAGCTGACGGAGGAGGCTGATGTGGCCACCGCCAGAGTTGTGGACATTGAAGACGTGGAAGACTTCCTCATTGACTTAGGTAAGCAGGGGTGCTGCCCTCAACATGGCTTCATAACATTCTCTGCTGAATTAGTATGCCTAAGAGGTTGCACTCTGACAGAGCGGCAAGGGCTTGGCCGAGGTGTCCTGGCTGCAGCAAGAGCTTTTGCTGCATTTCTCACATTTCATGTGAAGCCTCGCTCTCGTGGCTTCTGAGTGGTCACTGTCCTAGTCTGCATAATGACAAGATTGTAGAATGAGTAAGGGCCAATCTCATGCCCTCAGCAGTTGATGTGACGTCGTGCTGTCTCTGCGTAGGCTGTGAGGATATTCGGGAGGAGCTGGTACTCCGCCTGCTGGGGCTGCTTGGTCTCGATCTGACCAGTGCAGACTGCTCCAATGCCTTTGCCAGCACGCAGCCGCACAGCCTGGACGACAGCTCCTCCGCAGCTCTCAGCCCTCTGCTACCAGCCTGGCACCCACATGGCGTTCCTCTTCAGGATCCCTCACCTTTCAGCTCAGCAGACAGCACGAGTCAGTCAGACCCTGCCTCTCTGCCCGCAAGCCATCCAGCCTGGATCCTGCCGCCACCTACCTCTGCACATACACCGGAGTCTCTACAGCAGAGCCAGCTGTCAACAGGTGAAGAAGATGCAGCAGCGCAGCGGGGCACACAACTTCCGCCAGTGTGGTACCTTGCCTCGGAGGAGCGGCGCCTGTTTGTGCTGCGCCTGCTGTCCCTGGGCCCCTTCCAGGACAGCTGCTTCTTTGCTGAGGCACTCCTGGATGTCATGGCGGCTTCAGCAGCACCCTCCGCAGCAGGTGCTTCCTTACATGCATCCCTCGTTGGGCCTCCTATGGATACCTGATGTCGTGTGGAGATGAAGTTGCAGTATCATCTGTGGCTAGGGAGGGTCAATCAAGGGCGCACCACATGAATCATCTCGCTCTGGCCCTCACAAGTTACGGGAGAAGCGTGTGCGGTCCGATGTGCAAGATGTGCATGCACTTCTGTGCAGGCGATGCTAGCCACACAGAGCCGCGGCTGGAGGAGATGCGTGCCTTGCTGGCGCAGCGCAGGGAGCACCTGCCACTGTGGCATGCCTATGGCCAGCAGCTGTACAAATCTGGCCAGGCCAAGGTGATCTTCCATCTGTCTTGCTGTTGCCTGGGAGCTCAGCTGTTGGCATACATGAAGCAATGGCCATGTCCTGTTAGCCCATATATTATCCAGCATGCGGCACAGAAGGTGTACAGCATACCTGTAGGTTTCCTGCTCAACATGAAACAGGCTCATGTAAAGTCTACGCCGCCTCGGGGCTGATGTGAGATCCCGAGCAGACTCAGGCTGAGACTTCACATAAGCATGTGGCATGTTGAACAGCGAGGACAGAAGATGCTGCGCGTCTTGCGTGCTGCCTACAGTTCATGCATGTGCCACCCATGGTGTTGGCATGATGTCCCGAGCAAATGCAGGAGTGACCACTCCATCTGCTTTTGCAGGCCGCACGTAAGGTGTACAGTACGCTGCTGGCGTCGCTGCCAGGCATGCCCCTTGTATACGTGCAGCATGCACCGCCCATGGTGCTGGCGCATGCCCGGGCCGAGCTCAAGCAGGCGTCCAAGGACGCGCAGCAGCGCGCTCTGCATGCGCTGATGTGGCTGGGCAGCGGCGGCCCTTATGAGCGCTTCAAGGGTCAGGAGAAGGGACAGCAGCCCTCTGAGCCCTGGTCATCAGACAGGTATGACACGGCCATTGCTATACTGCGAAAGTCTGCAAAAGTGTCTGCGAAAGTGTGCTTTTGGCTCTGGGTGCCAGAGTTGACCATTTTACGCGGAACAATTTTGTCCAGAAACCACTAGTCTCTGACAGCTTTGGGCCTGGTTTAAACAATCCCAAGAGCTGCCTCTGCCAGCAGCTACTGTGGCTGGGCATACCATTGTGGGGCATGACTCAGCACCTGACCATCAAGAGGCAACAAGATGGCTCATTGTTCCCTGCCACTGTTGGAACCTGCCTGAGACACTGGCTGACACGCGCAGGCTGCTGCAAGCCAGGCGCGGCTACCAGGCCATGCTCTCAGAGCGCCTGGGCGCTCCCACAGGACAGCTGACTGCGGCCTCAGGAGCTCTTGTAAGCTGTGCAGCCCTCTTTGAGCTGCTGCTGCCAGCCGTTGGCGGCTCTGCAGCTGCGGAGGTCGTTGGAGAAATGGCCGAGGGCACTGCAGCAGCAGTCGCCATATATGAGCAGGCCCTGGCTACTTCACCTGTAGAGGCAAGCCCTTTCACATTGAAAGGCTTTTGCTTTTGCTTCCCTGCCACCCAGGAGCTGCTGGCTTCTTAATTCCTGTTTGGAGGAGCAGTGCATGACAGTGTCTTCTTGAGGGGACGGCCATGAGAACCTCGGCTGCCAATGCCCTGCATGAAGAGGCGCTGTATTGTATGTTTTAGCCGCTGGGATAAGCTGTGGCGGCATATCACACTCATGGCAGCATGCCTATGCAGGTTCGGAAGCACAGCGCTGTCCATGAGGGGCTGACCTGGGAGCTGTGCTGCATGCTGGCGCAGCAGTGCAGCGCTGGCAGTCTGGTGATATTGCCCAAGCGAGCCCGGTCTGCAATCCTGGAGGCGCTGCAGGTGTGCCTGGTGATCTGTGCTGGTTTGTGACGTGCCGGCATGTTCGCAGCATGTTTGCCATAACATGGGACCTTGCTTTGCCCGCCAAGCCCCTCTGCATGGCATCTCTATATACACTGAGGTTACAGGGGCTTTTGCAGTGGCACCTGAATGGATCATTCCAAAATCAAGCACACCAGCAAGGCATACTTGCCCAGGACTGTTCTGCCCAGGAAGACAGAGGGAAGAGCGTACGAGACTCTCTGTATGCGCAGGTGTACCCCGCCTCAGCCAGGCTCATGGCGCTGCTGAGCATCCTGGAGATGCGTGCGCGCACGGTCTCACGCCTTCGTAGGGACCTGCGCGCAGTGTGCGACGACAGCCCGTCGCCGCAGGCCTGGCTGATGGCTGCACGCACAGAAGCTCAGCTTGCAGGGAGCGCCCACCGTGTACAGGTCAACACCTCTCATGAGCAGCTTATGAGAGCACACCAAACCCATGTCCTGGGGCCGCTGTTTGACTGGCAGCCTGACTTGCTGCCTGTGCTGTGTCCAGAGCGCAGACAGTGCATCATTTGCATTCCATACCGTGCTGATGCCTCTTGCCATTTAAACAGATATAGCAGCTTTGCAGGCTCGGCAGAGAGTCAGACTGTGTGCAGGGTATGTCAGATCTACATGCCCACGGTGCTGCTGCTATGTGTGACAGCAAATCTGGGTATGCAGGCTGTCTTGGAGAGGGCACTGGCCTCCAAGGGCGGCCAGCAGTGCGGGCTGCTGTGGAGAGCAGCCTTAGGGTTTGAGCTGTCCCGCGGCCGGCCTGAGGCTGCCAGGAGGATCTTCCTACGAGGCATCCATGCTTGCCCATGGTCTAAGGTCTGCTTTAAAACATTATCTTGACTCTTGGAGATCTGTCTAAAATTGCAGCACAGTGATGATTTGGGGCTGAGCAGGTTCACAGAACCCTCTGCAGACCCTCAGCAAAGCAAGGCGGGGGTCCCGCCCAACCTGCCTTCTTGCATGGACGACTGGCAGATGATGTAGCCACTGCCAAGGCATGCAGCTCCACAAGACAGGCTTGGTGTTGTGACCTGGATCATGATTTATAGGCTCTGTGGATGGATGGGCTGGTGAGCATTGGGGAGGCGGTCAGCGCACAGGAGCGCAGCGAGCTCCTGGATGTGATGCAAGACAAGGAGGTGCATGTCCGCACGGACACCTACGAGATCTTGCTGGCTGCTGTTGAAGAGCAGCAACTTCTGTGATGTGTGCACTCACAATGCGGGCCTTGCACACTACTGAGTGGACATATGTGGGCATGGTGTCATTGGAGGGATAAGGATGCGGGCTGCAAATTCCCTTGACCTGGCGTGCTCGGCAAGTAGTACCTGCGCGGAAGTGCTTGAGAAGTCTTTTGAGGCTGGCTCTGTGATTGAACTTCTTGCCATATGGTAATGCTTTGCACTAGGGCAGAGCTGATGCCCACAGTTGGCAACACCTGTCACTGACACCCTACTTGCTACTCACTTGAAGTACGCTAAGATGTTGTTTTTCTGAGGACCTTGCACAAAATCAAGAAGATTCTCTACGGGCCCTTTCTGTGTCACAGCTGCCTGAGCAAAGAACCCCAGCCAGGCCACCATGGCTAGCCGGCCATTCTTCTGCTCCTTGACTTGTAAGTCCACAAACCCCTCTGGATCATCTGCCAAACCAAGTGGATCAAAGACGCCCCCTGCAAGCAAAATTCACACCCTGTCATTCTGAGCAGGCTTTTGCAGCTCAGCAAGCAAAGGGCTGAGGTAGTCTTAGGCTTCATCTGGAGGGACAATGCAGCAGAAGGTTGGCATGTGTTGAGGGGCTTGCCTGGGTAGTTCTTGTCGCCTGGGAGGTAGATTCCGAGAGGCTCCAGGGCCTCTATACCACATGCTCGAGCATACTCAGGTCCAAACATCAGCAGCACCTGCGTGATACTCAGTACTTGAGTGCACGACAGGACAGCATTGACCAGCCCTGGCTCATCTCTGTGAAGCACCCCTATTGCGACGCTGCTCTCAGAGAGGCAGGCCCAGCAAGGATTGACAGCTCAGCATCGCATCTGCCCCAATCATCTCTGTGTTCTTGTTGGTACTCAACTCAAGCTAGAGCAGGAATCGACCTGGCAGACGGCAATGATGATGATGCCCTGCCCGCCAGCTATCCGGAGCCCCTCGATGCCAAAGTAATTGAGGTCCTCGCCTTGTAGCTTAGTTCTGCCCACATTCCACCACCGCACCTCCGAGAAGTTGGACAGGCCAGCATACTGCAAAACCTCTGCACACAGAGACACTCCTTCGTCATTCCAGCCCTCATATGTGATGCAGTATCCTGGGAGCGTGTGTGCGAGCACACCATGTGGCAGAGCGATGTCTGGGTGCCCCTCTCTACAGCCAGCACCAGGTTCATGCGGCCTCTCCAACGCCTTCCAAGTTTCATCAGCATTGAAAAGTTTTGAGAATGCGCTGCTAGCTTAAAGCATGCTTGCATCTGTACCCATTAATCCTCCACCTCTGCCAGTCTGGACCCGGCAAAAGGGCTGGGCACATTGACCGAGCTTGACAAGCATGCCATGAACCCTGCCTTGTGCCCCTCAAGTGCATCCCCGAACTGGACCTGGTGACTGACCTGGTACCAGCGCGCCCAGAGCTCCCAGCATGGCCCATCTGGAGTGCAATATCTCAAGCTCATAGTTCCGCTCAAAGTCTTTCTGCTCCTTCCCTAGCTGCAAGATGTCGTATGCGTAATCCCCTGGCGCATCCCCAGTCTGGTAGGTGTCATAGCTGTACTCCAGAGGGCCCAACCACTTCGGTCTCTCAGGACCATACCAGGGACTGCACCCAGCAATGCCTCAGCATGTCTTGTGCAGAAGCATTTAGTTACTGAGGACTGTGACCATGCTGTCATTTGAGAGTCCAGTGATGCTGTGTGAGTGATGGGCATGTCACCTTTTCTGTCGCGCTTTCGCCATCTCGGCTTGTTTCTTCTTCTCTTGAGCCTTAAACTTGGGCTTCTGCTTCTCAAGATCGCTCTGCACATGAGCGAGGCCATTCGGTCTTCTGCCACTCCCTATCCCATGCTGCATCTAGCTATGCGCAAAACACGAAGAGTCACATACTTGAGGCGTGCTTTACCCGAAGTTTCTTGCCGAAGTCACTGTCGGCCAGAGCTTGGACCGTGGCGAAAGGTAAAGCGGAGAAAGCCAAGACACCCAGTACGTCCGTGACCCCAGCTCGCACTTCCAAGCCTCTTTGCCTACCTTGGCATTGATGTCTCTCCCGAAAAGGCTGCAATACCATACAGTCAGGGCAATGTCTTGATGTCGTAGCACAAACGAACAAGTCTGTGCGAAACCTTGATTGTAATCTGCAGTGAATAAGCACCTTTCTGCATGTTGGGAGGGTCGTTCGGAAGGCTGGCTCGCATCTCAGCGAGCAACTTGCGGTAGAGTAACTTATGTGGCGGGCGTCCGTTGTGCCCATGATTAGGCAAGACCGATTGTTCCTTTTTATTGCTCGCAGCTAGTCACAACTGCAACTGCTAAATTCCCACATCCCACACAGTGCCAGCCACTGCATACAAGCGTCCCACAATCGATGAGAGAGTAACTGTAGATGAGCATTTTGGTTGTGAAGGGCTTTGACAGGGTTTTTGACTCATCTCCCTTTCAGTCCCGGTCAACTTGACTCCGAGATCAGAAGACCTTCCCACTCGTGCCAGAAAACACAAGCGGTCGCGCTCACGTAGAGTCTCAACCAGTATAGCTCCTCCCTCGTTTGAAAAATGTAGCAGGCCTGCTTGTGTGCTTGGCTCTGTAGTCCTCGACTTTCTGATCTCAGCATTTGGCCTGTTTCGAGATGCCACGAGGTTTGCACAGCAAGCGATGAAGTTGAAAAGACAATCCAGCGTATCAAAAAAGACGGTTTGAGCAGCCACGGGTCAGTAAAAGGCGACATGCGAGGACTCAGTTTGTGGCTCATGCTGCTTGGGCTATCAGCTGCAGCCCTCGCTGATGCAGGTGAGCATTGCAGGCAGAAACCTTCAAAGATGCTGTCCAAAGTTGATGGCGCAGTCTTGCGTGGCTATGGCGATGCAATAGTTGTACTGCCCTGCATACAGGCAGCCCAAACACAGACAGCTTCCTGCAGCCGATGCCCTGGATCTTGGAGATGTCCGTCAATCCAAACAGGACACTGCGGGACGAGTCCTGTGCACATTGTGAAGGCAACAACCCTCTTGGAGCCATGTGTTGCGGCATGTGCGCCTTCTGGGTACGACCTCCAGCCTAGCCGTCCTTCATTTCCGACACATGACTGTGGAACCCAGTGAATGCGACTCCTTGATGTCACAGAGATGTGGAGCCGGCATGAGCTGCAATCCTCGTACTTTGCAGTATCCTCTGCCTGGCATGGCTCAGACCATGGCCTTTACATTTCATGATTTGCAGGAGAATCCGCGAAGCCAGGCAGCTATAGAGAAGCAGAAGTGGGAGGGACCGTGCAATGAACGGCTGGTGGGGCAGCTGCTGGTGGACCTGAAGGGCTGGGGGGTGGATCTGGAGAGCCTGCAGCCCAGCGACCTCTTTGACACCATCAAAGGGCGCACTCTCTGGTGCGCCAAAAGCTTTACCCCAGCACACCCTAGCACACAACCCGCTTCTGTAACCATGCTGTCCCTGGCCAGCCTCCTTCCTCCACATGCAGAGGCTGGTGCGGACGCCGTCTGCCAATTTGTGGCAGGCAGGCTAGGGCAACTTGTTATGAAAGCATCTCATGGCGGCTCACCACATAGACGCAATCCCACGAACACAGCTAGCTATTTGGCTCGGCTCAAGACTTTGCACAGTGCTGCTCAGCCCGTGTGAGTTAGGGTGTGGACATGCCGTCTGGGGTGCTCTGCGCTTACATGCCAGTGATGTCCTCTTCTGAGCATACCATTAACTGAACATGACATGGCTGCGCAGGTTCATTGGGGACTCGCAGACGCAGTACTGGTACCTGGCGGTGGAGTGCTTCCTGTCGCACTACCTGGCCAAGGCGCCCCGGGCGGCGCCCACCAATAAGTCGGCCGCCAATCTGTGGCTGGTGAAATTTGACGAGTGGCGGAAGCTGAAGGGAAGCCCCAAGGCCTCGCCCAAGCCCTCAGTCTGCGCAGAGCTGCGGGTGAGCTGCGGAGGCTGAATTGCGAGCCGTCTGTCACTCTGTCCCTGTGCGCCCATGCATGGGCTGCAGTCTGTGCAGAGCTGCATGTACACTTGCACCCTGACTGAGATGTGCTTCTCACAATATTGATCCCCATGCATCAGCTGGGCGTTGCTGCCCTCCTCTGGCTTGTCAGTCTCTGGGTGAGCTGATGGCTCACCTGCTATCCCACATTACCCTGCTGCACATCTCCTTTTGGAGTGCCAGCTTTACATCTCAGATGTGGTTGTGCGCCCTCCTGATTGTGATCTGAATGAGTAGCCTTGCTACACTAGAGCAGCAATTTCCGGCCGATTTTCCCTGGGCATGACAGGCTAGCATGCCTCTGCAGGAGAACACCCGAGTGTGCTTTGTGCGGGTGCATCTGGTCGAGGAGATTGCGCATCCAGTGCTGCGGGTGATAAAGAATGACGTCCCAAAATCAAAGCGGGACATAGCGGTCATCAACAGCGGGCTGCACTATGGGGTGTGGGATGGGAAGTATGAGGCGGGCTTTGACTTTCTGAAGACCTTCATCAAGGACCACAGAGAAGATCTGCCACACATCATCTGGAAAGACACCTCTCCGCAGCACTTTGAGTATGAGAACGGCTACTACTGGTGCGGCCCAAATCCATGGAGCAGCAGTCACAGCTGTAAGATGTCTCAATAGCGCCTGAGATTGCGAATCGAGGACTGATGCCCCCAAGACCAATGACTACCTAC
The DNA here is from genome assembly GCA_963930925.1 of Coccomyxa viridis. Lineage (NCBI taxonomy): Eukaryota > Viridiplantae > Chlorophyta > Trebouxiophyceae > Coccomyxaceae > Coccomyxa > Coccomyxa viridis. The sequence goes on from CAWVOJ010000010.1 coordinate 537,552, forward strand.
AATGTACCACTCCTTGTGGACATGTGGCGGTGCATGCCAAAGCCGCAATGCCTGAGCTTGCATTTTGTGCGGTGATGTCCATCTGACTGCAGCAGCTCAGGTGGCAAGCTCATGCAGGTGGATCGATGACAGCAGGGGTAAGACAGCGGGTGGCCCTCCTCCGGAGAAGTGCCGGCCTTTCACAGAGCAGGAGCTGCAGAGCGAGGAGATGAAGGCTGGTGCGTGACCCACCTGCCTGGCATGGCAGCAGTCCTCTAACAGGCACTATATGTTATGCCATTCTTGGGTGCCATGCTGACTCCCTTTGCGAATGTTGCTGAGGACTTTGCTGGACATTGTCTCTGCCAGAAAGGGGGTCTGTATGAAATTACTGGGAAGTACCTAATGATGCCATACAGCTTCCCTGGGTACTCTCATTAGCCTCCCTTTGCAACTCAGCAAGCCTTCCGGGATGGCATCGCATTATGTTAGCCTTCAGAGCAAAAAGTCACAGAGCCTGGCATGCAGGTGGGTGGTACAACAGGGTGGCCTTCAAGCACATGCGGGAGGTGGGAGTGCCTCTGTTAGACGCGTTCCACATCACCCTGCCCATGTGGCAGATGCACATGAAGGACAAGGACTGCTCGCACTACTGCTCGCCAGGCGCATATGAAGTGTGGACATACCTGCTTACAGACATGCTGAAGGGCACTGACCTTAGAGAGTGACTTTCTGGGAGAGGGTTTTGAGCTTGTGGTTAAGATTCGGGACAGAAAGTTGGCTGCCAGAGCTGATGCTGGCATCTGAGCTACATTGATCGAGATCAGTGCAAGCTCTTTGTTGAAGATCAAAGGTTTCTGCGGGGTTGACATGGGAGCAATAATACCGGCATCAAAGCACTTTTAAAGTCACTCAGCACACTCAGCGCCCACCCTTTCGATTGACCCTGAGCTCAGAGTGCACATTTGCACTCACTCTGCTGTGCGACAGTCATTCCCTCGCATGGAAAGCCATTTAAGTGCCCGTATCATCTTCGTACCTGCTTGCCATGTCTAGACACTGCACCGAAGCTGGCGAGTCAGTATTCGGTGTCGGAACTTTTGACAGAATGTCGGCAGCCACGGGGACAAAGCAAAGTTGAACTGTAGCAGAAGCTACCGCACATGATATCCATGGAGTTTTCATCAGCTTCTTATGGCGATCCGCCCTGCAAGAACCCATCGCAGGCATCATCCGGAAGGCCTAGTAGAGAAACGATCGGGGTGCACCGCCACTCAATCAGAGCAATCTTGACGGTTCTTCTCGGCTGCAACCTAGCCTTTGAATGCCAAGCCAACTATACAAGTGAGCTCTTGCCCGGATTTCTCCGAATCCCAATCTCAACAGTAAAGCCTTATTCAAGATGAAGGCTTTCAGAATGGAAGGTTGCAAGCAGCACTCTTCGACTTGCGCTTCAAGCATCGGAGAGCCCTCAGAAACATTGCGTACTGTACTACTGGCCCATCCTTGCATCAGATGCGGAGGTTATAATTCTGATTTTTAGGCCTTGTAGCTTGCCTTGCCCAGCTGTGGAGCCTTAGGGCCAGTCTGGTGTGCAGGCCTGCACCTCGGGATAGGTCCAAACAGCCATGTGCACGAAAAGTTTCCGCACATCATGGACATGTCAATACATCTGGACATGGACCTCAGAAACCGCAGCTGCCAGCCCTGCACCCCAGACCACCCCTTGGGGCCCCAGTGCTGCGGCATGTGCGGCTTCTGGGAGAACCTGCGCTACAAGAATGTGGAGCGCCAGCCCTGGGTGGCACCCTGCAACATCCGGGACGTGAGCCCCAATCTCTGTCCTGCCGGTATAGGTCGTCTAGCACATGATCCCCTGCACGATTTGTGAAATGAGCCCCTATGGCGTTGGTCCAGACCAGCTCAGAACATGCTCCATCTCTTCCATCAATTTCTCAGAGGGCGGGCCCAAATTGTGCAATCACGCTTTCATGGACTCCGCAACACCATTCAGGTCTTGTTGCTACATAGTCTCCGTCTCTGGTATCAAGGTACAGCCATTCTACAGATGCAGCATGGACACGTATAAGGAAAGGCCTGCGGCCAAGCTTATGATAGGGAGAGTGCTTGTGCAGGTGAGCAAGTTGCTGGAGGACTTGAAGGGGAAGGGCATGGACCTGGCTGCGTTTGAGGCAAGGGAGCTCTTCGAGGTCATCAAGGGCCGCACTCTCTGGTGAGCGCCTCCTTTTCATCTGTCCATATCTGGCGAGAACTCATTAGCAGCAGACGTCGGCATCCTTATATCCAAGATGCAATGCTTTTTGGCTGCACTGAGAGCCATGCTGCAGGGCGTCACACCCATACTGAGAGCTGTCACTGCCCACGCTCCTGGGCCAATGGCTTGACCACACAGCATCCAATCAGTATAAGCAGCCCTGAGGGTTTTACTCCAGGGAGAGTTCATGCCTGCTCACGCATTGCTGCCGCTGTTGTGGTACCACTTCTGGTATGTCTTGAATGAGATCATCCCAAGTGACGCTTTCATCAGACCTGACTTCTGCGTCTTTTGGTCGATGATTCTGCTGCTGCCAGGCTGATTGGGGACTCCCAGACGGAGCGCTGGTACGACAGCATTGAGTGCTTTCTGTCAGAATTTCTGGAGCAGGAGCCGCGCACAGCGCCGTTCTACGACACCTCGGCCAACCTGTGGCTGATGAACCTGGAGGAGCGTTTGGAGCACAAGGGCAGCTTCTGGGCGCCTCCCAAGCCCTCCATCTGCGCCTTGTACAAGGTGTGCCATCTGATTCTCAAATAGACCTGTGCATTGTCATGGTCACTCTCAGTATCCACTGCAAATATCTTAGAAATCACAAAAACAGGCAATGTTCACTAGGCGTCTGCAGAGAGACAGAAACTCCACGAGGGTTGTACAATTGCTCCCTGCTGCCTTGAATGTGCGCACAGCCGCATCGTGATCACGGTAAGCTGCACATGGTAGAATGGAGTGGTCTTGCTGGAAGCCCAGGGAATAATCCTTGGGATGTGACAATCCTGTAGGAGCATGGTCATGACATCTGCTTCACATGTGCAGGACAACACGCGGGTATGCAACATCCGGATCAACAAGGCAGATGAGCTGGCAAACCCAGCGCTCAGGGTGTTGCACAGCCACGGGGAGAAGCTGCACAGGTATGAGGACATCCCTCTGCTGTTTATAAGATTGTCTTGCGTGAGTGTGTTCTGCCGTTGTACAGCTATTGTGTTTTTGTCATCCTCAAGTGTAACATGGTGGCCAGGCGTGCAAGTTGACTTCACCACGTCTGGTTGGCCTTAAAATGCAGCAATTTGACTCGCTTGACTTTCTCTCACAGGGATATAGCGGTGCTAAATGCGGGTCTGCACTATGGGATTGGGGCTACAGAGGCGTACACGGCTGACCTGGAGTTCTTCACCCACTTTGTGGAGGAGCACCGGGAAGACCTACCTACCCTCATCTGGAAGGACACCCCGCCGCAGCACTTCGAGTACGAGCGGGGCTACTTTTGGTGAGGCCTCCAGCGTCTTGCATGTGCTGGCTCCGATCATCTACATGCCTCATGCACTGAAGCCACTCTTACACAGCAGTTGTCAAATGCAGCAGGTTTGAGACGGAGGGAATGATTCATGGCAGAAGGTCAGCCTGCAAGGCAGCGCATGTGGCAAATCGTACACATCCTGTAGCCCCATAAGTTTCCATGACAGACACTGACATGGGGTCAGTGTACAGGTGGGCGGATGGGTCAATGAAGGGGAAGAATGCAGGCGAGAAGCACGAGAGATGCAGAGCTATCACGGAGGAGGAGATGGCGACTGAAGAGATGCAGGCAGGTGGCTGGTACAATGCCGTGGCCACGCCTGTCATTCAGGTAGCACAGCCGCCTGGCTCTTGCTGCATGTGCTCGTCTGTGCCTGCAGAATGGTTCGGGGTCATTCTGACTCGGACAAAGAGCCTCCGACAAGTGGGATGGCATAGGCAGAGCTCCCAGAAGCACCAACGAGCTTTGCAAGGACAGAGTGGTGTAAAACCTTGGAAATCGCTGCCTGCGATACCTTGCTGCAGCCGCGTCTTGGAGACTAAGGAAGCCCATTCGCCAGCGATGCTATCATTGTACAGTCTTACACTATCTTCGCTGACTCAAGTCGGTGCAATGGTGCAGGCGTCAGGATTGGACATCCTGAATGCCTTTCCTGAGACAGTCCCGCTGTGGAGCTTCCACATGTGGGATAAGGACTGCACGCACTACTGCATGCCAGGGCCATACGAGCTATGGACATACATGCTGACGCAAAAGCTCAAGACCACAACCTTCAAGGACTGAACAAAGATTGGGAGGAGCCAGATAATTGGTGCCGAGTCTTCTGAGTGTGTGAGTGCATGAGCCCCATGCCATGCTGAGGTAGTCCCTCTGGGAGACAACGTAATCGCTTTGAAGAGTTCTGTGAGGGATACATGTATACTGGAGGGCAGGTCGTCTCGACTGGCACGTCTATGGACTCTACCTCAGTGGCAGGCAGAATGAGATTATCAATATCTGAACACCACTGCTGCCAATACTGTGATGGACATGACATCAGATATGTGTGAATTGTACAGCACTGTGTAGCAGCGCGTTTGCGATCAAGCACTCCTTTCTGTCACAAATGGGCCCGCCGGTATTGTGAGCGCTTGGGCTCTGGCAGCCGCAAGAGTTTGTGCTTACAAGAGAAGGTCGTGGAAATGTCCCACAGTGCATGCATGGCGTCTTGATAACCTGACTCTGCAACATCACGTCATGTACGTATACTACAAACTATGGCGTTTCAGGCACCTGGGAGCAGGCTGTTCTGCAGTCCACTAGACGCAACGAAAGTGCAAAAGTATATGCATGCATGTTGCACAGCCGGCCCCGCAAACCTACACACAGTGCTGCATTTGCATTTGGACATGGGCTCAACTGCTGTCTTGCTCAGGCGGCCTAGCAAAGGTGGCAAGCTGCAGGCACAGCTGCTGAAGAGGCTTTCAAGTGAGCATCAGTTTGTTCTAGAGCCAAGCACATAACTGCCAACAAAAACCCCCACATCAGAAGGGTTGATCGATATGTCCAAAAGTGCAAGGATGCCCTGCCATCAGGCACACCCGCTCTCCTAATGTACAGCGTTCTCGGTCCGAACCTCAAAGGGTGGGTGAACTTGGTCAATCAGCTTGGCAAGTACAGGTGGCTGCGCTCTGTTGGCCCCTCTTCAATATGATCCATCTCAACCCTCTTGTTTGTTTGTACAAGGTTGGTCCCGTCCTTGCAGCTCTAGGTTTGAAGATCAACCTCCAGCGCTGCTATTTATACACTCCCTCTGCTGGCTTCTGGGCTTTCTGTGCCTGCTCTGCTGTGCACCGTGGTGGATCAACCAGCTTTGCAGTTCTGGCTGCAGTGCATGACCAGCTGCACAAAAGTTCCCCTCCCTCGTACAATGGTATACTTGCCTGTCTTGGCAGTCTTGATACAACCGTAATTGTGCAGCAGCTAGCTTGGAAAAGGAGCGAGGGATTGTCTGGCTTGCAGGCGGCAAGCTACAAGGAGCAAGCCATCATTATATGTACGATGCTCAGTCCTGTCACACCCTGGGTGTCGTTGCGAAAAGACTAACCATCTCTGATGTGACATGCGAGCAGGTGTTGCTTGATGAGCATGACGAGGTTGCCTCTGCCCAGGGAATCCCAGGTTCACTAGGCAGTCTGCCACACGCTGTTTTGACGCCCAAACCCTCCTCTGGCCTTGCCAAAGCTTCCAATTGACTGCATATACCTTGCATAACATCTTCTGGTTTGTCTGGGTACCTTGTGTGCGGTCAGCCCTACAGCAGGCAGCTCTCTCGGAGACGCTGCCCTGGAGTGCATCAGCACTGCACAGCGCCGGTGAGGGCCTCGAAAGCCAGCATACTCACGGGCTCTGCATAGCCGTAGGCTGAGAAGGAGCCGAGGCCGCAGGAGGCATGACGCACGATGGGCACGCGCGAGCCGACCGCTGCGTTCTGCAGGCTCTCCTGAAGATTGAACACCTGCGCAAGCATGTGTGCTTGTCAGCTCGCACTCAAAGCATGATGTGCCTCCATACTGCACGCTCTCCCCAGTGTGAACACACGAATATTCCTCAGAGCGCTGTCTGCGAGCCAGCCAGAATGCCTGAGCTTCGGAGACTCAGGACAAGACACAACAAGTGCCATCATTCTGGAAGGTAGGGCCACGCGTGGGGAGTGGTGCAGGTTTGGCATTGGCGCAGGGGCTCACCATGAGGATGAGCTGGTTCATCTCCTGGTCCTTGCGGCGGATAGCCCGGCTGAGGGCAGCGTTCTTGACCACCGCAACCCCGGCCACAATTGCCTGCAGGGCAAGAGCCGCAGTCTCAGACAGCTCTGTAGAAATGCTGAAGCATGCGTCTTGGCACTTCCGCCACCATGCATGCTTGGCCACTGCAGGCCTCGAGGTGCACAGCGCGCATGAGCTGTCACTGTCCCATGCCAGGGCAACTTCTAAGGGGGTTGTCACTAACAGCACTGAGCGAGCAGTACGGGTGTAGAGGGGACAGGGCAATCTCAATGTGGGGTTCAAGGACTGGTACCTCAAAAGCAAATTGGATAGGACAGTGTTGCTCCTCAGAGAAAATTTCTTAAAAAAGTGTGAGGCTGACTTCCCAAACAGATAGGTGATGTGACAGCTGCGCACCATGATGGCCAGGCTGGCAAGGATGGCAATCTGGGACAGGCCCATGCGCTTGGCGCGCGCCTGCATGCGGCTCAGCTCCATGCGCAGCCGCGCCCTCGCGCGCTGCGCTGCCGGCAGGCAGTTCAGCAGCGCTGACATCCACTCCTGCAGCAATATTCTCCTTTAGTGCCTTCCTTACGCTGGTGTGAAAAAGTCAAGCTGAAGCGGGGCGCCGCTCAACATGCCCCAGCATTCCTTGCTGAGTGTGTGGAGGCTCAACCTATACCGATCAGCCTTCACGATATTCGTTCAGCCTTCACCCAGACAGCAAGGACGTCGGGGAAAGCGGCCCAAAGCTGTGCAGGACGCACATAGGATGTCAAACATGAGGGTGATGCGATGGGGTGATGTTGGGGCCGCTAAGCCAGGAACAGCATGCGCACCTCCAGGCAGGCCCAGAAGCGGTGCAGGAGGTCGCTGTTGCCCACGCGAGTCAGCGCCTTGTTGGAGACCTCCGCCAGCCTATCCAGTCCCGAGCGCAGCGCGCCCACCACGTCTGATCTGCGCGACGCGCCCTTTGCATTCCAGTGCTGCTTCTCCAGCGCATTTGCCTCAGCTCCGCCCTGCAAGACATTGTACCCAAGTGCCCCGGCCTGCTCTTTCCACCACAGTACAAGCCATCAAACATTCTGCTGCCCATGCAGTACTCTCCTTCCCTATGTCGGTGACAAAATCAGATGAAGTTGCCTGCAGATACAAGTTGCAAGGAAGTCAAAGAAGCCCACCTCAGCAGCGGCAATCTCTGCAGCCTCCTTGCCCTCGCCCTCATCCTCGGACAGCCCAGCGACCTTGAGCACCTCCTCAGATAGGCGGCGTGCCACCTTGAGCGCATCCTGCACCAACCCCAGATCTATCTGAGTATTGCAGGCTTAAAAGCCTGCTGCAACATACAGCTGTCTCTCGCTGCATGGCATTAGTAGCATGCCAAAGAAGGGTCTCTCCTGAGTCGGGTACAGCCGGCATGATACCTCAGCCAGGCTATCGCAGAGAGCTGAGTGTGGCAGCAAGGGACATTTTCAGGACACTGCACTGTAGATGGCAAGCAAGGGCAGGCACGTGAGTAGCAAGAGAGATACCTCAACAGCAGCAGGGCTTCCGGCGGCAGTTTGCTCAGCATTGACACCCGCCTGGGGAGGTGAGCGCAGCCCTGACAGCGCTGCCATGGACTCTGGAGGTGTCCTTGAAGATCTGCACATGAATTCATCATCAGAACCAGGCAAGGATTGTTGAGACCTTGGCAACACTCTGGCACCTTGGCAGAGTGTTGCTCCTAGCTTGTGGAATGCCTCTACAGAGCAGCTGTGCTGTGTCTGTAGCAAGTAGGCAAGTAGACAACCGTTCTGTCGATGTGTCCATGAAACATACACGGGCCTTCATGGCGGAGCAATACCGATGCGATTGATCCCAGACCTCATTTCTTGACTGCAATAGCATTCACCAACACCACCAATCTCATACTGAATGAGCTGAAGATGCCAGTGAGTACTGTTGCAGAGAATCCCAGGTATGCAAGGCTAAGCTGACAGGAAGGAATCTGATGGGCGGGTGGGGACTGACTCGGCGGCGGCCTCGATGCGCCGCGCAAAGCTGCGGTCGCTGCCGCTGAAGCTGCCCAGGCTGCCCTCCTGGCTCAGGGCGCACACGTCCTGAATAGCCTCCTCGCTGTCCGCCTCAGAGCGCCTGCCGCTCCTCTGGCTCTTGTCATCCTGCGCATTGAGGCAGCCAGTGACACAGCTAGCACAGACATATCCCATAGCAGCAAACCGCATTGAGCAGGGGAATGGTGCCATGCATGACGCTGCCACAGTGTGATAGCTCTCATGCATCAATGCGAAAAGATCGCCTCAGCCCAACAATAAGCTGCTGTAAGCATGGCCTTCCCCGTATAGCGCAAGCGACATATGGGAGTGGATGGGATGAGGCTTACAAACATAAGCATGCAAGTGGCATGCAGACTGCTTCACAAGCACTCCTCTCTCACGCTCCCAGAGGACATCTCGGGCTTCATACCATGAAAGAAGTCTTTGAGCCAGCAGGAGGGGGGCAAATACCTCATCAGAGCTCCAGCTGCTCCCCTCCTCATCAGATGCATCGCCAGCGCGGCTGAACTGATAGGATGCGGGGCTGCTGATGTGGCTGAAGGATGACACGCCAGAGCGCACGTGCGGGCTGCCCGGCGGCGTCCTCTCCGCCATATCATCATCCTGCTCAGCCAGAGGTCTAGCATTTCAGAGTTGGAAAATAGATGGACATGCGATGCTGCCCAGAGAGCTGAAACATATTTGATGTAGGGCGCTGTATATAACAGGAAGCTTACACGAAAGGGCCCAAAGCACATCTTAAATGACACACACCTTCACAGATTCCACATCCTCTTGAATCGGCGTCTCAATTGCTTGCGAGATCTCCTCAATTGGCTCCCCTCCTTGTGCCGCTGCTGTCTCTGAAGTCAGCACAGTATTCCATGGAAACACATCTGAGTCAGTCCAGCAAACGTGACCTTCAGGCAATAGACAGTGCTTGCAGCCTCTCACAGACCAGAGAATGAGCGTGAGGCCAATTGACTACCTTGAACATCTTCAGTCTCCATGGTAACATTCTCAGGGCCCGCAGAGCTCTCGGGCTCTGCCAGGGCAGCCTGGATGTCAGTCATCATCTGCACCAGCTCGGGAAGCGCATCAATCGTCATCTGGGCCTCCTCCTGAGCAGTGTCTGCTTGTGCGCTCGGTTCTTGGATATCTGTAATAGTCCCGTCATCCTCCTCTTGGTGAGCATCGGCCTGCACAATAATGTTGCATGTAGATAATAACCTTCTGCATCTGGTGTGTTCTGTGCATGCGGATGCTATGATATCCAATATTAGATGAGCAAAGCAAGGGCAGGATCTGGATATACCTCGGCATGCAGCTCAAGGACGGCGCTTTCTTGTGACTCTGCATCTTGAGCTTCATCAGAGTGCGCTGTGTCATCAGCCCTGCAGGGAGGGAAGTCCAGGTAAGACACATCAACACCATGCCTGCACGAGAGACAAGACCGTCCTACACCAGCTGCCACAGATGAGTGCTGCATGCATTACGACAGCGCAGTAAGGGTGGGCTGACGGACCTCTCAGGGGCTGGGCTGGGGTTCCTGCTCAGCATTTCCCAGTCATGCAGGTCACCAGCGTCCTTGTTGGGTGCCTCGATGGTCACGTGGCCCCTGTCACTCTCCTGCTGCTCAGGCGAGCCATAGTCTACCACAGCCTGCATGTCATGCCAGCAGGACACAATCAGGTGATATTCTTGCCAAGGCCGAAGCACTGTTGATGAGGACTTGCAATGATAGGACTCAGCTGCACTTGCAGACTCACAGGATGACACCAGCAGCACTGACAGAGATTTAGGCAAGAATGTGTGCAGAAACAGGCACCAGAGGTTACCTGGACTACAGCAGGGCTTGAAGGGAGTACAGTGGGAGCTTGCTCCTCAGGTGCTTCATGCGGCTGGCCTTCCATGCTTTCACCTGCACCACTTCAGAGGATGACTCAGAGCCGAGTGGGCTGCATGGCGGTATAGAACATCTTATGGTGTTATACGATATATGCAGAAGGTTGTCGTCTATAGTACCAGTTGCAGCGCCCCTACAGCTTCTGATGTACACCGTCCGTTTTCAAGGTTCAAAGATGCTGCAACATTACGCTCGACACCAAACGCCGTGATGCCAAAAGTTGCCCCTCGAACTAGAGCTGATACCGCAAAACGATCTACCAATGAGCCATATTGGCAAGGTGGTGGCGCATCTAGCGCTCAGTTGTGAGGCGATGCTTTGTAACAAAAGAGTAAGCACACAGGCCAGCCCACGCTTGGCCCGGCCAGCAACAACCCGGAAGTGCTGTTTACTTGTCCAATTGTCTATGTTGAGTGTGCAAGTGCCGCCCGAAGCAGTCCACAGGAAACCCTCGACGCGACTTACTCGCAGCATTCCACAAGCTGCACATCCTCGGCCACCCTGGGGCCGGACCCAGGTGGGCAAAAGCTAGACTATGGTATAGATCTGCTTCCGCAGGTCATAAAAGCCTCCCTCACGCCGCGCGAGGCAGGCGGAGGGCAGGCAGGTACCTGTTCCCGCTAACACGCACGCTGGTCGAGAGGCTCACAAGTACACACCTGCTCAGGGCGCTCCGGGCATGCCAAATGCTTCCAGCTGCGCTTCAGGGCGTCCTGCGGGCTGCGAGAGTGGCTGGAAAGTGTGCAAATCGCGAGGGGAACGAGCCACATCCGATGACTGGACATGCGTGACCTGGACACTGTGGCAAACCTTCCCAGCCTGCCCACATGCCGATTCTGGCCCCTTTACATCGCAGCATCACAAATGTGAGCTACTTTAAGATTGTTAGAAGCATTTTCTTTGAAGTCAGCCGCTGCTGCCAGCTGCAGCAGTAACAAGGCAGAGCAGTGGAGGAGATCGCTGAGCATCGCATGTGCACCATGACTGTTCAGATGGTTGGCTGCTGAGCCACAAACACGAAGCGAAGCACAGATTATCATGGCAGTATTGTTGGAAACTAGCAAGGGCGATATGGTGGTGGATCTGCTGCCCGATGAGTGCCCAAGAGCTTCCACAAACTTCCTCAAGCTGTGCAAGTAAGGGCACGTTGACTCCCTGAACTCCAGCGACTTCCTAACTCATGACTTGCGACAACATATTTTGAACCAGCTGCGCCATGCAGGATCAAGTACTATAACAATGTGCTCTTCCACAACGTGCAGCGCAACTTCATTGCGCAGACAGGGGACCCTGAGGGCACTGGGAAGGGTGGCATGTCAGCATTTGGGTGAGGCTCCTTCGCATTTGGCTGTCAGGCTTCCCTGAAGGAGAATTCCAGACAGTCAATGGTGATGTGCGGGTGTACAACTCACGAGCTGTTCCATGCGCAGGATCATGTATGGGGAGCAAGCACGGTTCTTTGATGATGAGATACACCCCACCATCAAGCACACAAGGAAGGGGCTTGTTGCCATGGCAGGTACAAAGCTCTCCTGTATCCCAGTCCACATCAGACAGTGAACCCGAATGCTGTGGAAGGATGCACGCCTGTCTCTCATGCAGCTTCGGAGATGGCCTACGCGGAAACGCTTTGCTGTGCCTGCAGGTGCTGGAGAGAACATGAACGCCTCTCAGTTCTACTTCACCTTGGACTCCGACCTTGACTCCCTTGATGAGAAGCACACAATCTTTGGCGAGGTAAATGCCTGCCCCTCTGTCTGATGCTCCTGCTGCTGTGACTCTCGAGCAAAACCTCACATGTTCACAAGGATTCTGCAGCAGAAAGACAGTCTTGCCATGCCGCATTATGACAGGTATGCATGACACGCTAGCATACAAGCCTTTGCCACGGCTGTACATGCAACTCACTGCTCACAATTGACATGGCATCACTGTGCAGGTGAGCGAAGGGCTGGAGGTGCTGGACGCCATCAACGAGGCCATCTGCGACAACAACGGGCGGCCGCTGCAGAACATCCGCATCAGGCACACCATCATCCTGGACGACCCCTTCCCGGACCCCGCTCCCCTGCTGGACCACATCCCTGAGAGCTCCCCGGAGCCCGTCTTTGCCGCTGTGCGCACACCTCCCCTTTGCCCTCCCCACAGATTGACCCTGCAGCCTCAGCCTCTGATGCTTCAGTCCAGCAAGCTCACTGGCTATAGAGTATCGTGCAGTTTGTCACAGATTGATAGATCTGACAGAGAGCAGACGGGATCTGATGAAAAGATGGTGTCAAGTCAGGAAGCAGGAAGGAGAGACATGCCATTGGGGCCGGGAATGGTAAGAAGGGCCTGAGGCTCTCTTAAAGCTGACGAAGATTGTTCCTGCTGCAGGACGACAGGCTGGAGGATGACTGGGTCCCGACAGAGGACACGCGGGAGCTGGAGGAGATAGAGCGGGAGACCAGGGAGCAGGAAGCCAGGAACAAGGCGGTGGTGCTGGAGATGATCGGGGACCTGCCCGAGGCGGACGCCAAGCCCCCGCCCAACATGCTCTTCATCTGCAAGCTCAACCCTGTGACCACCGAGGAGGTGCTCCTCCAAGATACGCCTGGCGTGAGCCTTGATGTCTCAGTCATTGGTCACATCGATATGGGTCATGCCAATGTGGCCTTGACATTTACCAGCCCGCACGCAGCAAGCCCAACATGCTCTTCATCTGCAAGCTCAAACCCGTGACCACCGAGGAGGTGCTCCTCCAGAATGCGCCTGGCCTACACCCGGATCCCAAATACTCATTATTGTTATTACACTTTTAACGTCCAGGGGAGGCAACTAAGACTGTAAGGCCAGGCCCATCAGACGGCAATTGGCAATGTTCATCTCTAGTTGTGTCCACTCTTATGTCCTGATGTCAAACTCATGGTATCTCACAATTTTGGTTCTTTCTCTCCGACATTGAAGCAGGAACTTGAGAATACTGTTGCACCAATATGTCCCATTGATAATGGTCATGCATATGCGGCCTGACTTCAGGCAGCCCGCATGCAGCAAGCAGAGCATCTGGCTTAGCTGCTGCGGAGGCTTGGATGATGTGGCCGCATGAGCTGTATGCCAATGTATTGTTTGCTGTGAGGACTGCTCTCTAGCCTTCTCGTGCTTAGGCATGCCCCTGCTCTGTAGCCCTATGAGTGTAATACTATAGGTCCATTGATCGGAGGGAAATTGCATGCAGGATCTGGAGATCATCTTCTCCAGGTTCGGCAACATCACCTCCTGCGACATCATCAAGGACTGGAAGACAGGAGACTCCCTGTGCTACGCCTTCCTGGGCTTCGACTCAGACGAGGCCTGCGAGGAGGCCTACTTCAAGATGAACAACTGCCTCATCGATGACCGGCGCATCAAGGTGAGGCACAGCGCGACCCAAGCCTCTCAGTCTGATTGGTTCACAAGTGCGTTTCAGGCGCTGGGCCCTTGTGACAGGGTCATGGGCAGGTCTGCTTGGACAAGGAGCGCATGGCCCTGCAAAAGTGCACTGCGGAAGAAGCACAGTCGTGAGCTGCCGTGCAAAGACATTGTGGATACTCCTCAGGGCGGACCGCAAGGTATATTGCCAGGTGGCCTCTCAGATGACTGAGAGGGATGTGGTGTCACGCAGGTGGACTTCTCGCAGTCAGTGCACCACCTGTGGAAGCAGTACAGGCGCCATGGCAAGGCCGGAGGGGCCGAGGAGCTGGCAGCGGCGAATGAGCAGGGGGACAAGGAGCGGGGTGGACAGCGGGGCGCCCTGCCGGGCGGCCTGCAGCTCAAGCCGGGCGCTGGAGGCGTCTTTGCAGGCCATGCGGGTGAGTCATTCTGATACTCACACAGTTGAGTTTTCACAGACTGCAGAAGCAAACCTTCTTTAGGCTTAATCAGTATCCTGGTGACTTACAGGGTAAAGTTTCCTTGTGAACAACTAGCACCTGCGAGCAAGTGCTGTTGTGAAGCAGGATATGCAATTCCATCATAGCAGAGCTCCCCTGACGGGAAGTGTGTGCGTCAGTCTTGTGATTGTCTCGTCTTGTGCACAAGCCGGACAGAGACTACAGTTCTCATCAGTTTTGTGGTGTGGCATTGCAGGTGGGAGGCCTGGAGGATATGGGCTGGTGCTGGACGGGGATGACGACATGCACCAGAACGGGAATGGGCATTACAAGAGCAGCGATGCCGGCCACAGCAGGGACCGCAGGCCTGCACCCCACCAAAGCGAGCCGCGCAGCAGAGAAGGCCGCCAAGAGAGGCACAGTAGCGCAGCAGAGCACAGGAATCACAGAGATCACAGGGATAGGGACCGGGATCGGGATCACAGGGAGCATGAAAGGGATCACAGGGGCCGGGACAGGGACAGGGAAGACAGGTCAGACAGGGGTGAGCATCGCAGGCGGGACGACAGAGACGGCAGGCACGCTTCAGGGAGCGCACGGGACAGGCGGGATGACAGAGGCGGGCAGCCTGTATCAGGAAGGGAGAGAGAAAGGCATGCGGAAGAGGCAGATGGTGAAAAGCGCAGCAAGAGGGAGAGCATACATGTAGAGCAGGGCGACAGAGATATGGATAGGAGCGAGAGGCATAAGGACAAGAAGCACAAGCACTCTGACAAAGCCAGCCACAAGTCAAAGCACAAGCACAAAGACAAGAAGCTGGAGTAATGTCCCGTATGTGCAGCACATTGATCTAGGCTTGTGCTAATTCCCTCAACTGTGGCATCATGCACAGTGATAGCTGGGCAGCAGTAACGAAGGAGCGAAGCGTTGCCAGAACAAATCTGAAACAGTTGCTAATTATTCTTATCAGACGCGAGTACATCACCTGTCAGTGCAATTTCTCACAAAGCTTAAGGCGGACAGCTGCATCAGTGAAGCACTTCATTGGCTATGCAGATCTGACATGTCTCTTACACTTTGCCTTCAAAGATCAACAGCTGCTCACAGAGCATGCAAGAGTATTGCTTGTATAGCAGCAATGCAACACAGCTCTTCTCCAAAGGTCTTCAGCGTCGCTTGTGAGGCTGAAACAAGCCTTAAGGCATCTTGATGAAATCAATATCCATGAAATTGGACCTCCCCCACAGTCTGAAGTCATGAACTCATCAACAGTTGTAAGGTGTCTGCTGCAGCGCTTACTCAGACACAAGCTCTTTTGCAAAGGCATCCCTGTGCATGCCCCGCAGAAAGTTCTTGACAGACAGCATTGACCAGTCTGTCCTGGATGTATATGTACCTCAGATCAGTTGCTACTTCTGTTGCCAAATTAAGGTAATGAAATGACGGCCTGCTTGACCTTCAGAATGATGTACACATGGCGCATGCTGCTGCCAGCATGCTAGAGTGAGGCACTGTCATAAGCTCCTTGTACTTCAAAGCGGTCCAGTGCTGAAGGATTGAGCTGCACTCAATGTCAGTGATGTGTAGCAATGCCTCAGTTGTTGAGCATTTTCCGGCCGCCTGCAGATAGCGGGTAACCTCAGATACTTTCCACAGATATAGTAGTGCTGGGATTCAAGGTATTGGGCCTGGGTGGACTGCCATAAGGCTCAGAGATGCTCAGTACTTGGTGCAACGACATGATACATGAAGTGACGCTCGGCCCATCAGCAGGCTGGGTAGGAGCGTGCACCAAATCCTGGCATGGCTCCTGTCACAGCACTTTCTTGAGGCAATCTCTTACCTACAGAGGAGACAATGTTGCCCAGGCCACCGCTGCCACCGCCAATGTTGCTGCACGAGGAAAGCACACCTTCAGCTGTAAGCGCAGATGCACAGCCCCGGAATGATACCGCCCCATGATGCCCCTGTCAGAGCACTGTCACAATGCAGGCCATGCTGGCGTCTGCTCTTCAGCTATCAGTCAGTCCCAGTCCTCGTGATTGATTTATGTAAGCTGCACCAATTGACGTTCAGGTAGAAGATCCAGTAGGGACTTGCGCTGCCAGTTGCAGCGCATGCTGATTGCGGAGAATGCCTTAAGCGCAAATGGTGCGAGAGCCCTGACACGATGAGGTTGGAGCGCAAATGGTGCGAGAGCCCTGACATGATGAGGTCGGAGGCCTGGCCACAAGACATGGAATGCATGCTGACACAGACATGCTCACCTGGCAAGAGATGTGAGGCCGCCGCCATTGCTGCCAGCAATGCCTGAGAGGGCGCTGGTGATGGTGCTGATGTCAAATCCACTGCCACCGCTGCCGCCGATGTTGGAGATGCCGTTGCCGCCGATCAAGCTTGTGATGGCGCTGAGGTCCTGCTTGAGCTCACGCCCTGTGCACACACGCCGCTTTCATTCACCAAATCAGCTTTGGTGACAGTTTGGTGTGTAGTGCTCGGAAGGGCAGCACTGCCTGCATCTGGGTTAGACTTGACGGGTGTAGGGGCGTAAGTGGGACATCAGGCGATCAATTGGCTGAGAAGTAGGTCACACCTTGTGATGAGGCCTGGCAGGCCAGGGGAGCAGCTAGTAGGGCAAGCACCAGGACAGCGGCTGTGAACGACCTCATATCTGCAGTAGGTTCACATCTTGTCAGCCTAGCGCTCAGGAAAGGATCCCCTACTGCCTCTCTACCAGCGTATAGCCCATCTGACATTCGGAAGCACGACTTCCATGTCGACAGCACATTCTTCCTCTACGCAAACCTATCGCATGAAAACACCATCTGAAGCGATCACGACATCAAAGAATGTTTACAGCACGGGCTTCGCTTGATTGAGCAGGCGCCGTCAGTGACCAGGCGGCCCCTGATCAGCTGCGATCGGAGTTACGTTGATCAGACCCAGAAGCAGCAATGCAAGGGCAGAGCACTGCCAAGGTAAACTGCAAGATGTAATCATCCAGCTGGCCTTCTAGTATGCTCAGTATGCAGACCTACCGCTGAGCTGTTTACGAGAGCCGATGAGCCTGACGCCCCGCTGCCTCTGAAAATCAGTAGTGCTGCTGCGTAGGTCACGTACGCGCTAGATTGCAGTGAATTCAGATGATTGATGTGGGAGAGCAGCGCGTGTATCAAGCCTGTGTTACGCGCCGATGGGGTTCTGAATTGAGAGGGCTTGCCATCTGTTGCCCCGGTCTGTGACGGCGTTGACTCCTGGGCTGCTCTGTCGGGCCCTTCCATTATGTGATCATTGCTCGCTTTTGGAAACTCGTCAGCCGCTTTCTGATGTAGAATTGATACTCCGATATCCTTGAAAACGCCCATAAATTCTCGTGCCGCAGCACTCTGTATTCTGCTAAAAAAAGGGGCCCATACCAAAGAGACCTCTGTCTGTGGCGAGACATATTCGTCAGCACTTGGCCTACCGTTCTTGAACTGTGAAAAGCTCCGCAGTACCGGGATGTAGGTGCAAGGGGAGTGAGCGTGTCCAAGGCTGTATATGGACGAGGAGAGGCAGGGTGCTGCAGCCCAACCGCAATACATAGAAACTGTGGACGAGGAGGAGATCCCAGCAGACTCAGCTAGACGCCTCAGCAGAAATCATAAGTCTCTCAGTCTAGAGTGCACTGCCCGAGCTTGCTAGTGGCCAATATGCTCCCAGAATTGTAATTACACTTTGCATGTTGTCCTTACTTTTGTTCTGTCATGCAGCACTGTTCTATGCTGGCTTTGCCTTGCTTCCTTGGCTCTGGTTCTCCAACATTTGGCTCTTCTGGCCACAGCTCTGGAGCAGCAGCGATCAGCACGTCAGGCAATGTACGCCTTCCTTCGTCCGAGAGTCTTCACCATCTTTCTACATGAGAGACGACAAGTGCTCTTTCTCAGTGCATTTGGCATGAGACCGTGACGCATGTGCAGATGCGCGAGGGAGTGCCATAGGATTTGTTGTGGCTTCAGCCATAGTGCTGCCCTGGACGCTCACGTTCATGATAGGCAAGCCCTTGCCCCTTTGGCTCACGCTGCTCAATGCACTGCAAGTCCCTCACAAGCAGTGACTTTCCTCAAGATATGCCGCACCACATCCTGCCTGATGACCACCTAAGGCGTTCTCCTAGCGCTGACAAATGAATGTCAAGCGCTGTGTGCTCAGAGCAGAGCAGTCTGAGTGTTGACAACAGCCCACAGAGTCGCGTGCAATGCAGGAGGTCCAGGAGTTGTGGGCCAGCGTGTCTTTGACAAGATGAATCTTGCTGGGGTAGACTTGTCAGCCTTGGGCCTAGCACTGTGAAAGGCGTGCAGCCATGCTGTCACTGTGTCTCAGCCTGATGCCACAGCGAAGTGCCCTCAGAGGCTACTATGCAGCCAGCCACTAGTCAAGTGAAGCGCTTGTAAGCATCGACAGGCTGGCATGCCGTGCTGCTAGCACGCTACTTTTACAGCAGCTTATGGCTGAGCAATCGCAGGCCGGCCGGACTCTGACATGTTGAGTCCCCGGGAGAATCCTGTACATGGGTAAATTTCTTATGAAGCAGGGGGTTTGAGACAAGAGTGAAGACTTCAGCTTCAGAATCATTCACCAAAGAGCTGACCGATTGACGTACCAAGCTTCAAGAAGTACTGCCAGTGCTGGCACAATCCAATGCTTATGTCAGCAGACATGTGACTCACGACCATCCCTTTTCTTGCCATCCCACAGAAAACACTGTATACTTATAAAGAGGTCAGTACATGAGGATCAAGCAAAGACAAAAACGCCGGCTTCGCAGATTGTTGTGTCTTGCGGGAGGTAGCAAGCCCCTTTTGCAGAGCTAGTACAGCAGAGTTCCGACACCGAGCCAAATGATCTCGGCGCTTGCCTGGGTGTCGCGAGCAGCAGTAAGGGATGTTCCTATCTACGGCGAGCCTACGCCGGAAGAGCTTGACGAAATGAAGCAGGCTGACACCCAAGGTGAACTGGGCACTGTTGCGGCGGTGCCTCGTCAATCGCATACAAATGATGCAGGGTATCCAAGGAGCTGCGATTAACGCTCGTTTATGTTGCTCACAGGGGGTGATGAGGGACCCGAAGACGAGCAGGAGGAGGACGAGGACTGGACAACAGATGATGAGGGAATGGAAGAAGCTGAGCAAGTCAGCAAAGCCAAAAGCATGGCAGCCGTAATCAAGTCGTCCAAGGGTACGTCCATACTCCTTGTCTTGTGCATCAGCACCCTGCCTGCCCCCCCTGCCTCTTCCAACAAGCTCAGTCAAAATGGACTGAAGGCTGGGTGTGCATGTCCAGGCAAGGCAGAGCAGGGCAGCAGCGCATCAAAGGCAGGCTTCACCAGCAGCGATGCAGCCATGGCTGAGCTGGACATGGAGCACTATGACAGCGATGGTGCAGAGACAAGCGGCCAGGTGCCCTCATGTCCCCATATGCCCGCTGCAGTCCCTCGCACACACTTGAACCCCGTAGCACAATGCCAAAGCCCCCAGGGGCCTCAGCATATATAGAGCGTCGTGACTTGCCAGAGCCAATCCCTGATGAGCGGAAGTCCACATGCTGCTATCGCCATGCGACTGTGCCGAGCATGATGATGGTGGTCACATAGCTTTAGCGACTGTGGGTTTCAGCTCTTCATGACAGCAAGCATCGTGGCACTGCAAGCAGGCCAGGAAAGGACAAGTAGAGAGTACACGGTGGCAGCAGCAGTGTTGAGGGTTCCTTATAGCTAGCTCTGGAGCATCACTTTTCCATACTGGATCCCGCAGGTGGTGAACTTATTTGGCGACAGCAAGCACCCTGGCATGGCCTACCACAACAGGCCAGAAGAGGATCCATACATCACAGTGCACGAGGATAGCGACAGCGAGAAGGATGACTTCGTGCTGAAAACTGCGGATCGCCTCATACTGGCCGCTAGGAATGAGGACGACGTCAGTCACCTGGAGGTAAGGCGTCAGCCTGATATATAACACCCTCTCAGGAAGAAGGCCAGGTCGTCTTGGTCGGGTGCACTTGTCCTCAAGCTGTGACCCGATAAGTGCATCCATAGGGCAAGATAGCCAGGAAAGGGGCTTTGCACAGAGGCGGCAATGCCAGATACTAAAGCAGACAGCCAGAATGCGCTCTTGCCCTGTGTATAAGCTCGTCTGGAAGACATGCAGAACGCAGTTGCCGCGTGAGCGGGCTTGCTGGCTGGCATCAATCAAATCGCTGATGAGAACATCTTCAATGGAAGCGTGTCAGTTGAGCGAGGTTGCGAGAAGGGTGTGCTGTGCAGGTGTGGGTGTACGAGGAGGCGGATGAGTCAGGGGAGCCTAATCTCTATGTGCACCATGACGTCATGCTGCCAGCATTCCCGCTGTCGTTGGCATGGATTGACTGCAGCCCTTCAGATCCGTCCCTGCCTGCCAATCTTGCTGCTGTGCGTCCCGTCTCACGCCCCTCATCCGGCTATTCTTTGAGCAATCCTTGACAGATCATGTAGCTCTCCTGGCTACCTCAGAGCATGAAGGGGAGGAAAGCGCAAAGACCTGCATTTTCAATTCTTGGGCATCTTGGAAGAGCGAGACGCCATATTTCCAAGCATGCGCAGAGGTGACACGCAACTGTACTGATGATGATGGTGTTGAGGGAGTCTTGAGACTGCAAAATATCCTGCAGGTCGGCAGTCTGAGTCCAGGCATTGAAGTGTGGGACATGGATGTATTGGATGCTGTGGAGCCTGTCATCACCCTAGGTGGCGAGCTTCCCGGCAGCTCAGCGGCTGCGCCAGAGCAGGAAGCAGAGCAGGACGCTGGCACGGCAGCAAAGAAGCAGAAAAAGTCAAAGGTGCCCATCTTGGCATAATCCCCCTCTTGCGTCGAGACTTCTATTGCGCTATCTGATGTCACACTCGTGATTTGCTACCTGTTCTGCAATTGTCATAGTGCATGGTCCGCAGGTGCAACGCATGAGTGGCCTGGTGATCTTGAGCACTGCACAACATGTCGTGAGCTTCTGATTGGCCTGCACCTCTTGTCAACAGCACTCGATGTATTCCCCGCCGGAAGCATAATCAGCCCACTCTGTGCCATGCAGAAGAAGAGCAAAAGAGAGGGACTAAGGGAGGGCAGTCATACGGACGCAGTGCTTGGTCTGTCGTGGAACAGCGAGTACCGCAATGTACTGGCGAGCGCCAGTGCTGACAAGACTGTCAAGGTGAGGCGCCTCATCTGAGGAGGGGCTTACATCCTCTAGCACCACTGTGCCTGTTGGAGGCCACAGAGGGTTGTAGCTCTTGAAGCTGAGCTGCCTCTTGAAGAGGCCTTCAAGCGGCTCCTGTGTATCTGCATGGTCTCCTCTAATGCTTGCGCTAGCCGCCTCGATGCAGGGCTACTGTTCTATCATTCCTTGGCAGTGGCTTCAGGTCTACTGCCATGAGGTCAGGGTGTCTCACTTTTGGAAGGCCCTGCAGGCGTGGGATCTGGCTACAGCACAGTGTCAGCACACCCTGAAGCACCACAAGGGCAAGGTGCAAGCAGTAGCGTGGAACCCAGCTGAGGCCTCTGTGCTGCTTTCTGGGGGCTTTGACAAAGTCATTGCCCTGGTGCGGCACCCGCTCACATCTCGCTGGAAACAAGTTTGAAGCCTAGGATCCGGGGTGTAGGGCTTTGCTCTGGCCATTGGGGTATGTCAACAAGTGCTTGGCAGCATAGGTTGACAGTACAAATTTATACAGACTCACCCACTTTGGTAAGAAGCAGCCACTACTGAGTCAGCCCTGAAGGCAAACGTCGTTGCAGGCTGACCTCAGAGCGGCAGATGGCGAGCCCCTCAAGTGGAAGGGCGATGCTGATGTGGAAGCGCTAGCATGGGCACCCCACTCGCCCACCACATTCCTGGCATCCACAGAGGATGGCCTCGTGTGCGCCTACGACGCCAGATTAGGCCCCGGCTCGGCGCCCCTGTTCAGGCTCTCGGCACATGATGCCGCCACCTGCGCAATGTCCTTCAACCCGGGCGTGCCCAATCTGATGGCCACTGCGTCCACTGACATGAAGGTGTGTGACGGCCCCATGCCTTTCTGTCTAGCTCTACATGGATGCTGGATGAGAACTGCCCAGTCAAGCTGGCACCAGCCCTGCAGAGTGCTGGCAATGGCACCACAGGCAGCAGAATCTCTTGATTGTAGTTCAGAAGTGAAATTTTCCCGGGGATCCACCTATCACAAGCCCTGCAATTCTGCAGGTAGCTGAGTAAGTCTTCCTGGGCCTGTGCAGGTGAAGCTCTGGGACCTAAAGGACAACAAACCCTCCCTCATAGCTGCTCAGGACCTGAAGGTCGGGGCAGCCTTCACAGCCGGCTTCTGCCAGGACGCGCCCTGGCTGCTGGCAGCAGGAGGCGCCATGGGTACTGTGGCGGTCTGGGACATCATGACCAGCACGGCGGTCACCAGCCGCTATGGTAAGCAGCTTGCAAGGCTGAGGGCCGCAGCGGAGGCTTCCTGAGAGCTGAGTGTAGCAACTTGCGCATGCCTATCTGTCGAAATTGTACTAGCTAGCTATAGACAGTCCCCGGACACCTCGCTGATTCAGAATCTTATCAGAATGCTGCGCGGACACATGCATTATAAGGATCAAGTGCGTGGCTGTACTACATAGTATGTCAGCTGCGGCAGGTCCCCGTGAACTGAAGACGCCTGAGGGAGCTACAATTGTTACAAGGCTTTCGATGTCTTCAGCTGCAGACGAGAAATGAAGCTTGCCCTGGGCAGTGATGCAGCACGTTTAAGGATTCGTGAGATTGGCCACGCTGTTCACTTGGTTCATGAATCTGTTGATCTCTTTTTACAAAGCCAGTGAGCCAATTGTACAAGCGCTGAGATGATGAGCGCATTCTCATTCAACCCTATGCCTCATGCAAGATGTTGGATACAGCAATGCGGGTCAGCTTGTTCCACATACAAAGGCAGTTCTGCAACCCGCAACTTTTCCCTGCAATCATCTGTTGGGAGGATCTCTGCTTCTCCCTGACAGCTCATCAACAGTGCGCTTGGTGGTATCCACAATGAGCTGCGCATTGCTCTGCATCTTCCGCACAATCTTCTTGGCGGTCTGTAAAAATCTAGTAGAGAATGCTGGCAAGTCTTGAGAGCCATCGCCCAGGCCCTGTGAGCCAGGCCAGTACTTTGGAGGACCCCTGCATATACGCTCCCACCCTCAACGTCAGGCTTTCAGCGGCACGGTGAAGTGACTGGAAAGATACAGGTCAGGCCTAATTCCTCCCTTTTGCAGATTTAGTCCAAGTCCCTCTTAGAAAAGGTCAACTTCAAGCTGAATTCATGATGAGCTGCTGCCATAGCTGTGCACAGATAGTGCTGGATATACATTGGCTAAAGAGTGCTCTCAATGGCGGAGGGTTTTTCAACGCCTTGCTGGCCCAGGATAACACCCCAAGAATCTGATGAGGGCAAACAGCTGCCCTGATCATGCAAAGCGCAGCCTGCCACCATGATCCAAGCTTTGACGCACGTTGTGCAATTGGGTGGGCATTTGCCTGTCAGTGGGTCCTGGTCTATGCGGCTCTCTGACTGGAGGAGCTGCTTCGACTGGGGCAGCTGCTTCTGTGAGGACTGCGGGCGTCTGCTGTAGCTGCGAGGCTGAGATGATCTCCAAGCCCTCACAGAAAGGCAGCTCCACATCATCGGTGGGCGCCCTAGCCCGCTTTGAGTTCTGCTTCATGCGCTCCTCGTCCCAGAGACTCATCCCAACGCAGAAGTACTGCACAGCCAGTCCTTTCATCTGTACCTGGTGGACTTTGGCTTGGCCTCAGGTCAAGAGGCATGCGAGCTCTTTCTGTCTTCTGTGCTGAACAGAGCACACAGGACTGCACGCAATTTTGCCAGTCAAAGTCAGTGTCTTGCACGCACTACGGCACATCAGAACCAGACCTGCTGTATAAAACTTTGAGAAGGCACGACACCATGTGCACTAATGACGATGAGGACTCAATCACCTTGAAGTCGCCACCTGGGACCATATCGTTCCCTTCTTCGACGCTATGGTTGGCCCTTCGCTTGAATCCTGCGCATACCTGCGCCCAGGATGGGTGTACTAATCAGTGCTGCACAACCTCTGCCGATGATTGTCAGCGCTCGCACGTTACCAGCAGAGAACGCAGAAGCTACGAAGCTCCTACCGGGCCTTGTGATCTTTCATGCAGAGCTTGGCTAAAGTATGCCAAGCCTATGCAGCAGCGTTGGTCCCTGTCTGGTACACTAGCGGGTCTCTCGTCTGCAACACCTTCGTGAGGTGGTGACGAGCCCTCCATGATGTGTTGCTTGAAGTGATAAGTTCACTCAACAGCTCACTGAAGATTCATGGTCGAGATCGAAGTGAATGCAAACATGTCTTTCGCCTTCCCATTCGAGGGTGAACAGTATGGGTAGGCTGTTGCCAGCAAGGAGGTGGCATGAGGTTCAAAGGCAATGCTGGTACCTAGCATGGGTCTAACATCTGAAGTCCAGAGAGCAGGTATGGCAGCCGTCCTGCGGGCCAAGTCCTGCAACCCTTGTTGATGTTTACCCGGCTGGTGTGAGCCACACAGAAGCTCTGAGGACCACTTCTGCAGCTGCAGCGTGCCCACCAAGTCATATGCTAAGGCAGTTGCTGCTTACATGACAGAGCGGCAGCTTGCAGCATCTCACACAGCTGGAGCACAACAACTCATGGATAGCTGGTTGTGATAGCTGTAGCCTATTTGTGCGCCTGATTGCCCTCAATGCGAGCATGCAGCATTCCCAAGTCTCTTGCACTGCAGCGATGGCTCGGCAATGCAGCAGCACTCTTCAAGCCATCTGCATTCCCTTGTCTGCCATTGTCAAATTAGAGCTTGGCCTCAACTCCCGCCTCCTGGAAGAGCGTCTTGAGCTCGCTGCTCTTGTACTTGGCCATTGTGTCTGCATCAACATGGCACGGCTCAGTCTTGCAAGCTGTTGAGAGGTCTATGCCATGAGCATCACATCAGGCTATCCAGCTGGTGACATCAGACCCTGATCAGGTCAGTAATGAGAGTGATGGCAATTCTGACCACTCGTCCCTGTGTGTGGCCTCGTAAGGTAATGCGGAAACTCCAGGCGCAGCGCAGCATCGCAAGTGCTTGTCAATGAAACTAAGGTGGGACTCACCATCACACCCTCCAACAAACTTGGAGCCGATGAAAACTTGCGGGACCGTTCGCCGGCCAGTCACGTCCATGAGGGCGTCCTGCACATCGTCCCCATCCGCTGCGCAGCAGGCATGGGGGGGTCAGTCCTTGCTTTCATTGCATGGAGTCAGAACTGTCGCAGCATGGCATGATGAGCAAGGCTGACTCCCTCAAGGCTCTCTACGGCGATGCTGTCATGTGTGCTGCTGTCTAGATGCAGTCAAGGAGCTCTGGGATGCAGAGCAACCATGAGTCAGGTCACATGGGTCATATGAGAAGGGCCGCCAGGCACAGCACTTGCAGTGCGGTCTGCATCAGCCGCTCGCGTGCTACAAAAGGCAGCTCAATGTCAAAAGTTGCCCTGTGTACTGCATGTCTGTCCTGGCTCATATCCTTTCAGTACACAGACTGATTCATGCCATATACCCATTCCTCGACTTCACGCTATGGGTGGAGAGTGTGCGCGTACCTAGCTCATCCAGGTTGAAGACCTGAGAGTCCACCTGAAGGTCCTTGAACAGCTCGTTCACCTGCAAGCAGTGTAGGCATCATCATGGCAGCTGACACTCTCTGGTAGAAATGCTCAATGTTCAGGATTCCTTATTGTGATCTGTTAGACCTACCTGTGCGCAGTATGGGCAGTAGCTCTTGGCAAAGACCACCACTTTGTGCTTCTGCGTCATCTCCTCTACCTTTTCTACTAGGTTGGCCCTGGCGCCTGAGCTCATCCTGGCCACGGATGCTGCGGCACACACAAGCAACTCAGCAGACAGTTCACAGATCTGATGATAGGTTAAGCGTCCCATGCTGTCTGCTGGTGCCATGCTGTGGAAGGCAGGTCACCTCGAGTGCCGGGAGCTGTGAAGAGGGATGCGGCGTGAAACGTATGCGTGTGTATCTGCGGTATTTGATAGCACCGGACTTGTGTCATGGCCATCCTTACAGCGCTTCTAGGCGTGAGCACTGATTGCATAAGGCCCCGGACTGCAAAGCTCTGAGCAACCATTGTGATTCTGACAGGCTGCTTATACGCCACTGCGTCCCTTCAAAACATTCTCCTGAGGGGTGTACGTGCATATGCACAGCATTGTGCGTCTAGAGACGCAGGCTTACGGTAAGGCAGGTTCCAAGCAAATGGAAGCTACAGGATGCAAACAGGCTCACTTCCAAATATGAGCCCCTAAAGGGCTTTGATAAAGCTCATGCTGGCGCATATCAATCTTACTAAGTATCCGGATCTCCGCCTTCTGCGTGCCTTCAGTGTGTGAGATAGATAGCGGTTGCACAAAGCCTCTGACGGCTGCACCACAGTAGTTCTCTCGACGTTGTACTATACAGCAAAGAGAGCTCTGAAACACAGTTGATTCAGATTATGCGGCCTTTGACGGAGGAGGTGAGATGCCCTGGCACACACGCCACGCAGCAAAGATGGGCAGTCCTGAGGCTTCTCAAAGCACTCATCGTCACCTCGTGCCTGCGCAGGAGACAAAAACGGTCTTTGAGAAGCTACACAAGTACATTGGGAAGAATATCAAGCACTTGGTGGAGCGTAGCGATGAGGACTATGTCCTGCGGTTGCACAAGAATAGAATTTACTATGTACGAGAAGCATTGATGCGGCGAGCTACAAATGTGAGACTCCCTTCATGGAAGACCCCACACCTCGCTGCAGCTGCCGCTGCCGTTTCTCTGTCCCTTGTCAGAAAGTAAAGGTGGGGTCAGAATGCCTCTCATTGCAGGTATCCAGGGACAAGCTGGCGCACCTGGGGACATGTATAGGAAAGCTCACGCACACAGGGAAGTTCAGGCTGACCATCGCCTGCCTGGATGTCCTTGCGCAGCATGCAAAGTACAAGGTGAGTGGCTCCGCAGCACAGAGTTCCTCTACCTGTTAAGGGTCAGGACGAGTGCATGAACGGCATGATGAGGACTGCTGCTGCTGCTGCGCTATGGGGACCCTATGAGGAGAACAACTTTCTTCAGTCTTCAAACTGAAACCTAGTGATGACTCCAAATTCGACGCTTTCTGAGGGTCCCCTGCGCACTGCTATCACTGCAAGGACAGGCACAGCGACCTCTATTGTATTGCAGGGAACTCCCTTCTAGAGTCAACGTTAACAGTACAATTATGCATGAATTGACCGCATGCTTGCAGCTGATCTGCTCTGGCATGTGGAAGAGGCAGCACATTTGTCCTATCAGCAGTTGCGGCAAAGAAACCTCCTCTGCAGCACCTCAAGCAGTGGGATCATCAAGTAGACTCCTCATGCAGGCTGTGCCTTTTGCAGGTCTGGGTGAAGCCCACAGCAGAGATGCAGTTCCTGTACGGCAACCACGTGCTCAAATCGGGGCTGGGCAGGATCACAGAGGGCACGCCAGCATACACAGGGGTGGTAATCTATTCCATGACAGATGTGCCCTTGGGGTTTGGCGTGACAGCCAAGGCCACCAGCGAGTGCAGGAAAGCAGACCCCAGCGCAATAGTGGTCTTCCATCAGTCAGACGTGGGAGAGTACCTCAGATCAGAGGAGGATTTGTAGATCCGCAGCAGCCCTGAATGTGTGTGGTTCCCAACTTCCAGAGGCGACTCTGAGGCAGTTATTGCCTTATACACTTCTCAGCATAGAGTGACTTGTTGTGAAAGCCATGCGAGGAGATCTTGACAGTGTGACATACTGCCCATTGGGATCAAGATACCCCGCCACAGAGCTTCAAGATGCCAGCAGCACATAATGTGCTGCACATCAGGACTACAAGTACACCCAGAATTGTGCTCTGTAACTCACACACAGTAATTTCTGACATGCTATCCACTCTATTTAGCAAGGGAATGGGCATGCAATCATTCGTGCCATCTCATGCTGATGTGTACGTTCCAGCCTCCAACGTTCCTTTCCCACATCAACCCAGGCAACAGCTGCACAGTCTCGCTGGTCACTATGGCAAGGACGCTTTTCAATCCTCTGTCCCGGGAAAAGGGTCATGCCCGTGCCACTTGCAGCATTAGCATCCTAAAGCTTGCGTTCCAAGTCCTCTTTTGTAAGCCACCAAGGGTTTCTACAGCGGATACTTTTCTTAGACGCAATCTCCCTTATCTCCTCTGATGAGGATGTATCTACACCTAATTGCAAGCACTTCAGGCCATGGACGGGAAGAAATTCTGCCAACGGTTTTGTGATGTCCCAAGTCTTGCATGTACACATGAACGAGAAGTCCTCCAGATTGCGGAGATCCTTCAGTCCTCTAGGTAAATCCTGGCACCACTGCCAAGGTTGAATAGAAATCTTCTGGAGGCTTTGCGGGTAGCTACTCGGGAAATATTCTGCAAGGCAGTCTTCAAACTCCAGCTCCTGCAAAGCTGTCATCTGGCGCATGTCCTCGATGAGGTGCGTGTCTACCATATTGGGTCCACCGTAATAGAGGGAGCGAAGCCTTTGGAGCTGCTCTACGGGCAAATCAATCCGGAAATCTTCTAACTCCCTCACCTCGAGGACATCTAGAGCAGCTTTCTCTACCTTTATGTGCAATAACCAGCTATTATCAACCCGTAAAATCTCCAACTTGGGGCAGGACAAGATGAACGCTCCTTCTGCGATGCCGCTCAGCTCCAAGGATACCAGGTTTGGTAGTCTTAGTGCAACACTCTTCCATGCCATTTCATAGTGAGGACACCCACGGGGGCTGGAAGTTGACTTGTATGGTTGAACCTCCAGCCTTTGCAAAGCCGTCAGCATGGCAAGACTTTCGAGATCTTGCGCTCCGTTTACCCCCAGATCCACCTTCAGCTCTAAATCTGTCAAATGCTGCGTCAGGTTTGCTTGAAAGGAGTCGAGCTTAGAACTGGCACCAAAGGCGATCTTGAAGAAATTTTCACCTGCGAGTGACATTGCTTGAGCAGCCTCTCAGCTATCGGCATATATATAACACAGTACTGCTAATGGGCCCCCATCTGAAGCTTGGGATGTGTAAAAGGCGATACATACTCATGCACTAAGTCTTCCCAGCGGTTATCATAACATAGTATGTCTGTGTTGCACTTCTATCACGATCACATAATTCACCAGCCAAAGCGAACTTGCCTTCGTCAGGGCCAACATTGAGAAAGAGCTCAGCCGCAGGGGCGCATGTTGCCAGCAAGGAAGGCAGCAGAGGTGGCGCAGTCCTCCCGTCCGGGCCTTCTATGCATTTTAGTACCTCATCAGAGAAATGGCTTTTGATGTGCTTGTATCTCAGAATCCTCTTCTGAAGCCACCTGCAGGGCACGTGAGATGACATTGTAGCAGTATGTTTTGCAAGATCACAGCTGGGATCCTCTCACAACTTGCTGTTGGCAACAGCTCGTTGACACATTGGATCATCATGGAGGGCTTGCAAACAGAGCAGGCGACCTGAAATTTCCCGGAGTTGGTGCACGAAGTTTGAGCAGGTCGAGTGATCTGCAAAGCGCAGTAGCGCTGGGTCCCAACAAAACATCTTGAAACCTTTTGCTGGCGAGCTCCATGCTGCATAGCTCCGAGTGATTGAGATGGACACCGATATTAGGAAGGAGGTCTTCAGGTAGGGAATGTATGTTCGGTACTCTACTTGTTTTCTTAAGCCCCTCCATCCGCAGCAAGAACGCAGCCAAGTGGCTTGATGCTGGTAAGGTCTCTGAAAGCCTCCTGAGCGTGCAGACGCAGGATGTGTTGATACCAGACACAGCCAGAATGATCAGATGCTTGACCCAGAGCGCCGCCCACATCACCTAAGTACGTGTCGACAGAGAGTTGCGTTGGGTCTGCTTGCTTGGTGGGCAAGGAAGCTGCCCGGTCTGCCCAGCCTGGGGCCCACCGAACAGGTGAGCGAGGATGTTGCATTTTGCTTACAGCACAACCGTACCTTTCAGATTGCCAGCCTGGGAGGCCTATTGAGGTTGTTGGTGTAGGTGCAGGACAACTCCGCGGGTCTATGCACCTATCATGTCCACTGCTCCGTCTATGTGCAAACCATCACTAGCTACACGACACCTTGAGATAAGGCAATTCTCGCCTTGTGTGCCTAGATCTTGTGCTGCTGCTAAAACTATACAATTGACACGGGCTTTCAACCTGCTGTCACAAGGATCCAGTCCGCATCACAAACCATGTCCTTAGGCTACTAGCAGGTGGGCAAGCAAGCATTGCTCTCACTCGTGCCACGCTCATTGCTATTCACTTGGGACAATGTTCAGACATGTGCCACTTTCAGGTCAATAGCTGCTTGCAAACACCCAGTTAAACACTCAAGAACGCGGCAGTAAAAGCAACATCGTGTTACACCTGGTGCACCTCTACTTAGGATCTCGTGTTCAAGAACATTGTTCAGCCCCTTACAGCTGCTTGCTCAAATGAGATACAGATGAGCTAGCGAGGTCTCGCTGCATGCCACCTCGCGGCCTTTCGACTAGAATAGTCCAGGTAGAGTGTGCGAGGCCTAGTGGGTCGGACTCTCAACCTGGCATCACAAAGCCTCTTGCTGGTGGATGCCAAGCTCCGTTTGGCCCACTCATCAATCAGGGATCCGATCTCGACAAAAAGGTCATCAGGTAGGGACATTAGGTTCGGCATGTCACAACCCTCCTCCATTTCGCTCTTCCCCGCAAGGGTGGGGCTAATTGAATTCTCAGCCGTGTGACAAAGTCTTTGACAGTCTATTGAGCACATAGCTTAGTCGTGCCACGCTAGTTCCCACCACACCAGGTCAGGTTGACAGTGGAGTACGCAGCCACGGATAGGCGCGTAGATACAGTGACAGCACATATCGTGCAGTGCAGCATGAAGGCTAATGCCAGCTTGTCGGGCAGGGAAGCTGCCCTGTTTGCCTAGCGAAGGCTCAAGTGTAACATGTGGACAGCCATGGAAGGGATCAGCCTGGTGTGGCTGGAAGAGATGTAACCTGATCTGATCATGGAAGGGATAGGCAAGTCATTTCAGGGCTCTACAATGGAAGATCAATGGTGTGCAAGACTTCCCATCTTAGCTCACTGTAATTGCTAGGGGAAAGTTGCTTCATAACCTGCAGTCAAGTGGTATTGCAGCCCAAGGAGTCTGAGATATTAAGGCCTTTCTGCAATCGCATGAGTCTTCAAAGTCCCAACAGCATCCGGGTTTTGCGCGATCACTCCACAGAGAGCCCGCCGATTGTAAGTACATGCAAAGGACATGATGGGGTGTGGCAAGCTCTTCACCGGCTCCTATTACTTTAGTCTGCAGACTTCCTGTCCCACCACTGGGTGTCACACAGTATTTGGGCGCCTCCGATGTAGGACGGGCGTCTGTGCGCTTAGCCAGGTCATGTCCATTGCTCCGTCCACCTGCACAGGCATGCTTGAGCCCAATAGCTCAGAGAAAAGACAGTACATGCTGCTGGTTGACATTCACAAAGGCATTGGCACAACGACCAAGGCTTACTAGCTTGTTAACAGGGCCACCAAAGAGCCCTAAGGGTGCAGAGCAGTGGACCAATCGTAGCCAGATCAATTCACCTTATGCAATGTTGTCCTAAGTTGAACGCAGTAGTGGAAGGACCTCTGGAGTATCCTAGAGCGCAATTTGTCATTGCTAGCACAAGTGCAATCCTTGTTTAGGCTGTGCGTCTAGCAGGTGAAGCCTGCAGCGGAGATGCCGTTTCGCGTATGGGTACCATGTGCTCGAGTCAGGGCTCGGGAGAATTACAGAAGGCACACTAGCAATCGCAAGGGGTGGTGATGTACTCCCGGAGGGCCATGACCGTACACGATGCTCTCTGGGGATTGGCGTGATAGCCGAGGCCACAAGCACATGCAAGACGCCAGATCCTGGCGCCCTAATTCTATTTGTCAAACATTGGAACGTATCTCAGGCTAAAGAAGATTATGTAGCTCGCAACATGTGTACCTTTACACATGTGAAAGGCAATCCTGAGCTAACGGGCGCCTTGTATTAGAGGGCCCCTTAGTGCAAACCATGCTTGCAGACCTTGGTAGTGTGGCGTTGTGCCTATTGTAAGCAATGGACCTTATTGCATAACTGAATGCGTCAACATTACTCTGAAATCTAGGCGACTCACAGCTTGCATGTCTGAAACTGCAGGCTAACCTACATGATCTAGCCAATTGGCAAGCAAGCACTTGAAAAGACCAGCTATAGATTCAAGTCCAATAAACAAGCCTCCAGCAATTATGGTCCCCTCTCCGTGATGGGCATCTGCTGCGCCAGCCCGCATGTGGCTAGCCCCAGCGCTATGGCCATGCATGGACGCTCTCTCCATCCTTGTCCCGGTCTAGAACCCTCGGGAGCTATGTCATGCCCGTAACACTTGCGACTTCAACATTCGATTCATGAAGTTGGTCCCGTTGGTACAATGGATGTTCTTTCTAGATCCAATGTCCTTGATCTCCTTTGATAAGAATGCCTCTTTACCTAGCTCCATGTACTTCAAGCCATATATGGGAAGAAAGTGTCCCAACGGCTGTGTGATGTCCCAGAACTCGCACGAATCATCTGCACACCGGAATTGGAAGGCCTTGAGGTTGCAGAGATCATTCAGTCCTCCAGGCAGATCCCGGCACCAATCGAAGGGTTCAAGACGGATGTCCCGAAGGCTCTGTGGGATGCTCCGAAGGGAAGTCTAAGAGCTCTAGATGTTTCAAATTTCTCATATGACAGATGTTCTCAGCAAGATGCCTGCCCACTTCGTTGCGTCCTTTGATTATTAATGTGCAAAGACTCTCAAGCTGGTCCTCTGATAGGTCAACTTGGACATCTGTGCTACCATCTAGCCAAAGGTATGTTAGAGTAGCATCTGCCACCTTTATGTGCAGAGATATGCCATCCAACGACATTGCCTTTAGCTTTGGGCATGATAAGACAAACTCCCCCTCCTCAATGCAGCCTAACCTGAGAGAAGTCAGGCTTGGTAGCTTCAGTGCGACACTTTGCTCTCCGAGACTACTGCATGGGTATTCAGGATCCAAAGGAACAATGGATAGCCTCTGCAAAGCTACAAACATGCCAAGATCCTCCAGATCTTGCGCGTTGTGTTCCCCAAAATCCATCATTAGCTCCAGCACTGTCAAATGCTGGATCAGGTCTGCTCGAAAGGAGATAAGCTCGGGGCGGCAGCCATATGTAGCTGCACAAAGTTCAAAGAAGCTTTCACCTGCAAGTCACACTGCCTTGGCATGGTTTCCATGTGAGGCTGATTATGAGCTAGCACTTGACAATCATCTGGGTAGGCTGTCAACTAAAGCATGAAACATGTCAAATGATAAGATGATCAGCTCGCACACCAAGCATCCCCGCATACCGTAGAACACTCTCAACGCTGATCAAATTGTGTATGAAGTGGAGTCCGTGCAGCATGTCATGAACACATTCCAAGTCTCTGGGCGTAGGAAACTTGCTTTGAAAGGCGTCTATCTTGAGAGTGAGCTCAGCTGAGGGGGCACATATCGCCAACAGGGAAGGCAATACAGGCGGCACAGTCCCGCACTCATATGTCCACTTAACCTCGTCATGGGTGAACCAGCTTTCGATGTACTGATATCTCAGGATTCTCCTTTTCAGCCACCTGCATGACATCCTAATGAATCTTGTAGGGTGACTCTTCGTGCCGAAAGGCTTTCACGACAGTAATGGTGACGCAACGGAGCACCACGGACTCAGCCCACCTGAATTTCCCCGGAGTGGGTGGACAGAAGTTCCACAGGCTGAGCCAGAAATTGCCAGGCGCAGGTTTCGATAGGAAATCATGGAATCTTTTGCTGACGAGCTCCATTTTGCATAGGTCCAAATCATTGAGGCCGGCACATATCTTGAGAAGGAGGGTTTCAGGTAGGGAGTGTATGTTCGGCATTGGACTCACTTTCTGTATCCTCTTATCTGCAGCACAAGCGCCGTACTGCCAGGGTCTCGTACAGCCTGGTGAGCGCACAGATGCAGGACGTTTTACTACCAATCCCACCCAGACTGATCAGATGCTTGACCCAGAGAGCAGCTCAGAAGAATCAGCACGCATCAACGAAGTCAATTTCACCGATCCTGTCTGGCTGCATAAGCGCTGATGCATTTTCGTTGGGGGCTTGCTGGCCATGCTGGGCTTGGGAGCTGCCCAGCCTGCCCAGGCTGGGGCAGAACCAAGGGAACGAGGAAGTGGCTGGCTCGGTCAGCTTGCGATGCGCAGTAACAAGGTCCCATTTCTAGAGCTTATCCTGTTGCCAGCAGTGTTTCTTTACAAGAATGTGACTCCATTGGGTGCTATCTACTGACTTTGAAAGCGCACAAAGCAGTCGATGAGCCAGATCAGCATAGCTTATGCGTTATTCCCTTGACGGACACAAACAAATGCTGCAGTTGATTGGTATCCAGACCAAAGAAGAACGTTCAGAGCATAGATGTGCAAGTGTACAAAGTATGTGCTGCAAAGAGCAACGCAAGACATGGCTTGCTCAAGGTGGCTCCGGATTGAGTTTAGCGTGGTGTTGTAATCAGCTCACAGCGAAGCCATAGTCTCAAGTGCCAGAGGCCTACTGAGGCTCTTGTTGTGCTTGCAGAGCAATCCCGGGGGTCGATGCGCTCAGCGCTGTCATGGTAACCGCTACAACCTTGCGCAATGTATCACGGGCACCCTTGAGACAGACATGGACATGTCTCCTATGTGCATACATCTTATACTCCTGGCGGGACTATGCACTTGACTTGCGCTTCAAACCTGCTGATACAAACATGGTGTCTAGTAACATAAAATGATACTTTCCTGGTGCCAACGTCCGACGAGGAGTCCTTGCTATCTACAATACCGGTCTCTCCGCCAAATTGCTTTGAAATGAGCCTTCAGAGGAAGATTTATCCCTCGAGTAAACATTTGCAAATACCTGACCACACACTCATGACCGCATCACTCACATACTATAATATGTAGTATGACACACTGGTGCTCCTACACTTAGAGTCTCAAGTCCGAGTCCTTTGGATTCAACCAAGTTGGTTGCTTAAATTACATACAGGTGGGCGGGCAGGACCGTGATGCATATACAAAGCCGCAGCCCGATGTTCTATATTGGTGGAGCGCTAAAGGATATTGGCAATAAACCCAATTTGCCGGAAATCCTCAGGCAAAAAGCTTTGAGAGCCTAGGACCAAACGCTCAAGATTAAGAACGGGAAGAAGGTCAGCTAATGGCCTTGTAATTTCCCATGTCTTGCACTCACTGTCAAACCGGAAAGTCTTTAGGCTGGGAAGATCATGCAACCCCGTAGGTAGATCTTGTTTCCAATCATAGGACCTAAAAGCAACGGTTTGCGACCTTTGCGGAAAGCTACTTGGGATGCATTCGGTAGAAATGTCCAAGTACTCCAGGTGTTGCAGACTTCTCATATGGCAAACATCCTCAAGGAGTTCATTTGGCCATACCTCCCAGCATCCTCTGACGCTCAAATCTTGAAGCTCTTGGAGCTGGTCCGCAGGTGCATTGAAAGAGAGGTCGTCGGAGTTGGTCAGTGACAACCATACCAACGCAGAACTCTCTATTGTTATATCCAATGATTTAGTCTCCTCAACGTGTATATCAGCCAGCTTGGGGCATGACAAGATGAGCTCCCCATCTTGAAGGTAACTCAACTCCAGCTCTACCAGGTTTGGCAGCCTGAGCGCAACCCTCTGCTCTGACAAGTCATGGCAAGGGTGTCTGCAAGTGGCTAGCTTATAATGTGAAGTGATCTTTAGTGTGCGAAGGGCTGTGAAAATCGAAAGAGTCTCAAGGTCTTGCTCCTTGTTCGGCCCGATGTCAACTATGAGCCTTAGCTTAGTCAAATGGTGAATCAGGTTTGCCTCATAAGTTGCCCAGTAGGAACCTGACCCACGGTCGGCATCAGGGCCGTTCCTAGCTATGGCCGATGTTGTTAAGAAGAAGGAGTATTCACCTGCGAAACACATCGCCTCAGTCGAAACGTATGCACATTGCTCATGTCAAGCTTGAGACATGTGAAAGGATGAAATTCAAATGCAATGTGTGCTAGGCACAAGCCTTGAAGGTCTACGCGCTGCACTGTTGTGGCATATCCATCTACAAGTCACTGGATATAGCTTGC
Source organism: Coccomyxa viridis (assembly GCA_963930925.1). Classification (NCBI taxonomy): domain Eukaryota; kingdom Viridiplantae; phylum Chlorophyta; class Trebouxiophyceae; family Coccomyxaceae; genus Coccomyxa; species Coccomyxa viridis. The sequence continues at coordinate 573,940 of CAWVOJ010000010.1, forward strand.
TTGCCTTCAAAGGATTCCATGGTCAGAGAGAGCTCGACTCCAGGGGCGCAAGATGCCAGCAAGAAAGGCAGCAAAGGTGGATAGATGTATGTCGCAGCCTCCTGGCTGCTTTGATATGTCTCGTGCAGCATGGCATCACAGTAGTCACAATGAATCTGATCATATCTAAGCAGCCTCTTTTGGTACCACCTGCATGATAAGAAAGTCCGTTGCATGGCGATGAAGTGGGCCTGGGAGGCATTTGAGATGTTTTGGCGTCGCACGTTCATGCAATGGGGCCATCACAGAAGGGCATACAAATTAGGGGGCGACCTGGAGCTTGTCTCGTCGGTGTAGTCTAGAGAGAGCGTGCGAGGTTCAGTGGGGGAGAGTTTCAACATAGCAGCGTAGAACCTTTTGCTGGCACGCCCTATTCGGCATTCGTCCCTGTCATTGAGATAGGCGCCGATCTCAAGGATGAGGTCGTCAGGTAGGGACATCAAGTTCGGTACTTCGCTAATCTCATGCATGTCGCCCATACTGCGGTTGCAAGGCTCTCAGAGCTGTGACAGGGTCTGTGACAGCCTGATGCTGCAATAGCTCAGCTCGTGTCACAATCCTTCCGACCACACCAGGGCTACTTGATAGTGAGGCTCCACCTTCACAAGACAGAGCGCCGGTGAAAATGCAGCATGCCGTACACCTGCTGAAGCACTATGCGTCTATGGCTTGCCGTGTTGTCGGGCAATGCAGCTGCCCAGGTTGCCCAGCAAGGGCATCGTTTCGCTCATCAGGACGGGCTCATAAGGGGCTGCGACCGGTGCTGACAGGTAATATTGCAGCACAGCGAGGGTCCACTTCTTATTCCATCTATCTTGACTTCATCAATGTGCCTACGCTGCATGTCACACTGTGCATAATACTATTATAACACGCAAGGCCTTGCACCTAGGACACTCACAATCCTGGCATGGGAGCTGTATCATCTCTATGCTGACTGATCCTTAGCCTCTAGCTAGCTGGGTCAGATATGATCCGAAGAATATTTAGTGTTGGTACAACGCAGCTTCTGCTTAGACCCAATGTCCTTGATCTCCTTTGGCGAGAATGTATCTCTACCTAACTTTAAGCACTTCAAGCCACAAATGGGAAGGAACTCTTCCAAAGGCCCTGTGATATCCCAGCACCTGCGGAATTTGTGTGCACATCGAAACTGAAATGCCTCCAGGTTGCAAAGCTCCTCCAGTCCACTGGGCAGGTCTTGGCACCAATCACGGGGTTCAAGACAGATCGTCCTAAGGCTCTGCGGGAAGCTCTTTGGAATGTATTGTGAAGGGAAGTCCAAGAGCTGCAACTTCTCAAAGGCTTGTCATATGACATATGTTTTCAAATAGGCGCTGGTTGCAGCCTCGCACATGTAAGAAGTGAAGGCTCTTGAGCTGGTCTGCAAGCAAGTCAAAAAGGACGTCTTTGCTGCTAGCCAGCCAGAGGCGTCTTAGATTAGCTTTCTCCACCTTTATGTGCAAAGAAACGCCATCAAGAACCGTTATTGAAGTCAGCTTGGGGCACGACAAGGCGAACTCCCCTTGTACAATGTATTCCAAGTCAAATGAGCGCAAATTTGCCTCTCAGTGTAACACTTTGCCCTCTCAGGTAACCGTCTCTAGAAGACCCCAGCTCAAAGTCTGGAGCTATCCGCAGCTCCTGCAAAGCCGTGAACATGCCGAGAAGCCCCAGATCTTGCGCATCGTGTACCCCAAGATCCAGCCTTAGGTCCAGATCTGTCAAATGCTGGATCATGTCTGCCCAGAAGGATTCAACGGTTCGACAGTTTTCAAAGAACCTTCCCCTTGCAGGACACATTGACTCTTCAAAGTGGCATGTAAGGGCTGACCGCTGAGCTCATACTATGCAGTACATGATGCTGGTCTGCTTGGAGAGCCCTCATCTCAAGCAAGGAAGGTATCAGTGTTGGTACACAATGCATGATTATTGTAAGCGGGGTCAGCTTGGCACCGCACGCACTTCTGTCATCAGCAAGTTTTAGGTCACCGGCAATGGCAGACTTGCCTTCAGTGAGGTAAACCGTGAGGGCGAGCTCGGTCGAGGGGGCACATGTTGCCAACAGGGAAGGCAGTAGAGGCCCCTCGTCGTATGTCCAATCCAGCACATCATCGGAGAAATGGCTGTTTATGTGCTGGTATCTCCAAATTCTCCTCTTGGTCCACCCGCAGAGCATGCAAAGGATTTTAGTCGCACTACTTCAGGCCGGAAGGCAGCTCAAGGGCGCATTGGGGCATCATGAAAAGCTTGCAGCTGAGCAGGGCAACCTGAATTGTCCCGGAGTGTCTGGACGAAACTCGAACAGGTCGAGCGAAAAGCTCCCAGCTGCAGTAGCGCTGGGTCTCAGCATAATATCATGGAACCTTTTGCTGGCGAGCTCCATATTGCACAGGTCCAAGTCATCCAGACATGCAGCGATCTTGAGAAAAAGCTTTTCAGGTAGGGAATGTATGTTTGGCACTCTCCTTTTCTCCTTCATTTCGTTTTATGTGCAGCGGAAACGCGCCCAAATGGCTTGTAGAATGGAAAGTTTCCTTAACAGCCTGTTGAGCGTGCGGATACAGATGTGATACGATGCTGTTAATCCTGGCCAGACTAAGCAAATTTTCGGACTACAAAGTCACCTAAGCACCGATCTCGTCTTGCACCATGCGTGAATGCATTGCGTTGAGTGTATGGGCAACAAAGCTGCCCAGTCTGCCCAGCCAAGCCCAAGGGACATAAGCGCAGCTGGCTTGGGTAAGACGAGGTTGAAGAAAGTTGAAAGTCCTGTCATTGCCAACAGTGTCACCCTACCAGAACAGCATGTAAGCATGCAATTCCTCCGGATACTATTTGTTCAAGAGTGCAAAGCAATTGACGAGGCAGATCAATGTCGCTTATGCAGTGTCTTGAGCTATTGGTAGACCCCAAAAGGGGTCAATAGCTGAAATAGCTGGCACAGGATCATTAAGCAGACTGCTCTTGCAGGCTATGCCTGTTGCAGGTCTAGGTGAAGCCCCCACAGCAGAGATGCAGTCCCTGCATGGCAATCGTATGTTCAACTCAGGGCTGGGCAGGATCACAGAGGCACGCCGGCATACACAGGGTTGGTGATCTACTCCATGACAGATGTGCCCCTGGGTTTGGCGTGACAGCTAAGGCTATCAGCGATGTAGGCAAGCAGACCCTAGCGCAATCAATTCCTTCAATTATTAGGCGTGGAGAGTAGCCGAGATTGAGGGAGGACTCGTAGCTCACAATAGCCTGCATATATCACCTCAAACAATGAGAAGCACTTCTGAGTCACTGCCTCGAGCTAGTGCATGACTTGAACTCTGCCCACCAGAGAATCAAAGATGCTGAAGGCCACGCTGGCTGGCTGGAGCGGGTCCTTACTGTTCGACATCATGCCAATAATGAACAACTTAATTCACCATACAGATGGAAGTAAAACTATACAGTTGAGCTACATCTGATTCAGAAGTACGCTCTGCACATTATGCCTTACTGCCTCTGGCTATAGTTAGCGAGGGGGAGGCGGATACATGTACTCATGCCAGCTCTGAATCAATCAAGATATCTCTCCTGGACAAACTCTTCCCATTGTGATTTCCTGCCTCAGCTGTATAGGCTAGCTTGCAACCAGGATCGCGCAAGGACACTCACAATCCTGGCATGGGAGCTGTATCATCTCTATGCTGACTGATCCTTAGCCTCTAGCTAGCTGGGTCAGATATGATCCGAAGAATATTTAGTGTTGGTACAACGCAGCTTCTGCTTAGACCCAATGTCCTTGATCTCCTTTGGCGAGAATGTATCTCTACCTAACTTTAAGCACTTCAAGCCACAAATGGGAAGGAACTCTTCCAAAGGCCCTGTGATATCCCAGCACCTGCGGAATTTGTGTGCACATCGAAACTGAAATGCCTCCAGGTTGCAAAGCTCCTCCAGTCCACTGGGCAGGTCTTGGCACCAATCACGGGGTTCAAGACAGATCGTCCTAAGGCTCTGCGGGAAGCTCTTTGGAATGTATTGTGAAGGGAAGTCCAAGAGCTGCAACTTCTCAAAGGCTTGTCATATGACATATGTTTTCAAATAGGCGCTGGTTGCAGCCTCGCACATGTAAGAAGTGAAGGCTCTTGAGCTGGTCTGCAAGCAAGTCAAAAAGGACGTCTTTGCTGCTAGCCAGCCAGAGGCGTCTTAGATTAGCTTTCTCCACCTTTATGTGCAAAGAAACGCCATCAAGAACCGTTATTGAAGTCAGCTTGGGGCACGACAAGGCGAACTCCCCTTGCTTAATGTTGTCTATCTGAAGGTGGCCCAGACTTGGTAGCTTCAGTCCAACACTTCGCCCTTGAAGACTACCATCTCCATCAGATCCCAGCTCAAAATCTGGAGCTAGCCGCAGCTCCCGCAAAGCAGTGAACATGCCAAGATTCTCCAGGTCTTGCGCATCGTGCACCCCATAATCCAGCCTTAGGTCTAGATCCGTCAAGTATCGGATCATGTTTACCCAAAAGGAAAGAGGCGTAGGGCCAACTCTAGAGACAGTACGGCAATGTTCAAAGAACCTTTCTCCTGCAGTTCACACTGCCTCAGCATATTTGCTGTATAGCTCATGTGCAAGGCTTAGTGCGGAGCTATACATGATGCTGGTGTGGGTGGGAAATCCTCATCCACTCATCCAGGCATGAGTGGTAGTCAGTGATGTATGATCATTGTATGCGGGGTCATCTCTGCCTTGCGCCTCTGTCAGCATCAATTTTCAAGTCACCCGCTATGGCAAACTTGCCTTCGTTAAGGTAGACCCTGAGGGTGAGCTCAGTCGAGGGGTTACATGTCGCTAATACGAAAGGCAATAGAGGCCCCTCGTCATATGTCCAATTCAGAAGGTCATCATCGAAATGGCTGTTTATGTGCTGATATCTCCAAATTCTCCTTGTACACCACCTGCAAAGCATGTGGTGATTTGTTAGCAACTCTGTGGGCTGAAAGGTAGGCTGTCACGACAGCAACGCACTGTACCATCAAGGAGAGCTTGTAAGCTACTAGCTAAGCCTGAGCAGGCGACCTGAATTGTCCGGTAGTCTCTCGATCGAACTGGAACAGGTCGAGCGAATGTTTCCCAGGCACAGTAGCGCTGGGTTTTGAAAGAACATCATGAAGCCTTCTGCTGGTGAGCTCCGTCTTGCATAGGTCCGCGTCATCGAGAAGGGCACCGATCTCATAAAGAAGCTCGTCAGGTAGGCAATGGATCTTCGACTTTTGCCTTCTCTCTTTCATCATCCTATCTGTATCGAGAACCCAACCAAACGGCTCAGCATGAGTGTGATGCAAGTTGTATCACTACCAACCCCACCCAGATGAATCTGTTGCTGGACCCAGAGAGCAGCCCAAACAAACTTAGCACGCATCAACGAAGTCTTTTACCGATTCTGCCTACTGATGCGTTGCGTTGGGGCGTGCTGGCTTGCTGGGCAAGGAAGCTGCCCAATGTGCCCAGCCTGGAGCAGGACAAAGTAAGGGACGCACAAGCAGTCGTGCAAGCGCAGCTGGCTTGGTAAGCTTGCGATGAATGATGACGTGGTTATAGGATTTGCAAGTGCCACCAGAGTCTCCCTGCAAGGTTCTTAGATATAGAATAATTGCACAGACTTACAAAGTCTTGACAGCATCTGGGTGCTGCCTAATCACTCCGCACAATTGTACTCATACCAGATTACATTCAGATTGTGTGTACTCTCTTCAGAAGCAACCGCAGCTCAGACCCTCAACGTCAGAGCCTACAGATTGTAAGCACATGCACAGGACATGATGGGGTGTGGCAAGCTCTGGGCCAATTCCTCACTTCAGCAGACCTCCTGTTCCACCACTGGGTGTCCCACAGTATCTGGGCCACCTCAGATGGCCAAAGGCCTGTTTAGATCAAATGGGTAGTTGCAGGACAGAACCGGGGTCTGTGCGCTCAGCCCGGCCATGTCCATCGCTCCGTCAACCTGCACATCCACCACAGGCATGCTTGAGTGCCAGGCAGGGAACCTCATCATACCCTTTGCCTTTCAGGCATACCATCCATGGAGCTGAGCACTGACTGGACCTTCACAAGGGACACTCTACTTGGAGGGCCTTGACTGACTACAGGCCACGCTTCAACAATGACTGCATAGTGCCTGGCTCCAACCATTGGAGACGGCTCACCAAGGGGGGTCAGCTATCAGCATGGCACTGGCCAGATGGCAGGCTGGGTGATACGAAGTTTGCAAGCTGTCCGTTGACAACCCCAGAGGCAATGGTCAAAAGACAAAGGCTCACCAGCTTGTTGACGAGGCCGCCAAAGAGCCCTCCAACCTGGGCTGGCAGCTTGGGCGGCAGCTTCCCCTGCTGGGCAGACAGCTGCTCCAAGGCCTCTGACATGGAGTACATGAGCTGCCCATACGAGATGTTTGTACCACGCCTTTCAATGGCCTGCATCCAGCCTATTGACCATGAGCATGAGACCCACTTGCTGCTTTGTCCTTGGAGGGAGGCGCGACAGATATAATCCACAGGGGACTGGTACTGCTTCACCTTGCAAGGCAAGTGATGCGCGTCGTAGCCACTCACAGGACATGTGAAAGACTCATTTAATGTGGTTCCAATGTTCACTCAGCAGCGAAGTAGCACAGGAAGATGAAGTGGCGAGGCGCCTGAACAGGAGGTCCAGTGTGCACCTGGATGAAGGCAAAGGTGGCAGCGCCTGTGTTGGCTCCACCAGACATAGCGGCGGTGTCTGCGGCTGTCTGCTTGTCTCGCGCAGCTCCTATTTGCAGCGCCTCCCCTCCCGCTGTGCCCTGCCATGACACAACAGACCTTAGAGCGCCAGAGCCACAGAACACAGCAGAAGGAGCCATTGTCTGCAAGGGACAGGTTGCAGCCTAATCTGATGGTCTGCACTGATGACGACTGCCTCTGGCACTGCTGGGTACATAGCAGAGAGCTGTAGGTGGTCATGACATGCATCACTCTGTCACCCTCACTGCACTCCAGACACACTGTGTTTTGCTTCTCCTTTCATATGGAGGCCCTATCCAGCACTCTTCACAAGCAATTGCCGCCATCAGAACTCTGAGGAAAGTAGCCTAAATGGCCGCTATCTGGTATGCTGGATCTGTGTATGCCTCCCACAGCCACCCCAGCCTGGCGTGCATTCTGCTCATGAGCATGCAAGAGCATCCTGGCTCGGTGGTATCATTCCCAAGCATTTGGGACAAACAGAGTATACATGCAGCCCTCACCTTGTACATGCGAGGCTGGCGGGCATACTCCATCTTCCAGTGCAGCCCGCTGCTCTTTACTTTGCAGCGGTACTCCAGATCGAGGGCCGTCCCTGAGTGGCACGCATCTATGATAGCATGCAGCCTCACCCCTGGAGCCAGCGGATTTACCAGGAGCCTGTTCAGCTCATCGTCCACAATCATGCCTCCCTGCAGGTATTCTTATTTAGCTTGGCAAAAGCTTTATCTGCTGTCCATCAGTAATCAGCAGAGATTGACACATGCACTAGTTGCAAGGAGCACACCATTGCCTGTTGAGCATGAGTGTTTCTCATAAAGGATGTAGTTTGCCCGCGTTCACAGGGCTGCATATGCAGCACAGAGCCTCATGAATTGCCAGGGCAAGGGCAGTCTGCAAGCAGGTATGCAAGGGCAGTGCAGAGATACAGGCCAGCAGTGAGATGCACACATGCTTGAAGTCGCACGGGCACAGGGTCTCGTTCAGGCCGTCCACCTCATCGCCTGAGTCATCGCGCACCTGAGAGCCATGCCCTGCACTCACCCCAGCAGCCTCTAGCACCACACAACCACCAGCGCGCACACATAGTACAGTGCAGACTTGCATTCCAGCATGAAATTTCCTGCAGACCTCAAGATCAGAACCAGGCAAGCCCGAAGGTACAGCACGGCATTGCTGGCGCAGAAGTAGCACTGCAGCCTCGGGGAGATTGGCAGCGGCTATTGTCAAAAGATGACAACCTATCCAGCAGGTGGTCTCACCTGAGAAGTGAAAGACCAAGGAGTCGCCCGGCTGGCATGCATGCGTCAGCATCTGCATCTGGTACAGCTGCACAGCCAAGAGACACGCTCAAACAAGGGACACCCAAGACATGCATGCTGGACAATCATTTTACGCAAAGCAGCCACAGAGACTCTTGTTCAGGCTCACTCACTTCGGTTGGGACTACACAGAGCACAGTGCCTTGGGCGCACCATGTTGGCGCGTGTGGGCCAGGCCTGAGGGTTGTTCTGGTCGTCTGTCAGCATCACAATGTCTGCTTCTCGGAAGCCCAGCCTGGTTGTGAGCAGGTATTTCATGCAGTGGGCATCATTGATGCAGCCCTTCAGCTCGTTGGGGCTCCCCCTGCACCCAGCCACCCTTGCATGTCAGCCTCTCCAGCAGAAGCTCATGGACCTGATGAAAACAGCAGAGAAGAGCTGGGTGTTTGGGGTAGTGTGATAAGTTAAGTACGCAAGCGTCGTGCGCTTATATTTTGGGTGAACCCTCACGCAGGCCGTCTGCCTGATTAAACGTTGCTCATAAGCAATCGTTGATCAGTCTGTCGATACATGTGAAGCTAGGCAGGTCCTCCAGCTGATGGAGAGGGCGACCTGTAGTTGCAGGCGCAGATGAGCGCCTTCTTGCGGCCGGTGGGCGCAAAGTTCTGCGGGATGTTCGGCTTCTGCCCGGTATTGGGCATGGGCGGGGGCATGTAGGGATTTGGTGCTCCAGGTCCTGTGTTGGCAATCACTGCGTAAGGCATTGTGGCACTGCTGTCACCCTCTCAGCTGCTTTGCTGCTTCAGAGCTTCACAGGCCGTCTCCTGAAGGCAGGTGACCCATCTGTGACACAGAGGTACTGGTGATGCTTTCACTGCATCGGTGATCCTTCCACTGTCCTTCAAGAGATTTAAGGCTGTTGCCAGACCTCATGGTGAGGTGCTTGCTCTTCAATGTTGGCGCAGAATAAGTTGCTACCAAGTAGATCTTGCCGCTATGAAAGATGGCGAACAGCATCACAAGCTCAAGAGGTGCTGAGCATGAGGGGTACAGTGAGGTACACTCATGCTCACCTGCAAACCCGCAGTTCTGATTGGGCGCCACAGCTCCACCAGATGCACCTGGTCCTGCCGGAAACTGCCCCTGCACAGAGCTTCGCCCAGTCAGAATGTCACGCTCGGAGCAGGACAGCAGACATAGCAGCCTATGAGCATCTCAGCTGATGCAAGGCATGTCCCCATCCTCCTGCAAGGCGTAAGCATGCAGCACTCCTGTGCAAGTGAGAGACCACAATGCGCGGGTTGGTTGGGCAATGCGGACCAGAAAAGTGCCGAGCCAGACCTGTGCGGGGGAAGGCTGCTGCTGCCAAGGAGCACTCGGCATGGGAGGCGCTGATGGGGCTGCGGGGACTCCATTCGACTGTCCCTGAGGGTACTGAGGCGGGTGATGCCCCTGTGGCTGCGGGTATTGAGGTTGGGGATACTGCTGAGGCGGGTATTGGGGTTGTCCACCCCAGGGCCCTCCCCAAGACATGTTGCGGTAGTATGCTTTCAGAGTCGCCTCCGATATCTTTTTGCTGCTGTGCTAGCTGAGAGGAGGCTCTTCGCTGATCAAGCCTCTACACCCTCGCAGGTCCAGATTCTGCAAACAGGCGCGATCTGTGTCTCTTATACAAGACCTTCACATCTCGCAGGCGAGTGATACGGGAACAGAAGCAGAGGGTGTAGTAATGACTGAGACGAGTACAAAAACGGAAAGCCTTATACTGAGGTGAAAGCTTCGACACACCTGAAGCCTTTCTCGTACTACAAGAGAATACGCGTGCTTCTTACAGGCACTCAGCTTGAGCAGAGGGGTGCTCCTGAGGCAGCTGCAGTATTGAGCTCCAGTAGCTTCCTCTAGCTTCCAAACCCTTTCCCAGCTGAGCTTCGCTAATCTTTCCGACAATTGTCAAACGCAGATGTGCCTGCCGCTTGCCGTGGAATGTATGGCCAACAGCAGGGAAACTGAACCAGTCGCGAAGCAGTACGACTTGTCACAACCACCTAATCCTGCAGCCGATCATAGCCATACAGACCTGACGCGTAGCTGGCAGTCTTCAGCACGTAGGATGAACGTAGGAACGCAGCTGCAGCAGCTCAATCATGAGGTTGCAGGTCTCGCACCTCACATGGACCATGCCTTTAAGGTCTATGCAGCCTCGAATGACCCTGCCCACTTAGAGTATTACAAGGCCTTAGTGAAGATGGGGAAGGACTCAAGCTCCTTCCCCATCTTCACTGACAAAGCTGGAGGTCGAGCTATGCAGAATGGGTGAGAGCAGATGTTGCTTTGCCCTGTGTACTTGTATGAGGTGCTTTTGGCGCATTTACAGCGAGCGCCAGCCTGTAGGCCCCAGCTTCTCTTTTCCTCCCCTTGCCCCTATCTCCACATGCCTTTTCTTACTGATACGTAGCGTCATGTTGCAATGGACTGTGTGTTGTGCCCTCTGCTGCAGCCCGTTTGACAGGCGCATCCGCAGCCTGCAATGGCAGTTCAGCCCAAAGCGTATGTTCGGATCTTGAAAGAATGCAGCTGGTCTGACGTTGAAGCCCTGGACATGTGGACTGGCTCATAAAGGTACGCCTACAAAACCCCTGTGCATGGCCACATGCACTCGCATGTAGATCCCGGGTGCCCTTGCGGTATCGCATACCGCACTTGGCTTGGCAGTGCCTGATGTTGAAAAGAATGCATGCTGCTGTAAATGTGCCCCGGTGACTGCAGGGAGCGCTGCTATGCCCAGCTAGCTGGGGAGATGTACGTAGCGTGTAGTAGAGGTTCCATAGCGGACCGCAGTGGGATGTAGGGACGGCTGAAATATGTTTCCGTTGCCAGAATAGGCAGGCCAGGGGCAGCCGCTTTGTGTGAGACATTGCCAGCCCAAGCATCCCATCATGCCCTCTTTGGGTCGCATCATTGCATAAGGCTGATCTCACTGGTCGCAGAGGCCTCGTGCTGAGGTGGCTAGCTATCTGTTCCCAGACATGAACACGTCATCTGAGATGGGTGCACATGAGCTGCTGTGAAGCACTGTCATGCTGGTCTTTGCAACCCTCTACTGTACTAATGAGGGCTATGTGAGCTAGGGCTGCTGCGTGAAATAATGTCAATCAGAAGGCTGAATGAATGTAGTGGTTGGGGATGCACAATATGATTCTGATATTGAAGTGCACCTGTGCTTCAAAGTCTTGGGGGCATTGCCATGTTGCTAAGGATATCATTATAGCTTTCAGCTGTGCTTCTTTGCAAAGCAGCAAAATATCACATGTTTAGGGAACATGCTCCCGGTAGCGTCTGGCAACACTGCAGATTGGACGTGCAATGCGTGTATCCCAACTCTAGACACGACAGCACTTGCAGCTGCTAACATCTATACATCTGCTGTCTACAAGGAACTCGCAGTGCGCTTCAGCAGTCATATGGCCGCGCTGAAGCATCCACAAGCTGTTGCAAGCAGTGTGTATTAGCAGTGGCAGATGCCATCAGTGGTGGAGACAAAGCAGCTCGTTGTTGTATCACCATCTTTCACACATATCAGCTGCCATAAGGCTGTCCAAAACGGTGTTGGCAAGCAGGCAGGACACAATGCCAGAATGACGGCATGACTTTCAGAGTGCCAGGCCAAGGCTGACAGTCCCGGCGCGGGGCTCATCTTATCAAACACATGCTGCCCCACAGCTCCCAAGTCTCCTGCGTATCATGCCAGGTGTGAACTGACCATGTAGGGCTCATGCCTCTGTGTCACCAGCGCCCATGCTTAACAAGCTGATGACATCCTTTCATCAGCGCTGGCAAAGGTGTCGAAAAGCTCTTTCGAGAGAGGTAGAAGCAGATGTAGCGGACACACTTGAGTGCACTTCTGGGTGTTAGTGTCCTCCCCGCTCCCTATATCGCCTAACGAGCTTTAGGGCATTGGGGCGATTGCCCTCTCCAATTTGCATCCAGACCTCTTGGCATAGGTCGTCAGGCAGTTGATCCAAGCACGAGAATCTGCTCGCCCTGCAATCACGGAGCGCCGTTAGGCGCTTGACCGGCACACGCCAACCACAGGATCATGGGTTCAGCCGGGCAGGCGTGGATGCGCGGTCCGGAGTCACCTGTGGGGGCACGCATTGCTGCAGACCGGGCAGCTTGCAGGGATGCCTTCCGCCTGCTTGCTGACTAGCCCAGTGCCTGGCGCCGCACTATTGTCCTGATGCCCTTGTACCTCCCTCTCCTTTGCTCGGCGCGCGTTTCTCCGCTCCCGGTACCTTGAATGCAGCATCATCATCTTGCTCAGGTCTCTGTAAATTTGCTTTTATTGACAAGCCTTCAGGCTGTTGAGGAAGGCACAAGAGCTCCTGGAACCTGCACGAATCACGCTGGACCCGGATGCGTTGCGACACACCATGCCACATGTATCACATCTGACCTCTGCACCCTGCTCACAGAGCATGCTTCCACCGTGTAAGCAGAAATGTGTGCTGTGTGCACATGATGTGCTGAATCACACATGCGGGAAAATGCTGCTCACCGCTCTTTTGATGCAATCCCACGCTTGTGCGACTTACGAACAAGCTGCTGCTGCCCAGTGTTGCGCATCGGGCGCGGCATGCAGGGGTTTGGCACTTCAGGCCCTGTACAGGCAACCACCTCGTCAGGCAATGAGGCACAGCCGTCATACTCTTGGCAGCTTCACAGGCTCTCTCCATGACTGGACGTGCACCACAACACATGCTAAGGAACCCCAGCAGCAGCTGGTACATCTGTGATATCAGAATGTCTGGCTGATGGCGATACTGCTTTATGAGATGCTTCCTAGGCCTTTTGTCGGACCCTATTGGTAGTCTACAAGCACTTCAGCTAGGCAAAAATGAGGTCAGTGCCAAGTAAGGCTCGCTGCTATGAACAGTGCCAAACATCATCAGCTGAAGAGATACATAACTAAAATGGGTAGAGCGGCCAACAGTGGTGCACATGAATGCATGATCTGGCTCACCTGCGAAGCCAAGCTTCTGAATGGGTATCACAGCTACGCCAAACGCACCTGGCCCCAATGCAAACTGCCCCTGAAAAACACAGCTTCACCCTGTCAAGGCATCAGTGCTCTGGGCCAAGCACACTTGCCTGGTGGCACCTTAGCTTATGCATGGCGACACTTCATCCTTCTGCAAGGCATGAGCATGCTATGCAGATCAGAAACCACAAAATATTAAGCAACAGTGGGCTGCAAGTGAAGGACCGTAGTCTGGACGCCGATGTACCTTGGCCGAAGGGACATTGACCGCAGCCCAATGGCCAAGTTCATCAACGAACGAGCTTATCAAGGTTAGGTCAGACCTGTGCTGAGTAACGCTCCTGCCGCCGAGGGGCACTCGGCATAAATGAGACTGTTGGGGCTGCAGGGCTGTTGGGCTGTTCCTGAGGGTACTGAGGCGGGTACTGCCCCGGTTGCTGGGGATATCGCCGCTGAGGGTACCGTTGCTGTGAATGCTGCATGAAGAAGTTGCTGGTGTCTACTGGCACGTCCAGCCTCTGCAGAAAGGTGCCTCTCTGTCAGGGATGTATATTCTATATATGTTGAAAGTCATCAATCCTATGAAAGGAGGCAGACGGGGCCGTGATGACCGATATGAAGTAAGAGCATCACATTTCTCATACCTACGTGAAAGCCTTGGCATACCAGATTGCTGTCTCGTTGACAAAAGAGGGCGTGAGTATCATCCACAGGCGCCCAGGCTGAGTGGATAGGCGCTCCTGAGGCAGCTGCAATATTGCCAAGGTTGAGCTCCAGTAGCTTCCCCTAGCTTCCGAACCCATCTGAGGCTGACTTGTCGAAGGTGTTCCCTGCTAGTGGCGGAAAGCCAAATTTTGCACAGAGAAGCTTGCCAGAGGATGTTGTAGCATGGAAGTGCTGATTAAGCCTGGAAGGTTCCCTTTATAGTGCCAACGATGGGCATCAGGCATGGTTGGACGAATTGTAGTAGGGGCTGATCTGACCTCACGAGCGCATATAATCCACACCGATGGGGACTCCTGAGGCTGGGAAGCTGTTTCTCCAGGCCTTGACAGGCTCCGGCTTGGGCAGCCCGGATCTCATTGAGGATAGCATGTTTGACACAGTGGCTCTTCAGACAATCACAGATATCAGAGCATACGAGGGGCGGCTTACCTGCATCATTCCTGTGGAACCACGAGTGCAGAATCGCTACGGAACACTTCATGGAGGCTGCATAGGTCAGCATACCTCCATCATCACCCTCATCGATTGGCGTGGCAAAGCAACTAAGGCCTGCATCAGGTCTCTACGCTGGCAGGAGGCCTCCTGCAAAACCCGAGCCTCCACACCTGTCAGGAGAGCACCAGGGAACATTGCTTGCCAATGCTGTACTGGTGCACGCAGCAACACTTGTGGATGTGGTGGGATCTGCAGCGCTTGTCACGGTGTCAGAGAGGAGCGGTGTATCCCTGAACATCAGCGTGGACTACTTGCGGCCTGGCCAAGCCGGAGAGGAGGTCTTGGTGGATGCAAAGGTAGCTCTCCTCTCTGCATGTGTGCTACAATGAGCCAGACGGCAGCATTGACATCGTACTGACAGCACACAGATTCCACAACACTGGAGCAATGCCAAGCTACGAGTACGTAGACAGGCATTCTCCAGTGTGATCATTGTATGGAGTGCACTTGCAACATTCAGAACTGGTCCCACGTGAGGTCCCAAGACATGGGCCCCATGTTGCTCTGATGCGATCATCGCATGACAGGCCTAATTGAGTGGCCCATTCCGGTCAGCTATGTGAGGCTACGTGACGGTCGCATACATGTGCAGGTTGTCAAGGTGGGAGGCTTGATAGCGACCATCAATGTGGACCTGAAGAGCGTCAAGACAGGACAACTGGTGGCGCAAGGGAAGCATATCAAGTTTCTGTCCACAAAAGACAAGGGCATCCCCAAAGCAGCCTCAGCAGATGTCATGAGATCGAAGCTCTGATATGGGCACCAGCACAGCTTGCAAGTTCAGGTCAGCAGCACTGTCATGACACACAGACACAGCCTCGTCAAGGCAGCGGCTTTTCAGCTTATCAACGTCATTAACATCGTGCCAAACAGTCTGGACAGGACCCCCCTGAACCTCTTAGATCAGGTCCTCAGTACGATCAGGTGCTCTGTCTCAGACATGGACTATGACTGGGTCTTTGCCCCGCACTATTTGGCAGGTAGGATTCATTGGACACGTACAGGGCACCACTGTCAACCACAGATGGCTCGGTCCCGGCAATTTCGAGTTGTACTTATGCTGCAGCATCCCAATTATACCATACCTGTTAATGGACACCAGATTGTATTTGTGTTAGTGCCGCACTGGGACGCGCATATTGCAGCATTGGTATATACTTATGCACTTCTTGCATTGAGCATCGTCAAACTGTTGCTGTCAGTATGCACTGACCGTAGTGGTAAGAAACTGCATCGCGTGGTCAACACGATTCTGTCGGTGTCAGTTGCGGACTACCCGCAGCAATGCAGTGCTGTCTCTGCTGGGAGGTGCTTTGTCAAGGTCATGCTGTCAGGCATGGTTGTGAGAGTCCTGTCACACTGCCTGCCTCTTCTTCTTTGGCGGCGCCTTCCGGGCAGCTGCCTTTGTGCTGCCAGCCTCTGCTTTCTGGGCAGAAGGACTGCCCACGCCCTTTGTGACTTGCGAGTCACCCTCTGGCACATTCATGTCCTGCAATTGTGCAATCAGGGTGTCAAGCCGTGTGCTGGTCTGTGTGAAGACAGACACATTAAAGCGCCATGGTACATCTGAGCATGAGAAGGCATGCATGCTGTCTCGATAATCAGAGGCCCTGTTGAGCCCTGTATGCAAGAGCTATGAACTGCAGCAATGCTTGTTCCTGTAGTCTGCTCCATGAGGTACCGGAGCGCTGACGCAAAACGGACAGATCAACGGGGACAGTGCTACGCCATGTAGCTGTGCAAGGCAAACATGCTCGCACCCTAGGCTGCTATGAAGAAGAGGGTGCATACTTGAAAAGTCCACACAGCATGCTAGTCAAATGCGGTACAGACAAGACACACACCCTGGGCTGCAGGAAGGAGGGGGCGCGGTAGTCCTGGAAGTGCTGGTGCTTCTTCTCCAGGGAAGCCAGGCGCAGCTGGAAGGGCTGTCCGGGGTTGGATCCCCGCAGGATGACAATGTTGCCATTGTTGGCCAGCTGCAGCAGCGCTGAGAATAGCCTCGATACCTGCGCAGCCACAGAATCGTGAGCAATAGCCAGACGCAGCAGCAAGGCTACAAAGATTCCCTGGCTCGCATGTGATGTACCCCTAGCCAGTAGAAATGAGCATGATGGCTTGCAAGGAGAGAGACTGCCTTGCCAGAGACCCTCTAGAGCATCCAAAGCTGTGACAGGCCCCCTCCGCTGTTGACACTTTGTACATCTGTCACCGGATTGCTGTTGCAGAGCATGACTGGGGAGTGTGCATCACCTGCCACTTGTGCTGCTTCTTCACCACAGCTCCAAAGGCCAGGGGAGGAGCCTTCTCGATCTCAGCCTCCTTTGCCTCAGCTGGGTCTTCCAGGCTGACAGCTGCCATGTCATTCAGCAGGCTCTCTCCCATCCTGCAGCAACCATGCAGGTCTATCATTGGAATGCCAACAGTCCTGACGAGGACGACCGGGCATACCAAGACCTGGCAATCCTCGTGACTGTTCACAGCCTGCTGTCTGGAAAGTCAGATTCAGCTCAGACCGCCCAGGCAGCATCTCAATCATAGTCTCATGGCATTTTTCCTCAAGGCTGGCCGACAAAAAGTCTGGCTCAGGACATTGACAGTCAGAGAGGGACCTGCTGTATTGTATTCGAGAGCGGAAAGTGATGAGTGCATACGTGTGGATGTCAAAATCTCCTCGCGCATCCTGCTCCTCCAGGACGGGGCCAATCTTGGTGCGCCAGCCTGCCACGCGGGACGCCAGCTCAGTCTGCACCTCTGCAGCGGCCGCCGCTGCCATGCGCGCTTCTGTATGCGCCGCGCACAGCTCCTCATAGCTCAGCTCTGCCGCCTGCACAAACTTTGATATTCAGGTGGCATAGGCAGTCATCCTGCAAGGCTGATGGAGGGCTCCGTGAGCCAGATCTGGAGATCAATGACCATCTCATCGTCTGCCTCTGCAGCTGCATTTCAGCATGCAGGATCTACCTTTTGTGTACCGCAGCTCTCCTGGCATGGCATGCTCTCCTTGGAGCAGGTCTGTGCACGCAGGATGAGGACGGACATTTGAGAGCGATGACAAGACCTCTACCAGCGGGGCTTCAGCATTCATTTCGTCATAGTTGGGCTGCCCGCTGGCGGCCGCATCTGCCAGGTCATCGAAGCTGAGCTCCTCAGCCTGGCCGCCATCCTCATAGCCCTCGTCGTCCCCGAACCCATCATCATTGTCACACTGCTCCTCGCCAGCAACATCTGCAAGCAATGCCCTATCAGGATGCGCATGATGCCGCAGGACCTTCCCAGAGCCACGACCCAATCAGTGCTGCACGCAGGCGAAATGCCAGTCCCTGCATGCATAATGCCAAGATAAATGATGAGACAATGCGACGATGCCTGACTGTCTGCATTGGCAGTCACAGGGCTGTCTCTCCTGTGCAAGCTTCTGTGATTGGGAAGAGCCTCACCAAAGTTCTCTGCATCATGGAGGTGGTCCTCCTCCGGGGCATCGACCCAGGCATTAGTCATCTGCGACCTGGAGGCCGCCTGCTGGGCGCGCTGTGCTGCCTGGCGCGCGCGCAGCATGTAGCCAAACTCAGGGTAGCTCAGGCTGCCCAAGCTGCCCGGCGGCGGTGCCGCGAAAGGGCGGTCCTCTGCCCTGGGAGCTTTGTACACCCGTTTCCTGCAAGCAGAAGCATACATGTCGCCGCATGGTCTCAGCAAAAGCTGTGAATTCTTAACCTGCATGCCCTGCTGCACTTGATCAGAAAGCCTTCAGTGGCCAGCGCCACTGGCCCTTTCTCAGCAGCTCCATTAGCCCTGCCATGAACGGCAGCGTGGATGCATAGGGAAGCGGCTCTCACCTGCGGGGCTTGCTTTTCCTGAAGGGCCGCAGGGGCAGATCCCCAGCCGAGTGAGGGTTCAGGGGCTCATATGGATCCCTTATTTCTGCTGGCCGGGCCTCTATTCTCCTCTGAGGTCCTGCTTGCGCCTGCTGAGCGCCTGTTGCAACAAAGAGAACTGAGAACTGAGACCTGCCAGAAGGCTCTGTGCTGACCCCAAACATCAAGAAAGCTTTTGGTGCTGCAGGTCATCAGTGAAGATGCATTGATGCACAGGTGCCTTCCCCAGCACCGTTGCACTTTTCTGTGCTCGTAAAGCTCATTTAGCTTCTTTGATGTTGAGATGTTGAATTAAGGGAGCTCTTGCCTGACTGGCGCTGCGTCATGGCCTCATTCCCTGGGATGTCCATGGGCTCTAGGGGTTTAGGTCCACTGTCATCGTCATCGTCAGCATCAAAGCCAGGTCCCATGTCAGCGGGAGCTGCCTCCATGTCAGCACTCTGATGCTGCTCCGCTCCATGCATGTCCGTCTCAGGCCAGGGCCAGTCATCTGCACAGAACAGATACTTTGGTGATCTCATTCCAGTCATGCGTATGCAGACACACATTCCTTGGTCAGGCCTGAGGCGTACAGTGTGGTGTTGTGCCATTGCTGACATTGGTATCTTCTGCAGCCAGCAGGATAGATCACACGCACTCTGCTGGCGCTATCCCCCATGTCAGCCATACTCAGGTGTGGTCCAAACAGCGCGGCAGGATGGAAGGGGGTTGCAGACTGGCAACTCACCCAGAGTACACTGCTGTTGCAGGGGCTGCTCTGCACTGCGCAGTCTGACCAGCTTCTCGTCCCAGAACTGGCCCTCTCTGTCCTCCAGCAGCAGCGCCCCAGACTTGTGCACGCTGCACGCTGCTATCTGCATATTGCAAACCTAGCTCACGCTCTGCTTGATGCTACAGCCCACTCTTGCCCTTGCTCTCCTGCCTGAAGTTCTGAGTTTTCAAGCCCTGTCTGCCACTCCATGCCCTTCACTCTCAGCTGCAGGACGAGTCCTCTTCTCAAGAGTGAGACAATGTGAGCGCTCACCCTGTATGTGCTGGCGCTGCCATCGCCATGTGTCTGCCCTGCACAGATGGTCACATGGGTCAAAGCACAGGGTCATCCCGCAGCAGTTCTCAATCAAACACCTGTATGGGCACCCTTTGGAGGCATATACTTGCCATGACACATGTTGTGAGGCCCTCAACATGTTCCAGGGCAAATTTTGGCTGTCAGCTGCTATTGTCATCCGATTTGTTACCATCAGCTGCTTGCCTGTATCCTCAAGCGCCAGAAGCACTGTAGGCGCTCGTGAAGACGCCTCATGCTCTGCAGCGGCTCCCTCTTCCAGGTCTATGCCAGCACCCTCTGCACATACACCGTCTCCTCCTTTAATGTTGTCCTCAGAGGGTTTCAACAGTACCTACTCATGCTCTTGCGAATGTCATCGGCACATGAGCACACCTAGTCTGCACTTGTCGACTTTTCCGGTGTGCTCACAGGCTTGGCCACAGACAAGGGGGAAGAAACATTGGGAGGGAGCAGCACCTTGCAGGACGTCATCCAGATTAAGGAAGGTCTCCTCGTCATCAAACTCGTCAACGTCATCCACCGTTGGCTGCCCTCCAGCCTCTGTGCGCTGTCTGCTGCATGCACACAGTCTCTGAAAGGCATGACCTACCTGTGGACAGCAGTGGATTGTAGAGCTTGCAAAGATGACTCAGACGCCTATCTATGGCCGCTGGCTCCATCAAGTCCCAGTGAGAAGGGTATGCGTGCGCACCTCTTGTCGCTTATGACTGACAAAGCCTGATGCACGAGCCCATGCAGGTGCTCCACCTTCTTGCTGTAAACGCATGCTGATCCTTGTATGAGCAGTGCAGCTGCAAGACATGGAGTTTCCCTATTAGCGTTACTGTCCACAGAATAAGGGCAGCCACCTGAGCAGAAAGATGTTAGGGGACAGCAGCACTGAATGACCCCACCTTCTGCGAAGTTGAGGTTTGGACCGCCGTCGAAGGAGAATGTGAGGTGTTCCAGGACCCCCTGCACAGCTTCTAGTCCATGAGTGTCGATGTTGAGGTGTCATAGTGTGAGGTGCCCAAACAGCTGCAGCCTTACCAGGTACTCCTCGAGGTCATTGGCTATGTTGATGTCCCAATTGGCTGCAAGGTCACGGATGGGCTGCAGCAGGTGCTTGTACTTGCAGTCCTCCTCAGACTGCGAGCTTGACATCCTCCCGTGTCAATAGTCAGAGGCTACTCGTCATCAGCAGACAAAACGCAGAGCAGGCTGTGAAAGTCCACCACTGGGGCGAGAACGGTAGTACAGCCACATAGCATCCAGCTTCGTCCTCTGTCTGAGCTGCGGAGCACCAACTTGAATCGCACTTCCCCTGAGGTTGCCAGATTTGGAGACATTCTCACAGGACGCACCTGTCTTTCCTGGGCTCCTATATGACCCTGCGAACTGGCAAACCGCTGGGCTGCTCAGGGAATAGGAAAAGGAAGACACTGGGAGCAGCCTCCTGGTCTTAAAACAGCGCGGACAGATCCGTTCAAGGAGAGGTCTAGCTTTGTGAAGACATCTGCCTGTAAAGTATCCTGAAGTCATGCCCTATATCGGGGCTCCTGATTGAGGAGAGTGCACTATGTAGACGTAGAGCAGCATCAGCAGCGAGAAGCCCAGCAGAGCCACTGTCCAAGTAGCTGCTCATTATGGCTCAGCACCACACAGCAGGCACTCTCGTGTGGGTCACTGATGCTCAGGTGGGATGGGTGAAAGGCGAGGTCATCAAATTGGAAGGGGGACAGCTCCGTGTACGCACGGAGCAGGGCAGTGTCGGCTTATATAAAGCAGATGACTGTCCCCTCCAAAATCCAATGTCACGCATGGGTGTAGAGGTGAGTACCTATTAGCATGGCTTTCACCTTACTCGAGCTCTTTTCACTCTACGTAGGGCATTGCAACGGGTGTTTCGGACGACCTTAACGTTCCTTCTGTCTGCACACGCTGGAGTCAGTGCATAATTGAGATGAGCCCTTTCCGTTAAATGGGCTGCTTGGCGCAGGACATGACCACGCTGTCATACCTCAACGAGCCTGGAGTGCTGTGGAACCTGAAGTGCAGATATGTACTGGACACCATCTACACCTACACAGGCTCCATCCTCATTGCTGTGAACCCCTTCCAGCGTCTCCCCCATCTGTATGGCCCCCACATGATGGAGCAGTACAGGGGGAGAGCCCTGGGCGAGCTGGACCCCCACGTCTACGCCATTGCAGACTCAGCCTACCGGCAGATGCGCACAGAGGGAAAGAGCCAGTCAATCCTGGTACGACCTCATCCCAGCATGCAGGAGCATATCACAAGGCCTCATTGATGCGTCCTAGAGCTTAGACCTGGAGCAAGAGAGAAGCATGCTGGGAGCCTTGCTGCGGTCAAGACAAACGGAAGGGCAGCATCGTCTTGCATGACGGAGATTTGCAGCTGACAGAGCATGCACTGTGCCCCCTCAATGTATTGAGGCCAAGTGGAGGGGTATTCCTGTGCAATACAGCACCAAAGATTGAGAGGGGGCGATGCACAGGTGAGTGGAGAGTCTGGGGCTGGAAAGACAGAGACGGCCAAGCTCATCATGCAGTATCTGGCCTGGATCGGCAACGGCGGCTTCATCAATGATGGGGAGAGTGTGGAGCAGCAGGTGATATACTATATATCACACCGAAAGCAGCCTTCACATGGACTGTGCTAGGATGGCTACTGCCGGGAGAAGCTTTCCCACCCCAACATATACCTTTCAGGCAGTGACACCAGAGGTGTACCCATGACTTGGAGGCCATGATGCTGCACCCCTCATGCTTTGTCTGCGGTGGAGTCGCATCAGTGTACGTTCTAGTAGTAGACAGCTGAGCGAAGAGTCTGCTCCTTCAGGTGCTGGAGTCCAATCCATTGCTCGAGGCATTTGGCAATGCCAAGACAGTGCGCAATGACAACTCCTCGCGGTTCGGGAAGTTTGTGGAGATCCAGTTCAACAAGACTGGGCGCATCAGCGGGGCGGCTGTCAGGACCTACCTGCTGGAGCGCTCCAGGGTTGTGCAGCTGACTGATCCCGAGCGCAATTACCACATCTTCTACCAGGTACGCCAGTGGCCTCACGTTTCTGTAGGCCAGGTATTGGTGTGCTGCTGGGTGACAAGACTGTGCTGACAGGTCAGGCTATTTCAGGGCCAGAATCACACTTGCAACTCTGCTTGTTTGAGTTGAATGTGTAGCACGGAACCACAAGCCTTGCTCGCTAGTTTACGGTAGCCCTAGGCACCTATAAGTTCTATATGCCACCATGTTGTGGCACGTGAAGCCACGCCGGTGCAAATTGCTATGACTGAGGTCCAGTGGGTGCGCTGCAGCTGTGTGATGGCGCCACTCCAGCAGAGAGGCAGGCCTGGCAGCTGGGCCCAGCAAAGGAGTACCACTACCTGAACCAGTCCAGCTGCTACCAGCTGAAGGATGTGGACAACGCTGCTGAGTACAAGGTGCGCCCGGTCTACTGCACATCCACACCAGAAGGGCGCTTCCTGGGCAAGTAGCGCTTACTGACATGGTTGCGAGATTTACTTGCTGGTTCTCATCTCAGCAGGCTCAGAGCAATCAGGAGGCACTTCCATGACAGTGCATTTTGGTCTCGCTGGGCCCTGCATGGCGATCAATGTACATGTCAGGAGCTGTGATGACGGGCAAGGCGTGACATGAGAGCTGAGGTGCTGTGTTTGCCATCACAGAGGACGCGGCGAGCAATGTCTCTGGTGGGCATTCCAGAGCAGGAGCAGCGAGCAGTGTTCCAGACAGTGGCAGCCGTGCTGCACCTGGGGAACGTGTCCTTTGCGGACGGCGCAGAGCAGGACTCCTCGCAGGTGCCTGCGGGGCCGGCGCGGAAGCACCTGGAAGCTGCCGCGCAGCTTCTAGGCGTCCCGGCAGAGGGGCTGGCGCGGGCGCTGACCACGCGCACCCGGCAGACCACAGACGGTGACCTCCCAGCCCTCCACATTGCTGCTGTGATTGCACTGGTCATGTCAGGGTTGCACATTCAATCGTGTTTGGGAACTGACAAGGACACCAAAAGCCAGAACTTGGATTTGAATGGCTCAGCATGGTTGCTGGATACCATACTTGAACAGCAATCATTGCCACGACATCTAGGCACAAGGGTGGGAGCGCATACCCGAGCAAAGCCCGTGATTGAACTGAAGTGCCTGTGTTGTGGGTGCAGGTCCCATTGTGAGCCCCATTGATGCAAAGGCAGCGACAGATAACAGGGATTCTTTGGCAAAAACCCTGTACTCGCGCATGTTTGACTGGCTGGTGGACAAGGTCAACACCTCCATTGGCCAGGACCCCAATGCTGTGTCCCTAGTGGGCGTCCTGGATATCTATGGTAACCATCCTTGCCACACCCCACGTGGTCATGGTCTGTCACAAGTATGAGGTGCATGCAGCTTGCCTTCCCAATGTTGTTCCATCATGCTGTATTCCAGCCATTTACATACTCTGTCTTCTTGTGCGCCCTCATGTGCTTGGGGGTCCTGCAGAAGGGCAAGTTTGATGTGCTCAAGGTGATTAGCAATGGCCTGCAGGGTTTGAGGCCTTCAAGGAGAACGACTTTGAGCAGTTCTGCATCAACCTGGCCAACGAGAAGCTGCAGCAGCACTTCAACCAGCACGTCTTCAAGATGGAGCAGGCCGAATACCAGCGCGAGGAGATCGACTGGTCCTACATCACCTTCGTGGACAACCAGGACGTCCTGGACCTCATCGAGAAGAAGCCCCTGGGCATCCTGGACCTCCTGGACGAGCAGTGCCGCTTCCCCCGGGTATCTATCTCCATCAGTGCTGCCATCCGCATGCTTGTTCCACTCTCAATCCCCAACAGTGCCCTGGACAAAAAATTAGGGGGTACCCCATTTAAGCTGAAGTCCTTTCCATCTCTGCTCATGTCTGTAAAGTTTGGCGCGGTCTTGGCGTACTAAAGGACAGCGTCTTGCAGGCATGCCCTGCCGCTTGACACGCCTGGTCACTGTGTGGCATAAGGAGGGCTTTTCACAGTCTTTACCTGCTCTAGCCAAGAATGGGCTCAGTCTGCACCCTCTGTCAACTTTGGCAGTCTGTGTCTGTCTGAGGTCTTGCCTGGCATGCTGCAGGCAACACATAAGGACCTGGCGATGCGGCTGTACCAGTCTGCAGAGGTGGCCAGCTCCAAGCGCTTCAGCAAGCCCAAGCTGAGCCAGACCGGCTTCACCATCGAGCACTACGCGGGGCCCGTCACCTACAAGACCGAGAACTTCCTGGCCAAGAACCGCGACTTTGTGGTTGCCGAGCACCAGGCCCTCCTACAGGCCTCTGCAGAGAGCTTTGTGCAGCTGCTGTTTCCGGCTGAGCCTGAGGCCAATGGCAATGCGGTGAGTGCTTTTCCTCAGCTTATAAGCCCTATCATGCACTCACCCCTGATCAGCTGCCCTGTTAGTGCAAGCACCAGGTAGGGGCTTATCTGAATTCCTGCAGCATGTCAAGCAGCGCTCCCATCATGATTGGGCAGTACCTGCAAGCACCATTCCCTGCCTATGTGTGTGCTTCCCCGCTGGCATGCTAGGGAAAGCTGCACCACAGAGCAAAGGCCACAAGGGTTGTGATAGGCCAGCAATGTGTGCATGTCCTTATGGCCTACGCAGCTTTGCTAGCAATAGCCTGAAGCGTGGGCTGGCGTGCAGAGCAAGGTGGGGCAGGGCTACAAGTTCTCGTCGGTGGGAAGCCGCTTCAAGCGCCAGCTGGGCGAGCTGATGGAGGCGCTGCACCGCATGGAGCCTCACTACATCCGCTGCATCAAGCCAAACTCCTTCAACAGGTCTGCTCATACCTTGCAAGTCTCAGTGCTGCTGATGTCAGGTCATGAAGAGTCCGTGGACATGTAAATGCATCAGCACTGGTCAGGTCTGCAGTGCATACTGCCACTCCTATACATGTAAGCTGCCATCCTCCTCACCATCTGTGATGTGAAGGTGGCTGCTTGCATGTATGAGAGAGCCCCTTAGCACATGCCTGACGTTGTGGCAGGCTCCTGGGTCCACCTGCAGGTGGTCCTAAAAGTAGTTGAGCATATGCAAGATAAGAAGTGAAGACAGCAATTTTGCAGCTACCAATCGCTATCACTTTAATTCTGACCCCACAAATGTGTAAAAGCTTCCTGGCTGAGGCATTGTTGCTGGTATACGCAGGCCAATGGACTTCGAGAACGGCAACGTGCTGCAGCAGCTGCGCTGCGGCGGCGTGCTGGAAGCCGTGCGAATCTCCTGCGCAGGCTTCCCCACCAAGTTCCCCTTCGAGGACTTTGTGGACCACTTCTGGAACCTCGTGCCGGAGCTGCTGGCCCGTGATGACCTGGACGACGCTGACCTGGCCAGGGCTGCCTGCCAGAAGGCCCGCCTCCAGGGCTTTCAGATTGGCAAGACTAAGGTGCCCGCCCTCTCCTCCGGTTCCTGCCACGCCATCCATCCTGTCTGAAGCACTTTGCCATCTTTGATAGGCGTCAGCTAGAGCATGGGCCACAAATGATTAGGGGCTTGAGGGTGGGGAGGCAGCCCGTGCTCTGCAAATGGGTCAAATGACAGAGTTTGACAGTATCATTACGGGAAGACAGGGAGTTGTTGACAAACATGGTGTGCAGATCTTCCTCCGAGCAGGCCAGATGGCTGAGCTGGACAAGATCAGGACAGAGCTGCTGAACCGCAGCGCCATCACGCTGCAGCGCCACGCGCGCGGCTTTGTCAAGCGCTCGCAGTACCAGCGCAAGCGCTACGCCATCGTTGTACTGCAGGCATGCTCCTGCTGCTTGTATGCTTGCCTCGGCTCATCTCGTGGCTGAGACTGCGACATCAGAGCACGCTGTACTGACGCTCCCACTTGTAGCCAGCCGGCTCATATCTGTGGCGACATAGGCTTTCTTGCGCCTTGCATAAATGAATATGGCACAGTGCTGGGTCACTGTGGAGTGTAGACTTCTCACCCGTTCTGTCTGCCCTGAGATCTCAGGTGCTCCATGGGGCTTCAGGAGTAGATCAGGCCAGAGGTTTCATTGATATGTGCTGGCACAGGCTGGTGGAAGGGGCTTCCTGGCCCGGAAAGAGGCGCGCCGGCTGCGCCAGCTGGCGGCCGCCACGCGCATCCAGGCGGTCGCGCGCATGGTGTTGGCGCGCAACGCCTTCCTGCGCAAGCGCGCCGCCGTGCTGCGCATCCAGGCCGCCTACAGAGGCCACACCGCCCGCAGCGTGGCTGCAGACCTCAGGTAGGCTGCACAGAGCAGCCTTGTTGTGCCTGCTTCAGCAAGCTGTCGGACCTAGGACTAGAGTGAATGCTGCAGTAACCAGGGCTGCTAGGCATTTCACCTAGTGATACTTCTCCCAGAAAAAACCATGTACTCTCCGTGTGTTCTTGAGAGATGCCGTTTTTTTGTTCAACCTCAGTACAGGAAGCAATGCCTTTGTTGCTCGATGGAGAAGGTGGTGCTGCTTTGCAGGCAGCACAGAGCCGCGCTGCAGATACAGGCAGCCTGGCGTGGCCGGCTGGCGCGCCGGAAGTTTCTGGCAACTAGGCGTGGCATTGTTGCCCTGCAGGTGCAGTCACCAACCTACGCTACTTCTTTGAGCCCCATAAGTTCCAGTAGATATCGAACGTCTGAGACCCCTGTTCTGATCTGCATCAGCTTCTAGCGGCCACTCCATGCTAGACCAAGAGGGACAGGGGAACTCCTGCTGGACTGACAAGGATTTGAGCTGCCTGCTGCTGCTAAACAACATACTGCGCTGTGCAGACGCGGTGGCGCAGCAAGATCGCGAAGCAGGAGCTGCGGAGGCGGCGAGCGGAGGCGCGCGAGAGCGGGAAGCTGCTGCAGGACAAGCAGGCGCTGGAGTCGCGCGTCAAGGAGATGCAGGCCATCCTGGAGACCGTGCAGAACCAGCGCAATGAGCTCAAGCAGCAGTTCAGGGTGAGGAACCAGAGACCTCATCCTTTCTGCAAGCTCCCAAGCGCCACTACTTGACTTACAATGCAGATCTCGTTGCTGATCTCAGTCCATGTGGTCACGAAGAGTTGCTGCTGTGTGCTGCTATCCTTTTGGCAGCACATTGCCGTAAGCTCTGTAACCTCACGCACTGACAGTCTCCTGTGCCAGCCCTGAAAACGATGTTTGGCGTGATCCTGGCTGAGTAACAGCCAAAAACCCGTATGTACATGTATCCATGACAGAAGCTCGCTTCTCGGACTGCCAACTACGTGACCATCGCTCTTGGTATCTGCAGGAGGAGAGAGCAGCTCGCGAGGCAGCAGAGGCCCGAGCAGAGTCAGCCCGCGCAGAGGCTGATGCGGAGGTCGCCTCCGTCAGGGAGAGCCTCGGCTCAGAAAATGCGCAAGCAGCAGCCGCCAGGGAGGCGCTCGAGAAGGACCTTGAGGAGCTCAAGGTGGCTCTTGCCCAGGCCCGGACAGCCACTGACGCCATCCGCGCGCAGCTGACGGCAGAGAAGATCCAGGCGCAGCAGCGGATTGCGAGCTTTGAAAAGACGAAGCAGGAGATTGAGGTGAGCAATCTCACTGCACTTTGACTGCTTATCCTCAAGCAGCACAGTCTGGTTGCTGTAGCATCTTTTTCTCCTCCACACAAAAGCCTAAAAAAGGATGAGGTGACCGGGTCTGGTACAGTGCATGAGCATATATTTGCTCCAATTCAGGCTATTGTGTGGCCAGGGCAATCTGCAACAATGGCCAGACTATCATATGCTAGCAGTATCGTCTTGGATCCTGCTGTGGATGTCCTGGAGGTGCTCAAGCTTGAACGCTGAGTGCTGTGTGCAGTCCAAGGCAGCGGCCACAAAGGAGGACCTCATGACGCGGTTGAGCAATGCGGTGAAGCAGCGCGACGCAGCGCGCGAGGAGGCGCTGCTGGCCGCCGAGAAGCTGAACAAGCTGCAGGAGGACCTCGACGCCGGCCTGCTGCAGCAGCCTGCGCCCGCTGCCGCCACGCCCCCACTGCCCTCAATGCCCAGCGCCGGGCAAGCGGCAGCGCTCACACCTCCTGCATACGCCGGAGGCGCCACAGAGCCTGGTACGTGGCCCACTTCTGACAGCCCTGAGGAAGCAGCACAAAAAGGGAGCTTTATCGCATGGTGGAGAAGTTGTGCATCTCATAAACTACTTGCAACAATGCTGAGATATGTGTGCAAGCGCAGGCATGCTGGAGCGGGCCCGAAAGTATATGGGGATGCCAGCATCGCCAGGGGGCAGGCTGCCCGGCATGCCCGAGGTCAATGGCGCACTGCCCGGCCACATCATGCGCACACCGCCCAGCATGGGCGCGCCTCTCGGCCCCAGAGCATCTGGTAAGTTCCCAATCAGCTGCCTTTGGCCTTCATCGATGTGCGCTGTGGTCATCAATTGGCAAATGGCTTCGTTGCGAGATGTCAGTGTTTGCTGCCGCACAGCAGTAGAGATGGCCTGTTGGATCTGCCAATGTCACCCTTTGAGGGGCTGCTGTGAGCTGAGCCCTGCTGTGTCATAGGATCGCTGGAGAATGGCGACAGCGCGCACCTGAACGAGGTTGAGCGGCGGCAACGGGAGCTGCAGAGCAAGCAGCAGCAGCTCCTGCGGGAGCAGCGCTCCGCAGACCAGGAGAAGCTCCTGGCCTGCATCACAGGTGCTGCCTGACACTTCATTCCTTGACTCTATGTTCCCAATCTGTGGGCTGTGTTATCAAGTGCAGCCGTGAAAGGACGGGGATTTGGATCGTACAGGGATTCCCACAAAGCTGAATACTCTGTGAGTGCTGAAGCCTTGGGGCTGCTGTGCAGAGGATCTGGGCTTCAATATGAACCGACCTGTGGCAGCGTTGGTCATATTCCGGTCCTGCTTGCAATGGAAGACCTTCCAGGCTGACCGCACTGTCCTGTTTGACAAGGTGCGGCTTGACACTTGCCATCCCTGCCCATGCAAAGTCTATGCATCTCCACAGCTGGTGCTCTCTATCAGGCCTGCAGCTTCACCTGAAGGCTGTATGACTAAGGGTATTGGTTGTCGTAAGAAGTATTGCTATAGCCTCAGGCGATCTGGGTCACTGGCACACCAATGTTTTGCCATGGGGCGCCATGCAGATCAGCAGAACATGGCGGCCTGCATGTATGCAGCTGTTATGCACTCTAATACCTTTCCCTTCATCATTTCATTCTAAGTCTTTTCATTTCATCTTTTCATGCCTGAGCAGCATCATGCGCTGCGCAGATCATCAACGCCATGGGCGGGCAGATAGAGAAGCAGCAGGACAACAACGGCTGCCTCTCCTACTGGCTGTCCAACACGGTCACCCTCCTCTACCTCCTGCAGCGCAACATCAAGCCGGCCTCCGGCGGCGCCTACAACGCCCGCCTTCGATCCCCCGGCTCCAGGTGTGCCCTGGTCACGCCCTGCCTGGCCCTTTCTGATATTGAACAGAATTGCTGCGCACTCCCACGTCATGTGTCAGTTCCCTGTTTAATTGGCTGTCGGGATCTAAATTGCTCCAGAGAATGCCGGCCGCCCCACAGTCATCATCTGCATTCCTGACCTTGTTCACGCATGTGTGTTTTGAGGCATGGCTGGCTTCTTGAGCGGCAGTAAAGGTGCAGCGGAATGTAACAGGGATGAGTAGAGCAAGTCGACACAGCTTACAGCTAATTATGTGAGCAAGGCCACTGATCCTTGTGCAGGTCGGGCTTCTTTGGCAGCAAAGCGGGCTCCTTCACGTCCTTCTTCAGCCGCACGGGGCACTCGCCCTCCTCCTCCCCCATGGGCGAGGCCTCCATCCACGGCGGTGGTGCTGGTGCCTTCCGACAGGTGCGCTATTTTCCCGCTCCTCTTTATATTGAGCATCAGATCCACCTGCGACCCTCGACGCCAGCAGCACAATTGAACGCTTAACCACCATCCTGAGGAGATTGGGAAATGCATGCATGTCGAGTCAGTTTCCGCCTGGTCTGTGGCTTCAATATGCGTGCACACCATGGCAAGCCCTCACTCCCAGATTTGATCCGACAGAAGGCCTGCTGACAAGAGCTCTCTGATTCTGCAGGTGGAGGCGAAGTACCCAGCGCTGCTGTTCAAGCAGCAGCTGGACGCCTTTGTGCAGAAGATCTTTCCCATGCTGCGGGACAACGTGAAGAAGGAGATCACGCCGCAGCTGGCGGCCTGCATCCACGCGCCCCGCGCAGTCACCACGCGCTCACGCCGTGGCGCCGCGCCCGCCCAAGCAGGCGACTCCGCCACCTCACCTGGTAAGTTATGCCACACTCATCAGGTGCATGTGAGAGCAACATTTTGCGCCATGCTATGTGCCGTTGCTCCTCACGCTGACAAGATGTAGTAGGCCCACACCCCTGCATGTGGGTGACTCGCTTCCTCTCTCGGTGGGCATTGCTCTCCTCTCTCACGCGGTAGCGTCAGGAGAGTGTTATGCCATGCTGTGTTGCGCCTGCCCAATGCTATTGGGCATTGTTGTACAGCGTAGAGGGTCCTGTGTGGAGCCCACACCGGCTGGAAGGTTGGATGTGATGCCTGTGTGTCATGCATGTGCAGGCAGCCAGATGCTGAGCCCGCACTGGGGCAACATCCTGTCAGTACTGGATAGCCTGCTGGTGCAGCTGAAGGAGAACAACGTGCCGGCCTTCCTGGTGCGCAAGCTGTTCCAGCAGCTGTTCAGCTTCGTCGACGTGCAGCTGTTCAACCAGCTGCTGCTGCGCCGCGAGTGCTGCAGCTTCAGCAACGGGGAGTATGTGAAAACGGGCCTGGCTGAGGTGGAGAACTGGATCCACACTGCGGGCAAGGACTGGGTGGGCGAGTCCTGGGACGAGCTGCGCTACATCAGACAGGTGAGCCTGACACTCTGCCCTCTCTACAAATACTGGATGGTTTGGGCGATACTGAGTGGTCCTGGGACAAGCTACGCTACATCAGACAGGTGAGGCTGTGACTTAGCATAGCCTGCTGTGATGTTTGAGCCACACGCAGTCACCTTTTGCGAGCTTGGATAAGGCATGCTGGGTGAGCGGCTGTGAGCTGAGCTGCATGAGACAGGATGGGGTGGTGTGACAATGGTCCAGGAAAACCCGTGCAGGACCACGCATACAGCTGTGTGTGCTGATTCAGTGGCAGCTTCTCTGCAGTTAACAGCCCGCATGGAATGTGTGAAAGCAGCATGGCACTTGTAGCTCAAGGGCTTAAGGAAAAGGCTTCTGTCTGAGCAAGGTGTGTGATGCGCAGGCGGTGACGTTCCTGGTGATCCACCAGAAGCACAAGAAGTCGCTGGAGGAGATCACCAACGACCTGTGCCCCGTGCTGAGCGTGCAGCAGCTGTACCGCATCTCCACCATGTACTGGGACGACCGCTACAACACCGAGACCGTCTCCCACGAGGCGCGCCCCCCGAAACCCCATGACCTTCTCATTACGCCGACACACTGCAGCCTCATGGCATTGCAGGCAACCCACTCCTTCAGAGCACTGCAACTGGACAAGCACGAGGCTGCACGGTCGTGACCAACCGCACTGCTCCTGTCTGGAAGAGTACGAGCATGTTGGGGGTTGGGCTGAAAGGATGCCTGTGGGGCTCGACCTTGCAGAGAAAGCTTTGGTAGGTAGTTTGTGTGAGGCAATAATCCTGAGAATGAAGGTTGGTGCAGGTGCTGGGGCGCATGAAGCAACTGATGGTGGACAATAACACAGCCGCCAGCCACTCCTTCCTGTTGGATGATGACTCCTCCATTCCCTTCTCCCTGGACGACATCCAGAACCTCATGGATGAGAAGGTGCGCACAGCTCTACATGTGCCACTTTGTGCTTGACCGTGCCAGCTGCTCAGCATTGTAATCATTTGTGTCCTGCTGAACATTCTGGCTGACTTCTTCCAAATGCTGCCAAGTGAAGGTCAATGCAACCCCCTTGCTCACTGACAGTAGCAGCACTGCCGCTAGGATGTGATGTGCTTCTGACGAGGATGGGACAGAGGTGGACAGGCAACTTTCAGCAACGGCAGGGTCTGAAATATTTATTTGTCCACGCAACACAGGAGATGTACAGCGAGGTCCCAGTGCCAAAGAGCCTGGAGGGAGGCAGGTCCTTTGACTTCCTGAAGCGGGATCTGCGGCGCACCGGGCTGCCGAGCGGGCAGCCGGGCACGCCAGGCGGCGGCTTTGACAGCAGCTTGCATGGCGGCTACGCGGGGGCTGGCGGCAGCCCCTACGGCGGCCCCATGCAGGGCAGCTTGCACGGCGGCGGGGGCCTCCACTAGCACGTCTGCAGCTTGCATGGCAGAGGACCCCCGGCCGGGCAGCATGACCGTAAGTTGCCGATGAATGCAGAGGGCGAGGGCAACCTTCTGTGACAAAATGCATACACAGCACCCAGACATGCGGGGGACCTGCCGTTCAGCCTCATGACTGCAGCTTGCACAGGAGGGAAAATGCCAACCGAAGGTGCATGCCCTGTTGCATGCATGAAGCCAGCAGGTTCCCTCAAAATCCTCCTTGCGGGGACGGATTTTTGGGATGCATGATTGGCCTGCTCTTCCTTTGCTTGCAGCTATACGTATACGGATGGGAAGTCAGGATGACACTATGACCCCTCTGAGAGCCAGCCTGAACATGCTTTTGGCTTCTGTGCATGATATAGGCTGCATATGCATGCACATGTGGAAGAATTGCAATCAGATAGTGTCAGCCCTGACACTCACATGCATGCAGTGATATACCAACCTGCACATGGCAGAATCTCAGATTCTTTGGCAGGCAAAGCGTGTGAGTCAGATTTTGCTATAGACATACATGTGGACATTAAGTGTGTGGCAGCACAGTTGGGAACTGCACAGCAGGCTTCTTATGGCGTACAGGAAAGCCTAGGTGGTGGAGGCGTGCTAGTTTTAAGGAAGTGTACATCAGCGCATGTGGCAATACGACCACTGATGCACCTGTCACAGCGTGGCAACCTTTCAGAAGCGGTCTACCTAGACTACAAAGGATGTTCACAGATTGACAAGTACCGTCAAGACATTTGTGGGGTGAGGCAATCATGCCACAGGAACACTTACATGCTGGAGCACCGGAGCAGTTGCTAGGACACAGGAAACCATTGAGCATGGGCTCCAGATATTCATGGGAGCGGGGTCACAGGGGTGAAGATGTTTTTCAGATGGATTGTGCATCCATGCTTTTACTCATAGTGCAATGCAATCATTGCATTAGGATGTGAGTGTACACTACTACGACAAATGCTCTCCTGGCTCATTACAATGACGAGTGTAGCCGACTTCAACTGATCAAATCATCAGCCATTTCCATGATCTGTCTGCGCATGCCTATATCTGCTCCAGGCTACAATGCCTGAATTTCCTGAGGCTGATCTGACCAGCTGAGGCCTTGTGCAGTGCTTCTATGCATAGTATGATAGGTTTGCCTTCTTCTTTGCTTGCACCTGGATGATGCCCTCATTGAAGTCCTCATGATTCACCTGCAAAACGAGAAGGCGCTTAGGTCAAGTGCGCAGCGTTAAGTCGCTGGACATCATCCAGACTGCCCTACAGGGAACACATCATGCCTGCAGCAACTCTACCATGAGATACGCCGTACCCCTGACACACAGTGGCCCTCCATGTCAGACACAAGCACGGGAACACTCGCTTGCAGACTGTGACCCGCTAATCCATGTCCCCTCTAATGTGCCGGAGAAGGGCTCTCAGGTAGATCATAGAGCACTGGAGATTCTGTTACCTCAGTGGCGTCTCGCCGCAGCGCCAGCATGCCAGCCTCGACACACACTGCCTTGAGCTGAGCAGCATTGAAGTCATCTGTCGAGCGCGCCAGCTCCTCGAAGTTGACATCCGGGGACACGTTCATCTTGCGCGAATGGATCTGCAGGATCTTGGCGCGCGCGTCCTCCGTGGGGTGCGGGAACTCGATCTTGCGGTCCAGCCGCCCCGAGCGCATCAGCGCCGGATCCAGGATGTCCGCTCTGTTAGTGGCTGCTATCACCTGTACCCATCATAAAACCCCTTTACGTCAGGAAGCTGATGCAGCACTGTCACTCAGAGCACCACCAGTTTGCAGCATCCGGGCACAAACCCCTACAGGTCACAAAAGGGTGTGCTTGCGCAAGGCGTGGGATGGATCCCTTCCCTACTTCTGTCAGGTTGCATCAGTCCCACACAGGGCTTCTCCATGCGCTAACATCTGTAAGGTCACGGCATGCAGAATTGCTTATGATGAAGGGCATCTCGCTGATGCAGCATTTCCAGCATGACCTGACACAGAAGATGTCTGTGATGGCATTTTCCCTCATCATGGATAGCATGGGAGGCAATTCTCTTCCGCAGGCAGCTCACCTTGATGTTGTCATCAGATGAGAAGCCGTCCAGCTGGTTGAGCAGCTCCAGCATGGTGCGCTGCACCTCGCGGTCGCCGCTGACCTCGCTGTCAAAGCGCTTTGTCCCGATGGCATCGATCTCATCGATGAAGATGATGCACGGGGACTTCTCCTTTGCCAGCGCAAAGGCATCCCGCACCAGCTTGGCGCCATCTCCGATGAACATCTGCACTCATAAGAGGCCTGTCAATGCGCTGCCCATCACATCAACGCAGTGGTGAGACTAAGACACCAAGATTAACATCTGTGCTCCAGTGAGGACCTAAAAGAGGTGGTTCTTTCCGCTGCCTTCACTGTCCGCCACTGGGGAGAGTGGAGGATTCGCCAAGGAGGCAATGTGAAACAGAGTGATCGATTTGCCACAAGTGCATCTCATGGACGCTGAGTCAGTCTTGCAGCGGACTTGCCTGCACTAGCTGGGGTCCAGCAAGCTTCAGGAAGGTGGCATTCGTCTGCGCTGCGCATGCCCTGGCAAGCAGAGTCTTCCCTGTGCCTGGCGGCCCGTACAGCAGCACTCCCTTTGGTGGCCGGATCCCCAGGGACTTGAAGCGCTCCTGCATGGCATTGCAGAAAGCTGAATGTAGGGGCACAGCCTGTACAGGGTTGAATCTTAAAATCCCACCGCCTGCGAGCAAGCCTGAGGCAGGCTTTGCCTGTGACTTTCCAGCAGCCCCCAGCATGGCATGTGGCCAAATGAGCCGCCCTGCTGCCATGTTTTCAGTCCCGGATGCTCGGATCGGGAGATTGTGAAGCGCTATGGGCAGCTGCTGACCTTGTGTGTGACAGGGAGCACTATGGCTTCAACCAGCTCCTGTATCTGCTTATCGAGGCCTCCGATGTCGCTGTAGTCCTCTGTGGGCTTCTCATCCACCTCCATGGCCTTCACCCTGGAGTCATACTCTGCTGGCAGGGTATCCAGGATCAGGTAGGAATCCTGCAAACAGTAGGCAGTCCCTCAGCATACAGTATGGGCCAGCACCTTGTGCACATGTAAGTGCAATTTTAACATGGTCAACTATGTATCATGCCTCAGTCAAAGACATGTCTGATGTAGATACATAGCGTCCATGATCTTGTGTCTCAATCGAGAGCATGGTCAGGTACTGAACACACAACTAGTGCTCAGACGCATCGTCATGCTGACATTGCATGGGGACAACCCGTGTGAGAACGAATTGCTAATTGCAGCGCAACAGCTATGCTGGTGACCTGCAGATATAATTCACCTTGTTGACACCAACAAGGTCTGCTGGCTTTAATGCTTCTGCATCCACCAACCCCACAACAGGGAGGAAGATGGTCTGCCGTGTGGATGTCTTCAGCACCACGCACTTGCCGCGTCGCTGGGAATCCAGATCCACATTGGCACCGTCGTCTTCCTCGTCCTCCTCTGGCTGCATCTCTAGTACCTCCACCACGTTCCCCACCAAGTATGGCAGCTGATTGTTCAGCTTGATCTTCTCCTTGTTGTCCTTGATCTGCAAGCACAACAGAAGACGTAAGACAATACCTGGGCAGATATCAGCAATTGCAGGGCCTCTCTCAGAGAGGCCAGTCCTTGAGCATGCGCTTACTGCACTTAAGCGTGCAAGACGCCCTGTACAGAGAGATACACCAGGCTGCTGCCAACTCTGCTGTGCTTCGGTGTATTACTTTCTGGCTGATGGGAGCAAAGCATATTTACGGGAAATCATGCAGCGACATACCTTCTCCTTCAGACCACTGTGTTCCAGGCTCAACCGTGTTGAGTCATCTTTCAGCACCCTGATGTCGTTGTCGAGGAGCCTCGTCCGCCGCAGTATATCTTCAGCGGTCATTGTCTTTAATTCCTCTGGCAACGCATCACCGCCATCCTCAAAGATGCTGCTATACACGTCCATCTGGCTGACTGCTCTGTATGACCGAACTTATATATGCATGCTACAGTGCCGGGCCTGCTGCAATGCTCTCTTCTGCGTAAATGCGCTGCCAATGTTGCGTCCGCTCGTCTACACTTATGTTTGGGAACAAGTCACCTGCTGCTATGGTGCAAAGCTTGAGCAGCTGCTTACATGGGCATGGCAGCTTCTTCGTGGGCAGCAGCAAAGGTCACTTTTGGGCAAGCAGTTGGAGTTCCCCGAGTAAGCAGGAAGACCGCTTAGTGTAGAGGGAAGCTACAGCTGAATGAATTCCTTCTGAGAACTTACACTAGGACTTTGTATTGCATAGAGGTACACTGCTCTCAACCTCTTAAGAAATTCCAGACTCTGAGGGTCCTTCTCCAATACTCCAGTGCTGCAAGAGGCTGCAAACCTATCACGGCTCACCTATAGTGCTAGCAAAGCTATGAGCGCACTCTGGTGAAGATCTAGCTTGCAGCCTGGGGTGTTGCACTTCAGTCCTTCCGAAAGAATGAGTGTGTCCCCGGCAATGCCGTATCAGGCATTGACACAGGCAGTGAAAGGCCCAAAGAAGATCAGTGCTCATGCGTTGGGGCCAGGGCCTCAGAGGGCGGCTTCTATGAGGCTCTTGTACTCCCGCTTCTGCTTGACGCCGGGCAGGTGATGCAGGCGCTCCCGGTTCTTGAACAGCTGCACGGTGGGCGTCCCGTTGATGCCCGCCGCCTCCGCAATCTCTGGATCCTCCTCTGTGTCTATTTCTACCAAGTGCACCTGCGGCCCACAGTACTCCCGTTAGCAGTGCAGCAGAAAGGCACAGGCACTTGAGTGCTCACTCAAAACGCACACAGCCAAAAAGCATGCAGGCTGCCATTAGACAGCTTGTGCATGGCAGGCTGGGGACCTGGTATCTGCCCATGCTGACGATCAGGCCCAAACACCCATGTAACGCTGGCCTTGCGCCGTCTACGCTGAGAGCCTCCAACTAACTGATGATCTGACTCCTGAGAGAAGATGACAGAACAGAGCGTGTCGGCTCGTCTTGAGAGTTTTCGGCAGGGCCGGATGAGGGCACAGGAGGGCGGTGTACCTTGCCGGGGTAGTCATCGACCACCTTGCTGAAGATGGGCTTCAGGGTTCTGCAGGGTCCACAGCTGGGCGACGTGTACAGCACCAGCAGCAGGCGATCGCTCTCGTGGTACAGCTTGCGCAGCGCCAGCTGCCCTCTGTGCCTGTCTGCCGCGTGGTCAAAGTCCTCGGGCATCTTGGCCTTTCCATTTTGCTGATGCTGCTGCTCCTCAGCCACCTGCTGCTTCTGCACAAGCATCCCATACACCTCAGGCAAGGATTTGGGCATGTGGGATGAAAGCAGCCAGTGCATGAGTCTCAGAGGAGGGCCCTGCCATGTTGAGAAGCGCTGTCCTAGTCTGACTTGCGCATGCACGGCGCAGATGGTCACAAAGCCTCAGTCAACCATGTTTCCAGGAACAAAGGAGGGAGGAGATGCATGGCTGGAACTTTGGACCTCGCTGGGAGTATATGATAGGGAGTAAGCCGCAGCGGAGCCCTCTGCAGACCAGGAATGAGACATGGCTGGGCTGGAAGCTCACATCTTGTTGGTGGTACTCTATCAGGAGGTCGTTGGCTGCTAGGTAGCGCTCTGCTGACAGCGCAGCCATGCACCCAGCGCCTGCTGCTGTTATGGCCTGCCGCCACTCCACATCGTGGATGTCCCCAGCTGCGTACACGCCCTCTATGTTTGTGCTCACCCCATGCTGGACCTGCATAAAGTGGCGCTCCATCAAGCATGTTGCAGTTGAGGTGATTGTGTGTAGAGAGAGTGGGTCAAAGCCGTCTGAGTGCAGCACTGAGATTGCATAATGCTGTCACAAGTAGCAAAGGTAGATCGATAGAATTGATGCTGCCCATCTGTATGTCTTCTCCCTCTGAAGCTTAAGTCTCTGGCAAAGCATAGACGCTCTTCAGAGGAACAAGACATAGGCGTGGGCAGAAACATTTTATTGCTCTAAACTGGCAGGATATTTTAGGCAGAAACCGAGCTGGGCCTGACCTTGACGTAGCCTTTGTCGTCCAGCTCCACCTGGTCCTTCACTAGGTCACTGTTTGGTGTATGCCCAATGCCATAGAATAGCCCTCTCACTTCCAACTTTCTCTCCTCACCTGCATCACACAAGAGGGGTCTGAGATTGTGTGATCTCCAGATGGGCACATTCTAGCTCCTAGAAATGTACAACAACTCCGCTATGACGCACAGAAAGTACTGAACCAGCTGTGAGCGTGAGAGTGAGCAGCTTCCACTCAAGATGCCCTCAAACAAAGGGTTGTGGCACCAACCTGAGCTGGTGTCTCTCAACTGCAACCCCTTGAGACCCTTCTTGTCCCCGTACGCATCGGCCACCTCTGTACTGAAGTGCACCTCCACCTTCTCATGGTTCAGCACCCGGTCCTGCATGGCAGCGCTTGCCCGCATCTTGCCGCCTCTAACCAGCAGATGCACCTGCACGGAAAACGCCAGTAGCAATCCAGGTGTGTCAGGCTCCCTGGATAACCGCTGCAGGAAGTTCTCATTGGTGCACTTAGAAGCCAGAGCAGCTCAACGGATTCCTCAGGGATGCAACAGATGTACCGGGGATGCTCGCAAGTAAACGGCTGGTGACATGCTTGGACACACAGCATATGTCACAGAGCTGGGATGCTCAGGTGGCTGACCTTGGTGCCATATTTGGTCAGGTATAAGGCCTCCTCAGCAGCAGTGTCCCCTCCTCCCACCACAGCAAGCTCCTGTTTTCTGAAGTTTGCTGACGCCCCGTCACACACTGCGCACGCTGAGATGCCGCTATTCCAGAATTCCTCCTCATGAGGCAGGCCCAGCCTCTTTGCCACAGCGCCTGTCGCTATGATGACACTGTGCGTCTTCACCTGGACACATGGCACGCCCAGTTCAGCAAGACAGCCCCCGTGCAGACAGCTCATGATTCGGCTCTGCTATTGCAACTGGTGCTGTTTCAGCTGTAGATTACACATAAGATTGAGGCGGGGCCTTAGTTGGACAGAGAGCAGGAGTAGCTCACCTCTGTATCCGTAGTCCGAACTGTGAAAGGCCGTTGCTGAAGATCAACAAACTCCACATCCTCTGTGAGCAGCTCAGCACCCCATCTCTCAGCCTGCACCATTGCTTGTGTCTAGGACAGAGACTTCCTTTTCCATACCCGGGAGAGCACCCTCTCTCAAGTCATGTGCCAGTCATGTGCTGATGGCAATTGGCCTCCAGGTGGGGTTCAGTTTAGGGGCGGTCAAGATGTGCCTGACACAATGTGACCACGGCCTGTGACCGTACCATCCAGGACAGATGAAAGGCTCTAACTTTCCACAGCAAGAGGCTTGCTATCAAGGCTTTGGCACTGGGGTCACAAGGACACAGCTGCATGTCAGCGTACCTGTTGTCTCATCTTGTCCATGAGATCAGGTCCAGTCACGCCCTCTGGGAAGCCTGGAAAGTTCTCGACCTCTGTGGTGGTCATTAGCTGCCCTCCCCTAACGCCGCCTGCCTGATATCCCTCAAACACCAGCGGCCGTACATTGGCTCTAGCTGCATATATTGCAGCTGTATACCTGCATGTGAGCAGCACAACATTACAGTACGTCTATTGGGAACATCACATTGTGTCCCTACTTTGGACACACAAGTAGGAATGCCTTCAGCAGCATGCAGGTGATCAAGCTAAATTTGTCAAGAGCGTACCCTGCAGGCCCGCTTCCGATAATGACCATGTTTTCGATTGCTTCCCGCTTGTCCACTTTCCCTGCACATACGTGAGGAGCGTGAAGAAGCCCTGAAGCCCTGCTATTGACAGGAGTACACAGCTGGATGCCCTGCTTAAGCGGTAAGATCCAGCAGCGTGTAAACACCATCCTCTACAAGATCTGTGCGATGCAACAAGCTCACGCGTACCATTTTCTGTGCTCTCACACATTACTAGCACGCCACGTCCTCTCGAAGAGGCGCTGTCAGATCCTCCTGTAACTCTCTTCCGTCTCTGCTGAGACCTTCTGAGCGTACTGTATTGAGGCTGGGCAGGAGTACGAGCTGTGCAGCCATCGATATGCCTGCGGTGATGTGAGACATATGGACTCTGTGGCGCATACGAACAGCTGGGCAATGTCCCAGGGCCTCTTAGTACAAGTTCCATTGTACTCCAATACTTTGCTAGTAAGAATGAGTGCTACACTGCCCTACTGAGCGATCATCGAGAGGAGTGGTCTGGACGCACGGCATGTGAGATCACGTGCTCCTGTTGAGGTGTCTCTAGAGACTTGAGCCCTAGGTGGCTGGAAGAGATGTAATGTTTCTCTCTCTCTCTTGACTTGCAGACAAGATAGCGCTTCAACCAATGCCAACCAGCGGTGGTATGCTAGATTCTTGCATTCTCAACAGACACAGGGGCATGTTGATGACTGGTAGGAGTACACACGACACCACGAGAGCTTACTTTTGGTACTATCGATACTGCGAACGTTGCTGATGATATCGTGCCCACATAAGCATTCAATGGCCACTTTTGCACAGACCTGCCTGTCGGGCACCCTAGTATCGCATGTACTTTGAGTTTGGACCTCACTTGTTTCCTGTACCCACTCTCACAACCTCACTTGCATACATCTGCATTTGTCTGCTTCTGCCTGTTCTCCAGTTCCTAGCTAGGGTATAGCCTATTCATATTTTCAGAAAATGGCCTGTAACCTCATATGTTCTGCACACACATGGCCATGGAATCCAGTCTATCATCAGGTGGTACAAATTGTACCGTACAATCCCTTGCACTTGCTGGACATGAGAACAGGGCAATCAAATACAAGCACTGTCAAGGCCCTCTGAGTTCCGTGACATGCATAAACACACCTGCTGTTTCTGCTAAGGGATACTTTGTGGCGCAGGAATGCTGCTGCAAGCCAAGGAATCCTGCTCAGCAGACCTCAGGACGCCTAGAAACCTATGCGCCATCACAGCGGCCCAAATGGCATGTTCCGGGCCCATGTCATGCCGAGCGTAGCTACTGAGTCTAGATGACATAGTCGAGAATAAAGTCATCCACCTGCACGGACACAGGAATAGTACTGAAATGTCCAATCACAGCGGTCCCCTGCCCAGATCCTGCAGTCTGGTAAGCGCTCTTGCATGAGAGTGCACAGAGTAGCTGCATCATGTTGACGCACCGATCACCGCGGGATGCACCAGACTCCTTCACCCAGGAGACATAGAGTGCAGGGCACACACCAGGTCCTTGGTGCACCTCAGCCTCTCTCTTGAGGTGCATCACCAGACCTGGTATGTGACAAACATCCTACTACGCAGACACAAATGATACAGAAGAGAAAGCAATGGGCTCACCAGGTCCATGTTCATACAGGGCTCTTCCACACAGCTCTGGCGGATGATGCGGGCAGGCACGCCCACAGCAACGCAGTGGCATGGGAGGTCTGTCACAACCACGCTGCCTGCGCCCACTTTGCTGCCAGGGCCGATCTCGATGGGTCCTAGTACGCACACCCCAGCACCCAGCAGCACTCCATGTCCTGCAAGTCATGCAACAGGGGCTCGGCAGTGCTTCGAAGACAGCTGGCATGCTGGCTTCTCATCATCTGCTGACGTGAGAGCAGCACGGACACAAAGAAACTCTCAGGCATGCTGCCAAAAGTCTGGTGCTGCGGGTGCAAAGGGGGTTCTGTGGCTATTTGCAGAGGTGAACGTCACTGTAAAATCTCCAACCAAACGCCTCTGCCTGATCAGTGCCGTGAGTAAAACCCGCACAAATAGCAGCTATTGAGCACACCACAGTCTCTCACCTACGTGGGGATGCCGTACACCCTTTCCTGTGCCAGAGCCGCCCAGCGTGACCTGGTGCAGCAGCGACACATTGTCGCCAACCACAGCCGTCTCGCCGATGACAATGCCTGTGGCGTGGTCCATGAGGATGCCCCTTCCTATCTTGGCTGCCGGGTGGATGTCCACATGCAGGATCTCGGACAACCTGCTCTGCAGGAGGACTGCCAGCTCCTGCATGCCATGCACACTCTCAAATACCATTCATCTACGGCGAGGCATCTAGAAAATCTCACAGTAGGTTCGCCAGGAGTAGTGTTCATCTGCACAGGCGGCACATAAGCTGATCTGCCTGTAATCAGAATGGAGACCCACTTGCTCTGACTCACGTCACACGCTTTTGAAAGGGCAGCCCCTATACTATTGTAGCATCAGAGTCAGCCGGCAGGAAGATGTGCCACACAGATAGCTCCTGTTGAGGGAGCAGAGGGCAGTGGGATGCCAAAGCAATTCTAAGCAGAACCAACCCGGCATCCCACTGCCTTCTGCTCCTCTGGGCTTATGCAAGGCAAGACGTTTCACGCGTGATGCTCACCCGTCTGTTGTTCCTCCATAGCCAGTGGTTCAGGCGGTGGCACTGGATGGCCTGGAAGCCTTTAAAGTAGAGCATGCACTGCGAGAACTTCTCACAGGCTGGATCCCTGTCCACGCAGGACTGCAGGTCTGCTTCGCACGCCTCCAAGAGCGTCTGCATCAACAGAGTGAGGTTGAATTCCACACACACTGCTACCCATCTTTCTTCCTGTACAATCAGGGTTCTTTCTTGACCACTCCCATGAGAATCTTTCTTGCACACCTACTCACTACACAGCACAAGGAGCATTTCCAACTGCCACTCTGTTGTAGAATGGTGCGTGGCATCCAAGCTTTCTTCTCTCCAGGCTGCAGCCAGTCCTCACAGCAAATACAGGGATTACATGCGAGGAGTGTGCAGAAAGCCAAGATCATGGGATCAACCTATTCCCATTGAAAGCCGTGCTGGCACAAAGCACAAGAACATGGAACAGGAATGACCGCTAAGTGACGCTTACCGGGTCGTCTCTGTAGACATCTGAGATGAGCTGCATGAGCTGTGTCCCCAACAACGTCCTGCTGGACAGCTTGTTAGCTAGGAGGACGGCCATTGCTTTCCCCAAGGAGGCATGCGAGATGATGTTCTGGTGCAGGAAGCTCGCCAGTACCGGCTCCTTTGCCTGCAAGCAAGACAGAGCGTTCACAAATGTGCAAGCCATGCAGCACTAGTACAAAGCGGTGTGGTGAGTCTCCAGGCAGACCAACAGATCGTCCGCAGTGCACATGCCACAGCCAAGGGAACAGTAGCATGAGCAGGCGCTGTGCGTACCGCATCCTCCCGTGCTTCTTGTTGTATTCTCTCCCACAGCCGCTTTGAAGCCAGATGGTGGGGAGCAGGGCTCCATCCAGTAGAGGGTACCC
Organism: Coccomyxa viridis; assembly: GCA_963930925.1. NCBI lineage: Eukaryota > Viridiplantae > Chlorophyta > Trebouxiophyceae > Coccomyxaceae > Coccomyxa > Coccomyxa viridis. The sequence goes on from CAWVOJ010000010.1 coordinate 617,802, forward strand.
AGTCCTCCTCGACCACTGACACCTTTCCATTTGCTGCAGAGTAAAGACAATCTGTTAGCAGCAGGCATTGTAGACTGTCACCAGATGCAAGAGGCCTCTGCTAAATAACCGACTGCAGGTAAGGGGGAGCTTGTCACTTTTGGTAGGATGTGATAAGAGCAATATTCCCTTTCACCTTTTGACCTCGTGAAGTTGTCCTCATCCCGGCTGATCAGCTGCTCTTTCCAGGCAACATTTCCATTGAGGTTGGAAGTCCGACCGTTTGTCGTTGGAGGGCTCCAGTGCCTCTCGGCAGTAATTGCCTTTGTGGTTATCGGATGTCTGGCGTGCCGCCGTGTGCTGGGAGCGGCTGTGACATACAAACGCTCCTGTCCTGCTGTAGCACACCAGAAAAGTCATGAAATTGGCGAAGTTTGTAACGCGCGGACACTACTTTTAGGCAGGTGGCCTTTCATAACGTGGTGCACGGGGAAGCACGAGAAAAGGCGGCCGTTGCACTGGTAAGAGCAAGATAGAGGCATGAGTGCCATTGGAAAGAATATCCTCATGTAAGCTCGCCGACCTGCGAAGTGCTGCGACGATGCGAGGCCACGGCTCCCCATGATGGTATGCCAGCAGTCAGGTGAGTGGTTGTGAAGATCCCATGCGATCGCAGACGCTGCCTTTGTTAGTCCTTGCCGGTGGAGCCAATGTTCTTCCGCATAAAAGGATGCGCCTTACGCCATGCAGCAGCGGTGAGGATGCGGTTGCAAAACGCTTTACGTCATTCGTCGGCCGAGGGCATGCAGCCTCCATGTGAGCACACGCGCCGGTGATGACAAAGGTCTGATCGAGTGAGAGCAATCTCAGGCAGAAGTCGTGCAAACGATCCTGCTTTAGGCTTTAATATCTGCACAAAGTTTTACACGGTGCTGGGGCGGTGCTTCAGATGCACCTGACGATAGTGCCTGTGTCACCACCATGACCTTTTTCTGTCGTGAGACGTGCAGTTCTAAGTACATCAATGACGCACATCTGCTCCTATCTTGCTGGAAACGCATCACGCCTCTCAGACAAGACCCTGACACTGTGCCAAGGCAAGGCCAAGACGTTCAGAACAGTGTATTCAGAGGTGGCAGCCCTCAGCCAGGCCCTCAGAGGAGCCTTCAAGGTGACCCCAGGAAGCCGCATTGGACTCATAGTCAAGGGAACAGATGACTTCCTGCAGGCAAGCAACGACCTGGCTGGGTTTCTAGAGCATGTGGGGCGCTGCGGACCTGCTTGCATTGTCCATGACCGCTCTGCAATGGGGAGTGTCAATGAACAGGTTGCAGTGCTGACCAGTAGCCGACCTGAGCCCTGAACCCTCAACACTCTTCACCACGCCATGCAGGCATTCCTCGCAGTCGCAGCATGCGGGGCCATAGCAGTGCCAATCAATTTGCGCTGGAGCATTCAGGAGGCGGCAGCTGCCCTCAAGGGCGTTGCCGCAGAGCTGGTCTTTGTTGACGCAGATCTCATACAGAAATACTCTCCATTTCTGGCAGAGCAGCGCTGCATTGTGCTTAACGCAAGCGAGAGCACTAGCACAGCAGTGTCTAATGACTCCTCAGAGTCAATTTGCAGGCAAGCTTCCTCGCCATTCCTCACATGCCCTGAGTCTTCGTCAGATTCAGAAAAAGACTGTCTGCAGAATTCGGTACCAAAAGGACAGGGAATGCTGCTGCAGGCTGCATCATGCACAGGACATGATCCGTGAATATATGGGTGCCTGCCTTGACCTGCAGACATCTGAGGGTGGAGCTGTCCTCATCTGCTTCACGTCCGGGACCTCAGGGCCTCCAAAGGGTGTCATGATCAGTCATACTGCCCTCCACTGCCAGGTAAGGCCCTGCACTTCTGAGTTAGCATCAAGTTGAGCATATTGAAGACTGGTCTTGTGCATTGTAAATTTCCAAATAGCAGAAGCATACTGGTTTGTGGAGAGCAACAAGAGCGAAGCATCGCATTGCGTAGCCATACTGCACTGCCCTCTAGGCACAGCTGAGGTGCACATTGACCTGTCAGATTGTGTCGGCTCTGGACTAAGATACTGATGCTGGCCCCGTAGAGAGTGATGCTATGACACGTGCTCTGGTAACAGGCACTGCAATCACGTAATGTGGAGTGCAAAGTGTCACATGCCTCCCTGGTCATGCAGGCTATGGCGAAACTTCATGTCGTGGGCTATAGAGAGGATGACGTGTACCTGCACTGCGCACCGCTTTTCCACATTGGCGGCCTGTCCTCAATGCTTGCAATGCTTGCTGTGGGAGCCACGCAGGTAAAAATGCAAAGCCAGCTGCACTGCAAGGCCGTGCCTGTACATCAATTTCCTACAGTGCATGCAGGTATGAGCTGGTATGAGATGTCTCATTACTCATGGGTGTAATAGAGACCTTCACAATTTGAGGGATGGTGCACACGCAGGTGTTCCAGCCAGCCTTCAACGCAGCAGAAACCCTGTCCCTTGTCCGGCGTCACAGCGTGACCAGCCTCATTGCAGTGCCCGCAATGGTGGTCAGTCTGCATGAAGCCTCCCAGGCTGATCGGCTGATGAAGCATCATCAGGCACCAGAGCCACCTGCAAGCGCAACAGATCAGCAACTTAGCAAAGCACGCAGCAGCAGGCACAGAGTCAACAGCCTTGCAGCCTACCCCAGCGTAAGGGTGGTCCTCTTGGGCGGCGGAGAGCTGCCTGCCCGATTGAAAGGGCCTCTGCAGGCGCTCTTTCCCAGCGCTCATCTCTTCACAGCTTACGGCATGACAGAGGCCTGCTCGTCCATGACGTTTGCCTCCCTTGACATGCGACCCAGCACTGCCATATCATCGCGCTCCTCTCAAGCAGCTACAGGCCCTGCCGCAGCAGCTGAGTCCGCATCAAATTCAGGCGCACCCCTAGGAAAGCCAGCCTATCAAAATCCCAGTAGAGACATGGCCAAGTCACGCTCAGAAGCAGGCCGGCATGACAAGAGCTCAGGCGCTGGATCCATTCCTGTGGGATGGCCACCTCCTGGCATTGAAACGGCAATAGCACCCCTTTCAGCAGATGGCAGCAGCAGTTGCAAGGAGATCATGCTTAGTGACACCCCAGCTGGTGAGATCCTGACGAGGGGCCCCCATGTCATGCTGGGCTACTGGGGTGACCCTGAGTCATCTGCAGCTGCCCGGTTGCCCGGGGGCTGGCTACGCACGGGCGACGTGGGGCAGGTGGATGCCAGGGGTTGTCTATGGCTGCTGGGGCGTATCAAAGATACTGTGCGCAGCGGCGGCGAGAATGTCAATGCAGCGGCTGTGGAACGGGTGCTGCTGCAGGTGGGTCTCAATTGCTGGACCTTCACTGCAACCCACTTGAACACTCCAGCAGGAGCGCAAGGCCTCGGTCAGATCATGTGATTGCGAAGGGACTGCCATGCTGAATAACCTTTTGAGATCAGCCGCCACATTGCATGCAGGTGCCTGGGGTTGCAGCTGCAGCTGTAGTGGGCCTTCCCCATGACAGACTGGGCGAGCAGGTGCTTAGTCCCCCAATGCGCAGCTCACCCGAACGCCCGATGTGTATGATGTGTATCAAGCTTATGTCCATATGATTGCAGGAGCCTGCCTCTGTGTGCGCCATGGGCATGAATCTAAGAAGAATTCATCAAGATAATGGCTGCATATGCAGGTGAGTGCATTGCTTAGCATGAATGAAGGTGTGGCGTGGAGCGAGGATGAAAGGGCTGTAGGCGCAAAGTTGCAGCAGCTGAGCAGAAACGGTGCTGTAAGGTTGTCACCAGGACTAGTCAGGGAGGCCTGCAAGCAGCGTGGTCTTTCGTCTTTCATGGTGCCCAGGTTAGTGCTTGCACAGCATGCACCCTTGCCGGCAAACTCCTCGGGCAAGCTGCTGAAGCATGCAGTGCGTGAGATCATGTTGGCACGCCTACACAAGGATGGTCCTGCCAGTCGCATGTAAGAGATATAAAGCCTTGTCTGTCCTGCCGAGGAGAATCCCCGTTGATTTGATGAGAGCTTGCAGCGTGCACAGCCACAAAGATGCATGCTCCCACACTCACATTGCAGAGATCACGCCATTCTTGCGGTTTTGACAGTTTGCCTTACATCTTCTATCAAAAAGTTCGTACATGTGTCTCTATTATCGATAGTCACAGGCTTGCACTGTCAATCAAGAGTTCATTGAATCACTTCTTACTCAATGTTGGGACCTTTCTCTTGTCTCTGCCCAATTGCGCTGCAGGGCGTCATCTGCTATTCATGTGCTTTCAGTTTCACGCTGTCCCATACCACTGCTGCGGCTCCTCAGAAAGTATTGCCCCAAGCACGGGGAGGTGTGCTGTCCGTGGGACACTGCATTGCTGCAGCGATTGGAGAACAGGCTGACCGGGGCCGTGCCATGAGCAGAGGCATGCCTACAGCCCCGTGGGGCACAATGTGAAGAGGTCTCTGTGCTGCAGGCAAAGGCCCTACCTCAATTCTGGGGGCAAGACATCGGCTCGCTTCAGACCGCTGTTCTGCTAGTGGCACAAATGCCACATGCGCAAGCCCTGGGCGGGTTGCAGCTTGTGCGCTCTGTGGCGCTCCTTGCTTGACCGGCGGCCCTGATGTGTCTGTGGCTTGCACCTGTGGTAGCATCTGCCCAAGTCTGCCCCTAAAGCTGTGTACAGCACCCTCTGCTTGAGCATCGTGTGTCTCTGAAATCCTCTGCTCGCCTTGAACAGGCCCCCCGGCTAAGGGCAGCTCAGGCTGTTGCATTGATGGCGCCGCGCCCATTGCCTGAAGTCCCTGGCCTCTTTCTGGCCAAGGGAACTGCATGCTACTGTGCGCCGGAGACCGCCGCTGAGCAGACCTGGGGTCTGCCTGGTCGGGTCTCAAGAAGGGCAATGGTTGCACTGAGGCCTGCTTATGAAGCTGTGCCTCCAGTCCGCTGAAAGCTCCCGGACCTTTAATACTGGTGTCAATCACCCTCATGTGGCTATCCATGCCATCAACCCGATCAGCCACCTGCTCTGCTTTCATCCGCGCATGCCTGCTCCTCTCGGAGTATGTCGCACTTGCATGCTGATCCGGTGACTCTCTGAGACCTGCTACCATAGGCTCAGCCAGCTGCATAGCTGCCCGGACAGGTCCTTGAGCCATCGCTATGGGCCCGGCAGCTGAAGCAGTATAAGTCCTTTCACCGACTTGCTGCCCAGACGGCAGAGGATTTGTTGCAGGATGAGCAGCACATGTGCCTGTGGTTGCTGTGCAGCCCTCTTGATTGAGGAAGTTGCGCATGCTCAGCATGTTCATGAGCTCATCCTGTCTGTGCCTCGGCTCTCTGCAGAGTGGCTGCCCTTTTCTAGGCGATGTCACCTCCGTCAACTGCTCCTCTGAGCGGCTATCAAGCGCATTGTAGGAGGCCCATGGACGTGAGTTGGCATCTGTGCTGCCCTCTGGAAGTTTTGGACTTGCAAGATGGAGAAGGATGTCCGGTGGACTTGGCTGCTCCTGGACGTTGGACAGCTGGCAGCTTCCCCTCCGGCTGATATTGCAAGCTTGCTCACTGCTGAGTCTGCGCCTCACTGGATTTCCGCTACCAAGGGCCATCCTTACCTGAGACAGCCAAATTGCTTCAACAGGAGCGGCTGAGATGTATGTGCAAATAGCATGCTGAATGTCACATCGCAACGATGGACGTGTCTCCATGTTCTGAGCAAGACCTGTTTTCTGCTGCTGCTCACTAGACAGGGCTGCTTTTTGATTGCCTCTGTTCCTTAAGGAGTGACAATAATGTTGTTGTCACACACACCTGCGCAGCGGCCAGCTCAGCTGCACTCTCTGCCAGCTGGGACGCCTCCCGGGCAACTGCTGCGGCCTCATCCTGGGCACCTGGGCACAGCCGCGCCCACTCTGCTGTGCCCGGCTGCAAGCGCAGCTGCCTGCAGCATGCACAAGCAGTAAGGCCCAAGCTGCTTATCTACATGCTGAGTAAGACAAGGCGCAGGATTACCATCAAGGCCTTGAAGGCATGAAAGGTATTCGTGGCGAGCAGGACATGTCTTCACCTCCTGACCGTGCTTCTGTGCAAAAGCTGCACCACAGGCAGGCTTGCATGCTGCAGCAGCATGCGGCTCCGGTGAGGCTCCCAGCCCATGCGTTCCCTCTCAAGGTGCCTGGGTTGCTGCATCAGGTCCTATACAGGCAGCAGTGCCTTGGTGATGTATTGTAGGCCGAACAACAGGTCAGACTAGTGTAAGCAGGATTGCAACACGTCAAAGGGGCGTTTGTCCTGTATTGCCCTGTCAGACACCGAGTGTTGGAATTACAGCTCGATCCATACTTTAGGCAAGCCCCACGTTGAACGCGCTCCACAGCTGTCAACATGATGCACCTCGCGTAATTGCACACAGCTTCATGGATACGCTTAGGTTTTCCAGGTCTTTGGCTGACCTGAGATGCAGGCGGTGGCTGGTGGGAGGGCTGCCCTGGGGATTCCCAATCCCCTGAGGCATCTGTGTGCAGGCGCATGAGCGCATGTGCCGCCATGCCGTCCACGTCCCCTGCCTGCTCTGGCTCGCCTATACAGAAGGTGCTTGCCTTTGACATCACCCTCCCTGAGATGTACTGTGGCAGGGGCAGCACACCAGAAAGCCTAAGGAACATGTAGGCAATGGAGATCCGACAACACAACCAACCGACCGCAGCTCGTCAGCATGCCGGAAGGGCGTCATTGGTGCAAGAAGTGGCAGGCCAATCTACATGGCATGTGATTGTAAAGGGCCTCCTTTTCACAGAGAAATACCTGAGGATGCTTTCCCAGCACTGTCTTTCCCAGGATCGTCAGAGGTGGTCAGAAAGGTGCTGTGGAGCGATGCCCACGGCCTTTTCCTGCCTGTCTTCTGGGGTGAAGGCGTGCGAGCCTGCCTTGCTGCACTCATGGGCCAATGTGCAGGCCTGCAGAAAGTCAGGTCACGTCTCATGATGAGAAAGCGGAGTGCACAATGCAGGTAGCAGTGCCTTCTTTGTGTGCTTGGCGGATTCATGGGACATTGATTGGCTTGAGCAAAATGTTGTGCCTCATAGGTCAGCGTGGGATATTAGAAAGCTCTATCTGGGTGGTCCTTGATCAGTGGCCCAATGACGCACCTCTCTTCGGGTGATGCAGCTCTTTGGGAAGTAATGATGGGCAACAGCTTGGGAGCATCTGCAAAGATGTTCCCCATCAGTTTTGCACTACTCAATTGAGTTGGGTGCATCCTTGCTGTGCATGCCTGTGAGCAGCTGTCTGGCATCAGTTCTTGCATGGTCTTGAGCCACGGCTGAGTAAGGGAGAAGGACATGGTGCAGCTTACCCTTGTTCTTGGTATCTACCTCTGGGAGTGCATCTGGGGCTCTAGTCATTCCCTTCTCGATGGCGATCATGAAATAAAGCTTGTTTCTATCCTCCCCTGGGAAAGGCTCCTGGGGTGTGGCTCCAGATTCTAGTCCCTCTTCCTGCTGGGCATTATGCACCTGCCTCAGCACAGTTGGGGGCTCTCCCGCACATAGATGGCGAGTGTCTGCTAAGCGCTGCTGACACTGGTGTCTTCATGGCACAAAGCGGAGCCGGACGCTCATTTGTGCAGACCATGATGCACGAGAGGTGTGTGCATGCAACCAAAGACGTGACTCTGTGCCAGCAATAAGGAGGGTCCTGTACCTTATATGCGCCTCTTACCTCGCGGCATGGCGGTAGCTTCAGTCCTGCGGGCAGCTGGTCTCTGGCAGCAGGCACCTCACACGAAGGGACCTTCAGAGTAGCAGCGCCGCTCGCCGCAAGGTGCTGCCCCAGCGCAGCCTTCTCCAAGCTAGGCTGCGCATCAGGTGCAGGCTGTCTTGGATGATGAGCCCCCGGCGGTGCCTGCTGTTCAGGGCTGCTAGTATTCCGGCTTTCCTCAATGCCATCAGGGCTCCTGGCATACCTGCAAAGAACCAGCCTGACATGAAGGTGGGCTGTGTATGGCGCATGATAGGACTCAGATGCAGTAGAGTGGACGGCATTCAGATGACATTCTCTGACACGCATGCTGCGCAGCTACACAATGGGAGCTCCTATGTCTGCGGCAGCTATTCCAGACATGATCATGCTGAAGCATGTCACAACATGCAGATATAGGGTACACAAGCAGAGAGTCCACACTGCGGGAGCGCATGAGCGCGATGGCGCCTTGCCTTGGAGGTGCTTGCTGCAGCCTCTGGCTGGACCTGCTTGGGCGCTGAGGGCTCTCAGGCCGCTGTTCCCTTTTGCTGGATCTGGGGCTGCCTCGGCTGCTGCGCTGCGCTGCGTCTGGCTGGGGCGCTCGCGGCCCGGAGCAAAAGCCGGGGTGTCCCGCCAGCTTGGAGCAGGAGCTATTCCTGGTGCACCTGCAGTCACATAGCTCCCTTGTTTATTTCATGCTTTCCCAATCAGCTGCACTCAGCAACAGGTGGACAGGGAGAGGTCCCTTCCCGATGGGCTGATAAAGCAGATCGGCCTTCAGGTAAGGATAGACCACTTTCCATCATCCACTGATGCATGCGCACTGATTCCGGTGTCAATGCTTCCCCTAGTTAGTGCGGGCGCCCTCCTACTTGGCCTCGTGCATGGGATGAGGGGTGTTGTACATGATGGCACAAGCAACGGGGTAAAGACTTGTGACTGACTGTAGCACAGGGAGAGTCCTTACTTGCCAGGCTCGCCGGAGATGAGGGGCGAAGCTCCAGAGGCGTCAGGCGGGAGCACTTGCAGCGCCGCTGGCATGACCCCGTACATGGGCCTGATGGCAGCGGATCGCACTGCAGGAGTGTTTGCCTGCACAATGGCCAATCTCAGTTGAGCCGCAGTGCCAGACGTGCCACTGCATGCCAGTCCACTGTTGCGGCATGACTCTCAGCATCTCCCTTCCTGCTGATGTGAGACCAGCCAGTAGCAGTAAGGTACTTTTTTGTTAGTTAACGTAAGAACTAAACGTCCCAGAAAGTTGATAATATTTAAGAGGCACGGTTCAGCGAAGCGCCTCTACATTGGGTAGCGCCCCACCTCTACCACGAGTGCACCCTGCGTGTTGGCGCAGATTCCCACAACATCGCCCTCGCGCAGACGCTTGCTGGCGATGAACTCCGCAACATGCTCCAGCACGTAAACGCGGCGGTGCTCGGTGCCGTTCGCCCATGACTTGACCACAAACTCCCAGAGGTGCCCGTCCCTGTCCCTCACAGGCAGGCCATAGGATCTGCAGTTTCAATCAGCAATATACACATCATCACCTTGCAATATTGTCACACCCAGAGAGTACTGCGTGGTCCCTCAAGAGATGGTAGTATGACCTGCAAGAATGTGTAGCATCAGCATGATTGAACGCTGAAAGCGGCAGGAGCCATCGTCTGCCGGGATGTCACAGAGAGTTGTGGGACTGTTCATGCCGTACTTATTGCACAAGAGCTCAGTACCGGGACTTGCCTGAAGCCAATGAGAAAGCGCAGGTTGCTCTCGACGGAAACGCGGGGCAGGATAACTCTGCCGCCTGTATCACTTTTGGTCAGCGTCTTGGCCACCAGCACAACGCTGCTTGCCTGCTCTGGCGCGTCTCGCCCGGGGTGGGCTCTCTGCATGGCATGCCAAGGGATGTTGCATCTCCATGTGGATGGTGCGTGAATATAGCCACAGGGACTCAGGCAGAGAGCAGTGAGGTGCAAGGACTGCTGACGCAGATTCAGGTGCAGATCTGTGGGCCACAACACGCTCTCCTGGGAGTAGGCAACACGGCACTTCTGCTGCAGACTTTCCTGCATGCAATGCATGTACATAGCCTTGGTAGCTGGCATGTGTATATTACCACCTTTCTGCCCGAGGATGGTCGCCTCCTGGAGCTTGCAAGGCATCCACCCTCGGCCGGCTGGGATGCACTGTCTGGCGGCAGATTGCCTACAGCGCCATGCACAGCAGCCCTGGGCCGGCCTGCTGACAGGACAGCTGGGCTGCCCGGGATAGGCCGAGACCTGCCGCCACATGTGCTGTCCCTCTCATGGAACTCCCCTAGGGCGCTCTGCTGTGGGGAGGACTGGTGTGGCGAGCCTCTACATCTTTTGGGCCTGCGTGGCAAGATGCAGATGTGTGAAGTTGTGTACGGTGGATGCGCACATGCCCGGCCTCACTCAAGATGCATATGCTGGCGTGCTCAGACAATGCATGTGCAAGTGATTGGGAGTCAGGAACATGCCTGCTGCCTCCACATGCAGCCTGCATGCTCCCCTTGGGTACTCCTCCAGGCTGCCTGCACTCCGCCTGAAGGCCCTACATGCCGTGATCCTGCGCAGTGCCAGCCAATGGTGGAGCAGGGATGAGTGCTGTCCAGATCCTTAATGGCATGGGCCGCTGCAAAGCTGGCCTATCAGGCAGCTGGAGTATCACCATCCTCACAAGTCATTTGGCAGGTCTACACCGTCTTGAAGGCCCTGCACTCCTCATGTAATGTCCTCCCACATTCAAATGCACTTGGAGCACAGATCTGCAGGCCTACTTGGTTCCGTGGAGGCTTTCAGTGGTGCTCCACCTGGCAGCATATCCAATGAAGTCGCGAGAGTGATGGTGCGATAGGAGCCATCCCTCTCAAATGCCTACTAAAAACATACTGTCACACTCACGTTTCCCTCTGGGCCTTTACGCCCCTTCCGTAGGGGGGTCAAGGGCGCGAAAGCCAGACATGTGTGGCACTCGTCGTCAAGGCTATATGTGGTCAAATCTCTTCTGCAATGTTGAGCCGTCACTATCATTTCACATCCAGGCTATGAACTCTTCCATAGGCAGCATACTCACTCCAAGACTGCACTGGGGCTGTAGAAATAGGGCACTATTCCGTCCGTTCAGCATGCCAGGCGAACATGCTGGCACTATGGTTACCCCCGGTAGCCATCTTGTAGCGTGGTAATGTTCTCTACTACATCCTGAGCTGGGCATGCCTCGACTCGTACCAGTGGGGTTCAAGCTCAAGGTGTCGGTCCAGCGATGGGTTAGTCATCCACACAAATGCATCTAAGGAATACTGCGGGAGAAGTGGTCATTTCACCTGCTCTGCTCCCTTTATGACGACGCACGCTTAGGGGAAGTCTTCCAGTGAGCTAGTATTGATTTTACTCTCATGCTCTGTTGATGGGTTCTTGCCATCAACCTAGTCATGCAGGAAAATATTGCACTTCTCCCCCATAGTATGTACTCGGTCGGCTGTACCTACTGCACTCAACAAGCTGGTATATAGTTGATGCGGCAGGGGATGACGAGTTGCATGGCCCTACTGAGTTGTCAGTACCAGACACGATCCCAATGCTGGCGCAGTACATCTGTGGCTTCTTGGCCAGCTTAAGAGTCAGACACACAGTATTCTAGAAGTAGTCCAGGCGTCGTGCTCCTCATGTTGTTGCCGCTATCAGGAATAGGATTTATGGTCGGAGAGCAACCTGAGCACACCAAGGCAAAAATTGCAGAATAGCCTGCAGTCATGGGGTCCTGCTGCTAGATGGACTAGAGGATGGATTAACGCCATGACGTTTGCAGTCAGCCTACACACCTGCATTCCACAGAATCATCCCTATTTACTGCTCACACTGTCACCGCTGCCAGCGCTGCCTTGTTGTCTGACAGACAGCTATGATGCAGCTGTGGCTCAGGTTCTCACATGTATCACCTAGTACACAGGGGCAGCTGTTTGCTGCGCCGCAACCTCAGCATCCCTCCATCCGAGAGCCCATCTTCTTACACTAAAAGGGCCACGTGTGGAGAAGCTTTCTCCCAGCCAGGAGTGCAGCAGCGGCCGCGTACTCTGTGGCGTTGCAGTTTGGTATGGCGTGCGCTAGCGTGCCAAAGGCGCTCATTGCTGCGCAGACAGACAGCGTCTCACACATGGCTTTGCGCAGCGTGGCTCAACTATTCGAATTCTCTGCAGCACCAATCACAAGGGAGGTTCCATCTGCAGGGACATGCAGACGCTGCTTGCTCTGTGAACAACGGTATATGCTGGCCTCATATAGCATGCTCACCACCAGGCATGATGCAACCTGTATCCACACACCCAAGAACCCCAGGAAAGCCACTCACACGGTACAGTTCACGCGTGCATACTGACCAGTGACCCTTGTAAGGAGATCGTATACCTGTCCCACCGGCCATGCACGCAGTGTGGCCCAAAGGAGTGTCTGTCGATTGGGCATGGACCAGCTGAGCACGGCACGACGTTGATAGACACAACAACGTGATGCCAATCTGCACCAGTAGGCGCACTTATATCAGTGATGCAGATCCCATGTCAGGGCCAGCATAGTGATGGGACAGTGTTTTGGCCGGGACAGGAGTCGCTGTACCTTCAAGACGGTCGACTGGGCCCTCATGAGTCTCGAGATTTGGGATGCAAAGGCTCCGGGTTTCAGAACGCTGAAAATTCACAAAAGACTCTATACAAGTTAATGACGCAGCAGCATTGCTACAAGAACGGCTGCGCTTGAGATCCGAGGCTTCCGGAGTGTCACCCGACACTGGCATCCTTTTCCGCAAATGGCACTCTCCAACCAAATAAACTAGACAAAACAACTTTAATAAGCATACTATCTACGTCTGCAGGTTCAATTGAGAGTGAACACACACCAGCAACTGGTTTGTGGGTGCTAAGATGCGCGGTTACTCCGAAACGCTTCAGCGGCGCTGTACCAGATCCTCTGCAGGGCTGTGTTTATCGCACGCAGGAGGAATATGTGGCCGAAGATGTGACGAGAGGCTGTTCACATCTTGCCGACGCTATGCAGAGCCAAAGCAGGCTGGGGCCTGCACAGTCTCTAGGTCACAGGCCCGGGGCAGCTGCATCTGATCAGCCTGGTGTGGCTGGAAGAGATGTAAATGATCTGATCTGATCTGATCTCTGAACCGCCAGCCTGATTTGTTCACTGTATGCAAGACGTCAAGGCTTGACATGTGGGCAAAAGGCAGCCGCCTTCACAGATGCGGGAAGCTCTTCTTCGTCATCATTGTACAAACATGTTGCAGGATCCATGGGAGTGTGATATTTCCACGAATATGACACGAGTTTGAACAGGTACTCCTGCAGAATAGGCAACCTTCGGTCCACAGGTGAAGGCATACTTCTGCAATCAATCCCCTCCTTACAGGAGCTGCCATCTCCAGATGTGCACACTCAAGCTCCCTAACCTATTGCGAGTGGCATCAGTGCTCTCAAGCCAATCCAGCAGCCACCAATGGGCCTCAAAATCCTCGACTGTGTTCTCACGGGAGCATCCACTCCTCGCCGTTCCTTTGCTTTAAGGCACTGCGGAGATCCTGAGCAAAGCAGCGCACTTGTGAAGAATCATCTATGCACATGGCAATGCTGACTGTTTCACGAAGCCACCAGCGACATGGCATGTATGTATCACACTGCCGGTACTGAATGCAACTTGCCTCAAGGGAAGGCCTGTACCTACAGCCTACTACGCATGCGTGAGATGAAATCCCCCGCCACTGCCAGTCATTGCGGCCTGTGTGATGCGCCCAATCTGTCTGAACAGACCCACCTGGTCACTCTAAGACCCCTCTTGCAACAGCACCAAACCGCGCCTGGTGCGCGGCTCAGGACTGCTGTTTCATTCACCAGCTTACTGCTGAGCAGGCACTTTGGGCTGTCGCATTATCATTACCAGTTCACGTCTGTGGCCACCCAAGCAAGGGGGAGGATGCAAAGAGAGCAGTCTGCATCTTTGAGAAAGTCACAGCTGTCTATTGTTCCATTGCACCTGAGCCAAACCTGGCAAGCTGCACGGGGAACTGTGCCTCTATGCACGGAGCATCAATGTTCCTCCAATGACATGCAGCACATTCCTTGCACGCCCAAAGCTGTCCCACAGAAAGCCCCGCAACCCGAGAAGTGATCCCGCCAGATCCTAACACACATCCTGCAAACTTGGGTGTACTCTGGTCCGTTGGCCGGCATGCAATCCTATGGCACACGGCGGTTGGAGTCTTCTCTTCTCAATTTGTACAGGGGACGGCGCCCATGCGCAGCACACGCTGATCTGGCAGCAGCTCACGGCATGCGAGTATGCTCGGCCGGAGTGTCAGGGGCCCTCTGAGCCAGAGAGCACCGCCCTGAACTCCCCTCGCACGTCGCACACCAGCGCTGCTGCACCCTGCCACGCCAGAGCTGGCCTGGCAGGTGACCCCCTCCCCCCAAGACACAGCTGCACTGCTGGACTGCACATGCACTCGCACGCATGGCCGCCACGTGGCGGGCTAACTCGGGCGTCCTTTCTCAGAGCAGGTGCCTGGAAGGAAGGTGCGGGCTGCTGCAGCTGGATGATTGGGCCAGTATTGGCTAGGCAACTCTGGACGACCTCCGAGAGAGGCATGCCAGGCATGCCTGCAAAAGCCGCCTGCACGGCTCAAAAGCCATGCCAAGCAGAGATGCCCCCATTGTTGTGGCGTGTTCTTTCCTTGCGTACCCCTTGAAGAGCCCCAGGCCCTTCCAAAAGCCCTCGGCCAGACATTGTCAATTGAGGAGAACAACATCTGATCCCTTTTGACTGCATGCTAAAGCATGAAACAATCACCGCAGGCCTCAGCACCGAATAATGCCAGCGACTTGCTCTTCACTGGGCATGTCTGCTAAGGGGGCCTAGGCATGAATTCCCCAGAGGTGGTTTGCTAAGTGGAGCTCCATCACCATCACCACACATGGGCACATGTGTTGACTGCTGCCTATACTGCATGAGATCAGTCTGCTGACCCTTGCAAGGAAGCCATTCTCAACATGCCTGCCTTCCTGGAAATGGTCACTCGGCTCGGGCGAGCAACGCGGAAGCTTCAAAGCAGCCGCCCAATATGGCACAGGAGCTCGAGGACATGGGAAGCACACAGCTTCAGGAGGAGGAGGAAGCTGCCTCCTTCAGCGGCTCTTCAGGCTGCTTTGCAGGCGAGCTGCTCTGCGGCTCTGAGGCCGAGTCTTTCACGGACGCAGCTGACGCTGCTTCAACTGACGAGGGCTCTGCGGCGGGCTCCTCGGCCCTGGTGCTGGCTGCCGGCGCCTCTGAAGCTCCACCCTCAGCCGAGGCTGCACATAGCAAGCAGAATTGCTTGACATGACCAGGTAGGACACATCAACCACAAGGAGAGGGGCGGTTGCAGAGCAACAACTCTCATAGTGCTAAAGGCATGCACACATACATGCTGCTTAGAGCTAGAAGAGTACTTTGTCCTGGCGAGTAGTGGTGCCTCTGGTGCCGGAGCAAGGTCTGTGCTATACTTGCAGTGCAGGGCAGCATTGAGAGCAAGGGGCACACCTGTCACAGGGACTGCCACAATGGCGGTAGGCTCCATAGGCGCCTGCCCTGCCAGCGCAGCCGCCAGCTGGCCGAGGGCAGCTGCCGCCTGAGCCGCAGCCGTTGCAGCCGTCACCGTCTGCAAAGGCATCATGAACAGCCTCAGCGTTCCCCCCATGAACAAGCTCAAGCACAACACCTCTCCAATATTGCTCTTGCAAAACGGCATGCCCTTCGCAGGCTGCATAGGCAGACAGAGGCAGGCGGAAAGCACGTTGAGGTCCTGCATGCAGTCAGCACGAGGAGAAGCTTAGCACAAGCTCTGGGCAGCCAGGTCAGTGGCAAAGTGCAGAAGTGCCCACCTGTTCAGGAGCACGCTCTGCAGAGCCCGAGTCCCCGTTGGATGAGGTGTTGTTGACATTGGTGGTGATGTTCTCCAGCTGCTGCATCACAGCGGTTGCCATTGCGGTTGCTGCGGCAGTGGTGGGTGTTGATGAGGCGCCATTCTGGACAGGGGAGGCCACAATGGGCGGCGCCAGCACAATTTGCGGCATTGGCGTCCCTGCACAAAGCTTGAGAATCAGGATGCAGATGATGTACCGCTGCTGTTGTCGAGACAGATGCCTGTGCAGGCCATGCACCAGCGGGCTGACCATGAAGGAGTTGTGTCTGTTGCTGTCTTCATGAAGCATGCTGCAAAAGAGGCACCAGTCATTTTGTCAGGGAGATGTCTCCAACATTGATTGTTCCTGGTGATACAAATCTGTGCGACTCTCAAGCTCCCACCTGTGACGAGCTGGGGCACAGAAGTGGCCTCGGAGGCAGCGGGCGCTGGCGCAGCAGCAGAGACACTGAGGGCCTTCGGGGTGGTGGGCGGGAGCGGAGGCAGCGGCCGGGAGGGCTGTGAGGCGGCGGGATCCTGCGGCTCTGGCGTTCTGGATAGCGGCGGCGGCTCTATGGACAGGGTCGACTGCAGGTCAACAAAGCTCTGGTCAGGATCTGTCTCAAGGAAAGGGTGCACCCGGGATGTCTTCCTCCAGCATGACCTGAGTAAGTTGGGTTTCCCTTGTAATAAGACTAACATCCATGCAGATACTGTCTGGCACAGGGCAGAAGCAGACATGACAGATGGCCTGCATGAGAGATCATGCACTGCGCTCATACAATGACCACGTATCCAGGCATCACACAAGACTCTGCAGCGACGTGTCTGCTGAGGCTAGCAAGGGGAGACGCCAGGAGAGGCACCTGCAGGGAGGCAGAGCCAGCCAGGCTGTTGCTGCTCTGCATGAGCTCCGGGGGCACCAGCACCCCGCTGCGCAGGCACAGCTCCCGCAGCATCCTGCAGCTCGCCTCAGACTCCTGCGGAGGCATGCAAATCTTACAATTTCAGATCCTTGCCAGACAATGACAGAGGCACAAGATAGTCTGGCGCCTTCAGCCTCAGGCAGAGTATGCTGAGTACTACAAGCTTGGTGCTCTACTTGTACTTGTACAGGTGTTGATGCTCAGCACACTGCCATTTAGCCTAGATCACTTCATTGCTTGCTGCTTGAGGCAGAGGACTGCAGGCAGATAGTAAATCAGTGCTGGGCACAGCTGCTCTACACTTCTGCCTCGACGACTGCAATTAAGTGATCTAGTCCACACATAGACCCTCTCCTGCGCATGTCTCGAGCAAGACAGGAAATTGCAGCACGGGCTTCAGACCTTGAGGGACTGGCTCAAGCGCCCATTCTGCACGTGGTGCTCGGCATTCTTCTTCTTGAGCTGCTCCTTCACACGCGCAAAGTCGTCCCTGTCCACTGCCCAGCTGGACTTCAGCCTCTCCTTAGCTTCAGCAAACTCCACCCTCTCTCCCTCCCTGCGGAGACATGACAGGCATCAAGCAATATGGAGCGTCCCTCATGTGTGCAATGTGATGTCTCTACTTAGAAGTGGCTGAGCCGACCAGCTGGCAATAATGTCAGCCTGGCAGCCGTCATGGAGTGCAGCGCAGCCGAGATAAACGGGTGTGTCACTGCACGCTCACCTGAGGTTTTTCTGGCGCTGCACTTCCTTTTCCAAGCGCTCCGCCTCAGTCGTCAACCGGACGACCTCCCTTCTCAACTTCTCAGCCGTTGAGTTCTGCAAGGCATGTCAAGGCATTGGCTGCAGCTCTCTTCCAAACATGCACCAGGCTCACGCCATGGTATAATTTCACCAGCAGGCAACTGTGGCAAAAATGGTCAGAAACAGCTTCCAGCTGATATCCAATCCTGGATCTACCCTGAGAGGCCACAGCACTCATGGTCCAAAGGAACCCACAGAGGCAGAATGTGCAGGAAATCTCTCACCGGCACCATGTCCTCCTGCGCATGCAACCTGCTGCTGGCCAGGGAGAGCCCGGGCACCTCCCCAGAGCGCTGCGCAGTCAGGTTGCTGGACTTGGGCGGGCTGAAGGGCGGGCTGCAGACGTCCGCGGGGCCCAAGTGCTGCGGTAGCGATGGCGGCTTTGCAAACGCTGCACAAACAGCGCATCTGGATCAGTTCTGGCTCCACTGCATAGCGCTAAGGCCGGGCTGTTTTGAAGGCAACACTAAATACGATGCAGTCAGGACAGGAACGCGGGCTCATGATGTGGTTCACGCATACACCATGGTCATGCAGGATGACTGTCGGCTGGAAGGCTTATTCTCACCCGAGGATCTGGCCTCTGCAACAGCGTTCTGCAGCTGGGCCTCCTGTGCGTCCGTGAGCTCGTTCATGGCCACGATCGAGCCATTTTTGGAGACAGCACTGGCCATCTGAGCAGCCGCAACGGTGTTCAGCATGTTCTGGTGGCTGGCGTGCTGCGATGCCAAGCCCTCCACCGCCATGCTGTTCCTGCTTTGCAAGCCGTCCAGCGTCATACTTCCCACCCTGTTCTGCAGCCCGTTGGGCAATGCTGACAGCGTACTCCCTGTGTCCACTCCTGCAGCAAGCACAAAAGGCTCTTCAACCCTGCTCACTGAAGTCATACACCCTGTCATCCTTCACACTGTTAAACTCTCGAGAGAAGAGCTTGATGTAGTCATACACCAACAGCGTTGACTCCAGACATATAGTGCCCCTTGGCGTCTTCGAGAGTGTCTGCAAGAGGGTCCTACCGTTGCCTTGGCTGGCTTGCTGCTGCTGCTGCTGAGCAGCATGCAGGCTGGCAATCAGCGCGGCATTGTGCTGCGCTTGCGCTGTAGCGGCGTCAAGGCCCATGGGCATCTGAGGGGAGGCCACAGCGGCTGCATGCAGGCTGTTCATCAGGCCCGCGGCAGCATGCTCATTGATCATGCGCTGCTGCTGCTCATGGTTGGCCTGGGTGAGATTTTCTAAAAATCTCTGCTCCTGGTCAGCCTGGGCCTGGGCGTGAGCATGCGCTGCCTGGGCCTGGGCTATCAAGTTGTTGTAGCTGGCTACCCTCTGCTGCCTCGCAATGCCCTCCAAGAGGCCTGGCTGGACTGCAGAGTTGGCCAGGCTAGGGAAGGCTCCAGGCATGTGGCCAGTCAGCTGGTCGAAGTCTTGCTGGCCTTGGGAAGACGTCCCCTGCAGCGTCATGGCTGTCAAGGGGGCAAGGAGCTGCTGCTGTGCCTGCTGCACCTGCTGCATGGTCAACATGCCCTGAGTCACAGGCTGCTGTGCCTGGCTGCTCAAGGTCTCGTAGAATGCGTGCGCCTGCTCCGGGAGTCCCTGGGCTGCCATATTCTCGTAGGGGGTCTTCATCGATGGCAGAGGTAGCTGATGGCCCGGGGCCTGATTGTACATAGGGTGGGAGGATCCTGGGTCATACTTCTGCGACGAGAAGTCCGTGAACAACGCCTGGCTAGCCTGCTGGAATGCTGAAGCTGACTGCTGACTTAAGCCACTCTCTGAAGCCCCATCCAATTGCTTGGACGGTGCAGGGGCTACATCGGGGCTGCTGCTCTGCAGACCCAATGGTTGCTGGGAACCATACATAACCCTGCCACGAGCCCAATCAAGAGAACCTCTTTGGGTCCCAGATCTTCGACTTGACGCTTTCACACAGCTGGGGTATACAGCCCCCTTGCTAGAGGTCTAGATGAATCATGCACCGGTTGTTTGCCCAGGTGGCAGTCTGGTGTGCGATAGCCCTGCGCTCAGGGCATACAGCGGACCAACGAACTGACAGACGCGCCTGGGGGCGCAACGGATAGCCGACTTATCCTGTAATCAGGTGCAAATGGAGAATCACAGCGCATGGGCTGATTGTGGCCCAGCAACAACAACGCTGCGAGCTGCTCCACGGCTGTTCGGCGCCGTTCCTGCGAGATTGCCCGCCCAACGCTGCTGACCCTTTGCGTGTAGGAGCAGATGAACACGAATCGCAGGATATCGCGGTGTGCGACATTGTGTTGACTCTACAACCCGCTTTGCGCTGTACCTGAAACAGTGGGAAAGCTCACAGTAGGAAGTGCCTTGCCTGCATATCACGTGAAGGCGATGCCTGGCGCTATGGGCGCACCGGCGCCGTGCTGCTCGACCTCTGGTAAGCAATGATGCAGATGATTGGAGATGTAATTTCGGAGCTCACCTTGATGCCATCGTTTACGCATTCGCAGCTGCTGTACTAAACTAACCTGGAGCAGACACTAATTGCCCAAGCACCCTCCAAAGCCATCCTCGATGTCTCCCTTTATCCTGTGTAGGCAGGACACACGCATCATCCTGGCAGAGCAGCAGGTCGATGCACGTATGCCGCAATCAGGCCGTTGCAGCACCACCTACCCCTTCAAGGGCTCCATCATCAACTGGCTCGGTGCGCTTTGGCCACAATGAGAACAGGCTTGTGCAATTGCCAAGCGTATCTCAAGGAGTATACGTGCGCAGTGTCGTCTGAAGGGGCCTTCCCTTTTGCCCGAGGGTGTCTGCTTGTGTGCAGGTGAAAAGCCCAATGACCATGACCGAGAAGATCTTGGCCAGGCACAGTGACAACACGAGAGTAGTACCAGGCCAGAACATCTGGACCAATGTAGACAAGCTGATGACACACGATGTCTGTGGGCCAGGGACGTTTGGCATCTTCCAGAGAGAATTTGGCGAGAATGCGCAGGTAGAGTACCTCATGTAGAGGCTCCTTGTAATCATCTGCGCCTTTGGGTACTCTCCTTGAGCTGGACGTTCTGAGCTGTATCAAATCTTGTATGCTGTGACTGCAGGTGTGGGACCCTGAGAAGATTGTGATTATTCCAGACCACTACATTTTCACAACAGATGCCCGCGCCAACAGGAATGTAGACATCTTGAGGTGTGCAGCAGCATCTTGCCCTCCACTCTCGCAATCTTATCTTTCCTCATCATATAAAAACAGTATCCCGTGGACAATTGCGAGCCTGAAAGCAGGGGAATTGGTTCTACAACGCAGAATGGTGTGCTGCTTTGATGCTGAGGCTTTGGCCCTGGCATGCAGAGATGTGGTAAAGAAGTATGGCATCAAGTACTTCTATGACATCACAGACAGAAGCGACTTCCGGGCTAACCCAGACTACAAGGGTGTCTGCCATGTGGCCTTGGCCCAGGAGGGTCACTGTAAGCCAGGTACATCCACTTCGCTTTCTCTCCGTCCTCAAGAGTTTGTCATTACGCAGCAGCTGATCACTGCTCCTCTTGTCTCAGTGCAGATGACTGAGCAAGCGCTCTTCGCAGTTGCGCAATTCCTGGGAGCTGACATGTTGCTGTGTGCCCCTCAGGGGAGGTGCTGTTTGGGACCGACTCGCACACATGCAATGCGGGCGCTTTTGGGCAGTTCGCCACCGGTATCGGCAACACTGACGCAGGTTTTATCCTGGGCACTGGAAAGCTCCTGATCAAGGTGACACCCTGTGTCCCGGCCACCACTTACATTCTGTCTGCAACTGCAAGCGCCCTCTGAGTTTCGCGTCACATGCACATTGGCCGTATGGTGTGTTGTAGCCATGATAGTAAACCTTTGATCAGCTCAAGACCTTGTCAGCCCTGCACTTGGCCATGTAGCTGGGGTTTCTGGACATGCACAGAGCGCTGACGTTGGGCTCCATGCAGGTGCCGCCCACTATCAGATTTGTGCTGGAGGGCCAGATGCCGAGCTACCTCATGGCAAAGGACCTCATCCTGCAGATCATCGGCGAGATCACCGTGGCCGGCGGCACATACAAGGCCATGGAGTTCACAGGGCCAGTCATTGACGCCATGAGCATGGAGGAGCGCATGACCATCTGCAACATGGTGGTTGAGGCTGGCGGCAAGAATGGTGCGCCCGCCTGGATTCTGGGGATTGAGGAAGCTATTGGGCAGGACTTGAGGTGTTGTGTTTGTGAAAATGCTCTTCAAGACCATGCAGATCACAGGGCCATGGAGTAGTGGGCATGGGAGCTTCATGTCTTGTTTAGTAAACTATCATACAGGCATACTCAGGCGCTTGGCCCGTGTTGCTGACGAATACGTCTTCTGTTGCAGGCGTGTGCCCACCGGATGAGACCACATACGACTACGTGCAGCAGAGGACAGACGAGCCTTTCGAGGCACAGTTTGCTGACGACAACGCAGGGTACACTGAGGAGTACCGCTTTGATGTCTCCAAGATTGAGCCCCTGGTGGCAGCGCCTCACTCACCAGACAACAGACGGAATGCCAGGGACTGCAGAGACGTGAAGATTGACAGAGTGTACATTGGGTGTGTTGCCTCATCCCTTGGCTACTCTCATGCTTTGGGTGGCCATCAATGTCAGTGACTGCTGTCTGCGAAATCCATGAGAGTGCAGCTGCTGTCCAAGATCAATAGGGGCAGATTTGTCATCTGGCCATGGATTGAGGCATGTACCCTGGTTGGCACAGTCATGATGTATCCATAGGTTTCCTGAACAGTTGAGTCTGTCCATGCAGATCGTGCACAGGCGGCAAGACAGAGGACTTCATGGCAGCTGCTCAGCTGCTCCACCGGGCAGGCGGGCAGGTCAAGGTGCCCACGTTCCTGGTGCCAGCCACGCAGAAGGTACCCTTTACCCTTCCGCTGCAGAGCACTGTGACCATTCACATCAGGAGATTGGGCGGCCCGCCTACTACAATACCCTGAAGCTTATCAAGCTGTATCCTGCACCCCTTGAGACTTGGCCCTTACAGAGATTGCAATTCTAACCTAGACTTTTGGGGCTACAGGTCTGGGCGGACTTGTACGGCTTGCCTGTGGCAGGATGCGAAGGCAAGACAGCAGCGCAGATATTCGAGGCGGCAGGGTGCACCACGCCTGCTGCGCCCAGCTGCGCAGCCTGTTTAGGGGGACCCAAGGACACATTCGCCCGTATGAATGAGCCCCAAGTCTGCGTCTCCACCACCAACAGGTGACCTTTGCACGCCAAGGAAAAGCAACACATGCCAGGCACTGCTGCTTCAAGGGCATAGTGTGATGTCTCTGTGCAGTCGACCACTCCAGCTTGAAGGCAAGTAGCATTCCCTGACATGCCTGTGCCAACGAACAGTTGTTGTTTGCAGGAACTTCCCTGGCCGTATGGGGCACAAGGATGGGCAGGTGTATCTTGCCTCCCCATACACAGCTGCCGCTTCAGCTCTGGCAGGAACTGTGGCTGATCCTAGGGATTATGGAGCATAAGGGCGATCGGCAAGCAATGGAGGTGTAGGGACACCGTGGACTTCCCATGCCAGGCCTTTGTTGTCAATTGACATAGGCATTCTATGAGATGAGATGGGCGTATGAGTGCAACATGTACACACCTTGGCAAACTGCAAAGCTCAATAAAGACTGCAATGCACGTGCTTTGATGACTGTGACTGATGAATGATCATCAATAGAACATTTACTGGATGGTCCATGTAAAACAAATGAGGTGCCTGACTGCCATAAGTGTTCCCGCACATACTCCAGCTGTGCACGATGACTGGCAGTCTCATGTAAGTCTACGTATCCGCGGATCCGACGGCTGTATGCCACAGCACACTTGTTGTCACACCATTGTACAGCACCGTTTGCACTGCTAGTGTATAGAGAAGCAGCTGCTAAGTGGTGAGTATCCTGCGCATGATCCCTGCCAGCAGCTCCGGAGCCGATCAGGCTGACACTGTTGCAGCTCAGCAGCCTCTGGGTATCCCCAGCCGAAGCAAGGTCCTCTTGGCCCCACCTCACAGATTTAGGTAGCACCCTGGTAAATGTCACAGTGCAGCGCCTCTGTACATGACCGTCAAATGCAGGTTTCCGCTGAGGCAGCAGTGCTGGGACATTATGTGTCCAAGTCATTCTGAGGCCACAAGACAAGCCCCTGCACGAGTCCTCTAGACTGCCCTGCTAGCTTGTGCTGCACTTGTCAAATACCGCCACGCCTGTCATGTGTAATTGTCCCAGACTTGCAGTTCTTGAGGTATCACACGATCTAGATAGCCCATGGATGCAGATCATGACAGCATGACCTGGCAGCAGGCGGAAAGGCACTGATTGGAGGAGCTGCTGTCATGGGCTTCTCGTAGTCACTGCCGTGAAGCTTCTGCCTTGGAAAACCCCCTTCTGCAGGACACAGGCCATAAGATGATCAGGCAAAGAAATATATCACGATCATTTCAGGCGCTGATATTACAACGTGCAGAGGCAGTCTCGGCTTCACAAGAGCTGGGGTGATACAAGATGGAAGCTGACCATGAGTTGATGTTTGTGGCTGCACAACCCTCTTCCACACCTCGCTAACCGCCTTCCAGCCTGCAAGGGAAAGAGCCAGCCCTGTGATACAGAGACAAAGGGCCCTTGACAGGATGCATCAAGCACAGCCACAGCTGCAGACTAAGCTTGCAAAAGTAGTCTGTGGCGACACACACAATTCCTCCCTATCTGCCTGCCTGGGCAGATGCATCATCTGACCTCGTCAAGCCTAAATCTCCCGCTGCATACCTCATCAAGCATAGGGACATGGAAGGGCATAGCGGGCACCGTCCAGCAGCAGCAGCAGCAGCAGTGACAGCAGCACCTTGTGGAAAGACAGCGCTTGCTTGCAACCAAGAGAGTGTCTGCTCCTTACCTCTCATTCAGAGGTCAGACCGCCGGGATCCAATTTGCAGAGCGATGCTGAGACACAGACCTACGCCTGAGCGGCAACAGCAGACATCAGCGCACCTGGGATGACTC
Source organism: Coccomyxa viridis (assembly GCA_963930925.1). Taxonomy (NCBI): domain Eukaryota; kingdom Viridiplantae; phylum Chlorophyta; class Trebouxiophyceae; family Coccomyxaceae; genus Coccomyxa; species Coccomyxa viridis. The sequence goes on from CAWVOJ010000010.1 coordinate 642,244, forward strand.
AGAGTGATGAGCCTGAACAACTCGCAGGAATAGGCACATGTCAGGGAAGGCAGGCAGCTGCAGTCCGGCAGAGACCTGATAGACTGATTCCTGATGAACGTATCTCGACCTGAGCGACAAACAGCATACATCAGGAGCTGGGTCGGTGAGAGCAGAATGGTGCACAAGGCAAAGCTCGCAGCAAGAGCAAGCGTCAGGGAAAGCAGCACGTGGGGTTTAGCAGACACCTGGCAGGGTGACTGTAGGTTTATCTTCCACGCTGATCCCGGGGAGCTTCTCTCCTTTCGGCTCAACTGATGCTGTGCAATCACGTTCTGATGCGCCTGCACAGGCATGCCAGACATCATCTAAGCGTCACAGCAGGCTGCATGCTTGCAAAATGGCATGCCCTGCAAGGCATTTGTGAAGGCTGCATGTTGCACAGCTTGCGGCAAGAGGCAGGCATCAACAAAGTTACATTCAACAGTCCCTGAGCAGACCTGGCAGTAGAAGAGGGTCCCCTTTCACAGCGCTGCCTGAGAGCTCTTCCTGCGGCTCTGCTGCTGCTGTGGAGGCTCTGGTAGAAGCAGGCTCCATGCCTGGAGAGGCAATGCCAGACATCATATACACGTCCCAGCAGGCTGCGTGTTTGCATACTGGCAATGCCCTGCAAGACGTGTATGCAGGCTGCATGATGCACAGCTCGCAGCAGGAGGCAGAGATGCCAGGGAAGGCGCAGGTCGGGAGTGCCTGAGCAGACCTGGCCAGGGGAGAAGTAAGGGTCTCCCTGCAGAGCGGGCCCTAGGCGCTCTTCAACCTTCAGCGGAACTGCTTCTGTTGTAAGGGCCTGGAGACAGCAGGCTCCGATACTCCTGGAGAGGCAATGGCAGAATTCATTTATCAATGATAGCAGGCTACGCTCCTTGCACACTGGCAGAGCATTGTGGCACTAGCTTCAAAACCATAAGCACACGTACGTCGTATGGGAGGGCACCTTGAGGCATTGCAGGCCTCTTCACAGTCTTCAGGTATGTCTTCAGCTGCTCTGTCGCCTGCACCACCTCGTCCAGGTACTCCTCCCAGTCTTCACAGTCCTTCAGAGCTGCAGTGAGTGCGATGAGGTCACTTATGCGCTGCTCCAGCATCTCCTTCTCCTCTTCCAGGGCCTCGCCCTGTCCATGTCCTTGTAGAATTTCTCCACCAGTTGATGCTGTGCGGGCTCGTCGCGGGACGTCCAACCCCATCCCACATTCTCTGCAGCACACTGTGAGGTTGTACTGGGGTGAAGCCACACCAGAAGAGTGGGGCAGGTAAGCACTATGAAACCTCGCATGATGGTAGACATCTCTGTTGACTCGGGCGGACTACTCACCATAGGCAGCTTCCTACTTAAGTCTCTGCTCGCTGCCTCTGTCTACAGGTCTTGTACGTATGATATCTGACAATAGGTAGAATGTTGCAGCTCTCGAATATTGTGTGACTATCTCGACCTCTTCTACCGCCCGCGATACGTCATACGACGCGTGTCGCATGCTGGCTGAGCAAATGCATACATCTCTGCCATTGCAATTCTGTACAGGGAAGCTGATGCTGCTCTGAACACTGGGGTGCAAGAACTACACAGCTGCTGCCCAGGATGCCCAGGATGCCCAGAGCCTATACTCTCTTCACGTAGAAGGACCTCTAGATAACTCAGTATGCATGGACATGTAGAAGGCTCGAGATTCCCCAAGCTCCGAAGGTGCCGCCAGTCTGTGCTTGCCATAGGCCGTTCTTGAAAAGGGCTTCTCTGATAACACACAGCGGAATCGCACATCCGTAGCGCAGGAAATGGCGGCAAATCTGCCCCTTACTTCCTTTCCTGGCAATATACGCACAGCAGATGCAATGTTGAGCGGACTGCCGGAAATTTGCTCGACCTCTGGTAGACGAAGTCTGCCTGATCAGCCCCATTCTCATCACAAGAAAGCATTCAGAATGTCCTGCAAAGCCAGCAAATCGGAGGGATTGAGCTATAAAACAGCTGGTGTCGACATCGATGCCGGCAATGAGCTTGTTCGGAGGATACAGAAGATGAACCCGAACATAGGCGGCTTCAGTGGCATGGTGCCGTTCGGTGAGCCGCTTTCAGTACTTGCACATCTCACTGGATTTTCCAGTTAGACGTACTCGCTCCTTTGTCTGCCCGATGGGCATGCTCCGTATGCCCTGCATGCGCAAGGTGTGACTCTATAACATGCCATGAGCAGGGGATTCCTTTCTGGTGGCGGGCACAGATGGCGTGGGAACAAAGCTGAAGCTGGCATTCGACTTAGGGAAGCACGACACCATTGGCATAGACCTGGTGGCCATGAGCGTCAATGACATCATCACCTCAGGCGCCAAGCCCCTGTTCTTCCTCGACTACTTTGCCACCGGGAAGCTGGACGTCGACACAGCTGAAGCAGTGAGGGATTCCGTACCTAAAGACCGCATGTATCTGCGCGTCCGTTGTCCAGCCCATCATACGCCGACACTCGCATCTGCTGCATGACATGCCCTTGCAGCATGCTGAAAGCATGCCAGGCAATGTACTTGCATCTCCCAGCTTGCGAGTAGATGCTAAAGGCCTGCATGAGCTGAGAGCAATGCTGACACTTATAGCTCTGTCAGTGCAGCCTTTGATTGCTCAAGGACTGCTCTGCAGGTGGTCAAAGGCATCGTGGAGGGCTGTCGTCAGAGCGACTGCATACTTTTAGGTGGAGAGGTCAGCTCCTATTGCCAATCACCTCTCTGCTGTCGGCATGCTGCTAGCGCCACGCTTGGCTTGGCTCTGATGATTTTGCATCATTCTCATAATGCAACAACAGAAGGGCAGTGATGACAGAGAGTGAGACCTCTCTGCAAGCTGCTGTATAGCGATTGAGCGTGGATGATGAGAGATTCCTGTGTTGTCCAGACTGCAGAGATGCCGGGATTCTACAAAGAGGGGGAATATGATGTGGCCGGCTTTGCAGTAGGCGCAGTGAAACAGGACGCAGTCATCGATGGCAGCAGGATACAGGAGGGTGATGCCCTCATAGGGTTCGCCTCTAGCGGGGTGCACTCCAATGGCTTCTCCCTCGTCAGGAAAATCCTTGAGGCAAGCTTTCTTGCTCCTGCCACTGCAGTGTTACAGGAGGCGGAATGCGTCTCAACACAACCTTACTTGATTGGATCATTGCAATGCATATGTGGTGCGATACGGCCAAGGTGCGCTGCTGTGCTGTGAAGGGTCAACTTCTAAGCAATTTGGTGAGTGAAATGGCAATGTCTGGGAATATGTGACTGACTTGCTGCATGCAGGTGTCAGGAACCAGCCTGGCAGATCAGGTGCCATGGGAAAGCAGCGAGAGCTTTGGCGATGCACTGCTGGCCCCCACAGAGTTGTATGTGAAGCGGCTCCTTTCACTCATAGACACAGTCGATGTGAAGGTGACGCTCTAAGCTCCTCTTGGTAGCATCTTGGCTCTTTGGATTGTGCTGTAGTATACATGTCCATCAATACACACCCGCTCTGGTAAGGATGTTCATATCGACCTGTGCTGCAGGGTGTTGTACATATCACGGGTGGTGGATTCCCAGAGAACATCCCACGCATTGTACCAAAGGGAAAGGACCTTGGGTTCCGGATACAGAAGTCAGCCTGGAGCGTTCCACCCCTGTTTCAATGGCTCCAAGAGGTGAAGGCCCCCAAACACTTTACTCTCGCTGCGCATGCCAGTGCGCACCAAATGCCCTATCTGTCAAAGGGGCAGAAAGAGATTGGTCACAACATTGTTTCAATGTGACCAGATTGACAACGAGATTGGTAAAAGATGAAGGAGGCCATGGGTACCTGTGCGAGTAATGTAAGATTGCTGCATGCAAACTGGTTCAGTGCCTGTGCAGGCGGGCAACGTAGAGGAGTCAGAGATGTTTAGGACATTCAACATGGGTGTGGGAATGCTGGTAGTTGTCGAGACGGGCAGTGTCGATGCAGCTCTGTCACATGATCCTCAAGCATTCTACTTGGGTGAGATTGTATCAGGCCGGGGAGTGGACCTGGTATAGATGATCTGGCTTCTGACTTCATCCCATGGAGTCATCTGGACGGTCCAACTGGCAATCTGCAAGTGGGGTTGAATGCATGCCACGCTCTTTACAAGGAAGTACGCTTGACCATCTCTGGATATTCTGCACACATCCAGCTGTTTCCACCCTTGGTCATACAGAGTAGGAAGGAATTTCTGGCTGCAGACCTCAATTGACATTGCCCACCGCTCAATCATGACATGCTGACCCCATTGGCCGTCTGATAGTCCCAGAAATATCTCGCAATTTCACCCATCAAAGCTACGTTCAGAAGGGCCCAGCTAGTACCTTGTTTCTACATGCCTGAGCTGAATGCTTCTTACTGTCTTTTAAAAAGTCAAGCAATATTACCTGACCGCCCTCATGTGAGCTTGATCAGTAGTTGGGAGGCCCTTGCAGGCGCCAGTCTACGTCAGCTTGGCATGCAAGCTCCAGGTTCTTGAAGTTCAAATGCAGCGCATGAGCTCATGTATTGGATCAGCGCTACCTCCTATCCAACACCAGACAACAGCATTCTCATCTCGAGTCCATGATCTAATCTGGGGTTGCCACCAAACCCCCTGGGATCTGCTGAGATGTCTCATGTAAAGGTACAATTGCAGTCGTGCTGTTGTCCCTCTTATTGTTCTTCTCAAAACAATTGCAATAGTCCCCTCTTCTCAAGGCCCCTGGTTGGGACTGGGAAAGAATTGCACCCTCAGCTTCATGCATGCATGACACTGAAAGGTGGCATCAGAACTACCTTGGGAGCCTGAAAATCAGGCTGCTGTAGCCCATTGGCTGCCTTGAACCTTCACTATCACCTGGCTTGGATATGCTTGGCGCTTGAAGCCGAGCTCTAGCTCACCAAGCTCAGGCAATGCCACTCAATCCGCCTCCATGTACCCAACAGCCTCTTTGGTTGGGCACGGTGAAGACTGGTGAGGTTGTACATGGGCGAAATGCCCCTCTAGCTTGATGGTACACAGCAGCACTGCGCCTGGTCTGTGTAAGAGTGCCCGGCCCTTGTCTACAGCCCTGCAGCGCGAGCTGCCGCGTGCCATGCTTGGCCCTTATCTGCGGCCTGGCAATTGACCCACAGCAGTCCTGGAGCGTGAGCGCTGATACTCTCTCCATCTGTGCCAGGACACAACACGTCAGCACATCCCTCACATGAGAGCATGAGGCATCGTAGAGATGAGAATAAGTAAATCCAAGCATAAACACCTGAATGAGCATTGTCCTGCCTGCTATATAGACTGCGTCAAGCATGACACAGCTGGTGGGGGAAGGGAGATGTCAGGTCATCCCTGACATGGCTGGTCAAGTCAGGCACAAGAGTGGATGCTGTTAGCTAGCCAAACAGCCCCAGTGCCTTCTCAACCTCAGGACACAGTTCGAGCAGTTATTTGTTCCTCATAACGGCAGAGATTCCCCGCATTGCTCGATGCCTGCTTCTGTCTCACCGCTGAACTGAGCCCGTATCAGGCACGCAGCAAGGAGGGCTTACTTGCGCGCAGCGGTGGCTGTAGCCGCAGCAGTCTCCTGCTGCATGCGGGCCTCCTTTGAGGTGGGCCCTTCATAGGCCTGCGCTGTGGCGGCAGGGCCCCATTTCATCCAGCTCTTCTGCCTGTCGCCCTCCCGCTTGGCGCGCATCTTCTGCTGGCGCTTCTCCCAGGCGATGCTGGCCTCCTGCAAGCCGCACATGCAGATTGAGCATATTCAAAGGCGAGCCAGTATGCAGTGTGCGCCACTGCTGCAAGCCCTTGCAGCCATGCTGCTCACAGCCGCGCGAATGGCTCTCCTTTAGGATACCTCTGAAGGTGTGTTATCAAGATGGTGGAGGATTCAGACATGTTGCAAGCTTCCTGGCTGCGTATCTATGCTACACAAAAGTTTTGGCATGGCGCCGGGAGAGTGGAGGCGCACCAGGAAGACATCTACTCCAGAGCCGCCACCCATCATGAGCACCCAGGTCTGCACGCGCTCCATCTGCAGCATGGTGGTCTCCAGCAACGCCAGCTGCGGTGCTGTCACCCCTACAGAAGCAACAAAAGTGATGCTCAAGCACATAACAACAAGACCTCTGCAGGCACTCCTACCATCCTATACTGATAGAAGGGACCTTGTGAGGCACCTCTGCATGGACAAGCATTCAGTACATGGCCACAGAGATCTCAGGACCTGCGAGAGCTGTGAGCAGGTGAGAGAAAAGTGACCAGAAGCTCACAGTGGATGCAATCAACTGGGCAGCTCTGGATGGCAGCCTCTAGATCATCCTCAGAGTCAATGCCTGCATTGCATCAGGGAGAGCATGTGAGCCCAACTCACTGCTTCAGCGCTGCTCAATGGGATGCTACATAGGATCAAGAGTGCTTGCGCTGGCAAGCAGGGCTGGAGCAGTGCTGTATGAGATAGTACATACCCTGACGCACGGCGCGTGCCCTGCCATAGTCGTCCTCAAGATCAAAGGTCTTGGGGCACATGTTGGCGCAATTCTTACAACCTGCACCCAGGGTCCCACTTTTTGACACTTTGATCTTTGCAAGGTATATGCTGATACCCTGATGATAGGCTGCAAATGTCACAACAAAGAGCAGAGAAAATTGGATTAGGTCTGACTCACCAATGCAGTCATACTCGCTCACAAAGACCTGCGCGGAAGGGACATGCGTTCAGCTGGGTGAATAGGCGGAGTGGATGTCGTGTTGGAAATGGCGCAAGTGGCTGCAGGGTGAGAACAGCAGCAGCTGAATGGCATGGGAGCATGGTTACAAAATTGTTGTCACCTTGTCAGCCGCATGAGTTTTGTCGTTGAAGGGGTTGATGGCCCCCGAGGTAAAGCCCATCAGAGCATCATATGCAGCACGCTTGTCAGCATCCATGAGGGTCTGCGCGAAGGACATGCACCTTTCACTAGTCAACAGCATCATTGCTCTGCGGCCTCCTGGATTGACCTCACAATGCAGCAAAAGACAGCAGGTCGTGCAAAGGTGGCACCGTCTGGTGGTTATCAGCCAGAAAGTGGCTTGGGGAAGAGGGCAGGGGCACATTCAGGCTGGACTGTACCTCCATAACAGCGGCATTGATGAACGCACAGACGTCGTCTGCACTTCCGTCGTCCTCCTCGTCCGCGGACATGCTCGCCCCAGCAACATCTGGGTGGCATGACCGCATGATATTGTAATATGCTTGCTTGATCTCTTTCTGGGTCGCTCTGGGTGACTGCACCAATACGAAGCCCAAGCTTAATCGAGCTAGTCGAAGCACAACACTACTTTTTAGGCCAAGGAGCCTGATTGCGAGTGTTCGAGGCATTTCAAGAGGTGCTGACAAGTCACAAACGCAGGTCTTGGCTGATAGGCGATCTGTTGCAAATCTCTCCCTTGCCTGTCTACGGGCTCTTAGGAGAGACACTCACCACCCCGAGAATGCTGTAAAAGTCATCTGCCTCGTCCAGGCCATCCATGGCATTGGCGCTGTCTGCATACGCTTGACATAGCAAGGTCGTCCGTCGGGAGTGCTGCTGCAAGTGACTGCGTTTGCAACTGACTGGCGCACATCTTCCACCGCTGATCTGAGGAACAAGAGGCCTGCTTGACGTGCTGTGGGTCAAGGTTGCCACACCTCCCACTGACAGATGCATTGTGCAGGCAACTTGATGGGAGACAAGACACAGACGGATGCAAGCTGCTGCAACTCACATAGATCCAGTGCAACAGCCGTTCCAGCGAGTTCCGGCCTTTCACAGGCCGAGAAAGGTGGGACCAAAAGATCATGGCGCATATCTGCTGAGCTGGCAGGGTGGTCTACTCGGGAGCCGCCCATTATCTGCGGGAATCCGTACTGCACGGCCGTGTGCGCTTGATGAATGCCGCTGCAACGACCAGGATATAATGTCATTTACATGTTGCTTCAATAGCTTCATTCGTGCGGCATGGGTTGGCTAATATCGCGGGACAGAAGGACCTGGTCTTGCCGACGTACGTCACCACGTGCAAAATGGTTGCACGCAGCCCCTGAGACGGCTTTGTAGCTGCTCTCAGGGGCATTGGAGGCGTTTAGCGTCTCACCAAGGCCATTGTATACCCACACGGTAGGTCATGTTTGACCACTGTCGTCCAATGAACGGACCTTTTCTCAAGTTAGCGCCTGCCAGGTGACGCCAAAGTCAGCGTATCAACTCAAATAAGATCTTTGCACCTGTGCAGAAACGATATAGACCACTCCAGGCGGGGTGCTGAGAGAGGGTTTTCGGGAGTAGTCAGCTTGTATGATAGTCATTGACGAGAGGTGCGCGAACTGTCCATGAGAGTACGACACCATGTACAAAGTTGCCATGTGACGGTGAGGAAACTAGTACCGGGCTGACTCCTAGATTTGCTCCAAGGCCTGACAACCTCTGGTACTCTTCTGCAGCGTGACCGAAGTCTTGACCAACAGAGACCTTCTTCAGCGCATTGTGCGCCTCGGGGTTGGAAGTGGAACCCAGGTTGATGCTGCAGTGCCCTTCAAGCCCGGGCAGAACTCGGACTGGAGCAACTTCCTGCTTGTGAACTCTTTCTGGAAGGCAAGTCACGCTTCCTCCTTGCGCATGAAAGATCAGCACCTTCTCCTGCTCTTTGCTTTCTGCTTTCTGCTTTCCATGCTGCTTACCAGGCACCCAGAGCACACACTCAATTGGTGTATCTGCATCAGACCATAGACGTCGCCGTGGGAGCTAGGGCAAGGTAGACTTGCTAGGAGTCTGAGGAAAGGCTTTCAATGGTGTGGCAATTTCCCTTCCCGAGGCGCAAAGCCACAAGAGCTGCAAATAAGAGAGGCTTGCCAAGCTGCAGGAAGACCTTTCACGGTGTGGCAACTTTCCATCCCGAGTTGCAATGCCTCCACGAGAGCTGCAGGTGAGAGAGGCTTGGCATGGCTGCAGGATGTTGTCAGGGAGCTGGCGTTCCATGCGCCGCTGTGCGCGCACCTCAGCACGGCCGAGAGCCTCAGGCATGCGCGCAGCCCCGGGTTCCGCATCCGGGAATGCCACATGGAAGTGCGCAGCGCCCTCACCCAGCTGGAGAGCCTGGCGACCGGGCCCCTGGCGAACTGCCTGCGCAGCATCACTCTCAGCGACTGGAGCGTGGTGCACACCGGCATTCTCCTGTGGATCCAGACTGCCGTTGACGAAGGTGACTTACATCTACGTATGTATGCACGCTCTGCGGGCATGTTGAAGAGTCTATGGAGCCACATCATGCTTACGAGTTGTCATGCACCAAGGCATGGAACAGAACAAGTCCCAAGCGAGGCTACTCAGGATGATCAAGCAGCAGGAAGGCTTTTTGCCAGTGGTCATTATGATCACACAGAAGTGACGCCTATGAGGCATATGTCCATGTAGCTGGACTTTGCAACCAGAGTGGCTGTGGCATGCACGAGCGAACGCATTGTTCCCTAAAGCGCAGTCCGTCTCACTGTGGGCATCTTGTGCATTGCAACGCATGTTAGTGGCAGCTCCAAGAGCAAGAAATGCCTCGGCGCATCTTGAGCCTGCTTCCTGGGGACCGGGATTGGACGCGCGCTTGCATGTCAGGGCTTGCTAGGATCTGATGCATCTTTACCCGGTGCCAGGGCGCTTTCCGGCTCTGGAGCGGATGTCCTTCTACAGAGTGATCCCCAGCCAGCACCTGCTGCCGGCTCAGCTCAGGAGCGTGACACTGCAGGAGATCCGGCCGCCTTACAACAGCGAGCTGGGCTCAGAAGTCGGCACATTTTACCTGGTGCGTCACCTTCTCACGCTCATGATATGTGATCAACACCTGGTGCCTGATGCTATCCAGGTGTGCGCGGCAATGATTCAGGTTCCTCTGCAATGCACAACTGTTCAACGTTGGACAAAAGCTCGTGAAGGGAAGGAACCAAAACTTTCGAGCAGAGTACTGATTTTCCGCTCTGCGCTTTGGTTTTTAGCTTCATGTCTTCCTGATATTTCCATCCGCCAGTGAAATGGCCTGACCATTGGCTGTGCAATCCTGCAGAGGCTGCGCAGCTTGGAGCGGCTGGAAAGCCTGGACATTGCCTACGTCAACGTGGGCACCTACTCGATGCGCCTGCACATCGTGCGCCTGACGGAGCTCCTGTACCTGCCGCGGCTGCGCCGGCTGCGGCTGCTGGTGCCCGGGCTGCATGACGAGGCCGACGCGGCGGCGTTCCTGGGCGCCAACTTCGTGCGCCAGCTGCGCGAGGGCTGCCTGCAGCACCTCGACATCACCCTGCTCTCTGAGGACAACGGTAAACCCCCTCCATCCTGGTCTTGAATTAAGAGTGTGAAATTTTCAGGACTTGCTAATTCATTGCCCAAGACTCCCTGTAGGACCTGAACGTACTCCTGCTGGCGTGCTGATAGAGGCAGGCTGCACAAGGACGCTGCACCTCGCTTGTTGCGACACTCCTACTGACTCACAGAGTCGGCAGTTTGCCGTCTTATTGTCTGGATATTCTAGAGCGCAGACACTCATCTTGTTAATTCTTCATCCTGATGTGCGGTGTTTACTGGGTACCATAATTACTCTGACATGGTCACGCTCTGATGATTTTGATCTGTGCAGATGGGAGGCAGGGCTTGGCCAGGCTGGTGCAAGAGGTCTGCGAGAAGGCTGGAGACCTATATGCCTGCACCTACTACGGGCCTGGGGACGAGAAGCACTCGCAGGACCCCAGAGTCATATTCACGCGGCGCAGCACGCCTCGCATTGACACTGTGCAGGCCTTGTGAGTCACTTTTACTCCTTTGGCACTAGAAGGCCACTGAGTGCTTGCTACCCTACTAGCTTCTCTCAGTCTGAACTTGTGCCCTCCATCAGATGCCTGGGGCTGTGTGTTATCCTCACCTTGTATGTGGGTATCTGCTTGAGGTGAATAATGTGCGTCAACAGTTGTTGACATGCTCAAGTGTGCATGCAGCATCCGACAGGGCCGCGAGGCTGGGAAAGTGCAGCTTGACACAGACATGACAAAGCAGCTGCTCTCCAGCAAGAGCGTCATGCGGAACCTGCTGTCTGCAGACCTCCCGGTGTACCTCCACTTTGGGTGGCACATGACATGCGAGGAGATTAATCGCATTGCACGCCTGCCGCTGAAGGTGGGGATCATCTTGTTGCACATTGTAGTACACTCTGTGGCTGCTAGCCTCACACAGAGGCAGAGATTGGCATCTTGCTGTATGCGCTGTTGGGGCAGCTCTTATCCCCACCTACAGAGGAGCATGGCGCCCTTGTACTGGTAGGTTGTTCCTATGGTGCGGAGTATGGGTGTGCTGTAGTAGTTGCTGTTCAATGATAGACACAGAGCGATGAGTGAGCTGCGCGCGCAGGTGGGGGGCATCGAGTGGTTCGCCCGGGAGCAGCGTGGCATGCAGGCGCTGCAGGCGCCGGAGTGGCACGACCCCGAGAAGTTTGTGCTGGCGCTGGACAACCTGGAGGTGCGCGGCAGCGAGAAGTGGCTGCCCACCAAGTTTGCCGCACTGCAGGAGCTCAGCCTGCGCGGCCGGCCGCGGGCACAGATGGTTCCCGCCTCTTGCCACACCCTCTCCTTGATGTACCACGTAAGCATCTTTTCCTGTGCGCCACCATGGCCTCCGCTCCCCTGTTGTCTGAGCCCCTGTACAGCCAAAGACATGCAGGACCTCGTCTGATATTTATCCTGGCCCAAATTGCATTGTGTCCTCTGATTTCTCAAGCTGCCATTTGCCTGTTCATGTCACCTGTGAACAGCCGGTCCTGCTGCTCCTACAGGGCAAGCTCGACACCGCTACAACCTTTAAGCTCAGGGATTTTACATTGTCTGTGTGACTGCAGGATGGCAGAGCAGTGACGCAGGGCCTGGACAGCCTGCAGCACGTGCGCAGCCTGACGCTGGAGCATGTGAAGGTGGCCTGCCTGCCGCCACAGCTCGAATCCTTGCGGCTGGTGCGCTGCCGGCTGAAGGAGTGCCCTCTGCCGCGCGGCTGGCGCCTGCAGTCCCTCATCATTGACTCCTGCACTGGCCAGGTGAAGACCTCACCTGTGCTGCTTGTCAGTGAGTCTTGTAGAGGCCAGGTTAGGAAAGACCCATGCCCGCCTTGGCGGGGTCCCTCTCTTATTGTTGAAGAGGGAGGGAGCCTCCAGGCTGGCTTTGCTGTCCTGCAGGCGTCATTATTCCAACAGCTTACCCTACCAGTGACATGCAGTCCTGTGTCTTGCTGCATCAACAGCAGGCGGAGCAGATGATCTTCCACTCTGAGCGGGTCTATGACGTGTCTCATGCCCTGCAGGGTGGCGGCCCGAGCAGCCCTGGAGGCAGCAATTGCCCGGTGAATCTAGAACATTGGGTCATGCGCTCAAGGCCTCAGAACTTGGCTGTCTCAGACACCCAGGTGTGGACCGCAGTCTTGACTCTCAAGTCAGCACTGCCCTGCATTTCTCATTGCATGAATGAGTCTAAATGACACTGCTGCAAAGAGCTGCAGAGACAGGCCCCTGCGCATGTGCAGATATCCCTGGGACCATGACTTCTTACCCGCGTGAATGAGTCCTTCACAGGAGAGCTGGAACGGAAAGCATGGCATGAGCAATCTGCATGTGCAGGTGTCTGTGGGATCGTCCTGGGCGGACTTTGCAGACGCCCTGGCGCTGAGCAAGCTGGGCAGCGTGCGCATCGAGGGCTGTAGCCTGGCGTCCGCCACGGAAGGCGCCTCGCAGCAGCCGGATGCTCTTGTGAAGCACATCGACACCCTCCTCGATAATGTCTTCCAGGTGCTTGCCCTTCTTGCCAGATTGGCTTAGCTGGGCTGTTGGGAAGCCCACAATCATGCGCCTCAGCAATTCATGCTAGTCCTGTCCTGTGGTCACCCATGGTGCAACTCGCATGTTAGGCCATCATGTGAATGTGTGAAGGGAAGAGGTTGGAAGAGGTCAGTGTATGTGCATATGTGCTTGGGGAAGGCATGGGCATTTCGCAGAGAGCAGGCGCGAGGGTGTGAGTGGGATGTCTTTGGGCACTGCAGGTGGTAGTCTCGCCGCCCAAGCAGGGTCGGCCCTACAAGTGCACTATCAATAGGCGCAACAGCCTGGGTGCTGCTCCAGTCCTATTGGAAGCAGAGCCCTGATGCAGATACACAGTCTGGCAGCACTGTTGCTACAAGGGCGCCGCGCCTGGGCACACAGCCATACAGCCAGGACATCAGCGCAGGCTCAGAGCAGTAGCGGACTACCACTAGGACGATGCCAGAGTTGAGCGGGTGACGTTTCTTTTTGTGGGGGAGCGGACGAGCGGCTGTGTCTTGAGGGGCTGGAGAGATGTGCCAGATCAGCCTTTGTAAGAGGCTGCCATAGGTGCCTACTGTCGTAGGCAGAGCTGTGAGGGGTGCCATGGCATCACACTATGATAGAGTTGCAACAAGAGGGAAGGACTGTTGAGAATACTGTAATGTACCTATAGGTGTACCAGTGAATGAGAGTGTGAGAGACAAGCTCTGGATGAGCAGCAGTCCGATCAAGGCTGCACCTTTGGCAGGATGGTCAGTCACAAAGAGAGCTGCAAACAGCCAGCCTGTGTGGAGTGTGCCTCTTCTCAAGAACATGCAGGACCTGTTGTGGCCACTGGGCAGTAGGCACTGCCCAGTGTAAATGGTAGGCCAGGATTGACTCACATCTTCTCAAAATCTTGCCGGCTCGGCGGTGTCCCAGGGAGGTCCTAGGGCCTGTAGAATTTGCATGCAGACTAAGTGCCTATGAAGGCTGGAAGCTGATGGTTGCCCAGTGGGCATGTTGAGCATACTGCGAGTGACGATTTCAAAGCCTGAGCAACAGGCTTCACCTCGCCTCCTAGGCTGCCTTTTGTAGATTGATGCAAAAAGAAGTGAGGAAGCTACCTCAGGCCTGCAATGACTCGGAGTCAAAGGCTGTGTGTTAAAAAGAAGCTGCAGATGCATCCACATCATCTCCACCCCATGCAGATGTAAGTGAACGGAGAGTGAGGTCTGGAATTTGACTTGCACATTATAATCGGCAGCGGCGTTGAAGAGTGTATGACAGCCTTCTGAGAATTCAACAAGCGTCTTTGGAGTGGCACGTTGATCCAGCTGCGTCCGAGGCTGGTACGGCGGGGCTTGCGAAGGATTTTGTCACGCTATCTAGACAGCAATTGGCCTTGGACACTCTACTTGTTCGGAGTCTGCAAGCACAGCACTCTTTGCAAGCATGGCTGCATGTCTCAGGGGCAGCACGATATCTAGGACAAGCCTCAAAGGTTGTCAGCATTTCGGCTTTGACATATAGCCTCTATGTTACTCTCTTACTGCTCGGCATGCGTAAATCCGTGCACTTCAGACCAGGCGTGTACAGCCATCAGGTGGGCAAAGTGCAGATGAAGCCCTAAAGGGTCGCGAACACCCTAAGCCCGCCAACGCTTGAACGCCATGCTTGGCCTGCCGTGCTTGCATATGTGCGCACAATGGGCTCTGCAAACAGTCTACTGCCCGCTGCTGGCCGTTGAGCTGGTAAGTTGACTTCTCGATGCATGCACGGGTGCGCATGAGTATCTAGAAGGCGCTTGCTTCCTCAGTGAGGGCATGGAGGGCGTTGACACAGCAGCTGCTTGCAGACCATGCGCGCTCTCTGGTAGGTCCAAGTATAGCTGATCATGCATATGCCATACACAGGCCAGCCTGCCGGAGTGCCTTCGCTTCGCTCGGCCGAAGGGCCACTTGTGGCACGTGCGAGGGTAGTCGTCGTCTGAGACTCCTGCTGGCAGCCCAGTAGCTTTCTGACAGGACCGCTCCGCATAACCCTGATCACTATGCCTCTGAGGTAAGTTTTTGAGACTTTCATGGCCTGCGTCCCAAGATGCTGCATGGGAAGAATATGAACCCTATGAGACCGCCTTAAGTGATGGTCCGACGATTAGGCTTCATGTTAATGATGGACGTGACACTAACTCAAAGCTGTGCGAGCTCTAAAGAGCTCAGGTGCGGTGAAGCAGAAATTCGGTGGCTGCTTCAACCAGTCAAATCACGCGCTGACGCTTGACTCGACTGCGCAGTCCGCCAAGACATTGCAGTATGGAGGCTGCTGGTCGGCATCTCCGTCTCCTTCTCGTGACGGCGCTGATGTTCTCCACCCAATTCGAATTTCGAGGAGCGATGCACATCTGTGAAAACTTTTGTTGAACACGCCACGTGCCACGGTGCTCCCAATACATATCTGACCGGGCGGTGACTTTGACCGCGTGTACTGCAGGGGTAGTCGCTCAGCCTGAGAACCTCTACAACAATGCCACCAGAACCGTTGTCAACACGGTCGAAGGATTCTTCCCTGCTAACAAAGCCGAAGTCAAAGAAGTCAAGGCTGAATTCGAGGCATACAAGACGGTGTCCAAGGCAGAATTTACAGAGTACAAGGCAGAGTCCGAAGCGTACAAGAGTAGGACTACGGCAGTCATCAATGCTCTTGTTCAAGAGGTCAACTCGTTGACTCCGGTAAGCTGTATACTCCAAGGCTGCGAGCATGCGTGTTGAGATTTCAAGCTCGTTCATCTTTGGGAGAGCTATGTGCTTCCATTCTACGCAGGGATACAATGGCACCAACGGGCTCAACGGTGTCAATGGGACAAATGGTATGCATCCCGGATGGGCCATTGGGCTTGATGCTCATATGAGCTTACCTTAGCCTGCTACATTTTGAGCTGGGTCCAAGTAGCTTTTCGCCATATCAGAACACATGATGTTTCGGCATTCAAATGCCTCATGTCGTTTTCCTAGCCATCTGATTGATTGAATATCACATTTGCAGGCATGATTGGAGCCACAGGGCTTACAGGATCGGGAGCCACAGGCCAGACAGGTGTGTGGTGTGTTTGACAATATGGGAAGTTCCCAAAGTGCATAAGAGGACAATTAAAGCATGAAGTACGTTGCAAGTGCAGGAAGGTGTTCTTTACTCAAGATTGGTGTGTGGCAAGGGGCTGCATGAAGTCTTTCATTACGCTCATTCTAGTCGAGACACGCCCACGCATGATGCTAGGTCAGGCGTATATGGTTGGGCGGTGCTTGTCTTGCAGATGTTGGTCGTTCGACACAACCTCAAACTAATACTCTGGAAGTGCAGGCCAGAGTGGAACAACAGGTGGGACGGGAGGCACCGGCTTGACGGGAGCTAGAGGCTTTACAGGCGGCACAGGTACTACAGGGTTGACAGGCGTTACAGGTGTGATCACACCTCCAGATGTAGCCAACTAGCAACTGCCGACCTTTACAGTTGTCGCAAGCTCGACATGGACTGTGTCATGCTTCACCGTGGTACCATGACTTCAAGTTGTAGCATGCTTGTCGTTATCTCTGAAAGTAACCTGCACTGGCAAGTGTGCGGTGTTTGCTATCACATCACACAATACAATGCAATACAGGCCGGACTGGTGGCACGGGCCTCACAGGAGGCACGGGCATCACAGGCTTGACAGGTATGCTTTCCTTCCTTTGCACGGCATCACCTCTCAAAGGCTTGAACCTCCATGTTCCCCGCCTAAGGAGGTGCTGAATAAAGTGTTGTGGTTGGAGTTAGGAGCAACTCCGAAGGTGTACCTTAACCAATCATGTGGGTTTGCAGGGTTGACCGGAGCTACAGGCCTGAGAGGAACTACAGGCCAGTCAGGTTGATCTTCATCCTAGGAAGCCTTACATCTTTGCACTTGTCAGAAATTCATCGAGCTCAAGTCAGGACAATTGGGGGAACTATTGTATAGATTTTTGGTATTCTTGGCATACAGGTCAAACCGGAGGCACAGGCGTTACCGGATCAACAGGCATTACAGGAGACACTGGCCTCTCAGGTCATTACACTACCGTTGCACATTGTTCCCATTATGCATCTTTCATTCCCCGCTCTTGTTGCAAGCTTTGTCTCGGAGCTCTAAAGCACCCTGTGAGCTGCAAAGCATCGCTAACATGATTGCAAGGTTAAGTCAGCTTCGAGGTGTGCAGGTCTGACCGGAGAGACAGGCATCACCGGAGACACAGGCCTCACGGGAGCCACAGGCAATACAGATTCATGCTCTTGCTCTTACGTGTCGCCTCTTTAGTACCTGGCATGTGCAACACTTGTAGTTGCTAATGCTTTGCTTGACACTTCAGAACCTGGCCTGTGAAGCGGCAGCCATGCGGCACAACTCAATTGTCCTCTATGTGTGCAGGTTTGACCGGAGAGGCAGGCATCACCGGAGGCACAGGCCTCACGGGAGCCACAGGCCTTACAGGTTCGTGCTTTTGCGCGTGTCGCCTCCTTCAGTGCCTGGCATGTGCACTTCCCGTATTTCAAAATTACATGTTGCTGGTGCCCTCAACTGCCCTCTGTGAGTGCACTGACTGGACAGACAGGCCAGACGGGAGCAACAGGCCTTACGGGTCTGCTTTCTTGCTCTCACTTGTTTTCTCTCCTCCAGCGCCTAGCGTGTGAAATTCCCAGATCGACGAAGCTCAGCCCGACCCTGTGGAACCTTGCATGCTTCATGGCTGCCACAACAGCGCACTCCATTGTCCTTTGTGAGTGCAGGCCTGACCGGTGAGACGGGCCTGACCGGGCAGACGGGCCTGACAGGAGCCACGGGCCTTACAGGTCTGTGCTTCTGCGCTTTCTTGCCATATTTACTAGGAATCTCTGACTCAATCTCGAAAATTTGTGGCTCAAAATGACACTTTGTGATCTTGCATGCTTTCAGGCTGCCTTCGCAACACATCTCAAAGCCTTTGTAAGTGCAGGTCTGACTGGGGAGACAGGCCTGACGGGACTCACAGGCCTTACAGGCGTGTGCTCCTGTTATCCCTTGTCAGATTTCCAGTACCTCACGTGTGGACTTGTGATGTCAATTACTATCCTGAGGCTTTGCTTGACACTCTTAAACCCTGCATGTCTCCGAGTCAACAGCGTGTGACATCTCAATGCCTCTGTGAGTGCAGGTCTGACCGGAGGAACAGGTCTGACCGGACAGACAGGCGTGACGGGAGCCACAGGCCTCACAGGTCTGCCCTCTTGCCATCTTTACCAGTGAAGATCCGGGACTTATGGCTCAAACTGGGATCTTGCATGCTCTATGGTTGCCTTTGCAACACATCTCAATGCCTCTGTGCAATGCTCTGTGAGTGCAAGTCTGAATGGAGAGACAGGTCTGACCGGACAGACAGGCCTGACGGGAGCCACAGGCCTTGCTCCTGTTGTCCCTTGTCAAGTTTATCGGTACCCACATGTGAATTTGTGATTTTATGTACTATCCAGAGGCTTTGCTTGACACTTTTGAACCCAGCATGTCTCATGGCTGCCTTTGCAACACCGTGTGACATCTCAGGGCCTTTGTGAGTGCAGGTCTGACAGGAGGGACAGGCCTGACCGGACAGACAGGCGTGACGGGAGCCACAGGCCTCACAGGTTGGCGCTCTTGCACACACTTGCCATCTTCACCAGTGAAGTTCTGGGACTTATGGCTCAAATGGACACTTTGGGATCTTGCATGCTCTATGGCTGCCTTTGCAACGCATCTCAATGCCTCTGTGAGTGCAGGTCTGACTGGAGAGACAGGTCTGACGGGCAACACAGGCCTGACGGGAGCCATAGGCCTCACAGGCGTGTGCTCCTGTTGTCCCTTGTCAAGTTTATCGGTACCCACGTGTGAATTTGTACTATCCAGAGGCTTTGCTTGACACTCTTGACCCCGGCATGCCTCATGGCTGCCTTTGTGACATCTCAGGGCCTTTGTGAGTGCAGGTCTGACTGGAGAGACAGGTCTGACTGGACAGACAGGCTTCACAGGAGCCTCAGGCCTCACAGGTTTGTGCTCTCTTGTACTTTCCTCCAGTGCCTGGCATTTGTAATGCAAAACATGCTGAGGGACGTTGCACGCTTCATGGTGGCCATGAGAGTGCACTTCGTTGGCCTCATAGAGGCTATGAGAACAGGATCACAACACATTACATTGCCTTTCATGGATCCAGGTCTGACTGGAGAAACAGGCCTGACTGGAGGCACCGGTCTCACAGGTATCTTTACTTTTTTTGCCTCTCTCTGCATGTGACAAGGCAGTATACCCTATATGTGGAAGCATTGCTTGACATCATGGACCACACAGTCACTGAGTGCTACACCACCCTTCAAGGCTTCCTTCATGGCAATGATTGCTTTGTGGCCATCATAGCACAGCGATTGCCTTTGGTGACTGCAAATATGACTGGAGGCACAAGCAACTCAAGATTTGCCATTAGATCTCCTTTGCTACTAGCAGTACTTTACATTGCAATGGTTGTGGCAGGCATTTTTGGATCATGTGCGAACCTTCTAGGGACTTAAGAACAAGAGTAGTCTTGCAAAATGATTGCCTTGTGACTGCAGGGCTGACAGGAGGCACAGGCTTCACCGGATTGTCGGGCCTCACAGGAAACACAGGCCTCTCAGGTCCTTACCTTGCTCTCACACGGCGCCTCCAATCTGCACTTGCGTGCGCATGCGCATGGGGTTTACGAGATGTCATACTAAGTCTCTGTGAACAACTTGAAGTTGATGCGTTGCAATCATTGATGACATGATGTGAGCAATGCAGACGATTGCCTTGTATGGATACAGGTCTGACTGGAGGCACAGGCCTCACCGGATTGACCGGCCTCACAGGAAACACAGGCCTTTCAGGTTGGTGTAGCACGCTCTTGCACACAATTTTAGTGGGCAGCTTTCAAGCCTCCGCCTATGTTGCAATGACAAGAATCCCATTCCGGTTTATATCTTGTTGTGACATATCCTACCCTTGGATTGTTCGAAAGGAAGCACCAGTGAGTCACGCAAGCACGTGTGGAGCATTCTATACATTGCCTTAATTGTAGGATCCTACATGTGCAGGCCTGACAGGAGGCACAGGCTACACGGGCGGAACCGGCCTTTCAGGTCATTTCTCTCTCTCTTGCATACTCCGCCTCACAAGCCTGTCCAGTTCCTAAATCTGACGCAAGCATGCATGTGGCATGTGGCTATTAGCTAACAAATTTGAGGTTGCAGGTTCAACAGGAGTCACCGGCCTAGCAGGAGCCACCGGCCTCACAGGTTTGCCCAAACTATGCCGGATAGTATGTCTGAGCACTTGCTTGCTTGGTCTTCAGATGGCGCCACACGTGGGCATGGGCACTAAGCTTGTGGCTCTTGCTTTTTGGGATGTTTGAACCCATACGTATTACTACACAGTGTGTTAAATCACATTATGGCCAACATCCTTTTGCATGCGCAGGTTTGACAGGAGGCACAGGCGCCACAGGCCTTTCAGGTCTGTCCTATAGCTACAATTAGACAACGCATACCGTATCATAATGTACCGGCCCGGGACTACATTCAACCATATTGCGAAATGTGTCTCATGCACGCCACATAATGCCATGAATAACACATCCCAAAGAAAATTCAATTGGTTGAAGTCCGGGTTACATGTCTCATCGGATACAAAACCTATTGGACATTATATACAAGCCTATGTGATCGTAGGTGGAACAGGAGCCACGGGGCTGACTGGATCTACCGGCTTCACAGGTCTGCAATTTTGCTCTCACAGAAATCTCGGCCCACCTCAACCTCCCCAAAAATTGCAGCAAGTGCTTGTAGCGCATGGACAAGTGCGATGAGGCTGAACGGGGAACAAGAATTTTGCGCCTAAATCACAATGTCCTAGATAGGGTTGTGTGCCATTGTAGGAGCAAACCCATCCCTTCAAGTGCTAGCGGCTGGGGGGCAAAACCAAGCCGGTACGATTCTTGCCTCTTCCGAGAGGTACAACCCGTCCACATCGACATGGGCACTCACAACGGGTACCATGACAAGCCCACGGAATGACCTTGGGATGGTGTTGTTAATCGATGGAACAGTGTTGGCGGCTGGAGGTTTCAGCGGAATTAGCTATCTGGCCTCTTCCGAGGTGTACAATCCCGTCACCAAGACTTGGGCGCTCACAACAGGAAACATGAACACGCCTCGGTCAATGTTCCAGATGGTACTACTCTCTGGTGGCACGATTTTGGCGTCGGGGGGATACAGCGGGTCTTCTTACCTTTCCTCTTCCGAGGTCTACACCCCCGCCACACAGACTTGGACACTCACAAATGGAAACATGGCCACAATGCGTGGACGATTCCAGATGGTGTTGCTAAGCGATGGAACAGTCTTGGCCGTTGGAGGTAATAACAATGGCGGCACCATTTTGGCCTCTTCCGAGCTGTACATCCCTGCCACCAAGAGTTGGGCCACTATGGGAAATATGAACGTTCCCCGGAATTACTTTCAGATGGTACTTCTCTCCGATGGCATGGTGCTAGCGGCCGGGGGTTACACCACTGGCAACACGGTTGTAGCCTCATGCGAGATTTTTAATCCCGCCACCCAAACTTGGACGCTTAATGCAAATACAATGAACTCTCCCCGGAATGAATTCCAGATGGTATTGCTCACCGATGGCACAGTGCTGGCGGCTGGGGGCTTCGGCGGTGCCGGCAACCTGGCCTCTTCTGAGGTGTACAACCGTATCACCAAAACCTGGACGCTGACAGGTAACATGAATGTAGCCCGTAACTTCCCTCAGATGGCATTGCTCCCAGATGGCACAGTGCTGGTGTCCGGGGGTTTCAGCAATACCGCCACCCAGGCCTCTTCCGAGGTGTACAATCCGGCCACATCGACCTGGGTGCTCACAAAGGGTGGCATGAATTCAGCCCGCGCCTTTTTCCAGATGGTTCTACTACAGTCCTAGGTGGTGAGATATGCGGTATATATAGCCGCGGTAAAGCACCCAACTACCTCGCGAGGCTATTATCTTACACTTGGTTTCGGAATCAGTTCGATCCTCGCTCCACTATACTCTAGTGGTTAAGCGCTCGCTTGCCTCATTAGGCACGCTCCGATATGGGATACCGGTGGGCCCCGGGTTCAATTCCCCTTGTCCGCACACTTTCCAAAGCTTCGATCTGTCGGGTCGCCAGACTTCGAAGGGGGGAGTAGTGTGAGATATGCGGTATATATAGCCGCGGTAAAGCACCCAACTACCTCGCGAGGCTATTATCTTACATAGGTAATACGCTTAGGCCTTGCAAGCTTGGTGAGCAGTGAGCCGGAACTTAGGGCTCATTATACCCTTGCCAATTGCCATAGACTTACTGCAGTTGCGTGGGGAGTGGTTACCCTTAGGAAACTGCCCAAACTTCGCAAATGTTGCGTAACACCAGCATCCGACAACACGAATTGCATCATAATATTATGATCTAATGCTCATCATTTAAGTGCCCGGACAGCCATTTGAGTGGGCCATGCCTGCGTGTGGCACGCATGGCGGGCATAGCCGGTAGTGGTCACTATTGTGTCAATGCATTTCTATACCGCCAAAGCCACTGTGTGTGGCAGGTTGATATGTCCATAGCGCCTCTCTGGGTTTGAGATCGAGAAACATGAAAGTGCACGATTGCTAAAGAAATGGAAAGCACATCAGCTTCTGCAACAGTGCTGATTTGAGTTTTAATATGACGCTTCTAAGTAGGGCAATCCAACTGCGTAAGGCTTACACGTCTTTTGAAGATTGACACAAGGAGGAAAACATGGTGGTTAAGATCTGGAGGTCGTGTTTGTATATATAGGCGCGCGCTCGCGCCAGGTCTATGAACATTGACTTTGGACACTGTGCAGATGTTATATGAAGTAGAGGCATATCAAATATGCAAAACATATTCTTAAGACAAAATTGAAATCTCTCTGAGTCAGCTTAGGACATGTTGGGCTGGTATGATATTGGCTTCACATAAGTCTTTAGCGTTGAAATGTCTAATTACATGGGCAGCCAACATAGGACAAGTTTCAATGGGACCTACTTCAGGATTAAATAGATGCCATTGATTCTAAACTCCTTGCGAGCTCTTAAGAATGCTAATAAAATCGAAGCTGTTTGGAGGTTGCCCAGTTGTCAGGCTAGGAGCTATGCAACGTGTAAGCAGGCCTCTCCTGGCATGGGCTGCAGGTGACTCAAGCTCAATTGCTGAAAGGTAGGGCACATCTGATGATGGCTGCTAGCTCTGGTATAGAGCTGCTCTATTTAACCTCCATTGTGGCTCACGAGCAACATGACCAACTTACCATTCTTGTGTTGTGAGACATGTTGCTCAGGGATAGTATGCTCTACAAGATCTGCGTCAAACGTGCTCCTAGGTACCATGACATTCACTTCGCTGGACTTGGCGGTTGTAATATCAGCATCTAAGGCCGCCCTGAGAGACATATAGCTGCAACACAAAACAATGCTGCTTCAGCACGCTTTGCGTCTTGAATTGCTGACAGGAGACCTCCACATGAGTTGCACGGCCACGGCAACTAAATGTTGCACAAAGCATGCATGACGCACACACTCACAGTGGTTGGCATCCACCTTTGCATCAGCCTACCAATGACATATGGCATAAGAGTATGCAGTGAAAGACTACGCGCCCAGGGTACAGCGATGCAACAAACATCCACACCTTGAAAGCTACATCCTGCGTCTGAGAAAGTCCACACTGGAAGATGGGTCCTGATGAGCTTGCAGACCGGCTAAGTAGCAGGCTGTTCGGCTTCACAAAGGTGCGGCCTTACCTAGACGCCATCACACTTGTCGATGGCAATGATGGGAACCACGCCAGTGACCCGAACCTGAACTCGCGTGCTGTTGACCAGCTCGCAGGAGGACACCAGATCATCAAACAGAATGCCCAAGCGCTGGCAGGAGTCCACAGTGAGCGCATTTACTCTGCCCTTTATCTGCAAGAGTGCCATGCATGTGATGTGCTCAGTGCCGCTCATGTATTGTCACATATGCAGATGCTCACAATGGACCATACCCTCAGAGGATAGGATTTTAGCCCGCCACACCCCTCCAGAGAGCTGCCCGCCGTGATCTGGTGGACTGTGGCTGACATTACTAAGCCCTAACTTCTTAGAAGCATGACTTTGTTCCCTTCCGCTCTTGCGAAGCTACAATACATGTGCAGGCTAGGGCTGCATTACAATGAATGTCAAATGACTTGCCTGATGAAGCTCGAGCGCCAAGCGTATCCTGTGAGAGAGAGCGCCCACTAGATTCCAGGCAGGCCTGGCAGCATGGTGCTGCTTTACGTAAACAGCCAAGCCCTTGAGCAACTCCTTCAGGCACTCTTGGCTGGGCGCCGAACGGTCCGCTAGTAGTTCCGAGTTCGCCCAGAACTCAGCGCATTCAACTCGGTGCATTCAAAGATGTGATCGATAACGGCAAGCATGGCTGCATGTCTCACTAGGCTTCGTCCATCTCCGTGGCTGCCAACAGAAAAGATTTCCAGTGTATATGGGCACTTTGGCTCCGAATACAGGCTGGTTATTCTCTGAGCGTTTGCTGCTAGGCAACGAAATATGTGCACTACAGACAGGCGCGTACAGGCAGAGAACAGACACAGGAACACCTCATGACGGAGCCCTAAAGGGTCGCGAGCACCCTAAGCGCGCCAACCCTTGAACGCCATGCTGGGCATGCTCATACCTGCGCAAAATGAGTCCTGGAAACAGTCAAGTGTTCCGCTGCTGGTTGTTCAGCTGGTGAGCCGACCTCTTCATGCATACAAGGCTGCGCATGCGTCTCTCGAAGGCTATTGCTGGCTCAGTCAGAGTATGGACGTCTTGAAGGGCGCTGACACGGCAGCTGCTTGCAGACCATGCGCGCTCTCTAGTATGTCCATATGTAGCTGATCAATCGCATGCCGTACGCAGTCCAGCCTGAGGTAGTGAGCTCGCCTTGCCTCGGCTGAAGGGCCGCTCGTGGCACGTGCGAGGATTATCGTCGTCTGGGACTCCTGCTGGCACCAAAGTGTTTGCTGATAGGGTCATTTCGCGTTACCCTGATCACTATGCCTCTGAGGTGAACCCCCGATACATTTTCACCCTGTGTCTGAAGATGCTGCAAGTGCAGAATATTAATCTTGGAGTCCTGCGAGGTTACCCTGTGTGATGTTTGACAAGCAGGCATTTGGCACGATACCAAGCAGAATTTTGAGAAGCTGAGTAGCTTCCGAGCAGTAGTCGGTAGCGGCGTGAACAACTAATTTCCAGCGCTGCCAGCTGACGCCTGACTGGATTACGCAGTCCGCCAAAACACTGCAGAATGGAGGCTGCTGGTCGGCATCTTCGTGTTCTCCTCGTGACGTCCCTTATCTGGTCCGCCCAAGTCGAGTTCCGAGGTGCGACTGCACATGTCACAGTGTGCTTGAAGATGCCACGTGCCCCAACTTGGTTTGAAACCTAAGTGACCGGGCAGTGACCTGGACCGCGACTTCTGCAGGGGTTGTTGCTGAGCCTGAGAACCTCTACAATAATGTTACCAGAAGCGTGTTCAACACAGTCGACGGATTTTTGCCCGCAAACAGAGCCGAAGTCAAAGAAATTAAGGCTGAGTTTGAGGCATACAAGGCTGTGTCCAAGGCCCAATTCAAAGAGTATACGGCCAAGTCTGAAGCGTTCGAAACGTATGAGAACAAGACTGCGGCACTCATTAATGCTCTTGTCGTAGAGGTCAACTCCTTGACTCCGGTAGGCCGTCTACCTGAAAACACTAGCATGCGAGTTGACTTTGGAAGGAAACATTTCTCGAGAAGAGCCATGTGCTTCCACTCCATGCAGGGCTACAATGGCACCAACGGGCTCAATGGTTTCAATGGGACAAACGGTACACACCCATAATTACAGCTTCATGCTGATTGAGCTCATGTCATGTTTTCACATTAGCCCAAAGCACCTTCTTATTGTTATGAAAGCAACTTCGAGTTCTCTTGTCCTTTCTTCAGCCGTACGAATGAGTAAGGAACGCATTTGCAGGCTTGACAGGAGCCACAGGCCTTACCGGATCCGGAGCCACAGGCTTGACAGGTTTGTTCTACGTTCAACAATGTGGCGATTCACGCATTGCATGAGAGTGAACATTCAATAGGCATTCTTCAAGAGTTCCCTTTACTTTCATTCCTTGTTCAAGTTGTGTGTGTGTGTTGTGCCTCGCAAGGGGTTCTAGTAAAGCTCTCGACACATTGATTCTGTGTGAGGTACTCCCTGGGAGATGCTAAACTAGGCGTATGTGGTTGTGCAGTGCTTGTATTGCAAGTATGGGCAACGCGTCAGAGCTAAATTCCCACTCTGGAAATGCAGGCCAAAGCGGAACAACAGGTGGCACGGGAGGCACCGGCTTGACGGGAGCTAGAGGCTTGACAGGAGGCACAGGTAATGGATGCTCAATAGGCTTTGCGCGCCATCCCTTCCGTTATCTTCCAAGTATTAGCGACTGCGTCATGCTCTTTCTTGAAATGTTCAGTGTGTGTTGGACAAGCAATATCTCTATTCTGTAGACTTACATTCCTTTCAATTCGTAGGACTCAGTGGAATCACAGGCCTCACCGGACTCACAGGCTTCTCAGGTGTGATCTACCTCCACACGCAGCAGATTGCGAGCCTCTGTAAATGTAGCAAGCTTACTTCAAGATGTGTCATGCCCCGCATTGACTTGCGTCAAGCTTGTCAATCCCTTTGGAAGGGCTTTGCATCAGCGACAGTGGTACTTATAACCATACAATTTGCCACACGAAAATGTTGACACCTTCTTGATTATGCAGGTCGAACTGGAACAACGGGTGGAACGGGATCCACCGGCCTTACGGGACTTACAGGCTTGACGGGAGGCACCGGCATAACTGGATCCATGGGCCTGACAGGTGTGATCATCTCTTTGTGCAAGGTTCCATCTTTGCTCACGCTACCTCCTTTATTGGGATGCAACTCAATGTTTCTCGTCCTTGGAAATTTCATTTAGTGTAATATGGCTGGCATAGGAACAGCACTCATCAAGGATCTAAGCCTTTACTTGGGTTTGCAGGCCTGACTGGAGCTACAGGTCTCACAGGAACCACAGGCCTTACAGGTTGGTCCTCTCGTCTTGAGGGCGCCTCTCATCATGCACTTGCCGAGCATTTCAGTGGGTTGTGGGTATGATTGCCAGCCATTTTCTGGGTATACAGGTCAACAAGGAAACACAGGAGATACCGGATCAACTGGCGGCACAGGAGATACTGGATTGACAGGTGCTATTCTTTGCTCTCACGCAATCTGGCAATGCCTCGGGGAGGTATGAAGCAACCTATAGCATTACCATTCTAGCTGAAGGTCATGCGCAGCTAGTGTATTTGCTCCGGGAAGCAGGGTGGACAGTTGCAGAGCCCCGCATCCTCATATTTGGGGTTGGAGGAACTACTTTCCAACAAACAGATCACACATTGCAGCAACTTGGTGTCACTCGCAAAGCCGCGCAGGCATGGTTGCTAAAGATATATACGCACTCGGTACTATGGTTAGATAAGCTCGTCGAATTACGCCGCCATCACACAACCAACAATGCATACAACCCAGGTGACACTTGAAGCCTGAGGTGTGATTTCGAGGGGTGCAATTTTAATTGCACCTCATGGTATGCATTGTGCAGGGGGCCAAGTACTCCAGCACAATGCATTCCTAAATCACGCCCCAGACCTCGACCAGGCGTCAATATTTTATTTTATTTTATTTTTCTAGCTGCAGGCTTAGACGCTTGGATGTGTGCAGGTCACACAGGGGGCACTGGCCTTACCGGATCTACAGGCTTCTCAGGTTGGCTGCTAGCTCTCACACAAATGACTTTCTACACAGGCCTATACTCCACATGCATCACAACCAGGTTTTGGCCATGTGAGGACCCCGATGTAGTAGGAGTGCAATCCTAGTACACACGTTGTCACAGAATTGAGTTGTCACATAGTTGCATGCAATATGGCTACAATCACGGATTGCTACTCTGGCAAAGCACACCTCACTCGTCTCTGTGGATGCAGGTTTGACCGGAGAAACAGGCCTCACCGGAGGCACAGGCCTCACAGGTTTGTGAGCTTGCTCTCGCTCATCACCTCTTCTGGTGTGTGACATGCAAAGTTGAGGCTTTGCTTGACACTCTGGAACCTTGCATGGGACATGGCAGCTGTTGCAACATGTCTCACTGCATGTGTGAGTGCAGGTCTGACTGGAGAGACAGGCGTGACCGGAGGCACAGGTGTCACAGGATCCACAGGCCTATCAGGTTTGCCCTCTTGTTCCTATCTGTTACCTCACTCTGCAGCCAGCATGAGACCCTGCCATATGTTTGTCGCATCTTTGCCCAACATTCTGGGACCTTGCACTTACTAGATAAGCCATCACAGCACATATCAATGCCAATGTAAGTGCAGGGCTGACTGGCCAGACGGGCATGACCGGAAACACAGGCCTTACGGGAGCCACGGGCCTTACAGGTCCGTGCTCTCGCTCCTGCTTCTAACTTCTTCCAGTGTTTGACATGTAAACATGTGATCTATTCTGAGGCTCCGCTCGACACTCTGAGTTATACGTGTGACATGGCTGCCGTACAAGCAAGTTGCAATGCCTATGTGAGTGCAGGCCAAACTGGAGAGACAGGCCTGACGGGCCAGACAGGCATGACCGGAAACACAGGCCTTACAGGAGCCACGGGTCTTACAGGTATGTGCTCTCGCGTCTGTCTGTAATCTTTCCAGTGCCTGACATGTAAGCATGTGATATATCCTGAGGCTCCGCTCGACATTCTGGAGCCCTGCGTGTGACATGGCTGCCGTACCAGCAAATCGCAACGCCTATGTGAGTGTAGGCCTCACCGGAGAGACAGGTCTCACAGGACAGACAGGCCTGACGGGAGCCACAGGCCTTACAGGTCTGTGCTCTTGCTCTCGCTTTTCACCTCCTCCAGTACCTGGCATTTGAAGTTGTAGTCCCTGAGGCTGATAACCTGGAGTGTGACGTGGCTGCCATGATATGGCTCTCTATTGCCCCGTTTGAGTGCAGGTCTGACCGGAGAGACAGGCATGACCGGAGGCACAGGCTTCACGGGCGCCACAGGCCTTTCAGGTCAGTCCTCTTGCCTCTTGTCACATCTACCGGCACCTGACATGTGAACTTGCCATCATGGTATGATATGTGCTGAGCCTTCACTTAACACATTGAAACCTCCCATCTGACATAACACTGCTAGCTGCCATCCTAACACATCTCATTGCTCTCTGTGGATACAGGCTTGACTGGAGGCACAGGCCTCACAGGCTCCACAGGCCTTTCAGGTCTGTCTTTGTACTCCCACTTACTGCCCCTTCTGACTCAGATCAGATACCTGGAATGTCAAGGCGTCATACATGCAAGAATCATCTGATTACACATAAGCGTGACACATGACTGCCGTCACAGGACACTTCATCGGTCTCTATGGGTGCAGGTCTGACCGGACAGACAGGCTTGACCGGAGGCACAGGCCTCACTGGCGCCACAGGCTTCTCAGGTCTGCCCTTGCCCTCTCTCTTCTTGCTCTGCTGATAGCTGACCTGTCGCTTGTCATCATGATGTATGCTGGACTCATTGTGTCATATACTCATGTGACAGGGCTGCCGTCACATCACATCTCAGTGCTCTCTTTGGGTTCAGGTCTGACAGGAGAGACAGGCATCACTGGAGCCACAGGCCTGACAGGTCTGTACCCTCCCTCTCGCTTGTTCCAGTGCCTGACATGGGATTTTGTAATACATTTTGAGCTTACGCTCGATACTCAAATATCTTGCATGTGACGGTGCGGCCATGATGGCGCACTCCATTGACCTGTGAGTGTGAGTGCAGGTCTGACTGGAGAGACAGGTCAGACCGGAGGCACAGGCCTCACAGGTCTGCGCTCTTGCTCTGACTTGCAAGCTCTTCTAGTACTTGGCATCTGTATTGCCCACATTTGCTGAGGCTTTCCTTGACACTCTTGAAGCTTGCATTTGACAAGCAGCCCTTGCAGCACATCTCAATGCCCTTGTGAGTGTAGGTCTAACTGGCGAGACAGGCATCACTGGAGGCACAGGCCTTACAGGTCTGTGCTCTTGCTCTCAGTCGTTGTCTCTCTCAACACCTGGCATGTGAAAATCCCATATCTGCTGAGGAGGTTTTCTTGACATTCCAATGGCTGGCATGTATCATGAGAGTACTTACAGACTATTGCATTGCCCTCTCTGGTATAGGTCTAACGGGGCAGACAGGCCTGACCGGGGTCACAGGAGCCACAGGCTTATCAGGTATGTTGTTCAGCTTCCACCTGACTTCTTCGCCATTTTCTGACATGGGAACATGTACACGTGTCAAGGCTTTGATTTACACTGTGAAATCTTGCATCTGCCATTATGATCTAGCCATCACAATTTAGTTTATTGTCCCTTGTGAGTGCAGGTCTGACTGGAGTGACAGGCATGACCGGAGGCACAGGCCTCACAGGAGCCACAGGCCTCTCAGGTTTGTCTGTTGGCTTTCGGTTGTTAGCTCGCCTTGCACCTGACGTATGTGAGCTTGCCATATCTGCTGAGGCACCTCCAGAGATGTCATGATGTTGTAGGCGATATGACAGCCATCACAGCGCACTTCATTGCTCTCTATGGGTGCAGGTCTGACCGGACTGACTGGCATAACCGGAAGCACAGGCCTTACAGGAGCCACTGGACTCTCGGGTCTGTCCTTTTGCTCTCATTGTCATCTTCTTCCTGCATGTGAAGCATATATTTGCCCTAAGTTTCTAAGCTCCTTGTGAGACTATGGATCTCGCTTGCATCATGGCAAGCATCATATTTGCCTTCTGTGAGTGTAGGTCTGAGTGGAGTGACAGGCATGACCGGAGGCACAGGCCTCACGGGAGCCACAGGCCTGTCGGGTTCGTTCCTTTGCTTTCGTTTGTCACCTTTTCTTGCAAGCGAACTGTGAGCTTGCCTTGTCTGAACAGGCTTCAAGCAAGACTGTGAATCCTTGCATGCTGCGTCATGACGGCTATTCAGCTAAGGACCATAGCAAATCGCATTGCCTTGTGTGGATGCAGGTTTGACAGGAGAGACAGGCTTGACCGGAGGCACAGGCCTCACGGGAGCCACAGGCCTCACAGGTCTGTTTCTTTGCTCTCACTTGTCAACTATTCATGCTAAGACTTTGCTTGACATCCGATGATCCTAGAACATTACATGCGTTATGGCAATTATCACAGCAAATGACACTTACCTCATGTGGATGCAGGTGTGACGGGAGGCACGGGGTTCACTGGATCCTCAGGCTTCACAGGACAAACAGGTCTTCAAAACCAGACGATGCTGCCCATGTACCACTTCTCACTTGCATTTGTCAAACATCCACATGCATTACCATATTGTAAGAGGCACGCGAAGCCCTACTTGAGACCCGCGTCATACCATTCATTGTCATTGCGACTGACTTCATTGCCTTCTGCTGATACAGGCTTGACAGGAGGCACCGGCCTCACTGGATACACCGGCCTTACGGGAGACACAGGCCTCTCAGGTTATTGTACCCTACTCTTGCACAACAAAGTGCCCTTGTCAAGCTCCGTATGTAGTACAGGCTCATGTGGGCTGAAATGTGTTATGAGGATTCACAAGAGAATCCCACATGCATTGCAACCTGGCTATGAGAACAACAGGTTTGATAGCCTCTTATATGCAGGGTTGACGGGAGGCACAGGGGTCACAGGATCCACCGGCCTCTCAGGTTTGCGCTCTGCGCCTACACTTGTCGCCTCACTTGCGCTTAAGCTATCATTATGATTGCCCTCTTTCTGTTGATCGAGGACCCCATGCGTGAGAAAACAATCATCACAACTGACTTTGCTGTCAATTGTGGATGCAGGTCTGAAGGGAGAGACAGGTTCCACAGGATCCTCAGGCTTCACAGGAGCCACGGGCCTCTCAGGTGACATATCTTGCTTCTTACATGTCTCATTTAGCGCCTGTCAGATCTTCAGTCCCAAGTGAGGCTGCGTAGAGTTGCGAGGCTCCACGATTTTATGTATCATGAATAAGTGATTGGCATCACACAACTATGAAGAGCATCTTGTGATTGCAGGCCTTACGGGGGAAACAGGCCTCACCGGATTTACGGGCCTCTCAGGTTTGCCGCTACTGCCAGCCTCCCATTGAGGTTTAAGTAGTTGAAGCTATGCGAATATACGTAATTTGCCTCAATTCTGTGGAACCACATGTGAGACAGCACCTGACACAACACACCTAATGCTTTTTATTGCAGGTTTGACGGGAGGCACCGGTGTTACCGGATCAACTGGCATCTCAGGTCTGGCCTCTTGCATGCTGCCTCACCCTCTGCGCTTGACGAGGGTCCTTGCTGAGTCTGCTCAGCCTATATTAGGGTTGTGGACCCTTGCATACGACCTGCAAACCATCATGGTCCAGCTGACCGCCTCTTGTGATGGTAGGTCTGACAGGAGCCACAGGTCTCACTGGATCTAGCGGCCTAACGGGAGCCACTGGCCGCACCGGATCATCTGGCTTGACAGGTATCTGCCTTCAAGAGAAGTGAACACGGATGAAGATCCTCTCAATCACAGGCCTAGACTTCAAGCGCACCACTGGTGACTAGAATGGTGACGCAACTAATCCAAGGCTGTGAGATTTTGTTGGCTTGCCAAGCGCCCATAGTGTCTTAGGAGGGGAGGATATGGCGTGAATTGTGCACTATAGCAATTATCAAGACAAAAGCAGGCCGAGTTGAGAGTCATTGTCAGTGTTCAAGGGTTGAGGGAAGTCATTGAGCACCCTCTGGGTTTTGCAGGCAGCACTGGGGCTACAGGACTTACGGGAGCCACCGGATTGTCTGGGCTACAAACGTTCTACTACACTGCAAATGGTGAGATATCTTGCCCCCAATATGGACAAGCAACTTCACCATGATACAATTCAGTGATGTTGTCGCGCATTCTCTCCTTCTCTATATGTCACGTGTGCTACTAGCTTGATAAATCAGTCAAATTACATATTATTTGGGGTACGATAGTATGCTCCAACAAATCTGGCAGGCTTACCACATGACCATGAACACGCAATATTGCTTAGTCTGGGTGTTGTAGCCTTGCATGATTATCACCCGCAGCTTGTGTAACCCATGCTCAATGACCTTTGCTTCAAGCCATGAGTCATGTTAGGCTAGCAATGTGAGAGAGAGGTGCACATGCTTTAGTGCGGATGCACCATCCATTTAGATCACAACGAAAGATCAATCAAGGCGCTGTTGTTGCCCCCGGGGCCCGCTGTCATACATGACATTCATACCTTACATTAGAGACTTCAGGAGCTAGCATGGAAGGCGAACAGAAATCCAAAGGGCATTAGCTGGCATGTCGATACGTAAGATCCCTATGGTTGCCGCGCAGGCACACTTGTGTGCCCTCCTTCCACGTACACTACCAACAATGTCAGCTGCCAGCAGTGCCCGGGGGGGGCTGTATCGAGCCAAGGATCCACATCCTGCACAAATTGCACTGCAGGTGAGCTTCTTTGCAAGGCGTTCTATACATTCATAGGGACATCTTATCAGTTTGCATTTGGTAAATCAATGGCTCTCAGCGCCTCCCTCATCAGTTGGTATGGCATGCCAATCCAATCACAAGCATATGGCGGGTTGAGGGTTGTTGCAAGGCCTTGCCGATCAAAGTATAAGCTTGCACAAGCTTTATTCTATGCATATACAACGTGAAGTCTGCAATGAGCATGAGGGCTATTTTAGTCAGACATTTCTCAGGGCACACTTAGCTTGAAGCCTTGAGATCAGAGTCTTGGTGCTATTTGCGAGCATCACATTCAGAGGTGTATATATCCGATAATCTAGAAAGCAAGGATGAATACATATTGTCGCTGTGCATTCCATACCTGGAGGACAAAAGTCAGCTATTCTCATGGATGTGTTTGCATGTGGCATGTGGCTTAAGTAATGTGCCCAAGGGCTTTGCCTAGTCCATCGACCAGAGCTTGGCTGCGATGACATTGCATCTATTTAAGACAAGTGCACACGGCTTCAAGAGCATGCGGATAACATAGGAGCATGTGAATGTCGAATATACTTTGTGAGTGTGGCTGAATGTCAAATCAAAATTGGCTTGCTGTAGGTTACTATGCCAGTGTTTCCGCGCAAAGCTGCTCGCCGTGTCCAGCTGGCTACATCTCAACAACAGCAGGGAGCAGTACTTGTACCGCTTGCCAGTCATACCAAACCTCTACGCCTGGGTCTACCACTTGCTTCAGTTGCCCGGAGAACACCTATCTTTCGGGCACCACGTGTACCGCTTGCCCAGCCTCAGCTCCATACAGCCAGTCAAGCAGCACAAGCATATCAGCATGTGGTGGTGAGCAGCCCCTCTAATAAAAAGCCTTAGTTCACTCACGCCTCATGTACCTCTGTGATGTGCGCAATATAAATTGCATGTATTGTATTGCAATCTGTGTCTAAAGCTTCTATTAGCGTGCCACTTAGCGTGGACAATGGTGATGACGAATGACTTGCCCAGGCCAAATATCGACAATGTGTTCGAGAAAGATACTACTTGCTTAACGTGACTCCTTTCCATGTGCAGTGTCGCGCTGTTTCACAAGTACCAACGGAGCACAAACATACAGCTACCAATTCTCTGGAACACCCGGTGCAAGTGTTGGGACAATAAACTACCTCAACTACTCATCATGGGTATACGATACCAGCCCAAACTTCATTACCTATCCATCAAGCACAGGGACGATTTCTCTCGTTGCAAGTCAAAGCAATGGGTTTTCCCTGTGCTACCTCTATGGCGCTGGGCACAATGCTGCGGGAACCCCAACCTTTACAGGCACTCGCCTAGCCAACGGTGGGGTCACCGCAACCATTGGCTACACCTTTCCGCAGATGCCGTCCTATTCGTCATACAGCTTTGACAGGACGTGGGGTCAGTTGACTTCTATCACCATGACATTTAACCCAAGCACTACGCTTCCAGATATCTATATAATGTACTACACCGTGCCTTAAATGGCTGGCATGACGTTCTTCACACAGATTGGACTGCGGAACGCACGCGGGAGTCAGCTTGAACGTGCTATCCAAGCCCTCATGTCTGCATGTCGCCCCATGAGCTACCTCACAAGCCTAGGGATGCGTGTTTGCCACCATAACCCAAGCGCTTGCAAGGGGTGTGATACTCATGAGCCAATTGGCATTGTGCTGCTTGAAGTAGCTCAAGACATGTCGGACACAACTAGTCACGTCTAACCTCAGAGGCTTTGCCATCATGGTGTCTGAAGTAGGTTGTCCCTCAAGCACACCGTCACCCTGATGCAGGTATTTGCTGCAATCCTGTCAAAGCTTAGACCTCTGCATGGTGCTTCTATGCCTTCACTTGGAGTGGCATTCTGTGGTTTCAAGCCTTCCGGAGATCATCATGGTGATTGGAAGTGTGCCGCATGCCAATAAAGCGTTTGAGTGGTTGGCAAGTTGCATGCATGTCTACAGGCTGGGCATTTGCAAGGCAGCGGAAATCAGCCATGGCACTTTTACGGTGTTTGTCATGTATTCAGTTCATACACGTCAAATATTCGGGTGTATGCCAGCCATTAATGGGTCATACTTCATCGGGGAGTTTCATCACTGATATGGCAGATAGTGGTTCCAATGCGTCACATGCTTTGGAGATTGCAACTACGAATTTATCGCTTCCATGACCTCAGCAACTTGCATTGAATGCTGACTATGAATACATGACAAAATCGTCCTTCATCGGGTAGGGTTGAGGGGATGTAGTCATGAACTTTGACAAGCTGACATTAGGACGGTCTTGAGAATTCAAGGAGGCATCTCAAATTGATGCGGACAATTCTTGATTTCTAGGGAAATAACCAGGCTTGAGTTCGTGTCCATTTGTCAAAGCGCTGGGCGTGCGCAAATGATGAGACAGTGCTTATCCAAAGCGATTGACGCATCGTGTCATGATGAATTCGTATAGCGGAGACATTTTCATGTTAAGTTTTAACAGATTGTCCTGGCAATATGCTCATCATAGTGAAAGCTTTAGGGCTTCAGCTGTGACATTGTCCAAAGCTCAGTGAAGGATAGGAGCCAACTTGCAGGGGGTTTGCCTTGTGCAAGGGCATACAGCAACCTCCTACGCTATGCACATTGACAGCTTATACACAGGAGTGCATGCACAACAGCCTGAGGCGTGTCCATTGTCTCAGGCCTGTATCTGGCCTAGATAATAGGACTGTTGATATGTGCTCAAGGTCTACATTTTTGACATGAGCTTCGCAACTCAGGCGCACGCTGCAACATAACGTAGTCCTAATACAAGCACCATTGATAAGGCAAGCCTTTGAAGCAGCAATAGGCTCAAGGATGATGCCCTGCAATGCTTTGGTCAAACTTGTGAGGGCGCTGCGCACACAATACAGTGCTCTGCCTGGTCCATGAGCAGCCTATCTAGGACCATCGCAATGCAGGGGGAGTCACCTAGCCGCCACTGTGACTCACAGGCAGCGTGACATACTTGCCACCCTTGTATTGCGAGACATACTGCTCAGGGATGGCGTGTTCCACAAGGTCTGCGTCGGGTGTGTCTCCTGGCACGAGCACGTTAACCTCGCTCGACTTGGCGGTTGTGATATCAGCTCCCAGAGACGCCTGAGAAATGTACAGCTGCAGCACATGAAGGTCTTTCGTCAGCACATGCTGCACTGGACTGCAAAATAGCCATGCAAGCCTCAGATGTCCAGACCCTACGCTGAGCCATTGCTGCGCACAGGGTGCAAGTGCAACAACATGACCGCACAATGGCATTCACTTCAGTGCCTAGCACCACTTCACTGCACAGAGGGGTACCCCTGTCGTGCATAACATCACATCACTCTGTCAGCTCAGAGTAAGATAAAGATACCACAAGGTGTCCACAGCATCCTTCCAACCATAATCTGGGCATCTCCTTTGCTTGCACATTGGTCCAATGTCAGCATGCTTAGCTGTTACAGGGTGCAGCCTCACCTGAACGCCATCGCACTTGTCGATGGCAATGATGGGAACCACGCCGGTGACCTGAACCTGGACTCGGGTGCTGTTCACCAGCTCGCAGGAGGACACCAGATGATCAAACAAGATGCCCATGCGCTGGCAAGAGTCCACAGTGAGCGCGTTCACCTTGCCCTTTATCTGCAATGTCAAATCACATGTAAGCGCATCACACAAGTTGCTCAGTGCAATTCATGGCCTGTCGCGCAAGTGCTGCTTAGTGCAGGCACCCTCACCCTTGGAGGAGAGGGCTGAGAGTCGTAGAGTTGACAGCAACGGTGCTGCAGCCTGTGACCCGCATATGTGGTGGTGTATCCATCAGGACACGCACTGATTGCTGAAGTAGAGGCATGTCATACCTGCACAGTAGAGTTCTTACAGCCGTAGATGTAGACTGCTTGCTTGGGGCTGGTCTCTGCTATGATAATCCCAGGGTTGTTCACATGGTTCTCTACCATCCACTTGCTCCCCTGCTCGCACACTGTCCTCCCTGGCTTTGCAGCGCTTGCTGTAGCATCTGCTGAGCTGCCTTGTGCACCTGCATGGTCAATTGGATCCTCAGGAGGCACAATTGACACTAGAAGATGCTGCTGCTAACAGCCTGCCATGCATCTGTAAAGCCTGGAAAACAATATCCAGCTCCCAGATACTGCAAGCCAATGAGACCTGGCTCGACCATTGCACAGATACGTAAAGCCCTCCCGTGTAGTTTAGGCAACTGCTGCAAAGACTGCCGTAGAGCGTTAGTTGCTGCTGAGGTGCTGTAAAGCCACTGGTAGGCAGTCCAGGCACAGATACCTTCATTGCAGCAGATACTGCAGGTGCTGCAATCACATCTACACCGAGGGGGCAATTCTGTGGACACTGGACCTGCACTGGTGGAGACCACTCCACTCCTGTCCGCCCTGTTTTTGGTCTTCATGTCGTCTGTGACCTTCTTTAAGCCCTTTGTCACCGTGTCACCCTGCAGCAGCCTGCAAACTTAAGAGCACGGCTGATTCTGGCACAAGAGAATGTTGCCAGCAGTCCTCTTGCATCAGCTACGTGCTTGCGAATCTCCCTGTACAGGACCGGTTCTCAGCCCGTATACTGAAACCCCATGCATGCTACATTCTGCAGCCCTTGACAAAGACCACCCACAAGCAGCCCATCCAAGGTGAGTGACAGAGTGCTTTGACCTGCCCCTGCACAGCCTGTTTCAAGCTATGCTTGGTGCAAGGGCAAGGGCAATGCACTTCTGCAGCACCATCACAAGACTGTCTGAATTGGGCTGTCAATGGCTGTCACGACCATGAGAAAGGTGCCAAGCATGCCGTCAACCAGATGCTGGTGATACGACAGGCTCATAAAACAGCGCGAGCCTGGAATAGCAGCAGATACAGGACCCCATCACCTTGTTGAGCTCTGAGAACAGTGCATTCATGCTACCGGCTGGAGGTCCGGCAGCGGCTGCCTGCTTTGGCGCGTCCTTGATCAGGCTGCCCCGGCCACCGGCCGGCATGGGCGGCGGGGGGGCAGGGCCCCCGCGCTTTGCTGCAGGAGGTGCCGCAGGCTGCGGCTTTGCAGCGCCTGCGCTGTAGAGGAGATCCCGTGAGGCAGCACATCTCGGCTTGATCAGGCTTGCGAGGCAAAGGCAGTGCAGAGGCATAGGCAGCTCAGGGTGCTCCTTTCTAGCAATTTTGCCTCACAGGCACGCGTTCCAAAGAACTGCCCACTAGAATGCCAGTACATTGCGGGTGACGGCTGAACTGCAGGCTGCTGAGAGACGAGTGGCAGTGCTGTCTGTAACTATATGGAAACACAGGAGGGAGGTTTGTATTTTGCTACATATCTGCAGGCCAGCACACAGCCATGAGGTGACATACAGAGCGCTTCACCTGAGGAGGGTTGAGCACCAGGCGAGTACTGTGAGAGGGGGACGCCGTCTGAGTTCCAGGCAGGCCCTGCAGCATGATGCTGCTTCACGTAGGCGGCCAGGCCCTTGAGCAGCTCCTTCAGGGCCTTCACCCACTCCTGGCTGGGCGCCGAGCGGTCCGCCAGCAGCACCTTGTTCGCCCAGAACTCGGCACTCTGCAGCGTGTTGTCCACATGCTTTGCAGGCAGGTCCATGCCTGCAACCCAGCAGCAGCGCACAATGTGAACCCTTTCTTGGGCCTCCAAAGGTGGGTACTATGCCTCCAACTTCAATCTACAGCTGGGTGCCAGACATTCCAGAACAGCATGATATTGGAGTGTGCATGCAGCGAGACGGTCTGTCACATGCGCTGCCCTTCACTGCTCCCTTCAGGAGGCAACCTTAGCCTTGGGATTATCATGGGCTGATGGCAGGCCCTGATCAGTTGAACAGTGAGGAAGGAGACAGCACAATTCCGACAAGGAGGCATGTGGTCTGTCACTCCTACATCGACATGTCTTCAGATGTGTCCATGTGCATGGGATCTGGGAGCGTGCGGGGGCTTACCACAGCCCGGACCACTGCAGACCACCCAGCTCAGTGCAGGGACTGCCTCAGCTACTGCTTTGTTGTGGTTGAAGGCATCCGTCCTCCTCCCCTGCCCAGTTCAATCCTAATATTAGTGCTACTGTCTCAAGGAGACCAGATACATGTGCTGTGGGGTGAAATCGGGCAATTCCAAGGGGATATAGTAGGAGACCAGCATGCAGCAGGCTGGAAAGGTGCGCTTGGCCAACAGCAATGGAGAACGCTGTCGCCAGAAGAGCACG
Organism: Coccomyxa viridis; assembly: GCA_963930925.1. Lineage (NCBI taxonomy): Eukaryota > Viridiplantae > Chlorophyta > Trebouxiophyceae > Coccomyxaceae > Coccomyxa > Coccomyxa viridis. Next base: position 682,014 of record CAWVOJ010000010.1, read on the forward strand.
CAAGCCTGTAGAGGCCTGTTAAGCGAGACCGCAATGGTGGACTCAACACATTGATAGATGAGAACACTCCTGTTCATGGGAAATGATACCTGGGTCAGCTTGTCTGCAGCTTGGATCTCAGTGCCGACTGGGGTGACCAGTTCCTGGAGTCCGGCCATGTCCGGCTTCTTGCACTTTGTCATGGCTTCCACCACATTCCTCTCGGCCTGCACCATGGGAGAGTGATCTGATGGTGCAGCATGCGTACGCATATCTTCTATGCTTTGATATCAGTGGTATGACAGACAGCGGATCCTGGTTGCACTCATGCAAGCAGTATGTGAGCCTGGAATATGTCTATCGGACCCATAGTCTTTGCATGAGCACAGACCTTGAAGGCGCTTTCTACCACCTGCCCTGCTTTTGCAACCTGCAAGCATGCATCAAACTCTCCAAATTCCCGTGAAGGACAAATAATGCGCTGGCCACATTGAGACAACCAAGAGGGCCCGTTACCTCGCCTCCCAGTGCTTCAGAGGCTGCCTTGAAGGAGGACACAAGGGGACTGACGGAGCTGTCCCAAGCCTGCAACGAGCCTGTGGCCGTAGAGGAAGCCTGTGAAGGTGATTTTGCAGCATCACCACTGCTTGCAGATGGAAATTGAGCGGGACCTGAGGTCTGAAACCTGGCCTGCACATTGCAAGATGGCCGTAAATTGCTTTCACACGCTCAATTTGAAGGTCTTGACGTTCTTTAAATCGTCGTGTATTGACTTCAAAAGTACCTCGGATGCTTCAAGGCGCGCTGCTACGCCTTCCAGCCGCGACACAACTGCGTCCAGTGCTGCAGACATGAGTATCGTTGAGGCAGATCGGACGGTCCTAAAGGTGCGCAGTGTGATGTGAAAGGTGAATGCAGGCTATGCGCGGCACAGTACCGGCAGAGATGCCCTCAAGAGAGTGATGTCATTGTCAGGCTAAAGGAAAGCATGCAAAGGCCATGTGCAGCTGCCTTGATGGGGGAAGCTACCAAGCCTACCCACGACATGATTTTCCTGTGCTGCTGTGTGGGCATGCATGCCTCGTCATCAGAACAGCTTCAGCAGCATGTGCGTGTGATTCACTTGGTGTGGGCAGGCTGCAAATATATTGGAGCAGTTGCCATGCGAGACCGAGCCATTGAACACAACCATTGTCTTATGATGTGTGATACGTCAGCAGCTCCTCAAGAGCTCCTGAAGATGTGCAACCTCTGACCTGTGTATCAGCTTGGCTTACAGCGGCAACTTTCATGCGGCATCACACGTCTTGCTCCGTGGCACATGGGACAGCCTCAGGGCTCTGCATCAGTCATGCCCATCATGTGTGAGCCCTTGCATGTCCTGGTGCTCCACCAGATACATTTCCACGTCACACGTCAGAAGATGGTGCGCTTCAGCGGCTTGGTGCCCATCTTGAGCTGCGCCTCCATCACAGAGTGCATGTCTGGGCCGGGCGCCTCGCCCTCTCCGGGAAATCCTATGCATGACTGCACACTGAAGTTGTCCAGCTCCCCTGTGTAAGACTCCAGCCCAAGCTGTGATGACGGAATGCCGGGCAGTCTCCTCACCCTGCATGTTTGGGAGCCCACGTCAGCTGTGCAAGTCCTACCCTGAGCAGCTGAAGACCCTGAGAGCAGTCGTGTCTGAATCTGCGAGTACATGTTCTTCTGACGCAAGCACCAGCCTGCAAGCCTGCAGTTGGGAACGAAGGGCCTGCAGTGGCTTCAGCCAGCTGCTATCAGCAGTGCATCATGGATAGGCAGCGCTTGCAGCAGGCGCTGCATACGCATCTACAGGCGGGCATCAGTGAAGGAACATGGGAACGTGCAGGAGCTCACTTTGACAGGATCTGCTTGTCCAGCTGTGTCCTGGCAGGCAAACCACTGCCATATAGATTCCTCAGCATCTGCATCTTGAAGGCCTCCTGCTTCTCCGGATACTGCACAAGCATGGAGCCTGACCAGATGTATGATGACATGTCTTGCAAGCACCAGGCTTCATGCATCCCTGCACAGGGTGCATGGCAAGCCAAGTGTGTCCATATGAATGGGAGAAACAGGCTACCTGCTCCTCTATAGCTTCCACTGGGTGGTTGACGGAAGCCTTGTCTTTCAGGGTCTGAACGCCCAGTCTCAAGGAGTCATGGGGCTCAGTCAAATGGGGCAGAGCCCTCTGCTGCTGCTGCAGCAGGGAAGGACTGTCAAGCAGTATAGATTATAGACGTTGAGCTTATGATGCACAAGCAGACACGATCGAGAAGACACAGGTATGCATAGTTCATTCGATCACTGGCACGCAGGCGATGAATTTGGTATACAGTCCTTCATGAGACTCACCATTCTGTGCTTGATGTCACTGGATATATGCTGCTACAATGGCCTGCGTTGCTTCACCAAAACGCTGCCAGGAGCACTACTCTGAAGCGTGCAGGGGAAAAGTGCAAGAGGGACCTTGTAATGGCGGACTAGGCTAAGCACAGCCCCAGCTCCTTGTCAATGAAGTCGCAAATACGAGTGTGTCGCGCGTGGGAGGATTAGACAATACAGGGAGCACAGCATGATGGCAATGGCCTGACTCAGTGGGGGACCTGTGACGGTCCCCCCGTCATGGCGCCTTCGGTGCAGGATCCAAGCTCATCTGTTGCCTCCTTAATCAGCAGGGAAGTCCGCAGACATCCCACAGAACAGCCTGAAGCATATGTAGGCGGGTATTAGCGCGAAAAGTTTGCGCTTGAACAGCAGGGGCATCGATTGTTGCCAGGGGCTGTCTGACATCCAAAGTAGCAGTGCATATCGAGAATAACAAGGGGGCCATACAGAAGGTGCGCAGGCATAAATTATCTTCATGTACTGTAGAATGGGATGGACATGTTTCCCCGAGCACCTTGATGGCGCGTATGCCTCAGTTTGAAGGCGTTTGCAATGCAATCTTGTGCAGGTGTCAACAAGCGACTGAGCCCATGTCTGAGGGACCAAAGGTCAAGGGACACCTTATAATCACTGTTGCGGAAGCATCCGGGAAGAACAAGGATGACCAGCTCGTGTGGGACCCCAACTTCGTGGAAGGCTTTGTCAAGGGTGAGTCAACAATCGCACCCTCGATGGGCACAGCAGGAAGTACGTATGGACATGTGCTGATTTATGTCCTGATTGTGCAGTGGAGATTCGGGGAGAGAAGGGGCAGAAAGTGAAGGTGAGCGGTTCTACAGGCAGGCAATGAATGACACAAAGAACGAAACAAAGCTGCTTGCATGCATGCATGAGACAGGATAGAGAGCTCACATTGTCCTGATGTGCAGGTTCAATCCACACCGAAGAGGGTTCTGGCAAACTCTATCAACTGGCAGGAGGAGCTTATCTTGTACGCTCCGCCCAACTGATGTGCAGCATGCTCACACGGCACTCTCTTGCAATCTACCAGTGTGCTCAAGCACTATTTGAAACCAAGATAGCAAGCAGGCATCTCAAGATGCGCAGCAATATCCAAATGGACACATGCAGGGATGTGGTTGAGAATTCCAACGAGCTGCGCATCATGCTCTGCCGAGAGAAGCGGTCAGGGACCAGAACAGGCACTTCAGTCATTGCTGCTTGCGGTGAGCCTTGCACTTTTCTGCCTTCCTCTCTCCCAGTACCGTTTGCTAGCCTGCCTTGCTGTGTCCTCTGATTGTCTGCCAAGACCATCCTTCATATCCGCGCCACCAGCACACATGCATAGCAACCTGAGCCATTGACAGCTAAAGCATGATGCTCCTTTGCTGAGCACCTGATTCTGTAGGAACTAGGGGGTAAGAGCTAGAGTCTTACAGAGCAGGGCTGCTGCAGGGATCTTTGTGAATGACATCATGGATGCCGTGCCCATCGACAAGTACTTTGAGCTGTTCAAGCCAGGCCAGGGGGGAGAGGGGGGCTTCATCCGCATAGGCATGGACTACGTGAAGACCCTCAAGGACAGAGACGGCAAGTCAGCTCCAGGTACAGATCCCCTCCTTCTGAAGGAGGTCCTCTGTTGCATGCAGGCTGGTGGACTATATGATACATGTAGAGGATGATTTGTACTATCTGCAGTCCTTTGCTTAACCAGTCACACACATACACAGTGTCAGACTTTTAATACTGAGATGTCAAACGGATAGTGTCTCCAGTGATCCCGCGAGCTGCACTCAAAGCCATGACTGGCGTACATGCACATCTATGCAAGGGTGCATCAAGCTGCTGCTGCGCGCAGATACCAAGTCACAGCCGATGGGGTACAAGCCTGCACTGTCCTTCAAGGGCTATGCGCCAGACAACGGTAGGCCATCTGTTCCAGGCCAAGCCTGCAAAGCGACAGCTGCTGATTTGCAGATTAAGTGCTGTCAGCTAATACCAAGTATGGGCGACAAGACATTGAACAGCTTTCCTGACTGATGCAGGTGGCTATGGCGAATCCTCCAAGCCAAGCGACAAGCCTAAGAAGAAGTGAGCCCCCCCTCTAGGACTGTACGTGATGTACTGCCAGCCTGAGCATCTGAGCAATGCTTCCTCTCCGGTGTTGGCGTGATCTGCCACTTTGGTTTCAGCTGGCGCAAGCCCATGCTGGTCCTGAGAACAAGAGTCAGCACACATTAAAGGGGTTGTAAAGCTTATTGAGTTATCCTTTGTTGAGTTTGGCATCAAGGTAGACTGTCTGCTGTGCAGGGGGCCTCCAATCGTGAAGATCCTCTTGGGAGCGGCAGTGCTAGCAGGAGCAGCCTTCGGGGCTTTGAAGGTAGCGGAGACTAAGGGGATCAAACTGGAGCTCAAGAGAGAGGCAGGGGTGGACACAGTGCAGGAACGGAAGAAGAGCTCGAAGTTCCCCTTCTGAGAGAAAGCGCGTCTTGAGGGCAGGCCCTTGCTGCGGGTGGTCATCAGTCTCCACAATTTGGGACTGGACTGCAATGCGGGCACTGCCTTCTTCTGTACGTATATCCGCCAATAGGCTGGCATGACCAAATTTAGCCTCAGAAAAGCTGTGCGGTGTGCGGCTGTCTGTCAGCCCCTACTATGAAAAAGTCACCATCTGGACTCATTATAATGATGAGGGAAGTGAGAAACATTAAGCAATACGTTGGGCCTGAGCAAAGAAATGGACGGGTCAAGTGCAAGGGGGTTCAGCACTGCCAGAGAAAGGTGATGAGGAGGTATTGCAACATTTGGAAAAGATTGGTAGTGTGAAGTAGCGCACCCTTACTTTACTCTTGAAGATCAACATGCATTCAGTAACGGGCACTGGACATGCATGTAGGCCCAACCAATCAGGAGTCTGTACCAAAGCTCTCACGATTGTGTACATGCTGCACGCAGCTCTCACTCTCTAACAGCTAAAGCCGTAAAGCACCTTGCCCTGCTGAGAAGCACACAACCAGAGCAGATCTGCGACCACACAACACTAGCAGGCCTGTGAGACAATTCTGACAGCCACATGCCATGCACTCAACCCCAATCCCTCATCCAGAGCCTCTCTCATTCACGCCATTGGAGATGTCTGGCCAAGCATCAAGTGCAGCATGAACAAAGAATGACAATCTCTGGTCGTGGGGATGTGCGATATGTGTGACGTATCAGTCCGTGGTGGGCTTGTTGCGCCAGTAGACCGCCAGCCCAGAGCCTCCGAGCGCCATGAACACCACGGAGACTGCGGAGGGCACCGCCACGAGAGGGTCCGAGAAGTGCGTCTGGGCCAGCAGGAATCCCAGAGCTGCGCTCTGCATGCCTGCATTGTGCAGCACACCCCTCTGTCAGGCATGCCTCTGCAGCTCCCGATCATTGAGGGCAGCACTTGCACTGTCATTCCCTCAGGGGGACTTCAGCTCTCGACACTGCCAAGCTAGTCAATGTCTTGCACATGCGTGTGTCAATGTTAGTAAAGCTCCATGGGTGCAGAAAAGGGTGCTGAGGCACATGTCCTTCACTGCAAGAATAGGATGCTGTAACATGATCTACCATAATTCAGGAGGCAGCGCGAGATTGGATACCTGTCTCAATCGATACTGTCCGGCTGGTCTTCTCATTGAAGCCAAGACCCTTGCAGATGAAGTAGCCCATGGAGAATGCGGCCACGTGCAGCAGCGCCACTGGGATTGACAGGTCCATTCCTTGAGCCCTGCACATGGTCACATTGTGCCTGGCACTTTTGCAGACTCTTCGGCACTAAGGGCCAGCACTGCTCCGCAAGGTTCCCCTAACGGAGAGGGGCAAATCTAATTCGCATTCAGGTAAGCGAGTTTTCTGACGCCGCCCCATGACGGCTGCACCCCAACATCATGACAGGACTAGCAAGCAATATCCTCCAGTGAATGTCACAGGAGACCTGGCTGCCTGCCATGCAACCTCATGTCGAAGCTTATATACCCAATCCCGGTGTTCACACCACTGCATGCAAAGTGCCCTGGCACTGTGCAGTGTCTGTGGAACCCGCACCTGAGGATGGTTGCGACCTGGGCGCAGGGGGAGGCGCAGAGGAGCGTGGTCAGCGCCACGCCAATGAGAGGCAGCACACTCTTCAGCTTCTTCACGATGCCTGGGAAGAACTCGTTTGTGAGGACGCCCGCTATGGTGGGCACCAGCACCACCTGGAAGGTGCTCAGCGCAAGGCCCTGCACAGACCATGAGTAGTGTTGAGCGCTTGCATGGTGCACTTTGTATGACCATGCGCCTTGCAAGTGTCAGAAATGGCACATCAAGATGCGCAGCGGCAAATCCCCAAAGGCGACTGCAGTCTCAAGACCCACCGGCCCGATAAGACTATGCGGCTGGAATGCAGTCTCAAGGTCCTGCTATCAAGTTGAAGGTGGGCGGATCACCACAGCAGAGCCTGAGCTCAGAAATGAAATTATCGACACCTTTGTGCTGCATCTGTAGCCATGGAACTCTTGGAATAAGGGTATATGAGGAGTACCTTGGCGTCCACAGGCACAAGGGTGCCTGCCAGGGTCTTGGTCAGCAGAGGGGTCATGATGATGGCTCCCAGAGTGGACGCGGTTGTCATGAGCACTGACAGGGCCACATCTCCATGTGCGATGTAGGTCGCCACGTTTGACGCCTGCATGATAAGAGTCTGATCACAACCCGTCACACAGAGGTCCCCATGCAATCTGCAATTGCGAGACGGACACGAGGCATCTGACATTGCTCTGCACAGGCCTTTTAGAGCCAAAGGTGTTCAGAGTGAGTGGGGCGGAGTCAGAGAGTGTGCACTTACCTGGCCACCAGGACAGCAGGACACCAGGATGAGCCCCACCGCCAAGGGAGGCGAGAGATTGAGCACCTGCAAGGGTCACAGCTTGTGCTGCTCAGGGAATGCATGTCTTGTTTACCAAGGCATGTAAAGTCTGCATCCTGACTGCCTTCTTCTGCAATCTACTTGGCTCACCATATCATGCAGGTCAACGCTTCAGTAGTGTGTGAACACTGTCATGTTCATGTCTGAAGCAGAGAGCATGGTTCCATGCTCGCTTTAGCACATGCCGGCCCTCAGAGCATGCTGCTGATGTACCATTGTGACTTCTATGGGACATCAGTTAGGGGATAAAATCCACCTTGGCAATGCAGAATCCCAGCAGTGGCTTGATGATGTATTGCGCCAGGTAGCCGACGCCAATAGGGACAGGATTCTTCATGCACTGCAGGACAACATACATGACCTGATCAACACACAGCTTGCAACACTCCTAGAAAGACACCACGTCCAGGCAGTATGCTTGCCAGAGTCTTGTAAGTTAGAAGTTGGCATTGCTCATAGAGACAACTTCTGCATTGCTAGAACTTCAGCTGAGCATACAGGAAGCTGTGACAATCCTTGCTGCAGGCTGCTGACCTGCTTGAAGTCCTCAATGGTCAGTGTAAGGCCCATGGAAAGCATGAGAAAGCCCAGTCCATAGGTGAAAAGGTCACTCTTGAACCAAAGCAGAGCTGATGGCTTGCTGATTCCCAGAGCTGCACCTAGGCAGACCTGCAGCGTACGAAAGTCTGTGAATGTATATCAATGCATTCTGTCAAATCTTTAAAGAGACCAGGGTAGCGCCATGGTCAGGTTCGCTTCAGGATGTCTGTAGCAGCGTCATACCCAAACTGGGAACAGCGTGGTAAGGGTTTCGGTAAACTTCTCCCAATCGCTCCTCTGCTCGGGAACAAGTCCAGCCGCCTCACTTGAAGCTGCATTGCAGCGTTGTGCCCTGTGTGCGGTCATTCCGGTATCAGCATCCGGACATGCAGTTTCTACTCCATGTAGCATGCTGTTATGAATGGGGGGGCGGCAGACCTCTCAACATGAGCTCGGTGAATCGGCAAGATGCTCATGCATTGATTGCCGCTCAAGCGTCTCTGCTGAAGACTGCTCCCTACTGCTGCAGGTCTCGGAATTCTTGGTGGGAGTATGGCAAGGGGCCCCGGAAGAGCATTAATAACCCTTGTGCTGCCCGAAGGCAGTGATGTCATGCGGTGAGAAGCCATCTGAATTGCGGAAGCGCCTTGCTTGCCATGACTGAGCAAGCAATGCTCAATGCACTGTGGGTGACCCAGAGCAGGTGCTACATTAGGCTCCTTATGGGGACAGAGAGGAATCTGATCTTCAAGCCTCACGGTGCTGTGATTAGATCTGATCTGGTGCACTCCAAATTTGTGCTGTGGATCTCTAGGCAATCTGTGCGCCAGGACATTCAGCAGATGGGCACGGCACCCACAAGGGATACAGAATGCAGCGCTGCCTGAAGTCCCCAGTATGTTGAGAGCAGGGCAGGCTCAAGAGTTCTTGTGGGTCTGCATGCTCATCAAAAATTCTACGCTTTAGCTTGCAAGGCTACAACAGGACCACCCTTCTCCGGCATGCAAGGTCTAGCAGTGCGTTCAGGCGACGTCAAGCATCTACATTGCATACCTGGCACAAACTTCAACCTGGCTGTCAGCTGCAAGCCTACTCAACGAATTACCTGATTAACCTGCAGGCTGCTCTTCTTCTATCATACATAAGCAACAGCTGGCAACTCCTGTCTGCCAACAAGCTTGGCCAATCCTCATAGGTCTACAGTAGTTTTTGCTTCATGCCATCCAGTCCATTTAGATGTCTGTGATCGAGGCTGTACTTAGCTGCGCTCTCAAGCTGTGTCACAGGAGGTGTCTTCATACTTCTAGAGCAGCACTCGCTTTGCTATGATGGCACTGTCATGCACTGTGTCACTATGTCGCTGTTGGGTGCTCAGGGAGGGCAACTCCAACCCCTGGGTCTGCTCATAAACCAAATAGGGGCGTGACAAACTTCAGGACAAAGTAGACAATGGCTCCTGTGAAGATGTAGGAGTCAAATCTATCGAGCAGGCCCCCATGCCCTGGGATGAGGTCTGAAGAGTCCTTCAGCCCGGCCTCGCGCTTCATGACGCTCTCGATGAGATCCCCACAGAGGCTGGCCAGGAAGATCAGCAGCGCCAGGCCCACAGCCACCCCAACCTGCACCCATTCCAGGCATTCTGAGCGCCTAGCCATACTGATCTTATTGAGGGGGACCCCCGAAGGTTGTCAGAGCGCCCGCTTGGGCCCCAGAGGGACAGAAGTCCACAGTGGTGGTACATATGCTATTTGCACAGGGTGCGCATACTAGCAAGCGCCTGGGTGAAAATGGGCTAGAGCTGAGCTCTGTAGCCTTGAGCATGCCTATTCAGTGACGAATCTTGTGCATTTCTGCCTAACCAGCAATTGAGGAACAGGGTGATCACCTGGGCAGGCCATCTGAGGAAGCGCCAGAATGCCAGCGCAACCACAGTGCTGCATGCAAGGCCGCCAATGGCGCCCTCCACAGTCTTTTTGGGGCTGATGCTGATGAGCTGCGTGCGGCCTAGCGTCCTGCCGAACGCGTACGCCCCCGTGTCGGCTGCTATGGTGCAGGCGACTGTCATGAAGGTCGCTATGAGGCCGACCGTCCAGTGCGTGATCCCACCGAACAGCACCTGCAGCAGCCCGCATTGCTGAGTGACAAGAACATCGCACTTGTGTAGATCGTCAGCACACCGTCAGGCACATCAAAGGGCATGCACTCGAAGTAAAGAAGATGCAGGGCGCCAAAGCAAAGGGCGCCAAAGCAAATGCATGGCGGGTGATCCTGTGGAACTTACTGGCCAGCCATGGACTGCTGTGCTGTTGATGGCAGGAGCTGACAGCACTCGCAGCTTGATCCAGAAGCTGGGAAGGTATCCTGTAGGTGACAGCTCTTCTAAAGATGCCATCAGGAGATATACAACATGCTCACATAGTACAGGGCATGGCACGCTGCATAGCATCAGGTCATAGCTCAGGCCACACCCCGGGTCATTGGTACGAAAGCCCTTCTCAGCGCTCACCGCAGTAGAAGAGGCCGAAGACAGACGAGGCCAGCTGCGAGAACCTCAGCTGCTTGACCGTGAGCAGCTGCAGGGACAGCAGCGCAAAGGCGGAAACGGCCAGCGCGGCTGTGGAGCGCCCATGCGAGGCATATGTCCACACGGACAGGCAGACGCACATGAGGCTCGTCAGCACGCTGACTGCAGGAGGCGGCGGCTCCATGCCTGCGCTAATTCCCTGCAGAGCATAATTGCCAAGTGAGCGCTGAGCGCCTATCTGGCTGCAAAGTGGACTTCCCAGCCACACTGACAGCATGCAAAATCAGAGTTCAGCCATGAGCATGCCGATGATAGTGCGGCTCCTGCGGAGCCTATGGGATGATGCACATTATGAGCTCTTCATACAGTATACATATAGAAGATAAAGCTCTGTGGCAAGATGCGCTGTTGCGGGCAACACAGGAGGCTCGCTCCAGGCATGACAGCTGAAGCTGCCCAGCAGGTGAGGTGTCTCATACCGCATGCAGTGAAGAGCCACCTCTTGGCACAGCATAGGGTGACCTTACAGCAAGCCTGAGTCATGTGGAGCTTTGTGAGCACTTCAGGGACCTACCTTAGACGTGATGAAGCCATAGAACTCCTGTGTGGCCTGGTAAGCCACCAGGCAGGTGGCAACAGTGAAGACCCATCCTCCAGCCAGGATGATGAGCCCCCCTGCCAACCCAAGGACGCTTCCGGACAGAATCCTGCTTGTGAGGCTGCCCAAGCCTCTGCTCTGGACTGGCTCTGCGCCTGCCTGCTGCGAAGCAACGACTGGGATGCCGGCGTCTGCTGAGATCGCTGCTGGCGCAACCACTCGTCTCCTGCTGCGAGGGAAAGTTTGCTGATGTGCTGTTTGCTGGAAGATGGACAGCCCCTGCTGTAGATGAACGGAATCAGACGCACGTGCTGGGAGCTGCTGCCGCTGATAGCCTAGTCTTCTGAGTTGTGAGCTAGCTGCTGGAGCCTGAGAGTCTCTACGGGAGGCTAAAGGGCAGGTGTAGGAATGCTGCTGACCGCCCAGGACACCAACAGTCATTCTGGCATCCACAAGGGAGGGAGGCCACTACCCTGCTGCTGCGTCGGATCCTACTGGCCGGCCACAAGAAATCGCCTTGGCATCCGTTATGCCTTGCTCTCAAGGCGCCGAGGGCACTATCTGGTCTGCATGCATATCATCTATGGGCTCAGCAGCTTTGGGCACAGATGGATCATCGATTCTGGTAGCATCCAGTTCCGCCAAAAGATCACCCAGCTGTGGACCTGTACATGACCTCTGTATCTAGATTAATGTGCAGAAATTCTGTATTGTCACACAAGTAAAAGCTGAAAAGTTCATACTGTGATCGTTCCGTAGACAGGCGGTTGCTCTCGTGCGTATGTTGCAAATCGCGAAGGACAAAATGAGGGGGTGATCTGCTTGAGCTTGGGGGCCTTTTCGCTGCGAGAAGTAGCATGGCTACGGATGAGGAGATGCCTGATGCGAATGGGGAGCCCGACGAAGCTCACGATGTCCTGCCGCCCCCTGCAATGCTGCCACCGCCAGCTGGTCCACCTGCAGGTGATTGCACAACTCTGCACGAGCTCATGACCACCTACACAATGCAGGGCTGCCCTGGATTGGCGCTGATAGTCCCTGGACACCAGTAGGATGGCAACACAAGAGCTCACTCGTGTCCATCATGGCAATACGCCCAGTTCTGCATCCCTGAGGTAAAGGGGAAACATAGCCAGCAGCAATCAAGCAGCTGAAAGGCTGACGCGTTGCAGGTGGTGGGGCAGCAACACAGAGCTCAGAGCAGCCAGCTGCGGCGGGTTTCATTGCAGATCCTGCCGAGAGCGCTGGCACATATGCGCTTCCTGCGGTATGTCCAATCAGCCATTCAGAGCGCTTTGGCCTGCACTTTCTGCTAGTGCATTATCTTATTGGGTACCAGCAACACAGTGCTGCAGTGCCTCAACTCCAGCACATGTAGCGCTGCGCAAGGCGTACTAATTGGGCATGACTGGAGGGTCACTCATGTGCATGCATGCAGGCTGCGCAGCATGCACAGATGCTCCAGGAGGAAGCCATCAAGCAGGTGGAGCTGCGCAGACGCATGCGCGCGACAGCGGTGCCCGTCATAGACACGGATGTGCGCGCCACGCTGCGCCAGCTGGGCGAGCCTGTCACCCTCTTTGGGGAGCAGCAGGTATATCCTAGGCAGCTGCTGCCCTTCTTTATCGGGATACCACTCGTGAGCCTGGATCACAGTGACTTGAAGCGTGACTCTCAGCATTGCTGCCTTCAGGCGGTCAAACAGCCAAGGCCTGAGCAATGCCGCAGCGTCCTCGCTTCCCACAGAAGTGTGACACAGCCACCACTACTGTATGAAGCAGATGAGCTTGCGGAGGAGAAAGCTTTTCAGAGTGTTCTTGACCAGCTTTAATACTTGCGTCGCAGATGGAGAGGAGGGCACGTCTCAGGAAGCTGCTGGCTGAGATGGATGAGGATGAAAAGGTGGACAAGCTAGGTGAGCGCTACATCCTGTATCACTTGCAGCTGCTTCCACAGAATTGTTGCTCATGTGGTGCTTCTGGTCGCAAGTGTAGGGCTACAAAGCATGAGCACGTGCTTGGCCTGTGTGACGCATGGCCGGTGTCTATGCAGGTGAGCCAGAGCCGGAGCAGTATGTTCAGCCCACTGTGCAGAAGGAGAAATTCTACACAGAGGGCTCTCCAGCACTGAAGGCAGCACGCTTGCAGGTACTTGCTAGTACTGAGCATGCTCCCCTGGGTCCACGTAACATGCAGGAATTTATGTGCCAGCTGTTCTCACAGGAGGCCTGTATTTGTCATTGAAACGCTTTGCTGGTGAGCGCCTTTGCATAGCCTGCATGCTGCAGCGGCACGCGGCCAGCAGTGAGGAGCAGACCACTGCCGATGGACTGTATGTGAAAGGGGCTCCCAGATGATGTGTATGCCTGGCTTGACAGACTGCTTCCTGCACAGATAGCGCACTGGTCCCTGGAGCGCTCGATGGACAGGATAGGCTCAGCCAAGCGGAAGCGCGAGTCGCCTGATGAGGACGAGGTGGCAGAGATTCTGGAAACCGTGGACCTCACGAGGAAAGTTGTTAGCCAGGTGTACTTAATTTCCTTCGACATCCTTGAGCTATACAGGATGCGCCCAAAGCATGCATGGTGCCTGCGACCTCTGCAAGGCTCTTGGGCCAGAAACAGAGGGTTCTATAGTCTCCTGGCTGAAGAGTATGAGTCTGTGCACCATGAACTGCCTCAACTTTGCCCTGCTTCTGAGCTCACACGTTTGCAAACCTGGGCTTTGTTGGTCTGTCATGGCCTGCCTCTGCCTCGGCTTTGGGGCTGCATCTACCCGTCTGTCAGTCAGTTGCGTGCCTGGCAGCCAGTGTGTGTTCTCCAGCCTTGAAAACCGCCTTTGGCTGTGCAGAGCACAGAGCTTGGCGATGATCGGCCGATCTGGGCATGCCAGTTCTCCCCAAGCGGCACAGAGCTTGCAACAGCCGCTTGGAGCGGGCTTGTGAAGCTCTGGACGTCGCCAGCCTGCCAGAAGACGAGGACCATCAAAGCTCACGACAACCGGATCACTGGTGGGCACCGTTTCTGCTGCCTTACCAAGCCGCAAGCATGCTGATGCCTAAGGCAAACAACACAGCTGGGCGCACCTATGATCAGGAGCACCTCTCTGCCTTTGGATAGCTTGTGCTTGGCAGCCAGGTATTCATGATGATGCACTCTGTGAAATTTGACCCACGGCCAGTGGTGTTCGCATCTGAGTGATCTGTGCTGTGCAGGTCTTGCATGGCATCCTCATGCTGGGGCGCCTGGCCAGCCGGACACAGCGCCTATCCTGGCAACCGGCAGCGTGGACATGAGCGCTCGCCTATGGTCTGCATCAGGTGCCCTGTTCACCCGTTTGGCCACTGCTGGTGTTGTGCTGCACAGGCTGGTCCGTTCACCATGCTGTCTGACAGCAACTCATGACCTGACCAGATTCGCTCCTGATGTTTAGCCACTGCAGCGGTAGATGCCGGGCGCACTTGAATACATGCCATCAGCAAGCAAGCAATCGCAGCATTGAACAGCAGTGTGTGCTGCGATACAGGGCAGGAGCTGCACAGGTATCTGGGGCACACAGACCGGCTGGGCAGGATAGCAATGCACCCCATGGGCCGCCACCTGGGCACGGCCAGCTTCGACCAGACCTGGCGGCTGTGGGACCTGGAGACGGGGGACTGCCTCCTGGAGCAGGAGGGCCACAGCCGCAGCGTCTACGCGCTGGCGTTCCAGCGCGACGGCGCCCTGGCAGCTTCTGGGGGACTGGACGCTGTTGGTGAGCTGCCCATTGCTTTAACATGAAGCCTCCTGGCTGACCTTGTCACCCTGTCTGCAAGCCAGGCTGGTACTTTCAAAGCTGGAAAAGAGTCTTGGGGCTCCGCATACATGGCTGCTTGCTGCTATGTACTATATGTGGTCATGGGTGTTCACCAAAAGCCTGATCTGCTGCTGGCAAGCACTGGTACCCATTTCATACCTTAATGCCTGCATGAGCTTTGCAGAGGCTGCGGTTGTAAGAGAACATATCCACAACAGCCCCTTTGTAGGCCTCTGCTGATGGTGTCAATGCTACGCTGTAGGAAGGATATGGGACCTCAGATCGGGGCATAGCATACTGGCGCTTGAAGGCCATGTGAAGACCATCCTAAGCATTGACTTCTCTCCAAATGGATACCAATTGTAAGTCCAATCACTGAGATAGCCCCTGCCTGACCCAAAGCTTTCACTGTGCTTGTGGCTGCTGGGACTGCTGGTCATGCAGAGCACTGAGTGCAACGCCATGCCTTGCAGGTTGACGGGGAGTGAAGACCACACAGCAAAGCTCTGGGATCTCAGAAAGCGGAAAGTATTGTACACATTGCCAGGCCACACATCCACCGTTGCTCAGGTAGGCACCGCATCAGCTCCTGTGCATGAGGCAGCTTTGAGAGCAGCTTCACTGAACACTTCAACTTGCAGATCTGAAACCCTTTTCCCTGTGTTGGTGCAGGTGCAATTTGAGCCAAACGATGGGTACTACTTCATGACAGCAGGATATGACAACACAATAAAGCTGTGGGGCGCCTCCGACTTCAAGATGACAAACACTCTTGCAGGCCATGAAGGGAAAGTCATGGGTGCTGATATCAGCCCTGATGGCAGTGGCCTCATAGCGTCAGTGGGATATGACAGGACCATCAAGTTGTGGGCTCCTAGCAGCTGAAATCAGGAGTGGCATCAGTTGTAGGCCTGTGACAGAATGGCTGTGAGAAACCCTGTCCAGCAGATCGCAGCTGCTCACAAGAGAGTATCACTAGCTCAAGTAGCCGAATTCTCAAAAGTGCTTGCAATCACAGCTGTGCCCACATGTGGGCTTGCAAATCTCGCAGTACGTCACACTACGGCATTGTGACCCGGTCTGATAGTCAACAAATCACCTTACAGATATTGCTTGCAAAGGGTCTTCACATGTATACAGTTCAGACTTGCAAATATCACCCACCATGGCTTCTAGGCCCAGGCCATGGGCGCACATGCATGGCATACCAGCTTCATCAGAATTTGTTTTTAGACCCAGGGTGCTCTACTGCTGTGATGCAACCCCTTCCCTTTCTGTATGTGATCCCCGACCATTGTATCTTCGGCTGCAACCAAGTGTACAGTGCGCAAAATGGCAGCACAGCATTTGCAAAGCAGAAAGCAAGCCAAAGCTTGGTCCAGCTGAAGTGGCCTGTCCCTGTGGGCAGCTGATGCTGATAAGGCATGCCTTGAAAGAGCTGCAGCACAGTCCCTGCAAGGCATCAGGGACCAATACCTCACAGATGGTCCCTGTGCAAGATTTCGCCCCTAGCTGCAGCACTAAATGCCATGATGCAAGGACTTCTTGCTTGGCAAACACAAAGCGAAATGAGACATCTTCAGCACTGGCCAAAGGCATGCATGATACATAGTCACTTCTCATTGGGGTCTCACCAGTAAGGAGCCATAGAGCCAAGTGAGCGAATGCAAAAGCAGCCAGCAACACTTGAGCTGGCATTGAGACCCTCATAGACACATGGGGGGATGCCGCGTCCTGGAATCACAAGCAGACTGAGACTGCAATCATGACCAGACACAGACATCGAGTTGAAGAGAAGAGATGACGCCAATAGTGGCTACCAACAATGCTCATGTCTGCACTGCCAGGGCTCACCTCAGTGTCTATGACGCTCCGCATGAGCGCTGATATTAGATCTAGCCCAGTCAAGAGCAGCGCGAGAATGAAGGCCCATGACAGGTAGCAATGCAGCGCCAACATGGTGTGATTCAGGCGCTTGTTGTGCGCATTGCAGTACGTGTCCATCACATACAGCTGGCGCCTCTGATAATTCCAAAACTGTCGTGCACTGCACGAGGTATCAAGCCTGCACATGGATGACATCCAGCTGGCTATGGTCCTCCCAAAGGACTGCCAATCTGGGGTAAAGTGACATGCAGGGCCACTGATATGATCGTATTGAATTGGGCACATCTCAATGGCAGGGAGCCAGGGCAGAGGCCCACCACTGGGGTAGCACAGCATAGCTGGGACACAAGATACTGAGCCTGTGTTCTGCGCACTTTGACGCCACCGTCAGGTCATCTGAGTAGCCTCCCTGCAGAGCATTTCAATTTATTTTAGCATCCGCAGTGGCTGGGTGATAATCTCCTTTAGTTGAGGCATGACACCGCGCACTGGGCCCTCATTGTTGAAGGTGATTCAAGGATACGCTGCTAGAGCTGATGAGACATGCAGGGACCATGCCTGCCAACCTGATTCCAGGCAGCCAGGATGCCATAGCGGTCAGAGCGCAGGGCAGCAAGAGGCAGGAGCATGCAGCCGCCCCATACAAAAGTGGTGTGCTCGCGCACAGCAAAAGCAATTGAGAGCGGCAGGTGGTATGCCAGGCAGCAGTATGTGGCGATGCTGGCATTCCTCCCGGGAATGTCAAATGGATACCCTGCAGAAAGCACCAGTTGGCTCTGTCTGTGAGCGAGCTGCACAGGCAACACCCTAAGCGCCAAAGCAGGAATGTGTTAAGAATGTGATGCACAACAGACTGACAGACTAACCTGTTGCCATGAAGAATGAGGGGCGCTGCTGCATGCTCCTAATCAGATCCTCAAGGAATGCCTCATACAGCAGCACATCATCATCTACACAGAGCACCCATTGGTGCTCTGCAGACGCCCCCTGCATGTACTCTCGGCTCATCTCCATGCTCTCAGGCATGAGGCATTCGTACAGCGCAGAGAACAAAGACATGTTGGGGCTGACTGCAGGGGTCAACAAAGTAGATACCTCGATGCCAGCCTGCAGATTTGCTATCTTCTGGGAACATGTCTTGGCTGCAGGCGCCACAACTATTCTAACTGCTGAACCACCACTGCTCAGCTCAGCAGCCAGTTTGATCAAATGACTGTGAGCTGGGTCGTCCTGCAAAGCAATGGCAGGCTCAAATTTCTGACCACACCCCCTCTTCATGTGCAGATCAATCAGTGCTACAATCATTAGCGAACATAATTGTGTCTCTACAGTGTGACAGCCTACCTGGCTGTCAACTACAAACAGGAACTCCACAGGGCCAGCATATCTCAAGCGGACATGAGAAGCCCAGTTTGAGACACTGTGCTTCCTGCATCCTTTGACTGGCAAGATGACAGTCACCCCCGGCAATGTCTGATCCGCCTGCATGTGCAATCTCATGGCTAATGCCTGATCAGCCGGCAATAGCTCTTCATGACTGGTTAATGCGAGCTTTCTGCGCACCTGCTGGGTGCAATGCCGGACTCCTGCATAGCAGCAGCACGCATCAGGTGAGTCTCATGTAGCCCATGTTCTCAGCATGCATAAATGTGCCCATTACAGAGTTGAAAATATACCTTTTCTGCGTCTCAAGCTGAGCTCTTTTCTCCTGACTGCATACGATAGCAGCCACCCGGCCCCCAGCAGGCACAGGATGGCTGCACCCTGAAGTTGCAGACATCCCAACACCACAGCATGCATGTGGCTGTTTGCTGCGTGTCGAGCTGCAGCTGGCCTTCATCACGACCTGATGTGCATCATTTGGAGTTACATGCCTTTCTTAAGATCATCCCTGCGCGTTCGCCCTGACCTTTCGAACCAGATGCCTTGACTCAGATCCTGTCCGAGTCCTTCCGCGTCCTGCTACTGCCTACTCTCACAGCTCACATCTGAAAGATAGAGATCTTCTGTAGGCTTGTGTTTGCCATAGCTGCGGGTAGTCTGAAGATCTGCCGTTGGCAAATGTTGCAGTACTCAGCATTGCCAATCCAGGAATCCGCATTGCAGCACTTCAAAGTTACCCCTAGGCATCCAGTCAAGTCCAGGGTGGTCATGTCTGGGTGTGGTGGAGCAGCGGTGGGAGCTATGCGCATGCAGGCTTCCCGTTAAAGGAAGACTAGATAGCAGCTGCAGCAGCCAAACATGCACGTTGCAGAAACCGCATGTTTGTGGCAAGGCGCAGCTATGCTTGTGCATGACTTCTTTGCAACATTCTGTCACATTATTGCAATCACACCACTTATCTCAGCTGCTGCGCTTGCGTGTAATGTTCAATTGCAATGCTATCAGTATTGCTGGCTGATGGGAGTGGACATCTGGGCATTGGCAGTGACACTTGACATCCTGATCCAGGAACCTCTCCATCTGCTGTCAGCGAGTACAATTGCTCAGTTGGTGAGATACAGTGTTCTGACCAGTGCTGCACGATATTTTCTATGATCTGATCTCATCCCGCTCCTGTTGGTACATTGTTGGACCCCTGATTTGCTACATCTGCTCACTTATAAACGTCTTCTGACCAATCTGCAGACCAGCTGGCGCGTGTGGGCTACACAAGCCCGTCAGCCCCATTTTCGTCATCTCTCCAACTGAGTGTCTTCTCCACATGCTTTGGTTTGTCTGCATGATATGTCATGCTGTTGGGCTGCAGACTGATCGCATGACGTCTGTGTCCTGGCTCCCATGCTGAGGCTGCCAGACTCCCACGTGTCTACCCCTGGGGCGGAAGAGCTGTGGGCTGCCAGCCCTCAAAAGAATGGTGCTGCTGCGCTCAGGCGGGGCTGGCCTGCTGCTGCTTGGCCTTGGAGCCGCCGCCCTTGCCATTGGAGGGAGGCGCCTTCTTCTTGTCGCCGCCGTCCTTCCCGCCAGGCATTCCAGAGATGAGCATCTGCATGCCAGACAGCACATGAGCAGCCACTCAGTACTTTGGCGGCCCTGATAATAGCATCGCGCAATCCAGTATGTACGCTCTGCACATTACGAGCACACCAGCAAATGAGCAGGTATGGAGTGCAGAGACCGCCCTTGCATCAAAGGCCTCAACACACCCGGTATTTCGCATTCAAGATCATGGGGCATGCCGGGTTCCTGAATGGTAGCGAAGGACACCTGGTCAAGGCACACTGCGATCGGTTGGGTGAGGTGAGTAACTCACCGAGCGCTTCTCGGCGTTGACATTGATGAGAGCTTTGCAGTTGGAGCAGGTGACGGTGTTGTCGACGCGAGGCCCCTTCACAGTGAAGATGTCGCCAAAGTAGGTGGTCGCCTCTGTGCCACACTCAGGGCAGGGACCCTGTGCAGAGTGCCAGCGTCAGGCTTGCATCAAAGCCAAGGTGTATCATGCAGGAGGGCTTCCCCAACACCTCCTCAAGGTCTGGAAAGGCCTTGAGACCATGCAGCATTGCCCTTGGCCGGCTGGACATTCCAAGAGGGACTGCAGGATAACAGACGCTGTACAAGCCATTGCAGAGCAATACCGCAACTGGCAAAATCTGCAGCCCTCCTGACACAGCGCCTCACCTTGAGGATGAGAAAGTCCCTCAGGACCAGGTTTGTGAGGCTGCTGGCCACAATGTACACCAGAGGCAGGACCAGGCCCCACACCACAAAGATGCCGCCGGGCTGGGGTAGCTCCAGCAGGTATGTGATCTCAAAGCCGGTGAGGTCGTCCACGCTGAAGAGCAGAATGAGCGTCTGCAGACATCATGCCTCAGTCAATAGTGCACCATGTGAGGCTGTTTATACTACCCAGGCGACGGCATAGCACAGGCTGCCACAGAGGCCACATGAGTCAGCACAGGATCCATGTACATGGTGGGACATGCTCCAGGCGCATACAAGGCAAGCCTTGCTGATACATGTCGACCCCAGCGACGGGGGATGAAGCAAGGGCAAAGAAAATTGAGCCTCTCACCAGGATAGCCGCAGGAAGGTTCAAGAGCGTCATTTTCAGGTAGTCTGGGTTGGCGTCAGAGTAGATGTTCTTGCTCCTGATGCTGCACCTGGGCCCCTGCAAACGCATCAGCCTTGTCATGAACGCTGCCCTGCCATGCCTATCAGCAGTGTTCACTCAGAACAGCCCTAAGCAGGAGCTTGGGCAGCTTCTTCAGGAGGCCCGCTAGGACTAGATCCCGTTAGGAGCCCTAATCGAGTAGTCAAAGGATCCGTTAGGATTAGAATCGATTTGGCTAGAACATGCCCATGAAAGGCTTTGGCAACAGCAAGGAGATCGCACCTGCTGAACCACCATGCTGTTCTTATTCCTGAGCTCCCGCTTTAGCTGGTCGTACTCCTCATCTGACACAATGGGCTTGCCTGCCTGGTACGCCATGGTAGCTTCCAGAAATCTTTGCTCGACAACACTGCAAGCATCCAAGTCCATGAGACTGTCATGCTGCAGTCATTATGCTACACCAGTATCACACCACTCGGGACTTGGAGACCAACTGTGCCCCTCGAAACAGCTGGTAACACCTCCAACCACCGCAAGTCTCCATAATGCTGACATCAAGCAGTTGCCTGCATGCATGGAGTATGCCCACGAGTGAAGCAGAGCCAATTGGTGGCAATGACTTGTTCTGGCATACCTGAGCACTGCCACTTTGCTTCCTGCCCAGATCAGGTCTTCCTTCAGATTGTCAAACTCCTCATTTGACAGGAGAGCCTTCTCGTCATAGTAGTATGCCTGTACAGCATACAAACATCAGTCACCTCACTCTAGTACATTTCAGATGCCAGACCTAGGAGATGCAGGCCGGCAGCCTTCCAAACTGTATGGGAGACTGCATTGTCGGCGGCGTGGCGAAATGCATGCTGCAGGCATGCTTACCCTCAGAGCGCCCAAAAACTCTTGCTCCTTCTCCCCCAGTGTCATCTTGTTTTTTCGCCTGAGGCCCTGCAGAGTGATAGTTCCTAGTGTCAGCAGGCAAGCCTAATACGAAGAAAGAGGTGCTGAGGACGACATGCTGTGCCTATCTGTCTGCCGTTTACTCCCGTGAGTATCTGCACACTCACCTCCTTGTCCAGGCTGCAGTACTCGAGGATGTTCTCATCGACACTCTCGTCAATACCCAAGACATCCTTTACTTTGTCGACCACGGCCTCCAACGGCCCTGCATGCATGCAATATCTGAGGCAGAGGTACAAGCGTCGACTCAAGCTATGGCTAAAGTGGTTGGCCATGCCATCATCGTTCACGTAGCAAAGGGAACCTCTTCTACCTTCACCTCTGTCTTCCTGTGCTTTCACGCGCTGGGATTGTCGCTGTATTCTGGAGTGCTGCAGGTAGATCTTTGGTAGAGCTAAAGCCAGTCTTTTCGGGCCGGCTGCATGCAGGCTCGAACCACTGCAGCTCGCCTGCCCAGACAGAGATATTTGCGCCCGGACTTGCATGGCGTCCCAGAGCTGTCAAGCAACAACACAAGAAGCAGTCAATACTACGGCGCCTCGGCAGGGAGGTAAGATGCAGTCCGGACGCCCTTTGATGTGATAATGCGATGATCTGGAGCTCGTGCTCGCCTTATGAGAGGGTTTCGGAATGCTTCTAGATGTCGAGACCCCTGCTAGGGTTTGCCGCCTCCATATGCAGAGGCCAGAGACAAGATTCAGAGCTAGCAGGCAGCGAGTTTCGTGAGCTTCACCAGCATCTGGCAAGGTATGTACAGCTTCGAGGCCTTGCTCGGGCAGCGCACAGTCTTTAGCAGCCCTTGCCCACTTCAGCCCTCTCCAGGCTAGAGCACTGCAGCACAAGAGGAATGCCTGATGTAGTGCAGATGCGGGGAACTCCAGCGTTTTTTGCATCTGTATATAGCTCATATAGAGGCAGGAGGTGCACGAGGGTCGTCCGTGACATTGCAGAGGGGAGATTGCAGATGTTTGGGCTGGGATGCTGTGTCCAGGACAACTGATGAAAGTGTGTACGGTACAGATGGTGAAGAAGGACCACTCTAAGGATGTGGTCACGCGGGAGTACACCATCAACCTGCACAAGCGCCTCAGGGATATCTCCTTCAAGAAGCGTGCTCCCAGGGCCATCAAGGAGATCAAGAAGTTTGCAACAAAGCACATGAGCACAAATGATGTCAGAGTAGACGTCAAGCTCAACAAGGCTGTCTGGGCAAAGGTAGCTTTTCTGGTTACCCACTGGTGCTGCTTTGCCTGAGATGCATTGGCTCACGACCTGTGCGCCCAGCCTAGCCTGACAGCTTCCACATGTGTAAGGAAACTGCGAATTGCCGCCAACAGAAGAATGCTACCAGCATTGCACTGTGTCTGGAGTCTGCTCATCAGGGCTGGCCTGCTCTGCAGGGTATTAGAAAGGTGCCTACAAGGCTGCGCATCCAGATCTCCAGGCGGAGAAATGATGACGAGGATGCACAGGTGAGGCATACTCAGCAGTCTCTACAGCACTCCCACTGTGAGGTGTATGCTCAACAGTACCAGTCTGCGGCTTGCTGTGGTGCCCCACATATGGCAGAAGTGCACGCAGGGATCAATCTCTAAAAAATCAGAGGGGTACAGCTGCAGCGGTTTGCAAGTAT
The DNA here is from genome assembly GCA_963930925.1 of Coccomyxa viridis. Classification (NCBI taxonomy): domain Eukaryota; kingdom Viridiplantae; phylum Chlorophyta; class Trebouxiophyceae; family Coccomyxaceae; genus Coccomyxa; species Coccomyxa viridis. The sequence goes on from CAWVOJ010000010.1 coordinate 705,316, forward strand.
GACATCGTCTGCAGTGCTTATGCTGGGTTGCAGCAGGATCCTTGATAAATGCTGGCGGGTGTATGACGAGGTATGTGCCCTGTTGCAGGAGGACATGTACTCCTACGTGACATACGCAGATGACCAGCAGACAAAGGGCAAGGGCACAAGCATTGTAGAGTCATAGGCGGCATGTGTATCTGCACTGGGGGCGAGTTGCAGTAGCAAGTCGCACATGGGATGCGTTAGAGGCACTGTCGTCGCTCACAGCATCAAGCATCCAGATGCAAGACCCTCATTGCTAGAGGCAGTGGGCTGCGCAGCCATGCCAGAGGGACAGAAAGCAAAGCTCTGGGGCAGACCACTTGGCAAGCTTGCTACGGCATGACTTGTGGTCAGCCTGCCACAACCTCCCTTGCGGGATGGTGAGCCATGTCATAAGCAGTGACAGAAATGGGCATTGAGACTGCACCTATCAAGCCTATCCACAATAAACATGTAAGGTGATCACAAAGATTCATGAAGATTCGAAGAAGGCCTGGGCATGCTGATTGCTGTGCAAGGCAGCCGATGGATGACTCTCACTCACATTCATCTTCTGCTGAGAGTCCTGTGCATCTTCTTTGGGGAAAATGCATAGTGATACCTCCACAAGGACTATTACATTCACCAAACCTTCACTTCCGTCTCTCCGCACTGCATCTGCTGTGGTGTTTTAACCTGATGCCAGCCCAGCTTGTAATCAGGCCTCCTACAGGCAAGTTGTGACTTGCCCCGCATATGAAAGCCTGTATACAACCGACCTTTTGCAGCTGCTCTTCCCATAGGATGCAATGAGAGCACAAGGCTCAGGGTCTCAGCCCTCCAGGGCTGCTGCTCCAGAGATAATCTCAGTAAGCTCAGTGGTAATGGCTGCTTGCCGTGTCCTGCAGTGCCAAGCTCACCAATGTCAGCACTCATACATTGTCAGCACTCACACATTGGCGTCTGGATGTACTCATGCACCTGCAAGCTCCTCAACTGGCACCTCACGCTGCCTCAAAACACAAGCTCACAACTGATTCCATACATAGCCAGAGTAAATGGGCACAGAGGAGCATCCCATAGCAGCATGCAGCACTCTGAAGGGCACTTGGTAGGAGGGTGGGGCATGCCTGTTGTAGGACAGGGTGAGCTTCTCCAGCATCTCCTTTGCGTTCTTGGTGGAGCTCTCCATGGCGCTCATGCGCGACGCCTGCTCGCTGCAGTTGTTCTCCAGCATCGCATTGTTCAGCGTCTGCGCATCAGAAAGCACCTGTAAGTGCCTGTCAAGATGTGTACTTAAATGCGCCATGGCACACGTAGACGGTGAGACTGCAGATATTTGCAGAACATCATCCATATGTTCCCAGGTATAAGTACAGCGATGCTTTCACACGAGTCTCCGTTAACTATCATAGGCTGGTGTTGCCTAGAAAGGGCCTGCTGGCTTGTGAATACAGGGCCAGAGAGCACTCTTTGAGCTCTGTGTCAACTACAGGACACTGCTAAATGCATGCAGAGTGCCTTGGTCACTCACAGGTGGTAAGACAGCGGATGTAGAGGGAGAGAAATAGCTCACTACTGCCAGCTGGAACTCTGCAAGGTCTTGCAGCATCTCTGCCCTGTCAGGGCCCTCAGTCTCGTACTGGTCCAGCTTCCCCCCGGCCTCGACTTCCTTCTCCAGGGCATCTGGGCTCAGCACTGTTGCGATGGTGGGCTTGAAGGAGATGGCCGACTGGAACTTGTTGAAGATGATGCGGACCACATCGTACTCTGTCTTCATCAACTCCTCGGCGATGGCTGACACCTGCACCATGACAGCACGCTCTTTGTCAGAGCACGCGCAGCACAATCATCATCTACCATCAGGGTGGCAACTTGTACAGCCTAGGGCCATAGGGCATACACTTGGGAGTCTGGCAGCCTCAACCATGGGGGCCGGCACAGCCATAATGCAATTAGTCTGCAGCCTGAGCGCATTGTGTTGGGACAGCATGCACTGCGTCAAGGCCTAAGCATAATCAGCCTGGGTGAGTCAATTTCCCCACACCAAACTACCTCTGCTCCAGCCCCAGAGTAGACATGCAATGGTCATGTCACCATGCACTATGCTGTGCTCTGCAGTCTTGCAAAGGAGCTGGTCGGGGAGAGATATGTAGCAAAGTGAAGGTGTGCCGCACCTGTGAGAAGGTGATTCTGACTTTCTGGGTGTCTGCAATGGTCTCCTTGATGAAGGAGGAACGATCTCTCGCAAGCTGTGCGCGCCCCTTCTCACCCATCACTATCAGCTCATTCTGCTGCCCCTCTGCAAAGAATTGCAACACACGCATCAGCACGGTGCCTGCCATGGGACAATGCTGTGGATATCCCACATTTGTCTACCCACATTCTCCTTTCTTCATGCTAGGTGCTCCACATGACAGGGCAGGGCAGGATTCTGTGTTGATTGACACATATCAGAGGGGGACCAGGGATGTAGAGGCAGGTGCAGGAGCTGTGGTAGTCTCACCTCCCTCAAAGGTTGCCAGGGTTCCACGGGCATATTTGGACACTGTACTGTTGATACCACCGCAGAGACCCTTGTCTGTGGAGACTGGGACCACCAGATTGTGCTCAACCTCCACAGCTGCATGGGGACGCAAATGATCACTTCTGCACTACCGTGATGCAGTGCTGTAGCCCATTTCAAGCAAGTACAGCAATTCTCGCGCCACAAGGCTGCAAGCCTGCTCCTTGAGGACATACCTGGAAGGTCTCCCAGCATGGTGAGGAAGGGAGTCAGCATGCCCCTAGACTTCTCTGTCTGGGTCTGAGCCACCCTCATCTTGGAGGCTGCAACCATCTTCATGGCGCTGGTGATCTTTGCAATATTCTGGACGGACCGCATCCTCTGCTTGACTGCACAGCACGCATAGACAAGGTGAGAGGCATCAGCAGGCACCAGAGCCGAATTCATCTACGGACAGGCATGAACAAATGCGTACAGACTTGTTGCGAGCAAGGAAAGGCGGACCTGCAAGCTGAGAGGCATGCCTCACTCCACCCAGGCTGAAGGACCTGCACAGGATGGGTCAGCTTTGTCATCCTATGCCTGCTTTATTGCGTTCCAATACAGCAGCATCCCAGCTCGCGACTTACCCATTGAGGGGTGCGGTGGCCTCGGCCTGCGCGGCGCATACTGTAGAGGAGAGCTCGCTGTGCAGCTGGCCAAGACCTCTTTTTGCCAGGCCAGACAGGGAGCTTCCCCTGCGCAGCGCCATCTTTCGGGCGCTACTCAAGATCACTCCGCTACTTCTGTGTCTACCTGATATATCCCCTTCGCCTGAGAGACTGGGATCTGGGGCCCTAAGATCCTTGCAATGGGAGTTTACGGGTTACGGGGATGTACTCCAAGCAAATTTGCGGGTCGGTGTGGGCGGTACCCACTTGTTCGTTTCCTGTCTTTCTCCTAGCTCTGTCAGGCTCTCCTTCACAGTCAGGAGCGTAAAGGCAGAGAGCTTTGCACACTTTGCTGGGCTGCACGTCCTAGCTGTGGGCTATCAATGCGCTTCTGATTGGCTCAGCCCAGCCTACATGTTCCTGCGTGCATTAGGAGTGTTCACAGGCCGCGGGAGGCGCATCCCATCCAAGGGATTTACGCAATTAACATCTAAAACAGGCCCAAAGGGCTACTATAAGGGGAAGGGAGTCCCCACAGTGGGTCATCACACCAGAAAGGGTAGGCCTATGTATGACCTGCTGGCATCACGAGTGTTCAAGCAAGTCTGCACTGGATGGTATTGATGGAATGACTGTGCAGGTGGATACAAGATCCTGCAGGACAGGCTTCCACAGTACGTTGTGCCGGATCTGACTGACTTCAAGGTGAAGCTCTGTGCACCAGACATATGCCCTGAAATACTCGAACACGTTCAGCTCCTGCTGCAGACCTCACTCACATCGGATTGCAACTTATTTTCGTGACAACTGCCATGCACCTGCAGCTCAAGCCATACATCGCATACGAGACCAAGCCTTCAGTCTCCTCATGATGGAGTAGATCAGACGCAGTAGACAGAGCGGAAGAGGAGCAGTGCTGTAGGAGCTTCATACTTTACCAGCCGGCATTGGAGTGAGGCAACCTATGGGCGTGTCTCAAGCGGCGCACTGATGTAGAGCTACAGAAGTGCGGCTGGAGCATGTAGAGCCTCAGATCATGCAAGCCTGGCAGGACAGGCCGTGAGTTGCAAAGCCATAGTCACACAGGCACAGGTACCCTAATCAGATGAAATTGAACTGCTCAGGGTGGGAACATGACCATGAACACAAGGCTGGGCTGAGCTGCATGGCTACAATTCGGATGTTGACCAGATTTCAAGCAAGATACCTAGCATTGGAAGGTGGAGCAAATTGGGGGACGTTGCCACTGGTCACAGTGATGTCTGCAGCCTTTGTTGCGACTCCTCCTCTAACATTGCCCCTATGAAGGATGCTGTAAGCATGTCCTTTGCCTGCACCCCCCTCTCCGCACAGACCTTGCACACATTCAGCAGACTGGCTGGTGAGATATTCATGCTGAGGCTGGCCAGCAGCCTCACTGCATTGGCTGCCTTGCTGACTGCTTCCCTTTCTGCTGCGGACGCTGGCGCCTTGGCAGCGGTCTGTTCAGGCGCAGAAGTGCTGCTTGCTGCTGCGGATGAGCCCTCATGGGTAGGCGCGAGCCACACCATACCGTTGCACCCCAGTATCATTGTGATACCTGCAGGCCCAAACTGCACACAATGAGCAGACCTGGGAAGCAACCAGGATGTGTTCAGCTCACGCCACTGCTTCCTGAAGGAAGATGCAAAGGGGCACTTACCCATGGTTGTGAGGTTGGTGAAATGGTGCTTCTGCCGCTTCACCAGTGCTGCAGGTACATACAGCAGATCGCCACCCGTGAGCTGCATCGCAAGGCATCGATCAGCCTTTACTACACCTCTCAGTGAGAGTGGGTGGGGTGATGAAACCTGAGCATTGGCATACGGCGCATCACTTTCAGCTCCTATGGCCGAGCTTCCGGTCAGGCTGCTCACCTTGCCATACTTGGCGCTGCGAGTGTGAAGCGCTATTGACCCATCAGCGTGCAGGGACTGCACCTCTGCCTGCACATCGTCACCACTGTGATGCCCCCAGAGACTCTTGTCAAGCATGGGGTGTTTACCTGGCAATCCCTGCGGGCACATGCCATCACAAAGGATCAAGCCGCAGTCTGGAAGCTTACGCTGAGGAGGTCGCCCTCCTTGAAGATCGTCCTCATCTTGATCTCATCCTCTGCTGTGCGTCTCCTCTGCATGGTAACACACCACCTCTGTGATTTTGCATGCAAACATGCCACCTTGCACACAACTCACACTCCTCTGCATTTACACTAACTTGAGTATGGTCAGCAAGCACCAACTCAGACGCGAACACAGGAGTTCTCCAGGAATCTGGCCAGGTCAAAGTTGTTTGGAAGAAAGGCGAGGCCTTCCCCAGCCAAGTGCTGACCTGTGCACCGCCAGGAAGATCCACGGATGAAAGCTGTAATGACACCTCCTGCCTGGCACCAATGTCTAAGCGCCAGCGCTTGCCAGCCACCTGCGCCAAGTCACCCATCCCTCACTGGGACAACACAGCACGGTGATATGGAGGAGGTCTGCATTTGTTTGACCCCCGAACAGGCTGCACCTTGATCATGCAGAGTGAGATCATTGCATGGCTGAGGATTCAGTTGCGCACCTCCGTAACTCGGCCAATTACAATATCGCCTAGTGCAGCCGAGTACCTGCCACAGCGTAGGCTCAGGAGTCAGCGTCAAGTGCCTGTGAAGTGCCTCTAAGCATTGCCATACTTGTAATTGAATAGTTTGCTGCTAACTGCAACTAGGCAACATTCAACGGCTTGCCTTTGTCTGAGAGGCCTGACAGAGACCAGCTTATTCACTCTCTCTACAAGCCCGCACTCTGTTGCAACCAGTTGCCCATCAAGCACCTGTGTTCCGTGGCCCCTGCATGCATGATGCCTTGTCAATATTGCAACCAATGTTCTGAAGATGCAGCAGAAATTCATAGATATCAGAGCCACGGCAACTACTGTACCTCAGGAAGCCCTCCTGCATGTCTGTGTCTATCCTGTCACCGACACAGACCATGTCGGGAAGTGAGCTCATGCCATCATTTAGGACTGCTTCAGCCAATACGAAAGGGGCCATTTCATTCCGGTTCATGACTACCATAGCCATGGTCCTCGCTGCCTTGAGTCAGACCTTTCCTTGAGTGCGTCTTTCGGGTATCACCGAATGCTAGCTTGTGATACTTCAAGCGCAGCTAAGATCAACGCGCCTCCGTTGATCTATAGACAACGCCCTGAGAGGGCTCCTCATGTCGGAAGTCCCCGAGTGACCGGGTTTGGGCAGATTGCCCGCGTTGGGGCAGGTCAATCGATCGTCTATGCATAGCGACAAATAATGCCCATCTGCGTGCTAGCACTGAGATGAGCGTGAGGTAGACCTGCAATCTTCGGGACGGGACCGCTTCCTTGCACTCAAAGACGGCAATGTCATGGGTTCCTGTCAGAGCTATAGCTGTGGCGGAGGTAGCCTGCAGGCTTGCTTGTCGGCACCCCAGAGGTTGCACTTGCTCCATGTAATCCGGGAAGCGTGGCACTTTAGCAGATGTCAAGAGTTCAAGGTCTCACACGGTGCTGCATGGCAGCGTCTCTGCACAATGTCATTCTGTCTCCCATTGACGATGTGCCGGAATGCTATTCGTCTATAGGTGGATAGCTATAGGTCAAGCATAAAGCATGCCTGGGGTCGGAGCACTACTGAACTTCGCAGCATCATACAAAAGCGACACATGTGATGCCATGGTGACTGCGGACGTGATCTTCATGCCCGCTCCCAGTACACGCAGCATGCTCACTCTCCCTCGGGTGTACTTCTCGTTTGATAGGCGCACTTTCTAGGCTGGTGTGCTTCCAGGCATACATTATTATTATTACACTTTTAACGTCCAGGGGAGGCAACTAAGGCCGTAAGGCCAGGCCCATCAGACGGACAAAGAGAGAGCATGGACCTGCAGCTCATTGGTCCCAAAGCATGGGACTTCATTTCTGTACAGAGTGGATGCACATCCAGCCAGCGCTTGCATGGGGCGGTGCTATGGTGCAGAGTCAGCATGTCAGCCAGCCATACAATCCTCTGCTGCGCATACTGATGATGTCCATTCGTTGAGGATGGTAGCTCGGGAAAAGCATTGCTGCATGGGCCTGCCTCAAGTCCTCCTGGCACGCTTCTGCGGCTTGGCCCTCGCGGGCTTAGGAGGTGCAAAGTCGTCATCTTCCTCCTCGTCATCATCATTGGCGTCGTCATCGTCATCCTCATCGACGACAATCACATCACCATCATCGTCTGCAGCCTCTGCTGTGGAAGGCCCAGCTTCCGTTTCTGCATGGCAAAGCCTGTCACGATAGGTCTGCTGTGTGTTGGGAGCCACCGTCCCTGCCAGGCTTCATGCTGGAGAATCTGCAGTTGCAAGCCTAGGATCTATACCAGCTGTCTGGCAGCACACTCTATGAGGCTCAGCAACATCACTCTGGAGTGCAAGGCTGAGCACGCAGATTCACAACTCATGAAAAAGTCAGACTGGTAGCGGAGACTATGTGCATCCTCACCTTGGTGCTCCTGCTCGATGTCGTCCTCGTCCTCGTCCTCGTCATCAGCAGCGGGGGGAGTAGGTGCAGCGCGCTTCTTCCCGCCCTTCTTCTTAGCGGGCGTTGTGCCGCCCTCTGCTTCCCTCTTGGCTTTGCGCTCGGCTGCCTTCTGCTGGTTACGCATTCTCTGCAGCAGTCAACACGGTACAGTGTGAGACACCATGCTGAGCAAGCTTGCAGCAAAACAGTGCATGAACAGCTAAGCTCATGACACAGTGCCGAAGGCCAGAGCACTACTCCTCCTTACCCGACATGTTCAGGGGAAGGGTGCCTTTAAGAGAGGGATATTGAGACTGTTATTTGCGCTCACCCGCAGTACTGCCCTAAGCTCCGGGACATCACCAGCCTGGTCTTCCAGCATCCCCTTCAGAAGCTCCTCGTCATATTCTGGGAAGTCTGTGCAAAGAGCTGCCATCTCCTCAGCTGCAAACACACATCAGTGAGATCTCCTTAGCACACGCAGCTGCTGAGGCTTGGCCGCCCGCAAGAACGGCTTAGAGGCCACAATGCGTACAGTATATACCATACTTTCTGCGGTCAGCATGCAATGCAGTGGTCTACAAGACATGTAGGGTGCCCTTCGGGAGCGGAATATGAAGCAGTGTGCTGCATGGCATACATTGACGGGTCAGTGCGTGCTGAGGGTCAGCTGCACCTGAGGCAGCAGATGCGCCATTTGTGGCTGCTGGTGCAGCTGCACTGGCGGGTGCTGGCTGACGCTGCGAAGCAGCCGCCACGGCAGCTGCAGGCGCAGCATCATGTGCGCCATTGGCGTCCACCTCTGCAGCAGCCGCGCTCTCCTCAGCAGCCTCCACATCTACCTCTGTCTCTGCCTCAGTGGCGGTGTCAGCCTCTGCCTCAGCTTCCTCGTCCCCGGCTTCAGCTTCCTCGTCCTCCGCCTGGGCTGCGCCCTCGCCCCTCTCCAGGCGCTCTGCGGCCTCCGCGCCCAAGCGAGCGGCTTCCTGCAGCTTTCCTATCACATCCACCATGCCCCTGCGCAGCACAGCTCGCTTATTACACCACTATTTATGATCCTGCAGGATCTATGCTGGTGAGATTGATCCATGCAGAGGTGTTCCAGATGTAGGGATGGTGGTCAGCACCCATGTGACCAAGGAGGATAGGACAAATCCGCTGCCCAATCCCGGTTCCAGCTCATGGGAGCCAGCATTCACAAAGCATCTGGGGGTGCTGTCAGAGGGGCTGGCCCAGAGATTGGCTAAATGGGGACAGACAACAGCAGTAAGGGAAGGTGTTCAAGAGGGGTGCGGGAAATAGCAGGGGGGCACCTGTTGATCTGGCCATGCGCAAGGAAGTCTGCGATGTCAGCCTTGCAGGTGGGGCACGGCTTCATGACCTTGCGCTCCCGCATGGCCCGGCCCGTAGCCACAGGCCTCTCTGGTACAGCGCTGCTGGCCTGCATCATGCTCAAGCCAGTCAGCCTCATACTCAGAGCTGTCATGTCCCTTGTAAACTGGTGCAACAGCACAGGGAGATGTTGCTGTGACTGGTGCTCAGCGCTAGCACCGGCACTTTCTGGGACTCCAAGTCATCAAATTCACGCAGCTGTACAGTCAAAGACAAATGGCCAGCTGTGCAATATGGGGGCTATGAGCAAGCTGGATGCAGCAGACTGCTGGCATGCACCGCATTGCATTTGATATTTCAGCATGGTGTGCAAGATTCAAGCGCTGCATAACAGCACATATTGATTGCTCTCTACTCAGGGTCATGAGGCGCACCGCAAATCTCTTCTTTAGGCAGGGCTTGCAGAAGTGGTGGCCGCAGGGCGTTGACATCGGGTCATTCAGGATCAGCTTGCACAGCGAGCAGGTGAATTCTCGAAGCGCACGCTCCTGCTCAGAGGCCTGCACATCCCGGCTGCGCTGTCAGGGGCTGGCAGCAGGAATGCAAACGTAATGCTCACAGCATCTGCGACATCGCCTGCAGCTTTGCACAGAGGCAAAGCACTTCGTGTGTTGATAGGACTGCGCATGTGCAGATAGCACTAACTTGAAGCCCTGTGCTGACAAGGGGTCTGCCAAAGTGGACACCACATGCAAAAACTGCGGACGCTGACCTTGCGGCGGGCCTTCTTGGGTGAGGATGATGGATCCCCGCCTGACCTCTGGCTTATGGGAGCTGGCCGCGTCCAGCCCCACTCCTGCTTCTCCGCATCATAGTCCCTGCAAGCCCCGCAGCACTGCTCCTCAGCCAGTACTCACGTGCAAGCACCAGATGTCAAGCTTGTCATTCCCGCAACAGACCACTTAGACTTTGGCAAACATCAAGCAGAAGGTAACATCATCCGAACAGAAGATTGTGGACCGTGGACAAACAGCAGCGGATGCACAGGGGATAAAAAGGGGCACGCACCACCAAGGGTTGGGGCCAATAGAGTGGACCTTGCCCTTGGCCTCCTTGATCTCCTTCAGCACAGGCTCAGGCACTTCCTCGTCCCAGGGTTTGTCTCCCGTGTCTGCAGATCATGCGCCCCCTCAGTGCCATCACCCATATCCCCTGCAGGCTTCCCTGAGACATTGCGCTATGCCTCGGGTTTGCAGACCTATAAACGGGAAGGCAAAGTATGCGGAGGGTGCTTGCCTTCAGAGGACCAGGGCGCGGGCTCGTTGTCGCAGCGGATGAACAGGTAGCGGCAGACAAGCTGCTTCTGCGCGCCGGGCTTGCGGTAGGCGCGCACGATGCGGTAGATGCCGTCGTAGCGCACCGGCTGCTCCTCCCCCGGCGCGTACGCGCTGCGCTTCTCCTGCAGCCATGCACTCATGCAGCTCAGCACCAATGAGGGCTCCCATTTGGAATGCCTTCCCTTGATATGTGTCTGTGTGGAACCCTTAGCATCTCAGCAGGCGTCCTCTCGGTAGCTTATCAGTCGTCCCAGTCAGCGCTCGACAGCTTTGTACCATCCTGACATGACTTTTGGAGAGCGCAGTGCACTGCCGGCGTGCATGGTCTGTTGGCGTTTGTTCTAGTGTGGAAGGCATGTCATTAGGGAATGGGGACAGGCGTTGCAGAGAGCGCTGAGACTCGCCTTGTGGGAGCGGACGACGCGGACGGGGAGTCCCTTCTCGCAGGACAGCAGCAGCGCCTTGTTCATCTTGTCAAAGGTCTGGTCGAAGGACTGGACTTTGCTCACGCGTTTATTGCCCGACAGGTCGCGCCCGCCGCTGCCGGTGTACAGGAACCACTCCCCCTCATCCTTATCATCCTCATACCTGCATGTTTGCTTCCTCAGGATGCACAGCCAAAATGACACGTCTTACACCTCGAAGGTGGGGTGAGGGGCTTCACAAGCCAGGCCACTGTCAACTCACATCTGCACGTTGATGCATTGAGCGTGATCAGCACATGCAAAGGGCTTGAGCTCTCGAGCAGAGCGATGTGGCAAATAGAAGTAATTCATCAAGCAGCAGGTGTGCGTGAGGGTGGATGACTCACAGAGCATGATTGATGAGAGAAGCATACCCGCCAGAGAGGACGACAGACTGGGCGCCCTGCCCAGATTGCCCGGCGATGCCTGCCACATGCGGGAAGTGGGCGCCCCACTGCCGGCAGTCCAGCCTGTCCTTCCAGAACTCTCCCACCTTCACTCCCTGCAGGGGATACATGTTGCCTCAAGAACAGGACTTCTGCCCAATGCTGTTCAGCACGGACAGTCAACCCGACAAGCACACCTGGAAGCAGCCACTTTCCTAATGTGTCTCTGCTTCAAGCAGCATGTCATTGCCTATGCACAGTATGATACGCAGAGTCACCAACCAGGCATGGCTGTGCATACCTGGCCACGGGGGTCAGCCTCTGGAGGGATGGGGCCAAAGTGGTCTCCGGGAATGGTGACCATGATGCGGCCAGACGCTGCATTAGCGCGCCCCGCTCGCACCGCTCTGTCTGTTGTGAACGCCTCATCCGGCCGGTCCTTGTCGCTCACCTTCTGCAGGATAGAGCTATGCGCGTCCATACAAGATGACTTGAAATGACCCAAGATCATTGGCCTGGCAAGACCACGCTGCACACTCTCTTCACACTCTGACACAGCTGCTTGGAAGGGAGGCCCCTCACTGCACCAATGGCAATTACATGCCATGTACGCATCATGGCCTGCTAAGAGCATTGGCAATGGCTGAGCCTCTGGGCTGTGAAGTGTCTTTAAGAATTTAAGCCTGGAAGTATATGTCAGGCTGACACAGGATTGTGCAGTGTTCTCATGCCTCTGCATTGACGATAACGCGGCGCACCAGAAAGTAGACGGGTATACACCAAACTAAAGCGCCCCCTGGCACTCTGCACCTGACAGGTTCCCCTCGAAGGGAGGCAGCTCACCATAACAAACTTGGCTGCAGGCCGGTCGCCTAGCTTGGCCATACGGATGGCAGAGGCCAGAAGAGTGTTGATGCGCGGGTTGGCTGCAAACTTGGCCGGGAAGGCGTGGCGGCAGGTGGGGCAGGTCTTCTTGCCCTGCCCCACCCACCTGTTGAAGCACCCCAGGCAGAAGTTGTGCTGGCAGGGCGCCTGCATACGCACTCGCAATGCGTCAGCCTTTGCTGCTAGCATGCCCTGCCACAGAGGCTAACCCTTCAGTGCTTGACCTGCTTTACATCCTCCTTGTGCAAACATGCAGGTCATGGTATGCCCCCAACCTCATGGCAGGACACCATTCACGGGATGCAGAAACCCAATATGTGGTCCTGCAAGCCATTGTAGAACACGATCCTGTAGCACAGGTGAACCAGTGGGGGCGGTAGGGATCTACTGTGATAGGACGGGAGCACAGGTCCATGCACATGGTGCATTTGAGGCTCTCATCAAAGATGGTCTCTTTGGGAGCATCATTTGTCCCTGCCTTCTTAGAGGGCGCCCCTGCTCAGTCACGGAATACTTCTCAGACAGAGTGAAGAGGAGTTTGAATCTCAATATATAGTGGTGTTTCGACGATGAGATACAATACGGCGATGAGGCATGCGTCCCCAGTGTCTTGAGAAACAGATTTAACCCACTAAGATGCACAACAGGCCATCGCGAATACAGCGCTTCATGTAGCCAGTCATACCCGTTGATGCTTCAGGCTCATTGGTTGCAGCTGGCTTTGCCCATTGCCCACTCAGGAGCTCTTGCCTCTTCTTCGCCTTTTCCTGGTCCGTCAAACTGGGATCCAAGTGGATCTGGGTGATACGCTTACGCAGTTCTGATTCATCCATGCCCCTGACAGCTGCCATCTAAGCAGCATGCATACTTACTGAGCACTAAATGACAGGCTCGGGATGTGAAGCAATTCTTTCGACACAGACAAGGGGAGCGAGCTTCTTATTGTCCGAGGTATGTCATGTGACACAGCTCTGTTCTGTGCTACGCGCCTTTTGAAGGGAAATCTACGGGTTCGGAATTTACGGATCACTTTCAAGGGAACGCCGTGTAGACCGGGGACCTCTGCGAAGCCTTGCATTCAGAGCGACAGCTTGCTTCAGACAGCTGAGGAGCCCAAGTCTGGTCGCATCGGTGCACTCTAATCGCAGCCGAAGCCCGTAGATTACTTTGCTGTGAGGGGCTTGCCCTGTGTGCTTGGCAAGAGGCTTAGTAGAGGTTTGGGAAAGGAGACAGGATTCTGGGGACACTCAGCACGATGAGCTGAGGCTCGTGGGGCTTGAGGCTTTGCCGCGCACCGATGGCTTCCATGGTAGCGCAGCCTGTGTCTGCCCCAACGCTTTCGGGCATGCCTAAGGGAAGTGATCTGCCAGAGGCTCTGTCAGCTGTGGCAAGTCCAGAAGTGACCGCGGCGCTGCCCGGGTGCGCTCCTCGCGTAGAAGCATTATTTCACACATTTGACACTGCTCTTCATATAATCTTCGTGTCTGCTCACCTTCATGGCCCAACGCCTGGCTGATAGGATCTGACCTACCCTCTCATCTGGTGTCTCTCCAAGCCATGTGCGCTGCTTTGTGTGTATGCACTGAGTTGGCCAATTAAATGAGCAGACGTGTTTCCTTGCCTCGGCGCTTGATCACACACATCAAGCCTGCTTGCCAGACTGCCTCTGACAGCTAGGAACTGGGGAGCCACAGCTGATGAGCTTCCTTGCACTGATAGTCGATGCATAAAAGACTCTTCAAAGCTACCGTGGGTACTAGAACATAGCAGAAGCGATGTGGATGCCTTGCAGGTCCTCTGCTCGCAGCGATGGGACAACCACAGCCACACTTGGAGACAGGATGAATGCCGGCTTCCAGACACCGTCCTCAAAGGACTCTCTGGACCTGCTCAAGCAGGCTGCTTTGACTTTCCAGACTCCCCCAGCAATCTACCAGCGGCAACGGCTCGGCTTAGAAGACCTCCCAAAGGTGGGCCTGCCAAGCCCCCAGCCTATACAGCCATACATACCTGCAAGATGCACCATTTACTGCAAATCTAAGACGCTCCTGCTTACTTGGGTCGAGGCATAAAGCCACCCTCAGCAGTACATCTCGCGCTGGGTGACTCGCGTGCGGTAAATGTAACGGTCCTTTGGTGGTGACAGAACATCAACAGGGTCAGTGAATGGGCAGTCGATGCGCTGCTGCAGGTACCGGATTGGCGAACGGTGAAGATGAACCGAGGCAGCGGGCCGACGCGGCACAGCATTCTGGCGGACCACTCCATGACGCACGACCGCTCCTCGCCCAAGACCTCCAAGGTCAACAAGGCCAAGGGCATGACGTCCGGCAGGACCTACACCTCGAAGTACCGTGGCGTGCACCAGACCTTCCCCACCAAGCGCTGGGAAGCACAGTTCAGGTAGAGCACAGCACCCATTGCTGCTGCCCCAAGAAAGTCCTGAATGCTGCTACTATCTGCACCAAGCCTGTGCCTTGGGCAGATCAGAGTGCTGAGCTTGCCAGTACAGAGGGCTTCTTATGAGCACCTGTGATGTACTCGCTCTGGCTGTTGAAGTGCCCAGCCACATATGGCAGTGGGCTCATTGTGAGCCGTATACTGATAGCTATGTCTGTGAGGCATGGGCACATCTGCCGTGCCTGAGCGTGGCCTAGCATGAGACAGCCTTTTGCGGTGCAGGCGCAATGGGAAGCCGACGTCCCTGGGGTGCTTTGATCATGAGGAGCAGGCAGCGCGTGCGTATGACAAGATGATGCTGTGGTGCGAGCTGCACAACACCTCCGGCATCAAGGGCGGCGGCATCACCAACTTCGACCCCACTGAGTACGAGAAGGACCTCGCCTGGCTGCAGACCGTCACGCAGGCATGCAGCTCTTCCCATTGTGCATTCATTGTCATGCATTTGCATACCAAGACAGAGGACAGCTGGCATCCGGCTCGCTGCGATGCATGAGCATGTGCCTTCTGCATCCTCCTTTCTGAAGGCAGTGCCGATTCTTCTGAGGCGGTTGTGTGACGTGATTGCCTGAAACAGAGCATGACGAGGATAAGCTGTCCAGTACGACACCGCTGAATCAAATGCTGGCAGATTTTGTGGCTGACTGTCTGGGCTGCGTGTGCAACAGGAGGACCTGGTGCAAGCAAGCAGGAGCGAGGGCCGGCGGCAGACCGCGCACGGCAAGGCGCAGCGCGTGATCACGCCCGAGGCGCGGCGGGAGCGCATGCGCGCGCACCGGCGGCGCAAGAAGGCGCGCTACAGCAGCTCCGGGGACGAGGAGGAGGAGGAGATGGAGGACCTCCCCACCAGCGACGAGGACTTCTGAGCAGCTCTACTAGTCCAAACTTCAGCATCTGGGACACAGCAAGAGATGGGGGACCCACGCAGTAGTAATGAGGAGGCGTCAGCAGCATCAGCAGCTCCTATGGTCTGCTGTGAGGTGCAGCAGCACAACAGCAGGCTGTTAAAACAGAGTACTGGAAACACAGATCTTGAACACTGGCACAAAGGGGCTGATTGAGAGCAGCAGCCAAGAAGGAGTCTGTCCTTCCAGGAATCCGCTCAGGGCATGTACATGGAAGCATGCTGAGCAAGATGATTTGCTACACCTCAGGCGATGCATAGCTTGTGTAGCTCTTTCGGCGGGAACTGACAAGCATGGGCAGCATGTCGGAAGATGGGATCCTGCATGCCAGGCAAAGGATGACAGTACCCATCCCAGGCTGCGTCTCTAGCAGGGAAGTGCAGCTCCAGAGGAGGAAATGCTTTGAGGGCATGGGTAAGTGACTGACTTGACGATGACTGAAGTGTGAAGGTGGTGATCTGTGGCTTTCCTACATAACTTTTGTCCAATGCTGTGAGGGGAAGTGTCAATTTCACATACCACCAGCAAAAATATCAGATCGACTTGCAATACCCTCATGAGGTGATCACTCAGTATGCCTAATCTATAACAGCACACTATAGTCTTAGCTTCACATAGATGTGACGACTCCTGCATACTCAATGGGGTTGCAACTTGCTCTTGCTTAGTCAGCAGCAAATCAACTATTATCTTTGCAAGGAAAAGCTGTATACCGTGCTGACACAACATTGGCAGGCGTGGAGAACTCTGCAAGCAGACCTTGTCCAGGCTGGCGCCAACATGTTGTACAATCGACAGAAGCTGCTGCAGGCCTTCTAAGCAACACAGATATCTGCTTTTTTGAGACATGCTTTGCAGGCATCTGCCCCGTGACTTGTAGCAGCTGCACGCCACCCTTGCAAGGGATGCTACAGCGTGCCTGCCCGAGAAGCAAGCAAGCTTGTCGGGAAGCCTGTCCTCTTTGTGGCCTGATTGCGCTGAACTCAGCATACGGCTTGCCGGCCGCAAATGACACATACAGGTGGAGAGGTTGCAGATGCCAGCTCAGTGTTCTAAATTACCGCCACAGCCAATCCTGTCAGAAGTGCGCATCCTCTTTCTTGCCTGCAAAGCACCCACCGAGACCCTCTCTCTTTGTCTCGACATGTCATATCTGTGTGTAGCAGGATCCATGTAAGTGGAGCCCCCGTTTCTATACAAAGGCGTGTCAGGGGCGCAAGGCTGATTATTGTTGAGCTGCTAGTACCAAAGGACTTTGCATGCAACCTAGCCCTACAGGAGTGCCAATAGGCGGGATCTCACCCGGGAACACCCTGGAACACCTGGCACGGATGCGGTGAGGCCCTCCTTGCTCAGGTTGCACATCAGCCGCATCAGGCGGACTACTGGGCGGTAGGGATCGTGGTTTGCAGCATCGTGCAAGGTGAGCCGCTCAGTGCTCAAGGCGGCAAGATCTTTAAGCTTGCGCTTGGCTGGCAAGCTCCTTGTTATGACCAGCGACAGAGCAGCGCAGTCCTCGTTACCTCCATGCATCATGGCTTGCGCGCTCAGGATGCCGCTGGATCTGCGACCATCCGAGGCCACCCTGTGCGCACCGAGGAAGGATTGGCTGAGGCGCGTGAAACATCATTGCTCCTGCAGACCGACGAAGCTATGATGGACTTTCAAGCGCAGCGCCGCGCATGTCTTCACATCTTTTGGGCTGCTTTGGCTTTCGACAACATGAGCATCAACACAAGAACAGGCATGGTTGCTTCCCGTCTAGTGCTAACCTTCTGTCTGCAGAGACATGCCTCAGATGCACTCGTAGGTGCACGTAGGGGTGAGCTGGGTCCACAGTCTTCAACCAGCAGCCCCAGACAGATATTTGGCTATTCCAGCATCCTGTGTAGAGATCCACTTGCCGTAGACTTCCGTCATTGGCCTTCATCTTGCCATGTCTCATCCAACAACCAATCTCTGTGGGTGTCGGCTCAGTTTTCAGCTCCTCAAGGCGCAGCTCCTGGAGGCAAATAACACAAATTTGGAAGAGGCTACCACGGATATGCAATGCATCCAAAGGCCCGCGCAAGCATGCGTGCAAGGTCCCGGGGCCTAGGTAGTGCAATAAATTCATTCAAAGCTCCCCGCGTCAGGTGTAAACACTGTCATTGCTGCGCCTCGGCAAAGGTATGCGGGAGTGTGGGGCTTTTGTGGGCAAGGCAGAGCTTCCCAACG
Organism: Coccomyxa viridis; assembly: GCA_963930925.1. Classification (NCBI taxonomy): domain Eukaryota; kingdom Viridiplantae; phylum Chlorophyta; class Trebouxiophyceae; family Coccomyxaceae; genus Coccomyxa; species Coccomyxa viridis. Next base: position 722,991 of record CAWVOJ010000010.1, read on the forward strand.
CCAGTGTTGAAATGTTCAGGGCGGACAAGTCAAGAGGCTTGTCAAATGCAGGCCCCACAACCTTCGGCGGCAAGCAAAATATGTTGCGGATGGTTCTGCCACATCCGTCAGGGTTGCACTTGGCCAAGAAGATTGCTGTGTGCCATAAGCAGGTGAAAGTGGATACGCCCAGCCCCTCCTACAGACACTCACTGCATCAGAGGGCTGCAGCACGTTTATGCAAGCGACCGGAGGCTACAAGTCCACTGCCTATGCCCAGCTCGTGAAATGCAAGGATGATGTGAAACTCGAAATCATGTTGTTGGCTTGCCTTGCAGATGGGAGACTCAAGGGAGCGGGGCAAGGGGCAGAGCACACAAGATGTGGCAGAGTTTCAAGTTTTGCAGGTGCGCACCTCGCTCGCGCTCTCCATGCTGGTAGTGCTGGAAAGTGCAGATGTTGCGACCTTGTGAATCGATGCCAGGCTTGGCCCTGCACCAAGTAGCAGAGTCTTCACTCAGATTGTCAGGCACTCTGGGATGAAGCTCCACAAGCACGGATATCTGGGTAGGTGGCGGCATCGGAAGGACTCCCTCTTGCATTACCAGCGTACTCGAAAGTATACCTCCAACACTAGATATGGGGCGGTGCCAACTCACCCTTGCATGACATCAAGTACAGGTCCAAGATTGCGGGGCTCATCACAACCTGGAATAGCCCAGACTGCAGCGGCTGCATGGTGAGGAAGCCGTTGGCCTGCAGATGGGTGTAGGTCAGGGTACAACTGTTTGACCCCGGCAACACGGGCTCGTGCTCCTCCACCGGAGTATTACTCAGGGCTACCATAGCGGCTTTCAGGAAGACTCTGCCGAAAACAGGCCTGTGCCGTAGGCATGATACGTCAACCCTCCTCAGGATGTGCTCACTCACAAACCCTTGCAGGCTGGCAAACACCGCCTGGAGCCTGCATAGCACTGCGAGCATCATGCACGCGCCATGCAATCTCAGCACAACTTGGCATCAGCCACGGCGTCAGTGAAACAGCATCTACCGATGGGGAGGAGCTTGAGTGCTGACACCAGACATTTGGGAAGCAAGCACCACAACACCAAAGGTGTGATGCACATGGGGAGCCGAGCAGACCTCTCTGGGTGCTTCCCATGCAGACGCAGGCCGCGGAGCAGCTTGCTCTTCCGGAATGCGTGGGGCTCGTCAGACTGGGCCACTGCTGCAAACACCAGCTGCAACTGCCTCGGCACCCCAGGTATGTACTGGAGTAGGAGCCGCACAAAGGCTGGCAGCTCAGCGGCGTCAAGGTCGACCCCAAGCTTATTGAGGACCTCACAGAAGATCTTCTCCATGCTCGGGACGGTGAGGGGGCGCAAGTACACGGACTGTACAGCTGCACATCACACATGGCAAAGTCCGCATGATGCAACACTGACGGGAACATAAGCACAATGTGTACAGTAGCACACAGGAGATAGAACAGCACCTGCCAGGGCATGCATTGCATATTCTCAGACAGATTGCCTCGAGACAGGGCTAAGAATTGCAGGCCAATGCATGATGGGCAGACATTACCAGCATTGTCACTGGGCGTCAGTCGCAAGCCGGGGTCTGACTCATCCTGGTCCCAGTCACACTCTGCTGCAAGATTTGCAGGCAACTCCTCTAGCTGTGGCGATGAAGATGAGCAAGCAAATGAACTCTTGGGAGCATGTCCCTCCTGCACAGGATGCAGCTGCATGGTGAATCATGCACGCCTGTAGATTTGTACATTTGCCCCTTTCTGTGCATGCCAAATGATGCCACCTGGCATGGCTGCTCTCCGAAAGAGACTTTAGGGAAGCGGCAGCATGGTGAGGCATGCATGCCTGTAGAATTGCGCTATGTACCTCCTTCTATGCATGCCAAATGTTGCATCTAAGCATGGCTGCTCTCTGGAAAAGACTTTGGGCAATCGCTCCGGCAGAGCAACTGCTCAGGCGTGGGCTCGGGCAAGAGGGCTACCTACCTGCGAGGGCCCCCCTCTCCTTGCATCCCCGCTTGTGCGCCCCCAGCGAAGGCCCGCGCCAATGACGGTGAATTCTATGTTCGCCGGCAGCATTGCCTTTGTCTTGGCCACCTCGCTAAGTGCGGCCGCCATCTTGCGCCTTGGCTCCGGGCTAAGGGCAGAGATCTGCACAATACCAAATCATCATGTGACAGCTTGTTGCAAGATGCACAGGGTGAAGCAGGTCCCAGTGTGTCATAACATTGGCACTGCTAGCATCTCCCCAGAGGGCTGAGGAGCTAACACAAGGGGGGCTGAAGCGGCGGGCACCTCATCAAATCCGAAGAGAACAAAGCTGTTGGTGCGGCCATCGCGCCGGGGCAGCTGTGTATGGATGTACTCCAAGACATGCTCAGGCTGAATGTCTGCCAGGAGCGAGTCTGTCATGTGATCAACAAGGTCGGCCAAGCTCCTTACGCCCTGTGTGACGCGCAGGCAGACGGCCAGCAGGAGCAGCAGCGCCAGCATCTTCCTGGGATTGCGGCACAGGGCTGCCACCAGTGGGTAGCTTTTGAAGACGGGGTTCACATGACGCCATAGGTCCTGCAAAATTGCGGGATTGAGCCCACTGCTTCTGAATCAACAGGTTGATGAACCAACTACAATTGAATTATAGGCCTCCTGTTAGGCATGAGAGGCGCGCTACCAGCAAAGGACAAAAATGCTGCGCCTACCAGCGTAAAAACATAGGGAACATCTGCTGCAAGACAGCTCTCCATACACTCCCGGAAGCCTGTGTATTCGCTCAACCATCCCTTGTCCGTGTCTAAGCGCTGCAGGATCAGACGGCCCATGTTGTTGAGCATGGTTGTCTTTCCGATGCCAGGGGTCCCTAACAGGAGCTGCACATGCGCTTCTTGCACATGCCTGCATGCCAACGAACACCTCACGCCACTCCTTTATACTTTTGTTGACAGATAATAAGGACTCCGGGTGTGCTAAGTAGACATGACCTCATATGCACCTATGAAACAAAGGAATCCACAGAGGGGCTTACTTCGCACTGGTGGCTCCTTGGGGGTCTTTGTCCCAGGACTGTATGAGGCCCATGTGGGACACCAACTCATCAAGCTCCCTGTCGCGCTGGAGTATTGGGAAGTGCATCCCCACAGCTCTGACAATGTCTGCGTCGTCTATGGTGCCCGCCAACAGCTTGGCCTCCCTCTGCCTGCGCCAGTAGACTCTTGCATGGTCATTATTGAGAGCTATGCCTTGGCTGCAGTCATACAGACGCAAGCAGGCATCCCCCTTCCCCTGTTCCAAGGCAGACTGCCACGAGGCCCCAGCCGACAAAACATGCACAAAGTGAGGACCTTCTGACACAAGTACATTGATTGCACATGCACCCAGGAAGGTGCGCTGGCCAGCAGCTCTGATGGTGCCCGCCCATCTGGCACAAGCCTCAACATCACGACATGGCTGACGCGGCCAACTCTGGACCCTTCACCATATAGCTACTCTAAGCAGGTAGCATTACCCGATAAAGCAAGTCAAGCATGGCTGAGAGGAAGGGCAACCTGTCCCATTCGGCAACCCTCTCGGCAACATCTTTGCCCAGATGACCTTTCAGCTCGTTCATGACGGCCTCAGCCTTCTCAGACTTACTGACTTTCAGGTGCTTCTGCTGCAGAATGCTTATTGTAGTTAGGCGGCCACCTCCTGCACAGCAGCACTGCCCCATAAGCTAGGGCAGCCCCAACAATGTTCTGTGCATCTGAGCAGGTGGTAGGCAAGGAGGTCTGGTCTGGTTGGCCTTTCGGAAATCACTCCCTATAGAGAACTGATTGCTACAGCAAACAATATGCGGTGCCGCACGGAACCGTTGCCCTGTGGGGTCCCTATTGAGTGCCCAAGGCAGAGCATACAGCCCGTGGGCAAGCAGCTATACCCTGTTCATATTGTCTAAGAGGAGCACCCACCTTGTCCCTTCAATTTGAACGTGTATGGCCCTGCCTGCAGCTCGAGCTGTGAATTGCGGTCTACATGGAACCCTTCAGGATCCACCAGAACCCCATCGCCGTGCAGCTCTGTCAACTTAGCATACACCCTCTCTGCAGTCCAATTCTTGTCTGCCACATCTGTTGCGCGGAACTCACTGGGCGGTACGCCACTTAACCATGGCCACGGCCTCACCTCTATCACTGACATCTGCACACAGACATAAAGCTCATGTGAGGACTTGCTGCATGAGCACCACTTTCATGCCTATATGACTCATGTGTCAATTTATCAGGCGCTGCCACTAACTATTTCCGTGCGCATAGGCCACTTCAGGCCTCGACAACACTTGCAGCTGTCGTAAAGCGTTCTAGTGACCACCAAGCACCAGACAGCAACAGCGCACTTTAGGACTTTCACATGTAAACAGGTGTCACTGATGGACAGGATCACTGCAAGGAAAACGACGCCGCACCCTGGCCACTTTGCAATTTGCGCGATGGCTCTCCGAACCTCGGACTTGTGGCTTGCTTGCGTCAGGTGCAAATCTGGTCGTGAAGGGGTACTTCGTACGCTGATCGAAAGCACTACGTGCTGATCGCCGTTTTGGGGCGTGCTGAGAGGCCAGAAAACCCATTGGTGTCATGGCTTCCCACAGCTGCTGGCTCGGCTAAACTGGATGAAAATTAGGTTTCTATGGGAGGGTGATGCGATCGTGCCTGGTATATGTATCGTCACAGAAACGCCTTTTTGCCGCGCTGAAGCCTTACAAGCCATCAAAGTCAGCGTTTTCATTTGACCGTAAGGAGTCTCCCTTCGGGCAGGGCTATAAGATGATGACGCGATCCCTCAGATCACTCCACAGTTTCGCCTTTGGCCCCCAGTCTCGAAGCCTCACAAGTCGCCGTGTCACACATTTCAGACATCCCATTTCTCCCAGAAAGTTCACGCGGCATGGTTGCACAGTCAGAGCAATCCAGGTATGCTATAGATTAAGCACTGTAGATCTATCACTTTAAGGCGGCATTATACACACTTTGACTGTTCTCTCAATTCTTAATTTCATTGAGAAATTCTTTCACATGTGCAGATCAGTGGGCCAGAGAATACTTTCGACGAGACGCCGGAGTCAGTATCAGACGAGCAGAGGCGAATATCGTCCGAGCTCATGCAGAGCATGCAAGAGAAAATACAGGAAGCACTTGAAGCCGACAAAGTCCAGGTCACAGATACGTATGGAGATGGGCGACATGTTAGCATCGATGTCACCTCCAAGCTCTTTGAAGGACAGAGCTCAATGAAAAGGTGAGGCAATGGTAGATTTCACAGGGGTCAATCCCTAGCACTTCCTGCAACTCTAGACAGCATCTGCCAGGAGGCAGGGCCCCCTTACACCTACCTGTCCCATCATACAGAACTATTGCAGTACAAATGGCCAAGGAGTGCTTCTCCTGCCAGCTGCCCGGAGAGCAGAGCTAGAGACGTGTTCTGAAACTTCCATGCATGCACCAGCGACGCCCTGGATGCAGCTGCTCGTCATGCCGCTACTCACTTACGCTTTTTGCTAGTCAAGCTTGAACGTTCTACTCTTGACTCAAGTGCATGATCCTTTGCAGGCAGCGGATGGTCTACAAAGCGATATGGTTGGAGCTTCAGGACACCGTGCATGCTGTGGATGCTATGACCACAAAAACACCAGCCGAGGCAGCCAGTTGACACACTTCCACTCACTGTTCCAAGACCTGGGGTTCTGTTGCATTCAGAGAGCTACTGTTCCTTATTCATACAGAGCATCTACAGAGAGGTAAACTACGTTTGCCTATTCCTTGCATTGCTACGTCAGAGAGTGTGGTCAGTGTTGGAGTAGTACCTACAGAGCCAAGAGCAGCGCTTTGCTACGTGTGGGTTTGTCCGCGTCAGAAACAGGATCTTGTTTGAGTCCAGCTTGATTGGGCTGTAAGCTTCTGCAGTGCTGTGCCACCAAGACGCGCTAATCTCATGCAGCACTTAGCTGCAGCTGCTGCCATGCATGTCTCGGCTGGCAGCTGCTGATGGCGCTCATGCACTGCCTCAGGCGCTCTAACTCTGCTTCACTCAGGGCTGCTGCTGGCTTCCTTCCGAACGCACCCTGGGTGGCAACAGCATCTCATGTGCCTACCAAAAGAAATGCAGAGCATGTTGAAACAACATATGGCTGCAGCTTTCCATGCAGCCACAGCAAATCAAGCAAGAGTGCAGGCAGAGCTGTGCCCATGGCCACACCTTATGCATCATGGATGGGCTACACAGAGCTATCTGCTTTCTGGAAGACTGCTGTTTACATTATCCCTGAGTGTGAGCATTTGCTTGCCAAGGCATACCTGCAGCTTTCTCTCCAGAAGCTTGCCTGCTTCCTTAGCGCTTCTAGTGATTCCTGGCTGCAATCCCGCTAGCTGCGCCACCTGTAAATAGCATCACACTGGTATTGCTGAGCAGTAACAATATCTAGCAAAGCTTTCATGTGGACAGAGGTCACTGACACTCTTGAGAGTCTCAGAGACGCCCTTCTCTCAATGAGATGTGCATCTCAGATGCACAGCCCGCTGCAGAGAACAGCCTGTGCGCTCGTACTCTCAATTCCCTCTCCTGCAACCGCGGGACTCACCTGCAGGCCATAGCTCTTGGGGCAGGCGCCCGGCTGCAGCTCGTACAGAAACACGATGGACCCTGCGTTGCCCTCCCTGGCCTCCTGCACCAGTGCTGCCATGTGGCCCAGAGCCACGCGCGGGCAGTCCCGGAACTCTGTGGACGCCAGGGGGTGGAAGTGCGTGGCAAAGAGCGTCCGGCAGTCCACGGCCAAGCTCAGATGGCGCAGCACGGCGTATGCTATGGCATACCTGCGGGTGAGAGCGTCCACATGATGGAGATGATGCGCCTTTTAACCGCTTGCAGCAGTTTGGATGGCAGCCATCACGGAACAGGTGCATGCAGTTGTGCCGCAGTCGCTGGCCAAGCACAGTATTGGTTTGATGGTGCCCTGCTGCTGAGGTCAAGCCTTTGTGCAAGGCAGGTGAGCTCTTGCCATTGTATGCTGCCTGTAAGGGACATGGGGGAGGGTGTGGAGGCAGATGTACCCGTCAAAGGTGGAGGTGCCTCTGCCCAGCTCATCCAGGATGACCAAGGAGTCTGGTGTGGCGTGCTGCAGGATTGTTGCGGCCTCAGTGCACTCCACCAGGAACGTGCTCTCGCCAGCCAAGATCCTGTCCTGGGCACCTGCACCATGCACCAAGCTCACCCTAATGCTTGGGAAGGACCTGCCAGCAGACAAAGCCTGTCTGCAAGGCCAGCCATGCCATAAGTTCTCGTCCTGCTGTGAAACCAAAAGAGATGCAAGCTCTGTGCTGCCTTCCCCTCAGCCACAGCTTGCTATCCTTCCTGCTGCCTGTGGGCTGTGGGAGTTGATGCCTTTAAACTTGAGAATTTGGCTGGCAACACACCTAGCCTGGTGAAGATGCGGTCTGTGATGGAGATGACAGCTGACTCAGCAGGCACAGGACAGCCCATCTGCGCCAGGATCACAGCGCAGCACGCCGCGCGCAGCAGCGTAGACTTCCCCCCCATGTTTGGCCCCGTCAACAGCATCGTGTGGGGAGCGCCGTCTTTCCTGTGACATCAGCCACCGCAGCTTGAGCACTACCTGTCTTCCTTGCAGACTCACCTGGGGAGATTATGTGCAACATGCTTAGACTGAGTCCCGATGCTCATGAGGCTAGGGTGTTCTGTGATGCCTTGTGATGGCAGGACCAAGCACACATATTCACTGCTTTGTGTACAGAAGGTAGACCTTACAACAGGAGGCCCATAGGGATGGGCACCTGGAGCCGAGATTGAATTCATTGGGAACAATGCAGCCGCCATCCAGAGGCACGGCGCAGGGGTTCCAGAGGCCCTTCAGCTCGAGAACAGCATTGGAACCGCCCTGCGAGATGGCAGGCAACACCAACGGCCTGCAGGTGCTGCCTATCGTGGTCTCTGTGAAGGCTGCGAAGGCGATCAGCACATCCACGGATGACAGCGCCTCCTGCAGCAATGCCTTCCATTCATCAGCTACTCTGGACAATGCTCTGCTTATCTGCCTACTCAGTCAACCCAATACTCTCAGATTTTTTGGTGCTATTGTAAACTCAAGATTGTACAGAAGGCAGAGACACTGTCTCAGGAGGCAAGTCCATTTGGTGAAGATCCCCAATGGTGTCTGGTAATCAGCTCTCGTTTCTGTAAGGGAAAGCAGGGCATCAATACATGCCAGCAGCTCCTTTTCAAGTAGGCCACCTGGAGGCGGTCCCATGTGTCATTGTGCTCCACAAAGCGCTGGATGAGCACTGATGTGATCTTGATCTCCTTCTGCACCCTGGCTTCACTGCTGTCATCCCCGTTGGCATTCCCCTGCTGCTCCAGAATATCAGGATGCAGAGTTGCTGTTGCAGCAGCTGCCTTCTTGCCCTTCTGCCCCTGCAGGACACATCTTCCACTGTAGCCTGAGTTGCTGCAGCAGATAGTACCGCCGTGTATGATGTTCAGCCACCATATGACCTCGTGCAGAGGTCATTAGCGACTGATTGCGCCTGCTGATCAGGGCGAAGCATCCCATGCATGCTCATATGAGAGAAGTGAGCATGCAAGCCCAAAGACGATCCAACACTGGTCTTCTAGGCATACTCTCCGCACACATCAGCTGGTTTGATCTCTGCCTTCTGCCTTTGCAAGTGGCAATCCACACCTTGGCCGGTGTTGCGGCAGGCTGCGGCTTGACGATGCTCTCGTCAATGTCCATGAGGGTCTGCACAGCTGCGCAGCTGTCCTGGGGCACAGCGGCTGTGGCCTCTTGCATGATGGCGCTGGCCGCGGGCGGGCTGCCGTCCTCAGGCTGCACTAATTGCCGCAGAGCGCTCATCCCCTTGGCGACAGCCGTCACTGCCGCGTCCAGTGCTCCCAGGCGCCTGTGAGAGCAAAGATTCACCTTGCACGGCTAAGCTTGTATTGGAACAATGGCCCCTTTGGCAAGACTTCACCAGGCCATTCACAAGGATGGATATCCCAGACTTGTTTTTGGAGCCAAAGGGCAGGATTCCAGCGCAGCACGGGGCAAGACAGCACACAGGAATGCGGTCATGCTTGCTGCAAGCGTCCGTCATGGCCGTGAAAGCATTAAAGTCAAACCTGTTCTGTGCAGTCTTCAGGTGATCAGCGGGCAGTCCTGGCGCAGGCGCAACAGCTGCGCTTCTCAGGCGACCCAGTGCCCGCTCCAGATCAGGCATCCCTGCAGCATGCTACATCTTGCATGACACCACGCTGCAATGGCCTTGCCTGCAGGCCAGGTCCACCCCTACCCAACTCAAGCCCGGCAGTGCTTTCTTCAGCGTTATACCCAGGCAGCAAGGTCATAACACTGCTCACACAAGGCATAACACTGCTCACACCATCTCAGTCCTTCTTGGAGCAGTCGTGGTGGCTGTGCGCTGCCTTGCACACGAGTAGCATGCCTTAATACCTGACAGGCCAGACGCAACATGTCAGAGAGGTGCTCACCCTGCAGCGCAGAGCGCAGCGGGACCACAAGCTCTGGCCGCTCGATGAGCTCCTGTACAGCGTCCAGGCGGCCGTTGATGGCTGCGATGTCCCTCAGCGGCCGGCACATCCACTGCCTCAGCAGCCGCCTGCCTCCTGTGCATGAGACATTTTGGTCTCACCCGTCCTGATGCCCGACATCGCTTCTACCTGACTTTCCATGGCTGACTCTGCGGGTGGTCACCCTTGTCCTGCCAAAAGTACTCACGGCTGAGCTGTCCTTGCAGAGGATGACAATCAGCCAGATCAGCATCATTTGCAAAGCTAGCTCAGTTCCTGGGACTTTTGACAGGACACGCGAGTCAGCATCTCTTTGCATGCAGTGGTCTTGAAAACCAAGTCATGCTGTGGCATTGGATGAAGAGACCTGCTGAGGTGCAGGTGTCCAGGCAGGCCAGAAGAGAGCCCTCGCTGCTGCCAGTGCTGCTCTCCAGCAGCTCCAAATTGGTCAGCGTGGGGCCGTCCAGGCACAGAGTCCCAGCGTACGCAGCATAGGGCATCACCTGTGCAACAGAAGGCCCATCTCATGGGCAGCGTGAAAATGATTGCACATGTATGCAGCTTGCAGCGCTGCCATCAACATCCGATGTTTGTCTGACAGGGCAAAAGATTCCACAACCGGTGTCATCAGAAGCCTTAGCAGGCACGGGAATGGATTCGTGTAAGTAATGGCTACCTTGTGGGTGCCTGTGGCAAGCTCCTGATTGGCATTGCAGCGCTTTAAGTACATGCACAGCGCTGACAGGGCAGCCAGGCTGGCTGAGCCCTGCGCCTTCACCTCATGAGGCACTACCAGTCCGCACAGCAGCTTCTGCACAGAATTGTAATAGCTGAGTCTGCTAGGCTGCGATGGACACGAATGCTGTGTGCACAGGTCTGTCAACGTTCATCTCCCTCCACCGCCGCATACCTCTCTGCCGCAGATCAGGTTTGACATCAGCCTGACAGGCAGAGCTGATTGGGCAATGTTGCATAAGCTACCTGATAGCTGTCGAGGGAAGCCAGTGCATCAGCGACAGGGAACTCTGATCCCGGTGTGACTGCCACAATGCTCATCGGGAAGGCGGGAGTCTTCAGCAGGCGCAGCGTGGCTGGTGACAGGACACCCCGGGGCACCAACAGCTCTCGAGGCGCCACCTGGTACCCGCAGCATAAGGCCACATCAGGCTTTGCCATGTATATCTTTGAGCACCAGCCCTTATATTAGATTGCTGCTCACAGCTGGGGCATTGTCATATGTAGGAGCCCAGAGGAAGCAGGTGCACCGATCACCATCTGTGCATGAAGGCAACACCTGGAAAATGGCAGACAGGGTGACATGACTTCATGCTTGGCATTGACAGAACACAGCGCCCTCACCTGGGCCAGCAAGGCGCCAAGAGTTGACCTCCCTGCATCATCCTCTGCGCTGCCCACCTGCACTTACCCCAGCATTCTCATCCTTGTTGCGCCTCACACTTCACAACCTGCAGCTGTCATCCTGTCACAGCCTATTCTTGTGGCACCAGCAGCGAAAGGGAGCCTTGTGGAGGCGGGCATGGGGTCTAGGCAGTGCTCACATAGTAGAAGCCGGCAGCGGCGTCCAGGAATGCAAACGACAGTGTGGTGCGGTGCTCCTGAAGGGCTCCGGAGAAGCCGCTGCTTGGCGCTTCAGACAGCGCCATAAGGTGCACCGCATCCACGGTGATATCATGGGCTGCACAGAAAGACTCCTTTTGACGTGAGCTTCCTGTCAGATAGGCATCCCCTCAAAGACATAGTCTTGGCAGCAGACTGTGCGCCATCATGAACGTGCCACATGCCCTCAAGGAGACGCACACACAGTTCCTGACATGCATTCGCTGCTTCAGTCACATCACAGCTCTAGACATCCAGTGTGGCCGCATTCTGGTGGCCTGTAGCAGCTGCTTCAGGGAGGCGTGGCATCAGCTCAGCTCCAGGCTCTGTCTGCGACGCGTGAAGCAGAGGGCATGCCTGTGGAGGTAGCAGGAGTGTGCACTCGGGTGAGCTGGCGCCTGATGGTAGCCTTGGGCCCTCTTTTGGCTTTGGCCTCGGCCGCCGTCTCCATCTGCTCCATCCTGGCCACCTGCCGGCACATGACCCTCAGTGAAGGCATTGCGAACATAGGGCCGCCATGTGGTACAGGTCATATTAAGGCTGGCTGCATAGTCGGGAGCTCTCACAAATCCTTACTCACACCTGTACTCTACCTGCCATTGGCAGAGAGAGAGCACCTTGCAGGCAAGTGGCTGTGTAGTATTCTCAGGCCAGAGCTACAATGCCGGCTGAGAGGGGGCTGTGTACAGCAACCTGCAAGTTTGCAAGGTGAGAGGGTACCTTGTAGCCCAGGCTGGCCAGCCGCTGCACTGCATCATTGATGCCGCTCTCGGGGCAGCCCACTTGGCGGCAGTGGCCCACGCCTGTGATGGTCTGCTTCCAGCCCAGCACATCCACACCTATCTGGGCGTCATCCTGCAGGATGCACAACACTGTTTGTGGCACACCCACTCAAAAGCCCAATGGCTGGTGACCTCCTGCAAGCCATGGGCACGCTCCTAAAGATGCCGCTATGCCACGACAGGCAGAATGCGCCAGTGATGTAAGCAGCTTTCATGTCACAGAGAGATCACAGAAGGCCTTCATTAGCGTCAGGAGGGTGAGGCTCAGGAGCCTACCTCATAGAGCTCGTAGAATTTGCCAACCTTGAAGAAAATGATGGTGTCCCTGTACTTGCTCTTGACTTGCCAGTATTGTTTCTGAGACTCTGCATGCATACAGGCCACACTGAGATACTGTGTGTGCAATCTGTCAGGGACACAGCAGATGCACTGGCGCAAGCAGCTCTTCATTCTCTCGACACATGTGTAAGTCAGAAGGGACTATGAGCAACTTGCCTGACATCTTGCCCAACACCTCTGGAGGTACCTTGACTGTGCGAGGGTCATAGTCCTGCACAGTGCATGCACGCAGTCAGCTGTATGTCATACGTATGACGCTCCTGGGACATACATCCTTCCCTAGGCGCGCCATGATGTCGGGTGAGACATGGCTGCCCAAGAGTGTGTGAAGCGGGAGGTTGGCACAGGGAAGTACAGCGTTGTTTAAGCGTCTGTTCATCTTCAAAGACCAGTTGTAGCTCACTGGATGCTTTGGGGAGTGGCCTTCAGTGTCCCTGGCATTCTTCTCGTCCAACCAGGCAAATCTCTGCTGAACTTTCCTGCAGCAGCTTGGCCATTGGTCAGCACGGCAGCGGGCAAGGACAGACTGCACATTTGTCATACCCAGAAGCATGAAAGTGAACGCTTACTTTAAGGCTGCAGTCTGGGAGTCTCCTCCATCCCCCAGAACCCTGATGAATTGTTTCTTCCTTGCTGAACCAGGCTGCTCAGCAGTCTTGCTTGTCGGGCGGGAAGGCTCATTGACTAAGTCTACCACAGGGGTTATGGGCCTCCGCTTCTGCACAGAGCTCTGATTTGATCAGCATAAAGGCGCATGTTGTAAATTGCAAGGCCACAGAGGACAGGATATCTTGGAGATTGGGCTGACCTTAGCGGGTGACAGTCGCTTCTGGTGGCCCTTTATTGCACCTTGGTCGTCTTGCTTTGATGTTTCTGCTGCCTGTTGACCGTCAGCATTGACCTTCTGCTTCTTGGGCAGTGAATCGAAAAAGGAGGCAATGCCCCTCTTTGGCATGGCGCCTAGCCTTATGGGGCCTTTTATTGCGCGGTGATGCTATTCTAGAGATGTGTAGCAAAAACAAGGGACGTTGGGCGCTCAATTGACGAGCGCCATGCGTGAATGGCGTGCTTTGCTGACATGTCGTGGGCACATGTCGACTGCCCACGACGGGGACATGAGTCCCCTCAATGCCACAAGACGTTGGCTTTTGCGAACGAGAAGGTAGAGAAACATGCCGTGCTATGTCGGGCACAGTCGAGCAGGTAGATGCCACTGACTGCAAGTCTACTGATTCGGGACATGACCAGTCGAGCCTGGCTGTGAGGCTTGAAGGCGATGGCCTATCCAGAGATGCCAAGCTGGCCATCAATAGGGCTCTGAAGCACAGACGGACCTCCAGACCAAAGGGCTCGATAGAGAGGAGGTCACCGCTTCGTCTGAAGCCCCGAGCCAGGACACAGCTTGACCTGCAAGAAGAGCATCTTGCAGCTCTTTTGAAAGCCAAGGAAGCTGCAAGCCGCCTACCAAAGCAATCTGCGTATGCGAGGCATCGCCTGGCTTGCATCGAGAAGGCCCTCTCACTTCTGAACATGCAGAGGTATGGCCCCTGTCAAAGGGCCCTGTATCAGTCCCGAGAAAGCACGTGCAGAGGCACTGCATCCCCTCTACCTTGTATCAGCAGGCGCAGTCTGTTGGCACATCGCCAATGCAGAAGGGTTTTGACAGGAGAAGAGCGCCTGTGCTGCAGGAGCACAGCGCAGGAGCAGCAGCTTGCCCTGCTGCTTGAGGATCTCAATCTCTGAGCTGCATCCATCAGGATGGCAGCAAGGCTTCTGCAGGCTCCTCAGAGCCGCTGCTGCGCACGGCTGTCTGGCCCTGTGAGCGCCTGGTGCCAAGGCATGATGACGGCTGCTGCAAACGCTCCAGTCGTGATAGTCGGAGCAGGGCCGACTGGCCTCACGCTGTCAAAGCTGCTCTCACAGCTGGGCGTGCAGAGCGTGGTGCTTGAGCGAGCGCAGACGGTCACAAAGCATCCACAGGTGCTCCTCCGGCAACTGGCAATTAAGCGCAGACCATTCCATGCCCATATGACTTACCAACGCGCTCTTGCCTGTGACGGGACAGTGATATGCACTGCTCTTCCCCCATCATGGCTCCATCACCCCATCTGAGGCTCAGTGTGTCAATTAGGATTCAGGCTGTCAGATTTCGAGACATGTGCAAAATGACAGACGCTCCGTGCAACACGCAGGCCCACTTCATCAACAACAGGACCATGGAGATCTTCAGGCACATCCAGGGCATGCCTGACGGGCGGTCTCTGGCTGCCAACGTGGCTGCCTCAAGCCCGCCTCTGGAGGAGTGGCGCAAGTTCATCTACTGTGAGAGCGCCACAGGGAGCATACTGGGAGAGGTGGACCATTTCAAGGTCGAATATTGATGCCTTCCCTCATTGTAATGCCGCCTCCCTATCTTCCTGCTCACACAGGAGACCATTACAGTACAGCCACATACAAGCAGCCTTTGGGAGCTGTACAGCTCATGCTTTTTATGAAATGCGCCTGCTGAGCTCTGAGCATTGTCCATGAGGGTGCTCTTAAGAGACTGTGTGGCACAGGGCCAAGAGACCCCCAGGATGGCTCAGATCAGCCCAGAGCCTGTGGCGCATCTGTCACAGCACCGCCTCGTGCCCATGCTGCTCAGCTGCGCGGCGAGCAACACCGTGGGGAGCAGTGTCGTCTTCGACCGGACAGTCACGGATGTCAGGCAGACTGGTGACAACATCACAGTCACTACACGGACCTCTCAGGTACGCACCGGCTGGTTCATGACATGCCCAGGATGATAAATGTTGAGGCTGCCACCAAGCTCAAGATGCTGAGCAGATGCTGAACCTGCAGTACTTGCAGTACCATGTAGAGTGAACTCGTCTGATCATGTCTTAGTCTGCTCTCAGGGTGAAACAAGCAGCATAGGCTGCAGATATCTTGTGGCAGCCGACGGTGCGAACAGCAGAGTGAGAGGCATGCTCGGCGTCCCGCTGCGCGGCAAGTCTAACATGCAGCACCTGGTGAATATCCACTTCCTGGCTCCGGGCCTCAAGAGCCGCCTGCGCGGCCGGGAGGCGATGCTCTACTTCGTCTTCAACTCCAGCGTCATATCCGTCCTGGTGGCGCATGACATCTCCAGCGGCGAATTCGTCGCACAGGCAAGCATCATTTACCTTGACATGGTTGCTATTAATCCGTGGTGAGCCCATGCTTCTGTGATGGTTTCCCCTCAGAGAGTGCAGATAAAGGTTCATTTCAGATTTGCTGTCTCTGGGAACGGGGTCAGGCTTCACAGCATGCTCACATCAGGGTGGCGCCCTCTGCAGGTCCCCTACTTCCCTCCAGCGCAGAGCATTGCGGACTTCAGCCCTGCAAGGTGCAGAGAGCTCCTGCTGGCAGCCATTGGGGAGCCAGGCATAGATATGGACTTGAAGAGCGTCAGGACCTGGACGATGCATGCAGAGGTTGCAGACAGCTTTCAGGTGTGATGTTGTACATGGACACCTTACAGATCCCTGCATGCTGCGCGCGTCTCTGTGTGCAAGTGTGCCAGTGTTCCCAGCAGCATACAGGGGAACCTCCCTTGCCATAGACATGTCAAGGGTGTAAGAGCTCAGCCAGCTGAAGGGACGGCACAGGGTGACAGGACTGAGGGTGTGCAGGTCGGCAATGCATTTCTGGCGGGCGATGCTGCCCACCGTTTCCCGCCTGCTGGCGGCTTTGGAATGAACACCGGCATCCAGGATGCCCACAACCTTGCATGGAAGCTTGCGGCAGGTGCTGAATCCTCCACTGTCTGCATCATATCAACTTGGAAGGGTGCATCGTGCGCAGACTCTCTGTCTGTGCTGCTAAGCATCACAGTGCGCCTGCCGGTGCTGTCTGGCTCAACTCCTCATCTGCCCTACCACTGAGTGTATGTGTTCCCATTGCATGTTCTGGGGAATCTGCGCAATGCCCTGCATGTGCAGTGCTGCAGGGCAGAGCGCATCCGGGATTGCTGAGCAGCTATGAGGTGGAGAGGAGGGCTGTTGCTCTGGCAAATACGGCCCTGAGCGTCTCCAACTGGGAGCAGGCTTTAAGAGTGCCCAAAGCGCTGGGCCTCGACCCGCAGGCAGCTGACCTCTTGCAGGCAGCTGTCCTGTCTAGGCCTGCGTCCCTGCTCCCGCAAGGTGGGGAAACGGTGCACTTCTAAGAGTCTATACTTGATATCCATAGGGACCCGGCAGATGAGCAGGGCCTTCCCTGACCTTTGTATTCCTTGTCACAAGCTCAGTCTGTCTCTCCTAGGGGTGTCTGGTCATGTGCAACCCGGGACAGAAAGGTCAGTCTCCACCAGTGCAGTGCATGACGTGGCACTCTGTTGTAGGGCTTGTGCGCTCAGCGCTGGACATGAGCCTGAGCTTGGGGCGGGCAGCAGCAGGGGTGAGAGGGCCGCTGAGGGCCTGGCGCAAGAAGGCCCTGCAGCGCATCTTCGAGTCCGGGGACTCCCTGCGGCTGCAGTTCCTCCTGGAAGACCTAGGGTTCTGCTACAACATGCCTGGCGCGGCTGTCTGCTTGTCCCAGGGTGCATCAGACTCAGAAGCTTCGGCTCAGTCAGCTGGCTCAGCTGATAGCGCAGCGCAGAACCTGAGGTCTCAGCAAGGACGCGGCCTGGAGTATGTGCAGATCACAGAGCCTGGGTCGCGGCTGCCTCACTGTGACATCAGCATCCTGCCTGGCCAGCGCAGCAGCCATGGTCAAGCTCTAGCGTCACTGGCAAATGCCAGCCATGAAGTGATCTCAACGCACGACTTGCTGGACCCTAGCTCAGCGTCACTGCTTCTGATCATTGGGCGGGGCGCTGCTGCAGCCGCTTGGGCAGCTGCTGCACAAGAACTAGATAGAGAGTCCCGGATCTTCAAGGTTGCGCAGATCCTTGACACAACAACGCCTGAAGAAGAAGTAAAAGCGCCCGCTCATCTTCCAATTGCAGTAGCAGAAGATTTGACTGGCCGCTGGAAGACCTTGAGAGAGGTGAGCTCCCGCCATTGCTGCTCTGCTTGCATAGTTACAACACAATGTCGTAGAGGGAGAGAAGATATGGCTGCACCAGCAATGAAATGCTGTGCATGAGATGGGGCTGTGCTGCAGGTTGATGATGATGGTGCTCTCTTGGTGCGGCCTGATGGCCACATTGCCTGGAGAGCTAAGAAGCTGGAGAGGTCTGAAGTACCAAGCACTACAGCAGCAGCAGATATCCTGCGAACAGCGCTGAAAGCCTTGCACTACAAGTGATGGGCTGTGATGTTGTGCTGTGTCTGTTATGTTTAATGGCATCCGCATGTGTCTGTGTAAGGGCTTCAGCAACAAACAGGCTCCTGGGAGCTCTGACTGAAAGGTGGGTATGCAAGGTCAATGGTGGTCACCAGCGCAACAAGGCTCTTTTACTCCTCGAGAGCAGAATCCCTTTCTTACTGAGCACTCTTATACTTGATCAGTATCTCTGGTAAGAGCACACTGCATCGCCAGTGGTGATAGCAGCGCTCAGCAATCCCGTCACACCCAAAAATCTCAGGTGCCCAGAGTGCGCTTCTATGTCATGCAGTGCCTCTCATTCGCCCCTCGTCAGCGTATCTCCTCTTGCAAAGCTGTCCCGGCCGCAGAAGCTCAAAGCTTGTACAGGAGCTTTGAGAGATCTGCCAGGATGGTATTGACAAAGAAGAGAGTCACAGCTGATCCAAGGACTATACTGATGACCACCACTGTATCTGAAAGCGCCTGCATGGATGCCAGAGGTGTTTGCTTCATGCAGCATACTTGCCGACCTTGTACAGATTTGCAATAACAGGCTTGCAGAGGCCGGATTAATCAGGCAGGGCATCTGGAAAAGTGGTGAATGAGCCTGGAAGGCACCACAGTGTATACTAATGTCCACCCTTCAGATTCATGAGCGAGCATAGGTGCCTGGCAAGGAAGTGGTGGCCCCTGTAGATTACCTGAAGAGGATTTGGCCAGGTGATGAGCTTCACTTCTTCCAAGATGCCCTGCAAAGGTGCAACGCATGTGTGAGAGCGTAGGTATAACCAGTGCACTGCAGGCCTGTATGCTGTTGCTCGGGGATTGAAGCATATAAGTGAGCAGACATGTGGTATGGCAGACAGTCCTTGTGACCCAAGGATGTGCAGATGCTAGATGTGCCACATGCCTCAAGCTTGCCGGCAGGAGCCATGTGCTTTTGCTCCTTGGTACCATCAATCAGTGCCATCTGAAGTACATTTTGAAGGTCACACCTCCACGAAGCTACTGTCATCAGCCCCACCGCCACCCTTCTGCTTTCGTATTGCATCTTTCAAGGAGGCCAGATCTTCCTGAGACATCTTCATAGTCACCTCCTGCATCCACAGCAGGACATGAGAAGGTGCTTCTGCTGTGTGTCACTGAAGCATAAGAACCTCGTCAAGAGGATCACACACCTGCTGGTTAGGGAGTTGCTCCTGAACAGGGGTGGCCACATTGTCAGTCTGGCCTTCCTGCTCTGCTTGGGCACTCTCCTGAGCTGAAGCTGAAGCTTCTTGTTCCCTTTTCACTTGCTTTGCCTGTGCTATGACCGATGTCGTCCTTCTTCTCACACCATTCCCTTGCCTTCTATGCTGCGTGAGGTGAATTGATGGCGCAGACCGACAGAGCGGCCTGAGCCTCTGAGCTGCACTGAAGGCCCCTTGGCAAGTGCTGCACTGCGTCCCTGCAACAGCTTGTTGACTGGCCATGATGAGTGATATCGGTTAAATGGCCCTAGCTGGCTGTAAAAGTCTGTGCTGTACAGTTTCCAACAGGGAGTGGGAGATGTGCAGATTGGATGAGTCACTGCTGACAAAGCATGGGAAGCAAAGAGCGCCAGCCCTCCAAGCCTGCCTCACAAGCAGAACGGCAATGTCAGCGAGCAGACGATTTATTGTGTGAAGTCCTTCGACTGTCGTCTGTTGGACTGCCGAGTTGCTGACAATCTCGTTTGGCGTGTAGTGGGTGTTCATCATGTCAGCGGTGGTTTGCAGCATAATAGGTCTGCCATGAGTGGGTATGGGGGATATGGCGGGTACAGCTCGCAACCCGCTGCCCCGTATGGTGGCTACCCGGCTGCAGGGGGAAGTCGTGATCTGAATACGATCCAGCTCGCCAGGCCTGACTTCAGCAGTCTTGCACCGTTCGAGAAGAACTTCTACATAGAGCATCCAGCTGTAGCAGCCCGAAGCGAGGCGGATGTCCAGGCATACAGGCAGTTGCGAGAAATTCATGTCGATGGTGTGGGCATTCCAAAGCCTGTGGTCACCTTCGATGAAGCCTCCTTCCCAGGTCCGTCGAATTCGACTCCACACAGCTTGATGATGACAGGAGGTATGTCCTGCCAGCAACGTTGCTTGACGGCCTTTGCCGTGTCATGCAGAGTATGTCTTGGCAGAGGTGACGAAGGCTGGCTTCACTGAGCCAACTCCCATCCAGAGCCAGGGATGGCCCATGGCGCTGCTGGGCAGAGACCTGGTCGGCCTGGCTGAGACAGGGTCGGGGAAGACGTTGTCATACCTGCTACCAGCGGTGGTGCACATCAATGCGCAGCCCTTCCTAGGTGCGGGGCTTTCACCCTGTCTATTGGATTTACTGACCCGCATTCGTTGACATCTCTGGCTATCCCATCACCAAGCTGCTGCCAATGCTGCCTGAGAGATGATTGCAAGCGCAGAGAGCGGTGATGGCCCCATAGTGCTCGTGCTGGCGCCCACTCGCGAGCTGGCAGTGCAGATCCAGCAGGAGTGCATCAAGTTTGGGTCCTCCTCACGCATCAAGAACACGTGCGTCTCTCTCCTGGGCAGACGCACACGGGTCGCAAGTGATCTCTCCGCACTGTTCGGATGTCGCATCAATCCGAATTTTTCATTGTTGGGGCTGTCAAGCTGCCTGAGTCCCCAGCCATGCATTGTAGTGTTGCGTCTGGTGGATGTCATTCTGGAGTACATGTGCTGTCCTGGTTCCCACAGCAAAGGCACATCTCTGTGGACCTGCCGCACACAATAGAATCCGCAGCGTTTGCACACCAGCAGGCCATGACACTGATGCAATTGCGCTGCAGTTGCGTCTACGGAGGCGCGCCAAAGGGACCTCAGATCCGGGACCTGCGCAATGGAGTGGAGATTGTCATCGCCACCCCTGGTGCGTCTTAGTGACCCATTTTACTATCCACAGCATGCCACGAGTAGCCCAGAACAGCTGAAAAGGCAGTGTACATACGCCCTCCATGCCCATCATCATATGAGTCCTTATATGCTCTGGAACCATGGATCAGTGGGGTCTCTTGATGGGTTTGGCACTTTTGCTTGTGGTACAGCTCACTAGCTAATGCAGGCTTGTTATGCGGTTTGAGTCCTGCTTGGTCGTGAGCTGTTCTGCAAGCACGGTGCTGGAGCGGACCCGGCCGGTGCCCTCAGAGGATATCAGAAAGGCTCTATCACACAGACTGTTCAGTATGAAGTCTCCAACATGGCAGGGCTGGATGTGTGCAGGGCGGCTCATAGACATGCTGGACTCCCGCGTGACCAACCTGCGCAGAGTGACCTACCTGGTGCTGGATGAGGCAGACCGCATGCTGGACATGGGATTCGAGCCCCAGATCCGCAAGATAGTCAACCAGGTGACGAGATTTGCCCTTCATGTTTGTGAATCCTGCACGCACTCCTCCTGCCAGCATTGCAGGGCAACATAGGACTGGTGCATGATTGAGTGATGAGCTTGATAAGATGCACTTTCAGCAGTGTTTGGCATCTGGTCTTAGCTAGTGTGTACAGATTCTGACATGTGCCTGCAGATCCGGCCGGACAGGCAGACCCTGCTGTGGAGCGCCACCTGGCCAAAGGACGTGCAGGGCATTGCGCGAGAGTTTCTGAAAGACTACTATCAGGTCACCATCGGCTCCCGAGAGCTCAAGGTGCGGCACACCTCATGTTGTATGAGGTGCTCGTGCTGCTTAAGCGAAAGCTACATTCCACTGTTGCTGTCGCTATGCTCAGCCCCGAGGCAGTGCCAGTAGCAGGATAAGCCATCTTCTTCACAGTCGAGAGCAGCTCCTGTGCAGCAGGACCCAAATTCATGAAGGTGGGAATGCTGCTGCTGCATGCGCAGGGCCAAACACATGAGATTGCAGGCGTTCAAGTCCTTGTCGCCGTCCGCCACAAACCCGAATGACTGCTGGATCATGATGTTGGCCTGCGCATGCAGCAGCATTGCTCAAGACATCAGTCTGTGACTCATCTTCCGTGCAGCTTTGAAATCCGTGCAGCAAGCCGCTGCCGGCTAATCTCTGGTCCAGCAGCCGTGTCAGCGCCCCGTACTTGTCGCGGAACGGGAGATGGACCGCAGCCGGCTGCTCCTTTTGTGCCTTCTACAGGGCAGCGCCTGGTCTCAGGCCTTGCATCAAGTGTCTGTAACATGTGCTGTGTTGTCTGCAGGCTAACCATATGATACAGCAGTCCTTTGAGTTTGTTGCGGAGGGCGACAAGTACGGGGTGCTGGCGCGGCTGCTGGAGCGGGAGATGGACGGCAGCCGGCTGCTCATCTTCTGCGAGACCAAGCGCGGCTGCGACAGCGTCACGCGCCAGCTGCGCACCGAGGGCTGGCCTGCCCTCTCCATCCACGGCGACAAGTCCCAGCAGGAGCGCGACTGGGTCCTCGCGGTGAGCGCCCTCCTCAATTGCTCCATCTGTTATCTGGATTATTGGAGCTGAGTTGGCCCGGGCTTTCTACACATGGCAACAAGTCTCAAGCAAGTATGGGGCTGAGGCCTCGCGCTGAGCATGCAAGCTCTCATCTGAGTGTACTCTGTCAACTCCATAGATGCACTCCACCATCTGCTCAGAGCGCATCCTGTCAGGCACAGCAGCTTCTATGACTATATTCTATAGTCATAGAGGGTGTTATCTTGGCAGGGCGTGCTCTCGCAACCTTGTGGGGGCCACTGCCTTAACATTTTGACAGTGTGCTCTGAAGATACTCACCATCACGTGAGAATAGGAGGAGTCCCTTGTCTTGCTGGGACTTCAGGAGTACATCCTTGGCAGGACGCGTATGATCTCAGGAGCACTGCTAATACAATCTCAGGGGCATGTCAGACATAAAGCGCTGGTGATGTGCAGGAGTTCAAAGCCGGCAAGAGCCCAGTCATGCTTGCCACAGATGTGGCTGCGCGAGGTCTTGGTATGTCACACGCACCTGCTGCCCAGCCTGAATGAACGCCATCTCCAGAGCCTGCCAGTGTCTGACGCTTTCCATAGCAGCTAACAGCTTTGTGTTCTGACCTTCGACTGCACAAGTATAGTATTATAAAGCATGTAGCCATAATACATGTGAACACACTGTTACTCTGTCAGCTGCTCTCTGCAATGCATCTCAGCTGTAGGGCTTGAGCAATGCTTCGCCATGGCTGTCTTCAAACCCTTTCCTATCTGGCTTTGCCGCTCGCCTTAGGTCGCTCAGGCATCTTGCAAATCCCTGTCCATGCATTGAGCGCTTTTCCAGTCATGCAATATGTCCTTCATGGCTCTGTTCTGCAGCACCTGGAACAGCAGCGCTGCTGCAGCGCCCTGAGTGCAGCTTCGCCGCTTGACACTTTCTCCGCGCTGCAAGCATGCAGAGCAAGCCATGACGCACAGCAAACAGATGAGAGCCATTTTGACACAGGCCCAGAGGTGATTCCTCGCACTCCACCAGCATATGTATTTCGCGGGCGGCAAAAAGCGGGTATGCGAAGGGGAGCAGTCCTGGCGGGGCGCTAAGAGCCTCAAAGCCTCGACCCTCTCTGACCGGGTCCTGTGTGTCCTTGCCCGCAGATGTGAAGGACATCAAGCTGGTGGTCAACTACGACATGCCCAAGACCGCGGAGGACTACGTGCACCGCATTGGGCGCACAGCGCGCGCTGGCGCGAGCGGCCTGGCCGTCAGCTTCTTCACCAGCGCGGACGGCCGCCTGGCGCGCCCCATCCTGGACATCCTGACCGAGGCGCAGCAGGCGGTGCCGGAGCAGCTGCGCCAGTATGCGGCTGTGGCCGGCGGCGGTGGCGGCTCACGTAAGCTGCTCGTTCATCGCCATGTTCCCTGCCATCTAATGGGTCTCACACCTCCTCCCACAACAGGAAGAAGATCTCGCGGGTGTAAGCCTGGTACTCAGTCATAGTACAAGGTGGTGCCTGCTATGTGCTGATGGAGACGATACCTGCCACCAAGCAGGTGTACAGAGAAGGTTCTCCTGTGGCCGCTGAAGGGACTCTGTCTGCAGTTTCTCTCGTCTGTGAGTGCTACTGAGCAGAGCTTGCCTCGGCTGAGAGGCCTTGTCTTACGGCCAGCCGGATTTAGCGGCTGATACAAAAGCACAAGTGCAGGTTTTCACGGAGGGGGCCGTGGGTTTGGCGGCTGGTCAGGAGGACGAGGGGGCGGCGGCTTCAGGCGATAGCACCAGGACAGGACACTGACGCTGCATCAATGACAATCTGCATCGCGGGACAGAATATCGCACATACTCAGAATATTGTGCGTGCATATGTATGCTGAGAAGTGTATGTGATCAAGACAGCATGTGGTGCA
Source organism: Coccomyxa viridis (assembly GCA_963930925.1). Classification (NCBI taxonomy): domain Eukaryota; kingdom Viridiplantae; phylum Chlorophyta; class Trebouxiophyceae; family Coccomyxaceae; genus Coccomyxa; species Coccomyxa viridis. Next base: position 746,904 of record CAWVOJ010000010.1, read on the forward strand.
GACACCGCCTCAGTGCTCAGATTGCCTAGATGGTATCAGAGTAGGCAGGAGCATACAGACAGATGCAAGGGTGCGTATGCCCTGAATGACACTTTTACAAGGAACATGGCCAGGCTTCTTGTAAGGCTTAAGATTTGTCTCAGGTTGTGAGATGAAGGTCATCACTATATAAGTATGTACATCGGGCACTCATCCGTGCATAGGTGCTACCCGAGTCAGTCTATTTGTACCTCCTATCATTCAACTCCTACACCTTCCCGCAACATGCATTTGGACCCCTCTGATATGGAAAGTAGCAGAAGTCTTCTGCCACCCATCACACCCAACAGCTGTCATACTGTCCTGCTAGACTGTGATTTGAGCTCTTCATCCTAGGACACGTGCTTCAAAGCTGGATCAGTCTGCATGCTGATGCGCCGGCAGGGCTCCGTTTGCCTTTGCTGCCCCTTTCCCAGCTTGCAGCAGGTGCTTGTGCACCTCATATCCCTTCCTAGGAGGCTTGGGCGAAGTGAAGGACCTTCGCAAAAGCTGCTCCCATGCATATGTCAACATCCAACTCAGACCCCCAAGCCCAACGCACCTCAATGCCAAGCTCCATGGTATACTCACCTGCAGAAACACAGCCACGCCTGAGTACCAGATTAGGGAGCCTGGGTGCCCGGTAGAGGCAATTATGGGGTCCATTGAGCTTGTTGAATCACGGCAATCTCACAGAAGCATGCTTTCCCAGACAATTATGGCAAGCACCAAGCCACATGCAACACGCAATGAGACGCGGCACAGGGTTGGAGTAACTGTCAGAGGCTTCCAAAGATGCTGCTTCACAAGCATCTCAGAAGGCAGGCTCACCAGCGACACAAGCTCTGTTAGGCCTGGGATGACGTCCAGGGTCAGGAGCACGAAAAACATTGTGCCCCAGAAGAACGTCACTCTCAGGGCTTTTGTGTCTTTGATTGCTGCATTGAACGGCGGGCCCTGCAGACATTGGCAGAGCAGGCGTCAAACACTGGATGCAGTGCCTCTGAGACAGGGAGCAGCAGCGGTGGTGCTCCAAAGGGCAGCTTACAACGCCACTGCGCAAATTCGCAGGTCTGGCTAGACACTCAGAGAGGCAGCGCACCTGGTAGTTGACTGCGAAGGTCATGAGCTGGATGATGAACTGGACCAGGAAACAGACTGTGTTGACTAGGTTGGGCTTGAAGTCTGTGTTCGGCTCCTGCTTCTCACCCTGCATCACACTCAAGGTCAGAAAATGCTGAGAGATTTGCTTGCCCTCCCCAATCGCCCCAGGTCTGCTCTGCCTGAATGACACTACCGTACGTTCACATCGCCAAAGCAGACGGCAAGGGATAATGATGTGTTTTGGGTTTTAAAATCTAAAGCAGCCAAAAGCATGGTGCCACCCACTGAGGGTGATGCCGAGAAGGACAACACATCACATCTCTGTGAAGCCAAAGCTGGTACTGAAATTGCCAAAAGCCCTCCAAGACAACTCAAAGGCCTCAAATTCCCATAGTGTGACAAACCCATCTCAGGTGAGGCAGCAGCACCACAACATGCAGACACAAACAAGCCCCAGGCTGCACTTCGGCACGTTCAGAGAGCATTTGTGGTGCCTCACCTCGGGCATGGCTGCGAGGGCGCCATTGTACATGAGGATGAGGTAGCCCATGTGGACCGCAAACTGGCCAGTGATGGACGAGAACACATACAGCGAGAAGATCATGGTGTGCGGGCGGTCAGCGGACAGGTGCTCCAGGGGCTTTGCGTGCGAGATCACAAAGAAGAGGGCCGCGCTGAGCATGCCCATCACTGTCGCCTGGAAGTCTCCCAGCTTCACACCCTGCATGCGGTACGATGCCTTACCAGACTGATGAGCACCAAGTCTGGGATGAGCAAGCCTCAGACATGTCGTGTCTGATCATAGCACAGCACGCTCACATGTAAAGGCCGCTGTGAAAGCCTAGTGCAAAAGCCTAGTGCAAAGTCCAGAAGATGGTTGACCTCAACTATATATTATTGAGACGGCCAAAAAGCGCTCAACTGTTGGTCACTGTGAAATGCCTCTGACATTCCCAAGTGGGATGACAGTGGGACTCAGCAGGGCAATGACAAGCAGGATGGTGTGGGTCTGAGCCACAAGTGATCATCATGTACAAGAAGGAGCACGTGCCTGCAGGTACATGACGGAGAGGGAGTAGGCGGTGGAGAGGCAGATGAGGCCCAGGATCTTGAACATCTGGATGGTAGTCACCAGCGTGGAGCGCCCCTGCCGGATGATGTCTGTGCAGGGCATCACCGACGACTTCTTTGCCGTGAAGGGCGAAGCCATGCTGGCATCCCCCGGCTTCACCATTGGAGCCTGCCGGGCACACAGACACACTATGTTCAGGCCCTGCTTGTGTAATGCATTATCACCCACAGATGCGGCCTATGCAGAGCAGCCTGATGCTAGGGTGCCGCCTTGGAGCTCATGCAGATTGCCCATGCAGATGCCTCAGAGTGAAGAGGGAAAGGCTCTGAGGGAGGGTGCTGATGCTGCAGAGGATGTCACCACAAGCATTGCAGACAGCGTCAAATGGCCCCACGGCCCTTTCATGCGCACCTTGCAGCACCGAGTCTCGCACGCTGGTGCGCTGACATCACTGACAAGATGTGTGCGCACGTCAAGCTCAAGCACTTGCTTGTCCAGTGCTGGCACTTCATATCCTGACCCCCAAGGGCGAGAGCCTGTGCCTACCATGCCATCCGCAGCTTCAGTGTCCTGCATGCCGTCCATCCAGGCGGCCATCTTCTCCATCTGCGGCGTCACCGGCTTGTTCTGCTGCCGCATGCGCTCTATCATCTTGGCGCCGGGGCCCTGCTTCACCTGGCCCCTGCCCGGCCCGCCCCTGCCCGCCTGCCCAGGAGCGCCCCGCCCGCTTGGCCCGACAGGGCTGCCCCTGCAGTGCAGAGCCCTCGTCATGAAGTGCTTCACGCCTCAAATCACGTGTCAACACTGTGACATGGGCTGCGTCCTACTTTGAAGGAGAGATCTTACACCTCCTGAAGAGCCCATGCTGAGGCTCAGGCAGCCCCTGACTCTGCATATGCCCCAAAATTAGAGGGAGGGTCCTACCCAGGTAATGTCAAATATCGTGCTGCGTGAGACACCCAGATATGGATAAGATATGATGAGGTGCCCCCCATACCTGCCTCTACCAGGTGCCACTGGAGGCAAAGCTGCTCCAGGGGCAGAGCCCCTTCCGCCCCTTCCCCTACCGCCTGCAGCTCCTGCTGCTGCGGCATTGCTAGCGCTGCTTGCAGATGCGCTGCTGTCCGGGGCCGCTGCAGCAAGCAATGCAGGTCTATCAGGCACCTGCCTATTTCATGTACTGTGTTCCTCACATTGTGATGACAACACCGTAATTGGACAGGTGCTTGCACTGCGTCAGACTTGATACTTATGTGCAAGTCCCTGGTGCAGTGATGAGGGAGGTTCGGTATGGCGACGGAGTGCTTCGCAGAGGATGAGGGGTGACTCACCCTTGGTCTCACGAGGTGCCAGCAGGGCGACTCCAACATGCGCAGTCTTGAGAGCGCCAACATCGTTGGTGCCATCCCCGCACATCAGAGTGATCCACCCAGTGCCGCGCAGCACATGCAGTATGCGCTCCTTCTGATCAGGCGTCACCCTGGCAAACACCTGCACATGCCATCTGGATATACTTAGAAATGCCAAATGCAACCCCATGCTGGCGTATGCAGCTGCGCATGCAACGCCTTGACAGCACAATGTGGCATGGCAGAGCCGCAAGGTCAAGCCTTTTGCTGCTTGATGCGTACTATGTGCATAGAGGTGGATACCGGGGGTTGCCTTGGGGGCACACCTGTGTAAGGGGGACGTAGGATGTGTCGATCCCTCGCTGCTGCAGGGTATGGAGGGCATCCCCTGATAGGCACAGGTCATACTCGGAGGCAACCTCTATGGCAGACCTGAGATCGCTCTCAAAGGGTCGCCTGGCCGCCTCATCAGGGCTCCGCCACTCGAAGTGGGTGCTGCCGTCTGAGCTGCCCACCAGAGATGCTCCATTGCTGGACGATGGGGCACTGCAAAGCCGTTGAACACTCAGAGAAACATTCCATCAGCCGCAGGCCAGATGTTGTGCAGCTATTGCTGCGAAGAGTCATTGGCTGATGCCCAGGTGACATGGAAAACTGAGGGTGTCGCTGCTTCCAGAGCTAGAGAGAACACATGTGTTTTGTGTGGTACTGTGAGATGTAATTGGGGTGCTGACCTGTGGTAGTCAAGGATAAGGACAGGCCGATCCACAATGTGGACCTGCTTGGCTGCGTGGCACGCCGTCAGCGGCGTGTCCCCTGTGATCATCACCAGCTGGTGGCTTGCATCCTGCAGCATCACACAGCTGGCATCAGGCTCCTGAGCAGCTTCTTGCTTCAGGCGAAAAGCAGGTCCTTGTCCCTTCACTGGAGCTTTATGGATTCAGCAGGAGTAAGTCCCATGGGCTCACAGACTATTGGCGGAGCTCATCCTGCAATTGCTTCTGCTCTGAGTTTGCCTTATGGGTGAAGTCAATGAGCTACAGGATATCCCTGAAGGCCAGCGCAAATTCCAGAAAGGTGGGGCTTGATGATGGGCTGTGCTCACCTTTCTTGAAGCCGTGCTTGCCTTTAAGGATACCCTACAGCTCATCAACGTCACCCATGAGGTGTGGCTCGATGCAAGGCAAGACAGGAGAGAAGATTACCTTGAGCATGCGCAGAGCCGGCTCGCTGTCCTCCTTCAGGGGGCAGTGGAACACTGCAAAGCCGCCAAAGGTGAGGCCGCACTCAATCTCCTCTCGGCTCAGCGCGGTGACTTGTGAGGGCGTCAAGTCAGCATCTAGCTTCTTCCATGCCAGGGCTATTACCCTGTGCAGACCAATCACCTCTGTCAGTACATATACTGAAGCTCTCTACCCATCCATCAAACGCAATAAATCTGACTAGAGAATCCCCTGACCGGGCCTCCCTCCCCTCATAAAAATATCAGCCCCATGACTAGCAGAAAAAAATGATATCACCATGAGCCTCAGGAGCTGCTACCTCAGCTTGGGCTTGCTTCCTGCATGTACCCAGAAAGGCCCCCTTCCAAGCAGCATGCCTCTGTGATCGGGTGGGTTGCTCTTACCTGCCGCCCTGCGACGCATATTCCCTGTAGCAGGCGCTGAAGTCTGCGGGCGCCTTCTCCAGGAAGCCCTCCACCACCTCTGGCGCTCCCTTCAGCAGCGCCCAGTACTCTGGCCCAGTCGCGGAGCTCCCCTCCACCTGAACATGTCCTTGAGCGCTGAGCTGCTGTGCAATGTGAAGTATTGAGCTGCTGTGCAGCATATTCCTCTTCCGGATCAGATCAAGCAGCTCGCTGCAGCTAGTCAGGCTTAATGCATGCAGCCCCTAGCTCAGCAGATGATGCGCGGCTGCCTTCTATCATGCGGAAGGCACAGGATCGTTCCAATAGGGATCTGAGAGGGAGTGAGTGTCTGACCTTCACAGTGACGGCCATGCGCTTGAGGGCTGAGGTGAAGTGGAAGCGGTGCATGATGCTGATCGACTCGCGGGCGCTGCCCTCCTTGGGGCTCTTCACGCTGCCTCCCGACAAGGTCCATCCTGTACAGCCACAGTCCAGGATCACAAATACATACAAGCTGCGCTGCATCTCTATATACTGATGCGCCACATGCACAATTGATTTTCTGTACTACCAAGCCTTGGGTCGCGGTCCCTCGACGCAACCTGGCGCATGAAGACGCAAAGGGAAGGCTGCGCTTACAAACACGATGAAGTTGGTGAGCACTGACCATTTTGCCTCAGTTGAGCTAGGCAGAACCCTTACATGGTTGACTCTGCAAGATGCGATGACAGTGCAATCTTACCTGTGGCCTCAAAGGCAGCTCTCTCGAGCGGGTCCCCCACAAGGTCCCCCTCAATCTGGATCAGCGACTGGCATGCCGCCAGCACGCGCAGCGTGTCCTTGCCGGCCGCCTTGACGTCCTGCAGCAGCTCGCGCCCCTTCTCGGGTACCCCGGCCAGCCCGCGCAGCACCATGTCATCTGATGTCAGCGTGCCCGTCTTGTCAAAGCAGCACACCGCCACCTGCACTTGCGCCATGGTGTCACATATACCCTGTCTCGCTGCTCTTGAGGACCAGCATGCCTGTCTTCTCGCAGCAGGGATCGCCAATTGGATGCCAGACCTAGTAACGTGCCTTCTCCCATATTGCTTCTGTGCTGAGCGTCTCCAAGCTGACCGCCAGCTGACTGGACGTGGCCTGACATTGACTATATTGCGTCCTTGCTCGTTCTAATGTCTGACGTGCCTGATAGATTCTGTGGGGTCACTGGTCAAGGGGGATAGAACCAGGCAATTACTCGGCACTAAGGCTTAGCTGACTGGAGACTGATCAGCGGGTTTGAGATCCACTTTCCGCAACTACAGTGACAGAGTCAGTGTCTCATGGGAGGCACAGCACTCACCTTGCCAGCCAGGGGGATGCGGAAGGGCTCCGTGCAGAAGACAGCCTTGCGCGCCAGGGCGAGCAGGGAGGCGTTGACGGCGATGGACAGCTCCATGGGCAGCTCCGGGGGAATCACGCTGGTGATGATCATGGTGCAGTTCAGGAACAGCTTGAAGCGGTCCCTGTCAGGATTCTGCGATGGCCACAGCATCCGTCATGTATCCATAGGACATGTCTGACATTCTGACAGGTCTGACCATGTCTGTCCAGTCCTGCTGCAGCCCATAGTCAAGATTCTCCTACATGATGAGGGAGTGACACCTAGTGCAACATGCGGGTTTGGCATGACGTCTGGTCTGTGATCCACAGCTGTAGAGGGTGTGTCTGCTGTGCCAGAGATAGTAGGTGCAAGATGAGGGGAGGTGTGAGACAGCGCACCTGCAAGCCGTAGTAGAGGACGTATGCTGCGGCTGCCACAGCAAAGATCAGGAGAAAGAGGATGAACAGCCCAACCTCCCAGTTGTTTGCGGTCACGCGCTCGGTAGAGTACAGGATGGTCCGCATCAGCTGACCTGCATCAGAAGGACCTGTGCGTTGTAGGCCTCTGAAATGTACGGACCAGGGGATATGGGTATGGCTGTGTAATCTTGCCATGCATGTCTGCTGCGCACAATGAACAGCAGATGAGGGGGTACCTCTGTTGAGCTTTGCTGGGTAGTCTCATCGCTTACCTTGGGAGGTTTCAAAGCCTGTGCGCAGGACAACAGCCAGGCAGCCGCCGTCGGGCGTGCGAATGGAGGCGTTCCTGTCCTCTGTGTGCTGCAGCACCTTTGTGCCGCTGAACAGCACGAAGTTCTTGTCCCGCTTGATGTTGAGCCGGTCCTTGGGATCCACCTACAGCCACAGAATGCACTTTTTCAGCTTCTGAGGGTTATTAAGCAGCAGCATGCAGTGCCATTATTGCCAAGGTGCTGAACACAACCCTACCAGCCCCAATCTGGGCTGGGCATATCCGCCAAGCCCCATCATGCGGTAACCTTGCTGCCTTCGACATGCTGATACACATTCCTACAGCCATATTCTGCTGACTTCGATGGTAGGATTGAAAAAGTCCAGTCAAGTCTGGCAATGCAGCGCTAGGAAACGCACCTGAGCAACATCTGCGCCCTCGGATGCGGCGCCCTTTGCGGAGTGGGTACCGATGGGCGTCTTCCACTGGGGCGTGGACTCTCCTGTGAGCACCGCCTCCTCCACAATGCAAGACCCTGCCAGCAGCAGCACGTCTGCCGGCACCACTCGAGCCTCCTTCCCGACCCCTGCAGCAGCAGCCAACAATTTTTCGGGCCATGTCTAGGAAGCTTTAGGCAGTAGGCAGTGTCAGGCAGTTAGCGAGCGCTGCTTTGGTGTCATGCAGCTTGGTGTGCTGCAATGTTGGTCCAGGTGGCAACTTTGGCAAGAAGCTGAGATACGCCCAGAAACTACATAGAGCTCCTTGCATGCGACCATAGCAATGGTGCTTGTATGTTCAAACATGGCTCACCTCCAGAGGGGCGCCCAATGGAGATGACATCTCCCGGCAGGAGGGCATCCCCGGGCAGCTGGTCCCACCTGCCCTGCCGGTACACCTGCAGCGCCTGCTTAGGCACAGTCAGGGACCGCAGCTCCCGCAGGTTGCGCAGCCGCTGGCCCACCACCGTGCACTCGAACATGACCAGCATGCCCAGCGTGAACAGCGAGTAGTACCTGCGGCAAAGGAACAAGCCAATCTCGGTATGCCGACATCAGGATAACATCACAGCTCAAAGCAGCCCGTGCAGACGGAAACATCTGCAGCAAGCAGGATGAGCAGGACATTTCCATTGCCGCCCTAAAGAGCATGACGGTGCAGCATGCAGCAAGTAGGCATAGAAAACACCCTTTGAGCGTCCATGAAGACTATGCGACCCCTGACCCAGGCCTGTACTCCAGCCCTCAGATGTTGGTGCAGGTGCCTGTCCAATTACCGAGAATATATGCAGCCAGACGTCTAACAATTTCCCTAGCAATCCAGTTTTCAGATTCTACTGATTTGGCTAAGGCTCACCAGTAGTCGTCCAGGCACCAGAGGCCGACACAGAAGACCTGGAACACGAAGAAGGGCGCCACCAGCTGCTCCTTGAGCATGTCCCGGAAGCTGGGCAGCGGCACCACAAAGCGGTTGGGGCCCCACTTGGCCAGCGCGCCCGCCACGCGCGCCTCCGCGCCAAAGCCCGTGCTCCGCTGGTACTGCTCGAATGTCTCCTGCGACACAGTCACACTTCTGAAGCCACAGTCCCCCTTTAAATGGCCAAGCTCACCCTGTGAGGACCTGGGTGCATAGCTTAGAAGGAGCTGCCCAGCGACCACTGCGCTCATGAGCCTGAGCTTTGTCCTTGGACATGTAGGCAATACACCCATCAGAGGGCCAACAATGCGGCACACGTGTTCCAGCATGGAAATCTTTCCCTTATACATAATGGCATGCAAGAGCACTGGATGCATTGGAGGAGGAATTCTGATTGCAGCCACAGCATTCAGATTGCATTGCGGCCCGTGTGCCATCGTCCCCACATGTAGGGTATGAGCATGCTTTGAGGTCTGAACCACGTACTGACCTCCACAGGGAAAGCGAGCTTGCTGAAGCTGTTGCTGGTCGCATCATACTCGAACAGCTGCTTCCTGAATTCGAAGCTGAGTACCCCCATGCCCTCTTCCTGGTCCCCCCGCCGCTCCAGCCGCACTATCTCCTTCTTGGCTGTAAAATCCCCCGCTTGCACCTGCACACAGGCGTGTTATGCATTTAGCATACTAGCTGTGATGCTCCAGCACCTCTGTGCTCAGATTTGAATTGCACATCCTACCATGGCACCACCTTATACATAACTCACTGCTCTCACACCAAAGGGTGCTCCTTCTACACGTTCCAACCAAAGCCCAGCTTTAAGTATGGCCTTACCAACAGCCTATGTACCTCGAGAGGCTGAAGGCGTTCATACATCTAACTGAATGGTCATGATGATAGAGCACTAAGCACCACAGCCTGTCATTGGAAGATCTCACGCCAAGCAGGACAGTCCAGCGCAACATCTCCCAACACTTGGCACTCACAGTTGTACCTTCCACAGTGTCCCAGCTGCGCAGGCCTCAAAGTATCACAGAAATATCCTGACTAGCATGGAGTGAGTGAGCGCTGTTACCTTGCAGTGCGTAGCTGTGGCAGCGCTGCTGCACGCCTTGTACTGGACAAGGCATTTGACATCCACCATCCACACTTGGAACAGCCACAGCAGGATCTGGCAAGTCCATACCGCAACCATGATTGCCATGTTGGCATACAGAGTCCACCTGCGACGTGTCACAAAGTTTTGGGTTCAGATTTGCATGCACTGCTGCAGGTGGTGCATATTCGGGACAGGTCTGAGCAATGTGGGCCTTCCCGGCTTACCCTTCTCCCAGGGTGCTGTCCTTGAGAATCTTGCCGATGGCGACAGCATTGGCGACGCTGAACAGCAGAAGGTCTATGCGCTGCTGCCTTTGCACATAAAATCTTACCGACTTCAGCTCCTTCGATGTGATGGAAGGATCCGCTCCTTCATGTGATGCCATCCTTGAATACGCTGAATGAATCGTTGGGTCACATCAATCTCTTCGCATCTGTCTCCGACAGCCTGGATTTGTTGTGCTGCGACTGCTGTTCTACTGACTCTGTTGCAGGGTATGCGCAATGACCACAACGTGCAGATGCAGCGGCATCACATTAATTACATGTCGGCAACATCTCCATGTAAACAATTGCTAGGTGCGCTGTGCAATTCCTCCTGCTTGAGCGCTTGTACTAGCATTTGGCATGTTGCCAGACTTGGTGCCATTACCGCCCTTTCAAATTGGCCTATTCGACAGATAAGGTGCTCTCTCACATGCTGTCCTCGCCACTACATCTGTATCCTGTGGCCGTATAGCCTATCAGAAGCGTCCTCGGCAGCTTTCTTACCGACGCTGCTCGGAAGCAGTGCTACCCGAAATCAGCCATAGCGCACATGGCGTGCATGCTACAGGCAGCAGATGCCAGATGTGAGCATTCTGTAGACCTGCATGGCGTACAGTTGAAAGCTCATACATGTTGCTCTGCACCGACAAGGACATTGCCTTCAACATGCTCATCATGGGCCTAGAGGCCTCAGCAGTCGAGCATCAAAGCCTGTTCCATAGTACTACAGACAGCGATGCCGCTTTCAAGAGGCAGAGCGTGGGTAGTCGTTCTGGGAGACTTTGGAAGAAGTCCGAGAATGCAGAATCACACGGTCTCCCTGGCCAAGCAGGTGAGAACCCCCTGTCATCACATCTGCCTGTGGCTGCTTCTATGTGTCAACCCCTTCTCACGGCTTTCCGTTCAGCCTTTTCCTGTCTGTGCAGGCTGGTCTCCATGTGGATGTCATAGCCTTTGCAGGCAGCAAGCCCATCCCTGCCGTCGCTAACAATCAGAGGATCACACTTCATGCGATCCCAGAGCCGTAAGCCTCTGTTTCACATGCATTGCAGTATCATCAGGCAACAAGCACCAACGCATCAAGAGGATGTTGAAGAAAAAGGCGGAGGCATGGCGCAGCGTGCAACCGCAGGTGGCATGTACTCTCCCGCCTGCCCAGAAGCCTTGGCCTGGTGCTGAAGGCGCTCATGCAAGCGCTGTGGCTGCTCGCAATGCTGCTGCTGTGGATGCCATCACCTGATATCATCCTCCTGCAGGTGACTATCCCTTGGCATTGCTGCTGCTGTTTGCAGTGGTCTGTGACATGCTCTGCATGAGGTGCCTCACTGAGGACAACATAAAGATGTGTCATCATCGTGAGGGACGAAAGGAAAGTCCAAACGGCAAGGATGAATTCTGTCTGAGAATGTCATCATGCAGGTGCCGCCCGCCATACCCACCCTGGCGATGTGCTGGCTCGCCAGTGTCAGACATGGCGCCCTGTTCATCATCGACTGGCACAATTTTGCATACACCCTGATGCGCCTGTCCATGTCCCGGCGTCATCCTTTGGTGAGCCCCACCCTCCTTCAGAAATAAGCTGCATCCTCTGACCCTCTGTCACCTCCCCCAATTCTTGACGGCTGATGCTCTCAAGTGATAAGTGCGGTGGCCCTGCAGCGAGGAGGTATATGGCCCACTTGCAAAGAAGGGATGCTCGTCAGTCAAGCAGCCCTGAAGAAGTCAGTAGATGGACATCATGGCAGCTTGAGGCTACCTGAGAGTTCCAGCTTATCAGAACCATGATCCAACCCACTGAGATGTGCCGTCAGTGAGTTTAGGTATACAGCTCTCCTCATAAGGCTGTGCCTGGTGACGTTGCAGGTCCAGCTGGCAGAGGCGTTCGAGCGGTTCTGGGGGCGCTTTGGGGACCGCCACCTGTGCGTCAGCAATGCCATGAAGGACGAGCTGCAGAAGCACTGGAGCATCAAGGCCACCGTCTTCTATGACAGGCCTCCCGCTCAATTCGAGCCCACCCCTCTTGCACAGAAGGTGTGTCCTGCCAGGACCCCTGTTACAGAGCAGGAGCCGCACCATGGAGGAAGGCTTACACTGAGTATACTGAGCGCCGCAGCTTGCCTATCAGGCTTTGCTGACTCACGGGAATGGCGCGTGCTTGGTGTCACTTGGTCCTTTCATGGCTGTTCATGCTTGAGTATGTGTAAGTCGGGCACCACAGGCACAGAGCTGGAGATTGATGGCAGCTACTGTGGCACCCCTGACTACTGCGCTCAACAGAATCTCGGACATGGTGTGTGTTGCAGCACGAGCTGTTGCAGAGGCTGGCGCCTGTGCTGGACGAGCCCATGCACCCCTTCGACTGCTGCGCGAGCTCTGCCAGGCGGCCGGCCTCGGGCTTCAGCAAGCCGCTGCCCATCAGCCGAAGGGCGAGCGCTGCCTCTCACGAGGACCTGCACTGCCTGATCAACCAGGTGCGTCTCTCTTGCGCGTTCATGTCTTGCCTTTGCTTTCCTGGTTATGTCTATTGAACCGAGGCAACGGCGCTGCGGCCCCCAGATCCCTGCAACGGGCCCTGGAGTGTGGAGTTCACGTCACATTGCTATCATCCGTAGAAAAGTTTGTGTCCTGATCCACCAGGCAATCCAACCATGCTTTCCTGATGGAGCCCACATTCTTGCGAAAGCACCCGTCAGCCGATCCATCGTGACACTAAGTGCAGCGCCTGCTTCCTGTGCAGCTTGACGGCCACACGGTGGTGAAGCCGTCTGCAGCCTCTGCGGGCTACAGCAGCAGCATGTGCACGGTGCAGAGCAAGACAGCCGGGGGAGTGTACCTGAGAGAGGACAGACCCGCGCTTGTAGTGAGCAGCACCAGCTGGACGCCTGATGAGGACTTCCAGGTCCTGCTGGATGCAGCCATGCTGTATGACGAGCAGGTGTGTCTATGTGCCATATCTCCTGCTTACCAGAGCATGTGACAGAGTGTCAACAACGCCACAAGCCCTGATGAGTCTAGCTTTGCCGTTTTAGCAGCACTCATCATCTGGAAGAGCCCCTGTCATCACAGCATATTGATTCTGCAACATTGCAAGGCATTAGGCGGTCTCCGGTCCCTGTGCAATGGGCCAGAAGAGCATGCTTTGGCCCAGCCTTGCCAAGACCCAACATGATGTTACTCAGTCTTGCCCTAAAATCAGATGGCGGGTATAATATGCATGCTGAAGGTCGACACAGCAACTGACAGCTGGTATGGATCGTGAAGTACTTCGTGGCTGACGCACAGGCGCAGCAGCGGCCAGAGGTGCTGCCGCGGATACTGTTCCTGGTCACGGGGAAGGGGCCGCAGCGGGAGGCCTACAGGCGGCGCATGAGGAGCCTGGACCTGAGGCGGGTGGCCTTCCGGCTGCTGTGGCTGGAGGCTGCGGACTATCCGCTGCTGCTGGGCTCCTGCGACCTGGGCGTCAGCCTGCACATGTCATCCTCTGGGGTTGACCTGCCCATGAAGGTGATTTTGCTTGTTAGCAACGCCATGTGCTCGTCCACCTTCCCTCATACCAGTGTGCTCTGCTTAAAGAAGGCAGTGCTGCATACCGAGGCGATAGCAATAGGAAGAGAGTGTTTTCCCCCAGGGGAGCATGATTGCTTGGGCATGTGCTGGGCTGCTAGGATATTGCAGATGAACGCACGTCATGTATTGGCTTGCCTTGCAATTCTGCATGGGATACTGCAGAATTGACATCTTGGGCTCCGAAATTCAGACACCAGGACGACTTTTCTTGAGGGTATCTGCACCTGCGGGAATGTAACAGGACTAGGTCAATGCTGCGTATGAGTCACCAGGTGCTTGGTAGATAGCAGCTCCTCTGATGCAGTGACTGGTGCAGGTTGTGGACATGTATGGATGTGGCCTGCCAGTCTGCGCAGCAGCCTACCAGTGCATCAGCGAACTGGTGTCGCATGGGCACAATGGCCTGCTGTTCACGTGTGCTGACGAGCTGTCTCGGCACCTGCTGGACGTTCTCGAGGGGTTTCCGGAGCGGCCCTCCGAGCTTCTGCGGGGGCTCCAGCACAACGTGGCCGCGACAAACGCACTGTCATGGGATGCGTCATGGGAGAGCATTGTCAAGCCGCTTGTGTTGGGCAGAAGCAAGGCGTCAAAGTAAGACTCCTGCCTTGCCTGCTTGGAAGGCAGGTTTGGTGGCGCACACCAGAGAGCATTACGGCATGATTACATTGGTGGACTTGCCCATATGTAAATTTATAGATTGCAAAAATAGCAAACCAGTCGGCGACTGCCATATATGGCGCACTCACCAGCCTTAACCTCTCTCTGCCAATACACAGACAGAGAGCATATGTGCACACTGGAAGCAAACTGCTGAGCAGGAACTAAGGCCACACACAGCAGGGCTGCATGACAAGCTCAAATGTATCATGGTTCCGACCCTATACTATAGCCAGATGCCTCGCAGCATTTGTGCCAGCAGAATGATTCAGAGACATTTGAATTATCAGAGCTCGGAATCTCTGGGAAACATTCTGGAGAACAGTCCTAGAGAACTGTGATGCCTCGTCATGCTGCTGGATCTCTAAGATAAACCTCTGCATGGCTGCTGTATGACGTGCCCTGGCCGTCACCGCTGTTCTTGGTCAGCAGCTGACGGCTTATAAATGCTGATGGGTGTCCTTGCTGACTCTCTGGGGTAAAGAGATGAGGATTGTTAGGCTGCTGTAGGGAGTGTGTATGGGGTGCCCTTGTGCCTTGCCTGCTGGCTGCTGGGCTTGCTAGGGCTCCCACCGAAGTGCAGGCCCCCATTTGAGAGCAAGCTGCAGTTCCCAGTAGTCTCAGAGAGGCTCTCAATGCCTGAGGCCAATTGCAGCACTGTTTGATGCCAGCTCAGGCGCCTGCTGGGCGCCATTGAGATGCTCATAGTTGTCACAATAGCTACATGTTCCGCTAACACTTGCTGCCCTGCATGGCATTGCTCTGACTAGTCCAAATCGCCCTGGCAGCCGCCGTTGAGCGCACATCAGGTCATCTTGCTGTCTCATGCTGGGCGTGGCGGGGACCGCCTGATGCTGGCGCTGCTATCATATGCATTCTCCTTGATGCCACCGCCTGCTGTGCATAGACACACGTCGAAATGAGCTGCTGCTGCTATGTGTACACTCCAGCTGACAGCCAACAGTCATGCACTCCAGCCCGACCAGCATCCTTAACATGCAGGTTTGCATGGCGCTGCTGCTGCAATTGGCAAGACAGCGCTCGGATGAGCAGCCGTTCAGGCGATGGCGCAACCAACCAGAGCTAATTCGAGGGACAACTGCCTGCCACTCTGTGACAGCCTAGCAGCCATGCGCGCTGAGGCGGGAATCACTGCGCCAAGCTGTGTGAGGAGACAGCAGGGCTTACAGGGCCTGGCTGCAATCTAGAGAACATCCCACATGTCAGGCTCTGGTGCCTGTGAGAAAGCAGGCTGAGGAGGCCACTGAAAGTGAAAGGTATGAGTACCTTGAGGGAGTGGGCGCAATGCGCTACTTTGCTCCCTTCCTTGGCTTTGCTCCCTTCTTTCGCTTTGCCCCCTTTTGCTGCTCTCCTCCCTCCCTCCCCTTGCGCTTTCCGGCCAAAGTCTTGGCCTGCATGCCATGCGCAGTCAAGGTAGCATGGTTCTACATATGTCAGTAAGATCGCCCCAGCACAACAATAGGTTGTGTTGATGAGCACCCTGACAATCACTGGCCATACAAGAAACAGCAACACATGTCGTGTGTTGTCAAGCAACCCACCTCTTCCTGCTGAGCAAGCTTCGACTCCTCTAGACGCCTCTTCTTCTCCTGGCGACGCTTCAACTGCTCCAGAAGCCTCTTCTTCACCTATGCAATGGTCATTATTGGTATCATTGACTGCTGGCACTGCAATACATAAGATAATCCCACATGGCTGGCAAGGGGTTAGGCTTACTGCAAAGAGGTCAGCAGAGAGGGTGGCTTACATCACTGATGTCCACGTAGACAGTCATTCCCGCTTGCGCCATGTCGTCCAGCAGGCGGCTGGTGCGGACTACAGGGTGATAAAGATTGTGGGCAGGCTCCTCATCCAGGCTGCTCTCTGGGCTGCAGAGCACTGCCAGGTTGGGGAAGTTGTGCACCGCCGTCAGTAGCTGGTCCGTGACCAGCAGCATTGCTGAGTTGTCCTCGTGGGTCCACATCTTCTCATACTCCACCTTTATGAGCTTGAGCCCGCCGTCCGGTGGCGGTGCCCTGCGTGCACACAACACAGCTGACGTGGCCATGAGACCTCTCTCGTACTCGGCAATGAGATGCAATGCACTCTCAAGTCTCACCACTGCAACATGGCTGTGGATCATCAAGGACAGGCATTTGCACAGTGCGGGCGAGGGGGCAGTGCTACCTGGCTGCTGCTTGGACCTGCTTGCTCTGCCCCTGCAGGTGGATGACAGGCAGGGTGGGGTCGAGAGTCTTCAGACGCAGGCTCCAGTCAGGCCTTGGATCGCCTGGGCAGCCTCTGAAGGCATCCACGCGGATGGTCTGCTTTGCGCCGTCCTGATCCCTGAAGGTCAGCTCGCCAGTCTCCAGCCAGTCCTCAATCTCTGAGGGCACCGGCCGGTTGTGTAGCTCCTGAAGGTGCATAGACACACCTCAAGTGGCCCCAAGGCTGTGCATGCTGCAAAGCAAAGCCAAGAGAGCGCATGTGCAGAGGAAGTTGTGGTGATTCCTCTCATGTACCCCCTTAAGCCTTCAGCTTCACGCAACAACATTGCAAGGATATGAGAGTATGCATGGCACAGGACAGAAGCTTACCCTGACCGCAAAGTTCTGCAGGGAGTCTCGCAGAGCCGGCAGGTTGAGTGGAGCATCAAAAGCACGCCCCTTCACAGCTGAAGGCAGACAGAGTAAAGTCCGCAGGGTGGTCTCCCAGCTGGCACCCTTGTCTCTCTCTAGATCTGCCTCTGCCTCCACCAGCTGCAAAGCAGCTCCTGTCCCCAAGACAAGCAGTACGCTCTCGAGGTCGAATATCTCCTGCAAGCACTTTGCTCATCACAGGGCGGCACTGAGCCAGATGATGACACAACTGCCAGGACTAAGGCGTCTGAGAGACCACAAGCAGTGACGCTGGACTCGGCGTCATTTTGTAATTGGAAGGGAAGGAGAGGCATGTACCTTCGCCTTGAAGTGCATGGTGGCCACACTGCCAACTGCCAACCGCTGCCTTGAGTAGATGTGTGCGAGATCGCGTCCTGCACCATGTCAATTGCTGCTTCACCTGATGGACAGTAAGCTCAGCTGACATCTATGCTACCAGCATTCACTGATGGCGGGTCCACCATCATGTTCAAGCTAAAGCAAGGTCAGCAGACAATCCATGTGCTAGGAGGGCATCTCACCACAGACAGAGCGTAGGAGCGCGTCCAAGGTTGCCGGGCTCATGACGACTCGGAAAAGGCCAGAGCTTCCCCGCACAGGCTGCAGGGTGAGAAAGCCATGTCCCTGCAGGTGCGAGTAGCTCAAGCCACACCACTTGGACCTCGGCAGAATGAGGTCATGCTCGCCGACTGGGACACCACATAAGGCTCGAAGCGCTGCAGCTTGGCACACTGGGGCAAACTCTGGCCTGGTATTGAGCCGCGAAGCAGGCCCCTTCTCCAGTGTGTCCACTTTCACAAATTTCTGAAGCCTGTAGTATACTTCGTGGATCCTGCACACACATGCAGGTCTCATAGATCTGCGATGCTGTTTTTGTGCTTCCAGGGATGACTGGTGCAAGTTGTAAGGACTGCTCAGGCATTGCTATGTGCACGGCTTGTAGAAGCAGATTCACTGATTGTGAGCCTGTTGGGATCAAGAGGGAGCCAGCTTTATGCTGAGGATGTCTGAACAGGGACTTATGACTGCTAAAATTTATTGATGGATATTGCGCTCGGTAAAGGAGGATATACCGTGCTGGGCTATCTGTTTGGAAGCGTAGCGCTTCCTGCAGTCTCTTCAGGGAGAAGGCATGTGGAGTGTCTGACAGAGCCATCGCCGCCATGACAAAGGCCACCTGTCTTGGGATCCCAGGGACATACTTGAGCAGGAGCTTCACGTAAGCTGGCAGGCCTCGCCCATCCAGGCTGATGCCAAGTTTCGCCAGAACTTGGTGCATCAACTTCTCCTTGTTCTGAGGGCTGAGCAGCCGCAGAGACACTATCTGCACAGCTGCAGAGCACACATGGCAACACAGTGAGATCCTTTCAGAGAACAGTGAACGGTGCATGCATGAATCCGTAGCAAATGCCGAGGAAGGTCTCGCACGGAGCTAACTCTGCCACATTCAGAGGAGAGGGCCCACCGGTTTGACCGCTGGGTGTCAGTTGTGGGTCCATGGCAGATGGGACCCAGTCCTTGTCGGCCACAGCCATCAAGGATGAGGCATCAGCTGACTCCACATTAGCTTGCTGGTCCTGCATAAAGCACAGCTGCTTGGTGATGCATGCAGCCAGGACTTCAGACATGTGCATTGTATCCTGACAGCCAGGTCTGCCGCGGCACAGTCTTGCAGCCACATGTGGCTCTTCTCAATTCTTGGGGCAAACCGCCCCAACACAATGACCACTCAGGCGTGGCATGGGAAGGGGTGCTTGCCTGGCTGGCCGCTTTACTCTCCTCGCTGGCCTCTGTGGGACCCCCGCGTGTGCTGGCACTGAGCACTGTGAAGTTAGCCCCCAATGGCAGCATTCGCTTTGTTTTCTTCACATAGACGAGAGCGCTCCGCAACCTCCTCAGAGGCTCAGGATCCAGACCGGCAGCCTGCGCAGCCAAGGTCATCTGTGAGATGCAGCTGCAAAGGCTTGAATAGCCCCAGACTCAGACACCAGAAGGTTATGCCAGGATGGGATGAGGGCACTGAAGGAAGGATGGCTGTAAGGGAGGTACCTCATCAAACGCAAAGGCGCTGAAGCTGTCTGTGGCAGGATTGCGTCTGGGAAGCTCCCTGTGAATGTACAGGATGACGTCCGCGGGCTGGATATATGCTAGAAGCGAGTCTGGCATGAAGTCCACCAGGCTATCCAGGCTGTCGATTGATGGCTTGACGCGCCGGCAGACTGCCAGCAACATCAGCAGAGCCAGCATCCTGCGCTCGGTGCCGCATAGCTCTGCCACCAGAGCACTTGAAAACGCTGTATTCACGTCATTGAGCAGATCCTGCAACAGAACACCTCCTTTGTTTCTCTCTTTGCACATGGTTCTGGCCTGCTTTCTCTGTCTTCTGCAGCGACAGATCGCGCAAGCCCTGAGGATCACGGCTTCTCATGTGAACAAGGCAGATACACCGCATGTGGACGGAGGGCCCTACCAATGTGAAGACATGCGGAGTGTCTGCACCTAAGCAGCTCTCTAGGCACTCCCTGAAGCCATTGTGGTGGCTCAGCCAGTTGCTGTCGCGACGTAAGCGCTCCAGAACAAGCTCAGCAAAGCGCTCGAGCAGGGTCGTTTTCCCTATTCCAGGACCACCCAGCACAAGCTGTAGGTGCGGTTTCCTGTGGTACCTGCATAGCAAAGAACGCACCACACTCAGAATACAGAATGCTGACAAGTGCTGCAAGTGTTGTGATGCGCCAAGAACACGTAGCCTCGCAGTGCAACCACTCACACAGAGAGGGTTCTGGGAGGGGCTTACTCTGTACTGGAACGGGCATCAGGGTCTCTGCCCATTGCCTGTATCATGCCCATGTGAGCGACAATTGCGTCCAGCTCATCGTCGCGCTGAAGGATCGGGAAATGTACTCCTACTGCTTGAACAAGGTCGGGGTCGTGTTTGTTGCATGCCCGCAACGCTGCTTCCCTCTCCCTGCGCCAGCAGAGGCTTGCATGGTCAGCCTTCCAGGTACGCCGTGGCTGCCGTCATACAGGCAAAACCGGGCATCCCCCCTCCCTCATGCCAAGGCGGACCGCCACAAGGTCCCAGGCAACAAAACATGCACAAGGACAGGACTGCCTTATGCTGGCACAAAGATTGCACATGCACCCAAGACGGCGTGCTGGCCGCAGACATAGTTCTGTGCAGACCGGTCTTAGTACAAGACAGCTGACAAGTCGATCCCGGGACCCTTCACCATACAGCTGCCTTAAGCAGGCAGCATTGTCTGATAAAGCAAGATGGAGCATGGCTGGAGGGAAGGGCTACCTGTCCTCAGCGACATCTCTCTCAGCACCCTTGCCGCCCAGATGAGCTTTTAGCTGCTCCATCACTATGGCTGCCTTCTGCCCTCTACTCAGGGTCTGCTGTGTGAGATCTCCGATGAGCTTCAGGCGCTCCCGACCTGCACACAGCAATACCCCATGAGCAGGGCAGCCTTGAGAATGCACTGTGGGCCCTGTTGAGTGGTCAAAGGTCCAGCATACAATCCGTGGGGCGAGCAGCTATCCTCTGTCTTCTGTTTCAAGGCGTACCTGTGTCCTCGCAAACTTTCTTGTAGACGTGGAATGTATAGAGGCCGCCCGGTAGCTCCTCCTCGGACTCCCCGTCCACATCGTAGCCGTCACTACTGATCAGAGCACCAGCACCATGCTGTCCACTGACCTTGTCATGGACCTGCTTCGCGGTCCATACCACGCCTGTACCCGTACGGAATTTGCGCGGAGGTACTCCATGCCTTGCTGGCATGATCGCGACCTCTATCACATCATTCTGCACATACACAGCAAGTGCATGTCAGGACTTGCTGCACAGCTACCATCTGCATGCCTAGACATCTCATTTGTCTACATATCAGGCGCTGCCCCTCACTTCATTTGTGCATAGATGCCAAACCTAAGCCTAGGCAGCAGTTGCAGCTGTCGTCATGCGTCACAGTGCGAGCTTGGTGGTCACTATGACGCAACCAGACAACAAGAAGCGCACTTCTAGCAGTTTCACTGCCTCATAGCTGTCACTGACAAAGAACCACTGCACAGACTGCAAAGATATGTGAAGAGTTGCTGCGTGGCTTATACTGAAGCTAGCAGCAATTGCTGCGGATTTGTCCAGCGCAGTGTCATAGAAACTTGCCTGAACAGGTCGAGGTTTCTGAGCCATGACAAGCCAGCTCAGCTTCCTGTACTCCTGGCCGCTGCAGGGGCCGTTTTGCCCCCAGATGAGCGTCTATCGTTCATAGAAGCCTTAGATGTGTTGGGCACCTAAGGTTAACAGCGCGCATGTTGGGCAGTCACACGAAGGCCCTTGAAGTAGTGGTGACATCAGATCATTCTGGCACTGGTTGTTGTAGCATGGTGACAGTCGCTACTGTGATCTGGGCATATAATGTAAGTACACCACACTCTACGTGTTTAGAGTGATTGCCAGGATTTCGCTAGAGATTTCTCCAGCTTCGGGAAGCTCCCAGCACCTGGCACGTGAGTGGCAAGTTGACTAATTAATATCTAACGGGGTGGGACACGCCATAGGTTTAGATATTAATTATCCCTAAATTGACCGACTGCCAAGCTTAAAGGTCACGTACACTTCAAGAGTGACAGTGCAGTCCATCGCACAATACTAAAGTGGCCAGGGTGTAGCCTCGTTGTCTTTGCAGTGGTCTGTCATCAGTGACAGCTGTGAACTTGTGGAGCTGCTAGAAGTGCGCTCTTGCTCCCTTGTGCAAGCTTGCTGGTCACTACGCTTTCCAACATCTGCAAGTGCTGGTCAGGCCTAGTGTGGCTCTGCGCACAGGTACAGCGAGTGGCAGCGCTTGGTATATCAACAAATGAGATGTCTAGGCATGCAGGTGGTAGCAACTGCAGCAGCTTTCTCACATGACCTTTCTGTCTGTGTGCAGATGTCGGTGATAGAGGTCAACGTCCTCCCACTAAAGCGCGGCGTCCCACCGAACAGATTCCGCGCAGACTCCTCGGGCAAGAAGTGGACCGCAGAGAAGGTCTATGTCAACCTGATACGGCAGCATGGCGAGGGAACTCTCATTGACTGTGAAGGCAACATTGTGCGCCGTGACCCTCAGCTCGAGCTGGAGGCAGGGCTATACACCTTCTCTCTGAAGAGGCTAGGTGCGCGTTCCTCTCAGACAACCTTAACAGGGTTTTGCTGCGGGCTAGTAGCGGTCAACTGCCTACAGGGAATGGTCAATGAAAGCTGGGCAGAGCAGACCTCATTTGACCTACCACCAGCCCAGCTGCACAGTGTACTGTGAAGGCTGCCCTGGCTCATGCGGTCATGCTGTTGTGCAGGAGGTGACCGCCTGACTGCAATCAGTAGACTGCAGCAGGAACGCCTGAATGGCTGTGGACGCAAGAAGGCGGAGGGTGTGATGGAGGAGCTGAAAGCTCATCTGGGCGGCGAGGGTGCTGAGAGAGATGTCGCTGAGGACAGGTAGCCCTTCCCTCCAGCCATGCTCCATCTTGCTTTATCAAACAATGCTGCCTGCTTAAGGCAGCTGTGTGGTGATGGGTCCCGGGATCGACTTGTCAGCTGTTTTGTACTAAGACCTGGGTCTGCACAGATGCATGTCTGCGGCCAGCACGCCTTCCTGGGTGCATGTGCAAGTTATGTGCCAGCATAAGGCAGTCCTGCCCTTGTGCATGTTTTGTTGCCTGGAACCTTGTGCGGGTCTGCCTTGGCATGAGGGAGGGGGGATGCCCGGTTTTGCCTGTATGACGGCAGCCACGGCGTACCTGGAAGGCTGACCATGCAAGCCTCTGCTGGCGCAGGGAGAGGGAAGCAGCGTTGCGGGCATGCAACAGAGACGACCCAGACACTGTCAGAGCTGTGGGGACACAATTCCCGATTCTCCAGCGCGACAGGGAGCTTGATGACTTGGTGTCCCACATGGCCGTCATCCAGTCCTGGGGCAGAGACCCCCAAGGAGCCGCTACGTTGCAGTGAGCCCATCTCTGGACGCCCTTTGTTGAATGGTAATGGTTGCACTTCAAGGCCATGTCTCCTCAGCACACTTGGGAAGTCCTCATCGTCAGTCAGTAGTCCCTGAAGAGGTGGCGTGAGATGTTTGTCGCCATGCAGGCATGCGCATGTGCAGCTCCTGCTGGGGACTCCTGGCATTGGGAAGACGACCATGCTCAACAGCATAGGCCGTCTGATTCTGCAGCGCTTGGACAGGGACAAGGGATGGCTGAGCAATTATCCAGGCTTCCGGGAGTGTATGGAGAGCTGTCTGGCCATAGATGTTCCCTATGCCTTCATACTGGTAGGCGCAGCAGATCTCCACTTCGCCGTCAGTGCGGCTCTCATACATGACAGGAGCGGACTTCTCTACTGCATTATTCTGACCACCTGCTAAGTGCTGAGGCAGTGGCTCGTTCCACCTGCAGGACCTCCAGCAGGATGTGAATCCCAGCTTTGAAAGCTGCCCGCTGGTGGCAGCCCTGTGCAGCGATCCCAGAAAGATGCTGGCCCTGCTGCTTCTGCTGGCCGTCTGCCTGCACATCACACGCACTGTCTGGACCTTGGCTGACCTCATCGAACAGATGTCGGACTCGCTTCTGGCAGACATCCAGCCTGAGCATGTCTTGGAGTACATTCATACGCATCTGCCGCGGCGCGACAGCCGCACTGACAGCTTCGTCCTCTTCGGCTTTGATGAGGTGCCTGCCACTTCAGCCCCCCCCTTGTGCAGCCCTCTCGGTGAATGCTAGCAGTGCCCCATCTTATGACACACCCGGGACCTGCTTCACCCTGTGCAGCCTGCAGCAGTATCTCACATGATGGCTTGGCGTTGTGCAGGTGTCTGCCCTCAGCCCAGAGCCGAGGCGCATGGTGGCGGCTGCGCTTGACGAGGTGGCCAAGACAAAAGCAATGCTGCCAGCCAACACAAACTTTGCCATTATTGGCGCTGGCCTTCGCTGGGGGCGCACAGGCAAGGATGCAAAAAGAGTAGTGGCCCGGGGGCGTGTTGCAGAAGACCTGCTCAGCAGCAACGCAGGCCCTTCCAAGGCTCTGGGCGTGGCCAGGACAGGGAAGTACTTGCAGGTGGGTACACTTCCTGCCAGAGCCCACACATGAGCACTTGTTCTTTTGGAGCAGCTGCCCCAAAGTCTTGACCAGAGAGCAGCCATGCCCGGCTGCTTTCCTGCGCCTCCAGCACCATTTGGCATGCAGAGAGAGGAGCACATGTGCAGCTTTACAGGCATGCTTGCCTGACCTTGCAGCTGCTTTCTGTGCAGGAGCAATGTGCTCCCGAGAGCCCAATTGCCTTCTTTTCTTCATCGCCACAGCTGGAGGAGTTGCCTGCAAGCGCTGCAGCAGAGGGCGATTGGGACCAGGAGGAGTCAGACCCTGGCTTGCAGTTGACGCCCAGTGGCGTCGCTGGTACTGTCTGCTCATCATGCATTGGCATGCAGCTGTCAGCCTTGTTTTGAGGCAACCTGTCTGGGCATTTGCAATGCATGCTCTGGCTGGGGCTGTCGCTTCTCCTGTCTGCAGCTTCACAAGTCGTGCTTTTGTTTGATTTGGTGCTGCATCATGCGAACTTTGTCGTGTGTGATGTGCAGCTGTACAATCCGTGTACTTGCGTCCCCTCACCGTCCCGAGCATGGAGAAGATTTTCTGTGAGGTCCTCACGAAGCTTGGGATCAACCCTGATGCTGCTGAGCTGCCAGCCTTTGTGCGGCCCCTTCTCCAGTACATCCCTGGGGTGCCAAGGCAGCTGCAGCTGGTGTTTGCAGCAGTGGCCCAGTCTGACGACCCCCATGCATTCCAGAAGAGCAAGCTGCTCCTGGGCCTGCGCCTGCACAGGGAGCACCCAGAAAGGTCGGCCGGCTCCCTCATGTGCATCACACCTTTGGTACTGTTGTGCTTGCTTCCCAAATGTGTGGTGTCCGCACCAAGACCGCTTCCCATCAGTGCACGTGGCCTCGCCAAAGCAGACGCTGATGCCCATAATATACTTGCATGGTGGGCATGTGAGGCTCGCAGTGCTATACAGGTTGCAGGAGGTGTTCGCCAGCCTGCAAGGGTTCATGAGTGAGCACATCCTGAGGAAGGGCGACACATTGTGCCTACGCCACAGGCCTATGTTCGGCAGAGTCTTCCTGAAAGCCGCTGTGGTGGCCCTCAGCAACACTCCAGTGCAGGAGCATGAGCCTGTGTTGCCAGGGTCAAGCAGTTGTACCCTGACCTACACCCATCTGCAGGCCAATGGCTTCCTCACCATGGTGCCTCTGCAGTCCGGGCTATTCCAGGTCGTCATGAGCCCTGCGACCTTGGACGTGTACTTACGGTCATGCTCGGGTGAGTTGTCATTCCCACCGATGAAGTGTTGGAGATATGTGGGAATACGCTGGCAATGCATAAGGGAGTCCTCCTGATGCTGAACCTGTCCTGGACTTACGTGCTTGGGGAGCTTCAGCCCACAGTGGCTGATAATGTGGCTGAAGACTTTTCTACATGGTGCAGGGCGAAGCCTGGCATCCATTCACCAGGTCGAAGCATCTGCACTTTCCAGCGCTAGCAGCATGGGGAGCTCAAGCGAGGTGCGCACCAGCAAGACCTGAGCTTGTGCCAGTGCCACATCTTGTATGCTTTGCCCCTCGCCCCACTCCCTTGAGTCTCCTATCTGCAAGGCCACCCTGCCTAGTGAGCCTGAGTCCCACATCATCATGGTATCTCACGAGCGATAGGCGATCGATGGACTCGTAGCCTCAGGCTGCTTGCATGTACATGCTGCAGCCCTCTGATGCGATGAGAGTCTGCAGGAGGGACTGGACGTGTACAGCTTCACCTGCCTGTGGCGGACAGCGATCTTTCTGGCTAAGTGCAGCCCCGACGCCTGTGGCAGAACCATCCGCGACATGATGTGCCTGCCGCGGGAGGTGGTGGGGCCAGCATTCGACAGGCCTCTTGACTTGTCCGCCCTAGACAGTTTGAGACCGGCGGTGGGGAGCTCGTCCTTGCCCGCAAACGCCCCAGACTCTTGCATGCCCTTGCAAAGCGCAGCAATGACAGTGTGTACACCTGACGCGGGCCACTTGTGGAGTCTGAGAGCATTTCCTGGGTCCTGGGACCTTGCATGTATGTCATTGTAGCCTATGGATGCGATGCATTGCATTGTCTGGTGGGCTCTCTCTTAGACCTTTGTTGCTTGCCTCCAGGAGCTGCGCCTAAAGGAGCTGAGAAGTGAGCCTACACCCATAGAGATGCACCATTGGATGAGGCATGGGAAGATGAAGGTCGATGACGGAAGGGTACGGCGTGTGGATCTCTACACAGGGAGCTGGGATGGCCAGACATCTGTCTGGGGCTGCCGGCTGAAGGCTTTGGACCCCGCTCACCCCTACGTACACCTGCAAGGGCGCTTGAACCAGGTCACTGCAGACAGAAGGTCAGCACTGCAGGATGCCCTGTATGTATTGAAAGTCACGCTGCAATCTGCAGTCATAAGGATGCCGTGAGAAGTAGCCACAATGTATGAAATGGTAGGGGAGGCAGGCATGGCCTTCCTGGGCTTCATGGGGAGCTCGATACAGCCAAAGGAGATAGACCCACCCAAGGAGGAAAGTGTGCGCAGGTGCTATGTGCGCAAGCAGTCCAGTTGCAGCGCAGCGCTTCATTTCATCTGAATCTGGCTGCCATGCAGAACCTTGCCTTGCCATGTCAAGGACGTCAAAGGCTGGAAGCTGTGATGACAAGAAGACTTCTAACTCGAAAGGCAGGGCAGCCAAGGAGATGGGCAGACATGTGCGGCATTGAGCTTGAGGATCTGCCAGAGTATGCATGCTTGAGCACAATTCAGCTGATGCCTTCTGGGCACGTGCAGGATGGCCTCGGAGGGTGACGGGTATAGCTTCATCCGGAGTGCGCAAGTCACGATGCAGGGAGATGACCAGGACTGCGCTGCTCTGTTGCTGGCCACAGAGGGGAGCCTGCCAGCCAAGCACCACCTCAAAGATCCCGCCGACCTGAGCACTGTGCGGCACAGCCTGGACGATGCTGCAAGCCACGACCCCTACCGCCCAGTGGTACGCCTGATGCGGCTAATGTGCGACCTCACCAAGGAGGGCCTCACCGCATCCGTGCCTCGTGTTCCAGGGCGTTCTAAGGTAGGCACTTCTTGCCTGGCCTGCACTCCTGCAAGGCCAAAAGTTGTGCACAGCTGTTGGCACTAGCAGCACGGGACTGATCAGCCTCTGATGCGCCCAGTTGGCCAAACAGGGCTCCTCCAACTTGCATTCTGATGCACACACATGTGACATGTCATGGAGACAAAGGGTGTTAGAGATCAGCAATGCGGCCGGTGCTTTGCAGGCACGAAAACGGATGCGCGCTCCTGATACTGCTCAAGCCAAAGTTGTACGGCAGGTATGGCATTCACCTGGTGCAGTGCTGTGCAACCCAGCATCGTGAATCGTGTATGCCGGCAGGCGTCCTCCGTTCACTTGCCAAATGTAGGCGCACCCGCTCTGCAGCGTGAGATATACTGCCATAACAGCACATGCTGTGCAGGTTGAGGGCACTCCTGCAAAGCGGAGTCGGGGGCAGGCAAAGCGGCAGCGCAAGAGGATTCTCTCAGATGCATGTGGAAAGTCAGCGCCCTCTGTTGCGGTGGGCACCTTTCCCTTCTGGCTGATAGGCTGTAAATCACCTGGGATTGAAGGCATCCAGATAGGCATGATATGTGCGGTGCTGTAAGCCCAGTAAGCACAATGGCACTCATGGTATTGCTGTGGCGGTTACCTGTAGCACTGAGCTGGCATCTGCAATCTCTCCACCTGTGTGTGTGTCATTTGCAGCCGGCAACTCGTCTGCGGAGTCAGAACAGTCAATCCTCAGTTGTCACGTGCCAGCTGCGGAGCCGTAGCAGTCAAGCCCCAGAGAGGACTGTCTTCCCAACAAGCTTGCTCATGCGCTAGGCAAGCTGTAGCATCCCTTTGCTACACTGTGCAGTAGCATGCTGCAGCCCTGCTGCCTGCGAGTATATTGTTGTCATCAGATAATTCAGGGTCATCAGTCCAGAAAGTCGTCACAGCCGTGCAAAGCTCAGACGATGGTATCTGTTATTGCTTGGTTATTCAATGTGATCACTGTGCAAGAGTCATCGCAACTGTGTGGAGCTTAGGCGATAGTTTGTGTAGTGCAGATCAGGCATAGTGCAGTTGGGCACTGACAAGCGTCTAGTTGCACTGGTGTAAAGAGGAAGCCACAAAAAAATCCCTCACAGCTCAGGCATCATGAGATTGTTGAATCACCCATGCCCTCAAAGCAGTTCTTCTCTAGAACGGCATTCCTCTGCTAGAGCTCTCAAGCTGCAACCTAGATGGATACTTCTATTTTTATGCTTGGCATGCATGCAAGATCTGCAAGTGAGCATGTCTGCACAGTAGAGATACCCGCTCCGGCATGCTGCCATGCTCGCCAATGGAAACCCCTCCATAAGAGCCACATGCACTGCCTCTGCACATGTAACTTTTGGGGTATCGATTGACCCGCCCCAATCCGGGCAATCTGCCCAACCCCGGTCACTCGGGGAACTCAGAGGTTGAAGTGCTTTGCAGCAACTCATGCATGCTTTGCTCATGTGGCTCATCAAAACGCCAGAATGTAGGGCAGCAATACTCGATTGCAAGGTGAGGCAATTCCGGTGCGTATGCAGGTGGGATAGTGCAGTACAGAGACAAGATACAACCAATCGCAGCTGCAGGGCTGTCAACTTGCTAACCGGAATTCACCTTGACCCTCTCAAGAGCTGAGCTGTCCATGCAAGCTTGGACCATATGCTCCAAGCGTGCAGGAGCACAATTTACAAAGAAGATATGTCAACACAATACACATGTACTATGCAACTGCACTTACATCTGCCAGGCGTTGGTCAGTGTTAAACGGAGAATTTGCAGCAACATCACACCTTGTGACACAGCAGTCCTGCTGCATAGAGACAAGCAAGAGGGTGAGATGCAGCGAGGCGAGGCCGCCTCTCTCAGCAGCCGCGCCAGTGTCCAGCTGCTCAAGCTCACTAGGGACTAGGCACGAGTGAGGCACGGCAAGAGCAAAGCTGCACTTCATGGCAGCTTCAGTGATCCTGAAGGCTTATCATCTCGGGCTGGTGAAAATCAGTATTTGCCTCTTGTGTGTTGGGCCCAAATGGCGTGACATGGATGTCATGCCATGTGTGTGAGAGAGAGAGAGACTTTACATCCTTTCCAGCCACCTAGGGCTTATCAGATGCATGAGAGAGCCCCAGATTAAGGTGGATCATTGTAATCATAGCCTCAGATTGAAGGGCCATATTGCAGAGACTGCCATGACCAGACGGCCTTGCAGGGTAGAGCGGATTTGGACGGAACCCGCTGATGCAGGGTTGTGTCTCTCACTCTGCTAGCTCAATATCAGTGTAGATTGCCTGGGTTGCAATGCCGCAGTCATACTGGGAATCCCTGGAAATACGCATGTAGCCTCTCTCGCCCCAGAATGGAGACCATGTGTTCTTTACAATCCAGTACTTCTCTCCCTCCTTAGTCTGCCCATACCTGCGCATCACATATCATAAACTTGGCTCCATTATAGTGCAATGAGAGGAGCTCTCTTGAGGGACGCCTGTGCCTCCTGTCCTATCAATCTCGCATTATGACAACGGCACACGCATGATGCCATGGCTTCTCATGATCCTTTTGCATGCTCAAGGACTTGGTCCATCATGGACAGCCCAAGGCGCCCTGAACATAGGCTTACCCGCTGACAATGACAGCATGGTCCAGCTTCTTCAGCTTGGGCGAGCACTGCTTGTTGACGTAGACGCCAGACTTGTAGAAGCGCCAGTCCTCCGGCTCAGCGTTGACAGACACTGTCATGGGTCCCTTGGTAAAGATGGCCTCCATTACTGCCTCCTCCTGAGTCAGCGTCCTGGTGGCATTCACCCAGACCTGCGTGAACTGCAGGGGGCACATTCTGCTTCAGCCTTCTGGGAGTGTGGTTTAGCCACATACATTACAATGTTGACCATACCCCACATGTTTCAACTGTACTTTTGCTTTACGCTGCTATGGGGGATCTAAAGGCGCCTGCTCATAGAGACAAAACGCAAGGTCTGTGCTGTACACCTATAATTGCAAGCCCGTCGACCAATCTCTGCCACAACCCAGGCATCAAGGGAAGCACTGGGCAAAATATTGTAAGAACGGGTACCTTCTTGAACTTCACAGTCTCGCCCCAGTTCTTCTTGCAAAAGTTTGTGACTCCCTCATAGGGATATGACTGCACAGACGATGAACAGGCATGTCAGTATGGCCTGCAGCTTGCAGGGATGCCCACTTCACATGTTCCTAATAAGGAAAGATTGGCATCAAGTGCAAGAGCCAACAGCAAAGGCAAGCCATGCATCTTCAGCTGAGGCAGATGGGCTGGGCGTCACCTCTTCAGAGGCGATTTCCAGCTTGTCGTGCATGTAGTTGTAGGCCAGGGCCTGGAAGCCGCCCAGGCAGCCGGTGTTGCCGTAGTTCCAGGCGCAGTCCATCAGGTTCTGCTCCGACAGCAGCAGCGGCTTCCCCGTCTTCAGGTAGTACGCTGTCTCGATGGATGCAGTCGAGCCGAAGGCCTGCACAGCATCCTTGCCATAACTTCCCGTCATTGTGCCCTCTCCTTGGACAGCACACAGCAGAGCCAAAAGCTTGCTTGACTGACACGGATTTCCCATGAATGACGCCAGGACATAGGATACTCGCACACAAGACGCAAGATAAAGATGCACAGCGGCTCACTGGGAGTCACAGACTGACATATGCAAGGAGTGGGAAACACAAGCGAAGGAGGCTGACCCAGCACGAGCCACAGGCAGCCTGGTCCTTGACGGCTGAGTCAGCGGGCGTTCCCCGCCAGTCCACGGTGGACGGCAGCATGGTCTTCGTCAGCACTGGCTGATGCAGGCGAATGCTGGCGCCCTGCTGCTGCATGCTCTGCAGCGTGGGGTGCTCGATGTCACTGTGTCTGTTGGGCAGCACCAGCGCCTCAAACTCTTCCTGAGTCCAGTCTGCAAACTTGTTGGCCTCAACCCTGCACAGGGGAAGGCCATCTGTTAGCATGCGCGGTGTGCAGACGGGACGGACCTGCTCATCATGTTTGGATCTGTGCATGGCCGGCCCGGTGAGGCCACAACGGGACCTCAGGACAAGCCCGGGCTTTGATGTCGATAATGCCTAGACCATGCCTGCGTTCACACATAATCCAGACGCTGCCTGCTCTCTGCCACATGTGCATGTGTGTGGTGTGCAGCATGGGTGTGCACAACAGGCAAAGATGCACACTGGGACTCTCCAAGAATCTGGCAAGAATCATGGGAAGGGAGCCCCACCGGTGGGAGGCATTGTCTCTGCCATTGAGTTGCTGCACCCTCTGCTGGTTGTCGCGGTACACCTGCAGGCGAGCCTGGTACTCTTCGGGGTTCCGGTGCCTCCGCCCATGGCGCACCACAAAGGCGTCGTACTCCTCATCACCTGTGCGCAACTCTCTCGTTTTAGCCTGGTTACTGTTCTATCAAAAGGAGCCCTGCCTGGTTGCAAGCACATTTCTTCCGTAAGCATGGTGGTGACAACTGATGATTGGGAAAGGACGCCCAGACGCAGTAAACCACATTCTGCAGCTCCCTAAGCTGTGGATGGTGGGTCTCATTACCAATGCTCCCGACCCATATACTGTCATACAGCACCTTCTGTGGCAGCCACTGCAGGAGTAGGACTGTATGGATACAAGTGGCGGACTGTTGAGGCCTTGTTAATGGCGCACCATAGTGGGCATTGGGCAGAAGAGACCGCATGCGAGCCAGACCCCCAACGTGCTTGTGGAAGCGGCCAGCGTTGCTGGGCTCCTCGGGCTCCTCCGGGCAGATTTTGGGCACCTCAAACTCGTTCTCATTGATGGCGCCCTTCTGCGCAAAAGGTCATGACCGTAAGTTGGAGCATCTCAAATGGCAGGAGTAGGAGAGTCTCGCACTACAGAACCTTCACACAAGGAGTGAGTCAGCTTTTCTAGGAGGGACTTACTTTGTAGTCATAGTAGTCAGCAATGTACAGGTCAAAGTGCCCGTCTGTGTAGAGATTGAAGCCCCACATGTTGAGCCGCAGCGGTGCCCCATCCTGCAGCACCCATGGCAACTTGAAATAACATATGCCTGCATCAAATCCTTCCTGCAATGAGTGAGGTTGGGGCTGTGCACAAGGAGTTTAAATGTCAGGTGACAGCAGAGGGGATCCTGTGCAATGCCAAGCTCTCAAAAATTCTACCTTGTCAGCATAAAATGTGTAGGTATTGTCATATTCTCCATAGTCAGACTTGTTCTTCAGCTTCCAGACCCAGGTATCAGCAGACTTGCCCTTATGTCTGCCGCCCTCTATTGCTGCTGTGCCGTTGTACGACCACCGGTCCTCAGATATGTCAGGCAGTATCTGCGCAGCTCATGACTGGTCAGTCAGCTTGCAGGGCTCTGTGACCATCTCCTGTGGGTGAAGTTTCTTACCACATCAAAGCACCGTGAAATGACGGACTCGTCATCACTGTCCTGCTGTGCAAGTGAATCGTGTTATATGAGGGCACAATACAGCTTGCACCATAGGAATTGCTCTAGACCTCAAAGGTTTCTCTGGGATGGTACCGTGTAGAAGAAGCCAGCATGTGAGACATTGCATGACAGACGAGGTCTTGCAGCAGTGCGCTTGCAAAGAGCCGAAGGCGCTGAGTGGGAATTGCGTGGGACTCACAAGGCCTAGTTTGGCCCCTGCATTGGACTGCAACAGGCGCCTCTGCGCCTGAGCGGTCGGCCCCGCGCCTCCGCCAATCTCGTCTGTTGTGCACGCCAGTTTGTCGATCCGAGGATAGACCTGGTACTGGAAGCTCTGTCCCTACGGAAGGCAGCATGCTATCCTGAGTAACAGCACCTGTTCTCCTCTCCTGTGAGCTGTGATACTGCAGGCGCGGTCCCTGAAAGCAGCTCCCTGCCCTATTCCTCCCAGCACCCTAGAAATGGTGTGTGGCTTTGCTTGAGCGAGGTTTCTGAACCCTAGCCCTACCACGTAAGATCGTGAAATTCAGAACAAGTGTCACTCAGCAGGAAAGCGCACCCCATTGGCGCCCAGGATCTCGATTGTGGTCTCCACGCCATCCCTAGTAAACTTCTGCCTGCCATTCTCAGTATCCTGCCATGCCTGGTACTTGTACCTGAACGTAAAGGAAGCGGATTGAAAACCTCATCCTCTGGGTGCAGTGCATTTAAGCAATCGAGAGATTATGGAGACATGACGTACTTCAAAGGGGTGGACTGCAGGGAAGAGACGTATGGCACAGAGAACTCCCACGAGACCTGTAGACAGCAACAGCAGCCCCTTTAAGATCATAGATGCTAACCTCACGATGAAAGATTGGACAAGGCCCTGCCAACGTGAAAGGGGCATCAGAGTCCCTTTCCTAACTGTCAGAAGCCCATAATGAGAGCCCAAGATCGCCCTTTTGTGATACTATCATTCAGTGATTGCTTAGAAGGCTTCATGCGTACTTGATACTGCCCGGGCCACGACGGCCGGGGCGGTGACGACGGTCTCAACGTGGGGTCTGACGGACGGACCAGGAAAGCAGCATCTGCTGCATTTCCCAGCAGGAATGAAACAACACCAATAAATAAAGACGCTTTCATTGGGCTTTCCTTTGGCACTGGCGTCGTATTCAAAGTTCAGGCATCACCATCGGCTCCGGATGGATCACGTGACTGCCAGATACTACGGTGTACTAAAAGCAGTAAAAATCCAGTCACAGACCAGTCATCGCTGACCTGTCCTTGACCGGTGTTGGTCGAGTGTTGGACCGGAGGCAGAGTGGACAGCGGGCAGTGCCGAGCTCGAGGTATGGCTGTGTTGGTGTTGTATTGGCTCAGAGATCGAGCAGTCCTCGTCCGGTCTCGGTGATCGCGCAGTGTGCGGGCGGAGATCGAGCAGTGCGGTGTCGGAGCTGAGAGCGTTTGGTGTCGGTACAAAGCTGTGCCAGTGCAGTGTGTCATTGAAGAATCCAGTGCTGATCCAGTGTTTGAGCAGTCCCGGTCCACAGCAGGAGCAGTGCCAGAGCAGATAGCGCCCTAATGCTGGGCAGACCTCGTGCAAACTCTATCGAAAATGGCTAGTGTTGGCCCATCCCTTCCGTCTGGTGGCAGTTCAATAGTACTGCAGGGCTCGAGCTGTCCTCGAGCGCCGATGGTGGCCTCTTGGTCCCGGAAAAGAGTCAGACCTGTGTAGGAGCTGTGTGGTTCCAGACCAGCGAGCCCAGGCGCAGAAACCCTCAACCGTGTCTATCTGCGTTAGCAGCTTGAATTTCACCACGGATGGGGCGCGTTAGACAGCTGGCAGCCGCACCACCACATGCTTCGATCTTAATAGGTACATGGCTCCCTAGCGCTGCTGCTGATGTGATTACGAGCAGGATACATGGGGCATCGCCCTGACGTTCAGTAGCGCATCGCCGTTTTGACGGGGCTGCAACATGGATCGGGAGTGCAAAGCATGTTCGCAATGAATATATACCAAGATGGGGGCATGCATTGCCTACTAAGTCAATCTGCCTGCCCATGTGCTTCGCTCGGGCTCGTGGCTTCGTCTCACTATGACGCATGCAGCTGTACATGACGCTACAGAGCAATTGAGGGTGATAATCAAAACCGGGAGCTCCAGCGCTTGGATGCACTGCATGTATCGCAGCGCTGACGCACAAGCTCCTTGCCTTGTGAGCTGCATTGCTCCTCAAAGATCCTTACTGCTAATGAATGTCATGCGTAGTAACAGCTTCTTTGATGAAGGATGAGTAGCTTGGTTAGGCATATAAGTTGTCAGCCAAGTTTGATCTCATTGTGATGAGCAGGGTCAGATCCGGGGCTGCCATGCATATGCGCGGTGCCTTGCCAGAGCATTCCTTGATTATGCAGGCAAGATGCAAAGATGTAGACCAGATGTGATCATGCAGAGCAAAGGTGTGGGAGCACAGCCCTTCTGCCCGCCATCATTACAAAGGCGACAGGCATGACAGCCTGTCGCCTCTGAGAGTGCAGCAACTTCTGCCTTCAGGATTCTCTAGGTGCAGACCGGCCGGATTATTGCACATGTGATGATTGCACCATTCTTCACAAAAATGGGTGGTAAAAGAATCCATGCCTGGCCAAGCAAAGAGACACAGCTGGCACTGTAACCTCAGGCAACAATAAACTAGTATGCTTGGATTGAGCCCACAATGGCAATTGCCAGCAGCATGAGACTTCTACACCCACCTACCTATAGGTGGGTAGCTACAGCAGCATCTAAAAGATGGTCATTGTGAGAAGGATGAGTGGCTTCAAGCAGCAGAAGCTTTATTGTCACATATGGCACCATGATGCAGGTCAGGCACCCTCGTGACGTTGCCGTCGAGTAGAGGTACATCGTGTCCCAATCTGATGGCCATCAACATAACTGAACAGAAACGCGCACATCGCAAGATCTGTGCGGCTTTGAAAAAGCAGCGCTTGTCTGGTTGAATGCATGTGGTCAGACTTCAAACCTGTCCTGAGAACGCAGATTGTGCATATAGGTGATGCATCTCAGCAACACATGGGGCTTGTGCCATGATGATCCCATAGCAACTTGACTGCAGCTGGTGCAATGACTCTGTATATAGTGCGGGCAAGCTTGCCCGCCAAGGCACTTTGTTTCACGGCAGCCTGCTGAGCGCTTGAGAGCCAAACATGCTGCGTAAAATCTCATGAAGCTAAGCTTTGCCAAGAGAAAGTCTAGCCAGCAAACAGGTCGAGGTGCTGCCCCGACACCAGCAAAACCTTAAGCATCTAGAGGTGGCTCAAAGCCAGCTCTAGCCAAAGGGCGCTACATCGAGCAGCACAACATTGAGGAAGCAGGCAGCCCGAACATGCTTTCAGCTGTGCTGCAACACTTCCAAATATATGCTAGCATGACAGCCATCCGAGGGATCGGCTAGCTATGACAGACAGGACTGCATGTGCCCAGCTTTTGAGGAGTCAGATAGCCTGGAGTCCATGCGTGTGCACAACATGTGCTGCTATGTTGCCCCGCATGTGAGTACCTTGGGGTACCTTTGCAAGCCCTAATAAAATGTTTACCAGTGGCACAACACTCTTCCACGGTACAGATTGATGATAAAGGCTTACAAGATGACTTCATGGCAAGTCAGCAGGACGCATCCACTGCAGCAGCTGCCTTCTTGCATGCTATCCTTTGAGGCTGTCTGTGAATGTTTGCTTGTATGTATAGACTCTTCATCCTGTATTAATATTGTTGCTACAGACAGGGCACATCCCCTCCCTTGGAGATCTCGACGTCACAACGCCAAAGGTTGGGTATTGCGTCGCTGTGGGGCTGAAGTGTGGTTGTGGGGACACTGATCACCCAGGCTTGAGTATGCTTTGGCCTTTATGCAGTGCATGCCGTCCTATTATCATGCGATTGGGCTGCAAAAGATGGATCTGGAACAGTTGCATGGTGGCTGTGTTGGGCCCCATGGTTCGGGCTGCCAGACTTCGTATGCCTTGTGCCCCTAGGCTACGGCCCGTGGTTGCTACCCTTGTGAGACTGGTTTGACTGCTTGGGAAAAGTGCTGACATCTGCTCTACAGGCTAGGGTCTAGGGTTTGGCGGCACCCTAAACCCTGAAAAAGTATGGGAGATGCACCACCAACACTGCAGAAGCTCTAATGAGCCTCTGCTCAGCTTCCGGTCCGACCGTTCTCACCTGAGGGACTGAATCAGCACAGGTCCGGCCGCTCTGGCGTTGTGCAGACCATACTTTTTCAGGGTTTAGGGTGCCGCCAAACCCTAGACCCTAGCCTGTAGAGCAGATGTCAGCACTTTTCCCAAGCAGTCAAACCAGTCTCACAAGGGTAGCAACCACGGGCCGTAGCCTAGGGGCACAAGGCATACGAAGTCTGGCAGCCCGAACCATGGGGCCCAACACAGCCACCATGCAACTGTTCCAGATCCATCTTTTGCAGCCCAATCGCATGATAATAGGACGGCATGCACTGCATAAAGGCCAAAGCATACTCAAGCCTGGGTGATCAGTGTCCCCACAACCACACTTCAGCCCCACAGCGACGCAATACCCAACCTTTGGCGTTGTGACGTCGAGATCTCCAAGGGAGGGGATGTGCCCTGTCTGTAGCAACAATATTAATACAGGATGAAGAGTCTATACATACAAGCAAACATTCACAGACAGCCTCAAAGGATAGCATGCAAGAAGGCAGCTGCTGCAGTGGATGCGTCCTGCTGACTTGCCATGAAGTCATCTTGTAAGCCTTTATCATCAATCTGTACCGTGGAAGAGTGTTGTGCCACTGGTAAACATTTTATTAGGGCTTGCAAAGGTACCCCAAGGTACTCACATGCGGGGCAACATAGCAGCACATGTTGTGCACACGCATGGACTCCAGGCTATCTGACTCCTCAAAAGCTGGGCACATGCAGTCCTGTCTGTCATAGCTAGCCGATCCCTCGGATGGCTGTCATGCTAGCATATATTTGGAAGTGTTGCAGCACAGCTGAAAGCATGTTCGGGCTGCCTGCTTCCTCAATGTTGTGCTGCTCGATGTAGCGCCCTTTGGCTAGAGCTGGCTTTGAGCCACCTCTAGATGCTTAAGGTTTTGCTGGTGTCGGGGCAGCACCTCGACCTGTTTGCTGGCTAGACTTTCTCTTGGCAAAGCTTAGCTTCATGAGATTTTACGCAGCATGTTTGGCTCTCAAGCGCTCAGCAGGCTGCCGTGAAACAAAGTGCCTTGGCGGGCAAGCTTGCCCGCACTATATACAGAGTCATTGCACCAGCTGCAGTCAAGTTGCTATGGGATCATCATGGCACAAGCCCCATGTGTTGCTGAGATGCATCACCTATATGCACAATCTGCGTTCTCAGGACAGGTTTGAAGTCTGACCACATGCATTCAACCAGACAAGCGCTGCTTTTTCAAAGCCGCACAGATCTTGCGATGTGCGCGTTTCTGTTCAGTTATGTTGATGGCCATCAGATTGGGACACGATGTACCTCTACTCGACGGCAACGTCACGAGGGTGCCTGACCTGCATCACGGTGCCATATGTGACAATAAAGCTTCTGCTGCTTGAAGCCACTCATCCTTCTCACAATGACCATCTTTTAGATGCTGCTGTAGCTACCCACCTATAGGTAGGTGGGTGTAGAAGTCTCATGCTGCTGGCAATTGCCATTGTGGGCTCAATCCAAGCATACTAGTTTATTGTTGCCTGAGGTTACAGTGCCAGCTGTGTCTCTTTGCTTGGCCAGGCATGGATTCTTTTACCACCCATTTTTGTGAAGAATGGTGCAATCATCACATGTGCAATAATCCGGCCGGTCTGCACCTAGAGAATCCTGAAGGCAGAAGTTGCTGCACTCTCAGAGGCGACAGGCTGTCATGCCTGTCGCCTTTGTAATGATGGCGGGCAGAAGGGCTGTGCTCCCACACCTTTGCTCTGCATGATCACATCTGGTCTACATCTTTGCATCTTGCCTGCATAATCAAGGAATGCTCTGGCAAGGCACCGCGCATATGCATGGCAGCCCCGGATCTGACCCTGCTCATCACAATGAGATCAAACTTGGCTGACAACTTATATGCCTAACCAAGCTACTCATCCTTCATCAAAGAAGCTGTTACTACGCTTGACATTCATTAGCAGTAAGGATCTTTGAGGAGCAATGCAGCTCACAAGGCAAGGAGCTTGTGCGTCAGCGCTGCGATACATGCAGTGCATCCAAGCGCTGGAGCTCCCGGTTTTGATTATCACCCTCAATTGCTCTGTAGCGTCATGTACAGCTGCATGCGTCATAGTGAGACGAAGCCACGAGCCCGAGCGAAGCACATGGGCAGGCAGATTGACTTAGTAGGCAATGC
Organism: Coccomyxa viridis; assembly: GCA_963930925.1. Classification (NCBI taxonomy): domain Eukaryota; kingdom Viridiplantae; phylum Chlorophyta; class Trebouxiophyceae; family Coccomyxaceae; genus Coccomyxa; species Coccomyxa viridis. The sequence goes on from CAWVOJ010000010.1 coordinate 785,777, forward strand.
ATGCCCCCATCTTGGTATATATTCATTGCGAACATGCTTTGCACTCCCGATCCATGTTGCAGCCCCGTCAAAACGGCGATGCGCTACTGAACGTCAGGGCGATGCCCCATGTATCCTGCTCGTAATCACATCAGCAGCAGCGCTAGGGAGCCATGTACCTATTAAGATCGAAGCATGTGGTGGTGCGGCTGCCAGCTGTCTAACGCGCCCCATCCGTGGTGAAATTCAAGCTGCTAACGCAGATAGACACGGTTGAGGGTTTCTGCGCCTGGGCTCGCTGGTCTGGAACCACACAGCTCCTACACAGGTCTGACTCTTTTCCGGGACCAAGAGGCCACCATCGGCGCTCGAGGACAGCTCGAGCCCTGCAGTACTATTGAACTGCCACCAGACGGAAGGGATGGGCCAACACTAGCCATTTTCGATAGAGTTTGCACGAGGTCTGCCCAGCATTAGGGCGCTATCTGCTCTGGCACTGCTCCTGCTGTGGACCGGGACTGCTCAAACACTGGATCAGCACTGGATTCTTCAATGACACACTGCACTGGCACAGCTTTGTACCGACACCAAACGCTCTCAGCTCCGACACCGCACTGCTCGATCTCCGCCCGCACACTGCGCGATCACCGAGACCGGACGAGGACTGCTCGATCTCTGAGCCAATACAACACCAACACAGCCATACCTCGAGCTCGGCACTGCCCGCTGTCCACTCTGCCTCCGGTCCAACACTCGACCAACACCGGTCAAGGACAGGTCAGCGATGACTGGTCTGTGACTGGATTTTTACTGCTTTTAGTACACCGTAATCGAATGTTGTACATCGGAGGACTGGGGGCCAAACTCGAACGTTGACACAGTGATAGTATTCTATAACTTGTTACTGAGCCGCATCTCTCACTGCTCGTCAAGAGTGCGGCGCATCACCTTACCGTCAAGCGTAACTGCTTCCGAAAGGATCGCTATCACTGAACGCGATAAGCCGCCGATCGAGCATCGGTGTAGCTCGGCTGCATTTGAAATACATTTACACTATTTTGTAAAGCTTTGGGGCTACAGAGCCCCTCTGAACACCCCCTCTGGGCGACCATCCGTACCAGTACCGGAGCGTCATGGAGACTTGCTGACAGTCATCTCGGCACCTTAGGTCTCGGGCAGGCTCAGGTATTTTTCATATCCGCTCAATAGAAATGCAATGAACACTAGCGAAACCATCTGTGCGTGTCCTGGATAGGTGAGAGGTAGTAGGTTGAACCTAAGATGTAGGGGAGCGCCAATCTGACTGCTTAACAAAGGTCGAGTCTTGCTCGGCACCCAGACTCATTAATTGAGGTGGAAAAGCACCCTGTTTGAGTGATGCCTCAGACCAGTCGGCAGAGCCATGCCTTCATAGAAATGCCAGATATCTTACTGCTGAATCCTTGGGGTAGCCTCTCACACCACAGCAGCTGGCTGTGATGTGTTCGTGCTGCAGATCAGCAAACCTGTCAAAGGGGCCAACAAATGCAAGTCTGCAATTTGAGCAGACACAGGCAGTTTTCCAGCGCTAACCCTGCGCAGCCTGCAAGAATAGCACTGTTTCACGCAGAAGCTCCAGCCTTGCAGCTCTGCTGAATTGCAGACATGCAACCCACATGCCAATATAATGCGCATAGCATGCAGAAGGTCTACTTCACACCACCATGGATAAGCACGTCAGTGTGTATGCAGGTCACAGGGGCGAGAGGGGAACAGACTCGTCCCGGCACCTGCAGCAGGAGCCATGTCGGGTGCAAGGGCCGCAGCGGCCATGCTGCTGCTGGGATGCGCACTGCAGCGCTGTGCCGCGCAGCTGCCAGGCATGCTGCCGCTGCCGCACGCCTGCACGGGCGCGCTGAACGGCCCTGCGCCCCGCTCGGACCTACGCTGGCCTGCCAACGAGACCAAGCTCAGCGAGGGACTGCGGCAAGCGGATGAGGCCAAGGTGACTCACCTGTCGCCATGACTTGCATGTCCCTTTGGCGCGTGAGGGGCCTGTTGATTCTTGACAGCCTGCATTGAATGATGCTGCAGAGGGCGCATGATGATACAAAGGTGCCCGAGCTTTCCTTGTGAAGCTGCAGCAGCAGAGCTATGTGAGCGCAATGTCCCCCGAGGGACTCAGAGCAACTGTGATATGCGATTCCTGCTGACAATCCTCCAGCACAGGAACCAAAACGCTCCTTCACTGTGCAGGGGGTGGACCTCATCTTCTATGGGGACTCCATCTTCTGGGAGTACAATGGTGACAACCTGAACGGTCCGGTTACAAAGGCGGATCTGCAGCGCAAGGCCATCTTTCAGGGTGTCTTCAAGAACTATAGCTACAAGATCATGGCTCTTCCAGGTGCAGCTCCTGATGGTGGCATCCCCAAACAAAATAAGAAATGGGACTTGTCCAAATAAGAAAGGAGACTTGTACTATGGTAGCCTGATGGATTGCGCTATCTGTGAATTGCCATATATTGACCTGCAGCAGCTACTGTGTGGCTGCCTGCTGTGTGTAGTTGCGGGATGAGTCAAGCTGCACTGCCCAATCGAGGGGCCGTAGCCCTGTGCATTGCCGGGTGACTGGAGTGAGTTGCCCGTCAACGTCTCTGACTGAGATTGTGGATTGTGCAGGGGACCAGTCAGGCAACCTCTTGTGGCGGGTGCAGACTGGCGGAGAGTTCCCGACCATCCACATGCCGAAGACTGTGGTCATTCTCATTGGAACCAATGACCTCACGTATGCAGACTGCGACAACACTCCGCAAGACATCCTGAATGCCGCCCCGGGAATCATCAGCAGGCATGTGCCTCCTCTACACCCCTCTGCCCTATGTGCCGCTTCAGTACACAGGGCCGTGATGTGTCCATCTGGACCATCTGCCCTGATTTTGCCAAGATCATGCCAGGATGGACATTCCGTAGTAACGTCAAATTCCCAATCAAAGTCATATCACACATTGCCTGGATATGAGAACTAAAAAAGACAAGTGACAGCCTTTGATACGTGCAGAGTGACTCAGACGGTAAAGTACATCCATGGGAACTCGCCCAAGACCCAGATTGTGCTGGTAGGCGTTTTGCCTAGAGGGGCACAGTACTGGGACCCGGCCCAAGCCTGGATCTGGCCCAATCGCTACACTGATGCGATTGCTGCAGTCAATGCTGGCTACTATGTGAGTCCCAGAGACCTCCTGTTTTTGTCTCACGCCCTTGATAACTGGCAGACTTGGGTTCTACTGGCACTATTGCATGCACGCTGACAGAGAGTGTCTTGCACATGTATGCATGCAGCCACGACCACCTTGAGAAGTCTGCAACCCCACCTCGATTGCTCTGAGAATGGTTGTTGGCTGTTGCTTGCAGGCTCTTGCACAATCAGCACCCGAGTACATCAAGTATGTGTACTGCGGGAAGCCCTACACGAATGATCAGGGCATGAACCCTGACAATGTGGAGGACGGGGTTCATCCGAATCAGATTGGTCTGGAGCTGCTAGCAGCCTGCATGAAGAAGGACATTGACGTAGACATGGGCTCAACCCGAGCCAACTGAACATCTCAGATTAGGCTGATTAGCTGCTGCCCTCCCTGAGGCTGCTTTCCGCCGCCTGGGAGATCTGTGGCCATGGCTGGAGCACAGTCTCTTTCCAGAGAGTGGCTTGTATTGGTCACAACATTTGTCTTGTGCATAGCTTTTTGCGCCTGAGATTTGCGCTCTGTACCAGTGCGGAGCGCTTCTGTGTTAGCAGAAGCGCAGGCTCAGCAGCCGCGACTGGGCTGTGGGCTTGCTTCATCCACGGGCTGGACAGACCTCAGTACTCAAGATAGCTGGGTCGGAAAAGGATCATGATTACGTGAGCCTGTGCCAGATAGCTTAAGCACCCAACAGCAGCATGGTACAGCATGGCTCAAAGAAGGCAGTGGAGCTTCAAGAATCTCAATTGACCTGCAGAGAACAACATTAATGCTAGCTCGCTTCTGATGGTGGCCCCCTGTTGGTTGTTGAGGCCAACACAGAGATATTCTTTCATCAGATCAGTGTGCTTCTGTGCCTTCTGCACTTTCTGATCTGTCTGCATCAGCTTTAGTCACGCTTTGGTTGCCCTGTGATATCTGTAGACACAGAGTGACAAGAGATGACCTTCAATCCAGATTGGAGACAGAGTTGTGAGGATTGCTCAAGTGTCTTCTCAAGAGTGCAAATGAACATGGGCATGGGTCATGCAAGACTGGATCAGCTTTCGACAAGCAAATGAGAACGTTGGTGATACCAGGGTGAGCCTCTGATATTAGCAGTTTGCATGAGCTTCCAATAGCCTAGGCCTGCTGTGCCTGCTCTGCCGGCCAAAGCAAGTGTAAGGAAGTTGCTGTGAGATAAGCAAGATTTTCGGCTGCGGTCCAAAACTCTAGCCTTCAAGCATGTGTGATCAGCTGCAGCATCTTCAGTGGGAGCCCATACAACTTGAGAGATCAGCCCAATGATATGCCCGCACAAGGTGAAGAGGCAGAGCTCATGTCTTGCAAGATGTTAAGCAATTGCCACTCCCTCTATCAAGTACTCAGCCTTCATACACTTCTGTACAGCAACCCCCCAACACCCCTTCTGCCATGGGAACGTCAGGAGACAATGCCCTGCAAACATGCTGCCCAGGGGCATACGTTGTTTGCTAGAGGCTTCTGGAGGATTACTCCCATCCTGACCAGCCAGACCATCCCCCTGGCTCGCCCTTGGCAGGTCCAGATTCTGGTTTTGGATCCTGCTCGGGCTCTGGATTCGGCTCCAGCTTTGGCTCTGCAATGGCGCCATCTGATGGTGCTGACGCTGCTGGTGCTGATGCTGGGGCTGCTGGGATCACTACAGGGGCTGGGGCTGCAGGCTGCGCAACACTAAGTGGCTGCTGCACGGGCTGACTCGCAGGTGGCAGCCCTGCTGACTGCGGGGGCATGGCTGCTGAGCTAGCAGCCAACGCTGCAGCCACTGCCTGACTAGCCAACCTGCATGTCATAACAGCCTGTGACTACATTCCTCCTGGCAGCAGCACAGCAAGAGAATGCCAAGATTGTGTGCGGAACAAAAGCGTCGCATATTGGGGTGTATGCTACCCCGGAGGAGTGCTACTAGCGTTATGAAGACATGTCTCCCCAACAGATCTCAAAGGAAACTCCAATGTGGCGCCCAGATGGCGCACATGTTTGGGGATGGTCAGATTATATGCAACACCAATAGGTGAAATAGCCATTCTGATGCTGCATGAAGCCCCAATGGGAAAGAGAGGAGGCTCACTGCTGGGCTAGGGCTCTCTGAGTCTCCATCTCGCGATTCATGCGAGCCTCCAGCTGCCTCTTGGCCTCATCTTGTGCCTGCATCACATGTCCTATTGACGCCCATCTCTAGAATATACAATGCCAGAAGGAGATGCACACAGGGGCCAGAGGCCAGGCTGCATTGACCTCCTTCAAGTCATGGGAACAACAGCTGCCTCGGGACTAGTAGCCAGCATGATGGTACTGCCAGGCTGACCTCCTTCTGCAGTCTGGCAATCTCCTTCCTCTCAGCACCAGCAACCAGGGTAGCGAGGTAGTACTCCTCCTCTGCGCGCGCCTTTCCAGGCGCAGCCCTCTCAGCCTCCTCTGCTGCTATCTGGCTCTCCAGCTTCTGTATCTGCACACGACACAAGGAAGATTGTTGGCTGAGCAGGATTCTTCTTTGATCGAGGCAGTCCAGCAGTGTGCCATCACCAGGGAAGCTCAGAGCTGAATGTGGTCAGGATGGTAGGGCATACCTTGTCAAGCAGCGCAGCTGCCTTCCCCACCGTTTGCTGCTTTGCTGCCTCCTGCTGGCTGATGGGCGTGCCATCGTCTGCTTTGCAAATGTCCTTCTCAGCCTCTCCTCCATCCTCTGTGTGGAAAACCTGCACAGCCATTCCAGGGAAGGCTTGGGTCTAAAGTGCTCACAGCAGTACTTCTTAGGCCTGTGCAGCAATGAAAGCCATGCATGGCTAGGTTTGCCGTACGTGGTATGGAAGTAGACGGTCTAAAGCGTCCTGCAAGTTTCTGAACGGTGTCTGTATGTCCGGATTACAGCACCGCCACACGTCCTCGCTGATGTACTCTTGCTGCCTCTTGACGTACGGCTGTGCTCGCACAGGGATTGTCACACTGCTGCAGGTGAACAGGTAGGTGTGTCAGTTCCCTTTGTGACATCAACTTGCAGCTGCTGCGCAAGATGACTGGAGGTCTACTGAGTAATGCCTGCCCTATCAGTGATCAAGATAGTCACAAAGCAGCTCCAAATACTTCCGTTTCAGATAGAGCATGCATGCCCATCGAAGCTCGCCTGGGAAGTATCAACGGAGCGGGAGGCGCAGTCGATGGCACCGAGGGATTCATACAGTTGTAAGATCTGTGCAAAGGGCCTAGCCAGACGCCCCGAAGCGCACTGAGTGAGTAGTGATGGGAAGCTCTGAAACCCTCAGCATGCTCAGCGCAAGCCCTAGGGAGCGCATGCGGCATGGCTGCGATGATGGCCCAGCGATTGCTCTCATACCATACAGGGCACCATGACGATAAGTGGGAGGTGCCTGGCGACAGGCGTGCCCACCCCTGTGGTGGGGCGCGCAGCAGGTCCGGTCCGTGGGGCACTGAGACTGAATGATCGTAACATCGCCGCGCAGCGATGCAGAGCATTGGGGAAGCAGGAGCCATGCAGCCTCAAGGCCAGCAAGAGCGTCATCAGATGTCGTTCTGACAGGCTTCAGACCCTGCGAGTAGCGGCTAGCTCGGCAGCAGCAGTGAGCTCTTCGCCAGAGGCTCCCAGCGAGCCCCCATTCAAATGGGGGGCAAACATGAAGAACCTTGGCATCTGCGTGGCTGTCGCCACCATTGTCTGGTTCGTGCCTCCTCCAGAAGGCGTAGCGCTCAAGGCATGGCGTCTGCTGGCCATCTTTCTGGGGACCATTGTGGGCATCATCACCCAGCCCTTGCCCCTGGGAGCCGTGGCGATGCTGGGACTGGGCACCACAATGCTCACAAAGATTCTGACCTTCCCAGCGGCCTTCTCTGCCTTTGCCAGCGAGATCCCGTGAGTACCGTGATCACTCCCCACCCCTCCCTTTGTCCCTCATTGCCTCGATTGCCTTGGGTGCGCTGTGCAAGTCTGTCGTCGTGGTTAGAGATTCTCGAAAGTGATGTCTTGCACGCAGGTGGCTCATTGCCATCGCCTTCTGGCTGTCAGGAGGATTCATCAAGTCAGGCCTGGGCAACCGCGTGGCCTATCAGATTGTGGCAGCCTTTGGCAAGACCACTCTGGGCCTCGCCTACAGCCTGGTCTTTGCCGAGGCCCTTCTAGCTCCCGCCATTCCCTCTGTGGCTGCACGCGCTGGAGGCATCTTCTTCCCGCTTGTCAAGGCTCTCTGCCTTGCCTGCGGCTCAGACCCGGTGAGGACTCTGGCAACCTGCCTGACTTTACCAGCAGGCAAGTCTGGGCAGACCTGAACCCCTGACAAGCCTGGCCCAGACTAGCCATCTGGACTCACGCTGCAGTCTGATAGCCCATGCCGTCCTTCCAGCCATGTTGGCCTGAGTGCAGCCTGAGTGCACTTGGACTGAGTGAGTGTGCATGTGCAGGCCAACGGGACTGAGAAGAAGATGGGTGCATACCTGATGAAGACCTGCTTCCAGACGACCTGCATCTCCTCCGCTATGTTCATCACAGCCATGGCTGCCAACCCCCTGGCAGTTGACCTGGCAAAGGACGCCCTGGGCACCACCATCAGCTGGGGCCAGTGGGCGCTCGCAGGTGATTAAAGCCCCATCAGAATGTCTTGAGGATGCATGAGAATCCAGCATTCTGCAATGGAAATAGAGACAGACAAGGGAAGCTTTTGGGGCACTGGCTGCCTTGTGCCCTGTCATCAACCGTCAATACAGCAACATGCATGAGGAACACGAGGATGGACAGAAGCCAGGGGCATATGTCCCAGACCCTGTCCCACATGACACCCTTTTGGCAAAGGAGTGCACAAGTGGAGGTGTTCTGTCAGGATGAGTATGACTCATCTATCTGGCTGCCAATAGCACATGCAGTCACCCTACGAGCGAACCCAATATGACAAAGGAGTGCGCTGGCACCCATCTGCTGAGTATGCAAATGGGCAGATCGCACTCCCTGTTTCCGTCTTTGGAGGCTGATGTGGGTTTGTTCTGAGCAGGTCTTGCACCGGGGCTGGTGTGCCTGATTGCCACGCCTCTGATCCTGTACGTCATCTACCCGCCAGAGCAGAAGGACACACCTGATGCTCCCGAGAAGGCCAGGTGGGCATCCCTCCACCCTGCAGAGCCCTGATGGAGAGCTTGTCGCACACTTTCGCCATCATGCTGATGCAAAGCAGGGTGGATGCTTATGAGCCCACCTTGCTCTAGCTCCGGGATTTGAAGAAGCTGTCAGCCGTCTTGAAGCCTGCTGTTGGCAGCCGTCGGCCAGAGAAACCATTGGCCGGCAGAGCTTCCTACGCTATTGCACGTGTATAGGGATGCAGGAGAACCACAGAAAGTAATGCTCAGTTTTTGCATGCCAGTATCCAGGCTGGCTATGTGTGCTTCTCGAGCTGGTGCCCAATGGGTTCACTCCTGGTGGAAGTATCGGAGGAGACATCCGAGAATGTTGTTGGGTGAGCAGGGAGGAGCTCAAGAAGCTGGGGCCCCTGTCCTCAGTGAGAAAATGACAGCAGGCGCACTGGCGGTGACTGTGGGTGTCTGACCCCTTTTGGATGGTGGCTGGTCCAATCCTCCTCATGCAAATATCTGGGTGTTTGTGACGGCTCATAACTTCTGTTTGCAGGGAGGAGCTGAAGAAGCTGGGGCCCCTGTCCCGCAACGAGAAGATCACAGCAGGCGCGCTGGCGGTGACCGTGGGCCTCTGGATCTTCGGCGGCCAAGTGGGCGTCAATGCAGTGGCGGCCGCCCTCCTGGGCCTGGCCATCATGCTCATCACCAATGTGGTACGCCTCAGCAACGTCTTGTGTGGTACCGCAGCAGTGCCTTCTGATGTGCTGTCATACGGACCAGAGACATGATGGCATGTTTGGCCCTGTGTTGGATTGTTTACTCAAGCGGGTGCTGCTGATGTCATTACCAACCTTGTTGGCGGTGACAACAGAAGATTTGGGTGCTGAATGTGAGCATGCGGCGCTGCACCATGCTTGTGGGTGCACATAGGCAGGGAAGCACTGCATATCACACCGCATTAGCTCGCAGAGAGATGGTGACACACTGCTGCATGTGAGCGCAGTGCCTTACCGTGAAGTAAGTATGGGTCTTCTGCATGAGTAGGTGACATGGAAGGAGTGCCTTAGCAACAATGCCGCCTGGGACACCCTCACCTGGTTTGCAGCGCTGATCGGCATGGCCTCGTACCTGAACAAGTACGGCTTCATCAAGTGGTTCTCTGGCAAGGTGAGCCTACGCCCCTGACTGCCACTTGTATTGGGACCAAAGATGCAATCGAGAACCGGCCAACCCTGGCTGACAGCTACTACATCTGGGCCCTTGTGCAGATCCCTGCCTGCACATGAAGGCAATGCAGCTCTCTGGACCCCTGCCTAGATACATGCCTTCAGGGAGAAGGTGTACTCAGAAGCCAGAAGCGGATTGCTCTGGCTGGTTGTTTGCATGAAAGGGTGTTGCAGCAAGCTGCTGTGCACAGAGGTCAAAGATTGCATGCAGGTGGTCAACGTGGTGTCCAGCTATGGCCTCCCCTGGCAGAACTCCTTCGCCATCATTGTGCTCCTCTACTTCTACTCCCACTACCTGTTTGCCAGTGGGGCAGCCCACATCGGCGCCATGTACACCGCCTTCCTCTCCGTGGCCATCGCCTGCGGCACGCCCGGTCTTCTGGCTGCTGTCGCCCTGGGACAGGTGCAGCCGCCTCACCCTCTGTGCTGTGTCGCATCACATACTTACAAAATCCTCCCCAGTGCACTCTTGCATGCTGACAGGCTGGGGCGTGTATGGGCTCCGGCTACTGTTGTCCTAGGACAGGTGCAGCTGCATGGCCCTCATGTGCTCCAGCATGCCCTCAAATTCAATGAACACTGTTGCAGAGTCCCAAGCAATGCTTACCACGGCAGGACTTCCTCTCCCCTTGCTGGAGCTGCAGCGTCTGCCTGCGTGTTCTGGCCTTCTAGGCATATACGCAAGTTGCTGTACAGGCTCCGCAGTGTGTGGACAAGTTGTCGGGCCAGAGAGTGACTGATGAGGGTCCGTGTGCTGTGCAGCTGTCCAATGTGATGGGATGCCTGACGACCTACGGCATCGGCTCTGCTCCGCCATACTTCGGCGCCGGCTACGTTCCACAGTCCAAGTGGTACCAGCTCGGCCTCCTGATGTCATTCTTTTACATCACGGTGTGGCTGGGTGTTGGCGGCGCCTGGTGGAAGGTCATTGGCCTCTGGTAGAGTGTCCAGGGTCAGATCTACAGTACAGCGAGTGATTATCATTACAAGGAGGCAACCCGTAGCCTAGGGCCATAGGGCACACACATGGGAGTCTAGCAGCCTCAACCACGGGAGTGATGCGTCTACTGGCTAGTCCCATGACAATGACAGGGGTACCAGTGTTCTTGGAGTGGTGCTCACACTGGCACACCCTGCTTGCGAGGGAGATGCCCAGGGTGCGCTGGGTTAAGCAGCGGTGTTGCAGGACGGACAGCTGCGCTCTGTATTTTCATGCTCTGACAGACTTGGTGATTCTATGCTGCATTGACTGGGCAATTTGACATTATTGTGCAGAATGCTGACATGGCAAATGTGTGATGCTTTCACCCTGCTATATCTGTACAGAGATAACCGTTGCTACCTTCTGCGCGGCTTGTCAAAAGGAGAGGCCTGTACATGTAAGCAGCTTGAGAGCATCCCACATAGTTGTGAGCCTAGAGATGGAAGCGTGCCTGTATTTCTCGGCCTATAGATGCCGGCCTGTCACGGGTGCAGTGAAGGCTTGAGGAGCCGTGGACTCTGCCTGAAGACACACAGCAATGCAAGCATTACACCATCTTGTGGGGCAAGCAGCAACCTGCAGCTTCTATTGTGTACACTCTCAGCAACCTGCAGGCCATAGGGACTGTCTTGGCTCCCTGCAAAACAGCCTTGTCCCTACGAGCTGTGAAGCTGCAGACACCCTAAATCACATGAAATTCAAGAAAGCCAATGTGCACAGTGCTGTCAAACATCTCTCTCAAACATCCGATGCGGACAAGCGCATGCATGCAGGCAAGCTCTTGTGCAGCTCATATGTGCATGTGCCTGCTTTGTTACTGAGGTCATCAGGGTAGCACTCCTAGATCTTGGTCCTCAGAATACTCACTCACAGATGGCATCAGGCCCTGCAACCTGGCAGTGTCAGCTAGACTTGGCGTACACAATGTGGCCAAAATGGTGCGGCCCAAGCTCTCGGGTCGCCCTTGCAGGCAAGTGCGCAGGGACATCGTCCCATGGCCGCATGTAAAGGATGTGACGACGTGTCATGACAGTGCACCCTGCAGTATTGCGCAGGCACAAGTGTGTGGCCTATTGCCCTGACCCCAATGTGGCCTTTTGCATTGCACAAGCTTAACAATGGGACGAGTCTGCCCACGCTGATACCCCACGCTAGAACCTCAGAGGATGTTGTGCTGTGCAGCTCAGCTGAGCACCCAGGTAGCAACGAGCTGCATGCTGCATGCCTTCCAGGGGCTGCGATGCTGTGTGGTGGTGCTATAAAGTACATTGCTGAGAGAGCAGCTACATGGCAGTCACCACCCATCGTAGTCACCATCGCCTGCGGCGTCTTGGGGATCATTGCTGGGTTTTGCTTTCCTCTGCTTTTGGCTGGCCTTGTGGGCGCCCGCCGCAGCTTGCTTCGCAGCCTGCTCCTTTGCCTTTCCCGGCTTCTTTGCCCCACCCTTGGCTTTCACCCCTTTCTTTGGACCCTTCTTTGCTATCCCCTTCGCAACAGCCTGCTTCTTTGCTGCCATCTCAGACCCTAGGTCTATCAGGCTCATGTCCCCCTCAACGCTGTCGTGGCCCTCACTCCTGAGAAGATCCACTTGAGCTGAGCCGCCTTGTCCCTCCTCCGCAGCTGCGTCCTCTAAGCTAGACAGCTCGTCCCGCAGCTCAGCCTGCCTGCTGAAAAGGTTGCCCTCAGCTGCAGTCCCCTGCTGCAGCTGCTCCTGGTGCGCGACTTCGTTCAGCGCCTGCAGCTCATTCTGCAGGGTCGCTACCTGCTCGGCCTCCCAGCTTCCCGCCTCTAAGGGAATGTCCTCCACCACTATAGCCGCTGACTCTACAAGGGCAGCACGAGCTTCAGTGAAGGACGGGAGCAGCCATGGAAGGTCAGCGCCTGAAAGAAGCCTGGCGGTGAATCATGCGCAATGGGCGGAATGCCGCTATGTCAAGCGCAGGTTGCTTTGTCAGTGACATCTGATGATTGCATCGAGGGGGACATCGACAAGAGGAGCGCACTAGCTGGCTGAGTATCCTCAGCAACCTCTAGCTCCCGCTCATTCGGCTCTAGCTCCACCACCTAGACATGCATCTATGACACTCAGCCTTCTGACGCGCTGCCCAGACATGGCAGTAGGCGTCCAGTACCGCGTGTCAACATGGCATTTGGGTTGTAACAGAGACAGTGTTGCCTACCTCGAGTATGTTGGGAGTGTCTTTCCTGGCCTTCACTAGCTTTCGTTTTACATCTTTGCTGCCTTTCTGGTCAGGCTCGGTGTGTTCCTGCAGCCGCTTTCTCACCCACCAAGGCAGTAGACCCCCTTTCGTCCTCTTCACAGTCTTTGTTCTCCCTCCACCGCCATTCACAGCAACCAGCTCTGATGCCCTCTCTGCGTTATGGAAAGGCGGACCCCTTAACTCACTTGGCCATAGGTGATAGGGGTTTCGTCCGGACACTCCGAAGAAACTCTCAACAGGCATCAGACGATCCGCAAACCCAGTGCCTGCAGGCTAAGGTGCAGGTTTCCGCAGCAAGCTTGGTTTTCATACCTGCACGGAGCTTTGCCGCCGTTCCATCATCACCGATCGTTGGGATGGGCTTGTGAATTGCCCCTCTAAATTTTGCAGCTACGCCATACAGAGTTGTGAGATGCAGGGCAAGCAGGAAAATCAGCAGTGTCGCCGATGTGTGCGGTCGTTTTCTGGGCATCAGAAGTGCCTGCGGCAGCTTCCCATGCCCAATGCTCCGGAATGTATAAAGCAGTCCTTGATGTGTTCAGGCGTATAAATCCTTGATTGTGGTGTTCACACGGAAAGAATAGCGTCCCGGGAAGAAGCTCAACAGCAAGAGCGGGCTGATGGTGGGAGGTTCGCGGTCCTGAACGCTAGCACAGAAATAATGCAGGGCACCAGATTCTTGAAGCACGATACGGCTGCACGGCAAGCGTTGCACAGCGGAAGACATCGCCAGCTTCGATAAATCTCTTACGTCACCGTCACGTGCGCTCTTATGTTTACTTTTCTCATCGACAGCCCAGCAAACTTTCAATTGTCTCTCGCGCTTGTTTCACAGCCACGGATGACCATGGTGCGATGCTGTCTTGTACAGCGCGGTTTGCAATCAGCAGTATCCCACCCTGGAAGCTCAGGTACAGCAGTGTGCGTGCGGTGACTCCCGGCGTCAAGATCCGTCGCAGCATCGAGAGTCCACTGCACAATCCACTGCTCAACGTCCCTAGAGCACACATCAGCTTCCCCAACGGGATTGGGATGGCCAGCCCCATAGACCTTACTGCCTCAGACGATGATGGTAAGGGCTTATATATGCTTGAACACTCCATGTAGGTGCTTCTTGAGGAACTGCTCTCAGGAACTGTATCAAGCACACATATCTTGCAGGAACACCCTCTCACAAACGTGCAAAAGTCAGTCATCCACATGTCCAGGTGACACAGGCATCCTGGCCATTTATGAATCGAATAACTGTTTTCCAGACCCACTCTGGCTACAAAGCCCTGGCACTTTGAATCTGCGGAGAAAGCCCTTCTACAGATACAGGAAAAGATGAGCAGAAGGGGCTTACCAGCTCATATGGCCGTTGCGCAGCAGCGCTGTGCACGCAAGCAAAGGAATGATCTGTCGCAGGTCAACGCCCTGCAGCAACACAAGGAGGCAAGCTCTGAGCCTGCATTAGGTGTCAGGGATACTCAGGACGCAGCCAGAGCTGCCATTATGAGACAGGCTCTCCAGGCAAGCTCCAACAAGCATCACACAGCTCTCTCCACCATGCTCTGTCTCATCATAGCACTCCCACTGCTGGTAGTACTGTGGGGAGTTTGACAAAGCTCTGGCAATCGTGACAACACATGGGCTGCAGGCTAACAGGCAGGGCCGCAATCCCTTGCTGGCAGAGCTAGCTGCAGCCCGCAGGGCTCGGGAGGCTGAACGGGGCTCGCATGAAGGCTCTGCAGCTGCGAAACAAGCACCTCTAGCAGCCAGAGCAGCACCTGCAAAGGGGAGGGAAGCTCAGGGAGCACCACATAGCATCAGCCTCCTCAGCTACAACATCTGGTAGTCGCAGCGGCCCCTGTATGCTCCATACATGCTGAGCATTCCCTGCACATAGAGAATTTCCTAATAATTTGAAAGCATGTGCTCTGTCCACTGTGCTTTTGCTTGTCAAGGGACTGACACAGCAGATCTGCGCCTTGAGGTTGGTGCATGGTGCTCAGGTTTGACGACCTGGGCATGCAGCACCGCATGGACGCCATTGGAGAAATCATCATGGAGCAGGGCTACCCGACCATCCTTTGCCTGCAGGCAAGTCAGTCGATCATCCCAGCAAACCTCAAAACTGTAAGTGCTACACATTTTGTGGCTGCAGCGCTGCTTGTTTATGCATGTCTGTAAGATTTCAGTGAATGTGTTGAGACTTAGGTGACCTTGCTGATTCAGTCAGGCTACAAGGATATGGCAGTGCTCAGAAGGGCTCAGGCTGAGCTAAATCTGGCTGCCACCTCACTTGCGCTCAGAGCTGATGCTCACCAGTTAGATGCAACTCAGGAAACCCAGAGCCTGCTTTCCTTGTAAAGACTAGAAGGCAATACAGTGCTGAGGCCTTGTCGGTGCAGGAAGTCACCCCAGAGTCATACGAGATGATGAAGAGGAGTCCCTGGTTTGGCCGCTACATGGCCTCGCCATCTGGGCTGCAGTCCTATGACACCGCCATCCTCTACAACAAGAGCCATGTCACCGCTGCAGGGCCCTTCCAGAGGCAGCCCTTCAACAACAGCAGGATGGGTAAGGCTTCACATTGGGCTGTCCGACTCGGCTAGCTGCTTGACAGAGCATTGTACTGCTTCATCGAGGGTCACCTGCATAAAGCACAGAGCAGCATCTCATGGAGATTTAGGTGTCCTCTGCAAGTGCATGGCTTCTATGTGTAGGCTCAAGCAGTGGCAGAGGACTTCAGCAGTCGTTTCTGTCATGACTTCCTTTAGAGCTCTATTATGCTTGTGGCTAGACACCATGCATTCAAGCCCACTCAGACAGCATTCTAAGTATAAGCTCAGAGGGGTAGTCCTGGGAGTAAACATCCTCTCCAAGCTTATCCAGGCTCATGGACAGGCAGATCTTGGACGACTTGTGTGCAGGCAGATCCGTGCTGGAGGCCGGGCTGAGTGTAGCTGGCACATCCCTCTGCTGCGCGACAGTGCACCTGGAGAGCCCCACTCCTGGAGCGCCTGCAACAGCGCCCCGCAAGCAGCAGCTGTCGCAGGCATGTCTCACCAAGCCACTTATTTTGCCTGTCATTATATACAGCGTGGCTTTGACTTCTCTTGCACGCTGTTCATTAGCAGCTCATCTGCTGCATGAAAGACGGTTGAAGCGTGTGGTTGCCATTCCCAGTCTGTGGACTGGCTGCACTGCTTGTGTCCTGAATGCTGGTCAACTTGACATAGTTCAGCCTTGAAGCAGTCAGCATTGCAGTGCATGTAGATATGGGCCACATATGCCATGCAGGCGTTGGAGGCTCTGGATGCACACCAAGAGGGCAACATCTTTCTTGCGGGGGACATGAATTGGAATGATGACAAGGATGGGAGGCCCCAGCTCTCCCCAGGATGGTGCGTGATCTCACAGTTACAATTTGCTGAACACGTGGCCCCATGCTTGAGATCTTGTGAGCAATGTCAATAGCAGCAAAGGCTTGAGCATTGCGGCCGCTCTTCGCCAGCGTCACTGTCAGGCTCTTGCTGTCTGCTAGCGGGTTTTTGAGGTGCTCGTCACCTGCGACCTCCACAATCACTTGCTTTGACAAATTGGAAGCATGCCGCTCGGGGGAGTGTGCATCTGCACCTGGAAAAGCGCACGTCCATTGCGCCAACCACAGTATCGGAGGTTCAGCCTGCGCCCGTGTTGCGCCCACAACGCAAGTACCGTTTCAAGGTCATACGATGTCACTGCATAGCCTGACAGAGGCCATCATACTGAGTCTGCTTACTTGGTGCAGGAGGGACGTTTGGGCTGAGCTAAGGCCAGGAGACCCTGGTTTCACCTATGACGGACGGAGCAATGCCATGCTGAGCAACAGCTTCAGGACCCGCCTAGACAGGATCTTTGCCAAGCTGGCAGACTGGGAGCCAGAGAGTATTGAGATGGTGGGGCAGGAGGCCATTCCAGGGCTGGTGCACACAAAGACCAGGCGCGGGAAGGAGGTGCAGCTGCCAGTGCTGCCCTCTGACCACTATGGCCTCCTGCTGCGCCTCAAGAGGGTCAGTGCAGGATAGGGGAACGCGTTTCCATGCAGCGTTGCCTCAATGCTTTGATCTGTGAACCAACATGCTGATAGGACAAGATTCTAGGGCTCCTCTGCCTGAGGCATCATCAAGCAAAAGCACCTTACAAGCACCTTATAATTATGCAGAGACCTTACATTGAGCGCACTGTATGCTGAAGAGTCTTCCCCGAGCCAATGACAGCCCCAATTGTATACGAAGGATCACATGCTGACAATCACAAGTATATGCTCTGCAAGAACTGCACTTTGGCAAGTCCCTGTATACAAGCCAGCTACATGGGCTTCTGCAGCCACGATTGTAGACCACAGTTTGTAACCCAGTCAAGACCACTTCCTCGGCTCTACCCTAGAATCTTCAGCATGCCCTGAACGTGGCTGTCCCCTGTGGCGTCCTTGAACTTCCTCTCAGCTGCCTCCCGCACATAGTCGGACGTCTGGTAGCGCAGGTGGGGCTTGGGATCATCCACGGCCTGCTTGAACACCTCTGCCACCTCCTCAGGCGTCTGGCTGATGTCTGTAGACATCTTGGACATCATGGCACCCCAGAAAGCCTCCTTCAGAGCCCTGCAACAGCACCCATTGTCTAGCCTCAGGCTAGGTCTTGCTCTGTTCCATGCCTCCTAGACATGGCTTCAAGAGCCCTGCTAAGCGACCCTTTGCAGGTCTAGCACAGGCCACAGGCTAGGGCTGCTGTGTCCAGATGACTGCTGGACTGCTTGCTATGAGAATGCCCTCCCAAGGCCTCGGGGTTTCGCAATTTAGGACTATATGCAGAGACAGTACAACAAAGGTCTGTCACCCTACACGTATGAATCTTTGGTCACTCCGAAAGGACTTATGGGCTGAGAAACCCACGTGTAGTCGTCAGAAGGCTCCTTGGCTGCGCTCTCCTGTGCCGGGGCAGTGTTTTTGTCAATGTTCTCCATGAAAGGGGTTGACACTGGGCCCGGCTCGACCAGAGACATGCTGATCCCAAACTTGCTCAGCTGTGGCGCCATAGCTTCGGCCAGACCTGCATCCAATCAAATCGCACATGAAGCCTGCTTGCAGGTTGCATAGCACACTCTTGTCTCGCAACGTGGAAGGCCAGGAGCACATCCGGAAGCGTTCTTTTGCAGCACGAGAGACAGAGAAATCCCCTGCTGCAAGAGAGCCCAGCCATACAGCCTTGCCAACATGAGCATAGCTGGCAGCAGTGTATAGCCAGCCTGACACTAAAGCAAGGGCGGGCATTCGATGACACATGATGGCAGCCCGGACCCCATGAGCAGGCTGTGAGAGAAACCAATTGACGTGCCAGTGAGAGGGTCCCACCTTCCAGAGCAAACTTGGAGGCTGAGTAGGCATCAGTGAATGGGAAGGCGCTGAAGCCCACGAGGGAAGTGGTAATGATGACCTGGCCCTTGCCTGCAGCGCGCATGTGCGGCAGGCTCTCCTTCAGCATGCGCACCTGCAGCGTACGTCAAGTCAGCACGATGGCAGGCACGCCCCGGCAACACATGATACGGTGCATTCAGGGGCTTCGGCACGGGAGAATCCCAATCTAGCAAGATTCTGCGGGATGAGGGCGCCCTCTGTGTATCCAGCAGCCTAATGTGCAGAGGTTGTGAAATCCTCCGTTCATCGACAGGTTGCAGCTGCAGGGGAGTCTCTATAGCAGAGGCCAAGAAATACAACAGGCAAGGCCCCGAGCAGGCTCACCACGCCAAAGTAGTTGGTCTGAAACAGGGCTTCGTGGTCCTTATAGCTCATCTGCACAGCATTGAGAGCTCTATTGATCTGTGCAGGCTTGCATCCAGACACGTCTACCTTACTTTCAACCAGAGCTGCCAGGTGGCTTTGTTGTACATTGTGGTCATACAGGGCAGTGTAAATGGCTGCCAAGACGCAAAGGAGACACACACCTGCTCCACGTTCTGCTGCGTGCCGAATCCGGCATTGTTGATGAGGCAATCCAGCCTGCCATGATCCTTGATAGTGTCAGAAATGCATTTGTGAACAGACGTATCGTCTGTCACGTCCAACTGCTTCACATGGAAGCCACCAGCTGCAAAGCAACCCAGGAGCATCAGCAAAGGAACATCAGGTCAGTTCAGGGCATATCAAATTGGCAGCCCATGCCCTCTCGATGAGTCACTTGAAAACGTGAAAGTCAGGTATCAGCACCAGAATCCTGGACCTTTGCGCTTCTGCCGGATAGTGCTGGAATCTAGATGGCTGTACTCCACACACAGCCTGAATCAGAGAAGCTAAAGCCCGCCCATGCATGGTCCTGACACGTGAAAAAACAGAGGAAGTCAGATAAGCGCATACCTTCCCCCTTCGCGTTAATCACCTCCGGCTTGCGGGCCGTGGCTATCACGGTATACTCCTTGGACTTTGCGAGAAGCTCCGCAAGGGCCAGTCCTATGCCAGAAGACGCACCTGCACGCCCATAGCCCTCAGTACTGGTAATCGCACACCGCAGAGAATAGAAGACTGTATAAACGTGACGACAGCGACACTCATCTCAAATCCAGGGGTCAAAGCGTACCGGTGATCAGAACGACCTTGGGGGCCATAATGTTGGCTGCGAGCTAACACACGGGATGATCAAGGCTCAATGTCGAAGCATTTATTTGCGCTGCGCATACAGTGGTGCATTTACGCGAGTATAGGATGATACAATGAGGAGAGGTTTTCGGAGAGTGACGTTAGCTTCCGGAAGCTACGGAGAGCTCGCCTTTTCCTGGAGAGACTATGTCTCTCGAGAGCCGGACTACGTAGTCAACGTATCCAGATAGGTATCCCGATTCTGCTATGGTCATAGCAGAGGCACGATGCCGTATTGCAATGGCGTTTGCACACTTTAGCAGTAGCTCCTTTACACCGTCATCTTGTGATATATGTCTAGAAACCATCCAGTTGCCTCATCAGTCGCAGCAGCAATCTAAAGCAACGTGCTCCTGCGAAAGTAGGTCGGCTGCACATCTCCTTCGATACACCATCAGGATTCCCCTAACAGTCCCACAGCTGCCAGCTGTCCTCGGTCATCTTGGTGCTGACAGTTATCGTGTGCCACGGATCAGATTCTTCGTCATCAGGCCGCAGGAATTAGATGCGCCTGTTTCTATGTATACAAAGAGTGTCAGGCCTTCTGGCCGAGGTTCAAGTCCTCCTCAGGCTGTTGAATCAACAGTGTTCATGGGACCAGGCCTGCGCAGGCTGTCAGTGCGGCACCATGCAGGCAGCTTGCGGCACGCCTGCTGAGCCTCACATGTTGACGGAGATGTTCACTGGCTGTGCTGCGATGCCTTCGGGCAGGCCGCCCATGTCATGGCCGCCCTCCATGGCCAGCATCTCACTCCCATCCCCATGCTGCGGCCCCTGCTCATGCACACGATAACTTAGGCCCTCTGCAGCACAAGGATGACTGTATTGTTATTACAAGGGAGGCAACCCGTAGCCTAGGGCCATAGGGCATACACGTGGGAGTCTAGCAGCCTCAACATCCATGGGGGCCAGCACAATCACTATGCAATCAGTCTGCAGCCCAATTGTACGATGTCGGGATAGCATGCACAGCATAAACTCCAAGGCATACACAAGCCTGGGTAAAGTAAACCCTGACTGTAGTGCTGCAGTGTCACTCACAGAAAATTTGCTCTAATGCATCTGGGCTGTAGTGCCCTGAGCACAAACAAACAAACTCCGCAATCCTCTGGCCATAGAGCAATGCATGCATACAATGCATTGTCACTCTGTGCTGACAACTGCCTCATGCACAGCCGCATTCTTGTGCACGAGTGGCTCAATGCAGGGCAGAAACATAAGGCTGTGCTGATGCATCTGTCAGAGGTACAGTCGCCGGAGATGAATGGACAGCAGGCAAAGCATAAGCTGTTGTGTCCACCTGCTCATGCCCCATGTGCGGCTGCCCATGCTGGTCCAGCATGTGATGGGGATGCTGCTGATGGTGGTGGTGCTGCTGATCCATCATGTGCGGGTGCTGCTGCACATGCTCAAGCTGCTGGTGCGTCAGCTGCTGCTGCTCCAAGTGCTGCATCAAGCATGCACATTTGAGAATCAACAGATTGCTAAACATGCAGACTGCAATTGACCAGGTAAGTATCGATGGAGACAACATCTACAGCATGCAGTCCAAGCATCACAAAGAGATCTGAGGGATGTTCCAAGGAGGGTATGAGACAAGTCCCCTCACAGCAGAGACATTCTTACCTGCACATCGAGTCCCTGCTGCCCGTCCTGAGGCATCACGGAGCCGTTCGGCTGCTGGCCCTGCTGCGCGCCACCTGGCAGGGCGGCCGGCCCCGAGTCTGCGGGCCCAACCACGCCTTGGCGCTCCAGGTTGCGCCACTTGTCCTTCAGATCCACCTGCATTGGCCAGCCCCCTTCCTCTCACAGAGTCCAACGCCTTCCTTACATGTCCTGCTTGAGCTTCTCTGTATCAGCTCTGTACACATCAACAGAAGTGCAGCTGACCACGCAAACCTGCGGGAAAGTCACTGACAGAGCCTGTGCTGGGCCAAAGCACAGTCAGGAAGTTATGGGTTTTTGTTCAGAAGGTGAGCTGGACATTCCCACCTGAGAGCGGTTGTTGAAGACGGGTCCGCCCTCCTCCAGAATCTTCTTCCACTTGCCCTTGCCGAACTGGCGCACCAGGGTGATGAGCGCGTTGGTCTCCGCGGGGCTCCAGCGTCCGTTGCGCCGGCGCTTGCCGCCGCCGGTGCGGTTCTTGGGCGTCTTGCCGCCCATGCTGCCGTCCTCCGTCAGGGGCTCCCCGTTCGGGCCGATCAGCGCCAGGTCTTGCCGCGGCATCCCTGTGCAATGAAAGCACTCTGCCCCACCCCAATAGTACACTCACCCAGGTCTGACAGCCTTCATCACCTCAGGGTGGTGGCCCAAGGGCATACATGCCTCCAGCATGATACCGCACTATGCCCCACTCCCTTGATAAACTCACTTGAGTCTGACCCCTTTATTACCTCAGGGCTAGTGCCCCCAAGGGCATACATGCCTCCAGCATGACACAGCATGCCAACGCCATGGATGCAGGACCTAAGGGGATGCCTGGCCAAAGGCATATCGGAAGAGTCCTAGCGGATGCTTGGCCAAAGGCAAACCAGAAGAGGGCTTCATGAGGCCTAATATGGCGCTCACCGTCAGGGCCCATCATGTCTGCTGGGGTGTCCCAGGCCATCGTGCGGCCCTGCATTCCGTCCGGCATTCCCTGAATTGGCGTGCCGTCAGGGTGGACGGCCCCCTGATAGGCCATCTGACCTCCAGCTGCCTACACATGCAGCAAATAAGTTTCACCTGGCGCAGCCCCAAAGTCTGCCATGCTCATGCAACCCTCTCTGAGAGGAGGCACTCCTTGCTGGGACCCAGCTCTGTAAATAGCACTCATCCCAGCAAGCTGCACCTCCAGCAAGGCACAGCAATCACGCAGCAGTGTAGGGGTGACAGAGCAGTGAGCAGCACCTGCATGGCTGCAGGGAAGGGATCCATGCCGCCCTTGCCTTGCAGGGCTTTGCTGGCCTGCTGCAAGTCTGTTATTGTGGCTGCTGCTGCCACATCTGCGTTGCTTCCCCTGGCACAGACCATTGCAACGGTTCAGCTTTGCCCTGGAGGAATGTCACTTGCCAAGTGTGGTGCATGCAACAGCATAACGCAGCACTGATTGGCAGCACATTGCAAGGAGGAGCAGCTTACGGCATGCCAACTCTTTGCCGCTTATAGCGATCCTGTGCATGTAATCCTGCACATGAAGGAGCGTGTCTCAGCTCTTGTTGCGCAGCGCATCGGTCCAAATCCACTCAACTGTCTGCCAGCCAGTTGTGAGACTGCTACTGGGGCTCACAGGGTTTGCGCGCATGTGCAGTTGCTCACCTTCGACTGCATAGGGATCGTATATGCCTTGCGCTACATGAAGCTCCACAGTCTGCACAGACCAGCCAGGACGTTGGCGTGCAGCATTTCAAACTTACAGGAAGTCAACTGACAAAGCCTGATATGGAATTCTTCATAACAAGCCGTCCTTGCACATGCATTCCCGCCAGACCTCCAAAATAGAAGAGCAGCAGTTTCTATGCTGGGCAGCTATTGGCTCACCTTGAGGTAGGAGGGGCCCATGGCTTGTCTGCCCTCCAGGACGTATGCCTGCATTGCCGCCTCAACTGCTTCCTTGGTGTATTTCTCCAGCAGAGCATTTGCGCCTTCTGCTGTGGTGAGCCCAATGGCAAGCTCATCGCGCCTGCACCCAACATGTGGCCTTTTTATGGACTGCATAAATGGAGCACACTAAGTAGCTGTCCGGCACATGATCACTGCATGGCCCCTCAGGATGCATGTCGATGGGATCTGCAGTGGATGTCATGGGAAATATACCTCTGGACCTCTGCCTCGGGTATATCTGGGGCACCACCCGGATTCGATGGATCTGACACCGCAAAAAAGCGGTTGAGGGCATGGTTGGGAGCTCCTGACGCCAATACCTCTGGCACCGACCCGCCTCGCAGCGTTTGCAGCACAAGCTCTGTCTTTGCCTACAAGCGCCACGGGACCGTGAAGGGGGGATTCAATCTGTTCACAGACTCGCACAAGCCTGCTTGCAGACCGCAAAAAGCAGCTCTTTATCGGGGCGTCCTCACCAGGAGGTACAGGTCGAGGGAGGGCAGCAGGTTCTGGAGGTTAGCGTGGGGAGAATAGTGGCTCTTTATGTCGCTGCTGGTGGCTGCCAGGCAGTTGAGCGCGTTCAACGTAGCCTCTGAAATGTTCGCGGCATGCTCTCGCAGCACCCGGAGCAGGAGGCGGGCTTGTATCGTCTTGGACAGGGGCTCGCCACCCCCGCTGAGGTGCTCGTAGAGCTCCCGCACGATCCCCTCAGAGAGCCCGTCCTGATCCAACAGGAACTCCAGCGCCCATTGTTCGGCTGTGCTGCCCATCTGATGCGCTTCCCTGATGGCAAAATGCCCTACGAAAACCTTTTGGGTTCACAGAGCTGAACGAGGTTTTCTGTCCGCTTGACGTCGGTTGCCAAATTTGACCCTGCAACCTCTCTATTTCACCCTCAGACACCCTCTGGACTCCGTACCAGTTGTCAGTATACAGGCCGGCCTGGGCGCCTGTCACACATTGCTGTGACTATAATGATAATTAACAGCATTCAGAAGCGCTTGGGCCCACCACATCTGGTAACATACCTATAAAGACAGCTCTGCATTCCACAACTTTTCCGAAGTGCGTGCAGACAGCCTCTTACAGCACCGTAGAAAAGCAGATATGGATACAGAGGGGGAGCCCGAGATAGACAGTGACTTGGAAGACCCAGACTTGGACGACCTCGAATCCCTGCGCAAGGCCCTGGGCACCCACTATACAGCAGTGAGCCCCCCTTTGAGACCCTCACACACGCTGAGGGACATTCATATGGCAAGGAATGCTCAGCAGTGCTTAAAAACAGCCGTTCGGCGGGCTGACGAGTTTCCATTTGTTATGGCATCCAGGGGGGCCATGACGCAGATAGTGAGGGTAATTCGGATGAGGAAGCTGAGCCGGACGCCCAGCAGCAGTGCCGGAGCAATGCTGGCCAGCAAGAGCAGCAAGGCGAAGGCCTCGACGACCCAGATGCTTTAGCTGGCTTGCCAGGCAGCCATCAGGGCTTACCTATTGGCTCGCCTGGTGCATTTCAGCAGCAGATAGCGCTTCAGAACGGCACTGAGGCACATGCGGCATCTGGGGAGGCTGCAGATGACGACGAGAGGGACAGTGCAGCTGATGAGGACGAGGAAGATGATGAGGAGTGGGAGCCTGCCCCGACCAGGACTGAGCTGCTGCGGGATGCAGTGCAGTACCTGCAGCAGTCATCAGCAGAGCAAGAGGCCCTTCAGGATCCGAGCGATCAGCAGGAAGAGGTATGTGCCCGGACGTGCTGCCGCGCTGCTGAATTCTTGACCGCCAATGTGTGTTCTGTGCCATTCTGCAAGCTGCTCACTCTGCAAGGCTACTGCTTTCATTCACAAGTCCATGAGCAGACTGAGAGGATGCAGCATACGCCTGCAGATATGTTGCAGTGTCAAGGAGCTGGCACACCCTTGTCCAGTTCCTATTGATGTAGCTAGGGGCCCGGTGTTTCGCACAGGCAGAGATGCTTCCAGAGCTGAGCAACCTACTGCCCTATGCGTTGTTGAGTGTTTTGAATAAGTCTGAGTGCAGTCTTGCTCTCTCTGCAGAATATGACGAGGCAGCATGTGTATTGGTGCAGGAGGAGACTGCAGTGAGCAAGCTTGAGCGGGCGCTGGCCGCCAATCGGCGGCTGCAGGATCGTCTTGTGGGCATCCTGGATGCAATCGACGGCGCCCTCTGGAGCAATGCCCAGATGCAGGCCAAGCTCATGCACAACTCCTGGCTGCACCCGCGAGCCGGCCGCTACAGGGGCATGCGAGGTACACCCTGGTCTTACGCGCCAAAGCTGTGCAAGGCTTCAACTTGGCTGCCTACTTTAATGGATCATGCAGCCCTTGCTGCCATGCCTTACTGTCAAAGCGGACACCCTGGAGTTGGTTACCTCAAAATGACAGAAATGATGCACAATTCTGCGATTCAGCACTGAAAGATTGGCTGACCATGCAGTTGTGACCAACGCCACATGGGGAGAGACAGATGCGAGTGTGGTGGGGCCGAGCCAGTTCTGGGTGGCGGGCCGGCAGGTGCCCGAGCCCAACGCAGACACGCTGCAGGTCGCCCCTGTCTTCCAGTACCTGCCGCAGCAGTTCAAGGACCCCAGCTGGCTGCCTGAGGAGACAGCCTGCCTCACAGACGCCCTCCTGAAAGCTGCCCAGGTGTGCACCAAAGCATGACGCACCAAGAGCTTCATCTGTATGGGTGTGTGGACGGGGCCAGCATGTCTACAGGAGGATGAGCACATTGCTCTTACCTGTAGCAGCATTGTGAGCTGCAGACAAGTTCACACTACTTCTCCTGAGCTTCAGACACG
The DNA here is from genome assembly GCA_963930925.1 of Coccomyxa viridis. Lineage (NCBI taxonomy): Eukaryota > Viridiplantae > Chlorophyta > Trebouxiophyceae > Coccomyxaceae > Coccomyxa > Coccomyxa viridis. Next base: position 811,559 of record CAWVOJ010000010.1, read on the forward strand.
CATGGATTCTTGATCGTAAGACCCACTTGCAAGTCATATAGGCTGTCATGCTGCCGCAAACAAGAGTTGCAGCAAGACTTTCCCAACAGCAGCAGCAACCCTGAGCAGTACTCTGCCACAATTCTGCCGTATGCCAGCTCACAGTGCGCTGCTCCAAGGTGACGACAGGATACCTTAGTGTCTCCCTGGCCTTGTGCAGCGGGCGCACCGTGCGAAGACTGCAGCGACGCTTGCTTCTGGCAGCCGCGACGCACAGATTCCTCCTTTACTTGACAAAGATGACACCGGCGACCAGCCGGCACTTACGCTTCAGACCACAGGTCTCCCCCTTCTTCCAGCTGTGCAGTGGGGTCACCTCTCGCCTCGGCAAAGTGTTGAGATGTCCACTTCAGGAGGTACCACATCCACTGGCGTCTTCAAGCTCTGATGCCTGCTGGGCAATTAATTTTGCACATGCAGGGGTAGAGAGAACTATTGACGTGTTTGACTCAGCTGCATGGGAAGAGATAGCCAGAATAGGCCCAGCAGGCCGCTCGACAGAGGAGTGCTGGAAGCAGTGGACGCATCAGCTGCGGCCCTCGCTCAACAAAGCTGAGTGGACTGCTGAGGAGGACGCTGGCCTGCTGGCACAAGTCAACCGGCTCGGCACACATGCAGTGAGCTCTCTCTGAGCCGCATCCTGCTAAAGATGCACTGCATTTGACCTTGTGCTCTGTGCGGGGACAAGCTCGTTGATATATTGATTCAAGCAGTGGAACCATCTTTACCAACAATAGGTGTACCCAAGCAAGGAAAGAATATAAATGCTTGAGCAGAATTCTGAGAGTCTTGACACCTCTTTTGGCGACCACGGACGCCGAAAAGGATTGTCCACAGGACCCATGAGGAAGGAATGCTCTGTGCAGTGGGATGAGGTAGCAGAGGGCTTGGGCACAGGGAGAACCCCCGCGGCCTGCCTGGCGCAGTACCAGCGCCGCCAGAAGCGCGACGCTTTGCTCAACAGCAAGTGGACCCCTGAGGAGGCGACCCGCCTCGCTAAGGTTATTGCCAAGCTAGGCACCCGGGACTGGCAGGTACGCCCTAGACACTTCTTATCTGCAAGCACACTTGCTAGTCCCTCATCGGGGACATTCTGACACATAGGCCCTGCTGTGATCTCTCAGTATGGCAGCACTCTCTACGGGCGTGCTGTTGCATCATCTGTACTGCTGGGAAGAGGGCTTGATTGTGCTCTTTTTGATGGTGTGATGTGAGTCTGATCAGGCAGTGGCAGTGGAGATGGGAGGGCGGACGCCAGGGCAGGTGCAGCATTTCTACCAGGACAACCTGAGCAACTGCTATAAGAAGGGCACCTGGGACCCAGAGGAGGACGAAGCTCTCAAGCAGGCAAGCACCTGAAGTGGCTTCCCCTTCTCCTTTTTCACTTGGTGCAATCTGCACTTGTTGCTCTGCAGCCGCATCATGGCAGCTCAGTAGCAAATGCAGCAGCACGATTGACTGTCTGATACAGTGTAGAGATTGATTTTGTCTGATGATGCGAAGCGCAACCAGAATACCCCTGTAGTACATAAGCAAGGGCTGGCATGCTGTAGTGAGAGCGGGTGTTGCACTCAGGCGGTGAAGGCCTGCGGGAAGCACTGGCGCGATGTGGCGAAGCGGGTGCCAGCCAGGACCGACAAGCAGTGCCGGGAGCGCTACGCCAACGTGCTGGATCCTGATCTCAGGCTGTACGCTGAGTGGACGCCTGAAGAGGACGCACTGCTGCTGCGCGCCATAGAAGAGCACACCCAGCCCGACGGCAAAGTCAGGTGCGCATGCTGCATCCCGCATGAACATCCTAACCCCACAGGATACAGGCTGCCTGACGGACACTACGGCCCATCTTGTGTGATGCCTGACGATTGCTATTCTGCAATGTTGGGCCTCAAGCAGGTATTGCTGCGGCATCACACGTATTGCGATGGCAGAAGTCGTGACACAGTGTTGGATGATGAGTACCTCAATGAGTGTGCCATGACATGACGTGCTGACCTGGCAGGTGGGCGGCAGTGAGCCGCATGATCCCCGGACGGACGGACCACGTCTGCGTGCGCCACTACAAGATGCTGACAAAGGAGGGCCCGCCGCGCCAGAAGCACGCGCGCGCGGTGCGCCAGCGCAGCGGCCGCTTCGTGGCCTGGGAGAAAGTCAGTTCTTCCAAGCTGCCGGCAGTGCCCCCAGAGGCAGAAACCCTTGCGATTGAAGGCGTCCCAGCGTCAGTAGAAGAGGCACACAACAAAGCTCCTTTATCAGCGCCAGCAGGGATGGGGCGCAAGCTTCCTGGTGCCAAGAAAGCACAGCGCACCAAGCGTAAGGCACGAGCGTCCAGCCCTGGAGAGGAGGAGGAGCTCCTACAGGCTGCCATGGATGAGGATGTGCATCCCTCTGCCTGTGAGGGTGAAGCTATAGATGCCAGGCAGAGTGAATCCGTAGGGGCTGAGGGGATGGAGTGTGGTCAGAAGGAGCCTGCTTCAGCTGCGAGGCAGCCCCCAAACAGGCGCGGCCGCAGTAGAAGGGATGCAGAGGGTACTCATGCCGACAAGGCAGCAGGAGCTGGTAAAACAGAGAGCGCCAGAGGCATGAACCCAGGTCGCAGACAACGAGCGATTAAGGCATCCCAGGGCAGCCGAGTCGGGAGGCCCAAGGCACATGGCTCTGCTGCAAGCAATACGCAAGATTCTCTCACACAAAGCACGAGGCCCCAGCTCAATGAAAAGACCATGCCTGTGGTCGAGGTGAGAAAAAGCACCAGGAAACGTAAGGCAGTATGATTGTAATCAAACTGATTGTGGCAATGTATATGGTCTCAGCAGATGTATAGCAGGCGCCTGCCCTCTTACAGCCATAAACTGCCCACTTTGACTACCCAATTCTTGTGCGAGTCTCTCTCTGTGTACACTGGACTTGTAGCCTCAGAATCTTGTCAATGGTCATCACGGTACTCATCTCCGGAACTTTGTGTCAATGCGCTCTCACACACAGCAATGCTAAAGAAAAGACTGCTCCTCTTGATAGATCCTATTGCACTGTTTGTGTTGTGGTGGCTGACAGGGCTATGTCCATCTTGTCAGCTATGCTTGCAATCCAGGCCTGCAGTAAGATCTCCCATGTTAGTATAGCTGCATGCAAGGCAATCAAAAGGGAGCTGGTGGGCCTCATTTGGAAAACAGTGGGCTTCAAAGCATGGCCTGCTTGATACTATGCATTTCTTGCCTGCAATTCCAGCCTTTGCACGATGCTCAGTTTGCAGACATGATGACTCCCTGGATCTCACACCTGATCCAAACGCCCAAAGCCGCGCTGTGTGTCTGTTGCAATCACCAGAACGCCCTCATCCCCAATAGGCTGCACCAGCACCCCCTGTGTATCCTCTGGGAAGTACTCTGTGAACTCCACTCTGCCTGCACCACATGACAGATGCCTTCCCTCAAGCGACGTAATCTGCCAGACCGCCACATACAGCTTAATCACAGAGGCGCTGCGCTGGCCCTCAAAAGGACCCATGTACATCAGGGCAAGAATCGGGCCCTACAGAGCCACTCGCAACGATATAAAGCTCTGCAAGAGATACCGGCTTTTTTCTGGTTGCTGCAGCAGATGGAGCATGTTCACTGCAGGGGAGACAGACAACAACTTGTAGGCACACACTGGCTACCTGGGAACAAAATGAGGTTTGCTAGGTAATTAGGGGCTCCTCTGCCTATGGCTCCCTTTGCAATGGGGCCCAGGGATGCCGTTCCAGGCTGATGCCCTGTTCTTGCTATGCCGCAGTGCATCACGCATCGCTCATGGTGTATCACCACTACGCCTCGACAGCGCGAGCATGCTTGCAGGGCTGCCCACATCCTACACCATACACACCTCAAGTCAACAAGCATCTCGTAGGTCATATACACTTCCAAGGCAGGGAGGAGTGACATATCATGACCTCAAGTCAGAGCACATCCAGATAGGACTATGTGAAGTGGCAAGCACTGTTCTGACAGCAGAATGATGCCCTCTAGCACACGGGACCGCCCAGGCAACCAAGCAGACTGCACGGATGTGTTGCGCACCATCTAAGCTCTGCCTGTGCAGCCTGGGGCAACGCTGTGCTTATGAATGACGCTGTACTGCCTGCTGGCTCAACCTGCAAGTACACAGGTGAGATGCAGTCACGGTAAGTGCCTGCTCATTTCTTGTCTAGCGTCTCAGCACAGTATCAGTGGTTCCTGCAGGGAATCTGTAGAGTACAGGTGCCAGAAAAAGGCTGCAAGGCAGTGCTGCTCATTGCACTGCATTCATATGCTATTCTATGGGTTGCCATGCTTTGTACTTGCCTGTACAGGCTTCCTGGGCGTCAGTGAGATCCATTGCAGCCCAATCAGAAGGGTCACAGCTGAGAGGCCAATAGCTAGTACATCTGCTCGGGACTGTGCAGAGGATGCATCAACCACTGGAGCTATCTGCAGCAAAACGCCTCAAATCACACTTCCGATCCACTGACACCTCCCCAAACAAATAGAGGTGACGAAATTACTAGGATGGATTGAGCACAGGGCATGACCACCTACCCCGGAGAATAGCCTGTTGGCTAGAACTCCAGTAATGCCAATCCCTCCTGCTATCAAGGGGGCCACTCGTATTCTGCTCTGATACCGGACGACCCAGTCGAATGCCTCGTCAGGAGCAACCTGCATGGTTATGGGCATGAGTGCATGCTGTTTAACAAAACATGCAGAGAGTCTAGAGCAAGATAGCAGGCGTACCTCCTTTGTCAAGACTTCAGTTGACGTGTCTTGTGAACGCTGCTGTTGCTCTTTCTGGACTGCTCTCGGGCGATGCGTGTGTCCCTTGCGATGTCTCGGCCCATGCACCAACAACGAACACGCCCTGTGGTGCTCGGCTCTGTGATTGCAGGAACGGTGAAGAATCATACTTTCATGGGCCGGCTCTAGGTCCCCATTTACAACCCCGACTTACAATATGCCCATCTCACTACAAGCATGACTCCTGTTCCCTGATCTTCTCATGACTATCACCCAGGTATATCATCAATAGGTAGATATTCTTCACCGACACAGACCTCAGGCTGTAGCAGTACTGTATGCCAAGAGTATATGGTGAGGAGCCTTGAGAGATTGCACTGTGACTGAGCAGCTTCACAGGAAGAGGGAAGTCATGCGCTAAAGGTGGGCATGGTCTGATGATCTCTTTCCCTCTCTCCCTGAGAAGCAAGCTGCATCCAGTGGTGGCATCATACTGACTGCACACATGTGCACCTTGAGTGCCCAATGAACAAATGACATTGCAACATGGACCGTCCTGATCCGCCCTACGGCTATACAGGATGGACTCCGGTATGGACATCCGGGATGGCAGGAAATGCTAGGCCTTACACAATCTGCCAACTCAGCTACCATCCCACAGCATGCGTTGTGAGCAGCTGATGTCTTCCTAAAGTAAAGCCTGTGCAAGCGCAACGAGCCCTCTGTTCTGGAACACTCCGTGATGCAGTACATCTCTAGACAACCGCTGCGGCTGCCTTCAGTTTACAATGTCTCCCCATGAGGCTGCCGTGTGATGTGCAACAATATGCGGGCTGAGAGAGCTCCAGCCAAGCCCAAGTGATGCCCTCTGGCCTGCATCCCCACTCATGCAAGGCTGAGGTCTCTGAGGACGGGGTAGTTGACTCTGACGCTGGGCCCCATCGTTGTGCAGATGGTGACTGTCTTCCAGTACTGGCCCTTTGCTCCAGTCGGCCTGTTGGCGTCAATGGACTCCTGCATGCGCAGAAGCAAACTCAGATGTGCTACCCCATTCACTCTGCGCCAAGCAGTGAACCATGCTCTGCTCACAAAGGGGGACATGCCCTTTCAGACATCGCAAAAGCTGCAGACCGCAGGACCCCACGGGCAAGCAGAGCAAGCAGTTTTGATGCAGAGTGCACGATGAGTAAGCCATTGTATCAGCTCTCCGCCAGACCACCAAGGTGGGCTGACAGCTGAACACCTTGGCCGTCGGCAGAGTCCCTTCACAATGGTTCACTTGTTCAAGTATTGAGGCAGACGTTCCTACGCCTCCTTCAGCCTACCAACCACCTACCTATTTATCTCACGCAGGGCATCGCTATGCAGTGTGAGACTCCTTCACTGCAATCGGCATGGCCACCATACCTGGACTGCCTTCAAGTTCTCCAGGAGGTCCTGAGCAGGGAAGTTGGCCTTGCCCATGCCCACATGCACATTCCCTGCCTTGTCTGCCCTGTACTCCACCTTGCCTCCCTTGAAGTCCTTCACTGCCTGTTGGATGCAGCACCCATGCATCAGAGCTCACTCTAAGCACTGGAGCTGGCCCACACCCTCCTAAGCCAACTCTCTCAGACTCACATGCAGGCCCTGACTTCAACAGCCTGACCTCAGGAGCTTCTGTGAAACCATGTGCAACAGTGCTGCGGTCTTGCAATGTAGATAAGGTTCTGTTTTGGTTTGCTCATCATTGGCCAGTTGCAGCACTAGATCGTGTCTGAATGTCAGGGTGATGCATCAATCCTCGTATGCCAATATACATCAGAGCACTTGAGCATCAAAGGCAGACCCCCATTCGCGCCACACAGAGAATATTGATGAGAACTTTCTTGAGAGCTCACAGAGGAAGGTCTCAGGGAATCTGCTGTGCACAGGGGCAGCCAGAAACCCACTGCAGCAGTGTAGGGAGTTCCTTGCCGCCTCATGGAGGCAGCTTTCAGGGAAGTTACTATGCACAGCGGCAGCCAGGGACTCACTGCAGCAATGTCGGGGGTCACAGTGCCGGCCTTAGGGTTGGGCATGAGGCCGCGGGGGCCGAGCAGGCGGCCTAGCTTGGCGGCCTTGGGCATCATGTCCGGGGTGGCCACGAGCTTGTCGAAGTCCATCATGCCCCCGGCAATCTCCTCGATCAAGTCCTCAGCGCCCACAAAGTCTGCGCCGGCCTCCTTTGCGGCGGCCACATTGTCACCCTTGCATAGCACCGCCACCCGGAGCTCCTTGCCTGCAGATGGAATGCATGCAGTGAGCAGCAGGTAAGCCAGCTTGGGTCTGCTCCAGGAGCTACACAGATGTGTCTTGATGACCTTTATGCAGATGTGAGGCGCCTTTACAGGGCGCCGCGTGGCTGTAGGGCTGCCAATTTTGCATGTCATCATGTCACTTCGACAAGCAGGAATGCAATACAGACACACTCTGTAGGGCAAGTCAGGCAAGTCTTGAGCAGCCAAGGAGAAGAGGAGCAGAGGCATCACCTGTGCCCTTCGGAAGGCTGACAGTAGCCCGAAGCTGCTGGTCAGAATACTTTGTGTCGATGTTGAGGCGAGCGTGGAACTCCACAGTCTCTGTGAACTTCAGGGAGGCTGTCGAGAGGATTGCTTGCAAAGCCTCTGCTGGCTCCATGAAGGTGGTCTTGGCTGGCACCTTCGTCTCCTGCTCCTTAAAACGGCGGGACCTTTTCTTGTCCCTTGGGGGTGCGTTGTTGACCGCGGCAGTCCCCTCGTCATCGCCCTCAGCATCTGCAGAAAGAAGACACCTTCGGTGAGGCTACCTAGTTGCCATATCAGCCGAGCAATCGAAGATCCTCAGCAGCCTTCAATAGATTTAGTCATCTCCTCGCAGGCAGACTTCTACATTCTTCAAATATTCTGATGAGCATCCGACATGGTTCCACCAGTACGTGACCTCACCCCTTAGTTGGGCCTCAACAGCCTCCACGTCCACTGTAGCTGCAGCATGAACCTGGAACACTTCCTGCTGCACCTTCCTGTGCATAGCTTTTCCCAGTGTGGCGCATCCCCATCTCGCTGGGGTCACCCTTGCAGCTAGTGGTTGGCAGGCAAGAGCAGGCCTTTGTGGGAGGAGCTGTGCATGCGTATGCAAAGCCAGGCCTGTCGCTGCCATTGCGACGATTCAGAAGTCAAGGCCCAAAGATCTAAAGCTCTCCGCAAAACAGCTTTCCTGGGCAAAAGAAGGATGAGGCCGCAGCCTGACTCTCGATGGCAGGCCATAAACATGAACTCTTCCGGCAACAGCTTTGAGCCTGTTAGCGTGATTTGCAGCCATACTCTGCAGAAAGCTTCTATTCTGCTGCATTCTATCCTATCTGACAGCATCCAGCCCCTAGCCACAGCAGGTCGAGAAATCTGACGCATTCTGAGGGAAGTGATCTGGAGGCTAATGGCGGAAGAGAAGGAGCTTCAGGACCTCATCGAGTTCTTGAAGAGCCCCAAGCAACAGGTATATTATAATGATTAAGCGATCTAAGTCGGTGTATGCCCGGTGCACATGTGCATGTGCAGGATGTCAGCCACCTGTGTGCTGAGCAGGTCCAGAAGGCGGCAGTTGATCTTGTCGAGGGCTTGACAGGCTCTGTCGATGGCCTGGAGCAGCTTATGACACAGTCAGATAGCCTGTTCCCTGCCCTGCTGCGCCTGATCGCTGGTGACAGGGAGACCTCCAAGGCAGCCCTCAACAGCCTGATCAATCTCTCCCAGGTGCGATACATGTGCTGAGCAAGCCAAGATGCTCAATTCTCTTTCTCCACTGTAGCGTCAGGTGTTGGACACAGTAGCCAACGCAGTGCAAGCTGCATTTTCCTAGCACTGGTATCAAGCAACGTGGTTGAAGGGATAACTGCCTGGCATGCAGAGAGAGGATGCAGTGCAGAAGCTGACAGAGCTCAAGGTGGTGACCAGAATCATGGACTACCTCACTGAGGGTCTCAGCCCCCATGTTGACCTGCTCATGATGCTGTTGTCAAATGTGACGGTGTCAGACCCGGCATGTGAGCAGCTGCTGCAGCTAAAGTCACGCAGCGTGACTGGCTTCAACATGTGAGCCTTCTTCTTCAGAGCACACGCCTATAGAGATCTGGCTCTCAGTGACACTGTTTCAGCCACAATTGATCTCAGGACGCGAGAAGCCTGATAGTGCAGGTGCTTGACATGTGAGCTCTCCTCTGTGGCATGTTGATTGCCTGGAGTTGCCACACCAGGATGGCGCTCCCACTGACAGTGCAGCCTGTATAAGTCTCATACCGCCAGTGAGAAGTTTCTGTCATGATGCAGCGCGGTGCTCCTGAAGCGTTTCGTGGACAGCCGGGATGAGGTTCCGGATCCCTACCAGCACATGGCCCTGATCCTGACCAACCTCACCCGCCAGAAGTCTGGCAGGCAGCTGCTGCTGGAGCCAGGGCGGGGCACCTTCTCAGCACTGGCGACCCAGCTCAGCGCGCCCAGCGGGCTTAGACAGAGCGGCTCCGCCAATGCCATCAGGAATTGCTGCTTCTGCGCAGAGGTGGGCAGGTGTCTTCCTATTGCTGTGTTAGGACCAGGCGCATGCTCTGCTGAAGCCGCTGTCAGCTCTCTGTGCTGGTGCTTACACTTGCATTACAGAGTGCTGCCTTGTACATACCGTGCATGTTCTTGCGGAAGGGGCGCGCTCACTGCGCTGCTTGCTCAGGCGTGATGAGATGTACTTACTGGGCGTGCAGGAAGACGGCACATTGGACAGCATTTTGGAAGACACCAGGTCTCTTGAGATGATCCTAGAGGCCCTGTGCGGAATTGCCCAGGTCAAGCAGCAGAGCGATGAAGTGCGTGTAGCTCTGGCTGAATCCATCGAGCTGCTGGTGAGCCCCATACACTGATTCAAGAGCTCTGCCCTGGTATCCTAGCTCACCCTGCTGCAGCTGAGCTGCTGTGCTTCATGTGCGAGACATGGTGCAAGCTTTTTAAGGTCTGCTCATTTAATCTATTCCAGCATGGGCTTTGACAGCTTCTCAAAATGATGCTGTGAGGCGGTCTGTGCAGGTGGCGACAGACAAGGGCAGTCAAGTGTTGTGGGACCTGAAAGCACCAGAGATGCTGCGGAAAGGGTAAGCCTCTGCATAATTCTCAGGCGTGCGCCAGAGGCGTTTCTGCAACCGTGCTTCCATTGCGCCATCTATAAGAGAGAGGCGCTCCTGCACAAACTGTCAAGGCTGCCGCATTTCTGACGTGACTGATCTCAGAAGGAGATGCTCTGCCCATATATGGCATATATTATATGCATACAGTTGAGGGGCCTTGAAGGGCTTGTACTATGCAGGTACGAGACGGAGGAGGATCCAGAAGTATGTGCATCTATGGAGCGGATAGCAAACGGCTTCCTGGCAGAGATGGAGGCCTCATGAGTGTGCTATCCCTGTGTGCATGCACCATCGTGAAAAGTTGCAGACCTACAACTGTTGCGCAGCATCACTGTGACAGACACTGTCATGCAGCGGTGTATGACGACTAGCATCTAGGGATCCGCGCCTAGTGGCAACCTGCAGAGCCTTGCCACTTGCATGCCCCGTATATACAGATGTAAGTAACGACCCTTTCAAAATCGTGTGTATCCTTGGCGACTGCAAGCAATGTGCAGTGACATGTTGCCAGGATTCTTTAGATGTCATTGCCTGCAGAGTTGGGCATGTATGCATGCCATATGGCTTACAGTAATACCTTACACCCTGCACTCTTGCTTCATTCCATACCGTGATCTCTGATTTTCCACACGCCTTCCAAACAGGGAAGATCCGTTCTGTAAGTCATTCAGGACTTGATTGACATGGGCCAGGAGCACCCACAAGACCTGGGATAGCCCAAACAGCACTGATCGCCGACAGACTCTACATCTCTACTTCAGCAGCCGACTGTATCACGGCTGCGGTGAGCTGAGGTCAATGTCGCTCCACTCCTTCGCCTGCTTGGGCTTGCCTGCTGACGAGGACGCGCCCGCTGCGGGCCCAGGCGCTGCTGAGGGCACCACCTCCATGTCAGCGTCGCTGCCCGGGGCCAGCGGGGCAGCAGCCGGGCTCTGGGCAGCCTTGGCCTTCTGCCGCATCAGCTTGCCCTCCTTTACTGGCTTCTTTGGCTTGTTGGCTGCCAGCACCTCTGCTGGCGGCACTGCTGATGGCACATAGTCCTCCCCATGTATGTCTATCTCCACTGTACCCCCTGCACGCCATGCTATAGCCTCTCATTGACATGCATGCACATGTAAGGATGAGCCAAGTGCATGCATGCCCCTATGCACTGCTGAAGCGGTTGCTGCTCCAACAGAGCTGCATGTCCCATGGTGATATCAGCAAAAGGACATGTGATCAGCAGGATTCTGTATCAATATCAGCCTAGTGGGCCATGCGCTGTCTAGCCAAGGCTTGCAGAGAGCACAGAGACAGAGAGCAGACCTGGTGGCATCCCCTGTTCCTGGTCTGACTCTGTCCTCCGAACCACATCCTTGCCATGCGCTGACTTCTGCCCGAAAGCCACAGGCGCACTGGACATCTCGATTCCATCCTCATCCACCTCCAGCGGGTCCTTCGCTGTGTTGTAGAACCCATCCGCGTCATCCGTTGTTGTTCTGTACGGCCCAGATCTTCCATCCTGCGTGTTCACCACGAAGCTTCAGGGCAATGCACATGACTTCTCCTCAGACATCGAATGTCAATCTTGCGCTTCCTTAGGTGTCGTCTGAGAATATGCTGAGCTCAAGTACATGTACCGTGGTAGCTACAGGTGTAAGCAGACGACCTCCTATTGCTGCCTCCTATCTATCATGTGACATGCATGCAGAGCTCACGCAGATGCACCTTATCTGCAGGTGTGCTAAAGCACCTGGTGTGAGCAGAGATCAGAACAGGAGTGCGCACCAGATCTGAGGTCTGCCTCCCAGGCGCAGCATCAGAGTGGATGCCCAGCTCCATGTTGGCCAGCAGATTGGCGTCCATGGTGTCCCGCCTGAGATTCTTCCCATGCTCCCCCTTGTTCGCGGTCTCATGCCCTACCGCCACGAATGTCTTTGCCCGGACCTGCGCCAAGGGATCCCTTTACGTCCCTAATGTTTCCCGCTCTGGCATTACTCCTGAGAATGGACCATTGCATGTCCTTAATGAATCCCACTGTGAACATCTCCTGAGAATGGACCATTGCAAGCTTGGTCAACTAGCCTTCACGTACGACCATGCCGCCCTTGCAATAGAGATGAGATCTTTGATGCGCATGCAAAATTGTCTGATTGATATCAACAGAGACACAGGCAATCACAGCTCAGCAGCGCGTTCTGCTTTTCTCTCCGGGAGCTTCATTTGCAAGCAATAGAGAAAGAACACAGAGCACGCTGCTAAGGCTCTGTGCTGCTGAGGAGAGGGGCTCACTGTCTTGGGCGCCTCCTTCGAGCCCTGATTGGAGTACAGCACATAGTTGTGGTACGTGGGCGCGAACTGGTGCATGGTGTCAGAGACCACATCGTGGATGCTGATCACATGCTTCATGTTCTCCAGCCCCAAGCCAGTGTTGGGCCCTGCACACCACCCAGTCGATTCACCCCAAGGAATGAAGCTGGTGTACTGAGAGCTGCTCCTGACATCATGCATCTTTGTCAGCCACATGTATGTCTCTGTGAAACACTGTGGGGCATGCAGCATGCCAGGACAGTCAGAAAGCCTCTGCAGGGGGACCTGTTCCTGTGCAGTGGGATGAGCTAAGGACTGCCTACCTGAACCCTTGTACTCTGTGTAAGGGAACGCCACGAGCATCCCCAGTGCAGCGGGAAGCATCTCCAGGCAGATCAGCAAGTTCTGCAGATTCTTGCCGTCCTCCACTGTTGCGATTGAACCAGCTGCTTGCAGGATGGCGATGAAGAGTCCCTGCATGCATTTGCAAGTGCGCTAAGACTCATCTGGCAGCTGCAGAATTTATGGAGGACCCCACAACAGTCATCAGGTCTCTCCACACAGCGGCCTGGAATATGCTGTCATTTCCCCTGTGCGGACAAGCAGTACGTGCAGCCATACTTTCACTTCACTCTGATGACTGTATGACTGATGCTTCCGCACAACAGCTTGCTGGCCTAATTCGCCATGATTTGCATGTCACACGCACTACCAAATGTCGAAGGAGATGGTATTGTGCACCAGGGCGCCTAGCAGTGCTCCTCACCTGCCAGAAGGTCAGGAAGACCACCATCTTGACCACTGTGAATTTCAGCAGCGGGTTGAAGGGAGCAAGGAGCTCGTGCGTGCCCATGTAGAAGAGCACCAGGGCATACAGCGCCAGCGTATACGTGATATTGTATATGATTGTGATCCAGAGGTACCTGTAGAGTCACACAAATTTTGGGTGTCAACACATGACACAGTACAGTTCCTGAAGTATAAAAGCTCATGTGACTCTGCAGGACGGGCCTGGATCCAGCTTCCCTTCACCACTGATAGAGTCAGCAAAGGTGTTGCATACGTAGTGCCTAGTGCTCTGCACTGGCAATGGGTGTTATCTGAGCACTGGCAGCCAGCGCTGTGTCAGGCCTGCACCTTCTGCCAGAGTTGTGGTAAGGAATGACCAGAGGCAAGAGCAACACACCCATTGCTTGGGCCCCAGAAGCCTTCGGTGTACTTCCCCTGGGTGAAGAGGATGATGGTGATGACTGCCAGTATTGGCTTCAGAAACACAAACTGTATGGTCCCCCGCTTGCACATGCGCACGAACCCCCCGTTCACCGGAAGGGGAGGCATGCAGCAGGTGCAGTACAGCCAGGAGGGATTCATGACATAGCCATTCATCTTCACCTGCGGGACACGGACAATTCCATCAGCTCCGCGCTTCCAAAGCTGCTCCTGTTCATCTGGATATCAGACTGCAGCCGTACAACCCGTGACCCAAGCATCAACAGCAATGCATCAGACACAATGAGAGGGCACTGCGCCTTCCTGGCAGAGGAGTGACGCACCTCGACAGATCCAGGCCCTCCCACATATGCCAGACATAGCGACAAGAAATTGTAGATGACCCACGCCTCATAGCTGCAGACAGAAAAGGTGTCACTCCTCAACGTGGCCTTGTATGGGCAGGATGCATGCGACAGTCATGATGGGCAGATAGTCAGCTGCTCATGTCTGCAGAAACGTCTGTAGCAGCAGCTGCACAATACAGACAGATCTGCGAGCCAGGAGCTGGCTCTCTGCCGATGTCTGAAGCAGCCCGAGTGAGGAGAAGGGCTGCGCACCAATCCCGTATGGAGCTGAAGTAGACGGAGTGCTGCTCCATGAGCAGAGACAGGAAGGACATCAGTGCGTACAAGGGCACCATGAAGATGATGCGCACAATGTATCTCTGCACAGCACAGCCTGCTTACCTATCCAGTCAGAGAAGCTGTGCCAGTGTGAGCATCCAGATTGTGTGGGAGTGCCTTACCTGGAACACTGGACGTGTATAGTGCTTTAGGTGCATGAAGATCTGCAGCAAGAGCCTATGCTCAGTAACAGAAACACAGATATAGACCGTTGACACAGTAGAAATGTATCTGCTAATAGCCTAGAGCCAGAACTTCAACAAGACGTCAGGCCTTGTGAACTATCAGGACGCTGGCTCTGTCTTGTCAGTGGTCCAATGCTATTGCAACACTGTGACACATATCTGTCTTCAGCGATCATAGAGTGGTGAGCCCACTGGGGAGCAGTCACCATCCTGCTCGGGTGGAGCCTGCCTGGAAAGTCGCAACGCACCTGATATATAGCACATCCCAAAGCAGCAAATGCGCATAGCCCACCGAGGGTAGCAGGCAATGGTCCTCCTAAGAGTGGCATCTTTTCCTATCTACGTTCAGGATGTAGAATGGAAGTTACAAGAACCCACTTAGATTGCCCTGCAGGAGTGCTTGCGTTGTACTATCTGTGCGGACCATTGCTTCGGTGGGACCCAGATAGTATCCGCAGTGACCTTTGCACGTCTGCAAGCAACCAAGCTCCCTGTCATACTATCGTGCTTGGTCTGTTCCTCAACAAACTTCCGAATAAAGGGTGGGCAAGCGGGTGAATCTGCGGGTAGCTCACTGCATTTTCTGACATTGAGGAGGCAAGGATGACCGATTGACAGCACCTTATCAGCCTTGTGCGGCTCAAAGAGGTAGTATATGATTTGATCCAAAAGTCAGCCAGGGTTATTATGATCCTTGATTGCTTATAGGCTTGAGGACTCCTCGAGAATTCGAATTGCAAGGAAGCATGCCTCTCCTGGACATTCCAATCACTTGTGGGAGCCGCCTGAAGGCTGCAGGTGTAGTGATCTATATAGTGCCATTTGTAGCACAACAATTGAGCACGGTGGAGTTGTTTGTCACAGAGAGGAGTTGCGTCTTGCAGCACTGAGCTAGGGAGAGCGACACGTACAGAGTTCCACCGCCCAAAATCAGCTTTAACAGCCTCATCAGCACCAACCGCAGCACCAGCTGCAGCGCTGCCCTGTTCCATGGAACCATTTGGCGGGCTGGCTTTTTTGGCTCAATGTGCTTCATAGCATCGCCGTGCACATCTGCCTGTCCCTGACCAAGGGCTTGATGCATTGCCTCCCGCTGATGCAAACATCCTCTCCCGCTGCCCGCTGCTTGTGCTGGCTGAAATAATTCTTCACCATGTTGACTGACACTCCAAAATGACTTCACCCAGGCGGTGCTGCCTCATCCAGAGCGGAAGCCAGAGTTGCTTTGGCTGCCATCCCTGACAACTTGCCGGATCACAGACTCATCTGGCTCCAGAACCTGCAAGCAAGACCTGTGCTTGCCAGTCTGCATGACAATTCTGCGCAAGCCCCAGTACCCAGAGGTTCAGCCCTTGCAATGGGACGCCCACGACTCAGAAGTGCAAAGCATGCAACTGACGTGCCTGATAAACCTGCAGGTGCATGCCAAGTGGCTTGAAAGGCACTGCAGACAACACAGAAAGCAAGCTGTGGATGGCACAACACATACCCTATCAATGATGCCAAACTCCACAGCCTCGTATGGGTTGAAGTACGTCGGCCTGGCGATGGCTCGCTCAATCTCGTCATCGGTCTTTGTGATGTGCTTGCCTAGCAGATGGACCTGCATGGCAGGTAGTCTTCATTAACAAGCAAGTCTGTCAGGCCTTGCCTTGGCTCCTGCCCTCACGGAACTTTTCCCTTCCAAAAAACAGCTTGCAGAGAAGAGGCGCAGATGGTGGAGGTAGAGCATGCAGGAGCTCCAGACACTCACAATCTCGTTCTTGGTCTTTCTGAGCTCGTTCCTGTAGATGTCAATGTCAGATGCCTGCATCTGCTGGAACCGCTGCATGGGCTGCCGCAGCATGATGGTCGATGATGGTAGTGCACCCCTCTTACCCTGCACACAACCATGCCTCAATGCACTCACTGGACACACCAGCACAGATCTTTATGTGGTATGCTACTAAATGCCACTGCCCAAAGCTCTGCTGGTGTCTCATGTGAGTACATCAGCACAAGCCTGACACTGTGGTATTTAGTAGCATGTGGGTGTCTATCTGCTATAAAATAAGTTGTCAACCTTCACTCATATTCTCATCACAAAAGAAATATGGCTCCTCCATATCAAAGACGCCCCCAGAGGAGGCTTACCGGAGTGCCTGCTGCCAAGAGCATGGCTGACTCGCCAAAGGCGGTCCCCACACACAGAGTGTGCACCTCTGGCTTGATATACTTCATGGTGTCATAAATTGCAAAGGCCTCAGACTCGTACCCCAGCTTGTCCCCTCCTTTCTGCATGGCAACACAGGCTGCTAATGCCTTCTGTTCCTTTAAAACATGAAGGATGCAAGCCAATGAATTTGTATTTGTGACTCAAGGCCAGCGTTTTTGGCTGAGCGCTCAGCAAGGAATTATCTCGGCTCAGCACTGCTCACCTGGACCCCAGCAGAGTTGATGTACATGAAAATGGGTCGGGTGGGGTTGTCGTACTGGAGGTACAGCAGCTCTGCTAGCAACAGCTCTGTCACTGCTGGGACGAGAGACATCCCCTGCAGGCAGGGAAGCACACTGTGATGAGCCCTGCATGGGACAGCAGGTCTATCTCTTGCAGTCTCTGCAGCAGCAACGATGCAAAGCCGAAATGGCGCCCACCAGATATACGATGCGCTCCTTGAAGAGGTATGACGGCAGGTCTGGCGGAGTCTGGTCGGTGGCATCGCCCTGGAGCTGGGGAATGACCTGCAGGGGCTAGTACTGATGATGTGCACTGAAGTAGGAAGAAATGGTGTCATTGGTGGTCTTGATGGACGTGGCAGCTTGCGAATGAAAGCTGTGATGGGACAACGCACCGATGTCACGAGCAGATGCCCTCTCCTATGTTGTCTGCATCTGCCATGCTGCTTGTGCTTCTGCCCGATCGCTCGTACAGATGCTATGCACCGTCTGGATGCGAGTGCTGCTTGCGATGGCAGATATCTGTGTACATGACGGCATGTGTTCTCGAGGCACCCAGACTGCATGGCAAGGAATTCGCTGAGCCGCTGCCAGCCCAAAAGCACTCAGGGGACCTGCGCCTGTTCGGCCTCAATAAAGCTGTGCAAACAGGATTGTAGGCGGTACAACGTGTGGAAGTGTGCCTCGATTCTATGGAGATGGCTGCAGTGCTGTGCACAGCAAAAAATGGCGATCAGAGGTGGCACAGGAGCCAGATTTGGCCCCGGCCTCTGCCTTCACCAGTCCTTGCGCCGAGATATTCCCCACAGTGCCTTGTGCAGAGGGTGCACAAGGCGTTCAGCATGGCCGCTAGGAGGCCATAAACTTCGTGTGGTCGCTTCATAACCTAGGTGCCCCAGCATACAGTCACAAAGACATAAAGCTCCGAGACGCAGCAGAGATGAGTGAAGCCAGAGCTGACAGACCCTCGGACTCACCGGCGCATATCCAGGATGCCTTTTCCAGGCGAGTTTCAATATGCCATGAGTTGGCTGAGGGCGCCTCCGTGCGGAGGCGTATTGTGAGCATGCATCCATACTTCAAGGCACCTGTCGAGCACGTATGTCTCCAAGGCGAGGGGCTGTGCATCTCTGGAACGCTGAATTAAATAATCTGACGTATTGGCTCCCTCACAGGCGCCCCAAGCTGTTCCCTTCGGCAGCTCAACCCGACATAGTGAGAGCAGCACAGAAGGTGATTATCTCTCCCGAATTTTCGACTGAGATCAGAGCAGGAGGTTGTATGACAGGATACTGAGGATTTTCCTGTGCGCAGGACGACCTGTACGTCCAGCATCTGGCAGACTCCTGCCATGATGCAGTTCGGCGTCTGCTGGGGCCCAGGCAGGCCCTCAAGTACTCCAGGTGTGTTTCCTGGAACTTAAATTCTGGCTATAAGCGACTGCTACAGAGAGGCATGCATGAACCAAGTTTTGTCAATATGCAGGGAGGTGCGGCTGGTGGCAGAGTTGATGTACTCGGGCTTGACAACAGGCGCAGGCCTACAGACCCTTGGAGAGGAGTACTGTGACATCTTGCAGGCTGCAGGTGCAGTTGCCATGCCCCTGACAAGCTCTGCAACAGCCACACCTGGATGCTATCAGTTTCAAAGCCTTCATTCTGGCGTGTTTGACCTCCTACACCTTCTCCTGTAGGGACAGTGGGGGTGGCACCCTCCTTTGTGCAGCGGAGCCTGCTGATCCTGCTTGAGCGCATGGGTCCATACCTTGCGGAGAGGATATCCAGCGCCTCCAGGGCGCCATCTGACAATGTCAGCGCAGCCCCGCACAGCCTGCAGGATGCTCCGGCAGCACAGCCTGCTGCATCCGAGCAGCCTGCAGTGGATGTTGCCCCCTCTGGTACGCCCCCAGCCATCCACCCCAATCACCCTTCAGTTGAGTGTCCGCTGTTTCAGCAGGCCTGTCAGGGCTGCTCACAAACGCCTCGAAGGCATTCCGCAGCCTGTCACCCAGCGGCTTGCACCACAGACTGTGAGGGTAGCAGGTTTCACTGAACAACTTGCATCCCTGTGCAGGGGCCGTCTTTCCCACCCAGCAGGCTTGGGCAAGGGCGAGCGCCTGGGCGGCAGCAGCAAAGAGGGAAGCCATGAATGCAGCCTCCAAATGGCGCCCCGCATGGGCGGTCCTGGCCAGCTATGCGCCCGTGTCTGCCAGGCTGCACCTGGCCCTCTTCTACTTCTATGGTGTATACTACCACTGGGCGAAGCGCGCCACAGGTGAACCTTGCAGTATTTTGCCTGCTTGTGGTGCTGGTATACAGACAACCTCTGTGTTCAGAGGTCAAGTCCCATGTTGTAAACGTGTCACAGCTGTAAAGGGGTGCAACGGCTTTCATGCAAAGGAACCGTGGTCCTTTGCTGTTCATTCCAGTGCTCTTAATCGGGACGTGCATGCTTGTAGGTACCAGGTACCTGTTTGTGGGCAAGCTGTATGAGCGCCGGCCATCATACCACCTTCTCGGCGTGCTGCTCTTTGTGCAGCTGGGCATCAGCGCGGGCACCTGGGCGCTGTCCAACCTGGCGAGCTCTCTCAATGCCACGGAGGTGCAGCGAAGCAACACTGACATGCCAGCATCCACCACAAAGGCTCTCAAGGCTGCCATTGTACTACAGGTGAGTCAGCCATGCAGGTCCCCTGCTCCCCCAGCATTTTGCCTGCATCACATGAAGCGCTCAGTTAGTGAGATCCTCACATTGTCACCTTTGCGAGGGCTGGAGGGGCTGCGTCAGCTAAGCATACCTTTTCATGCTCCTGTTGACCATATGGCATGTCCAATGTGCACTCTTCAGTGCTCCTACTGTTGCGCACAGGAGGACTGTGATGTGGAGGCAGAGCCGTGGAAGACTCCAGTGAGTCCTGCAGAGGCTGGCGCAGAGGTGCCGGGCCACAGGAAGTGCGTGCTGTGCCTGAATGCCAGGACGTTTCCCACAGCCACGCCCTGCGGCCATGTGTTCTGCTGGCGCTGCATTGCAGACTGGCACAATCAGAAGCCGGAGTGCCCGCTGTGCCGGTCAGCTTTCACAACCTCTGAGCTCGTCTGCGTGTACCACAGCGACTTCTAGCATGGAGACTGCCCAGCTGACTGGGCACGTCCGGGCTGAGACGGCAGGCCACACAATGCATCAGCGTATCTGAGATCCAGACAAAGAACGAATGAGGTGCAGTTTCAGTTGCGAGGGAGCTGGAGGGCAGCCTGACCTGGAGCATGCTGCCCCCAGATGTATAGTTGAGATTGTTGAGAGGGGGTTGTGACTTCTGCACTGAGACAAAGAGAGAGGCGAGCATGCAGCACACCTTGCACGATATGTGCACTTGCTTAGGCTCAGAGGAAGGGTATGGACCAGCGAGCTGGGTAAGAAGCCAGTGATGGATGAGAGATGTAGCAGCCTGAGTAGGTGGAGCTGTCCTGTGCATGTAGTTGAAAGTTATGAGAGAATGTGTGAGCTGATGGTACAACTCTGTTGGTCGACTGTACCTTCAATGTTTGGCAACATTGCTCCTCCAACATGATGGAGCGACAAGCCTTGCAAGGCTTTCCAATTGGTCAAGTCATAGTATGTGCAGTGCCAGTGTGCCACAAGATGTAGCATTTGACCTCTGCTTTGTATCCCTGTATGGTCTTGCTGCAAGGTTTCTGTAAATTTCGTAATTGTAAACATCACAAATGCACTGGCAACCGCACACGTCACTTGCCATGGTCCTTGTTCAAATAAGCTTCTTCTTGCGGACTTCAAATGCTCATCCAATCAAGGACAAAGCTCTCATGATTATGGCCCAGCTGCTGGATACTAATGCGGTAACCTTATCAACATACTGCAGTCATACTTCATGCAAAGCAATGCGCCTACAAGAAATACTCAAGCCGGCTGAGTAGCGCTTCCTGAGCATGGCCTTCTGTGATACCAGCAAACCATGCCATAAGCTGCCACAGAAATGGTGGCGCAAGTGCCCAATATGGAGGCTTGGCTGCAACGCTGAGATTGCAAAACACATGAAGCCAGACCTGGAGCGCTGCACCCCTCACCATCTCCTTCTGATGTCGCTTACTTCACCCTGCTATCTCTCCAAGGCATATTCCCTAGCGATGACATGTCACTGACCCTTATGGCTTTACTTCACCCTCTCGGTCATCCAGCTGATGACCTCCTTCAGGATGACATCATTCCCTGGCTCCTTGAGCAGTACATGCCATCTGCCTGGCATGAGCCTGAATGTCTTGTCCTTGGACTGCATGCCGCATACATGATGTCAGGCAGGTCGTGAACCCTTGCATAGGGGCCTGCCATAAGCATGCAACTTCACTCTGCAACTGTACAGTGATGAAAGCACAGGCTCATCTGTGAAGCAAATGCAGAGAGCACACAGCACATAGTCCCGAACATGCTGTTTGCATCACGCTTGGGGCCAAGGGCAGAATCCTACAGAGCCATGCAGTAGGCGCAGGAGTCACCTGCGAGCGCTCATAGAGTTTCTTGGAGCCGTCCGGGTCCGTGAGGGTGTCATCGCCTCCGTGGAACACGATGAAGGGGAAGGTGTACGCGTTCATGGCTTTGAGGCCAGCCTCGGCTGCCAGGAGGTACTCGTGCGCCACTCTGGCTCGGGTGGCTCCATGCCAGCACAGCGGGTCTGGCAATGCACATGAGAAGCATCACACGGCCTGACCATGCCTCTCGCACAGAGAGAGAGAGGGTTCTCAGAAGTGCTGCATGAGTGCAGGGAAGGTCTAGTACTGCCCCTGACTGACGATGCCAGCCGGCAGGAGTTCCCACATCGTGTAGCAATGTCAGGCAGGCACAGGTGTGCCCGGCAATTCTCAGATGCGCTGCGCTAGCGTCAAGGAGTGTGCAGGGTCTGCAGGTAAGCTGGTCAGCAGCGCACCTTCATCCCACAGCGCCTGCAGCTCTGGATGCTGGTCGTTCTTTGTTGTCGAGGCTGCCGGCAACGTTGGCCAGACGTAGCTGAGCAGAGCTGCTAAGGGCCTGCAAGCCATGCTCACGGGGTCAAGCCTGGACGATGTGACATTGCACCAAGCATATAGCACGCGCAGGAGCCACCGGCTGTCGTGGCACACGCCAGGTCAGATAAGTCGAGGACAGAGGGCAGTGACCTGAGGTAGTAGTTGAGCCCATGCTGAGATGCGCGCTCCAGGGACAGCATGGGCGCAAACAGGGCTGCGCCCTTGAAAAGCTTGCCCTACATGCACAGGCTTTTGGTCAAGATATTATATCGAGCTTGCTCTGTGTAGCACGAATGGCAGGTTGCAGGCCTGCGCAGGGCAGGCAGCGAACTGCCAGATTCCTGCAGATGCAGCTTGCAGGCGCCCAAATGTTGCTCATGTGGAGCATGAGTGTGCAGTTGCCATACCTCTCGACAGATGGCATTCACAGATATGCAGCCCCCCAGCGAGCAGCCGGCAATGAACATCTGCTTGCCGCTGAAGCCCTTCACAGTGCAGCTGTTCAGCGATCTGCAGGGCAGAGAGGCACTCATGCTGGCAATGATATGACTGTGCCGCTCAACTCACTCTGAGTCTGTCATATCTCCTTTTCACACAGCATGTGCCTCTAGGACCAGACGGGCATGTGCAGTCAGTGTAGTGCTGATCCATGGAGTCATGTAACATCGACAGGGTGATGGGGGGACGATTGCATGGCGTCGTTACCTGGCAAACTGCAGGACGTCATCCACATAGTAGTGGAAGCGCTCGACATAGCATTCCAGGCCCTCAGAGAAGCCGCAGCCTTGCTGGTCAATGCCGCACACTGAGAAGCCCGCCTTGTTGAGGACCTCAACCCAGGACTTGCTGTACTGAGGCGGCATGCCCGCCGTCTGCATAAGCGACTATGTCCTTCCGACAGGATACACTCCTGGCCGGGTATTGTGTAGAGAAGAGCTCTGATGACATGCCTTGCTCGGCCATATTGCATGGACATAAGGTGGGAGCCGTCTGGATAACTGCCAGTGCTTGACCACACATGCAGCAAGCTGCGACAATGAAGATGCGTGCATGCAGGGGGGAACGCTTACAGGAATATGGAGGAGCTCATGCATTAGATATGCGCCGTGACCATGGACGAAGACGACCACTGCCTTTACCTTGCCGTCTGCCTGCAATGAGAAGTACTGGTGAGCCACAGTCTTGAGCAGTTCACTGAACATACACAGGAGCCAGAGGAGACTAAAGGTACAGCCGCGATGCAGAAAGGGGCAGTAAGGCTTCGTACCGGCCAATAATAGGATGCTATGCGTAGTCCTTGCGAATTCAGGAAGGAGCTCGATGAGCCATGAGGCCCGAGCTGCCTTTCCTTCGGCTCGTTTTTAAACAGAGTTCTTCTCCTGGTCTTACTGAAATAGTCAGGGACAATAGTGTCGACTGGCTGCTTTTCTATCACGGCTGTTTCTGTGGCAGTCATGCCACCCCCAGCAACCGGTACACCGCTCTGACTTATATCACAGACCTACTGAATGACACTGTGAATGGATCTAAAGACAACAAGGTCCAACGTCGAGAAGAGTGCCCCTGTTACTAAGACTAAGGAGGCAAGGCCTGCTGTCGACCAGCGGCTGGCAGTCTCAAACCGATCCGATGCTACAGATCTGGAGATCCCAAGCCTGATCTGTGCCTGCTATGTGGACAAAGCCATCGCATGTATCCTGGACTGCAGAGAAGGCGCGCTTCAGAGTCAGCAGCATGGCAATCAGTCATATCGTACTGAGGTAGGGAACGCCGTCAGTCGGTGCGTGGAGCCCTTGCATGAAGACCAAATCACATTCAGCAGTGACCAGGGGATGTCTGCAGCCATGCAGCGGTCACTGCTGAGGCTAGCGCGGCAACAGGCCGCAGTCTTGGCCGCCGGCCAGCGCGCATACGCCAGCGCAGCAGAGCTTGCTGTAGCGCAGGACTCGCCTTACCTGCGTTTTGCATCGCCTGAGCCGCATCCCGTTTCCTATGGATCACTTTTGGGCCAGATCCCAGAGACACAGGCAGGAGGACCACCTGCTCTCATTGCCACAACATGTCAGGAGGGAATAGACCTAAACATGGAGCAATACAGCTTGCGGTTGGGATGATCTCAAGTCAGTGCTCTGCATGTCACTGCATCACTGAGAATCTTTCAAAAGTGCAGGTGACGACCCTCCCCAATGGCATGCGGGTGGCCTCTGAGACCACCCCATTTGCAGAGACGGCCACTGTAGGTGTCTGGATCGATGCTGGGAGTAGATACGAGACTGCAGACAACAATGGTGCCGCGCACTTCCTTGAACACATGGCATTTAAGGGGACTAAGGTCAGCTTCCATCCTGTGCTCCTCAATACAACCATATTCCCTGACCATGAATGGTAGAAGCAGAAGGCATAGCCCTTTCTGTTATAGTCATGCTTGATGTTGTGAGTCTACTGTGCCCTATCTAGAGCCCAAAGATGAAGCATGACGTGAATGCACTGTGCACTGTGCAGAGCCGGAAAATGAAGCAGCTGGAGGAGGAGATCGAGAACATGGGGGGCCACCTAAACGCCTACACCAGCCGCGAGATCACCAGCTACTATGCCAAGGTCATGAAGCAGGACGTGGACAAGGCCATCCACATCCTCAGCGACATCCTGCAGAACTCGGACATAGACGAGCTGGCTGTGGAGCGCGAGCGCAGCGTCATCCTCCGCGAGATGCAAGAGGTGGCCCAGCCCCTCTCATGCTGCCCAGCCAATAGTCTTTTTGAGACATGGTCTTGACCCTGGACAATGTGCTGGAGAGTACCCCTGCTACCTGTATGAAAGCCTGCATGCCAGCCTGTGAAGTAACTTCAGATGCCAACAGAGCATGACATACATAGCCTGCTATGCTGCCGGGATGCTTGCAAAGGGCTGTCCCTACAAGGTTCCGCATGCTCTTGAGATGATGGTGCAGTCTGTGTCTTGCGGTCAGTGATAGCTCTTTTTACGTTCAGGTCGAGGGCATTCCAGAGGAGGTGGTATTTGACCACCTGCATGCCACAGCCTTCCAGCACACCTCTCTGGGACACACCATTCTGGGGCCGGCTGAGAACATCCAGAAGCTCACCCGCGGCGACCTTGCAGACTACATTGCCACGCACTACACCGCTCCCCGCATGGTGAGGCGCTCCTACCTTGCCGGGCTTTCCTTCTGTGCTTTACAGATCAAAGTGCATGGGTGCGGATGCACGTTCCGGCGCTGACATGCAAGACTTTTGGGGGTATAGGATCGTCTGACTGGTCACACATCAAGGTAACGTTGCATGCAGGTGGTGTCAGCGGCGGGCGCAGTGGATCACTCGCAGCTGGTGCAGCTGGCAGAGAAGGCCTTTTCTGGGCTGCCAGCAGAGGGGCTGTCCTCAAAGGAGTACATTGACAAGGCAAGCTCTACCTGTCAAACCCTGATTGACACTATCAAGCACATTTCCTGCCACACAGTCACCTTAGCGCAAGCTTGAGACGTACCTGCCCATCCCTTTGACAGTAGATGGGTTAACCTATGTGCTGAGTTGGACCAGTCTTCTACAACATGTCATGTGATGTGTCTCCTTTCAACAGAATGTCTCTGTGCAGAACCCCGCCTATTTCACGGGCTCTGACGTGCGCGTGAGGGACCCCGACCTGCCCAAGCTGCACTTTGCCGTCGCCTTCAAGGGCGCCTCATGGACGGATGCTGATGCCATCCCCCTCATGGTCATCCAGTCCATCATCGGCGCCTGGAGCAAGGGCAGCGCTGGAGGTGACCTCCCATTCACGCTCTTGTCAGTTCTCATGCTTCTCTGCAGAATTCCCCAGCCCACACCAACATTGTCCAATGCATTGGCTTGTCTTGTGAGATGCACCGGCATTTGCTCATGAAGGAGCGAAGCCTGTGAGCAGGCTGCAAGTGTATTGCATGCAAGGCTGTCCCACGCCCCACAGGCAATAGATGCAAGCGCTGTGTGCAGGATCCAACTGCAGCAGCATGATGGCGCAGCGCGTGGCCATCAACAACTTGGCGGACTCATACATGGCCTTCAACACCAACTACCATGACACGGGGCTGTTCGGCTTCTACGCCACAGCAGACCCCAAGCACCAGGCGGTGGATGACCTGGTATAGCCCCGCCTCTTGACCATCTGATACTGCCGTTATTGAGGGCCTGAGCAGCTGCTGCCCCTATGTCCATGCTGCTTCGGAAATGCTCACAATGCTGTGGTAGAGGCTTCACATGATTGGACTGCCTGAGGGCTCGGGTGCCGTGGCAGGGAGTGTGCTGAGGTTGGGGCGCTTCTGTTGCAGGCCTGGTGCATGATGAGGGAGATCAGTGGGTTGATATACAATGCCACTGAGGAGCAGGTCGTGAGGGCCCGCAATCAGCTCAAGGCCTCCATCCTCTTCCAACAAGACGGCCCTGGAGGTGTGCACCCTTTATCTCTGGTTGAGCTCTCCCAAAGCCCTGGTAGCTGGCCAGACTGAAAGCCACCATGCTAGTTAGCCTGCTCATGCGGTCTGTCACAGCCCTCATCCTGTTTTCTGTATCAGGGAGACAGAAGGTATTACACTTTCCAGGCTCTGACTCTGAGACATCTTGCAGCATCATCATCACAAAGCCACTGGCTTTCTAGCTGCTGCTGAAGATGGATGATTCTGGCTCGTGCATGCGCACGTATGGGCAGCTTTGACCTGGGAGTTCCATTTTAGAGCAGTTTCTCATGCCTGACATGGCTTGCAGGTGTGGCAGAGGACATTGGCAGGCAGCTGCTTGTGTACGGACGCCGCATCCCAAAGGCAGAGCTGTTTGCCCGCATCGATGCTGTGGACGAGGAGACCGTCAAGGATGTGGCCTCGCGGTTCATCTACGACCAGGAGCTGGCTCTCGCGGCCGTAGGGGACTGCCAGAACCTCCCGGACTACAACTGGTTCCGCCGGAGGACGTGCGTTCCCCTGCCCTCAGCATAGTCGCCGTGCATTGCCTCTCCTCTATGGTCCAGGATTGCAAGAAGGGGCTTCAGCTGCCTTTTGCTTGCCAACTTGGCCTGTACAGCCCCTGGCTATGGCACTGTCTGTTGTGCGGTCTTTCTACTTTATGGGGAACGCTCCTTGGCGTGGCCAATGCTGCTGAAGGTTCATGCGATATCTCTACTAATGGGCGGTTGCTGTGCAGGTTCTGGCTAAGATATTAAGCGGCGAGACGTTGGCAGAGGTCGGAAATTGTCTGCCTGGTAGCTGCAGCTCCTCTGAATGTCAGAACCAACCTGGCAGGTTGCCAACATGTCGATTCCAAGTCAGCAGATAAGCGTTGGCTAGGGCGCGATCTGCAGCAACAGCCCGGGCTGCACTACATCATTGTTCATGCACAGGCACGCTGGCGTTGGATGCCTTGAGCCATAGCTGTGGACACCTTAGTGTGCAAGAGGGACCACCTGGAGACCATGGCAATGGAGTCAAAAGTGCATAGTGCCTTGCAACGATGTAAACAGATTGGCTCGCGGCTGCAAAATTTGTGGATCACTTCTACATGTGGGCTGCAGAAGTGCATGGCATGGCATGTATCATTGGACATGTGCGTGAAGACCGTGTCTGCCTCGCGTGCCCGTAAACAAGTACATAGTGTTCGTTATTTATGTGATAGCGAATGAAGCCATACACGCATTCGCCCCAGTGTGCACCTTGCTCAAGATGTGCTGTCCCATCGGCAGGCAAAGGGGGGCATGCCCCTGCGCAAATGCGAGAATGCAAGGATCTCATGCAATCGCCGCACACTTATACATCCTTGATAGTGTGTAATGGCTCCGAGGGGCAGTGGAAACCACCTATGGTGTTGCAGCAGCTGCAGGGGAGCCCTCACCTGCAGGAACGCCGGCCGCGGGAGATTGGATGTGGATTGATGCTAGCAATGCAGAGTTTGGGCAAACCTGCTCTGAGGGCGCTGCGCTGCTGCTCCGAGCAAGGGAGGCAGACGTCGGCCGCACTCGAGAAGTGGCAAGCAGAGCAGGCGCAATTGCCTTGTCAGCTGGCCAGGATTATTTGTTTCACCGGTGGTCTCATTGCAAGCAATTGCGCCGGGAGTGTGGACATCTAGACGTGCTGGCACCCATTTGGCATATACTTTACATTTAATCTCGTTATAGTCACAAGCCTATGGCCTCCTCGAAGGAGGAGGCCAAGGTGTCCTCGCAGCCTGGGACACCCAAGATTGCAGAGGAGCAAGGCGCAAAGACTGTGCCTGCCAAGAAGGTAAGTTGTGGGATGCTCAGTGTAATGGGTGCATCTTCAGTGCAGTGAGCATGCTGTCCCCCCCTGGTGGCTGCATCAGGGAATGTCTGACAAACATGCCTTGTGGCCCTGCAGCATGAACCTGCCCCAGTGCCTCCTCCGCTGAAGTCGCCATGGGCTCAGATAGTCAAGCAGCAGCCCAGATCAAAGCAGGATGCGGCAAGGGAGGTGGCTGCCAGAGCCCTGGGCCCTCCACAAGGCAGCAAAGCTTCCACAGCTTCTAGGCTGCAGGATCCCATGTCGCAACAAGGCAAGGCGAACGAAAGGACGCTGCGCGATGGGCCACCGACATCTGAGGATAATGAAGTGCGACAGAAGGCAGCAGAGCCGCAGTCAAAGAAGGCTCCCCAGCAGGGTGGGACCCCGGCCAACGCCGCCAATACAGCTACTCTCAGCGTGTCAGGGCCCAAGAGCGAGGCCCAGCCTGTCCCTGCGCCGATGCAGAACAATGAAGCTTCTGCTCCTGTCTCTCGCTCAGCCGGAAGCGCCGACAGCAAGGCAGAAGGGACAGCTGTTCCCAGCGGTGATGGAAAGGACACCCCACGCCATCATGAGGTGACATGCATGACAGCCTCGTTGTTTTGTATTCTGACTGCGGCCCCATAACTTTTGTCTTCATATTAGCCAGGCTGTGCTTATAAGTGCATTTGCCTGAAGCACACTCGTTCGTGCTTTGCAGGATGTGAAG
This sequence comes from Coccomyxa viridis, assembly GCA_963930925.1. Lineage (NCBI taxonomy): Eukaryota > Viridiplantae > Chlorophyta > Trebouxiophyceae > Coccomyxaceae > Coccomyxa > Coccomyxa viridis. The sequence continues at coordinate 840,316 of CAWVOJ010000010.1, forward strand.
CCTGTTAAGCCTGCCTGGAAGATTGTGGTATGTCCCCTTCCCTCATAAGCCGCTCCTGACAAGTCACAACTTTCACGAAACGTCTTTGCTGTCATTCATTTGGCAGCTGCCCATCTCTCCTGAACTTCTGTATTTTGCTGCAGCCCACCTCCCCTGAAGTGCCTCGTTCTGCCATGGCCCTTAGCGAGACGGGTGCTGTTGTTGCCTGGCCATCGCTTGGGGATGCAAAGGGTCCGCAGAGAAAGAAGCAGTCCCTATCTGCACCTGTTACCCCATCGAAGAAGGTACTTCATATCTTCGCATCAACTGCATCTTTCATGCGCTGTGACAGGCTTTGTAGGCATAATTTGGCATGCAGCGTGACTGACAATGTGCACTGAGTTCTGTGCTGCCTATGTCTCTTGAAGCACCACCCTTGCCAGCACCCAAACATCGCTGACACTCTGGGTCCCCCAGCGCTGCTCTGACCTAGGGGAGTGATGTGCGGAGCACCAGCATGTATTCAGCATTCTAAGCACTCACAAGATTGTTTGCTGATTGTGCAGGCGGCTCAGAAGGCTCCTGATCTGGCAAGCATTCTTGATGAGAAGAGGGCGGAAGCGCCAGCCAGCCAGGGAGCGCAGCTGGCGCAGCAGAGGCTCGAGGCGCCCAGCAAGCCCAAGCAGACGCAGCCACCTGCGCCCGCGCCCAAACAGAGCATCCCGGCAGCTACTGCATCAGCCCCTGCCAGCACCCAGGGCGAAGAACAGAGCAGACAGACACGGGTTGTGCCTCCCACTGCTGCAGGCGTGCGCTCCTTGCCGGGGTCCACAGCAGGGTCGCTCGCAGGCTCGCAGCCCATCGAGCGCACGCCTTCAATGTCGTCGGAGCCCAGCAGCTCCGCCAGCTTAGGCATGGGCGGGCGCCTCTCCACTGCGCCGCCCTTTGGGCGCGACGGGCAGCGCAAGGGCAGCCGGGGCAGCCGCCAAAGCAGGCCGCAGACCGAGGCCAAGGAGCCCCTGGACGCGTCTGCACGCAGTCAAGCGCAGCGCCTTCAGCAGCCGCGCGCCAACTGGGGCGCCCGGCCTGACAGCCGTGGGGCCAAGGTGGGAGGCCGTGGGCCCAGCGGCTTTACCAGCCTGCCCAGCCCGGCCTACATGAGCCGAGCAGCTGCCCAGATGTATGGTGCTGGCTTCCAGCATGTGCCAGCCCCACAGCAGCCCATCTACTACTCTGCCAGCACTCCCGTGTACTACCCGCCAGCCGCCTACGGCCTGCCAACAGCTGCTCCTGGCATGACTCAGATGCTCGGGAATACGCTGCGGGTCCAGATTGAGTACTACTTCAGCCCTGAAAACCTGCAGAAGGACTTCTACATCCGCAGCAATATGGATGACCATGGCTGGGTTCTGGCCACTGTTGTTGCACAGTTCAATCGTGTGCGCCGGCTCACCCCAGACCTCACTATCGTGGTCGGAGCAGTCACAGGCTCCAGCATTGTGGAGACCAGCCCTGACGGAACCTATTTCAGGGCGCATGACAACCCCGAGCAGTGGGTCCTTCCCGTGGAGCGCAGGGACCCCACCGTGCAGCAGCGCAAGGTGCCGGTGACCATGTTCTCGCCGTCTGGGGCTGCTGTGACAGCCCTGGTGCCTCAGCCGCCGCGCAGCCAGCCTAGCCGCACCAGCTCGGGCAGCAGCCGGGCAGGCTTTGAGCAGGCGCTGAGCGGCCCGGGCAGCGCAGCAGGCGGCAAGCAGCGCCGGCGCTCGACAGATGGTAGCCTCGGCTCTTTGCCTCATCCCCCGCCTCCCCCAACGCAGCAGCGCGCAAGCACCGAGGTTGATGGCCTCAAAAAGCGTGAGGTGAGATTACTGGGCACCCTCTCCACGCCATGCAAGCTGGCACAACATCCCATCAGTGCACAGTTGACTCCTATGCCACCATCTGTGACCATGAGCTGGGCTAGGCATGCAACGCTGGCTTTCTCACCAATGCGCTGGTGTGCAGGAGAAGAACGCCAGCGCTGTGCCAGCTCCTGCTGCTGCGGCCGCTGCTGAAAAGGGGGAGAGCTCCCGTCTTGTGGTAGTCAAGCACATGCACCGCCATGACAGGGCATCTAGCCAGCAAGATGCTGACATGAGCTCCTCCAGCAGCCAGCAGCCTGGGAAACAGGTGTGAGCAATTTCTATACAGCTGCCAATGCACTTCAGTTTGGGGCTATCTGCTTTGTGATGCCCTTTTTGGGAGTAACGCGCCACCAAACATCGAGTGTGTGGCTTGCTTCCTGCAGGGCCAGAGCAAAGGCGAAGCAGATCAGGAAGTCTGTTTCTACCCAAGCCGAATACGCCATACACCAGGTGATTTGGAGCTTCCCAACTACCAGTCTGCAATTTTCTGGTTGTGTCTGTCAACCCCAGTCAAGTCAGCTTTGTGCTCATGCGCAGGATCCTCTTCAACCGAGCAGCATTCCTTCATTGGAGTTGGCTTCCTGACTGGCAAGCGCATGCCTGAGGCAAATGGCTTTTCGCACTCAGAGACAGATGCTTCCAGTGCTTCAGCAACCCAAAGCAGTGGGGCTGACAGCACAAGTCAGAAGCTGAGCTTTGGGCTGCTGGAGGGCCATGGCTTTGGCCAGGTTGCCTATGCCCAGTGGAAGGCCGCATGCCTGAGGGAACGCGCCAAGCTTGGTGCGCGCCATCTATTTTCATGCATTCCTACCATTGCTGGTGAACCCCCATCTCTTGACGGCACTATGGACAATATCTCAAGATTGCGAGGGGCTCCTGGCGCCCTTTGGTTTGCTTATGGATTAGGAGGCACGGGACAATACTGTCAGGAAGGTGCACAGAGTGTAGCGTGCCAGGTATGAGGGCATATCATCGGCTGATTGTGCAGGAGTAGGGAAGAGTGAGGAGATGAACACTCTGTACCGATTTTGGTCATATTACCTGCGGGATAACTCCACGCCCAGCATGTATGATGAGTTCAGACAGTATGCCGCTGACGACGCTGCGGCCGGGTACCAGTATGGCAAGGAGTGCCTGTTCAGGTTCTATAGCTATGGCCTCCAGGCCCGCTTCCAGCCGGCCCTGTTCAAGGCCTTTGAGCAGGAAACCCTGCAGGTAGGGCCACTTGCACACTTCATTCCATCCTGTACCTCAGGTTCATGAGAGCATCAGACTTTCTTACCTTGTTTGGCATGCAATAATTTGGGAGTGGTCCTAGGTGCCCATTCCCCGGTCTTGAATGTTGGATCCTGAAGCGTCTGCAATCTCTACTTACTTGCGCAGCCTATAAGGGCATCCTTGCATGCTCCAAGGTGTCATGCATTGATTGCTGACCCTGTTGTGCAGGATCTGGAGCAGGGCAGCATCTATGGGCTTGAGAAGCTCTGGGCCTTCTTTGCATACAGCAAGGTTGACCTGGCGGCTGAGGGTGTCCAGAGGGATCCCAAGGTGACTGCAGTCTGCGCATTTCAGTGTACTGCATGAACATAGTAGTGTTCAGGAGGGCGCCAATGATGTTCACTTCCATGCTAATTCCGAGGCAATCGCCCCTGAAGAAAGCAATATTCTACCAAGATCTGTTCTGAGGCGTCCCAAACACAACAGCTTGCCCCACCTCCCTACCGCAGCACATGCCAAACCACGACTGAAGTGACATGCACAAGTGCCATTGGTGCTCGCTCTGTAATGCCTTCTGTGCGGCTGTGAATGCTCCCTGCATGCTGCAGCTGAAGAAGCTGCTGGAGGAGCACTTCAGCACACTGGACAGCTTCAAGCAGGACAGCCGCTACCGCGTGCCTCACGACGACCATGCGCATGCAGCCAAGGTCAGTCTGTGCTGCCTGACTGCTACTGCTGTGCTCCTCCGCAGACCATGTTAGAAAATACAGGATCTTGAGGTCCTTGAGATCTGATGGCTTAGGTGGGCCTTCCCTATACAGACAGAAGCTCTGAGGTCATACTCACCTAAGCCAACAGGTTTTCAAGTACCTTAAGATCCTGATTACCAGATATGTACAGCCCTCGAAAGGCCAATGCATGACCTGGTTAGAGTGGTCATCCCGACGATAGAACCTGCCTCAACCCTAGTCCCGTCAGAGCTTTTGATGGTTTCACATTGCCTAGAGGCTGAGCGCATGCCCAGGCTGTCGCTGATGCTGTACATTGTCTGCAGTCGACGAAGGGCAGGACGCCTGGAGGGAGCAGGCGATTGTCAATGGACCACAGGCCGCCCACAAGCACACCAGCTGCTGAGCCAGTCGCAGCCAAGGGCAACCAGGTATGTAGCCCCTGCTCCTCCGTGCTGCACATGAGGTTGCAGTCATTTGTGCTGGCTCCGACCTTGTCATCTTTGGGAATTTCATTAGCAGCTCATCCTGACGCTCTTCATGCGCTGGGCATGAAGGAACCACCATACACCTGGGAGATTTGGTTTGAGAGCGCATGACGTACACGAGCGGGCTTCAACGGTTGTAAAATTCGCCAGGAAGCGTCCTGATAGTGGTTTCCTTCGAAATGCAGGATGAGGGTATGTCTGGCAAGCCGGCAACTGAGCTGTCCCCAGACGCTGCAGAGTTCCGCCTCCCACATGAAGAGGCAGCCGCGCCTGCAGCGTCTGCAGCAGCTCCTGAGGCAGAGACCAGCACTAGCGCAGGCAGTGCACAAGCACCTAAGGATCCACCTGCCCACATGAATGGCATTGCCACAGAGAATGGCATAGATGATAGTGCCAGCAACACCACAGCCTCAGAGAACGGGCTGAAGAGCACTGCAGAGAATGTACATGAAAACAGCCAGAGCGGCGCAGAGAGGAGAGACGACGAGATAGCAAACGCGCAGAAGTCTGGCAAAGGCGGCAGTGTCGCCAAGATGGTCCTCAGCTTGGAAGGCGGCCTCAAGAGCCGGGCAGCTCTGGGCAATGGGCTGCCCAATGGCATCACACCAGGCAAAGAGGAGCCGCTTCTCAGCAAGGATCCTATTGTGGTCCAGGCCAATGGCGAGTAGAGGAGGTTGTCAGTACTCGGGCCTGGTGTTGGGCAGGTGCTATAGCCGGAGGATTTGCGAGACACTGCGCAGGTAGATTGGCTGAGAATGCAGCAGCACCGCACTGGTGGGCATGCGCCAGGTTTCCGCCTGCTAGGCAGGCATGCAAACACAAGCTGTGTAGAAGGTCAAGACCGTGCTTCCAGCAACCTGAAGCGCATGTGCTCTGTAGTCTGAAGTCACCGGGCCGGCCGTCCTCTTGAGACACTTCTGGATATTAAGGCAAATCCATTCTGGGTTGAGGCTGTGCACGCAGCTGCACAGAGAGAAGATGAACGGCATCCTTACTGTGAGGCCCTCTGCCAGCATGCTGTTTACGTAGAGGCCACAGGAAGCCACTTGTGCAAGTCAGAAGAGGTACAATCGTGGGTCCAGGACTACCGATGTCGTCCAGGCTGCATATCAGGAGAGATACAGAGAGGCACACGCCATTCTATGGCGAGTCGCTGCCTGCATAGGCTGCTGTTGGCTATAGTAGGGTGCAAATAGGGACTCAGAAACGACTGCAAGAAGGGGTCCTGCCCAAGAGCACACTCCTTTATATGGCTGGGGTTGTGATGAGGCTGAGAGCTCAATTAAGGCGGCCTTATCATGTGAGGCTCACAGGTATCCTCACTAGGTCTCGCAGGCATTAGAAGGTCTTGTTCTAGTCTTTGCTGCATTTGCATACATCCAGAGGTCCGCATTGCTGCAAAGAATCACTGAAGGGATGTCAGCTGCAGCTGGGGCCTGTCAAGATGCCTTATGGAAAGGTGGTGGTATTGCATGTCCAGCAAGAATGACTTTGGCAGATCAGGCATGCAGCAGCATATGCTATGTGGTGCACCCGTGAGTACTTTTGCATCATGGAGGTATTTTTCCATTATCTGTACACACAAACATGGTGCGCTGAAGAGCGTGTTCACATTTTTCTGCTAGCCTGGGGACTGAGGGCTGGCACAGTAGCGTGTAGAAGTGATAGGAGGCTTGTCTAATTTGCATTTATGACTTTGGCCATTTTAAATTGTTGGATTGAATAGCCAAACTCATAACGGGAAGTGTGGTCTGGAATCCTAGTAAAGGCTGAGATACCACCTGACACGCGTACGGTCTTCACACATACATCTTGGACCTGTTGTTGCCTTTGCTGTCAAAAACTGGGTTTGGTCAATGTTGACCAAAACATGCCAGCTGCTTCTTGCTGAATGTGGCCTCATTGGGGTACTACCACATAGTACGTCCACGCATTGTTTGCCATGGGCCTTCTACTCATGTAATGTGAAGTTTCTTGTCGAGCTCGCATGGCACGGCACTGGGTCCTATGTGCATAGCATAGAGGATCTCTGTGGCGATCTCGCTGGAGTGTTCCCACCTTTGCACAAGCGAGGTCATGAGCTCTCTTTCAGTGATCATTGATCACAAGGTACCAGAGCCAAGCTTACGGGATGCTCCTGACTCTTGATTCTCACAAGGTTTACCCATTCGTTAAGAGGCCGCCAGTCCAGCCTTCTCTGTCAATGTCACTGCTGGGGCTGCTGTAGGCCTCGCATGTTGCTAAGGAGGTAGGCGAAGTCAACATTGTCTGAGGGAGCAGGCGGCAGGATGGGCTCAGCTGATGGGCAGGCATCGAAGAAGGCCGTGCAGAGGGATGAGCAGGCCTGCATGCACTGGAAGGACCTGCGCCGCAAGAGGGACACCCTTAGCAGGCAGCCATGCATTGCAGCAGTCCTTGTGCAGCAAGTGCTAGATCGCCTGAGTGACTTGCCAGGACCGTGCGTTTTTGTTATTGGCAAGAGAGGTGACTAGAAGTGCTTTTGGTCATTGCAGCCTGGCTAAAGACAGGCTCTCAACAGGGGTCATATGTGCATGATCTGGCATGTACCTGAAGAGCGCTGCCTCGCTCTTGTCTTTGGCCTCCCCAGTATCACCGCCCGCCCCATAGTTCTGGTACGCCTTTGACAGGTACAGCCAAGCCTTCCCTACCTGCAGCGGAGCCTGTTGCATCAGACCCCTGCACAACCCTGTTTCGCGCAGGCGGGAAGGGTTTGTACATGTGCAGGACAGACCTTGCCACACTGTCCATCAAATTTAGTCCCTTCTGAGAATTGACAGGGTGCCTACGGAGAGCTGCTCCTTCTGCGCAGATTCATCAGAGGGCACCTTCTTGTATGCACAGGCAAGGCCTGGACGAATATCAGTAACATGCAAGGAGCCGAGTGAAGTGAGCCTGAAGAGGCAAGGCGGACCTGGGGGTTGTCCAGGCCGAGCGCCTGCTCCATCTGGCGCACTTTGGCCTCTATGCGCTGCAGCCGCTCCCTGGTGCTCATCCCCTTCCCTGCGTCCGGGCTGCACAGCACCTGGTGGCCATCAGCACAACACACACTGGGGTTGGGCAGCCCCTTCACTTGCGCCTGAGCCCTTCACAGATCGTCTTGATGCAGCGGGAAGTCTTTGAAGTGGAACCTGTTCGATAGCACTATGCCTTGAAAGCAATGATAAATCAAGGGCTGTGTGAGAGGTGCGGGGCTTTGCCTTTGCTTGCGGCTGGCATCTGCGCCTGCCCGGCTGCCCTGAGGAGCCCTCGCTTTGGGCGGGCTGGCGTGCGATGCTGGCAGCGCCAAGCATGGATGGCTGAGTTGCACCTCTGCATGCTCCTCATATGCCTGCAACAGAGTCCTCTCTCAGCATGGGAGGTCTTGACAAGGCCATCACATTTGCAGCTGCCTAAGCCGGGCACCTACAGCAACACTGACCGCTTCCAGCAACAGTCACGGGTGGCACATTGCCATGCATGATCTCAGTACGGCATAAACAAGAAGCATAGGTAGTGTGGCCCTCTAAGTGAGGAGCGCGCTGCCATGCATGAAGCTTGCAAGGCCTTTTGCAGGGTGGGGACTTTTGCGCCAACCTCGTTTCCTGGTAGAACCAGCAGCGGTGGCAGGCGCTCGTGCCTGACAGCCCGCTGCGCCTGCGCAGCATCCGCCTGCAGCGGCGCAAAGCTGAAGCTGAAGGTGGGCAGCCGGGCAGGCCCCTCTGTGAGCCCGCCATATGGCGCACTGCTGGCGTGCAGCAGCTGCCCCTGTCTGGGCAGCTGCTGCCCCGAAGACTGCTGCTGCCGCGCTGCAGATCCTTCTGCGAAGAGATCCTCTACATCCACGCCAGCTGCTGCCTCTGCAATACAGCGCAGGGAAAGCTGGTCACGTCATGTTGCCAGATACATTTCAGCTGTGAGCTGCAGAGACTATGATATGCTCATGCGCCCATGCCAGGTGACCTACTGAAATCCTTGTGCAGCCTCCACAGGCAGGGACCTCACGTGATGCAGTGATCAGAGAAGTGATCAGAGAAGCTGGGCGCACCGCCGAAGGCAAGGCTGATCATGGTAGGCGTGGGTAGCCCTGCACCGCTCTTTGCATATGGCGCAGCGCTCTCTGGCCGGTGGAGGGTGGCAAAGGGTAGGGGCGAGAGGTCTGCCAGGGCAGGGGAGGTCGTGAAGAGCGGGCCGGGCAGGTTCTGGGCAGAGGGCAGAAAGCCGGACAGGAAGGCTGACATGGAAGGGCTGCACTTTGTGAATGAAGCCACCCTCTCCAAGTCCACTGAGTCCTGTGAAGGAAGACGCATCCTGAGCATAGGTCTAATGGAAGGCGCTGCAGGTTCCTTCCCAGAATTTCAAGCAGTTACAGAAGTGTGTGTTCAGCATATACAGGTCCACACTTGCGACTGCATCTCTATGATAGTAGCAGGCATGAGTGGTGTTAGGCATGAGCTGTGAGGCATCCGAGGCTGTTCCAGTTCTGGTCATTGGCAAGCAAGACAGAAGCGCCTACCATCTCTTCAATGTCCAGTTCAAGGCGAGGCCTCTTCCGTGCATTGTAGCTCTGCCCGCCTGGACTCAGTAGCTCTCCAAGCCTGGCCCTTCCCTGCGCAGCGCATCCCATGCGAGTTTTTTGCTGGAACCGGCTCTGCCGACGTCCCCCAGGCAGAAGAGGCAAGGCAAGACCCGGCACTGTCAGCACCACTGGTGCTTTGTCACACAAGAGAAGGCAGGGGCTCCGGTGCAAGGTCTAAGACGTAGCACCTTGCAGCTGCATCACAAGCTTGGTGTGCCAGAACCCAGGCTGGAGAGTCCTGATCTGCAAAGCGCTGCAGCTCATGACAGGCCTCACCTCAGGGCTGGTGACGATGTCATGGAACATTGCCAGTCTGTCCAGCCTTAAGGGGCTGGCAAACCCTATCCCATTCCCGGCTGTGCCCGCCTGCCCAGTGTCCAAGGATTCTGGCAGGCCCTGCCCAGGATCTGGGCTCTCTTGGGCGCCGCCCTGCAGAGAAGCACATGAGCTTCACATGTTTGTGTACGGTAAGCAATGCGTTGATGGGGAAGGCCATGCTTAGCTGCTTTTGCAGCGCAGAGCAGTGCAGTGCCGTGGTCTCTGCGTGCTTGCATGTGAGGACCTGGGAGGACCCAACAGTGGTGCAGCACAAAATTGGTTCACACCTTTCTGCTGCGCCAAGCATGCTATGATTCACATGCAACAGGCGTATGACATCCCTTGCTTGTCTATCATTGCAGTAGCATAGAGAGCTCGGACCTGCTGCTCCACCTTGAGGTGAAGTCCACCAGAGATGTCAGTAGGGGGCGGTGCCGCGCTGGGCGCGCTGTCGCCAAAGCGCAGCGGCTGCAGGCAGACCTCGCCCAGCAGCTGCAGCGCTGAGTCCCTCTCAGCGGAGCACTTGCCCATCGGCGTCTGCACTCTCAGCAGAGGGCTCTGCACCAGGCACAGCACCTGCTTGCACTTCATGTTCAGGCTCAGCAGTCTTAAGTGACTTAAGCGGCACTTGTATGGAAGGTCCGATCCCTGGAAAGAATAGCATCGCTGTTTGGGCTGAGCGTGTATACAAATGTGAGCCCGGCTGGGAGAGGATAGGGCGTACAGGTGACTCCAGTGGGTCAGCTGGCTCTGCGGCAGGCATGGACTGGATTTCTGCTAGGTCTGATGTCTCCTCCTGCTGGTCCTCACCGCTGGCCTGGGCCAGTGGGCTTGCCCGCCAGAGTCCCTGCAAAGACAAAACGCCTTGGACACGTGCAAGTTGATCAGGCCTATATGCACCATGCCTGAGGTGCTGGGATGGGAACCTGCAAAGTCTCGGTGCACTGGCTCCTGAGCATGCTGGCACAATGGAAGGAGCAATCATCTGTGGCGGCTTGTGAGGGGCCAGCTCGGCGTAGCGAGTGGTCAGCTCTGATGCAGCAGAGAGGAGTCAATGCATGAGAATTGCTTGGATGCTCACCAGATGCATCGCTGACTGTGAATTGAGGAGGCAAGTGTGACTGCGTACCCTGCCCAGCTCAAAGTGCATCTCTCTCAAGGTGAGCGGCTGAGGCTGGGGGTGGCCCGGAACAGCTTCCGGTACGAAGCCCTGCTCCTCCCACTCCCTCAGCCCAAACAGCCCCTCCTGTGGCCTGTTTCACATGGCACACGCATGGCATCACACTGCATCCATTACGGCACGCTGCCAGGGAGGCTTGCCTCACACCGAACATAAGAAACGCTGGCACGCAGGAGGAGCATTGCATAAGTCCCCGGCGGAACGGTCATATGTGTGAACCCAGACGCATGAAGCCAATTCCCGCTTGCAAGGACAGCTGTCCAATAAAATGTCTGCGGTGATATGGGGATGCACCTTGTGAACACGGACTTGTTGCCCTTGCGTTTGACGTCTGTGTACAGCGCGGAGGCCATGGTGGCCTCAGGCGTCCGCCCCTGGCACTTTATGTGCTGGCGCTCCAGCGCCAGCCTGTCAACACAAGCAGCAGGCTCCTGGAAAGCCTCCCCATCGATACTGACCATGGATCTTGCTTCATTGCTGGGACAACCCATGTCATACATGCTAGATAGCTCTGGGTGCCACCAGATCGTGTTGTTACTAGCAGGGATACCCAATCAGCGCTGCTCTGCCACCGGCCATAAACGGGTGTGCTCTGTGCAGGGCAGTGCTGGGAAAGGCTGGCGCAAGGAGAGCTGGTGCAGGGTTGTGGAGGGGTATGAGAGAGCATTTGGTCAGGGGCGTACTTGGTGATCTCTGCAGTGGTGAGGAGCCTGCGATCCTGTCTGAGCACTGTCACGGCCGCAGACTTGAAGATGCCGCCGCCGCCCTTCAGCATGTCCACGCCCTGCCCCAGCGCAGTCTTAGGATCCCCTGAGTTCTCCTGTACAGCCAAAGCGCCTGTAGCCCTCCGACATCTCGACTTGCACCACTGAGTCCGTGGAGATGGAGTCAAACCTGCACGGTGAGGACTGTATGCCGCTGAACTCATTGGCCTAAGGCCTCACAGCTTTCTAGATGGCTCACAGGGCGATGTCTTGCATCAGCCATCTCACTGAGGTCAGAGCTGCTACACTAAGGCTGTCAAAGAAGCGCTAGAAGGGCTGGAATCGCTCATATGTCTTCGATTACTGGTGATCTAGACATGGCTATCAAACCCCCACAACAGGGATGTCCTGGTACAGGTTTGGGTACAGCCTATATTGTCAGACAACCGGTGGCATTGAGACTAGTTGTCTCGCCCCAGACCGCTTCACTCATGAAACTTGAATTTCGATGTTCCATATTCGACGCAGCCATCTCCCAGACGCAGACTTGACCCTGAAGTACCGGGCGACGCTACCATGGTCCAAGGTTGAAAATAAGTGGTGAGATGACCGCGACCCGCCATTTCTGATGTCTTGCAGGTCTCTCAGACCCACTTTAGCATGGCAGTAGCTCTCAATGCAAGAAGCGGACTCTTGCTGGGCCCTGTCGTTCCGTAAAGCCCTTGCTAGCTGAAGCCCTCACCACGCTGGACGAGCCATCGGCGCCGCTGACAGACGATCCTTTCGGCAGGGCTCGCTTGCTGAAGCATCCATTTGCATCCCGTGGCTGGTTCATGGGACTTCTAGTGCGACCTTGCCTGGAAGCGGGTTGACCACGCCCATGGTCGACCAGCTTGCCATCGCTTCATAGCTCCCTGAAGGCTCAGACCTGCCTAATGGATCCCATAAACGGGTGTAGCGCCCACATGGGACACTCTCTTACATCTGCAAGGTGAGGCAGGTCTACGTTCCAGATTTGGAGTCCTACATGGCTTTCTCATGCAGGGTTCTAGGCTTACTACATTATCGCCCCTGCAACCCTCGCCCACCATGGCGGCTTCATTGCCCGATGTCATAGCCTGGCAGATTGAGCAGCGTAGTCTGATCGCAGTGCTGCCTAAGAGGCTCTCGCGAACATGACTCGGGGGCCGAAGAAGCACATGAAGCGCCTCAATGCGCCGTCTCACTGGATGCTGGACAAGCTTGGGGGCATCTTTGTGAGTAACCTCACACCTCGATGCTGTACAGCCTCGGCTGGATTCTAACTGGAAGACGCTATAATGACGTATCTCACATGCAGCATGCGAGACTTTTATCAGCACGGTGTTCGACTCCTGACAACACTAAGACACCAAAATGGTGCAAATGCTATTGATCAGTACAATATATCAGCTTAATGTCTTGTCGCAGGCACCCAAGCCGTCACCTGGCCCACACAAGCAGAGGGAGTGCCTGCCGTTGACGCTCATGCTTAGGAATCGCCTCAAGTGAGTCCATACTCTGTCCCACCTACGGCACACCGGCTTATGCACTTCAATGTTGTACGCTCAAGTTTTGTCTACTGCAGCAGTGACGTTCTTTCCGGCTCTTGTACACTGCGTTAGCCTAGGAGACTGTCAAAAGGTGCCATTATTGCAATGTCACAGCTGCCATACCGCAGATGCAGGCCTGATGGTTGTGAAGGCCAGTTCAGCCCGTTTGCTGGCTAAAGGGAGTTGCTTTCTATCTGCCATGCAGGTATGCGCTGACAGGAAAGGAGGTGGTCTCCATTCTCATGCAGCGGCTGGTGAAGGTGGATGGCAAAGTGAGGACGGACTGCACATACCCTGCTGGATTCATGGATGTCATTGAGATCGACAGAACCGACGAGCACTTCCGCCTCATCTACGACACCAAGGGCCGCTTCGTGACCCACCGCATCACAAAGGTAGGTCTGAGCTGCATGCCTTGGGGAGCAGCGAGGATCTGTCTGACAGGGCAGTAGCAGCAAAAGGCTTTTGGGTCAACTCTTGCTGCTATTGCATATCTGCAGCACTGCTTCAAGATCAGGAACAGTCCTGCCATGCGCATGTACGCAAATGGTGACTGTGAGCCCTCTAAGGTCACAAGGAGCTAGCAGGGACAGCATAGCGAAGTCTGGAGCGAGCTTTACAATGGCCGATTGTGCTGCAGGAGGAGGCAGCATACAAGCTGCTGAAGGTGGTCAGGCAGCAGTTTGGCAAGGGCGGCGTTCCCTACATTGCCACCCATGATGGTCGTACCATCCGCTACCCCGACCCTGACATCAAGGTGGGCAGAGGCCAGAATGTATTGCTCTAGAGCTTTCAGCAATCCCTCTGTACTCCTGGCCCTGCGTCCAGCAGGGTATGAGATGCCTCAGTTTTGCCAGGCTCATGGTAACTATCAGTGTGCTCTTGAAAAGATCTGCACAGTTGCTGGGCCCTGTGGTCCCTTGCATGGGTCAATGAGCGTAGTGCAGCAGGACAAGCGTGTTTGCGGAAATCAGGATCTGAGGGCTGTCAGTGCTTGCGCAGATCAACGACACAGTCATGTTTGACATCGAGACAGGGAAGATCAAGGACTTCATCAAGTTCGATGTGGGCCAGCTGGTGATGCTCACAGGAGGGCACAACCAGGGCCGCGTGGGCACCATTGTCAGCAGGCAAAGGCACAAGGGCTCCTTCGACATCATCCTTATCAAGGACTCTGTCGGCCATGAGTTTGCCACGCGGTGAGGAAATAAATGCTGTACTCCCTTGTTGAATTGCGAACAGCCTCTGTGTGACGCACAGTGACCGTCCCCTCTCGAGGTGCTGCTTGCTGACTGCCTGCCTGTTCTTGTGACTGTGATAGGGGGTGCTTGGTGCTGCACATTAGGAGCCCAGCAAATTCAGAGCTGAGATTGTACTTTAGTGCCTGAGCCAGTTCTTGCTGGCTTGTGTTGTCACAGCCATATCCTTGACACTCTGTGTGTACTGCGGTGCAGGTTATCGAATGTGTTCATCATTGGGAAGGACGACAAGCCCCTCATCTCTCTGCCCAAGGGCAAGGGTGTGCGGCTGGACATCCTGCAGGAGCAGGCCAAGCGGGAAGCGCAGCGCGCCTAGATGGAGACGCACACGGCAGCTAGCGCAAGTCTGGCGCTTGTCAGGTGTCACTGTGGTGGGACAAGACGCACTGAGCATATAGGAGTGCAAAGAAGGCTTCCTCCCGCAGCTGTCAATGCTGGCAGCATGGCATAGTGGCAGCCGTCAGTGTGGCAACCCTGTGCGCCATGACCTGCAAGCTCAGATGGGCTGTGATGGACGTTTGCACTGACGTGCAGCTCTACAGTGTGGACATCCCCTGTAACATATGTTGGGCCTTGGTAATTGGCCACCGTAGCTGTCACACTTGCAAATGTGCTGCCTGAGCTTGAGCTGACGCCTCTGCACACAGAGCTTGCACACGAAATTGTCCCTGCCGCATGCCGAGATCGCCCAGCAACATCAGATCAGATCAGATTACATCTCTTCCAGCCACACCAGGCTGATCAGATGTTTGACCCATTGGGTTCATCTTATGCAAGCAAGCATTGATAAACCTGACAATTCCAATTAAGTCCTCTTGCCACATGAATGCCTGCATCGTTTGTGGCCCCTCAAACAAGTGAGACCATTGCTCCCTGAAGCACAACAGGCCTGGACACTCAAAGACAAGGTGCCTCTCATCACCCAATGTACCTGCCCCGCAAAGTTGGCAAATCCTGTCAAGTCTGGGAACCTCAGGCCTAGCCCATGACCCCTCATCCCTGGGGAGACGGTGACAGCCCATGCGGAACCGAAGGAGGCGCTTCATGCTTGCAGCAGAAACAGGAATATCCAATAGAGAGCGAGCATGCCTATGAGGAGGTCTTGCAAACCATCTAGCATAAGTGCAGCATCTAGACCTCTTACTAGGGCAAGTCCTCGGGCAGATATCAAGGTCCTCCCAGACGGAATCACGCTGTTGCATGATGTGCTGCCGTAAGGCAGGAATATCAATGGCATCCATGTCATCACAGCAAATGCTGAGCTCGTACTCGGTAGCATGGACTGCCTTGAACATGGACCATGCCCAATTGCGCTTTGATGCTGCAACAGCAGCCCTACAACAGTCCAGCGCAATGCACCGGTACAGATTACCTGAAGGCTTGCCAGCTAGATTATTCCAGAACTTGGCAGCGCGCAAAAGCCAAACATGGTGTAGTGACTTGAGACCCAATTCAGCCAAAAGGATGTCTGTCGAAGTGCTGCCTCTGACACCTGTGATCTCCTTGAGCATCTGAAGATTGCTGGTGATTAGACTTTTCCTCAAAATGCGGTATTGCTGGGGGAATGGCTGGAAACCCCAGATCTCACAACCGTAGGAGCTGTGGATGGGACACACGCCTCATACACCCTGAACATGAGACCAACTGAGGCCAAGCATTGTAAGCGCCCATATTGGCGCTTGAGCAGAGCCCATGCCCCAAACATGTTCTTTTTCAACATGGGAAACGTCACTGCCATGCCATCTAAAGCATTGAAGAGTATGCCAAGGTACTTAAAATCAATGACAATCTCCAGCTGCTCACCTCCACAAGTCCATTGAAATGGCCCAGGAAAGGCTAAGTTGAATACCATGACTTTGGTCTTGACCACACTCACTACCATGCCCATGAAGACACAGAATTCACATACAAGATCAATCAGCCGCTGGAGCCCCTGGGGTGCCCCAACATGGGCACCCTCCATATTTCTTGTAAAATACCACTGCCATTTCCTGCCCAAAGCTGGGCAGGGCTGACTAACGCAGTCTGGCGCAATGCTCCTCAAGCAGGCGTTGCGTTTACATGCTCGCACTACCTTCACATAAGCATATTGCCTGCGATTCCTAGCACCTCTGATAGGGTTACCTTGCTGAGAGAGTTGAAATAGTACTAGCAAGTTTGGTCTGCCGAACGCCTATTTGGAGTGTCAGCTGGGCGTCGATAGGTTGGGCAGTATAGCGCAAACATAATCTGAAGGAGAACCAGCAGCAGCAGCTTGTTCGTGTCAGGCATCGTGCTGCTAGCCGGAAAGACACTGCACACGCTCTCGACAAAGGAAACCTGCAGCGTGCATGGTGAGCGAACAGCCAGCAGCAGAGGAGGCCGTTACACTATTCGAGAAGCTCGGGATCTGCAGGCAGCTCGCACAGTCTGCTGTCGGCCTAGGATGGAAGGCGCCCACCAGCATACAGGAACAGGCAGTCCCGCACTTGCTTGCAGGTAGGCTTGTATTACTCCTCTTACACTGACGCTCTGGTCAATAGTGTTATGAGATACTCAAAAGCAGCGTCTCCTTTTCCCGCAGGCAAGGATGTCATCGGTCTAGCACAGACAGGCTCAGGCAAGACAGGAGCATTTGCCATGCCCATCCTGCAGGTGAGGGCCAGCAACAGTCCTGCTGACATGAGCTCTTGCTCCACTCTATCCCTGCCTACAGAGCCTATAATGCGTCTACCTAAATTGCGCTAACCTGCTCATATGTGCTATACAGTGCTGGCCGCTTCACAGCAGGCGGAAGTTTCTTCGAGCCTTGGCGGCCTGCTTTGCAGGGCCTCTTGGACAAGCCGCAAGCTCTGTTTGCGCTCGTGCTGTCTCCCACTCGCGAGCTGGCCATCCAGATAGCAGAGCAGTTTGAGGCCCTGGGCAGTGACATAGGCGTGAGGTGCGCTGTGCTGGTGGGAGGCATCGACATGATGGCCCAGGCCATTGCTCTGGGGAAGAGGCCCCACATCATTGTGGGCACGCCAGGACGCGTGGTGGACCACCTGTCAAACACCAAGGTGAGCCTGCAGCGGCATGTGTTGATCAGATGGGTTTGCAGACATCATGTATGAGTGCAGAATGGTGTATGGCACATAAGGATGGCTGCTGTTGGACATTGCCTTTTACATTTGCAAGGGGTTTGGGGTGCTGATGCAAGCTCATCAGATCCACAGCGCAATGGATGCTGCTAGTGCTGACAGCAGCATGTACTGCTTGCAGGGCTTCTCTCTGAAGACCCTGAAGCATTTGGTCCTGGATGAGGCAGACAGATTGCTCAACATGGACTTTGAGCAGGAGATTGACCAGATCTTGAAGGTGCGCTCCTCGCTCGCTCGCTTTGGACAGCGGTTCCACAAAGAAATGTCTGTCTGTGTATGAAAGCTGAGGTAAGGTGTGCAGCCTGATGTGGACAGACATCCTGGGGGAAACATTTGCTGTATTACGTATGCTCGTGCTCCTCACACCAGCATATCAGTCTCAGGTCTTCACCTTGCAATCAACATGTTGCAATGGTAGACAGCAGCGGATAGTTGTTGGCCCTGCACGCAGGTCATGCCAAAGGAGCGGAGAACGCAGCTGTTCTCTGCCACCATGACCAGCAAGGTGGCCAAGCTGCAGCGCGCCTGCCTGGACAACCCTGTCAAGGTTGAGGTGGATACAAAGTACCGCACAGTGGACACGCTGCGCCAGCAGTACCTCTTCATCCCTGCCAAGCACAAGGTGACCCTCCTGGGTGAAGCATCCCTCACTGTGCCAATTTGCATGCCCCCTGCTTTCCTTATCAAGCACCACACACTGCATGCTTGAGGAAAAAGGACACTGCATGGTTCTCCTTCGCTGAGGGGACATCAGCCTCCACCTGCCACGTCTGCGTGAAGGGGGGCAACCAGCTGGTCAGTGCACCTGAGCTTTAACGGGGGCGTGTCAGTCATGCTCACAGATCGTGAGTGCTGTGCAGGACTGCTACCTGACGTTCTTCCTGACAGAGCTGGCTGGGGCGACAGTCATGATATTCACGCGGACCTGCGACAACACGCGCAAGCTGGCGCTGATGCTGCGCAACCTGGGCTTTGACGCGCTGCCCATCCACGGGCAGATGAGCCAGCCCAAGCGCCTGGGGGCCCTCAACAAGTTCAAGGGCGGAGACCGCAACATCCTGGTCGCCACCGGTGAGAGGCGTCTTGCCTGGCGGAGCCGAGAGCTTGCGCATACTTGAGCCCTTCACGAAAGCACTCCTAGCGAGTGCCACAGGGCCCTCGTGTCGGATGCCTTTGCTATCATGCAATCAAGTGGAGTTTCATTGCTCTTTGTGTACTTTTCTGGGACCAAACGCAGACACTGGATGTGAAGATGCATTTCTGGTCCTTGTCCTCGGCACATTTGACTATAGGCTGGCATGACAATATCTAGGAGGCTGCTCAGGCACCCTTGCCGAGGCAGACACCGCAGAACTGAGGAAAGCGGCAACTGCATGACAGAGGATCGCAAAAAGTTGAAGGCTGAATGTGATGCGTGCATGAGGGCTTGGGTCCTTACTTTGTCTGGCTGCTGTGCAGACGTTGCCAGCAGAGGACTGGACATACCAGCTGTGGACGTGGTTGTCAACTATGACGTCCCCATCAACTCCAAGGACTATGTGCATCGCGTTGGGCGCACAGCGCGCGCGGGCAGATCGGGGCGCTCCCTCACGCTCGTGACACAGTAAGCACCTCAGCCATGCTTCTTCCTTATGGCTCAGCAGTCCATTCAGTCTACGCGCTCTTCAGGCTTTCAGCACGATTTACACTTTTATTACAGCTCTTGTCAGTGGCAAAGCCATTTCATATCACCCAGTGGGTAAGCAATACAGCAGGGAGCTGCGCTGACGCAGGTATGATGTGGAGCAGTTCCAAAAGATTGAGGCGCTGATTGCGCAGCGCATGGAGAAGTTTGAGCATGAGGAGGAGGCCGCTCTGCTGCTGTACGAGCGCGTGACTGAGGCGCAGAAACTCGCAACCATGCAGGTGCGCTTGCGCATGCACTGTGAACCATTGGGGCTACCATCAATTCACATTGCCCGCACTTAACTAAGCGCCTTGCCTTCACTTCAGCTCAGACCTTCAGCACAATCTTGCCTGCTTGCATGCTGCACATATTCACTTCTGGAGGTGGCATCCTGTGACAGAAATCCTGTCTGCATGGATCTGAAGGTGGGTGCTGGCATGTGCAGATGAAGGAAGCAGACAAAGGGCGCTCTGGGAAGCGGAAGGGGCGCGGGGATACAGCTGCAGATGATGCTGATCCCTTGCAAGAAGCCGGGGGAAGGAGGTACTTCAAGAAGAAGTACTAAGTCCTTGCAGAGGTTTGTGTTGAGGATCTCCTTCAAGGGAACAACGTAATGCTGAGAGCATAATGCTCTGAGCAACATACCAGACAGTAAAAAGGGCCAGGATTTGCTGCATGAGTTCAAGGATAAAGCCTCTGGATGTCACCGCATCCTGCGTATAATAGGGACGGGTGCCTGTCCTGTAAGCTGTTCGGAATCCTTACAAACCGAAAGGCTTCAACGGCTACACCTACATCATGGCAATCTATTGCCACACTCTACAGCACACTATTGGGCATGCAGCGATGGGCAGGGAGCCCTCAGAAATATCAGCAGCAGGCCTTTCGGCAGCTGTTACCCCGCAGACTGGCTGTTAGCAGTCCTCAACAACTTAGGATCGATCGAGCCAGATTTGGAATGTACCTTATGAATTGCCACGATCTGTCGGAGCTCCTCCCCGTCTTACCAAGTCGCAAGCAGGACCCGGCTCGGTACACATTGAACTTCCGTTGATACGTTGGATCAGAGGGGAGCACAGATCTCCAAATCATCAGGCGATAGGCATTGAGAATCCCGAGCGAAGGAGAGGTTGCCGCCCAGCTGCCTAAAAGCATCAACGGATCAGAGCGATGGCGCCCAAGGGTGCGTCATACGGGCTCTGTGCACCTATAAATGTGTCTGAAGGTCAAAGTCGGACCTTTTGCACCGCAGAAGTGGTGTCTTGCCCGGCCTGATCAAGGGGATGCCGGACCCTGCATTTTGGCTTAGAGTGCATTGGCGCGAGAATCAACAGCGTTGTCAGCAAGATCTTATGATTCACCGACTTTATCGAGCAGCTACAGCAGCAGCGGTAGGATGTGAATGCAGCATCTTCGGCATACTTTGTTGTCAGCAGTACAATATGTCTGCTTGCACTTCGTCGATAGGGCTCATCATAGCCTTGAAGGGGTGCAGAGCTTCCGATCAAAAGTTCAATCCATCACGAAAGCAGAAATGGGGTGTTTCTATACCTCTTCGAAGGCACAGCATGAGGATCAGGGTCTGATGTGGGATATCGAGGATGTACTTGAGCGGCTTCCCCTCAGCTGCCTCCTTGACGGCACGCCTGTGAACCACAGGAAAGAAGGTTACAACTGCTGAGGATGCCCCTCAGGCCGAGGCACCCGAGGTCAAGGCCAAGAAGGCTGCAGGTGGCCAAAAGGGAGGTGAGCATGGAGGGACCATGCTTGTTGAGTCGGTACATCGCCTGATGCTCGTTGTCTTTACGAATGCTCAGGAGCAAAGATCAACCTTTAGTATCCTCAGGCAGTTTCAGCAGTATGCGCGCCTGGTAGGCAAGCATTGTCGACATGCAGGCAAGGCTAAGGCCAAGGACACAGGAAAGAAGGGTCCCGCTGCCGAGGAGGTGGACGACATCCCCGTTGAGGATGCTGGAGAGGGGCAGACAGCAGAAGAGCGCGAGGAGGCTGAGCAGGAGGAAGCAGGTGTGTGTCATGCCACAGCCTTCTTCTTTGTGGCTCCTTGCACTCTGAGGCATCCAGAAGGCATGTGAAACACCAAATTGCAGGCAGGGCTGCCTGGTCGTAATTGTACAGTCTTCTGCTGTTTAATGGTGGTCTCTGCTGTTTCTGCTGCAGTAATTTGCTCACACTAACGGTGGTCAAGGCACCAGATGTCTGGCTGTAGAGAAGCTGTGCAGCTGCAAGGCAGGAGTGGAGGCGCGCAAGGCCCAGGTGTGCACATGCATGGTCCAGAGGGCTACGTCTTAAGTTGTGGTCGGATGTGCAGCTGGTGCAGCGGCTGCTGGAGAGGAGAAGGAGGGCGTGATGGGCGACGAGGCCATTGCTGAGGAGGAGGACGTTGAGGCTGCAGACGAGGCTGCTCTGGCAGAGATCGAGGACGACGATGATGACGAGATCAAGGCCGCTGACGTGGATGAGGACGAGATTGACGCTGAGCTGGCGGAGGAGCTGGGCGAGGAGCCTGTGGCTGCCGAGGATGAGGAGGTCTGTCCTTGGCGCCATGCACTATCACTCATGCTACTATCATTACAACAGAGGCGACCCGCAGCCCAGGGCCATAGGGCATGCATGTGGGAGTCTAGCAGCCTCAACAAAGGGGCCCAGCACAGCCATTATGCAATCAGTCTGCAGTCCAGTTGCATGGTGTTGAGATAGCATGTCATGCTGGCGTGACAGGATGCGTCGTGCCCATCATAGTGGTTTTGCACATTGATGTGTGCCAGTCGAGGTGCTTGCGCTTCGCCGTAGCATTGTGCAATGTTGGGCTTCATGCTCCCTTCTGTGCATTCCTGGGGGAACAGCACAGGGCATGCCTATCTGAGGGGAAATTTACAAGGTGTACAGCTTGTGTTCCACAGGCTCTGGGTGATGCTTAAGATACCCCTCGAGTCTACGATGGCACAGGCAGAGCTCAGAGACATTGCCAATTTCTGACCTTCATGTGTCATGCATACAGCCTGTCTGCATCACTGAGATGCAAGTGTGTCTGTGTAGGACGAGGAGGAGATCCCGGTAGCAGAGGAGGAGGATGATGACGAGGAGGAGGAGGAGAAGCCGAAGGCCAAGGGCAAGAAGCCGGCGCCCAAGAAGAACGCCCCCAAGACCGCCGCAGCCAAGGAGGCCCAGAAGGAGGGCGGCAAAAAGGGAGGCGCCAAGGGCGGCCCTAAGGGCGGCGCCAAAACAGGTATCCATGCCACCCCTGCACATCTTGCAAAGAGTGGCTAGTCATGTGCTGCCTTCTTACTTGTGGCATGTCAGCTGCCTTGGTGAGCCTGGGTACAGGAAGCTCAGCGTGGCCTTGATGTCCTGCTGCGCAAGCATCTGAAACTGCAGAGTGTGTGCTGACTGGTTGGATTGGCTGCAGCTGAGAAGAACAAGGCCAAGGCTGCCACCAAGAAGGAGACTGAGACCAAGAAGCGCAAGGCTGAGCCTGCGGGCAATGCCAAGAAGAAGGCATCAGCCAAGTGAGATCAAGATTGCCTGCTGGATATGGAGACAGGGGCAGCCAAATGAGATCGGGAGTGCCTGCTGGGGGGAAAATATGGGGCAGCCAAGTGACGTCAGGAATGCCTGCTGGATATGGCAACAGGATTGGTCACCATTTGCGCACTGGCCAGCATGAAGTCCTGACACGTTGTAGCACTGCCAGTGTGGCATCAGGAGGGAGTCTGACTTGTACAACTTGCAGACATGGTGTGGTTGCAGTTGGATGGCTTGAGCAAAGACTTTTCTCAGCACAATGCATTCATTTGACAGTGGTTTCCTGGGTCTCGAGTCCTTATGGCCCATGAAGCTGAACTCATGTGCCTGTGATGCTGACAGATCAGGCTATAAGTTCTGGCCCTGAAAATTAGATGTATGCGTACGCTGACAATGAACTGCCACCATCCTTATAACCATTTTTAAGGATACACGGCCTTGGCAGCATTTCACATATGGTCAAGACCTGTCTGAGCCAACAAGTAATTGCCAAATTCTTATGATGATGACTGTTGCTGAAAACGCTGCATGCCATCAAACTTCACATAGCAATTGTCCTGTTGCAGGCTGTGCTCCACAATGCTCAGGTGTGATG
This sequence comes from Coccomyxa viridis, assembly GCA_963930925.1. Taxonomy (NCBI): domain Eukaryota; kingdom Viridiplantae; phylum Chlorophyta; class Trebouxiophyceae; family Coccomyxaceae; genus Coccomyxa; species Coccomyxa viridis. Next base: position 863,167 of record CAWVOJ010000010.1, read on the forward strand.
TCACAGGATCATGCACTGACTCCAAAAACCTTGCAAGCATTCCTGAATGCTGACTCTGCAACCCTATCCTCTTCTGCGTGCATGATGGAAGACACCAAAGTCAGAACAGCCCTGCACAGGGCCCCACCCGAGATGCTCAGGCACAGCTTCATGCTGCGTGTCACAGCCTGTGACTCACAGGTGATTAGCACACTATGAAAGCAGTCTGTGCATATCAATATGGATCCTTAAAACAATCTCATGCTGTGCTGTGACAGGCAGGTGGCTGCCACAACAATGCAAGGGCATTTGACAGCTCTGAAATATGTGCACCTGACATTGGCCGGTTTGTTGAGGGTTTCATTCTCATCAGGATCATCCGTGGTCACTGTCTTCTGCTTAGATATCTCCCGCTTCTGAAGAGGCAATAGGCCATCAGGACTATCTGTCTCCAGGAGCAGCCTGTCCAGTGGCACCTGCACCGATGCTGCTAGCCTCTACATTCCATAATGAGAGGTATATAATCTGGATCTCCATTTTGGAATCTGTGCCCTTGACAAGCCTTCACTCACATGGCTCAGCTCAGTCCACATTGATGCAAGCCAGGCAACAAGCCACTGGTGGACCAGGAGTGAATGGTCATTGAGCTGAGGCAGGGCGCACCTGTTGCAGCATGGGCGTCAGCTTCTTGTCGGACAGGTTGAAGGTGTGGCCGGAGATGGAGAAGTAGACGCCTTCAATCCTTGCCAGCTGCCTGGTTACTTCAGCGGAGCCTGCCCATGAGTGCAGCACAAGCCCTGCTGGGAAGGGACCTGCCTGCCACACACATGCCGCCATGTCATAAGGGCATCAGACTGTTGAGAAGAACAGATCGCAGGCTTGCCCCTCAGGATCTGGCAATCTTTGGAGGCATAGAAAAAGAAGCAACTGACCTTGTGAACAATGTCTGACAAGGCCCCAAAGGCCTTCACACAGTGCACCTGCACGACATTACAACTGTACATGACAGGGTAGCACATCTTACAGAGGCAGTTGCTCTTAGATTCTCCATCCCAGCATGTGCGTATGGAACATGCGCATTCAGACATTTGGCACAGGAAAGCGGCAGAGTCTTACTGAAGATATTGTATCTGGTGAAGCCTAGATTTTGAAGTGAGGAGTGCGCACCGACACAGGCCTTCTCAGCTGGCTGCCCAGGTGCAGCTGCTGCGAGAACACCTCCGCTTGCACCTCATGGCCTGCTGTACCAGCCTTCGCATGATCCAGACCGCACTGCAACGTGAACAGGGCTGCGTAAGGATGCATGCGTTGGCAGTCTCTACATCCGCAGCGGCAGAGCAAGCTTTGGCAGGTATCGAGGTCATGCTGGCACCTAAGTAAAGGCCTGACCTCCCCGAGTCCCGCCTCTGGGTGCGCCAGTAGCTGCTCTCTCAGCTTGTTAAGCCAGCCAGATGTTCTGTCCTTAACCCACCTGCAGCACATCTCAGACAGTCAACTTATTTTATGTGAAGGACACATCCAATGCCTGCAGAATCTAAGTGGCAAGCAGAGAGACAGCCGCAAAAGGGGAGATCGGAATGATTCCCCACCAGGGGTGCAGCCCAAAATTAGGAATGACTGCTTCATGCTCCCTTGCTATATTTAGCACCTGGAAGCAGCCGCACATCTCTGGCCTTGCCTCACACCAAGATTACATTGTAGGGTTCTTTACTAAAAAGAGCACACCTTCTCCCAGTCGCCTTCCCAGCATCCGTTGCACGCAAGCTTTTGGACGCCGGCACTTTGTGCCTCCTGAATTACCTTGGCTGCGTTGCAGCCAAAGCGTTCGTCCTGTCAAAATCATAGAGGAGCGTCAGCTCTCCGACAAATGCGCAGGTCCATGTGAACCTGGGGGACCAAATAACGTATCAAAGATAAGATAATAACATAGTGCGCACTCCCGGTCACCTGAAGATGACAATGTGCATCAAAGAGCCTGAGCATGGCATGTCCATCCGCAACCAATTGCCTGAACCTCTTCTGCTCTTACGAGGGCAAGGATGTCTTCAAGCAGGTCTCCACTTAATATTGATTTCACAATGAAACAGAACACAGTGTAGGTATGGGCCGATCGTATGATAGGCCTTTACACATTGGTGACTCAGCAGATGAAGTGAGACATCTCGTCGGTCTTTACTTTGGACATAAGAGAGTCTTGCTTCAACTGCAAGCATGTTTGAAGGACAAGGAAAGCTTGTTGAAACTTACCAGCACTGCAATTGTGCACTTCTCCCTTCTCAGACTGCCAACAAAAAGGCACGCATATTAGCCTTTCGACCGGCAATCCCCAAACGCTCGTCAAGGCACAGCAATCCTAGAGCAAGAGGTTGTATAACTTGCGCTACTGTCGACGATGAGCCTGGCGATTGGGCACCCATCGATATTGACGCCTTGTCCAGACAGGTACGCTGCTCCTACAATAAGACACAGCGACTGGCCTGATGCAGGCCACAGCATCGGCAGCCATTGACGTCGCTCTTTGCGCTTGCAGCTCAGTCAGGAAGCCGACAAGCTCAGGAAAGAGCTCTCAGAGCAAGAGAGTGCCAGCAGCCAGAGCGACAGGCCAAAGGAAGGAGCCGACAGGCTGCAAGAACGGGAAGCAGCTGCTATCGAGAGGTTCAGAGAGGAAGCTGACAGGCTACAGGATCAGGAGTCGGCGGCTGCAGATCCACAGCAGAGCCCTTTTGGCTATGAGGTGCACAATACTCCCATGTAGCACATGCAGCTGCTCGATGTCATCTTTCCTAGGCATTGAAACTTAAACTGTTGTATACTAGACGCATCACATCAATGCGTGATCCGGCCTCCAATGCATGCAGTCAAAAGCGCGAGAAGCAGCCGTGCTAGCGGAGGTTGGAGAGGGTGGCTTTGGGGCGCAAGACTTTGAGCTGACACAGCAACTGGGCGCTCTCAGCTGGGTGAGCTCCTGCGCATCCTGTGCATCGCATGGTCCTCCATGTGAAGACACAGACATCGAGACATGCGCTCTGCTGCTCTCTTCTATCCTATCCTGGCACAGGCCAAGGCAGGTCATGCATGCTGCATGAGTCGAAGTATCAAATCCTCAGTTCTACAAAGAATCAGCTCAACAGGCATGAGGTCAACCTCCCGCTTGCAGGTGACAGAGGTGGCACGAGAGGATCCCCTGCAACTGAGCAGGAACACTGTTCAGGAGCAGACTGCGGTCATAGCGTTCACAGCACTGTACTATAGCGGCTTACCCTTCCAGGTGCAGCCCATCCTCCTGGCGTGCAGTGTGTGAGCATGCAAGACGCTAGCACCCACATCAGTCCAGTTACAACCATTGCACCTGCCCAACTTCGGATGACATGATGGCCGCTGCGCTGCAGGAGCCTGTGACAGTATTGCTAAAGGAACATTTGCCAGGTGCCCGATCTGTGGCCTGCAATGAGATGCAAGCATTGGTACATCTGGCGGGTGGCCTGCCTGACAGGAAATGGCATGCCGCCGTTGCTCCTGTCTCAGGAGAGCTCCCGATTGTCCCCCTACTTGGTGAGCCACTAAACTGTTGCGTGAAAGCCTGTCAACCAGTCTCTATAAGGGCTGCCATCCGTGTGTGGTTGTGGACCTGCCCCATCCTATAATGACTGCTGCATGAGCCTACAGAACAAAGGAATCGCAGCTCTTGCAGGCATTGTCAGTCGTTGAGTTGTCGTGGAGAACTATCAAGTTCTCCTGGAAATGGCTCATCCTGAGGAGTCAAGACAGCTTTGCTCTGTATACCCAGAGCAGGCTGCACAACGGTATGCATGCAGTGAGGTAGCAGTGTGCATGAGTGCGTGCACCCTGCAGGGTACTTTATGGCCGGTCAGAGTGAAGCTGGAGCAGCTATGAATGGTGGCCGGCAACCAAGGAAGGACGAGGATGTGTTGTGGCTGGTGAGCCTCAAGGAAAACATCTGCTGCAGCCATACAAGCTTTGTGGGGTGCTGCAGCCTCTCATGGATAGAGTCCCGCTCCTAGTTCCCAGAATTTCACTGCATTGCTTTGTGGCACCTCATCACTGTGCTGTGTCGCTCAAGAAGGCTGGCATGGCACAGAACCTCTGACAATGTGGGTGGCTCGCAGGTGTACAAGTTTGAGCGCTTGCAGCCCCTCAGCTACTACGCAACAGCCGAGCAGCCACCACGGAAAGTTTCGCTGCCCTGGGGAAGATCCGGGAAAGACGACATCCTAGCTGATAGGTGTAGAATGGTCAGGTACAGCCCCCTTGTCCTTATCTCCACTCAGCACTCTCAGGCCCTGCATGCTGTGCAACAGCATGTGGCGTGAGGCAGGTAGACTGGTTGCCATGTGCTTTAATGGCCATGCAGGAGCATCTGTAAGGGCGTGCTGGAAGCCTTGTCGTTCTGCCACAAGCGCGGCGTCGCGCACGGCTCCCTGGGGCCTGGCAGCATCCTGCTGAGCACCTTCAGGGATCAGCAGTCCCGGGATCTCATCGTCAAGCTGGACAACTTTGGCTTTGCCCAGCTCCACCGCACTGGCGTCCCGAGTGAGCCTCCCTCTGATGCTGGGCCTTTGCTTGCTCTGCAAAGCAGCAGCATGCATTCAATGCGCATTCCTTGGGCACCCTGTTGTCATGCCTGACTGTCCAGTGGGCTTGGAGGCTATACAGCCCAATTGAAGGCCGCTGCGATGCTTGAGGGAGCTGCTACAGACCTCAGCAGGCCTTGCCCTCCCTCCTATCACCCAAAATGGTCACCCTCAATGCTAGTGAGCTTTACTGCATGTGTTGGCAGGTCCTCTGCCTTCTCTGTCCCAAATGCTGAAAGCGCCTGCTGCATGTGCTTGCAGGTCCCCTGTACCCGTCGCCCCAGTCATTGGATCCGGACCACCCGCTCAGCCTGGCGCAGAAGGAGGACCTGAAGGCGGCCGGCCTGACGCTGCTGGAGACGGTCATCTGCGCGCTGGCGGAGGGCGGCCCCTCCGCAGCCACCAGCAGCGACGCCCTGCAGCGCCTCCTCTGCGACGTGTTCCAGATGGACGTCCCAGCCTTCAGGTCTGACTCCTTCTGAACCTGTGTGCCCATGATCATTACAGGGTTGTAGAGATTGACAAGTCACACATGCGCAAGCACAGAGGTCATGTGTGCTGGCAGTCAGATCTGCTGCAGAGGTCTGGCTTCGGTCATCCGGGAAATCTTAGGCTGAGCAGGCGGCATGAGTTGATCGGCCCACCTGCTGTGACAAACAGGGCGCAAGGTCTACTGCCTCATCCGCCAAAAAGACCCTGCAACTGTCCTTGTCAATATAGGTCCTTTGTCATGCTGTGAGCAAGTCTCGCTCTGGTGCAGGCGGCATTGTAATCAGGAGCCAGACTGGAGCACTCCTGCAATATTCTTGGATGAGTTTGATGGAGCCGGTTGGAAGCTAGTGAGTGAGCTCTTGGGTGGAGAGAGGAGCGCGCATGAACTCCTAGCAAATGAATTTGTACTGACTGTGTGAAAAGGCATGCCAGCTTTAGTGTCAGACCATTTTAGGATTGAAGTTGCGGCTTGCAACGTTGTGCGGCAAACCCTGTGGGCCATCATGATGTTTGCTTGTGATCAACAGAGCAAACGCTCTGAAGGCCACCTTATCAGGACACGCAGTGTAAACATACACACTTGGGTGTCGACATCTCATGAGCAATCACTCAGGCTCGATGTCAGTGCCGCACTGACATCGGCATGCGGCATTGCTTTGTATGGGGGCTATATAGATATATCAGCCAGAACGCTGTGCTTCAGCTTCGAGCCATATACAGAGAACTTCCTGCAAAGGGTTGCAGCCCTTTACGCTCAAGAGAGAGCAGCCTTTCCTCACTGTACCTCCCTCCTTGCCTACTTCAACCTTTAGTTCTGCCCAGAGGGCCTCTTCTATCATCTTTTCAGCTTCCAAGCTTGGGCCCTAGCTTCCAGCTTCCCTGCTCAAAGGGCTAGCTGCCTGAAGCGATATTTGCCTCATCTATTCCCTGCGGCCTTGCTGAAAGAGGGTGCTGTTGTGATCGTTGAAATAGGACTGTCTGCTGGAGTGAGTTACGAACCTGAAGGGGCTTTCACAGCAAAGAGCACCTCGGGCCTATGATGGCGCAGGTAAAGATACCTTCACCAGCCTGTTGTCCTTGTTCCATCTGCTATCGCTGGATGTCCTCTGCAGTGCTGAAAATTTTGAATAAATGGCCCCTTTTCGTCAAGCAGGTGACTCGCTGCGGAGGCTTGAGGCCTGCTAAGGCACCCATACAAGCAATGCTCGTGACACCCCCGGCACCTCTGCGGCATTGCAGAGGCTGCACAGCTTTTGGAAGTGTCACAACAAAGCAAATATCACACGCAAGGCCATCATCAAGATGGATGCAGCAGGGGAAGCCCTCTCAGAGAGCCCTTGACGTCACTGCAGCAGCCTCTGCACAGGCAGTCCCCTTGGAGCAGCTCCTGGAAGTGGCCGAGAGAGCTGCCAAAGCCGGTGCAGCAGTGAGTCGAAACCCTCGTGTCCCTGACCATGCATCGGCCTTCCGCATCAGACGTGCTGTTTGCATAACTGCTGTGGGAGTGCTGCAGGTGATTGCTGAGAAGGTCGACAAGCCCCGTGACATAGAGTTCAAGGGAGCTACTGACCTTGTGACAGACACTGACAAGGCCAGCGAGGAGGCTGTCTTATCAGTGAGCCCTTGCAACATACTGAAGTTGATGTCCCCAAATCCACCTGCTCTCCACCCAGACATGCCCAACTGCTCATGCAGACTGCTGGATGTGGCATGCATGAGAGGGTGTGCCTGAGCGATGCAGGTGCTGAGAGAAGCCTTCTCGGACCATGCTCTGTTGGGCGAGGAAGGCGGCATATCTGGTGACACATCCTCGGACTACCTCTGGTGCATAGACCCCTTGGACGGGACAACAAACTATACGCATAAGTACCCTTCGTTTGGGGTCTCTGTGGCGGTCTTGGAGAAGGCCGAGGCAGTGGCGGGCGTTGTTGTAGAGTTTGCGGGAGGGCCGGGCACATGGATCCAAAGAACCTACACAGGTGCGAAGCTGCATCCTTGTTGTGGTCCCGTGCCAGCACCAGGCATTCCTTTGTCTTAGCTTGCAGCTGCAGTATCTGGTGCTCTTTATGCTCTGAGACAGAGTGCAGCTAGACAGGATAATAAAGCTTGCCTGCATGCTAGCCGCATCTCAGCCTGTGGTGCGTCTCTAACAGGAGCAAAGGGAAAGGGAGCTTTCATGAACGGACAGCCCATCAATGTCAGTCAGTGCAAAGATGTGGGGATGTCTCTATTGGTATGCCACGTCGCTTTGATGGATCCCATTGCATGCCTGCTCTTGAAAGTGTCGCCTGCATGTAAACATTGCAGTTCCGACACAGCATGGACAGTAGAAGGGAGCACGCTGGGTCCCGAGATGCTTGCGCTGGTGCAGGTGACTGGATTCGGGTATGATCATGATGATGTGTGGGCCGCCAATGTGGAGATCTTCAAGCAGTTCACAGATGCCTCTCGAGGGGTCAGACGACTGGGCGCTGCAGCTGTGGATCTCTGCCATACAGCCCTTGGTATGCAGCTCACTCTCCTTTCTGCGCCTAGCCAATATTTTCCAATAGCAGCAGCAGGCCAGTCACTGCTTCAAAGGAGCCCCATCATGGGATGCCAGAGCCTTATATGCTTCGGCACATCACAGCGGGACTTTAGGCATCTTGGGGACGACAGGGAGTATTATGACACAAAGTAAGCCCCCTGTTTTTCTGGGGATGTCATAGTGACTGTGGATTGATACCGTGCAGGTGTGGTAGATGGCTACTGGGAGTACCGCCTCAAGCCATGGGACATGGCGGCCGGTGTCATCATTGCACAGGAGGCCGGAGCCAAGATCATGCAGATGGTGTGCGCCTCTCACACAGCTAGTAGCAGGCTAGGACATCCTGCTGCTCTTGCATCAAGGCTGCATGCCTTGCGTGTGCACTCCGAAGTAGACTTGTCTGGAACGCAGATAATGTTCAAGATGTGGGTTGTTGCGCCACCAGAGAAAAGATCATACAGCAGGGGTATGTATGAGTAGCTGGTGTGGTCGTGATTGACTTTATGTATGCAGGATGGCGAGCCGTTCACTCCCTTCTCCAGATCCATAGTGGTCGCAAATGAGGGGATGCTACCAAAGATGTTGGAGAAGACAATGCCTCCAACCAAGGCTCTGATGGAGAAGGGCTTCGACCTGTCACCCTGGTTTGTGCCTGAGGGCTATAAAGTCTGAAGAGACGGATGACAGGCCATGTCAGTGTGAGCACTGGGCGGCACCGGTGTGTATAGCAAAGCGGCTGATGCTCTGCAATACACTGTGTATCGTGCACAGCGTTCCTGTGCACATCCTTGCACTCGTAAGGTTGCGTGTACCAGACAAAAAAGCCCAAGACCACTCACATCTGGCTCAACAACAGTGAGTGCCATCCTAGGGAGTGTCATCTATCTGGGTCCAGTCAGCCCCGAATCAGGAACCGGTGACATCGGAGAGTGAAACCTCCCTTGAAACGTCACATGTGCTGCCTGTATGCTTTTGCTGGTACAGATGACCTTTCCTGCAACTCCAAGACTCAATTTGGACCGAGTTTGGACCCTTACCGGAACTTCCGAAACCCTGCTGCCGAGCAAGTAAGAACGGCTCGGGAGCTTTCCGCAGGAAATTCTAGTCGGTCGGAGTTATGAAAGCTATCTGCATCAGCAAGTCCTCACAAGCTGTGGTCCCAGGGGCTCAAGATTGAGGACTGCTGTAGCAGCAGTGGAGAGTTACAATAACCAGAACGCACGCATAGATGCACAACACACATAATTTGAATAGAGGCGAATGGTAATACAATGCACGGTGCGGACAAACGGACCCAAAACACTGGTTTATAAACATCCGAAATATGTCTTCTTCAGATGCCCCTGAGATGGCAATGGGATGACAGGGCACGGCTGCAAAGGCACGATGCTGCCAGTCCTGAGCTTCAACACACTCAAGAGGCCCTGCTGGAGGCTGTGCTGGGTTCAGCAGCACGATGGAAGACCCAGGTTCCCTGGGGATCCTTGGAGGCGCTCCTGTACAAGCTGCATACGGTGGGGCATAGAGCAAGTCCCTTGCAACCCTCAGCAACTCAAGCTGCTTATACAATGTACGTGTACATGTATCGTCCAGGACGATTCGTCCTACTCACATGCTGCATAGTGGGCGAGTGCTTGAAGTGCTATCCCGGAGCTGCACATGCCCAGAAATCTGTGTGCACATGATTGTCCTCATGAACCTCAACAATGTCACTAGTTGCAGATATATCCTGGAGCATACAACAGCAGTGCAAGCGTCAACAGCGCCTCAGAGCAGAGGAGGCGTTTGGCCAATCAGCAGCCGGCAGTCTGGGTGCTGCAGCGCCAGCGCATCGCCTACCTGGAGGCCTTGCTGCACAGGGCAGCCGCTGCTCAGAGAGCCTCACAGAGCAGGGCGTGCGCTGCAGTTGCACGCGCCATGGTCCACACCAGGGAGCGCTCACTCCAGCCCAAGAGGTGCCTTATCCTCTACAGATCTGTCTAAACACTGTATGTGAAAACGCCGAGCAACGCAGCAGTCGGACTGTGCGCCTCAGCACTGGCAGGTGTTCCATTTGATGCTCTGCTGGCAGGCGCCTCTCAAACATGTTTGCTGAATGAGCGCTATGCATATGTGATTAGCGCTCACGCTCTCTTCTGCTCTGCAGGAGCATGCATGGGGAGACAGGTCTGGGGTTTGACTGGACAGACGTTACAACCCTGCACAGCCAATCTGAAGGGAGGTGCTTCCACAAGGATCACATACGTCCCAGAGATCCTGCCTTTCCCAATCACAGCGCCAATAGCTGTCTCGCGCAGCAGGACATACGGAGATGCACCCTTGCAACTGCAGTCGATTGTCACTGCAACAATCAGCCCCTGGAAGAGGAGTTGAGCGTTGCAGACCACTCCCTCCAGGTCACACAAGGGCTTACATAGGTGTGGCCTTTCACCCTTCGATAGGCCACAGCAACGAGCTCCCTAATGACTGCACGTCAGAGGTGTCGAGCAGCGCAGGCACTGTGACAGAGGACAAATTGCTTGAGAAGGCTGTTGACGAGTGGCACCAGCTGTGCCAGAGATTGCAGCACTCATAGAGTTTGCCAGGCAGTCATGACTCACCCAGAGGGTCCTCTAAATATCTGCACAGCACCTTCCTTCAGAGGTTGGGTTGCTCTAGCTGATAGCCTCCTGCGCTTCCCAGACTCAGCTCAGTGTCCCTAGTGTAATCTTTAGCTGGACTGCTGCATTGCATTGGACTGTGAGAGGAGAGGAGCTCCACTCCAGAGTTCAAGATTATTACTTTGTCTGTATGGTTGGGGATACCTGAAGGTGTGACATGGTGTGGAGCAGAAGATGCAGAAGGGCAAGCATGACAGTGTCCTTACCGGCCTCACTCTGCACCCACTGAAATGAACACTACAGGGCTTCTACCGCGTGCCGCGCGCTCTCAACATGACGTGCCGGGACGAGGTGCGCCCGTATGTAGCTTCCTCCAAGGAAGAAGCTAGGAAAGGAAGTATTTTCTGACTCGGGACTTTCCCTTTCAGCCGCAGCTCCTGCAACAGCAGCCCCATAGTCACATCACACATCACTTGCCCACTTCTTGACTGTGCTGTTGACTGAAGTCGCAAAGGCAGAAGCTCCATGCGCAAAGCCCTCGTTTACGACACTGCACGGAAGGCAAGACGACAGCAAATGTCCACCGACGGCTGCAAAGACTGAGCTTACTGATAATTGTGGTTGCAAGAGCCACACCATCATGGCAGGTCCCGCACGGATGGGATGCTACGTCACTATCTTGTTCGCTCACATCCTCGTTGGGGCGCTGGCCTCTAGGCACCTAAGAGCTGCCGAGTCCTCACAGGTGCCGCTGAATTCCTTGCCATATATGCGCACATCGCTGGACCGTCAACACACATGACTATACCCTCGTGATGTACCATGGCTTACACTGAGTGTACTGCCTTGCGGCAACGCAAAGGCCTACGACATCTAAAGCGCGCGTGGCGGAACAGTGCATCAATGCTGTAGGGCCTGAGTAGCAAGTCGTCACCCTTGCAGCCCGAGAGCCTACCTCTAAGCGTTATCATAGCATGAGAGAGTTCTGCCCTTCCAGGTCCCCTCGCTTGCGCCACTACCAAGCTTGCCAACGATCATGATGCAAACTGATGACGCCATGAACATGGTGCCTGCCTGTCAGAACCCTGACAGATACTTTGCTGAGAGCATGATCCCCCACCACCAGGTATGCTGCATGCGTGCAAGGAGCCCGATAACCTTCCTCCTGATGATTGACCTGACTTGGGACGCTGTACCTTAAATGCGCTCTTTGTTGACGCCGCTGCTGACGCTAGCTGTGATATTGCGCCATGATGCAGGGTGCAGTCCGTATGGCGCAGTGGGAGCTCAAGTACGGGTCGAACGCCCAGCTCCTGAATATCTCACAGTCAATCGTCACGTCACAGACTGAGGAGATTAATCAGATGCAGAGCTACCTTACAATGGTCCCGGGCTGCGCATCAGGCTCTGCTCCAAGCCCCAGCATGGTAAACACCTCACATCCTCAACATTCCGGACAGGAGGTCTCGCATCTGATTGTGACAGTCACAAAAGAGGTCTCAAGAGCTTGTGCTTGGATACGGTGTCCTAGCTAAGTCATGGTTGCTGTAAGAAGCCTTGTTTCAGGGTCCAGATCCCGAGAGAGGACTGCTGAACATCTCAGGGGATGACCGCAATGATGCAGGTCATGACTCCGGGCATGCAAATGGGGGGCTCAGGCATGGGCATGCAGATGAGCATGGAGAGTCCAGGGATGGACATGCAGATGGGCATGATGCCTCCAGGCGCAATGTCATCTGATGCAGCTTCACCATCTGCTCTGACGCCCTCAGTGAGTCCCCTGCAGACTGTGTCTCAGATCTGGTATCCTCCAATGCACATCGCACGTGCAGCCGCAGGGGATGTGCTTCAAGGTGCAGTGACGTTGTCAAAGGTGTGATAGTAAACAAAATACTGGGCTGCATGAGATAAGGCGGACGGATGCATTGAGCTCGGCAGAAGGTGACAATTTGACATGAAGAAGCATCCGCTCCTTGCACACAGCTGTGTGCTTCTTCTTGCAGGAAGCTGCTTTTGCCAACAGCATGAGCAGCATGATGGCCCCCATGCCTGCACCCCTGACAGGCAATCCAGACAGGGACTTTGCGTTGGAGATGTCGCAACACCACCAGGTACAGTATCCCTCTCTCTGCTGACGCTCAGCCATTTGAAGGATACTGCAGTTAAAGCTGCTGCAATCGATTTCCCCAGGCACGGGATGCCACACAAAACAGCAATCGGGTAGACGAGGGAATGAGGCCTCCGCTTGGGGCCCACCTTCTGCAGCGTATCCTTGACTGATCACATCAGCTGTGTGCTGCAGGCTGCTATTGACATGGCCAACGTGGAGCTCAAGTATGGCAGCTACCAAGGATTGCTGGATTTGGCTCGCGAGATCATTGCGTCGCAGACTGGGCAGCTAGCACAGTTCAAGGACATACTTTCTGAGCAGTATGCCGTAAGTTCTTGAGTCATACAGACGGCCTTAAGGCTGTTGGGAAAGTTCCCGGTGTTGCTTATGATATCTCCGTTTGATGTTGAGTCAAATGCCATTGAGTCAAATGCCAATATTGTTGACCAATGTCGGGCGCTGATCTGAGTGCAGTAATGCATTGTGCAATGATGTATACTACATGTGCATCATTTCTACGTATTTCCTTTGTAGCCTGTGCTTCTGCACGGCTTGGAGCGTGTGATCAAAGCTTGCACGGCACAAGTGTGCAAGACGGTCTTGATCAATTGACCTTGCAAAGTCAGCTTCTGACCAGCAATTTGGCAGCCCTACGATCATGTAATGTCTGTGAGGCACAAGTCGCCTGTGTGTGCCAGGGGTACGCCTCACCCCTGTGTCAAAGTCTGAGGCCTTCGACAGATCACGTGAGCAAAGCATGCATGAGATGCTGCAAAGCACAGCATGGTCCCGACAGCCCAACGAGCTGCCAACGCTCTGTCTCATCATAAAGGAGATCCTGGCAGTCTGAGACTGCAAGCTGATGCATGTATGAGTTCATTCACAGCGCTCCCGCTTGGTCACAGTGTTATCGATTCCAGTAGTCGAAAAGTCCAGAACATCGCAGGTCGGGAGATGGCCGGTCCGTCCTGGGAGCTTGTACCAGACAGCATCTGTACAAAGAATAGGGAGGCACCTCACGGTCCCAGTATCCGCATCTCCTCAGATGTCCGAGAGCTCGCAATAGGCCGAGGTGTCAAGGGCGAGGGACACCTGCCCCTCTGGCCCCAAGTTTCGACGTATCACTGCAGGATATGGCTGTCGTCTGAGGTGGGTGTACATCCCTATTGAGAGCCTTAGCTTCCTGTCACGGCGATTTTGGTAAATGTCCCAACTGGCCGCTGAAAATGCTTACCTGTGCAGGACCAGTGGTACCTGGAGGACAAGAGTACAAATGGTACTTGTATAAACTCTACACGTGTGCCGAAAGGCTCCTCCAAGCCCCTGCGGGAGGGTGACCACATCAAACTGGCAGCCCTCACTGAGGACCCTGAGAAGATTGTCCAGTGAGCTACTTCCAGCAAATCCTGTACCTCGCAGCATTGTTCAACATTCTTCAGCGCACAGCCCTGTGGGAAAATTGCCCAGTGAGTAATAGTACATGCTGCATAACCGCACCTGCAACACATGTGCTGATGCATGCAGGTATGTGTTCACAAGGGTCCCAAGCAGCAGCACCGGGTCCCCACAGCAGGGGTCAACATCCAAGAAGAGGGCCCGCGAAGAGGCTGCGCCTACAAGCCCGGCCAGCAAGCGCCACCAGTCGCCACCAGCTGCACCTGCACCTGCAGTGGATGCTGGTGCCCTCCAGAAGCTGCGCAAGTCCAATGATGTGAGGATCCATCCCATGAGAGTATCCGTCTGTCTGTATGCCTCTATCACAATAGCTGAATGCTTGCCTGCGTCTGTGTCTCGTGTAGTGTGCCTACATGCAGAGGGGACGCTCAGACACATACATGTGTTCAGCATGGGCAGTGGAGAGGTGTGGTTTGGGAATGTGCAGGAGCTGAGGAAAAAGCTGCAGGAGGAGCGACAGGCCAAAGAGGCTGCCATGACAAAGGCTCAGACGTTTGCGGCTGAGGTGCACATTCAGCAGGCGGCTGCTGCTCAGTCTGCCGACAAGGCGCTTGCAGAGGTGCGCAACTTCCCATCCCAGGCATACAACTCAAAGCAATGCTGCAGACAGAAGTATGCTGTCATAAGTCTGGTGCACATCTCATCTCATATCGTTTTGCAGCTATACCATGCCCATTCAGACATCACAGCTCATGTGAAGGAATAGACTCTGACATCAGCATTTGCAGGCCAAGGGGGAGAATGAGAGGCTCAAGGAGGAGCTCAGCTCAAAGGAAGCTGCCCTGCATGAGGCGCAGCTGGATGCTGGAAGCTCAATGGTGAGCACTTTCACCCTTCACTGATCCCCCGAAGTCATTGGCTGCAGGACAGGCAAAATCACTATCTGCCAACGGTGGCATTTGGTGTGACTCAAGGTGCAAACCTTCAGACGATTTCTTGCAGGATGAGCTGGAAAGGGCGGGCGCAAAGCTGCAAGCGCTGCAGAGCGAGAGGCAGAAGCTGCAGAAGGAGACAGAGGAGCTCAGGATCTCGCTTAAGTCAGCAAGGAATGACGCGCAGCAGGCGCAGAAGGAGTCTCAGGTAGGCCCTGTGAACCTCTGCTTCTTTTGCACTGGCTCCTGTGCCTACCTCAGTGTGATGCTTCCAGCAGGAAATTTCAAGCCTTGCCACACCCTCTCCGCTGTGCCAGCTGGCCTGGCACTGAGGACATGATGTGCTGTGCAGCGGCGCGAGGATGCCCAGAAGCTGGCAGAGGAGAGGACAGAGGCAGCCATGAAGGCCAGGCGGGAGGCAGAACAAGCCCGCAGCAATGCACAGACGGCCCAGCAGGTCTGCTTTCCCACCCCTCCTCAGCACTGTCTACAATGTATGCGCTGACATTCCTGCTCTACACATTTAGCTACATCTTGTCAGTGGGCGTTGTGCGTCTCTAGTCTGCAGAAATACTCGATGTGCACATGTGGCTATCGCAGGAAGCAGTTGAGAGCCTGCATGCTGCAAGGCAGCACCAGCAGGATACAGAGGACGCTCGGAGCTCGGCTGAGGAGAAGGTGGCCTGCCTGGAAGTGACGCTGCAGCAGGTCGTGTCCAAGGTTGCAGAGGTGATCCCACGTTCCACATGTCACCTTACTCACCATGCCTCAGCCGTGAACCAGCCCACCTTGTTGCCTCATTGCTGCCCAGTGAATGAGGCTGCCCATCTCTCGACGCCACAGTAGATCTGTTTCTGCCGCATGTCTCCAACACCCTTGCAAGGAACACTATCACCCATGACCTTGCGATGGCTGCAGGTGCGGGTGGGTGGCACAAAACGGGCCGCTGCAGCAAAGAGTATCGCAGAATTTGTCAAGGAAGCAGTGGAAAAGCTGCTGACAGACCATAGTGAGGAGCTGGGGCAGCTGGACAGCATTCAGCAGCTCGCATCAGGCCTTGCAGACACCAGCCCCAACACTCAGGCCACAGTTGGTGCCTCCCCTCTGCGCAGCCACCTGCAGAATGGCCATGCCAACGGCGCGGCCGGAACACAGCAGGCCTCTCCGGTGCGCAGCTACAAGCAGAGCGGCTCAGCGATTGCTGCTGGGACGCAGCAGGAGCACACCCGCCCGAAGGGGAGCAGCTCTGAGGCCACACACGCACAGCGCAGCAGCTCGAGGAGCGTGACATCTCAGCCAGCTGAAAAGACCGACGCCTCGCGCGCAGCAGCTGAGGCCAATATGGCGGAACCGACAACTCTGGCGCTGAACCTGACAAATCAGGCAACGCAGCCTGCCGCCGCCCTGCAAGAGACGGTGCCCACAGATGCGGGCACATGTGCGGGTGAGGAGGCAACAGCTGTAGAGTGGCGCATGACGCTTCCGAAGATTGCAGAGGCCTCGGCCGAGTGCAATGGTACCTCTGGCAGCGCGCAGCAGGTGTTCGCCAAGCAGACCTTCAAGGATGGCCAGGGCACCCTGGAGACACCCAGCCTATTCCAGAACACCAACCAGCAGCCCCAGAGCCTGGCGCAGCCCGACAGCCCGACGCACGCTGGCTCAGAGGACACGCTGAGCGCCCACGGCAAGAGCGCTACAATTGGACATGACGCAGCGCAGGACAATGAGATGGCCGACGTGGCTGACAGCCCCACAGCAGACAGGGAGAATGTCCCTGACAACATTGACTCGCCCTTCTCGCAGAGCCAGGGCAAGGCGCGCCAGGCAGCAGAGGCCGCTGGGATCTCGCTGAGGCTCAGCCTGCAGGGCGCAGGCGGCCAGGGAGCGCCTGAGGCACATGCTCAGGAGTGGGAGGATATGGACTGATGACGCCCCCTTTTGGTTGGAGTTGCAGCAATGCTTTCGCAGACTGGGTAAGTGAATCCCGCTGAGGTTTAGCCTGCAGGGCACATGCAGCCAGTGTGCGCCTAAAGTGCGCGCCCAGGGATTGCAAGACAAGGATTGGTGATGCCCCATCTTGATTGAAGTTGCAGCTTGATAAGTGATAGCCCAAGTGGGTGAGAAAGGACCCAGGTGCTGGATACACTCAAAATTGCAGGCCCAGAAGTGGGCAGTCAGGGGCCAAAGGCACCCTTTTGCAATTTACTCTCCCGGATTTGCCGTTGCTGGTCACAGCAGCCCGTATTGCATGTAACAGCTGCAGTGCTTGGGAAGCAGACGGTACAATAATGGCGAATGCCCTGAATAGCCTTTGGTATGTCAGTGCGATTATTCCTGCTTGAAATGGCAGCGTCTGCACGTGGTAGATGAGCTTCAAGCTGTTGCCACAGAGGTGTCCTTGTTTAGAGATCTGCTTGCACAGCAGCTGTTGTGCGAAGTGTGACACTGGTCGCAGAGGCCGTGAATTGGTACCTATCATTTCCTGTAAGAGTGACTATGCTTGACACAATCGCATGTCACCAGACTACCAAGATTGCACAAGGACCAAAAAGCATCTGCTGATGCGGATCCCTTTTCGTGCTGCACAAGTAGCTGAACTAAAGCCCACATCCTGACTCAACCACTCCATACAAACTTAAACCCATGGGGCCAGCAACGTGGTGCTCAAGTGCTACCAGCAGCCCTCTTTGCTCTGCTACTGACTCGATGAGCACTGTACTGGCTCAGCTCTATGCGTTGCCAATCACAGCTCGCCGCTGACACCTGGAGCATGGTGTACAGTCTGCCACAGTGTGCTGTAGCTGCAGTTCGCATGCAAGTGCTCAAGAGGGCGTCAGTGGCTGCAGGCCAATCTCAGGAGAAGCCATGATGGCCCCAGGATACAGGCTGTGAACCAGCTGCTCTGCAGTCAGGAGGCGCTGGGTTGTATCCTGCACATCACGCCGGTCTCACATTCCATGATGATGCCCCAGTTCCTCGGGGTGTGAAGGTTAGGATGGCACACACTGATTCTGTGCAGGATGGATTAGAGCATGCCAAAGCGACTGCGTTCTGCAAGAGCCATCACAGATGGAGGAAGGCCCACCTTTGTGCACTGGGCGTGCTCAGCAATCTCCTGGATCTTGCCTTGCACGTACTCGCCTAGCTGCTCCTTGATCCTGCACATGCCCGCCCTCCTGATGTGATGTGTCCTTGGACAGTGCCCATCAAAGCTATAAGTCTGAGGAGGGGGCCTTCCCCTCACCAGCGTGCTAACAGGTATGTACAGGCTGCCAGAGGTGTACATGTACTATATCACCTGGCCAGGTCTTGCGCAAGCTTCTCCTTGGCAGCATCGAGATGCGCTGCACCCTCAGTGGCAAGCCTGTCTATCTGCAGATTCCCAATCAACTGCTCATTGACACATAGATGGTCTGCTTCTGATGTCAGTCTGAGTCAGTCTTAGGTTCACCATGGCCTGGAAATGCAAATGATGGATAACTTGAAGAGCTTTGCCTTGCTGATGAGAGACTGGTATCCCTCCTGTAGCTCATGCACGCGCAGCATGCTTGTTTCAGTGAGGCTAGTTGCATCAAACGAGAGCTCCATATTTCCTGCAGGAACATCTGAGAGATGAGGGCACGAGTGCAGTGTGCCGCAGTTCTGCTAGCGACAAGCTGTTGACATTCCATCTCTATCACTACCACCTCATTCAAGGTGTGGTTCCATTGGTAACAGTGAAAGCGACTTCCATCCCAATACCTTGGACTGCTGAACTCGGTTCACACCCGCCGTACGTGCCTCGCAAGAGTCTACTGAGTAGCACAGTCGCCTTAAACGTTATAGCTCATGACCCTGTCTCCGCTTAGTAGAACTTCAATCCTGGATCCTTGAGGAAGGACTGGCCTGCTATGCATGCGGTGCAACGTCACGCCATGAGTAAGAGTTGCCAGGGAAAAATGTTGCTGGCATGCTGTGACACTGACACATGAGCCTGCCAAGCACGATGCGCATGTCAGTGGCATGATGTTTATTGTGGGTACATGTGCCACATGTTGCTAGCCCTTCAGGCACAGCACCTGTCAGTCTCAAGACCACATAGCCTTACACTGCCAGCAGCACACAGCTCACAGACAGCCTTCATGTCTTCTTATTTCAAGACCAATCTCACGGGCATGCCCAGATGGGCACATTGCAGATATAGCTGTAGCTGTAGAGAAGACTATAATCGTCTGCACACGTAACGATAAGGCTGACCATACCCTCAGAAGCACCACCCTACTAGTCTTGACATGACTGCTCCACCATGCAAGCGCCCTTTGCGACCAAGCTTCTCACACATAAATGCACCTGTGCAGGAGGTCCTGCTCTGCTCCTCACATTTCATGCAGCACATGATATCCTGCCGCCGTGCTGTATCCAGGACTGCGAGGTGCGGAGTGCCTACAGCCAAACAGCCACATACAGCTGTGGCGCCAACCCCAGGGACGAGACGATGCTACGGAGACCATGCTATGTTTGCACGACAGCTTGCCTGCTATAGCCATTGATGCACAGGACACGTGCAGCAGGGTTTCCTCGCCCTAGACCCGCGCTGAGACATGTTTACCTACTCTTCTAGCATGGTAGTACCCTATGTGATTCCAGCTGCTGACCTCCCAATGGCTGGCTTTGACATAGCACTGCGACTCTGTTGACCCGTACAGATGATTTCTCCGGCCATCACTCAGAAGTGACTTTGACAGACCATCAAAGGGCTGAGTCCGCTTGGTATGCCTTACGACCCCATACTATGCTAAGCCCCTTGCAGAAAGCCTTTGGATGGATGTGAGGTCACTGCTCCCAGTTGCGTGTCTGCATGCCTGAAGGGGGGCTGCAGTTGACGGGCGCCTTCCCAACATCCTTCCAGTTGGTGGACAGCACCGTCCCGTTCGACTCCTGCATGGCATCAGGCAAGGTCTCAAGCACAGGCACAGGCCATCCCTCCAAACCACTGCCAGTCTGTGCTTGGTGACCCATTGCTGACTTGAGGATACAGGGACCCCTTATTCTGCCAGAGTAAGGGCGAGCGCAGGCATGAGAGGGCGGCTGAGGGAGTGACTGGAAGGCCTTGCTCATGTTCCCCCGGGCGTGAAAGGGTGTGGAAGGGTTTGTGCAAGCAGGGCTAAGGGTCTGGCATGGAGGGATGCGGTCTGAGCAGGCACGCGGGGGTGGTTTGAGGGGCCCACCTGGAAGGACTTGTTCATGGCGCGGCGGGTGTCCTCGTCGGAGCCGGAGTAGATGTCGCGGAAGAGCTTCTGCAGCGCCTGCTCCCCCTCAGGCTTCTCTGTCTTCTCCTCCTTCTTCACCTCCGCCTCCACCCGGTCCCAGTCCACCTTCTTGTCCCTGCGCAGCACAAATGCCTATAGCATCAGAGCAGCAACAAGCAATTCCTTGGGCCTAATGGGTGCCCATGTGTCTTCTCCTCCTTCTTCACCTCCGCCTCCACCCGGTCCCAGTCCACCTTCTTGTCCCTGCGCACCCGCACAAATGCCTATAGCATCAGAGCAGCAACAAGCAATTCTTTGGGCCTTATAGGTGCCCATGTGTCTTCTCCTCCCGCTTCACCTCCGCCTCCACCCAGTCAAACCACCCTTCTGTCCCTGCGCATCCCCACATGTGCAATGCAGCAGAACGCTGGTCAGCAAAACCTGGGGGATACAGGGCTGCCACACATGTCACACCTGTTTGGGGCGCACTCTATGTAAGACGTAGGGCCTTTTTGCTTATCACGGACCGAGGGTTCCCTCAAGTCCCAAGAAACCACCTCTGCGGGTGCGGAAACATGGAATGACTTGCCACCTGTAGTAGTTGTATACACAGAGCATTGGTGATTGACAAGTGGCAGCTCTTGCATGATGGACTGCGTGACACCACCTGAGGCATGCACCAGCAGCAGAGCAGAGAAAGAGGAAGGCGAGAGGCAGACTCCTCACTTGCTGCGGGAGGAGGGGTAGGATGGCTGGATGTTCATGGTGGGGTCAGAGAAGTTGGCGGCAGCCTTCTGTTCGCTCTTCTCCAGGGTGGGCCAGGAGATGGGCTGCGCCTTCCTCAGGCGGATCTCTATCTTGGACTTCAGGATCTCGTGCTTTGACTCCGCCACATCCACCTGCAGCCACTGCCATTTCTCAGAGGAATATCGCATAACAAGTCAACTCGTGTCAGCAGTATAGCGCCATTGCATGTGGTGTGCCTGATGGCGGGTTGCAGC
Source organism: Coccomyxa viridis (assembly GCA_963930925.1). Lineage (NCBI taxonomy): Eukaryota > Viridiplantae > Chlorophyta > Trebouxiophyceae > Coccomyxaceae > Coccomyxa > Coccomyxa viridis. The sequence goes on from CAWVOJ010000010.1 coordinate 884,023, forward strand.
AGAGCAAAGCAGTCACTGCTGAGAGGCAACGTGCAGATATGAGAAGGGCTCTCCAGTTTTGGCATTCTGTGTCACATCATCTGCAGCTTGCTGGTCCATTTTGGAAGCATGCAATCTTCTGGTCGACTGCGCATGCAGGAATGTACACCAGTGACGGTCTATCAACAAAAGCTCTCCTGGGTGGCACGCTTACCTGTCCATACAGAGGAATGTCCAGCTCATAGTCCTGCTGCCCATCTGCGTCCTTAGTGACCACGCGCAGGTGCTGCTTCTCTATGTGCACTGCCACGCGCTCAGGCGTCAGGTTCTTCGCCAGCACGTTGACTTCCACGGCAGCAGGCGTCTGGAAGAACTGGTGCCTGTACTTGCCCTGGAACTCGCGCTCCTGGGCCGCCTTTGCTATCGCTGCTGCGGAGTCCTCCTGCCACTGCATGGCGGCCAGTAGGGGCAAGCATTAAAGATGTTGCTTGGCCGAAACTGGTCATGCTGTGGAAGCATGAGATTTCGCAAGGTGAAGCCTGTGTGATCAGCCAAATGCCGTCACGATTTGTCAAACGCATGAATGGCCCCTCTGTTGTACGATGTCAAAACAACCTTGACCCTTTATGGGACCTTGACCATACTGATGGGCAGAATGAGCATCCCTTATAAGATGACACAAGCACTTCTGCCAAATGTCAGAAGCCAAATTACACTTCACGAAGCTCGCTAAAGCACACTGGCATGCCGTCTTTGCTCAAGCACTGAAGAGCACCTTCTGCTTCTCTGGCTTGCTGGAAGGGCGAGCGGGCTTGTCCTCAGGGGTGGATGTAGGGGTAGGTGCAGAGAACTGTGGAGAAGCCTTTACTGGGGTGGGTTCGGGACTGCTCTGCTTCTGTGTCGCAGGTATGCTCTTCTTTGCTGCAGAGCCATTGGTGAAAGACAGGGTCCCAGCAGCTGGCTCTATCTCCTCCACTGCATATGAACCCAAAGCCCCTAAGCACATACTGGATGCATGCATGGCACGTTGCCACGTGGGTAGGCCTTTGAAGGGCTTGTCAAGCATGTAGGGTGATGTATTCACACTAAACACGTGGGACGATATACACAGACTATTCAGGGAAGGGCATGAGAGTGAGGGCCTCTAAACATACCTTCCAGCTCTGCATTGCATTTGCCCAGCCACCTGTCCACTTCTCCTGCTGCACCCAGCTTCTTGGCCTCCTCCAGTGCCTCCTTGGCGCCCTCATACTCTTCCTCATGGAACAGTGCTATTCTGCATGTCAAGGAGGACAGGTCTCAGGTCAAGAGTGCACCACCTGTGAAGGTGACAATGCTTTGCGTTCATTATTGGCTTCTCTCACCGCATATTCGAAGTGCGTACGGAAGCGTTGACCTACCCTTTCCTCAGATGAGCTTTGGGGAGGTTGGGATTCAGTTCGATGGCTGTGTTGGCATCCTGGATGGCCTCGACATAGCGCTCCTCCCTGATGAGGGCCTGCGCCTTGCCGGCGTACAAGTCTGAAGACTTTGGCTCAATCTCGATCGCCTGTCATCAAAGCAAGCCTGTTAGCAGGAGCAGCCAGCCTGGATCTGGAGCCCACTCTTCAAGGACCTGCCTCGGACCGCCTCAGCCTGCCCTTGGCAAGCTCTAGTGAGCTCATATACTTATTCAAAGTCAAAGCTGGGTGAGGGAGGCATCCTCAGGCAGCATCTCGGGAAGTGGGCTCCAAAGCGTGGTCTGTACAAGCCTGCAGAGGGGGTGACCAGACTTGCCTGTGTGAAGTGTGCGATCGCAGACTCGAAGTCGTCGTCCAGATAGGCCTCGTTAGCTTTCTGCCGCAGCGCGTCCGCCATGTCTCTCCTGCCAAAAGTCTCCCTTGACACAGACCTCCTCACCGCCTCTCAGCTGCTCACCTCTTACAGCCTAGACGACTGATGCACGCAATGACCTACTCCCGTATGGCCTGGAACAAACTTCTCTGGATTACAGAATGTCTAGGCACTCTTCCAGAAGCAACCTGAATTGTCATGCTGCGCATGCCAGATCATGCTGCATGTGCCCATGCAGCCGTTTCCTACCGTTGGGGCGCAGACTCTACATCTTCCGGCGCGAGGAGCGATACTCTTCCTCCTCAGATTTTACATTCTTCTGCTGTATTTAAGCTTGTGACAGCCTCGACGCAGCATCCCTCAAGCTTGAACTGCTCAGGCATGCACCATCGGAAACGGGACGAAGTGATCAGACAGCGGACATTGGGCTTGCACAAACATAAGACTCGGCATGGGAGAAGAAAGAGCAGACAAATCCATGACGATGCATGCATTATGCTCGGTAAGAGAAGGGCAGCAGCATCTGTACTGTGATTGGCGCTGCTGAATGGTGTCTTCTGGTATTGTACTCTGAGACCCTCATATGTGCCTTACAGCATGCTTTTTTGATCCAGGCCCTGGAAGGCCTCTTTGTGCCCTTGCTGGAGCGGCACATCCGGGCCCCTCCAAAGGGTCAAGAAAATAGTGTGCAGCCCTACTCCCAAGTCCTGGGCAGCTGCCGCTCATTCTTATCAGCTTGCAAGCATGCTGAGGAACGTCTGCAAGGCATGCTGCATTTTCCACTTAGTGCCCCCACACCCAAGCAATTCACCGAGCTCCGTGATATGTACCCTTGTGCACTTGTGTGAGTCTGCAAACTGCCAAATGTGCATGACCTGCATGCAGAGGACTTGTGCCTTCCCATGCCGGATCTGCCTGCTCTGTCTGGCAATGAGGCACCTGAGGAGGAGGTCCTCACCAAGCTGGAGAGCGCCATGGCGCAGTGGGTCTCTGCAGTGCAAGCTGCTCTGGCTCAGGAAGCTGACAGAGTCATCACCGGCAGAGGTGAGGCCTGATCTGCCTCCATGTATCCCCCATATTCTGCATTGCCTTCTTGCAGGCATGAGTCCACAGTCAATCACGGCTTTTCGAGTCAGGGTAGCTATGGGATGATCAGACTTGCCATGTGTGTCCAGGGCCACTGGATGAGATGAACTTCTGGCAGGCGCGCTTTGAGGTGCTTGGGGGCCTGAAGACACAGCTGGACACGCCACATGCCCGGAACATCACGATCCTGCTCCGGAGCTTCTGCACAGACCGGAATCTCCTTTCCTCTTTTCAGAGCCATTTTGGAGAGCTCTCCCGGGTGCACTCCTCCCTCCTTTACTGCTTCTCTGCCATGCAGAGATCAGCAGTGCCGTGGTGTGCAGCGGTGGCAATAGTATGTCTGCATGCAAGCTCCATGTGCACATGTAGCATACACACTGGGATGTGCATGTCAAGTCTGTGCATTTGAGTCCTGCGCTGTACAAATGCTGCTTGTGTGAGGTAGGCATGCCTGGCGTGCAGCTCTTTGAGGACTCACGGGACAACTACAAGATCCTGCGCACACTGGAGCGCCATTTTGGTGCCATAGCGGGCAGCCCGGTGCCCGGGATCCCCCAGATGCTGCTGCCCATGTTCAACGCGCTGCGCCTGGTGTGGGCCATCTCCACGCATTACTCCGACGACACCCACATGTGCGCGCTGCTGCAGCGCATTGCCTATGCCCTCTGCAACCGCGCTCAACACAGTGTGGTGATCCAGGCATGTTTCTGCAGACAGCCCATCTCGGAGCGCTCAAAGGGGCTCCTCTCTATCAGTACGCATGCTGCGGGGCAGAATGCAACTATTTCATTGTGATGTCCCGACACAGACCCGATGCCATTGACTACCCATATCATGTGCCCAGCTACCTTGTGTGCTTGAATTCTGGTTGACTGCAGGAGCTCTTCCGGGTGCCACAGAAGGATGCCATGGTGCAGCTGCAGAATGCAGCGGCCATCGTCGATCAGTGGCATGCAGCATATATGGAGGTGATAAATCCCCAAAAGGCATACTCGTTGCGTTGCCAGCTCGAAGTTGTGGCTCCTCCCATCAGACCCCCCGCTGCTTGCTGAGCTGAGGCTCCTGGCAATGCTGTCAATCCCAGATCTGCGCCATATCAGCTAGGAAGCAGAAGCTTGAAGCTTTGTGGGTGCAGCAATGTGGTGTGACGGTCAGATCTCTGCTGCTGCGGCAGGTGAGAGAAAAGATAGAGGTGGCCGGGAGAGAGCCTCGCTGGGAGTTCAATAAGACAGCGCTGTTTGAACGCAGCGCGCACATCGCAGACCTTTGTGCACACCTGCTGGCTGCACTGGATACCTACCACGGTCTGCGGCAGACTTTAGGGCCCAAGCTAGAGGCCATGACAGGCAACTCCCAGGTATCACTCACCCTGCTGGCATCCAATTTTTCCCTGAAGAGCAGTCATGCACTTGAGCATAAGACAGACGCTTGTCAAAATGAGCTGCATGCCAACTGGCATGGCAGGGCCTGCGTCATCATACTGAGTCCCCGCTGCAAGGGTGACCTCACATGCAGTTGCATTCCTGTCACATACATGTAAAGCATGGACGGGCATACACCACTCAACTGTTGCGCGATTCCGAAAGAGGCGTGGTAGGTGTTTGCAGGCTGTGAAACAGCTGTCAGGCGCAGTGGCGGAGATGGCACACCTGATCACTGGCACATCCTTCGACCCCTTCCTCAGGAGCAGTCACGAGAAGTGCAGCAGCCTGTGGTCTGCCTTGGAGCGGTTGCATACATCCGTCGTCAGCGACATCGGTGACCTCATTGACGCGAGCTTCAGGTAAGCCCTCCATGAGCAACCAGAATGACATGTCGCGCCATGTGCTACTCCATGACGAGATGTGTGTGGCCTGCCTGCCACATCGGCACGTTTCCGAACTGCTGTTCCCGAGTCATGTCGTGCTCCAGCCTGGCCAAGTTCTGTTGTGAGCCGAGCAGTCTGACGAGGTCCTCTTGTGTACACAGCAAGCTGGTGAGCACTGAGGCTGCGCTGGACTTCCTGTCAGAGCTGCGGAGCCTTAACTGCGGCACAGCGCTGGAGCAGAAGATGATGTCGAAGTCAGCAGACCTAATCCGGCAATTTGGGAAGGAGGTGGACGCCACATCCATTGCTTTCCATGTGCGCAAGGTAAGCTGATCTTCACAACCACTGCCTCTGCGTCAATAGCAAAGATTGGCATCTGGCGGGCATGCAGGCACGGATGTGTGAGGCACGGATGTGTGAAGCACTGTGAAATCCTCTACATGTATCACTCGCAAGGCTGGCTCAAATCTTTGACCTTCTCGGCCCAATATCGATGCAACTTCTCAAATATTCTGTTGACCTTGGTCAAATCAGCCGAGGAGGTGGTGGAGGTATTGAGGGCTACTGGATGGACGTGCAGGTGTCCCCGCAGCTGGCGCGGGACGAGGCGCCCGTCTCGGGCGCGGTGCGCTGGAGCCGAGCGCTGTTTGTGCGCCTGAAGCGCACCTGGGGCCGCCTGCAGCAGCAGGAGCGCGCTTCCCTACAAGACTCTGTTGGCCAGAGGGTAGGCCCCAATCAGCTCACTGTTTGACCGGATATATCTCTCCTAGGCTGATCAGGTGTCTGAAACCCTCTTGCAGGAGGCCCCAATAGGCGCCTGTGATCAAAATCAAGGGTTGGTTGCCATAAGGGCGCAAATGACTCCCCTGACCAGCAACTGTGGCAGAGCATTCCATAGTGGTCTGATCAGGGTTAGGCGCTCAGCAAGCAGATTATGTTCTGGACTGAGGCCCAGACGCCGTGCAGGTGGAAGCCAAGTACATGCTGCTGGCGAAAGACCTGATGACCTTTGAGCGGGACACCACGCAGCACTGGATGCAGCACGCGCATGCCTCAGCAGAAGCTCTGCTGCGCCAGCCTGTGCTTTTGGAAGACGCTCACACTCAAAGGTCAATCACAGATCCTGCAAGCTTGCTTGGTGACATAAGGCACTGCCTTACATTGAGCATTGCATGCACCCACTTTGGGTGGAACCCTTTGCAAATCCAAGCCACATTCCTTCATCATTTGTCACACCTAATCCCATCCTGATAGCTCACCATACAGCTGCGCTTTCTGGCATGCGATGGTACTGAAGCCTCTGCAGCTTACTGTGGAGGAAGGGATACACAGAAGCCTTCACTGAGCATGCACGGTGAGATGGCACGCAGCAGCGGCTGAGTATGAGGTGTCCACACAAGCACAGTCTCCCTGCAGGGTCTGCGTCAACCGCAGCGCGCAGCTTTGGCTGCTCATCAAGGAGGCCAGAGCGCTGGACCGCCTGGGGTTCACTGTGCCGGAGGCTGCTGTGCATGCTGCGCTGCAGGCCAGCCGCATCCTCCTTATGGAGGAGACCCTGCAGGACATGCTGTCCGTGTACTACACAGTGAGGTCCTGACCTCACATGTCATGAATGTGCCTTCATTTGTTTACTGCTGTGTGTTGCTGCTCTGGGCCTCAGCTGAGACCCTACATGCTTTGAGGTGGCGATACATGCCGGAGTTACACTGATCTTACTGTCTGCGCTTCCACTGCTGCTGTGGATTTCTCACAAGACTTGTGTCTTTCTCAAGTTTGCAGGTGGCATTGTGGCAATAGCACTGTAAGTTGTATCCTTCTGCAGGCTGTGGACAAGCCAGACTCATCAGAGAGGTGGCTGCTGGCGTCGCAGCTGAGCCAGCTGCGTGAATGCTTGCGCTCCGGGCTCACACACCTGAACTGGCACGCCCTGGGCATCCAGGAGTTTGTGACTCCCATCTACAAGGTGATGCTCTTGTCATCTTCTCACACAGTAGCTAATTTGATGCAAAAAGACTTAGCCTTATCATGACTGCTCCTTCACGGTCATTCCTGTGTGATGTGAAACCTTTACTTTACGTGCCGGAAGTATGCCAACACAGACTCTGCATGATATGAGGAATTGGTGATGCAGGCGGTCAAGAACTTTGAGGTGACGCTGTCAGCAATCCACAAGAGCGGCCGCGCATGCCAGGCCATCGTGGGAGCCATTGCGAGGGCGGCCTGTTTCCAGGCGCCGCAGCTGCCTGCTTCCAGCCAGCTGCCCTCCCTCCAGGAGACCTTTGGCAAGGTCACAGTCCACCACCAGGAGTTGAGTCCATCCGATACATGCTCCACATGAGCTGCAGGGCATGCAGACAGAACTGGCAGCACTCAGTCGCAAAGCTCCATCAACCATATGAAATCAACCGTAAAGCTATGCTGGGCTCACCATGCAAAGGCGTCTTCATTCAGACAGTCAAGTCAATGATGGGTCCCATGACTTGCCCCTGCTCAAACGTGTGCATTGCATCACACAAGCTATCTGGGACTTCTTTGCGGGCGCACTAATTGGCAGGATGCTAGATGGATGACAATGCTCATCCTCCTCAGTAGCTACCCTGAGAGAAACTCCTGCTCAGCCTGTCTTGGCCTGTTCAGGTGGTGGCTGAGCTGGTGCAGAGGTACCACAGCATGTCGGAGCTGCTGCGGAAGGTGGAGGAAGCTGTGCTGGGCAGCGTCTCGGGCACCGCGCCTGCCCTGGCGCAGTACTATGCGCATTGGGAGCGCGCCCTGTTCCATGCTTTGAATGCTCTGACAGTTGGCGGCATGACCGCCATGCTGCGTGCGCTGGAAGGGCCCGCCGCTAATGACACAGAGCCGAGACCTCCCCTGATTGAGGTGTGCATCTGTAGCTGCATGCCCTATCACTCCGTTTCGGATAAGCTGGAGGATGCCTGTTCCTGACTGGCAAACGTAATTCAGGAGGGTTGTATTGAGCGCATCGCAAGGTGCATCAGCTCATGTCACGTGCTTCAAGCCATTTTACTCGTAAGCGTGACTTACCGCAAAACGTCGCTTCAGACAGATGACCTGTTCGAGTGCCTCTGCAGGTAAAGCTGCAGCTGCTGCACCTCGATGTCGTCATGCAGCCAAGCGCTCCAGAAATCAGGAAGGCTGTTGCGAGTATCATGTCCCGGCTGCATGAGACCTCGCAGCCCTTTGTGCGCTGGATGGACGCCACCTGTTTGGAGGCTGCGCCTGTGGCAGGCATGCATTGCCTTCAAACCTTGATGCAGGCCTGCCAATCTTGTAATTAGTATGCCCTTACATCATAACTGAAGCATGCCTCTTCAGACAAAGACTTAGCCCCTCAAGGGGGCCTCAGCAGAAGGGTGGTCATGTGTCTGGGAGACACTGTGCTGAGCAGTGTGGCACGCTTCCGGGTGCAGGGCAGTGCACACTGACGCTCACTGCATGTATGTGGAGAGCGCTGTATTTCGGTGCCTGTTGGCGGAGAAGATATGTACATGACATGGGCGGAGAAGTGACTGAGCGCTGAGTGGGTTCCAGGGGCCTCTGAGGAGGAGGAGGCCTTTGTGCACAGCTTCCACCTGGACCTGCGCCAGAACCCGGAGCACAAGGCGCTGCTGGAGGGGGTCTCTGCAGCGCTGCAGAAGACCCTGGGCAGGGTTGCCCAGCACCTGGCCGCATGGCGCAGCCTGGAAGCGCTCTGGATGACTGACAAGGCGGCCGCTGTGGAGCAGCTGAAGGTGCATTCATAGTACAATTCCTGCTGCATGGTTGCAAGCACATCCACCGCCTAAGGTGTATGCACCTGTAGCCGTCGCAAGGAGCTAATATGCCCTGCTTGAGCTATTCCTGGTGCAGTACCTGACAAGTCTGGGCAGGCATGGGTGTGAGCTGGCTCTCGCCTAGGACCAGTAGCGCAATCATGCTCTGATGAGTCGATGATGACGGAGACAGCCCCTCATCTAAGAATTGTTATCTCCTCACAAGGGTACCAGGCACCGTTTGAGGCAGGCACAGTATGTTGCAGGCAAGGGCTACAAGCCTGGAGGCATCAGAGTGGGAGCGCCGTATTCAGCAGTATGCAGCTCTTGCTGAGCAGCTAGCCGCGCAGGCCCATCACACAGATGTTGGGTGTATTCGGGTCAATGCTGAGGAGGTCGCAGCCGCAGCTGCCCAGCATGCCCAGGAATGGGTCCAGATGCTTCTTGAAGCCATCCATTCTCAGGAGCTTGCGCACATTGAGGTCTGCAGAATGTTCTACACCAGTCCCTACTGAAATTGACTTGTAACACTTTTTGCAGCATGCTTGCGCAAGTCGGCAAGTCCCCAGGATGATATACCTCCCTCCTCAGAGTAGTCAAAGTACTAAAGGAAGGCTAAAACTGTAGTCTGGCAACAGATTGAGTGCACATATGTTCTGCCCAGGTCTCAATGAGTCTGCTGTGACCAGGACGCGACCTCGTCTGCCCAATCTACACCCCAGCAGTGAAATTGATAGGCCGAGAGCTTGTGAAGCACATGTGGCCCATGAGCTGAGCCCAGACCTGTAATGCCATGCAGAGCCTGCGGGCAAATTTGGACGGTTCTCAAAACACCCTGGATGCGGCTTCCAGTGAGGCAGGCGGCAATGCATCATCTAGACAGCGGTCAGCAGATATTGTCCTTAGAGACACTGCATTCTTGGATAAGCAGGCAGCAAAGGTGGATGCTTTGCACAGGTGAAGTTCACTTTATGAAGCTTCCTGATGATAATTATGCACTGGGTCCTGCTAAACTAGATCGAGGGCCCAAACACCTGCAATACAGCCCTGCGGAACGGCAGGAGTATCCCATAGTGTGGCCTGCCAGAACATACCCTGTATATGACTCTGAGGCACATTTCCTCTCTGCAGGTTACAGGAGCTGTATGCAGCCAAAGGCAGGCATGAGCCGGATGACACAGTGGAAGCAAGTGATCCATGGAGCAAGGTCAAAGAAGAGCTGTCACAGCTAAAACAAAAAGCACAGCTACTCCTGTCGCAGAGCATGGCATTAAGTCCCGAAGCTGACATTGGCCCTGAATTGATAGCCTCCCCTCCCATTGAAGTCTCATAGCTTCTTTACAACTGCAGAATACTTGACAGAGTTTGCAATTGCCGTAAGCTCTCTGCCATGCTTTGGCTGACAGAGCATAACCCTGGGCAAATGGCCTGGCATGCCCCACATAGGTTTCCTGACGACCAAGCCGCAGCAGCAGGAATGAATCAGTCTCAACATTCAGTGCATAGCCTGAGATTCCTAGACCACAAGGTTTGACCCAGTCTTGTCTACCAGCTCCTATATACGCAAGCCTCACATTGCTTTCCCCCGCGGGTCAAGGCTGGTCCTTCGCTGCATCTCTATCACCAGCTCCCGTGCATCATCCTCACTATGCAACGCCTGCATGGCAACCAACCTGTCGGCTATGCACTCGCCATGGTGCAGTGCATCACAGCTGTCTGCTTTGCGATGATCTCGATCACACACCCCTCTCCGATGTCTGGTGCCAATCAGGACTGAATGTACTCAGGTCCATTCTCTGGGACAAGGCAAGGGCCTTGGCCAGGCCGTCGGCAACTTGCAGCATAGCAGACAGGTGGTCCCGCAAGCAGTGACTTTCCCGATGCATGGATCCATGAAGAGGGCCATGGATGCATGGAAGCCAGCGTGAGGCTGGTTGTCATGAAGGCTGAGGAGGAAGGCCACAGCCTGGCTGCACCATGTTCTGCATAGCACTCACATAAGAATGGAGCGGGAAGGGTGCTCACCATTTGGCTCGGGGAGGGCGTCATGCTGCTCTGCAGCGCGAGCGCCTTGGCCTCAGCATGGCAAGCCACCATGTCCAGGATGTGCTTCTTGATCGCTGCGCAGAAGTGCGGCAGCGGCAGCACCTCGAACGGCTGCTCTATCTGAACTCCGATGTTCTCCACCTGCACAGCAGGGGGCCCCACTTTCGGCAGCCACTATTGCTGAATATTGTGCATTAACTCAGAGAGGGTCAACACACAATTGTGAGTCTGCTGCAATGCTGATGCTCTGTGCGGTCAGGCGGGTAGTAGCCTTGAGAGACATGAAGAACCTTCCCTGCACACCTGATCATGAATACTGCAGGCAGCAGCACTTCATTGGCGCCACGCACTCACAGAGGCATCCAAGGGAAACACTAGGACTGAGATGAGGCTCACCCCGAATAGCAGAAAGGTGATGATGGCGCTCACAAAGGGCGTCAGCCACTGAAATCGACTGTAGAGGGCAAATGGGAGAAAGCTGGTCCAGGTCAGCAGAAACCTGGACAGCATTGGACCCTTGTTCAAAGTGGCAAGACAGGGAGGGTAACAGAATGCCTCATAGCGATTGCAGCCAGATGAACATCCACGACGAGCCACAACTTCCAGGAGAGACCTTAACAGGCAGGGAGCCACAGCATATTCAGAAGAGGGCGTGCTGCACGCCCTACGCACCTGGACGTGTGCCGCGTGTAGGCTACAGGAATGGGCTGGCTGAACAGGCGCTCGCAGGCTGCCAGATTCAGGTGAAAATTGGTGATCTCTGAGTCAATCATGACCCTCTGATAATCAGAAACCCGCAATGCCTTCACTGCTTCGGTCAACACCTGCGATCAACATTTTAGGCATTGTAAAAGCACCTAGAGGCAACGTGGTGAATGCAGGTCAACACATGATCTTAGACCTACGAACCACTTCTTGGATAGGCTGTGTTTAAGGTGACATCTGGCTTACCTGTGTGGCAGCATTGGGCCTGTGCTGCTGCTTCTCCAGCCACTCTATCTCATGGGGAAGGAGCACATCCTGCATTAAAGTCCTGCGTTTTACTGTGGATTGCCACACCTTCTGCCAAAAGGTCAAGAGTACAAGGACTGTTAAACCGCCTGTGTCCAGGGATGTGCCACTGTCTGCTCCGACAGGTCATTTAGGGATTGGGAATAAGGCTCTGTAGCAAGAAGGTGCAGCAGGGCAGCTCACAAGCAGCTCATTCGGCGCCCGCTTGCTCCTCCTCAAGTGCATCTTCAGCGCATACACAATGGCGATGGTCCACCGCGCTATCCTCTCCTTCATTGGGCCATCAGCTGGGTCCCCCCATGCATACGTCTGCAGATATACAGATACAATCCTGGCATATAAATACCGTCATGGCATGGAAAGCAAGCGCTGTGGTGGCGACCTGCCAGATGGAAGCAGGCTAGCTGAGCAAGAGGGGTGCACTTAAGGGCAGTCCATGGCTGCTCAAGTATCGCGCGTACCTGTCTCACAAGATTCCGGGTGATGTTCAGAAGCTGACCCCACATCCTGCGAGCCTCCCACCACCTGCAGGCAGAGACATGGTTGCCTCACATCCTGTGACCATGCTGTATGTAGGCAACCATATAGATCAGCATGCACCATCTGAGGCATTAGTAGGTGACCGATCAGCTGTAGGAGGAGAGAATGCTGCATATTGCAACATGCTGCATGCTGGCATGCAGTGGCTGCAAGGCTTGCCTGTCATAGCTGGAGTTGGTTCTGAAGACAAGCAGCAGCGCGAGTGCAAAGCTTGTCAGGGTGAAGGGCTGTGTGTAGTCATCCCTAGTGATGTCTGGTGCACCCAAAGGCTGCAGGTATGTATGGTAGAGCCCCACCAATACACCAACAAATATCACAAACAGGACAGGTGGCCAGTACCAAGCCAGCACCTGCAAACTGCAGCACCACAGCCGTCAGAGGTAAGAAGAGACCAGGACCAACCATCTCAGTCACTGCCGGTCTTGAAAAGCTGCATGTATGACTGCATCTGAGTGCAGAGGATGCAGATTAGGGCAATCCTTTGCAGCTTACCAGACAAAGCCCTCTGGAAAGTGCCTGCGCCAAGACTTGTGCTTTCTCCACTCGACTGGGCCATACACCTATATCAAGGCTAGCCCCTTGATTGTACTGCTGAGCTTCCCAGTCATTCTGGATGCCTTGTATTTTTACAACCAGCAGGACTGGCAGGATTGACTGTACCGTGTCTCTGAAGAGGTCGTGGCTGTTCAGACATTGAAAGCATAGCAAGTGATTGAAGTGAAGGTCCTCAAGATCGTCTGCTGGGAGACTCGGACGCATATGAACCCATTTCCATCGTGGCAGGGGCAGCCTGCCCTGCTTGCTCTGCTGAGCTGCCATCACATTCTCGATACGGGTGATCCTAAAATCTTTTCACTCAGATGTCTCAGACGCTTGTACGGGTCACTTGGTGTCGAGCGCAACTGACTTAGTGATGATCTTCGGCAGAATAGATGCTGAACATAGCAGTGGTCATGTTAATCCGCAAACGCAGCTATGCAGGCCTTAGAAAGGAGAGGCAGGTCTTAGGAATGCACAAGGTCGATTACTTCGTGCAGGCAGGGTGCTAAGAGAGACTCATCGGTGTAAGCCAGACCGAGAACGGCCAGCTTCATGGGAAGCTGGAAGCTATCTGGGGAGAATTTTCCTACACTCTGAGACTTCAACCGGTGCGTACAAGGCAGTAACAAGGCACGCTGGATTGGATTACCGTATTCTGCATTGCTGCTACTCCCCTAGACCTGACATGTGCTTGACAGCGTAGCCCATACTAGCAGCCTAATTTCTGCCGGTTGAATTCATAGCAAAAACACAGATTGCAGCGCAGACTGCAGGATCGACATCAATGTATTGACTAAATGTACAAACAACCAAGCAATGGCTTATAGTGACACCTCAAAGCTGACGTTGATTGCACGTCAATGTCGGCGCTGTGCTGCTTCACGAGGCACCGCAGAAAGGCCGATAGGCCTATGCAAAGCTACAAAGGCACAAACTGGCCCATGCAGCTGTTGCGAAGATGCGGGCTTATTGAGGCGGCCGAGGGGGCTACTGAATTTGTTGTGAGCGCCGCGCCAACCTTAATGAATGTGATATTGGAACCCTCCTTCCAGACAGCTTGGAGCGCACACTACTCAATATGTGCGCTCACAGCAGCCGTGAATGTGCACAGGAAATGCGTGAAGCCGTTACCGCATGAGGGCATACGCCTCAATGTAGGAGGTATAGTCGTCTTCGGCAACCAGGGTATTGCTTCCATTGGAGAGGTCTGTGTTCCAGGGCATGCCTCTGGCATAGGCTTCTGCCATGTCTTTGTAGCCCATCGAGGTCTTCAGCTGCCACCCCTTCTCTGCGAGGTACACGTCTGCGTCCTGCACACATGGCAACTCCTTCTTCGTACCATGCTGCAGTGGTGCTGCATCCAAGACATGGTCCATTTGAAGTTTGCACAAGTGCAGATGAGCGTGTGCTCTTCATTGCTGCATGCTATTGCAAGCGGTGAATTATGGATGCTAGCAGTCATGCACTCCTGATCAGCCTGAGATGCGCATGCTGCTGAGGGCATAGGACACCTTGTCCACAGGCACACTGGCTATAAGGATTCAAGGAGAATGGCACACAACAGGTCCTCCGAGCGACAGCCAAGGTCACACCTTAGGGAAGCTGGACTTAAAGGTGGCGACCAGGTCAGCTACCCACCCCACCGACTGGCTGGTGGCAGTGCGGGTGTACCACTCCTTAATGTCAGTCCCACAGAAAGCCTGCATATCATCCTTGACCTCACCAACCACATTGATGCAGACATGAGCTGCAGAGGGCCACGCTTTCTGTGCTGCGAAACGCATTGCTCCGAGAAGCGAGCAGCGCGCTGCTTGGCATCATCATCAAAGCAATCAAGGAGATGCGGCTCTTCATGACATGCAAGCCACATTCAGGATGAGCAGCTGCAGTCTTCTCTGCAGTGAAGATGTGGGGTAAATTGGCAAGAGACACACCATGATGAGCAGACGACTGCCGGTGGCAGAGACTGCATGCATTCCCTTCAGCAGCTTCTCAACAGCTACAGGCGACAGGTACATGACGAGGCCCTCTAGGATCCAGCACGTGGGAACCTCCGGGTCGAAGCCCCGCGCTATGAGCCCATCGACCCAGTTCTGGTTCTCCAGGTCAACGGAACATGTGATGTAGCTGGCTGCCTTCAGAGGGTACTTTGCACCTGAGGGCACCCCAGATTTTCTCAGGCTGACGGATGAGGTTGCCGACCTGAGACCAGTCTGATGTCCTCTCTCGGTAGACAGTAGACAGTGCTCGGTCTGCAGGGTACACCCGCCAAGCAACTAGGTTATTTACAACAAATGGGCAAGTGTCAAGATGTGCAGCCTTACCCCTGTTGTTCTCCTGTTCTGAGAAGGCTGCGCCCGCTTGCTTCAGGGCCTTCTTCTTGGCCTTTAGCACATCTGACCGGTCCACCTCAAACCAAGATACCCCTGCAGTCATGCAGCTCGGCTCCAGCCCATTCTAAATGACAAAAGGAGCTGCATGAGAACAGACACAAGTGAGGGTAATTGAATATAGACTACACAGGAGGGTCAGATCAGGGGGACGCTGGGCTGCTTGCACCCCATACAGCAATGGGAAATTCTCATGTTGACCCTGCACATGTTACCAGCCACCATGAGCTATGATGTGGGTATGTGCAAGGTAAAGTTTACCTTCAGGCAGGGGTAGGCGCCATGCCCTGGTATCCATGCCAGCACCGAGAAGGACCACCTGCACTCACCCCAAGCTTACAGACTCCCACTATGCATTGCACAGTTCCAAGACATGTCTCCACACAGCGCTGCAGCAGTGCCAGCGTCGGCGCATGCAAGCCCTTGCGGTATGCACTCATGTGTGCTGGCCTGGTGCTGGAGACACACCTGCTTGATGGCAGCGGGAGGCCCGGAGGTGACAGCATCCAGCAGCTTTGTGTCGAAGAAGACTGTGCGCAGGGCTACCCTGCCCACCATGTAGCCGCGCTGGAGCGGCTCCTTCTTGCTCGCAGAGGTGCTGTCATGAGCAGTCTCCCCATGCTCATTCTCATCATTGCCCTCACTTGCATCCAGTTCCTGCAGCACATGAGGAGTTGCATTTAGGTCTTGGCATGCACAGCTGCGTACTGCAGAACATCTGCGATTTGTAACGACCAAGTCGGACCTTCATAGTCATCTTTGCTCCTTCCATGCCTTGCTTCCCGGCCAGCACTTCAGCTAGAGGATCCCTGAAGAGGGGATCTGCTTCCCTGCTCTCATATGCTCGCATGCCCGCCACGAGCCGGGCCGAGAAGGACACCACACCTGTGCGGATACACAGCATGGCTGACAGTGGGGGACCAGTGTCAGAACACTTAGGAGTGGGTTGCTCAGCAGCATATTCACCACCCAAAGCATCAGGTCTGAGCACTCACTATCCAAATCTTCATAGCTCTTCCCTTTCTTCTGCCGGTGCCTTATAGCCCAGGCAGCACCGGTCAGGCCGGTGAGACCTGCCAAGACCAGCGCCGCGCCCTTCGCCTGGTCAGAGCGCATGGTACCACAGGACACAAGACTAGGGCTTTAGACTGTGATCGAACCGACGTGAAGCGACCACCAACACTCGTCGCATCACCCAGAACAATAATTCAACCTCACCAGGGGCTACCATTGCTCATAAGTTGACGGTCGAGCAGGTGATGTCAGCAACCTTGGAGCCCGACCTGACCCTAGCTGCCCCACTCATACATGCAGTACAACACCCCTCGACTCTGCATCGGCGAAGAGCAGCATCGAAGAGCTCAGTGTGCAGAGAGCATATGCACCAAGGAGGCGTTTCATTTGCGAAGTGGTTAACAGTTCTGTGCACAGGGCTGGCATACAGGTTTGATCGTGCCGGTATATTCAAGGGCCACAAGTTGTGAGCCGTATGGTCTGGAAGCTGTGTTCTATCATACCGCCCTGATCTCCAATATTTTGTATTCGCGCTTGGGCAGCAGACATGTCAGTATTTGTCGGACAGGAAGGAAGCACAAAGAATATGTACAGTGGCTAGTAGCAACCCAACAATACCAAGCTTCCAGTGACTGACTCCAACACATGCCAGGTCCACTCAACAGCAGACAGAACAAGCTGGCATTTTGTGCAGCCTCCTGCACTACTTCCCTGGAGGATCCCCGAGACTATTACAACACTGACATTACCATGGCGACAAGCCACTATTACAACACTAACAGTGGCTTGTCGCCATGGTCGCATGTGAATCTGAGAACACCCCGGGACTGACACCACAAAGGCCCAGAGCAGCATCTGTACAGACAAGTGCAGGTGCTCCAGCTCTGCATTCCAAAATGCCAAGCTGACCAAAATTTCCTGGATCACACACGGCCCACACCACCACTACAATGTGTGTGGTGAACCCCATGCAAGCTGCTCCAATTGAGATCATTCCTGGTGTCATACCCAGCTGATTTCAAGCCTCCCAGAGTCCTTTGCTAAGGTGCAGCTTCGCTCATCTCAGCGTACTCACAGCTGCAACCCTTTATAGTATAAAGTATATACTACAGTACACCAATCCACTGTCTGACCAGCATCTGGGCCACCATTATTTTGAGCTTCCACCCAGACATATCACATCATCTGTTCATTGCAAGGCATGCGCACACAACAGCATCGTCTCGTTGCCCTCATGACTCTTTCCCCACAGGGATCAGAAAGCTACCTAACACTAAAGAAGCACATCTGAACAGGCATCTCATCCCACAAATATGCAGCAGTTCTTATCGTGTGCCTGCAGAAATGGCTGTACAGGAAACAATACAAATTGCTCTCAGTGGCACATTGGACCCCTTCCACCTGTGCCTGGTACTGAGGCTGCATCACAAACCCCAGCGAACTGCTCTAAGAAATACACCTGCAGAGACTCACAAATAAGACCTTCATGCTTTGTACCAGTCTGCCAACCACTCTGCCATCAGGCAGTGCCAATATGTCGCTACCTTCATATGGAGCTCATGCCTTTGTGTTGGCTGACAGGGCATCCCATATCCCCGCTCTGCAGGTGGCCTGTGTAAACGCCCGCAAGACGCCTCCCAAACACCGCCCTCAGCTTGTGTGCAAATCAAAGTCTAAAGAGGGCAGACACCAGTGCTTATTTGCATGGCGCCTGCAGACTTCGCCATCTTTCCCAATGCAGGTTCCTTTGTGATGCTGTGCTGTGACCCAGCTTGTGGCTGATGTGTCACAAACACCAGTGTTGTTGTGTGTCTTGCCCGAGCCCATCCAAGGTCTGCTCAGCAGAGCTTGCAGCTGCAAGTTTATTACCAACACCTTTGTAAAACAGCCCCTGTCCAGCATAAATCACCTTCCCCCGGAGTGCATCACCCATGCATGAGAACTTCCAAAATCTGTCTGGAGTTGGCCCAGGCCCCTGAGTTCTCTTGCTGTCGCGGAAACCTCAGGATTCGCAGCGCCTCGTGGTACTTGATGCGCATAACAATGAACTGAAGCAGCCAACTCGGGCCCATTGCAGGGCGCATCAGTTCTGCATGAGGGTTTCTAGGACCTGCTTGGCGGTGGGCCGTGCTGCAGGGTTCTCCTGGATGCAATCATGAAAGAGCTTGCGGATCGCAGGGGGCGCCTCGTGGTCCTCGATGGTGCGCATGTAGCGGTTGGCCGGCTGCTCCAGGGTGCACACCTCCCACATGACCACCCCAAAGCTGAAAATATCCGCCGCAGTCGTCACCTGCACATGTCATGGTCCCCATTGCACATCTTTCCTCGTCTGGATCACATGCTTCACGTTGCCGTGAGAGAATGCAAGCCTCTACAGGGAGCGACTGTCAGGAGGTCAAGCCTTTATTGCACGCCTCAGCTTCAAAATACATGGGGATCTGTGGTCTCTTCATGCTTTGTACGTACACCCTGCCCAGGCAAAATGGCTGCTGTGGAGTGCTGAGGTCAGGCAGAGATGGCCTACCGGGTGAGAGCCGAGGAGAAGCTCGGTGGCAGCCCAGGAGAAGGTGCCCACGCCAAAGGAGCAGGAGTTGGCAAAGGAGCGGCTGAGCAGCTGTGACAGGCCCACGTCAGCCACCTTGGCATCGCCCTTCTTGAGCAGAACATTTGGTGACTTGATGTCCTGCAAGCAGCCGGGGACTCCTCAGTCCCTTGTCACTGTTGCAGTAGTCTGTAAGGAGGGGCTACATACTATGGCCAACTCATACTGTTAAACTGCAACACTTCATGTGAACAGCGGGGTGGCAGAGGACCAGGTAATGTTGTGCTGGGTTTCGTAAATGCTGTGATGGCGGCGCACCAGATGGGCTATGTTGTAAGCATGGAGGTAGATGAGGGCCTTGATGATGCACATCAAGATGTGCTTGCCCCTGCAGTAGCACAAGGAGTTGGTCAGGAGGGCCACACATGACACTACAGGACCAACCTCTTACTGCAGCAACTATGCATCTGAATCATGGTGTGAAAGTATGGGTACGCAGGCAAACTGCACTAGGAGGTGGACAACTCACTCTGCATAGTATTGGTATGGCTTGTTCTCATCATCCGGCAGGCCTAGGGCACTCATCAAACTAGTATCCATGAGCTCTGTCACCAGGCAGATCCTCCCAGCCTGCAGACGCATGATCACCCCATCAAACCACAGGACCTACGCAGCGATTGCTCACAGCAGAGCAGTCTCAGGCCCCAGAGGCGGCATGGTAGGCACAAACATCTCACAACACTCTTCCGCAATCCTTGCACCCATTTCATGTGTGCGGAAACAGCTGCACGATCAGGGAGCCTCCTCACCTCATCCTTGCACACTCCCATGAAGTTGACAATGTAGGGGTTCCTGCAGCCCTTGAGGATGGCCGCCTCCCGCCGGAAGGCCTCATCAGACTTCTTGTCGTTGATCCTGTTCAGCTTCTTCACCGCCACATCGCAGTGCAGGTACTGAGCCTGGTAGACCTGCAGCACAAGAACGCTTAGAACAAGAATGTGTGAGTTGTCGTACAGCTCTGCACACGTAAGCTGTCACACTTACCTGGGAGGGAATCTTGTCAGGGCAGACCCTAGTGACATGCTCTCTTAATGGTCCAGAATGGTCAAGGAGAGGGCATGGAAGATGTGGCATACCTGGCCAAAGGAGCCTTCCCCAAGGAGTACAGGCTGGCCATTGTCGTGGGTGTAGGTGATGTCCTCGTGCTTGATCATGCTGGGCAGAACCTCGGGCAGGAAGGGCGACTTGCGGGACAGCGTCTTCCGCATCACCCGCCCTGCAGGCTTAGCCTCTGCCGGCTCCACCTGCAAATTTACTACTGCTTGAGGGTTGGCCCCTTCTGTCGCAACGAAGATGGCTAGTTCTCAGATCATGCCAGAAGGCCTGCTGACGCAAGGTGATCGACATGGAATAGGTATGCACTGACACCCAGTCCAACAGCAAGCGCAGCAGAGCTGCGGAATGGGTGCTGACTGATCACGAGCATGGTGGCATGACATCAGGCGCCTGAAGTTGCACACCTTCTCAGCAGGGGGGTCCTGTACAGCAGGCTTCTCCACGTCGCTGGCGCTCTTATGGCCATTGCACTGCCCCGCGTGCGTCTCGTCCTCCCCAGAGCTCTCCTGCATTGACACAGCAGCATGACGGCCTGCCTCAGCATGCACTCAAGTTCCAAGTGACAACATCCTGTCACACAGGGGTTTTACATAGCTCAAATGTTTACCTAGTCCTCAAAACCCTGTTGGTGCAGCTAGGTGCACCCTGTGCAGCCAGGTGCACCCTGTGCAGCCAGGTGCACCCTGTGCAGCCTAGCAGGGACTGCAAGATTGCCTGGTTGAGAATAACGAGCGCTAAGGTCCAAGGCAAAAGGGCCAGCTGTTGGGGCAAACCTCTCCAGGAGGCATCTCGGGCAGGGGAGGGATGCGGTGGGGCATGGTCTGCAGTCCAGCCTGCAGCGCAGAAGTCTCCATCGGCTGCATGCCGCTGCCCGTGGAGTGCCGGTACTGCAGCCGAGGCCCTGGCATGTGCGTAGGCGCCTTCTTCCCTGGGAAAGCTGCCTCATCTGATCCATGGCTGAAGGCCTCGCTCTGCAGGAACGGGCTGGGCTGGGGCTTGGGCTGCAGCATCAGTATACAGCTTAGGGCGCTGTTGCAGAATATTCAGGAGAGAGGTGAGCATGGCAGTGAGAGCTAGCGGAGACGGTTGAGAGCGTCATAAGCAGTCAGCTGTACTTGAGCTTGCGCAAGAGTCTTAGATGAGCTAGGCCATGATGAAAGGAAGTCGATTGGCCAGACAAGAGGAGAGCTGTGCAGCATACCGGCCGGCCAACCACTGGGCTGGCAGTCATGGTGCTGGCCTGGCTGTACCCAGGCATGATATCAAATTGGCCCTCAGAAGACGCCTCATGCTGCGGAAGATGTTGCGCTGCACTTCTCTCTGAGTCACTAGCAGCGTCTGAGCGGGCGGCAGCAGCTGCGCCGCCCCTGAGCGCCAACTGCTCATTCTGCTGCCGCTGAGCATGCATTGCTGTGTAGGCTGAGTCAGCGCTCTCGAGGCTGCGCCGGGCCCTGCCCCCTCCGCCATCTACCAAGCGCGAGCTGTGCCGCTGCTCCTGCTGTGAGGCGCTGGAATCCCGCTGGCGCAGCGCAAACAGGCTGTCCTGCCCGGGGGACGTGCCTGGCTGTGTAGACGCTGAGCTGAAGCCGGGCAGCTCGAGGCGGCCGGTGTCCCCCTCTGTGGCACGGCTTCCAGAAAAGGTGAAGTCATCGTCCTCTGCTGTGGCAAAAGGAGAGGCAGGCGCAGGCATGCCTGCCCTGGTCCAAGAGGAGGGCTGCTCCTGGCTGCTTCTCCGGCTCTGGCTGGGGTTCCTCCCGCTCTGTACAGGGATTGCGATTGCCTGCGCCTGTGCCCCAGCTATCATTGCAAGCTCCTGATGAGAGCTCCTCTGACCCGCAGTGCTTGCTTCGTAAGCCTTTGAAGAATCTGAAGGCAATGGGCTGTGGCACAGGTCTTGGCCGTCTGTTACTGCAAAGGAGGGCTCCTTGTACAAAGGCTGCTGCACATGAGCTGGCATTGACTGAGCCGGACCGCCTGTGCTGTCCTCAGGCAATGTGGGGGCTGTGACAGACAGCCCTGACATATCTGACAAGTCTGGGGAAGACAGCTTCCCCTCCTGCCCGAAAATGCTGTCTGTCTGTGTCGCACTTGATACCCTAGGCTTCCCATCCATAGGGTTTTCTGTCTGCCCTTCATCCTGCAGAACTCTTGAAGACTCAGTGATGTGCACCTGCAACTCCTCAGATGATCCTAGGATTGCCTCTTATGGTGTTCACTATGCTGCACAGGGCACAATGCTGCCGGTAGCTATGATAAGAATTTACATGCCAAGCTTGGGCAGGTAAAGCCATGTATGACAGATGCGCTGTCTGGTGCTACGGCAAGCATGTGCAGGCCAGCAAGAGGTCACCTGCCATCCAGGCATGAGGTTGTGCCGGTTGCCGAGCGCCTCTGCGGAGGGAGTGGGTTCCGGCAGGCTGAAGTGCTCTGGGAGGCCCATGCTTCCCAGGCTGCTGCGCCTGGAGGTGTGGCCGCTCATAGTGGCTCCTGTTCCCACGCTGAGATCCACTGGGTGCGAGGAGTGAGCCTTGTCTCTCCCGCCCACCTTCCGCAAAACCTTGTCCAAGGCCTTGTGCAGGGAGAACGATGGCTTGGGGGTCTGCCCACTGCCTTCAGCTGCATGCCATGGGAGAATCTCAGTGAAAGAGCTTTGACAGAGCCTTGCCCGTATTAATCGGCCTACACCATCAACAAGGCATTGTGGGGCACTATGTCTGCTCAGCTCACCGTACGGTTTCAAAATGCTCACCAGCCAGATATGTCAACCCATGAGCAATCCCTGCAAGGAGAGAGGGCAGACCTGCTTCCAAGCTGCCCAGGCTTTGCCCGGTTGCAGAAGCCTCAAGGGACTGTGGCAGGCCGTCAGTAGTGGCTCGGTGCTTGGAAGACTTTGGGATCTTGTTCCCTGTGCGGGGTGAGCTATCTGCGCCCGCAGCGCAGGTGGGTGAGCCCTGGCTGCTCTCGCCGTTTTGCTGACCTGCATGACATTGACCAGACGCTCAACCTCCCTCATGGAGATCAACCAGCTGCAGCACAGCACGCAGCTGGATGCAGACCACCAGGAGGACAATGGATGTTTTGCAGGAGTGACAGGCCCGTCATCAGGGACACACGGGGTTTATATCCCACACCTGAGTTGTTGGTAGCCATGCTTGAGGGGTACTGCTGACCCGGCCATGTTTGTCTCCGGTCCTCACACTCCTGCATGACCACGGATGAGTCACCCATGTTGTTCACAGTGTGGACCAAGCTGCCGAAGGGCCTGTAGAGGGGCAGCACACCTGAGGAGAGGCGTATTTCAGGCGCAAGAAGACCTCGCCGCCCCAGAGAGCGCCTTTCTTGGCAACAGGCTGCATGGCAACTCGCTGCTCCCACTGCCTGTCGCCCTGGCGGTGCTTGTTGGGGAGTGAGACCATAGCCCGCGCCACCTCATCATGGGTTCCGAGCTTGCTGTAGTTGAACACCTGATGAGCCCACACAACACTTCCATGAGTCACTGGGCATCAGGGCGATGTTCTGACGCTTCATTTGCTTCAGTTGACATGTTTCTCAATTTTTTTTCCAGAAACTGCAGGGACTGCATGTGTCATGCTACTTTGCGCAGCAGCGCACCTGGACCGCTATGTCATTATCTCCTGGCTGCAACTGCAATGTGACTGTCTGATGCCAGTTCGGGCTCCTGCCACCGCCTGCATCAAACCAAAGATGAGCACCCTGCACATCACGTTGCATGCAAGGAAAAGCAAAGCCAGTACTTTCCTTGTGGCATTCAAAAAGGTGAAAGCTGTACCATGTGCTCTCTTCGTCTTCACGCTCTCGTTCCCTGACTGTATGACGCAGTACGGATCCATCCTCACTGCAAGCATTGAAACGACAATCAATATGCACTGTGGGCAGCCCACGGCCGCTCAATCTCTACACACTGCTTGCAGCGCAGGGTTTGCTTTGTCAGCTGTTGATGTTCTGCGCGTAGCCAGGGGCTGCACCTCCAAAGTTCCTCATCCTCTCCACATCAGGGAGCTGAATGGCGCTAACGACCTCAATGTGTATGACATCACCCATCTCGCCTGCTGACTCTCCAATACAGCCTTTATCACTCCATTGCCCTACCACGCATGCCGCATCAGTCTGCCTTGCACCAGGCATTCAAAAGGCCGCGTTGCAACAGAAAGCGCCGCAAGACCGGTCATTGAGCAGTACTGCATGCCGCACAGGCCAAGATAACCCCAAGGCGCATGTCGCGCCCCAGAAGTCGCACGGCTGCAGGCCAGCGCAGGCAGGGCTCAACGATTCAGAATCAGCACATCCTCAAAGGGACTGCAGCGAGCATCTAGGCAAGCTGGGAGATTCTGCAAGGTTGCTACGCTGACAGGAAGCTCTGGCTTACCCTCTGATGTACCAAAGATCTATGGGTGAATCATTACCATCGATTGTGATCAGGCGGCGTTCCCCGGATCTGAGTCCTCTAGCTTTGCAAGCCGCCGCTGATACTCCAAATACAGCAGGTTAAAGTTGCCTTCCGGTCGAATAGCCGGATTGGCCCTGCTTGTGCCCTTCTCTCAAGATGCCGTCCACCAGCAGACTTGCCAAGAAGGAAGTGGTGAGACGCCAACCCAGCATCATTGCATGCAGCATCATCATGGACGCTCTAGCTGAGCCAATGCATTCTCTAGCAGAATGATAAGGAACTGGAAGCATTTTATTGAGTATCTGCGAAGCGTGAGGAGGTCAGCTGAGTCTCCATGTGTGGTGTGCAGTACGATGAGAAGCTGTGCAACCTGCTCGACACCTACGACAAGCTCTTCCTTGTCCACGCCGACAATGTGGGCTCGAGGCAGTTCATGGACATCCGCAGGGTCAGTCAGCTCACTCCTTGCACCTGTTGCACTGTGTTGTGATCTGCTTCCTTCAGCTTCCAGAGTTGCGGAGCCAGAGGCAGCCGTGCTGCTCCCTGTCCTTCTGTAGAGACCAAACTTTGCCTATGCATCACTACTCAAGGGTCTGCTCCCACCTTAAGCTGCAATGTCATGGGCAGAGCAAGGTCTGCCTGATGCAAATGGTGATCATTGCCTGCTGGAAGGGCAACTTGCGGATCAGCAGCTCAGTGCTCTTCTGGTACTTGTGGATCTCACGCAGAGCCACTGCTTATGGCTCCACTGTCGCGCTGACTTTGAGTGATGTGGCGGAGCAGGGTCTGCGCGATGTGGGCGACAGCATTGTGCTGATGGGCAAGAACACCATGATGAAGCGCTCCATGCGCCTCTACGCGGAGCGCACCGGCAACGAGTCCTGGAATGGCCTGCTGGACTCTCTGGTGGGGAATGTGGGCTTGGTGTTCACCAAGGCTGACCTCGCTGAGGTAAGGCTCCTTCAGCTTTGGCTACATGCGTCTGCATGGCTCACTCAGGACTGCCTGGGTAGGCACATGAGCTGCATCTTCAGGGGTGTGAGTCTATGACCTTGGGGTTTTTGTGCACCTTGCGTCTGCTGTTCAATTATAAGTCTCTATCACCCACGATCTCAGAATATGTGCTGGCGTCTGGACGGATTCTTGGTTGACTTCAGACCTTCATCCTAGATATCATTTTGCAAAGTTGTTCCGCGGCCCCTGGCCAATGCGTGAGATGCATGCCTGATCCGGGTCCTCAATGTGTGAGCTTCTTGGTGTGCACTGCAGCTGCGTGATGAGATCATGAAGTACAAGGTAGGAGCGCCTGCCCGTGTGGGTCTGGTCGCGCCCAATGATGTCATGGTGCCCTTGGGCAACACCGGTCTTGACCCCTCTCAGACATCCTTCTTCCAGGTGCGCAGTTCTCTTCGTTTCTGCTCTCCTTGTCTGAGAAGCTGTCTGGCTGCTTCTCATCCCATGGTCCTGTAGGTGGTCTCAGCAAGCTTTCACAATCTGTGTCTATTGCCATTATTGCTGCTAGGTATCTGTGGATGCTTATGCACCCCTTACAATCAATCCAATGATTGTGTGCTTTACAATGCAGTGCCTGGGACAATGCACTTGGTGTCTCAGATCTCTGAGGAGTACCTGCTTCTGTGCAGGCGCTCAACATTCCCACCAAGATTAACAAGGGCTGTGTGGAAATCGTGAATGACGTGCACCTGATCAAGCAGTCTGAGAAGGTGGGGGCCTCTGAGGCAACCCTGCTGGCCAAGCTGGGCATCAAGCCCTTCTCATACGGACTGGTGATCCAGAAGGTGACTTACTACCCTCCCTCGCCCCCCGCAAAGGGTCTGCATGCACTCACTAACAATTTTTACATGTAGTGTGCCCTTTGTCCAGGGTATCTAGCAGGCTGCCAAGTGCAGCTAGAGATTACTTTTTATGCCCACATTGAGAGCCTATCAGGCTGGCAGTGCGGGTGCTCCTTTGTTCCGTATTCTCATAGGCTGCGCCATGGGAGCTGTCTTACTGGGCCACAGATACAGTTTTATGCAGCCCTGCTGGTGGCCTCCTCTGCTCTCTGGGGAATGCACTGTCCGGCCCTTATCGTGGCCAATGTGTTCAGGTGTATGAGGGGGGTGCCCTGTACGACACCAAGGTCCTGGACATCAAGGAGGATGACCTGATGGACAGCGTGACCGGAGCCATCACCCGCGTGGCAGCAGCCTCTCTGGAGCTCAACTACCCCACCATGGCCTCCATCCCCCACTCCATCGTCAACGGCTACAAGAACGTGCTCGCGGTCTCTGTGGCCACCGACTACGACTTCCCTCTGGCTGAGAAGGTGGGCGCATGCACGTGGTGGCCTGACTTTACAGGGCATGTTCACGCTGTTGCCACCGCATTCTGGGAGCAGGATGTATCTCTGCAGAGGTGGTCGTGCGAGCAGCAGTGTGAAAGCCTCTGTAAATGACCACCCATTGGCTGTTGTTCCTCTGTCTTACATCCATTTATTGGTCATGGAGCTTGTTGAGCCTAGAGCTCTGAATTGTACAAAATTTGTCAGCAAAGGTCACCTGCAGCTTCTTCTGTGCTCGTCTCTGGCGACCATTCATCTGTGGCGTCTGCCACATGGCGAAATGCATGAGCCACAGATGACTGTTGCCCGACATGGAGCAGCAGGGATTGAGCCTGCAACAATCAAGCACGAGGCATTCTTGGAGTGCCATGGCGTAGCACAGAGTGTTCTGCAGCAACTGAGCTCACGCTGGGATCCTGCACACCGCAGGTCAAGGAGTTCCTGAAGGACCCGGGAGCTTTCATTGTGGAGGCGGCCCCTGAGGCGTCAGGTGGCGGCGGCGGCGGTGCAGCTGCAGAGGAGAAGAAGGAGGAGGCCAAGGCCGAGGAGGAGGAGGAAGAGGAGGATGACGTGAGACCCTTTTCCCTCCCCCCCTTGTCTACGTGTCATGCCTCGGCACAGGCCGCTCTGGTCTTTGTGCTTGCATGACAATCTGTAGGTGCAGGGCCACAGGTATACATGTGGTCAGCCAGACAATCGTAGTGAAGGACTATTATATTGTGGTGCTCTGCTGTGTACTTGTGCTCTTTTAGTCTATTGGTGTCATGTCGTGCACAGCCGGTGCATGTCAAGTATCTGATAGAAGGACACTGGCATGGGGAAAGGCTGTGTGCTGCATCTGCCATCCATCATGTGTGCGGAATCTGCCTCAAGGTTCTGCTACATGTGCAATTGCCTTTGGCTAAATCATGTCTCCTTTCCCAATGCAGGACATGGGCTTCTCTCTCTTCGACTGAGGAGGAGCTTCAAAATATAGTCAAAGGAGGGATGTGGGCTGCCTGCCTAATGGCTCATGCTGGAGCTGTACGGTATATGTTGCTTTGGATGCACAGCATAGCAGTGCATAGAAAAGTATGCTGATGCTGAGCATGATTGGATGTAAAGCCACTTACGATGAGAGACCTTGCACCCTTGAACGTGTCAACAAGTCAATCACAGTGCAGTACAAGCCAACAGTGTCACATGCCTGCAAACCCTGCTCGGCTCAGGCTGATTAGCCTTAGCTGAGCTGTTGTTGAGCCAGATGTCTGTGCAGCTCCCAATCTTTGCAGGCCTTCATGTTGAATGGCGCAAGCTGACGAGCTTGCAATGTCGTCTCTTTCCACAATACAACAGATCAATGCGGGCTATGGTGGCGGCTACCCCTTGACAACGTTCTACACCCCTTCAATCTGCATCTCCTCCAGCTGCTGCTCACAATCCTGACACCAATCCGACTAAGCAAACACAAACACTTACAACACTCGAGGCCACCCGCTGGGCTCTCCTGGAAGCTACTTCTCCTCCTTCTTGGCCTGTGCCTTGGTCTTCCTCTGCGGCTTTGTGGCAGGCGCTGGCAATGCAGCCTTGGCATCAGCCTTCTTCGGTGCCTTGGCAGCAGCCTTGGCTGGTGCAGGGGCGGGCTTGGCCTTCTTGCCGTTCTCATCCTCAGAAGCCTTGGCCTTTCTCTTCTTCTCCTGCATAGCACAAGCGCTGTGAAGTGACCCCTACTGCAACGCAGACTGCCCAGGGGCCGTTGTCTTGCAAGTTACTCTACCAAGTGTCCTAAGACGAGCGCATTCAGCATCACAGGTCATTCAGATGCGCAGGTTGTCACAACAAGCAGCGATGCATCTCCTTGCAAATTGCGCTCACGCATCGTACAGGTATGCGAGTCTCCAGACAGGTGGCCATGCAGCTGTCTGGGAGGCGGCAGCCTGCCCACTGCTAGCATTCATGAACTCGCACTGAGAGATTATACTGGTCTCACATCACAATGAAAATGGAGATACCTTCTTGACCTCTGGTGCGGGAGGTGGAGGGGTGGGCTCCTTCACTGGCTCAGGGACTGCCTCCTCCTCTTCCTCGTCATCATCCTCGTCATCGTCGTCGTCGTCATCGTCCTCGTCGTCCTCCTCCTCTGCTGCGGGCTGAGCTGGCGCAATCTCCAGAGCCCCTACAGTCAGCATCCAAGAACAGCTCATCTCTCATTGCATCAATGGCGGCACCTTCTCAGGGTCCGAGGTAGCTCCCTGTAGGGCAGGTCCCTAAAGAATCAAATTCTATCAGCTCTTTGGGAGACAGTGACAGCCTGATTTTGGCCATGCTTCAGGCTAGATGTAGATTGTTATAAGGGCATCTGCTGCCATGGTTGGTGACAGAGTAGCTTCAGAATGAGAACAGCTGCGCAGGGAAATGAGTCACCTGCACTGGCTGAAGGACCACCTTGCGCGGCTTCCTTTGCTTCAGCCTCAGCGGCAGCCAGAGCAGCGTCAGCATCATCGGCGCCCTCATGCTCCTGCACACCAGCAGAAGGCATCAAGCAGTAGTCCTGTTGATTGCAGCCCTGGACAGGGTCTGTGTGGAAGGAGAACGACTGCAAAGCTAGCTTGATAGCCTCCATATATGCTGCACCGGACACCATGCTCCCTTTACTGAGAAGTATTGCCCAGCAAGCGGCAGAAACATGGGCATGACGAAGTGCACGGTCGCTGCATGGCGTACCTTGAAGTTCGCAGTGTAGACCTTCTTCTCGTCGTCGGTCAGCTTCCCCCACTCGGCCACAGCGGCGGCAAAGACACCTGCACGTTGAAAATCTTGCCTATCAGAATATATGTGCTTTGATGCACGACGCTGATGGTCGTGGTAGAAACATCAGCCAGATACTGAGCACACATGGTGGTAAGACACCAGCTGTGTTGTTGTAGCGTCGTCTGTGGGAGACATGCAGGAAACATCCTTGACATCCCGCCAATATCAAACGGCCGAAAGAGGTTACAAGCCTTGGCTGGCCCGTGTCAAGAGCATCACCAAGCACACGAAAGGGGCACTTATGCCAAGATGCGCACCGTTATTGTCTCCCTTGAATCCATCGAGCTTCCCGGCAGCTTTGAATTCTGAGATGGTCTCCTTGACAAAGTTGTTGAAGGCTGTGGGCTTGCGCTTCGGCTTGTCGGGATTCTTCTTTGCCCTGCCCCTTTTCTTCTTACCGCCACCTGCTGCGCCATTCCCCTTGAAGACGCTCTCCGGCTCCTTGCCGGACCGAAAGAACTCCTCGAAGGAGGAGAAGATGTGATTGCAGGCGCCCTGCAACTCTCCGGCCATGAAGAGAAAGAGCTTTTGCGCCTCTGTCGGCTGGGCTCCCTCGTGTTCGGCCATGACTGACGAAGCAGAAGGGTTTGTGGATGTTAAGGCCTTGTTCCCACCAGGCTGTCAGCCTTGGTGTGCAAGCGCCACAGCACTCAAGAAATGGTGCTCCGCGACTTATTGAGCAGAGTGAAGTGTGAAGCTGATGCTACCAAGGAGTCTGCTCCGTTGACGGACGCCGATCGTGGTTGATCGGGCTGCTCAACCGGAGTTTTACCCGCTGCCTCATTTCCTTATCCACGCTTTAGGGTTGCCGCTGATCTGACTGGATCGCCGCTCGGCCTGTCCGGTAAATTTGTATTGGGCAGAGTGGGCAACTAACTGCAAGGGAGGAGAAAAGCACCTCGCTTCTTCAGCTGCTTGTGGCAAAGAAGTACTCTGAGGTAACAAAGATGGCCTTGCAACACCAACAGTACGGAGCTTTGGAGTGGTCTCAATCCTGCAGCATGTATACCAATTTGAACCGGTTACAGTGCGAGCTGGAACCCTCACTTGCATGCGCATATTTACAGCAACAAAATTGTGCCCAGGCTACTTGCCTGCAGGGCTGCAAACACACAAACGCTGACACACACCCTAAACACCTCTGTTTGGAAAACGCCGATCATGCATATGTCTTGTCATACAGTGGCCTGTCATCACGAGCAGAGGCACATGGCCTTCCCTGCAAATGCTGCTCTGCAGAATGATGTTCCTCCGCTTGTCAGCATCACCTGCACACCTGCCTTGCTGCGGTGATGCAGCCATGCTTGCTGACACTGCTAGAGCTCAGCGCCAGGCAGAGCTCAGCTACCAAGGGCTGATCACTCGAAGAAATTCTCCCGGTCAGCCTCTGTTTCTACGTCCTCCAATGTGGAGAAGTCGAGGAAGTGCTTGGGCCGGTGCACCTCGTGGTAGAACTCCTTGGGGTTGGCCAGCTTGAGGCCGTACTTCATGTTGGGCTGGTGCTTGACGCCCTGGAAGTTGTAGTTCCAGCTGCCCACGTCTGGCACCATGTAGAAGCCCATGAACCTGCAGTCATGCCAACTAGTCTGAGGATGCAGATTCTCGCACCACAAAGCAAGCTTGGAGAATGCAGGGAAGCATGCAACCTCCCTACCACTGCACAGAGCGCTGCAGGGCACATGCGCAAGCTGAGAAGGCTATCCACAGTCACTCCTATCAGACATGCACCTAAATGTCAGCACTTCCGGCATGGAAGACGGTGTGATGGGGCATCGCGCCATTCCGCCCAAGTGAGGTCAGCCGTCGGCGCACCTGTCTGACAGCAGCATCTGGACCTTCTCGTAGTGCGAGGGCGCAAAGCCGACGGGGTTGGCGACGTCGCCCTTGTTGGTGCGGCCCCACTCGTAGCCGCCCGGCGTCAGCTTGTACGCCGTCAGCGAGCAGGAGCCGGGCGTGAAGGAGGCCGTGATCACGATGCAGCGCTCCCCGTCCCAGCTCTTGTGGTTCTCCAGCATCTTGGCGTGCATGGTCACATCCTGCACTCACCCCTTCCGTTAGAGCAGGCCACAGATGCAAAGGAGGGTTCCAACAGGGCTGCATGAGCGTGGCACTGCAACACGCGCAAGGACCGCAACACTCATGCTCACAGGCTGCCACAGTACCCGTTACATCTTGCAAGCAAGGCATCATGCAGCGTGGCAAGCCAGCAGGCAGGGGTGAAAGGCAAGGGAGAGTGATGAGTGCGCAGACACATAGCCTGACAACGCACAAAGGTCTACAGAGTTTCTTGTGAAGGGCGGGACAGTGGAGGCTGACCTGTGCTGACATCTGAAGCAGCTCATTGGGCTGGGTGTGGATCCAGCCGAGGGGCTCCAGGTCGTTCAGATACTCATGCTCGGGCAGCGCTGTGGGCAGGTTGATGGCCTGGTGGGTGCCATGCTGGGGCACCATCACAATCGACCTGATCTCCTTCACCTGTGCCAAGAGCAGACAGCTCAGAACAAAGTACAAACCTGCCAGACCACAAATCTGATACAGCCTCTACCAGAGGAGGCAGGAGAATTGGCAGCAGAAGCTTTTAAATCTGTTGCAGGGATATAGGCTTCAATGCGAGACAATAGTGCCTAGGTCACACAACTTGCGACCCTGAATATAAAGAGGGGTGAGAGTCACACCTGCGGGTTGTCTGGCGGCGACACGCCATAGATGTAGCCGGCAACCTGGGTGCGCAGGTCCGCAATGCAGATGAACTTCTTGAGCACATTCTTGGGCATGACGTAGGTGAAGCCCGTCTCCCGGATGTCCTCAGAGTTGACATAGATGTGGTTGACCCGCAGGTGCAGGTTGGTGGCCGAGATGGCGCGCACACGCCAGTCAGTCTTGGAGCCAAACATGGTCTGCTCGTACGGTGAGGAGGACGTCACGATGAGCTGGTTGCCATGCACATCCTGCACAGGCACGTTTGCCACGTCAGCACCATCACATGGCAAAATGTATGCATGAGCACATCTCCTGGTATCTGAGTTCATCATCTGAGGCGCAGGCAACGGCAGCCATACGTGGACAGAGCACCGCTTACATGTGACTTCTCTAACTATCAGAGTACCATCCCCCCCTCAGATTTCCAGATAGTACTCCAAGAGTGGATGTGTCACATGTAAACGGCATGCAGGCGTGAAGTGTAAGGACTCACGTGAGTCCTGGTGGTGACAGCGGTGGTCTGGGTGCCTGCCGCAGCCTGCTTCTCGATCTCCGCAATCTGCTGGCGCTGCATGGAGGGCGGCGTGATCTCCGCGCCCAGAATGATGTCGCGGATCTCACTCTGGGTGAGCGCGCCCACATTGACATTGTTCTTCTTGCTGTAGTCCGCCAGGATCAGGTCCTTCAGGGCAATCTCCACCTGCAAGATGCATGCATCTATTATCAAGGGGATCACCTGTCTCTGTGGATATGACTCCATATATTGATGGCAGTTCTCTACTGAGGTGCTCTCAGAGACAGAGCTCCTGCCACAACGATATACTGCCACAAAGACGCCAAAGTGCAACATACACATAGCACCAATCGCTCTCAAGTTTTGACACAAGGGTCCAAAGAAACTTTCATACTGTTAAGGCCAAGTGCAGATATATCCAGGCAGGCTTAGATGCTGAGTCTGTCTTGGCCAAAGCTGAAAGCGCACCTTAATCCACTGCTCGTCTGTGAGCGTAGGCCATACGTGGTGGGGCTCTGTGATGATGGACTTGTCGGGGCGCAGCAGCATGCGGGCCTTGTCCACGTTCACGTGCAGCGCGCGCAGGATGAGGATGAGGCGCGAGAAGGCGGTGTAGGAGGAGATGGTCTTCAGCCAGTCGTCGTAGATGTTAAACAGCACCATCTGCGGCTCGCTGGCCTTCAGGATCAGGTCCCCAAACTTCTCCACCTGCGCATAGAATCCCCCTTCAAGACTGTGCCTCTTTTCAACAACGTGATGTTTATGTAAGGGAGACAACAGGATCATCTTCCTATCGCGTCTTGTAGAAGTGCCCAGTCCTAAGAGCTGCCTCACATGTCTTCACTTGCTTGCTTGCCTTGCAGGCTGTATGGTCTGGGAGTCCAAAATACAAGCCGACTGGGATGCCTCCCATCTAAAGTCCCAGCCCATAGCTTCTCAGACCTCCCCATCTGGAACTGAATCTACAGTCTGGTGTTGATGCCTGAGGGACTCTGGCCATGACTCTAGATGTGAAGACAAGGTATGCTAACTTATGCCTCAGAAGTCAGTGCCGGAAGGACCCACCTTCATGGCAGCCTGGAAGGGCAGCTGGAGCTCCGAGCCGGTGATGACAATGTTGGGAAAATCCAGCAGATGGACCTCCAGGGGATCCAGCATGCCCTTGCGCGACACAATGATGCGCTTGGGCTGCTCCTCCACAGGCAGGGAGCGCACCAGCGCTGCCACCTGCATCACCCAGAAAGCTTCAACCTCCACAGCAATGCATGCTGAGTCACGCCGTGGTGATTTACCCTTGTGTTATGCTTTGACACAAGTCTTCATAGGGCCGCTTGAAAGGCACCATCATGTGCACACGGTGTGCACAGGACGTCTAGAGGAAGACATGTGTCACTTGCAGGCATGCACAGACAGAGCAGCCAGGCCGCAGATCATCATGTGCAGATGCTGCCAGCTGGCATGCACGGGTCTGCCCCTCTAGACTGCAGGATTTCACAGTGTCATCAAGTGGGGATGCGGAGGGTGCACACCTCCTCGGCAGTCTTCCACTTGGCCAGCTGGCCCAGGCGCTTCTGGCCGGCCCAGACGCTGGTGTGGATGATCTTGAGGAAGAGCTGGCCGGTGCGGGGGTTGAAGATGAAGATGGCGCCGTTGATGGGCTTGGTGGTCAGGTTGCCCTCAAAGGTCTTGTGGATGGTCACACGGTACACGTTGGTGTCGTCCACAAACCAGATGATCTGCACCCCAGCACCGATCGCTCATCGACATGCCAGAGTCCGACACACGGTACCTTTCATCTAGCACGAGTTGAGTGACAGCGCATGCCCACTGGGAGGCAGAAACTTGAGCGACTTTGGCGGATAACACTGGCTCATCACTGACACCCTCCAAACTCCAAAGTGGCATAGGCTCAAGCTCCCAGTGGGCATGCCGGGGAATAAAGAAGCAGATGAAGACGTTTGCAGGCAGCAAAGGCGTGCTGGGCTGCACACCTGGTTGGAGAACAGCTCTCCATAGTTCTGGGAGGAGAGGTAGGGCTCGGTAGGCTCAGAAGAGTACAGCTGGAGGCCCTTGCGGATGCGCTCGCGTAGCACGTACAGCGCCGGGTTGGCCTTCATGATCTTGGCCAGCGCCTGGATGACCAGCGGCTTCACCCCTTCAAACCAGTTCCCAAAGGCGCTGTGGAGGTTGTAGGCCAGGTCGATGCCCACCATCACACCTGTATAGCACCAGGCCTCCAGTCACACAACAGCCAAGTGCTTCGCCGTATTATAAGCTGGAAAGCAACCTTGCAGATGCGAGAAACGGGTACTCTCTGTGGTGAAGATAGAGCTGATCCAAGAGGTCTTGATGCGCCAGTACATCTCACAATATTAAACAGCCTTTGCTTGAGCCAAAGTTGAAACTGCAGTCCACAGCTTGTCAGGTAGGGGATCAGCTCTGTCCACTACTTCTGAGTGGGAAGGCAGCAAGCACCTGTGGGCGAGGGGTAGATGGACATGTTGTCGGTGGTGTAGTCCAGGAACTTGGCGCGCGTGTAGCGCTCAATGTCGTGACTGTCGTAATCACCCCAGCGCAGCTGCACGTCCACCCAGTACTTGTTCGTGGCCTTCTGGTCCATGACGTCGTTGGTGTCCGCCATCAAGCTGCACATGCACAGAAACGAAAGTCAGCAACTGCTCTTCATGGCTTCTCACTCATCATGCAGCAGTGCAGGCTTCTATAAATGCATGGCAGAGCTTAGCCCCGACCTCAAGAACTTTGAAGTCACACAGGCCAGGTGAGCTTTGAAGTGTATCACACATTACTAGGGTCTGATGTATTACTGAAGCGATAAGTCAAATCAAAGAGCTAAGCCTTGGTAGAGAACAGAAGTCCTGGATCAAGTACCTGGGCTTGGAGATGGGCCATCTGTAGGCTGCGAAGAGCAGGATGTCCGCGCAGGAGGAGTTCATCTTGTAGGACTTGCGCGGGTGGATGGTCTCCTTCTGCACCGTCTCAATCTCCAGCGCGTCCAGCTCCTGGTCGAACACCTGGCACAGGTCCATCACCACCGACTCGTGCACCTTCTGCCACAAGTGGGCCCTGCATAGCGAATACAAACCATCAGCATGTAAGTCAGCCACTGACTTCGGGAGATGTCCCAGGAGCTCAGACATGGGGCTGTCAAATGGCTCCGCTATTTCCTTGAAATTGCTGCAAAGCTCACCCTCACTGAGGAAGGCTCACTACAGGAGGACGCACATGACACCTGACATGTGAATCTTGCGCCCGACAACGTGGCACTATGTTGAGGGAGAGGATGGGGTGCACACCTGAAGATCTGGATAAGGGAAATCTTCAGCGTGGGGATTTTGCCATGCATGAAGATGCCCGTCAGGTCCAGCTGCACTTGGAAGCCCACGTAGACGTTGGCCCTGTTGATGGTGGGGGACCACCACAGCGTGAAGCGCCTGTTGGGGATCTGGTTCAGCCCCGAGCGCTGCGCGTTGGTCAGCTTCTTGTACTTCATGCTCTCCTCAAAGCCACTGGCCTGCAAGCAGTATTGAAACGCAATTAGTCCCAACTTTTCAGGCAGATCACATGCTCAAATGAAAAAGAAGGGTTGGACTACCATTGACAGGATCGACATGTGCCAAAGTCAAAGAAGTTAGGTCACCTCCTGGGGTCTGACATGATTGGCCAGAGGCCAGAAAGAGGCCAAACTGTTCCGCAGCGGCACAATGTAAGATCCTGTCGGGCGCCAACACCAGCCATGATGAAAGCACTATGCGGGGATGAATCAATACCTTCTCCCAGAATAGGCCCTCCCAGGTAGGGAAGTAGGTGCCCTTAAAAAGGGTGTGCTCCAGGATGCCCTCCACACCGCCCAGCGCCTGGATCACATCCGTCCTGTAGTTGTTCAGATTCCTGCATGGCACAGGACCCTTCTGAGAGACTCATGAAGTTGTATATCACCTCGCCAACAACCTATGCTGCAACTATGCTCGTGTGACCCTCCAAAAGCAATGTGATGTTGCGCACTGATACATCAGGGGCTAATGTCAGCCTTTGCTGAAGTCATGGGGAACTCTTTGCGGGGCCGTGATCAAGCAACGGACAGCTGCTACTCCAAATGTATCAGCAGGACATCTCTCGGGACTCAAGCCTCTGCTCAGCGGGACATGCTTCCAGTACAAAGACCCATTATGCAGGAACAGGCACAGTCTCACACGACTTTTGTCCTTCCACACACACTTGTGAATTGCAGCCCTATATTGATACAGAGAGGACAGGAACTCACCAGAGCTTGCCGTCGTGGCGCTGGTGCGTCCACCAGAAGGGGTTCTGCTTGAGAATCTGGAACTGCTTGAAGTCGGTGCGCACGCGCCAGCCCTTGTCGTAGGCCAGCGTGTGGCGGTCCTTGGAGAACAGGGTGTTGATGCGGGGGATGCCCCGGTCCCAGCTGTCCTCCAGATCCTGCACAGGCGAGCCATCTCTAATAAACCTTCATAAATCCAGTCCTTTACAAAACGGCAGCATCTTCAGCCAGCCTTCTACGCCACCTACAAACTCATGCTGGCACAGAGCATCTACGTGTGTGGTGGCGGATGCAACGCAATGGCCAACTGCCTCCGTGAATCACACTGCCATCGATACATCAACAACATGCATGTAAAACATACCTTCGTGACTGACTGCAGTTCAGGGGTGCTAAGGACATGGTGAAGAGATTTACCTCAAGGGTGAGGCGCCTGTTCTGCGCCTGGGCCTCCTGGCGCTTCAGGGCATACTCCGCCCACACGCGCTGGGAGTCGGAGAACTCAGACTCCCAGGGCTGGATGTAGCGGTACAGGTTGGGGATCAGCTGGTCCTCCTCGTGGCTCATACCCGCCCTGCAAGCACCATGTACACTTCAGGCCCATGCTTTGTAGTGCTAACCAGGGGATATACCTGTCACCTTTTTTTGACTGCGATGCAGCACAGGCCATTGGCCCAGAGCAGCCATCATAAATAGCACGGCCGCTACTGCCAGCATGCTGGCATCATCAATCAGATCATGTTGGTGGCATCACCAACATGATGTGAAATGGTGACGCCAGGTTGCAAAGCAGCAGCGGCCTCAACACAAAGCCAGTCAGTGTGTGCGGGGTGACCCGTGTGAAAAGCATATGGTGGTCACCTGAAGTGGGTGATGCCCAGGTCGGTCTGCTGGCTGTAGCGCAGGTCGGACTGGGGGATAAGGATGTGGCCCATGGACAGCATGCCCAGGCCACCAATCTCCTTGGGCGAGTAGAAGATGACCGGCGGAAACCGCGAGGGCATCTTGGAGTTCAGCCCAATCTTGATGCGCTGCACCCACACAATGCACCCTCAGAACACACCTCCCAGGGATGTGCAAGTACACCAGGGCAGCTACATCAGTCTGGGAGAAAACACCTGCTGGGGATATGCAAGTACACCAGGGCAATTTCACCTGTCTAAGGGACGCAGTATGATCTGGGTTCTGAAAGCAACGACAAGGGCAAGGTGACGAGGATGTCAACAAAGAAGGAAAGCTCACCGTCTGGATCTTGTTCTCACACTTGACCAGCAGATCCAGAAGCTCCTGGGTGTGCACGGTGGCCTCGCGGAAGTAGGTCATCAGCCCAATGAGGGCTGTGTTCCACTTGTTGGCCACCTTTGTGAAGGTGGTTGACCCGGAGGACATCAGAATCTGCACAACCACGCCTGCCCTCAGCAAGGTGATCACTTGCCCCTGACTTCAATTGGGTGGGTGTTGCACATGGACAAAAATTTAGCGCAATGCTGGCAGCAGCAAAGCTGGGTCCTCACTTGCCAGCATCGGGCAGCAGGTCACGTTGCGCCGGTGTTGCTTGCCACGAGGGCCAATGCCATTCAATAGCACAGACAACTGCCTTCAGAGCAGCCTTACCTGGCGCACACGGTTCTCAAAGCTCTTGAGAGCCTCGTCGTCCACGCGCAGGAAGGCCTGAGCGGTGCGCTCCTTGGTGGCCTCGTTCTGCAGGCTCCACACGCCGTCCTTGTTGGCAAAGTTCTCCATCACCATGCGGATCTTGGGCAGGATCCGCACCTGCACAGCCAATGTCAAGCACTCAGTGCATTCCCTGCCTGCGAACCTCAAGCCCTGCAGCCCAGAGGCAGAGGCATCACTGTCCTGTACACTTGCAACTGCCAAACCTCAACCTTCTCAGAAGTACGGGGGTCGAGGCTCGGCAGGTCCAAGTGTACTTGCCAAAAGACCATCTGGCAGTTGAAGGGCTGAGGAAGGAAGGACAGGCTGCAGAAGGAGGACAAGGAGGCAGCAAGTCACCTCAAAGCCACACATGGAGAAGAGGAGGTTGGGGTTGTCGCGGGAGTACACGGAGACCAGGGAGTTGTCCCAGTCGAGCGTGGTCAGCGAGCGCGGCAGGCGGTTCTTCATGTCCCAGAAGGTGGCGCGCCCCAGGTTGACGTCGTGCTTCATCAGGCGCATGCGCGCGTCACGCGGCCAGCACTTCTTGTTGTTGTACCCCACGATGTTCTCGTTGTTGGGGTCGGGGTGCTCCGTCAGGAAGCGCTGGATCAGGTCCTTGCTCTCCTCGCCCGAGAACCGGAACAAGATGTGGATCTGCACCATGAGTGTAGCCATCACACGCAGAGCCTCCTTTCCCGTACATTAAATATGTACCACTGGCTGACACACAACCTGTACGTGAGAGTCAGGCCAGAGGACAGGTTGCGGGTGTACAACCTGATGAGGTTCGGCTGGCCTTACAAACACTTCTGACAGAGTCATTGGCAAGGCTGGCATAGATAGTGAGTAGCACTGGCGTCTGTGGTACCTTGTTGATGTAGCGGGAGTACAGCCTGATGGGGTGCCGCGTCTCTGTCTTGGTGTCTCGGAAGGACAGGAACTCATTTGGTATCTGCGCATGCACGCATCATGTCAATTGCTCGTCATACACCTTGATTAGCTGCTCAAACGGTATTGCCTGAAGCAGCTTGACTGTATCTGCTTGGGCCCTAGCATCTGGAGTTGCCTTCAAATGCCAGTACAAGTGCTATTGCACTGCCATTGCATTTGCACGCAACGCCAAAAGCGGACTTGAAGTAGATTCAGCCAAATATCCCTCTGCCAGCATGATGCACAACAGATGGGCGAATGGATAGGTACCTGGGGAGGGCCAGCAATCTCAGAGGCCCGGGTCAGACCCAGCATGAGCAGGTCCAGCATCAGCCCATAGTACTGCACGATGAAGGAGGCGAACTGCAGGCCGCGTATGAGGCCGTAGGCGTTGGTGTGCGCCATGTCCTTGTAGGCGATGACCACATTGTTCTTGGCCGTCATGTAATCCACAATGTTGTGGTCCAAAATCAGCCGCAGCAGCCTGTTGAGAAGCGTCAGATCCACCTGCAGGTGATAGTAACACACTCAGCAGATGCAGGTGCAGACAGCAGCGTGCACAAGCATTAGAACCTTTCAAATTGCAGACTGGCAAATACATGTATGGGATGGCAGCACACCTTCTCAAACATCTTCTCCAGCTCAGCCTGCATCATCACCACGCACTCGCCATTGCTGGTCTCCCAGACATCTGCCAAATTGTTAATGCCCTGGCACCTGCAAAGCAGACAGACAGGTCATCCCGTATGGAGCTTTTAAATTCCGGCTTGCACCCTTCAACAAGACCACAAAGCAATCTTTGCTATGTGCCAGATGTTATGGGCAATAGAAACTCATAGCTTGCAGGAGAATGACAGCCAAGGCAGGAGGTGTGGTACGTACCACTTGTAGACGAGCAGCGGTGGCGGCTCTGAGTCAGCAGGCTTGACCCAGTTGGGGAACAGGTGGCGCTTGTCAGCCTCGTACCACAGGTACTGGTCCAGGTAGGAATCCGTGATCTTCTCCAGCGGCTCAATCTCATACACTGGGATGAGATGACTGCACAGCATCAGGACTAGCAGCCATCAGGGAAGGGCTACTTGGTTCGACTCTTGTAGATTGGGTGAAATGATCAGATGGCAGCAAGATACATTGAGCTAGTCAGGCTGAATGCCAAGAGAGACATGGATTGGATAGAGCAGCGGCCTAGGACGACACCTGTAGAGGTCCATGAATTCAATCGAGACCTCCTTGAAGGTACGCTGGGTCAACAGGTGGCGCTTGATCCTGGACAGCGCCTCGTGAGGGTTGTCATAGGCCTGAGAGCACACACTCACGCATCAGCTCCATACAAGATAAAGCTGCTCAGCCATCTTGCAGCAGACACAGCGATGTGCATGATCAGAATTGTTGCAATTTCATGACTCGTGAGACAGTGCTTTTCCACGTCAGATACATCTTATGTCAAATATTATCACCGAGGACTGACAGAGGGACACACCTGCTCCACAAGGCCCAGCTCCTCTCTCTGCTGCTGGTTGAGGCGCACAGCGACAGTGTACTGCTCCTTGAGGCGCTCCAGGGCCAGGATGAGCAGCTTGGTGTCGTGCTTGTAGGACAGGGGCGGGAACTGGATGGGCATGAACTTGCGCGACTCCAGCCAATGCACTGTGGTGGTGTAGATGGCCACAGCCTCCTCAGGTGTCACATACGGACCGTCCTGCAGCACAGTTGATGCTCAGCTTTCAGGAAGGCGTAGCGAAGTTGACAGCATAGGCAAGGATATAGCAAGCAGCATCGTAGGCTCTTCTGAGGCATGCGGAGTATTCGCTGCGTCCAGAACAATGTCTGCCCAGCTCAATTGGCGTGGCTGCATACACACCTGAAGCTGAGCATGAAGCGTGCAGACAACACCATGCAGAGCTCTCAGACATGCATGTACTGCAGGTTTCATGCTGTCAGCAGCAGACTTCCTTGTGCTGAGCTGCAGGCGAGCACACCTTGAGGTAGTTGTGCTGGCGCTCCTGCTCGGCCTTCAGGTAGAGGCGGGTCAGGCGGCCCAGGTTCTTGCGGCACACTGTCTTGTCAACAGTGGCCCCGCGCCTGATGCGTTCCCTGTTGTAGTGGGCCACATTGGTCCACCAGTCAGCCTTCTGCTTCACATAGCGGAGGATCATGTTCTCAATGGGCGCTGGCAGCCCCGGCACCTTCCAGGGGATGTTGGCCTTCCTGCAGGATCCACAAGAGTATTAACCCTGCACACCTTGACCTCCACCAGGCACACAATGCAGAGGGCTGTGACAGCTGACGGCAATACAGGGTAGGCAAAGAGATGCAAATAGGCACTCATGGGCCAACAAGGCATGAAAGAGGAAATAAAGAGTGAGAGTCATACCAGCATCGCCAGGCCTCAGACAGATGCTGCAGGATGGTCCTGGCCTTGTTCTGCTTGACGCCCTCCGGCATCATGTCCAGGATGTCGTGCTGCGCACAGCACATGACCATGGTCACAACCATGCTTGACTGCCTCTTCATTCTAAGGAAGTGCCTTTTCATTCTAAGGAATAGCAGTGGCACTGAAACGCGTTCATTGCAACAGCTGCGCAGGATCAGGATTTAACATGTCAGCAAAACACAGGAAAATGTGAAGAAACGAAATACTGGAGGCAGTGAAGGGACAGCAGAAATGCATATTGACAAGGACTCACCATGACGGCTGCGCGGAGCTCGAGGTCGAAGTGACTCTCAATGCGCTGCTTGGTGACAGTCTTAGCAATGCCCTTGGACTGCCGGCCCTCAAACTGGCGCGCCAGCAGGTTGCCCAGCCAGCGCTCCAGCAGGGGCACCACGCCGCGCAGGAAGAACAGCCAGACGCGCCACATGGGCGCCCAGAAGCCCACGCCCGGGCCCTTGCCCACTGGGCCCGTGTTGAACCGGTAGTAGATCAGATGCTTCAGATCCTGCAGCCACAGCCATAGCCTCAGCACAGTAAGGGCATAGGGTACCTGCTGCATGTACTAACATGCATGTCAGGCGGCTTTGGACATACAGAGGAGCATAGGCGCAGTGAGCAAGGCACTGTGCTTCAGAGTGCGTCCTGGGAAGGGTAGAGGATATAGCTATCCAATGGGAGACTGCTGGAGGGGCATGGCGCACACCTTGCACATGCGGATCTGGCGCATGAGCTTGTACTTGTACCGGTACATTCCAGTCAGCTGGCCGACGTGGGAGAAGGTGTACTGCAGACCGTCTGCTAATTGGAAGGAGTCCACATTGCCCAGCCGGAACTGCACCAGCAAGCGCTTCTCAGCAACAGAATGCCCTTTTACACAGACACAGAACTCACTCCACCTTGCAGATGTCGAGGTCTCCTTGGAAGCCGCATCACAGCCCATCTAGTCATACCATGTGTACACTGCGTATGCAGCACTTGAGCTTGGTACATACCTGGACATTTGCGTCCACAACCAGCTTGGTGAGACGCAGGATCTCACGGCACAGGTGGAAGGCGTTCCCGAAGCGCGACTTCTTGCGCTCCTTGGTGGTGAGCGTCTTCACCGGCTTCAGGTTGAAGTTGTAGTCCAGGTGGAGGTAGTTCAGGTTCTTGCGGTGGATCAGCAGGTTGAGCATATTGTAGCCCTGCCTGCAGACCTGCACATGCATCCCCACCACATGAGCTTCATGGCTGCTGACAGCGCTCCATGCATACGCTGTTCACACCTTTCAGCTTGTTCTAGCCCACTGCATGACGTAAAGAAATGCGATATGCCAGCATGCATCCAGCAGCAGCATGTGTGAGATGAGAGGGCATGTGAGATGAGGAAGATGGGCTGAGCCATACCTGCAAGCCTGCCTCCACCCAGTCCAGCTCGGTAGTCTGGAAGAACTTGGTGTTGCGCAGGGCCTTGAACAGGCTCTTCTTCTTCTGGGTCTTCCCCGTCTGCTTGTGCAGCTGATTGAGCACATAGAGCTTCAGCAGCTTCTGGTAGCTCACACGCACCTTCACCGGGTTGTTCTGCACCGCAACATAGAGCATCAGACCACCACACTCTACACAGCTCCCCTTGGTTTGTATTCGGGTTCCGACCCGTGGTAGTTATTAGACCTGACTGTGATGTTAGCTGGCAGCGCACTCTTCCACGCACACAGGCTATTGCTACCAGGCTGACCATCGTATGTATGTGGTAGCAACAACCAAACCGCGCCAATAGATGCGCTGCCAGCAAGGCACCAAATGTGACCAGAATCCATCCCTGTGCCTATTGGGGACGAGAGGAGTGCCTGATGCACAAGGGATAAAAGTGTGAGCACAGCAGGGGAGGCAAAGCCGCACCTGCGGGCAGCGCTCATGGAACCAGGTGCTGACGAGGGGGATGTCCACGGAGCGGCGCGTGCGCCCGGAGCGCTTGCTGAAGGGGTGCGGCGCCCACAGCAGCCCAATGCCCTGCGCCGTGCTCTCCGTGTACAGCGGCGTCTCCTCCAGGAAGGGGGCCACGCCTGCATCACATCTCCATGAGCTGAGCACACCTCCCTATGACAGTCATCATCACATGACCCCTGGCTGAGTGTTGCATCTGGGGAAAGTCACCAAATCGCGTGGGACAGCATGCAGTAAAGCCATGTCGCAACATGCTGTCGGCTACCCTATCAGGCAGCAAGTAAGTGCCTCTTACTTGCTGCCTGCATCGGAGTTCTTCAGCAAGTTGAACATGAGAGCGACATTATAGCCTCTCACAGCAGAGGAGCAAGTGGATCAACAACACACCTTCTGGGAGCTCAAAGGCATCCTCCTCATCGTCTGCGAGCGCCTCTGCACTGGTGGCCTCGCTCTTGTAGAAGGCGATGGGGTGGATGAGCGGGTCATAATAGAAGGCTGGGAGGTCAGGGTCCTCCATCTTGATGTACATGACCATCGGGTGATGGTAGGTGCTGATGCGCACCCTTCTCGGCCTATTGTTGTACAGGTACGGGAAT
This sequence comes from Coccomyxa viridis, assembly GCA_963930925.1. Lineage (NCBI taxonomy): Eukaryota > Viridiplantae > Chlorophyta > Trebouxiophyceae > Coccomyxaceae > Coccomyxa > Coccomyxa viridis. Next base: position 928,292 of record CAWVOJ010000010.1, read on the forward strand.
GCCACCTGCACAATTGCTGACAATAAGCTGACCCACAGAACCACAGTGCAAAGCTTACAGGCAAGCAAGACAAAGCTTCACACAAAGAGCAGGCTGTAGGAGTGCACCTATACAGAACGCCATGGACAGCAGACAATGACACCCACAACCAACAGCAGCACTGCAACTTCGCAGTCACTGCTTTGACATACCTTGTACTCTGTGCGGATGGGGGTTCGGATGATGAGCTTGTTGATGTCGTTGAACTCATTCCAGTCCTCATCGCGGGTGTCCATGTCCCGGAACAGCGGCTCAAACTTGGGCCCGCCGGGGATGGCCATGTTGAGCGACTTGGCTGTGATGAAGGAGTTGGTGTTGAAGAGGTAGAAGTAGTTCTGGTCGGTCAGGTCGCTGAGCAGCTGGCCTGCCAGGCGGTACAGGGTGGACATGACGGGCAGGGGCAGCCGCCAGCGCCGGTAGCTGGGCCCGTTGACAAAGTTGGTGTATTGCAGGGGCTTGTCCTCGTAGAACCAATCATACACCGGAGCATCCTCGTCCTGGTCCAGCTCGAGCTCAATGGCTTCCATTGGCTCAACATCCTGCAACAGGTAGACACCCCTTGCATATTTGCAAACCTGGCGCCTCTTGCACAATGCTGAGAGAAAGCCTGTTAGGTATGGAGCTAGAGGGTCAACTCCGTGCATGAGTTGCCATGGACCATCCAGCCCTCAAATGCTCAACAAACGTGCCAGCTGGCCCCAGACAGTCAAGATGCGTGACCTTAAGACAAGCTGTTGACAAAGTCTCAGCTACAGGCTTTGAGTCGAGGTATAGACGGGGCGGGATAGACATACCAGGAGGTTGTCTGCATAGTCCAGCGGCGGCTCCTCATCATCGAAGGGCGGGAAGCGCATGCGCTTGAAGTGGCGCCTGTCCCTCTTCTCCCGCCGCATCATGATCCACATGGTGCCCCACTGAGCTATGTACACCGGCTCAATCACCCGCGGGATCTCGTCCACAAAGCTGATGGCTCCCGTGATGTGGTACAGCACCCTCACATGCTTCACCTGCGCAGCATTGCTGCCTCATGTCTCTGCTGCTGCAGATCCAAATGCTGGCCAGCTCCAGCTTGATGAGACGATAAGCTTATGATTCTGACTGCTGAAGCACCCATACCATGCCAGAGGCTCAGGAACAAAATTGGCACCAAGTAGAGCAGGGATGCACGGTTCAGGAAGGATATCTGGAGAGGGAGGCTTGCCTGTTGCCAGGGCATCGGCATGTTCTCCAGGAGCTTGTACACAGCATGCGGCACAAACTTGAGCGCACCCAGGTACACCCGCTTGTCATGTCTGAACTTCCTAGAGGACATGTCGCCATGATCCTGCACATGGCAGACAGTGTCTCAGCACTGCACGCTGTCGATGGCAGCTACAAAAGCTGTCATGGAAGTTGCAGCTGGGATGATGCAGCTCCCCACCGCCCTGCCTGTAAAGTGAAACTGCTAGAAGTATGGCTGAGAGACGTACCCTGATAATCTTCCTGACGTGCTCTGGCGGCATGTCCTCCTTTGCCGGCTCCACATAGCCAAACTTCCGCTTGTCTCCATATCTCTTGGAGTTCAGCTGCTGCCACTTTCGTGCCTGCGTGCGCGAGGAAGCAGGCGTGACGTTGAGCATAGAGGAACGAAGAATGATGACTTACGCTGGCGAAAGACGTACACCGCACGGCTGAATTAAATTGCTTTATACAAACCATTGCAACAACCCTGTCGTCGCAGAGTACCATGCATGCACTGCAACACTTACAGAGCTTCTGAGCGCCTGTGCTACTGCCCGGAACACAGTAATTACACGCAAACATATGAAGAGGACGTGTAATGAGCTTTAGGGATGCAAAACACCTTGTCTGCTAGCAGGGCCTGCTGATCCTGCTGAGAACCCGAGCTGCTGGCCTCTGCACCATGTGCCCGTGCTGCTGGATCGAATTCCGGAGGCGGTGGCACATTTCCAGGAGGAAACGGCCCTTGGGCCTCGCCCGACATGCTGATGAGATGACCAGCACCCAGACGATCCCACTGTCACCTCTCTGTTCGGATCAAGAAGTGGAATGGTTCGTAAGCAGCTCTGTCACCTCCCTAACACACTTCTATCACAACTCACTTCCCTATAATCCTGCTGCAGCAGGTGTTTTGACGTGTGCTGCAGGCATGAAGTGCTGTGACCTGGTCGGCAACGGCGTGCCATTCAGCTTCCTGTACCGAGGCAGCTAAGCAATGGGTGCCCTCTCTGGGCCGAGCAGGATGCACAGGAGCTGAGAAGGGATCAGCCGGTGATGCCTGAACTGCTTTTAAAGCTGAAAGAGATCGTTTGCAAGAGGCCTGCGACTGTGATAGCATTAGTATTGGTGACATGTGTCCTCATCTTTCCAGGTAAATGATCCTGCAGCGGTGCCTCACCGCGACCATCCTTGGACACAGTCGTGCTATTAATAAGCACTGGAGTCCTTCATTCCAGCTGTTTGGCAGAGTACCCACTCTGTGTGACAAGAGACGTGCAGGTGGGACTGCCGGTGATGAATACCCCACCTGATCACGCTCAAGATATGCCACGTTTTGAGTCTGCTGACGGCTCCATAGGGCACCTTGGATCACCCCTACATAAGGCAGTACGGATGGCAAGCTCAACTGCTGAGAGTGGTGACACTGGAGCTGTCACAGTCTTTGTGACCGTGCCATCTGAGGAATTTGGGGAAGAGATTGCTGGCTTGCTGGTCAATCCTGAGGCACGCCTGGCAGCATGTGTGAACATCATCCCAGGTACACAGCCACCAGCAGCATGCATGTGGTGCCTGCATGTACTGCACAGCAGACTGCACAGGGATGCTCAGTGGCTTTAGACACCTCACAAATTCCACGACCTCAAGACCACCACTGCGCAGATAAGCCTGTCACAACTGCTTTGCTGCGTCAGCTTCCCCAACAAGGCCTTGCTCCCACCAGTCCTGCGTCTCCCACTGCTGTGATTGGGGATGATGCAGGTCTCAAGTCCATCTATTGGTGGGATGGCAAGGTGCAGAAGGATGAGGAGCTGCTCCTGGTCATGAAGACTCAGACAGTGCTGCTGCAGCAGCTTGTAGAAGCAGTGAAGAAGCACCACCCCTATGATGAGCCAGAAGTCATCAGCCTGCCAATCACCGGAGGGAGCTCCACGTACATCAAGTGGATCCATGACAGCACAGGTGGCAGCTGAGCATCAGCAAAGCTGCCTGCGGGCCCCCTCCTTTAGTTTGATGGGGAGCTGAAAGGTTGCTTGACAGCACCTGGCGCCCATCTTGACACAGACATGACTGTTATGCAAGCAGCTAAGCATATTTGCAGCTTGTTGCAGCCACAGAGGCCTCAAGCAGTATGGCAAAGTGTGTTCGTTATGCTCACCCCTCGTTACACGTACCCAGTTCTACTAGCGCAAGGTGTCACCAGATGCTCAGCCTTTGATTGCTCATGAGTATCAGCATGGTGTCAGGCTTCCTCAGCAGCAGCTCTACATGGTCCTGCCCAGGAAGCAGCCTACAGCAGCATGCAAACATATGCCTCTTCAAGGGCCTGCTCTAAGGATATCTCATGCGCGGAACGCCCTGCCGCACCTGGGCGCGCACGTCCAGGCGCAACAGCAGCAGGCTTGCAAATTTGGCGTCATCCGCCAAGAGGCTCACGATGTCCGGCAAAGCCATGGCTGGCTTCAGACTGCCACACACAACACACATCATGGCTCTGCATGTCGTGACAGATAGGCAGATGAAGAGACATGCCAATGATATGTCGAGACGCAAGCTACGAAATGATGTGGCTTAGGGACCAAGCGACCCACCTTTGCATCTCCCCCAATATGGCGTTGACATCCTCAAAGAGAAACAGGGGCTGCGTAGGCAAATCATACATGTCAACGGACAAGTTGAGGCTTGCTGCTGGAGCCCGCTTGTAGGATCAGTGCGCCTAGGATGCAGACCGTCTCACCTGTTGTGCGGCAAGATTTAGGACATCAGCTCCTGGCAAGGCATTCTGAAGCTGCTCAAGGTTGCCTTGTAGTTGACCGAACTCCTCGTCCTGAAGTATGGTTGGCCTGCATGGGCAAATGCGAGGCACGTCATGCTCTGTGTTGCGCCAGGACGCCCTTTGCATGAACAGGTGTATGGGGAGAGTGTACTCCAACCTTTTCTCTATCATCTGCAAGATATCCGCATCAGGGAACATTGAGCGTAGGGAGACCAGCTTGAGGGCCACAGCTGCTGGCTCCTTCGCCAAAGCTACAGCCATCGGTCTATTGATCCGCTCCAAGGTATCAGCAAGCTCTGGAAGCACAACTCTCAAAGCCTGCATGGGCATGCATTGATTGGTGGTTGTATATATTATGCCTTGCTAAAGCAGCATCACCCATGCTGACGAAGTGATGGAGCCGCAGAATGCACACCTGGAGGTCCTCTCCAGCTTGTGGCAGAGCTCTGCCCTTTATTTGTTCCGCTCTGTGAGGGCTCCAGCTGTGCAGGTCATCTGGGCTCACCGTTCTACCCATCAGGGACCATGGCACACCTGGATCTCTTCTGGGATCTACGGCATGTAGTATGTGCGCTTGGCTAGATCTGACGCCAGCGAAGTCTCTGAGCGACACAAGCTGCAATGCGCTTCTGGAAAAGGGTTGACAGCTCTGGGGGAAGGGTTGCATGAGCCCTGTGGTCATGATCGAGCGAGAGTGGTACTTCAAGACGGCACGTACAGAGATTAGGCAGTCCGTTGTGTGCAGAACTTTACCAAGCTACCAGCCAACGGCTTCAGTGGCAGAAAACTTTATATAGAGCCCGAACGCAATCAGGGGCATACAGGGCAGCTTCCATCCTTGGTGAAGCTGGGATCTGGAAGAGAATACACCAGTGGGAGCAGCTTGTATGGGAGAGCTCATGGGATGAGGTGTCGCTCGGTGTTCGCTTACTTTCTGTTGCATTTGTATCCATTGAACGTATTGTGCGCCGCACAGCAAAGCTGCGTTGCTGGAGAGAATTTTGAGAAGGAGTGTGCTTGCATACCGGACGTTGCAGGGATGTTCGAGGGGTGGTTCGGTAGAAGATCGTCTGCATATTGCTCGCAGCAGTTTCCAGAGGTAGATGCACACACGATACGGACCATATTGGCTGTCATCTTCCTCAACGTTCGCAGGGCGTCACAGTAGATTGGTTTGCAGGTGTGGACCGATTTTGTAGATTGCTTCGTGGATAGTGTGCTTGCTAAGGGCGTCACGGTACCAGCGCGGTACTCACCTCAGGTAAGCTTGGTGTCTCATGCTGCACAGCTTGTATCACCAAATGCAGAGGACCACGTTGAGGGTATCTGCATCATGCAGGAGGACGTGCGACCCACTTTCCTTCCAGCAGTACCGCGTCTTGTTGCCATTGGCGACCTGCATGGAGACATGCAGAAAGCACGTCGAGCTTTCAGGCTAGGAGGCTTGGTAGATGCCAATGATAGATGGATAGGAGGCACAACGACAGCTGTACAGGTACGCTGCCTATTGAGACGTCCAGATCTTGGCTGGTCTTTGTGACACTCCGTCCATGAACTGCATACAGCAGCGCTCCTATTCAGCACCCTTCTGAAATATCCTGCAAGAATTATCAGCACACAGGTAAGACATGTACAACAGAGCGAGCCTTGTGCTGTGCACACTCACTCCTTCCTGGCACAACAATTGATCACTTAATCTTAACACCTTGATGCGTGGCGCAGGTAGGTGACCAACTAGACAGAGGGGACAATGAGATTCAGATTTTGTATTTTCTGGAGCGGCTGCAGAGGGAAGCTGAGGAGGCTGGCGGGAAGCTGCACGTCCTCAATGGCAACCACGAGACAATGAATGTGGCGGGCCGCTTCACATACGCCACCCTGCCCGCGCTAGCCAGCTTCTATGAGTGGCAGGCCATGCACAGCTGGGGCGCAAACCTGAAGGTATAGCACCCAAAAGATAAACAGTCCTCCCCCACCAGGAAGGCCCAAGACTGCTTAGCTCTGAGATTTAATGGCATGGTATTGTTGCACCATCGCAAAAGAGTGCCGCCTGTGCTGGTTGCACGGACATGAAGGTTGCAGCATGGCCTGTTCAGGCTGCTCAGCATGGGACACTTCATCTCCAAAATGGCTCAGAGCCTGACTGAACATGACCACCAGTGCTACTTCACCTCAAACGGTGCTTGATGTAGAAATGTCATCCAGCCGTCTGAACAGCATTGAGGTGTGAGCCACACGCAGGCCAAGTGCGGCTGCGATCTAAAGGGGAAGGGGCCCGAGGCGCCGCCCCAAGTTGTCCCTCCTCGGACGTCTTTGGACAACACAGCTGCGTCCACAGCCAGGAAGACAGCTTTGGAGCCCGGAGGTGCTGCTACTCTGCAGCAGTGATTGCCCTCATTGAATATACTTGCACAAGGGCCTGCCTGTTGAGCAATCTTGAAGTTCAAGCTGTCAGATGTCTCCAGGCACAAGCGTCTGGACTGACATGTTGTGGGAGAGACCACTACATTCAGGCTTACCGAACACTGGGAGCTCATCAAGCTCTAGCGAGCTCAAAGCCTATGCGGCAGCTGCCGGGGTTCTTTCGTAGCATTGGAGTCTTGCTGAAGCCCTTGTGGTGGTGCAGGGGCCATGACGAGAAGGTTCCTCGCTGCGCACCCAATGGCGCTGCAGATAGGGTCCACTCTGTTTGTGCATGGGGGCGTCCTCCCAATGCATGCAAAGTACGGCTTGGAGCGGATTAACGAGGAGTCGCGGGCCTGGATGAACGGCAGCCTGCCGCACATGCCCTCCTACCTTGGAGGCCGCCAGGCTGTGGTCTGGACCAGGGACTTCTCTGCAGGCAGGCTCTCGCATCTCCCCCGTCTCACGAGTGTCCTGCAGCACTAACTCATCCTCCTGATCTGCTGTGGGAGCACTTGGGCATGGCTTCAAGCTGACGAACAAAGGTTGTACTGCAGAACCTGATCACAAAAAGATGCAGCCGAGGAGCGCAAAGGGCAAATGCGATGCATCCTTATGATAAGCTGGCAAGATCCTAAGGTCGGGGGCAGTGTGTCCCATGTCTGACATCTGAATCTGCTTGCAGAGGACGAGCGAAGATGCGACTGCGGAGCGCTGCAGCAAGCGCTGGGCATGCTGCCCGGGGCAGCGCGCATGGTGGTCGGGCACACCATTCAGGAGGCTGGCATCAACAGTGCCTGCGACGACCGGGTGTTTCGTATAGATGTGGGCCTGTCAAAGGGCTGCGGAAACGGAGAACCGCAGGTGCTAGAGATCCTTGACGACAAGGAGATCAGACAGCTCAGAGAGGGTGGGCCCCCAAAGCAGTATGGGCATGCTGAATTAGAGCAGAGAGGGTGGCTTGATAGAGTGACACACTGGAGAGGGGAGGCCCCTGAAAAGCAGCAGCACACGTAGGACATGCAGCGTGCATCTCTGGCTAGCATGTGCTGCGTCCAATTTCTCATCTGTGTGTACATCTGAAAGACAGCTTGTTTTGTACTACATAGTTTGAAAACAGAAATTTGCACACAGTGGTGCTGTGGCTGCGTTCACATCTCCTCACATTCACATTCTCTTGCCACATCCTCGAGCACCACCTCCTTCCAGGCATTTGTAGCTAGGAATCTTTCTCACTGATCTGTTGCTCTGTTTCACACGCTCGCTATCCACGCTACCACTCACACCTTTGCCCACTCCCATGCTGGTGAGCATTGCTGCTTGACTCCCTCCACCGCTGCCATGCTTCACAAAGAAGGCTACTCACTCTGGCTCACCGGTGCTGCTCACAGTGCACGGAGGGCTCCCAGCTTCTTGAAAATGCCAGTGGCTGTAGCTAGCAGCCTTTCGCTTCCATCCTCATCCGCCTGCATAGATCAATTCAGGAGATGCCGACACAGAAGCCATCAACCTGCTCCCTGAAGCTCAGCATTGGGCACGGCAGCAGCAGTTCCAACTGCTATATGTGATTGGCATCCGCTCTGAACTCTATACACCAAAAGAAACATGGCCCAGCCTGTATATGTAGCAGCATGCATATTCAAGGGCAGCAGCAGCCTGCCCTGAAAGGTGTCCTTACCTTATGAAGGGTGATGTCAACCTGTACGCTCGGCTTGCCACCCCCAATCTTCTCAGTGTTTTCCTTGATGCTGACGACACTGCTCCTCACAACCAGCTGCTCATTAGGAGGTGTGGCTTCTCTGTACCTCACCTGCACACAGCAGGCGGGTGATCTACAACATTTACGCTCAGGTAGCATTATCAGAAGCGCTGAGACGTTTGAATGCGGAGCAGAGCAGAGCAAGCAGACGACACATTTCCCCTCACCAGAAGCTCGGCTGTGAGGGTGAGTGGCGGCCTCGGGAGCTTGGCTTTGTCCATGAGGGCAATGGCAGCGGTCCAGTTGCCGTGGCAGTCGAAGAGCGAGCTGACAATGCCACCATTGATGATGCCTGGAAAGCGCATTGCCAGGTGACTATTACAGTAGTCTAGTACAGTACTGCTGCTTGTGGACTACTTTCATGGGGGTTCAGCACATGATGTATTATGCTATGTACTATGACGAAGGGTGGGCTGGTCAAGCGGGAGTACCTGGGAATGCTTGGTACTTGCTCGGAAGCTGCACTGTAGCCGAGAGGCCATTCTCGACCCTGAAGCTCTTCAGATGCAGCCCATCATCCGCAGCTGGGCCTGCAGGGTTGCAAAGTCATGGGCATGAGCCTCTAGAGCTGCCAAGGGTGTCAACTCAGGCTGAGAGAGTGGGGTGATGATGTACCGCAGCCAAAGCAGTGGCTGTCTGGTGTGTATGCGGTCTGTACAGACAGCTCCTCTCCCTCGACGGCCATGCCTGCTGAGAATGCCGGATGCAGCCTGCATCATGCAGTCTCTTTGTTGAAATGCCAGACCCTCAAGACAGGCAGGTGCAATATCTGCAGCATGCTCCTCTTCCCCACACATGTGATGAGAGCAGGAGGTCAAGATGATAAGCAGAGTCTCTGGAAAGCTCTGATTGCAGACCTGGAGTTACAGGGATTGACCACATGGCCCCTGTCTTGCAACCACTTCCACTGTTGCCCTTCCGAGGATGTCGCAGCGCCTCTTGCCAAGTGTGCGATCCGTGTCAGGTGAGTGATATGACAACTTCGTAGCATATTCCAGTACGCCTTGCAGGCCTACATGAAGTGTTGGGAAGTGCACTTTCGAGCAGAGCAGAGCACGGCGTATCCGGCTGCAGGAGCTTGCTGTGAAATCGGTGCCGCAATCGCCGATCAACAACACTGCGTGGCACCTCTATGCTGTCTTCCCGATGCGATTGGAAAGGAGTAAGGGATAGTGCCTTGCTGGAGGGCTCCTTCCCATATCTTGGAAGCTTCCGATCGGAGAGAAGATGCACAGTAACGGCTCCTTGAGAGCCTGGCGATGTTGCACTTCGAACAATGTGTTGCTGACATCTTGACGCTCTTTTTGTTCCTTCAACTCCAAGAACAGGGCCACAACGTTCCGCTGGAATCATAATGCTGAGCATTGAGACAGACACCATCATCACCATGTAATGGTCAGGACTCAGCATGGCCAGTCGGCAAGTGTTTTGGCATGCAAACAAGCTCACTCCTGTCCACTTCAGCATCTTAAATTTCCTGCTCAAAATGTGTCTCACTACCGCTTCACATGCTTTGGCGCTCGAGCAGCCAGCATGGCTATGGCGCCTTCCAGCAGCTTCCCTGTGGATGGGTCAGGGCCCTTTGCCTTCTTGCCTTTCTGCTTGATGTGCTTCAACCCCTTCTTTGGTAGCTGCTCTGCTTTTGCCTCTGCTACCTTGTCTGGCTGAGCTGGCACCGCATCTTGGGCTAGGCTGCCCCCACGCTTTGCTTTGCCACTATGCTGTGGTGCGGAATCCTGCGGCGCTTCAGCGCTCAAACCTGCTGCTTTCTGTACGGCCTTGGTCTTTTTTGGCTTCTGCTTGCTGGCTTGCAGACCCTGCGCCAAACTTGCTGAAGGCTCAGGCTGCACAGCATACTGCTCTGGAAGATCGCCAGGCGTAGCTTGGCTGCCAGCGGGTGCTGTTGCCGCTGTGCTCTGTTCCTTGGAGCGCTCTGCCTCAAGCTCGCGCCTAGCCGCCCTCAGAATGCGTGACTCCCTCTTCTGCTTCTTGGGCTTTGCAGCTGCTGAGTCTGCAGCAGACAACAAGGCTATGAAGAAGTGGCGCTTGCGCAGTACAAGTTGCGCTTACAACACAGCGAACATGCAGAAGCAAGGACCCTCCTTTCGGGCACTTCCTGTACACAGGCATATTCCATGACAGGCAGTGCTCATTACTCCTGAAGACAGCGCAAATATGCGGACGCGCTATGTGCCCCTTACAACGCAGCACAGGTATGAGTGATTGGTGCAAGCTCCTTGCTGAGGCACAGATTGCTCACCAGTATCCGCCTCGGCTGCACTGCGCTTCCTGCCCTCAGCCTGCCCGGCTTGGGCTTTGGAGGGCTTTTGCGGCTCCTCGTCTTCAACTGTCACCTCATCGTCGGCGCCTTCCATGTCACTGGGCACGTCCTCCTCCCCGCCCAGCTGCTCCTTGGGCCCGTTCGCCACCTTCTTCAGCTTGCACACAAAGAAGCCTGCATGCAGCATTTCATGTCATCATCATTCACCTATGTAAGTAGCTTGCTAGCAGTTTCTGCTGTACCTCTTTCTCCAGTTGCAAGAACAGTTGTGCCTCTCCTTGAGCACATCACATGAGACCAACAAACAGTTTGCATCTGCATGACATTGCCAATGTACAGTCAGCTGGGAGCTCTGCACATGTCAGGGCAATTCCTGAATCTCAGGAGAAGGGCCTCGCACCGTCGAGGTTGTGAACATGGGGGTAGAAGCGCCTGGACTGGGTCAGCGAGGGATGGAACCTGAATTCCCTGTACTTGGCAAATCCCTCGCGGCCAAATTCCAGCCCTGAGGGCACCACCTTGACATGGCGCTTGCGCAGGGCGTAGTTCACCACATTCTCATTCTCCTCCACCTGCAGGCCAAATTTTATGGTTTATACAACCTGCACAAAGGATGCAAGATTTGAGCCTGCCAGTGAAGGTACAGGCGAGCCATGGCTAGCAGGTGGAGTTGGTGGGCACTGCATGGACTCTTGAATACTGCCATGTGCCTGAGGAACAGGACACTTGCATGCAATCAACTCATGACAAGCTCACAACAACTGGTGCTCAAGAGCCAGCAGCCAGGAGTCTGCAAAGGGAGCGTACCATGATAGAGCAGGTAGAATAGACAACATAGCCGCCAGTCTTGGAGCCCGCATCTACCATGTCAATGGCAGCCAGCAGCAGCTGCTTCTGCAGGTGCGCACACTTCCAGATCTCCTGCTGCGACTTGTTTGCCTGCACAGGGCAGACACATCAGCAGCCAGCTAAATTCTATCTTCCTGCTTGTTGCTGATCACAGCGGGACGGGCTTTAAGCTGTGTCATTCCTAACCCCACCTGCAGCAAGGTGGTACACTTGACCTTGCTGCTTGCAAGGAGACGCAGGCAATTTGGGCAAAGTGCGTGCAAGCACTTGAGTACAGGCATGGGACATGCCTTCACGGTGGGGTCTTTGGAGATGACTCCTGTGCCGGAGCAGGGGGCATCCAGGAGGGCGCGGTCAACGCTGTGCATGCCCAGGGCCTTGGGCAGCTCACGCCCGTCGTAGCAGGACACCACTGCATTGGTGACGCCCATGCGCTGCAGGTTGCCCTGCACCGACTTGAGCCGCTGCGGGTTCACCTCGTTTGCAAAGATCATGCCCGTGTTGCGCATCAGCGCTGCTATATACGTCGTTTTGCCACCTGCAATGTACAATCTAGCATGTCAGGCAATTATTTCCTGAGTCACTGATAGACTAAACTTCCACAACATGTCATTATCTGGAATCTGCCATTGTTATGTTACAGACCTGCAAGATTCTGCACTTTGCCACAATGGTGCCCTGCAGAGCAAGTGCAAGAATGTTTGATTGTCTGATATTCACCTGGAGCAGCAGCCATGTCCACAACTTGCTCTCCTTCCTGAGGAGCCAGGGACATGACTGGCAGGAACGAAGATGCTCCTTGCAGCATGTAGTGGCCGGCCATGTACTCTGGGGTGGCACCCACAGGCACATTGCTCTCGTACACTACCAGCCCCACCTGCAGATTGGGAGATCAGCGGTCAGCACAACCAGAAATGACCATGCAGGCCCAATCCTGTTGCACAGAGAGCAGGCGCTCAGTCTGACCTCTGTTTGTCTTCTCCTAGCATCTGAGCTTTGCCTCATCATGCTTCTACCCAATCAAATGCATAGAGGACATCGAGGCCACACCGACACCTCAAGCAAGCAGCATACCCTACAAACAGAGCCTTCGATACTTGTCTGTATGCTGCCGAGAGCCCTGTAGGCCCACCTTGGACCATTTGCCAATGGGGTCGAGGTTGACGCCCCGAGCGATGAGCGCGGCGGCGAGCTCGCGCCGGCGCGTCTTGAGGGTGTTGGTGCGCAGCGTGATGGGCCGGCGCCCCTCGTTGGCCTCGATCAGCTCCAGGGCCTCCGGCACGGTGAACATGCCCAGCATGGTGTCCACCATGAAGCCGTTGTAGCCGTAGTACTCCCGGATGTCCTTCTTCAGCTGCACGTGGCACATGTCTGCTCAAAGATTTGACATGACAGAGAAGCCTGCATGCCTTTATGGATGCCTTCATGGATCATTTCTTCACAGAGACCCCAGAGTGAGGTACCTGCGCCACGCAGACTGCAGGCAGCAAGAGGGTATTGGGAGCATCTCTGTTGGGTAAAGGGCCTGCTCCATGCACATCAACGGCATGAAGAGGGTGTCAGAAACATCTCTGTGGGGTGATAATCCCTGCCCCATGCACGTCAAAAGCAGGAGGAGACTGTAAGGAGCATTTCTGTGGGGTGGGATACCTGCTCCATATACTCTGAGCGCGCGCGGCCAGGCTCCCGCAGCTGCTGGAAGTGCTCCAGCACCCGCGCAATCTCCTTCATGCGGCGCAGGACAGCGTTGAGGTCCTGCCCCTCCAGTGCTGCGTCCCTGCTGTCCGCTGCAGGCAGCAGGCTGGGCCGGGCAGCTGCATCTTCCTGCTCGGCCTCCGGCAGGCCCTTCAGATTGGTCTGCATTGCCTTCTCCTCTGCCTGGGCCTCAGCCGCTCGCACAGCCCTGCCAACATTCAGAGGCACAGTCAGCACATGGACAGCCAGGACAGACACTGTATCCACCTTGCGTAGCCTCGAGCAGAGTCCCGGGTGTCTATCTGAAGCCAAGTTGGAGGACGTGGAGGACACCTAGGTAGCTGCTGAGGAGATGTTCTGTAACGCTGCTGGCCTGCGCAGAGGGTAGAGGATATAAGAGGTGGGAATGTACCTGTCTCTGTCAATCTCTCTGGCTTTCCTCTCCACGTCCAGCATCTGGTCGCTGTCATCTGAGGCGCTGCCGTCCTCCTCTTCCTCCTCTTCTTCAGGGCCTTCTTCATCACCCTCCTCATCCCCTGTGCCAGCTCAGCATGCTAAGAGTGCATCAACAGCTTTTGCGCAACAGCCCAAGCCACCTGAGATGGTGCTGAAGTCAGCTCCAAAATTAAAGCTGCTTGGAAAAGGAGTCCCTGTCACCTGCTTCGCTGTCCTCAAAGGACTCATTCTCATCGCTCCACAGCTCGCCCCTCATGCTGATGTGCTCGTCGTCATCCAGCCCGCCGTTGGCAGTAGCAGCTGCCTCATCTGCAGCTTCGTCTTCTCCAGGAGAATCAGGCAGTGTCCCTCCCTCTTCAATGTCAAATTCATCGTCCATGACATCTGCAGGAGAGCAAGTCCATATGAAGGTCCCATAACAGATGCAACAGCCTGTTAAGCGGTAACTTACATGTATAGACTGGAAAATGTTCCTCACCATCATCACTGTCGTCGTCATCATCAAGCATCGGCTCTTCAGGCTCAGGGGCAGCGGCCTTTGGCTTTAGCCAGCTCTTATTCTGATCTGTGAAGCCTTTAGATTTTGCCTTAACGGCATTGCCCTGAACACGAAGGATCCGTCACTTTATAGGATACGACAACACTGTGCAGGTGTCTTTGAATTGTTGTTCCACTGCTCACCTTGGACACTGCCTTTGGGCCCTTCTCCGAACCAAGTGATGCCTTGATTACGTTCCTGCACAGTGCAGACTACCTTCTGGATGCGTTCAACTTAACTCACTGTCTTGCACCACTTTCACCAGTTTGTGTCTTACTATAAGACTCGAGAGTGGCTTACTTGGGCTTGCCCTTTGATCGTCCACCTGCCTGAACGCTGTCCGCCTTGGCTTTTCCAGGCTTCTTCATCGTGCTGAAGTGCAGGGCAGTCAGCGTTGCAGCCCTTGCATGATTGCCATGCGCCAGCTTGACGGCTGGGAGTTGGTCCGAAAGTCACGTGCCTTTGGCACCCCCGTCCGTGTCTTTCTCGATCAATTGTTTTCTATATGCGGCGTCAGCCACAGGCCTGCCGGGAAGCCTGATGTCACAGGGTACAGCATCACGCCTGGGAAATGCCTCTATGGCTTTGTGTGTTTCCAGCCATTTTGACTTGAACTTGTGAAGTGACATGACCCCAGCCATGCATGGCAGCCCGGCAGTAATCTTAACAGGATGGTCAAGTCACAGCTGCACTATGCAAGCACTGTGAGGTGTTGTTGATCTGGTGACGAGAAACATGAGGCACTGAGGCTGATGAAGCCAGTGGCAATGCCAGTCTGGCATGGCAGTGGCATTCTTGCAATCCTTCCTCTTACACATCACAAATGCTGTCTCAGCTCAGCAGCATTGTTCAAAGCAGGACAGAGACCCGCTGGCAGCGAGCTCCTCACTGTACAAGATGCCAAGTGTATCTCCCATTACATGCAGCAGAATACGTCTTCCCAGATCACACCAGCACTCCTGATGTCTCATAGCCACCCTGATGTTTGTTCGAAGCATGCCTTCTGCCTTAAGCATCCACCACCACGCCCTCAGGCAGAGCGTTGTGCTGCTTCAGCACATTGATGGCCTCGTCCACCTTGCCATTCAGCGCCTCAGGAGACTCCAGCAGCAGCAGGAGCTCACTGTTGTCCATCTCCAGCAGCATACCTGCGCAGGCAATGCAGCGGTCAGTCAGTCTCCCTATGCGTCTTCTCAGTGACACATGCACAAATGCCGGATTGCAGGAGCAGGTCAGCGTTATCCGTAAGCTGCCTGCTGCACCAGGCCTTACAGTCAATTGGGGAAGGAAGGCAAGTGAAGAGGGTGCGCTCACCAGTGATCTTTCCAGCCAGCTCAGGCTGCAGGCGCTGGACCTGCGGGAACAGGCGCTCGCCCAGCATCTGCTTCTGCTGCTCGGGGGCAGCAGCTGCCAGCATGGCGGTGGTCAGGTTGCCGCCCTCCTGGCCGGGCACCACAGCTGAGGTGGCGCTCTGCTGGGCAGGGGCCGGCGGCTGCTGAGGTGGCGGGGGCGGAGGCGCCTGGTGGCTCACAGGGCCGTTCTGAGGACCATTCTGGCCAACGTGAGGTCCACGGGGGCCGCGCCCGCCCTGCTGCATGGGACCACGTCCGCGTCCACCCTGCGTCGCCATCTCAACTCAGAAAGCTCATGGAAGGCACAATCATAGCCAGCTTTGGCTTCACTGGACACCTGGCACGAATGAAAATGGCTGGAATTTGTTTCTAACACTTCGCTGCACAGACAGTTCTCGCTGCTGGCATGTCACTGGTTGTCACTTCTTAGAGACTCCCACAAGATCAGGGCAGAGATGGGTGACAACACTCACCTGCATAGCGCCGTACTGGGGGCCATTCATGCGGGGACCGCGAGGGCCACGGCCTCCGGGGCCAGGGTAGGGGCGGCCGCCAGGGCCGACCATGACAAAGTTCTGGGGAGGGCCAAAGGGGCCGGGCGCAAAGCCGCCACGGGGGCCGCGAGGTCCCTGCTGAGGCGTGCGAGGGAAGGGCGCCTACACAGCAACACTTTCTTCACTTCCCACTCTGTCCCTGATCATTGATATTGTAAAGGCCAGGACTCAGAAGTCGCAGGCTAGATGCTAAGTGACTTCTGACACCTACGGACATCTACCTGCTTCCATTCCTGTGTGGTTTGCACTGCTGCATGATGTCTGGAGGATTATAGCAATCATCACCCTCTCCATATACCTTGATGGAGCATACACAGCAGCAATGCAAAGGATCTGTAGGGGATCTGTAGAGTCAGAGAACTGACCTGAGGGTACATGGGGCCGCCGTAGCCGACCTGGGGGCCGCCGCGGGGGCCCTGAGGGCCAGGGCCGTACGCATTGGCAGGGGGCCCGTAGAACTGGGGCTGGAACTGCACAGCGTTGGGCGGGAACACGCCGGGCATGGGCACGGGCGCAGCGGGCGCGCCAGCGCGGCCGGGCAGCTGGGGCGCAGCGCGGGGCGTGGCGTTGTACTGCTGCTCCAGCTGCTGCCTGCGCACCTCCCTGCGCTGTGCCAGCGCCACATACCTGCAGACAGCAACTGCTGATGAGCAGGAGGCCAGCACAATAGTCAAGCACCTCCTCACATTGCTGCCGGACACTGATGGGGCTGGCGTAATCATCAAGGCCTCTCACAACCCGCAGCACAAGGCCAGATAATGCTGGAGCAGACAGTTGCATCCCTCTGATTTCATTGCTCAGCAGAATCCCTTTGACCCATGCATGGCCACCAGGAGCCTCACACAGCATCTTGCTGCTCCTCTCTGGAGGCTCTCTATTACAGGGTAGCATGTGTGAGGGCGAATACTCACATGGGCTTGCCCAGCAGCATGCGACCGTTCATCTCTGTGACAGCGCGGGTGGCCTCCTCGGGGCTGCTGTAGCACACGAAGCCAAAGCCCTTGCTCTTGCCGGCTGGGTCCTTCATGACCTTGGCGCTGGTGATGGTGCCGTGGGGCGCGAACTCGGCCCGCAGCTGCTCATCGTCCACGTCATCCACCAGGTTCTTGATGTACAGGTTCATGCCCTGGTACTTGGCAATCCTCTCCTGGCGCACCTCGTCAAACCTGCGCACCGTCGGTGCTAAGGTGTGTTCCTCATAGCATCTGGCATCCCGCCAAAATAGCTGCTATCACAAGGTAGAGTCGTGCATCCAGGCAGCTGAAGGCTAACGTCAGGATAGTGGCTGCTAACGCACAGACTACTTCCAGAAGAAAAGAAGTTTTCTCCTGACGCTAGCCTGTGCATAAGCAGCCACCACAACGCAGTTGACAAGGTGCATGCCAGAGGGCTCACTTCTGCTTCAGCTCAGCCTCGCGCTCGGCCTTCTTCTGGGCGCGCCCAGCATACAGCTCCTTGCCGTCGATCTCCTTCCCGTTCAGGGCCTCCACAGCCTCGTGAGCTGCATCCGCGTCATCGAAGTTGATGAAGCCAAAGCCCCTGGACTTGCCCTCATCATCCTTCATGATCATGCAGCTGGTGACCTGCGCAAGCAGATACACATGTGGTCAGCACATCAGCATTGTGCTCTTAGCCCAAGCTGTACACTGCTTGATAGGCACCGACGACATCAGGCTTCTACAGCATGGCCTGTCATGATGTGCAACTGGATGCCGGTGTGTTACAAATGTATGCACCAGCCGATGGACAGCTTGTGGAGCAAAGCAGGACAATGCTGAGGCTCTCCAAACAGCAGAGGCAATCTGGAAGGTGCAGCACCACACCTTGCCGTACTCGCCAAACAACTTGTCCAGCTGCTCCTCAGTCACACTCTCAGCCAGGTTCTTCACATAGATGTTGGTGTAGTGCGCCTCCTTGTCGGCGGGGCGATCGGTGCGCTTCAGGAATGGACCCACAAACACCTTCTTGCCCTCCAGCAGCATGCCATTAACCTGCAAAATTGCAAGAAGCTCTTGCACAGGTCTTGAGCAGGCTTCAAAGGTAGTCTGAGATCTCTAAGCGCAGATTCAGGCAGCGCAGCCACGGGCAGCAGAGTGTCAACATCAGTACACCGTGCCCAACAGAGCAACGCTGTGGTAAAGCAGGGTCACTGAGATGATAGATGCAGAGGAGAGTATACCTTCTCAATGGCGAGCTGAGCAGACTCCTCCTTCTCAAAGTGCACAAAGCCGTAGCCCTTGGAGTTGCCAGCCAGGTCAGTGGCGACCTTGCATGACAGGATGCTGCCAAAGTTGGAGAAGGTGTCGTGGAGGGCCTTGTTGTCGATGGCCTTGTCCAGGTTCTTGATGAAGATGTTACCCACGCCAGACTTGCGGAAGGCCGGGTCGCGGTGGCTCCACATGATGCGCATGGGCTTGCCAGCGCCATCAGGGCCGTCACCTGCAGGAAGCACACACTCTCTCAGACACAGATCCCCAGATAACATGGACTGCAAGGGCGTGCGTCAGAGGTAGCTTGGCAAAATACAGTTGCCTCGGCCCCCCCTCAAGAAGCCCTTCGAAATCATAGGACTCAGCTATGTACCTGGTGTGTTCATGGGCTCACCCTTGGGGGTGTTGGGCGGCAGCAGAGGAACATAGTTCAGCTGCTCAATGGCGCGCTCGGCTGCACATACACAGGCGCATTCAGCCGACTTGGAGTTACCATCACATGATTCGCCTCTAGTATACAGGAGTTGCGGCTTTGGGTGTAACTCCTGCAAGTTCACAGTGTGAGCAGCACAAATGTGGCAGTGCTGGCGGACAGCGCCTACCGGCCTGGGGGTCCATGGAGGAGTTGAAGTTGACATAGGCATAGCCGAGAGAACGGCGGGTCACGGCGTCACGGCAGACGCGGATGGAGGCGACTGGGCCGATCTGCGCTGGCGCATCACACCTCAGCACGTTTGATGGCCGACAGTGAGAACGGCAGATGTCACTGCAATACCGCAAAGGCAGAGCAGCAGAGATATTACTGCACCTGGGAGAAGATGTCGAAGAGCTGGCTCTCGGCGACGTCGCGGTCCAGGTCGCCAACGTAAAGGGAGGAGTTGTGCTGGGACTGGTTGGCATTCTGGCCCTCAGGCCCTGGTGCAGCATTGTTTGCTACTGCGGCTGCCATGTTCTATGTATCTAGGAAGTGCTGATGCTCTGGGAAGCGCTGCTGCAAGTATGTAGTCCGTTTCGGGACCTCTTTTTTTGGGCGATTTTTTTGGCGAGAGCCTCGGAGGAGGACTCTCTTTTTAGTATATAAGGAGGTAGCGTGGAACGCTTACTCCCCTGCTGAGTTCCCTGCTCTGATGTCTAAGGAAGAAGGTGGGATGAGAGCAGACACGAGGCGGCCGAGCGCAAGGCACTAGCCCAGGAACGCCGTCCTGCTGCGTAGAGCTCCATCAAGGCGTACCGCGTTGCTCATCTCGCCTCGGCCTCTTCTCTGCAGGCCCCCCTTGATCTTTTCAGCACACTCGACACGCAGAGGTGGCGCATCTGCAATGATTCAGCTGCTTGCAGGGGAGTTCGCATAAGCAGTGGGCCAAGTCGAAACACGAACGAGTCATGGGAACCCTGATGTTGGCCCAGGGCTGTATATTGGCGTGATGGATGGCTTGCTGCTCGATTTATGAGTATTTTGAGCCTCAGGATTATATAGCGGGACTCAGGGTGCCTGGACAACCTGGCCACTTGCAACTTACTGAGGCTGAGAGGCCTCCCTATATTGCAACAACTACGGCTTGAGGAAGCTCTCCTGAGGGCAGATCGCAGGAACTGGTGCATCATTAACGATGGCACCCCTTCACCGGCCATTGTCATGGGCATCTCGGGGTGATGCGTCTCCTGCATGTACCCTTCCTGTAGCTCTCCATTCAGGGCTGATACTTATACATCAGGGTCTGGTTGACAGCAAGCTGAGACCATGTGCTTTGCAGGAAGCAAGATGAGCTCATTCATGTGGAGGAAGCCAAGAAAGCAGGAATTCAGATCATCAAGCGCTTCAGCGGGGGCGGGACAGTTGTGGTTGACCACAACACAGTCTTTGCAACGCTCATCATGCAAGCAGAGGCCGTGCCTGGGCTAGAGTGCTACCCAAGGCCTGTCATGAAGTGGAGCGAAGGCTTCTACAAGAATGTGTTTGGCCCGCATGGGGCTTTCAGCTTGCGAGAGCACGGTAAGACAGCTTATTTGCCTGCCAGTGATAAAAAGTGTACTTCAGGCAAGTCCACAAGGAACACACAAGCTTCTGGCGACCCAGATGCTGTACATGGATGTCATCGACACATGCGTCTGCATGCAGACTATACCTTTGGGGAGCAGAAGTTTGGTGGGAATGCACAGGCCATCACAAAGCAGAGATGGCTTCACCATACATCCTTCCTCTGGGACTTTGACAGGGACAACATGGCACTGCTGAAGCATCCATCTCGAGTGCCAGAGTACAGGAAGGTAAGCAACAGCCTTCCTGTCATTCGTGACAGGCCCTGCAGCATCGTGCATGCATATGCTTGCTCTTCACACGCTTGTGACATCAAGTAAGTATGCAGACGCCGTAGCCTGGAATGTATAGCAGAACCTGCCAAAGTCTTAGTGCAAAGACGAGCTAGCCGTTTAAAGTCTGCTGTGTGACACCTTTGTGCAGTCGTGTGAACATGATATTTGCCAGTAAGTTACATACCCACATGCAGGAGCGTGATCACCTGGCTTTCATCTGCCGCTTGCGGGATTTCATGCCAAAGGAGGCTGTCATGGAGGGCATTGAGCGTGCGCTGGATGCAGCAGGCTTTGCCACAGAAGAGGTCACATTGGAAGAGGCGTCCAGGGTGACAGAGCTTGAGCATATAAGAAACACACATACTATAGACCTGTGACATCAGACCCCAACAGAATGAGAAAATACGCTTGACAAGGGAGAATTGTTGGGAAGCTGTCCATCATCGGGCGCATCTTATATAACTCCGCAGTGCTTCAGCACTGCAGTACTGACTGGTCTAAAGCTTGTTCCAAACTCAGCGTGTTTTGAGAGCAGATTCAGGACTCAGCACTTCAAGCCTTCCTAGCTGGTTCTCAGAATAGGCTTCAGCCTTTCTCTTAGCATCTCCTTCAGTTCAAATTTGCTCATCTGTCCCAGCTCCCCTCCACAGATCAGAAGATGGTCTACCAACAGATCCATGCGCCCCATGAACACTGCCAGGCCCACCTCGAACACGCTCAGCCCCTTGAAAGCCAGCCCTGCATGCACACAGTGAAGCCTTGGTGCTGCATACGGCATGTTGTAGCACATCGCGCGCTCTGACCCGTGCTGCGAGGTAATGTCCATCGGATATGATCCCAGGTATGAGACACAATACTTGCACATATTCACAGGTACAGAGTAAGATGCCAAGTGATCACCTGCTTGAGCTACGTGCTCTTCCAGACTCTCCATGAAGCGCAGTGGCAGCTCCGACCAGTGGGTCCGGGAGTTGAGGTGGTGCTGGATGTGGTAGCCATCATTGAAGGTGATGGCATTGTCGCCGCAGGCAATGCAGTTGTACGTCATGCCATAGGCACTGCCAGGGGCTTTTGGATTGACAAACATGTGCTGGCTCCTGCACACACGCAAGAGCACAGTGACCACCGGTGTTCCCTAATCATCCTCACAAGTGCATGAGCAACAAAAGGATCCAGACGGCTGATGTAGCTCTTACCAGTTGCCAAACATGAGAGCCGCAGAGGTAATGATGTACGGCAGGATGAATGCCCAGAGCGTCTGGACTGGCTTCCATCTCCACAGCAGGCAGACAACAATGAAGTATACAGCCTCTGCTACTGCACTCCTAGCCATGAGGCCCAGTCTCCCCTTCCTCAAGGCATAGAAGAGCAGTTCCAGCCAGGCTGCAGATGCGTGCCTCACCCAGTACCTGCATCATGATGAGAAGCTGAGTACTTCAAAGTGGTATGCACATACAGCTTGCATGTGGCTGGATGATGCCACAGATGTGGATTCAGCATTTACAGGTCAGTAACAGACTGCATTGGTGCTGTCCAGGTTGCAGGCTTTTGGAATCAGGCAAGCTTGGCATCTCCCTACCAGAGGAAATGCAGCACACTGTCCCGCTGGTACTGCTCAGTTGATGAGAGGTCATGCCCTTGGCCATTCCCTTCCTGCATAGCATATTCACATGTACACTGCCTTGCGGGTGCATGGTTTGCTCTGCCAAGCACATGCCCTTGCCTTGATTCATCACGGCGCTGGTTCAGGAAGACAGTAAGAGATTGGTTACTTGGATACAACACAGAAGCCAGACGTGGAGGGCACTCACCACATGATGCATGACCCTGTGATGAAGGGGGTACATGCCGCTGGGTATCCCAAACAGAGGAGCCAGGAGCATGACTGTCACCAGATGGAACACTTTGTTGCCTGCAGCACACTCACAGCATTGCAAGGCTTTGCTCTTCTCGGCTTGCAAATAGCCGTCAGATATCTGGAATCAGATGTCTAGTGTCAAAGGCCAAAGCTTGGCGCTAGCTGTTGAGACCCACCTTGCCGGAAATGAGGTCGATGCTCAGTGACGTGTAGAAGGGCTACCAAGAATCTCGCAAGTAAGAGGGCATAGAGGCTGACCAGGTAGAAAGCTCCAAAAGCATGGCATGCTGGAGCTGTGTAAAGTAGGGTCACAGCAGGCAATGCTGTGAAGATGATGTTGAAGTACAGCGTTACTACATGTATGTCTCGGGCATCCCTCAGGTTGCTGAGGACGATCTTTGAGGACCATCTTGGCAGTGGGAACAAGTACTCCTTCCTTGGCGCTGCAACGTCTGCTGACGCAGCGTTCTTGGCTGTAATGGCACCTGCTACATGCGCTGCATTGCACATTGAGCGATCTCGCCGAGCATCCTACACACGGTCGTACAGGGGCTGGAGTCACCTAGGCATGATTCCTTTTGTAGGCTGGACGATCTGTAGATTTGCAGCCCCTAACTTATATTGCGTCCCTTTCTAGCTTTGCGAAAGCTGTGGGGCGCACGACGCTTGCCTGATGGGGATTTCTCTGAGAAGCAAATACCTTGCCCATCATGCCCGGCTTGCCCAGCGTTGACTGGTCAGCCAAGGTGGAGGGAGCGGAGGGGCGTCCTTGCCGGACACATTACAATACCAGTGCATCTGAGTATAATTATGCTATTCAATGCTATGCCCTTCTGACTAGTGAAGGCCACGTATTTCCGTGACGAGTATTGGAGCGCCCTGACAGTGACTTACAAGTTCTGCAGCCCTAGCGCTAGCACCATCAGCAAGTGACTCAGGTAACTTATTCTAATCAGACACTTACACTGCCTTTGCAGCGGCCGGTTCGGGTCGTTTGAGCATGCCAAAATCTGCAACACACCCTCATGCAGGTATGGGAGAGCCTGAAAGCGAGCATGCTCACCTAGAACATACCAGCATGGGAGATGTTGGCCCTGTATCTTCAGCAGCTGTTGATGACACCGGTAAGGAGAGCCAACGGCAGCATGATAGTCTCATTGAGCGGCAGCATGAGCAGCATGAGGCTAATGATGTCACGGGGACGGACCCAGAGGCAACTGGAAGCATGGACGAGATTGTAAAGGGTGCCTTGGCAGCTGCAGAGACTACACAGCACCAATCTCTCAATGAGCAGCATGCAACTCAAGATCTAGCTGCCATGCACATTGATGATGGCAACCTGGATATCCCTGTATTGCCAGCTGAAGCCAGCAGTCCTGCGTACCACCCAGCAACTCAAGGTAGCCAAGAACCCGAACACGTTTCTGCCACATGGCCCAGTACAGCAGCGGATCCTGCAAGCAGCAACGACATAGTACAGCCAGTGTCAAAGGAGGCAGCACAGCACAGTAAACCCATGCAGGGTCAAGATCACTATTTGTCATACAACGGGGACAGCGCAGTCGCTGATGGAACGCTGCACACAGCTGCAGCACCAGATCAGATGCGGGAAGAGCCTGTAGCTTCAGGGGTGCCTGAAAGTAAGCAGGCACAACAGCCTCATGCTGAAGACAGCCAGACGATACCAAAAGACCAAGCCAGACACCCACAAGATGAGGCTGCAACAGGAAGGGAGAACCTAAATCAGGAGGCAACAAGCAATCCGGCTGACACCAGCGCAGCAACCCCAGAAGGTACGAGGGCCATTCAGAGACTGTCAAGACTGGTCACCCATCATTCAGGAGCACATGCAGCATTGTGAGAGCTGCTCTGAAATGTGCCAGACGTTTTCAAGGCATGTTGACGGAGTCAACTTGCCATGATGCCATGAATCAGTGTCCGCCCGTGCGTTCCATGCTCAGAGGCGCCAGTTGCATGGCCTTCTTAGCCCAGATATCAGCTTCATAGACGGCACAGATGAGGTGTCTTTGATCTCCCGAGACTTGCACACTTACGCATGTATGTCATGCCCCAGCAGGGGTTGCACCAGAGGAGGAGGAGGCTGAGGATGGAGATGATGATGATTGGGGAGATGATTTTGGAGGATTCGAGGAGGCAGCAGAGCGGGCAGAGGAGCATCCAAGCACTCAGACAGCAGAGCCTGTTGCTGCGCACCCTGCGCCTGAGGCGCCTTCAGAGGATGCGGATGCCTCAGAGATGGCCCAGCTGTTCAGCGCATCCCATGAGGGGCTCCTCCAGCTGGTATGAGTATTCACAACCTGCTTTTCATACAATGCAAGAAGCAGAACGTCTGTCCGCTTTCCTACATGACCATCAAGTACTGGAGACGATGTCAAACCTATCCTGAGGGGCCTCACTACAGCACGATGTCCTTCACAGCTGTTCTAAGGTATCTATATGGCGAGGGCTGTGTGCTGGTCTGGTGTTACAGCTGTGTACCATGGAAGGTTGTCCACTGAATGTTGTGACCTCTGGGCAGGTGTCAAGGCACCTCCTTGGGCCTGGTCATCTGACAAACGGGCAGCTTCACAATGTCAGCAGCACAACCGTTGATGACAGCCTGCAGAGCCTGGCAAACAAGCTGCAATCCTTGACTCCAGAAGCATCAGAGCTGACACAGAAGGCGCTCCAGATAGGCAATAAGCACAAGGTGTGCTTCTGCATAGCAATGTCACCAGCCTCTGGTCTGATTCTCTGGTCTGGTTGTCCCTCTGCATTGTGTGCTTGTCTCCAGCTGGCCCTTCACACAGGCCTTGACTTGACCTGCACACGTTGTTGCATTACAGCTACCTGCTTGATCAAAAGCCATTATGCTCAAAGTCACAGCACAACGTCCTTGCTGCTCAGGGCGCAAACTGGCTTACCCGGTGACTCTGACCTAAATTCTGGCAGGTGGAACCTGTGTTGGACATAACAGCAAGCGCTGGATGTTCTCTTCACAGGGTGCCCCAAATGTGGAGCCCATTGCATGGGCAGGGTCAGATACAGAGGCCGCCTTCCTGTCATCGCTGCCTCTTCGCAAGCGAGCCTCTGAGCAGGGTAAGGTTGTACAAGCAGTGAGTGTTGATTCATCAGCAGGCTGACAGTTTTCATTCACATGATGCACCTGCTGATGTGCTTCTTGTATTCACGCGTATGCGCTTCATAGGCACACTTGCACTTTTGTGGCAGGCCTATGTGCTGCAGTGCTAGAAAAGATTCAGCAACCTCAATGGCTAGGAGATACAACGAGACCACCACCTCAAGAATGACTTTTACTCTACAGTGTACTGCCGAATCACCAAGTCCTTGCAAAGTGTAAGACTGCTGTCAGGACACAGTACATCCTCTTGCAGGTGACACTGGTGATAGCGCAGCTTCAGAAGGCCCCGCGCGCAAGGCAAAGAATGCCACCAATGTCAGCAGCATGCACGAGAAGCATGGTGACAAGCAAGCAACAGACTCTGGCTCTGCTTTGGCCCAGATACGAGTGGGCATGGAGAGCAGTCAGGATAAAGCAGTCGGCGGAGAAAATGCAGCTCTGAGGGCTTTGATTCAGAAACTACCGGACCTGAGCTACATGCTCTCAGACTCTCTGGTGCGTCCACCAAGAATGCGCTGAGTCACACGCAGGGCAGACTGAGCAATGTACTGTGTCTAGCAAGTAGGCACCATCTGATAAGCAGATCCTGGACATCATCAGCAAGGAGTCGCAGTGCAGAACATTGAAGGCTCTTACAGAGAGGTCAGAAGGGTGATTGAAAGGCTTGGTGACATTGGCAGCCTCTACATGCAAGAGGGCAATGACTCTGAAGCCGCAGTCGCAGTGCAGAGTGTGGAAGGCTGATAATCACATTGCAAAGCTGAGATTGATGTCTAGGTAGGCCACAGACCCTAGGCGATGGAAACTATCTCTGTCAAGCCTGCAGGATGATGGGTAGTGCTTTCGCAAGACACCTTCCAGCTCCTGTGGGGACAAATACTTATGTCCCTACAATTCAACATGACAACTCTATACACTTCTTTTGGCAGCAACAACCTAGGGGCAATAAGGCCTTCACAATTATTGAGGTACGGGCCTGATGCAGATGACTTGTAACTGAATTTGTCATCATCATCTTAGGTGTGTATACATGTATTTACATTAAGGTGGCCCATGCACTTCGTGAAGAAACATGATATTGGGAATGCTTTCAACATGCGTTTCTACGGCCACGCGCTTTTTGAAAGCCTCAAACGCTTTGAGTCAATCCTCCCAATAACTTGATCTGCCTTCAAAGCCCTCCCCTTACACAACCTTCTCGACGTGGTTGCCCGGTGTTTCTAACGCTCAATTGAGATTCATTGATGCTAGACCTTGTACCACTTCTTCTGAAGAGGTTAGTTCTACTGACGGGGAAGCGGTCTTCCAAAGCTGCTCAAAGGCTCCTTGTCCTTCTGGGGATAACAGGTAGTGTAGCCAAAGTAATTATCCCGTAGGTGCACAGCTCTAAGGCTGTCCATGGGTAACAGCTCTACTGGCGGCCTTGTCATGTGCCAGAGCTTGGAGAAGCAAAATCTTGTCAACTGTTGTAGCTCCTTTAGACCTCCAGGAAGATCGCGGAGCCTCTGTGGGCCTCCAGTCCTAGAGTCATCGCGTGACCATCTGATAGGACTGAGCTCACTATCCTGAAGACTTCCTGGAAAGCTGCGTGGCATGCGCGCTGCATGAAATCCTTCCATCATCAGGTCGACATCCTCAATGAGGTGCCTGCCAATCTCCTTGCACTCTCTGACATATAAGTTTTTGAGCTTCTTGAGCTGGTCTTCAGGAAAGCACATTGCCATTTGGACCCTGTTGCACCCAATACACTTCAGGGCTTCAATCGCAGCATCCTCCACATTAAGGCGCAAAGACCTAGCGTGGCTCAATTCTGCCCTGGCCAGCCTGGGGCATGCCAGGACAAGCTCTCCTTCCTCAAGGTGCACCAAACACACCTCAAGCAAGTGTGGTAACCTCAGGACGAGCTTTGAGCAAGGCTTGCGGCGGCTTGGCATCTGCAGAGTGCGGTAGGAATGCGGCCAGTGAACTCGAAGCCTTTGCAAGGATGTAAGCGTGCTGATGATCCCCAAGTCGTGCGCATAGCCTGTTGCGGCACTCATGTGTATGGTAAGCTCCGTCAGATGCTGCTTCAGCTTTGCGCTGAAGGATGAGAGCTCGGCGCCAGCACCAGGGTAAATGCTATCTGTGACTAGCTTGAAAAACTTCTCTCCTGCAGGTCACACTGCCTCAGCAAGCTTGCCTCCTCAGTGCTAAGAAAGGAGGCCGTGCCTCGCAGACCACAATTCATGTGCCATCCATCACAGCTGCTACTGCTATTGCACTGCCAAACTAGGACCAACTTGCCTCGCGTATTGTATTGGTTGGAGTATACAGAGAGAGACAGCTCGGTCGAAGGTGCACAGGCTGCCAGCAGGGAAGGCAGCAGTGGTGGAAAGCGTGCTGTCCCCTTGTCAGGATCGTCCATCCATTCAAGCATGTACGCATCACAAAAGTCGCAGGCGATGTGGCTATATCTCATGATCCTCTGCTGGAGCCACCTGTTGGGCATGCTACTTCAACATACTTGGCATGTATACACTCTACTCGAGAGCAGGTGGCAGAACAGACGGAAATTTTTTGGCATCGGACCAGCACGAACAACTTATGAGCTAGATATGCGACCTGGACTTTTCCGGAAAACTTTGCAACTTATAGTAGGGCCATTCCAGAATCAGCTGCCTCTACAAGACCAACTGCAGCTGGGTCTCGATAGAATGCTGTGAATTCTTTTGCTGGCGCGCTCCAAAGTGCATACATCCTTCTCGTCGAGGCAGGAACCAATGCCGACAAAAACAGGTTCAGGAAGGTATGGTACATCCGACTGCTCGGCAATCGCTGCAGAAGACATTTTGCACATCGGCCGTGAGAACTATGTCTCAATGGCTCCTCTGTGCGTGACAGGACCTCCGCAATCTGTAAGTACAGCTGGACAGCTTCTCCTCATACGGAAGCTAGATTCTCTCGCTGTTCATGCCCTGCAAAGGATTCCTATGCGTATTCCATAGCCAATGCTACACTATTGATACTCAAGCTTCACCAAAGTCCAGACGCGTAAAGCACGTTCTAGTTGGACATTGTACAGACCCTTTCTGGCACCCCCCTAAAGGCTGTGTCAGCTTTCATTAAGGAGAACGCTTCAGCAGTTTCCCTGGCAAATAGCAAGAGCATTCACCGCAATGGACGAGCAGAAGGCCCACGAACTCTTCCAACACTTTTCCGATGTCCATGCTGCTGCAAAGAGTGGAAGGGTGAGCAGGCTATCAGAGACCCATTGGATGTTACAGAATGCCACGGATACAAGAGCATACCGTGGAGCTGCTGCAGGCAGCTTCGTGAGGTTCAAATCCAACATGGGCTATGCAGGGTCTGGGCTTCACCGCAGGAGGTGGCACCCTTGGAGCCATCAGAGCTGTTGACAATAGTGAGAGATGGCAGCCTGATGCACGAGACGATGGCCTGAACTCGGAAAGCCCAAGAGCAGGAACGTCAAAGAGAGCAGACAAGGAGCACACATCAGCTGAAAGGCATACTCAGCATGATGAGCATGCCAGACATGCCTACGCGGGGAGGCCTGATGACAAGCAGGACAGGCACCACAGTAGCAGGGATGCAGACAGAAGACGTGATGATTGCAGCAGTAGACACAACAGCAAAAGCAGAAGCTCCAGAGCTGATGACAGGCATAGGAGCAGCAGACATGACCACCGTGATCACCCGTGTCGTCACAGAGAGCATGATTCTGGAGCCAGGCACAGCAGAGAGGAGCGCAGAGACAGGAGTGTCTTGCGTGATCAACGCTCCCGGGAAGATACAAGCAGGGGAGAAAGAAGGAGAGAAGACAGAAGCAGAGATCATCGCAGCTCTGGAAAGGGCCACAGCAGCAAGTCAGGCCCCTCCAGCCATCCCAAGGAAAGCAAGATTGACTTTGAACGGGTCATACCTGGCTATTCAGAGATGACTCCAGCAGAGCGCATGAAGGCTACAACTAAGCACCTCCTGGACAAGTCAGCAAAGCAGGTGTCTTCCCTGTCCAAATCCCCTCCTGCCATTAATGCATGGCTTCCTTGTCTCTCAGCAGTCACCTCAACGACCTTTTGATTATCTTCCTTAATCATGCAGGATCATAGAGATGAAAAGGGTGGACAGTGGACCCGCTATGTCTTCAACCAGGTATGAGTCTTCAGCCACCAGTCAGATTTTGGCCATAAGCTCTGCTATGCATGAAGTGCATGCATGCTGCAGAGCCCTGCTACAAATAAAAGTTGGCTGCTTCAGCAATGCACACCATGCAGGATGCTCTCTTGGATGAGGAGGGAGCCACTCCCGCAGATGGCTTCAGCGGGGATGCCAACGCGGTCTCCCTCAGGCTGCCCCAAGCTAAGGCTGAGACTAAGCAGCGCATGCAAACAGCCGAGGAAGCACATGAGGTCAGCTCCATCACCAGCAGTCCCACTGCCCTACATGCATATATAGCACTGTGCCTGTTGACACCATCACCCATCTGCACGTATTCTACCCTCATGTCTGCCCTGTAAGTGCATTATGTGTGGTGGTCCAGGGTGCTCTGTGTCCTGTTGCATTGGGCCATGTGCAAGACAATTGCTTGAAGCTGAATGCTCTTGACTTGTGGGCGTTTGCTGGCACAGGCTGCAATTTTTGGGAAGTCTAGCAGCAGTGCTCCGCTTCAGCTCCTACCACAGCAGGACAGCTTGCCTGGCATGCACGGAGGTCTCGGCTTGGGAGTATCTGCAGTTATGAGCACTCTAGAGGCTGGAGAGGTGGACAACGAGGCACATGGCACTGAAGCATTGAATTCCTGTTCGCTTGCTGCAGAGAATGTTGTGAACGCTCAGCCTGGCCTCTCATGGAGAGAACGCGCTGCCTTGAAGCGAAAACAACTTGCTGGACAGTAGAGCATTTTGCAGTGTCTTGTAATATTCATAAATTGTAACAACACCAGAAGATCTCTAGGAACGTGCAGGGCAGTCTATATCCTGTACCCAAGTCCTCACCATACTGGTATTGGTTGCAATGTAGCCTGCTATGAGCAGTCCCCACTCAGCAGGCCTGACACAACCCCCAGGTAGCCCGGCTGCTCTGGCTTCAGGAAGCCATGGCGCACAAGGAAGCTGATGATCACTAGGTTGCAGTTGTCCTTGAAGTCGTCTGTCTGTGCTATGATGTCTGCCACATCCTTCAATGGCAGCCTCTGGAAAGACTCCACCTCGCCATCCTGCACACCGTGCACATCAGCAGGCCTTTAAAATAAGTCACACCTCATAGTATGTACAACGAGCTGCTGATCTCAGAAGCTTTGTCAGGATATTACACAAATCCGAGGGCTCTTCGACCGGAGTAGTTGAGATGGTCTGCCAAGCACATGAAGGCCTTCACTGAAAGAAGGCATGTCTGAATGTACTGACATCAAGCACTCTGGCTCTGGATAGTCTCAGCCATGTTGACAGCTGACCTGAGGCTGCGGCTCAAAGCTGTCAGGCAGCTCCAGGTCATAGCAGAACAGAACGTCCCGCTTGAGGCCCTCAGCCTGCTCGCTGGAGTAGCTGACTGCGCCCACAGACTGTGCGCGCTGCGCCAACTCACGAGGAATGCTCGCCTCCTCCTGGCATTCCTTCACCACGTTCTCCTGAGGGCTCAGCCCGTGCGGCTGCATGCATGAGGCCACTTGTCAGGCAATGCCGACCGATTGTAGGAAATGCAAGCTTCACAAATGTGGCTGAGAGCCTACGCGTCAAATCTGTTGAGCAACTGCATGCAAGGTTTGAGGCTCAGGGGCTAGGGGCCAGACCTCTATCCATGCAAGCCCTGACATGAAGGCATGGAATGGTGCGCTTTGCAGTGGTGGCACCACCAGTACAATACAGTTGTGCCTGTCAGAAGGAGTGCTGGGGCGGCGCACCTGGCCTCCTGCAACAATGTGGTCCAGTTTGCCCGGCCAGGTGGGCTTGCTTCGGGAGCGCCGGGCAACCCAGAGCTCGATGCCT
Source organism: Coccomyxa viridis (assembly GCA_963930925.1). Classification (NCBI taxonomy): domain Eukaryota; kingdom Viridiplantae; phylum Chlorophyta; class Trebouxiophyceae; family Coccomyxaceae; genus Coccomyxa; species Coccomyxa viridis. Next base: position 959,716 of record CAWVOJ010000010.1, read on the forward strand.
GAGCCGCGCCGCACATAGCCATTTATGTGGACGCCGTACGCTTTGATGCCCAGATGCACCGCCGCCGCCCTCTCCACCAGTGCGAGAGGCTCCGAGTCGAAGGCTGTCAGTACTGGGTAGCTCTCTGAGCGCCAGCCGGTCAGCGAGCCGTCTTCCCTCAGCTTCTGCATAATCCCTTCACATGCATGTACAACAGCTACCGACAGCACTTGAAGCTCAATGTAAGGAAGGTAGCGCATCCTTATCGAGTGTGGATCCCGGCACCCCAGGAGCATGCTAAAATAAAAGGTAACAGGAACCAAGGGGATGCATGCAGAGCAGGTGCAGGTGTGTCGGAATATCACCTGCTAGAGCAGTGCTCCTCTTGTCAGGGGTGTCCAGCTCCTCAGACAGTGCAAGGCTCTCGAGGTGGTGGCCCTCTGACTGCTTCACCTGCACCGCTCCTTCTCAGCACACAGAGACGTCGGCTCAGACCAAGCACTTTCATCATTATGCAGCGCTGGTGGAGGCTTACCGTAAATACGCTTGGGAAGTCCTTCCTCAGCCTCTGAAACAACCTGCCAGGGAGAAGAGTGAGTCATTCCGTGGCCTAAATTCAGCTTCACATCACTCCAATATGTATGAGGCGTACCAGGGCTGGATGAATCCACATGGGGTGGATCCTATGGACCACTGGTGGTACGCATGCTGGACTCGCAGACCATTATTGCACTTGTCAATCCACCTGTGATATCCTTGAAGGCTCATGGGAGGCTCCTATGGCAAGGGTCCTACTCACTTGAGCCAGGCATGCGGTTCCTGAGCATTACAAGCATGTTCGATAGCGCATGTAACCAGGAGCCTCAGGGCCAATCTTCAAACTCCACGTTAAACTTTCAACAAATGGTCAAGGACCTCACGATTCCTTGCGACTCCCAACGACTGCGTGCGTTGCTGAATCGGGTCTTGCGCAGCACCTGAGGGAAGCTAGAGGTAGCTGTGCGTCCTGATCTGGCAGATAAGGCATGACGGCTCCATGCACTGCCTGTGCATCCCATTCCACAGAGAAGCACCCCTTAACAGCTCTTCTGGGGGAATGCACAAGTGAGCTGCACTGGGCAGTCTCAAGCACGACAGCACGACAATTCATCAGGCTCTGCACAGCTGATATACTATCTTTGCGGCTGAATTCTGCAAGCAAAATGATAGACAGTTGCATGTCAAGAAGTGATAGCCATGCATTCGCCAGCAGCAGCAGCCCGTGCGCCTTGCAGAATGGGACCAGAAGGCACCTAGCCTACACTCACACACATCGCACGTCTCGACCACAGGTAACAGTATCTCACAGGCAGCCGACTGTGATGACCTCGGGTAAAAAGGAGGGCGGAAATTTTAACCCGTTCCGGAATAAGAAGAAGGAGGTGAGCCAGCTGAAGCTTTTCACTTGTTTACCTGTTCAGGGTGTACCCCACATGACCCTCATTGCATTGCTCCAGGATGCTGCTAAGAAGGCGCTGGAGGAGATGTTCGGAGGCCAGCAAGACGTGCTTGCAGCATACGATGCAGGAGGTGGCAATTCAGGGAAGGTGTGTGACAAGGCGATGCACTGCACAGCTGCAGCACGGTCAGAAGTCCCGTGGCTCGCAAATGCAATAGCAATTCTGGCAGTGTGTCAGTGAGCCAGGAGTACTCTGATGTGGATCATGCACACAGAACTTCCCTCTATATGTCACCCAAGCCTTCGACATAAGTTGAGAGGGTACAATCGCTCAGCATGCATGGGTGGTGACAGGGAGTTTGGCTTTCACTGACACTTGTTTAAATGTTTTCAAGGGTGGCGGCAGAAGAGGGGGAGGCGGTGGCGGGGGCGATTCAGAGGGCGGCTCCTTTGACTTCAGGCAGTGGCTGGCAAACCTGTTTCAGGGCTTGGGCAAGACAGGCCGGTCCCTGGGCAAGACCGTGGCCGCTATCTTGCTGCTGCTCAGCATCTTCTATGCCAGCAACTTCATCAAGCCGCTCATGCGCGCCACCATCAATGGTCTCAGATGGGTGCTGCGCCTGGACGGAGCGGGATCCCGAAGGGTGTGTCCATGCTCCATCTGTTGTCTATGCTCCGTTCACCGATACTGCAACCATTGAAGCCCATGCTTGGAAAACTCTGCCTATCACTGCTCTGGCAGAGAATTGTGTGCCCAATGCACAGCAAGCAGAGCCTGCTAGGCTTCATGAGTTTGTCAGGGGGCAAACAGCTAAAGTTGGTCATTGTGCGGGTGTAAGTGTGCCGTCCTTGATGCTCATGATAGGAATCTCAAGCCTTTATGTATATGTGTGGCTGAGACCTGTGCATGTGACCATGCAGACACGCAGGCAGCCAGCGCCTGTCCCTGCAGACAGTCAGGCCACACTGGGCGAGCATGAGCGCAGCATCTTGGCAAAGTATGCACAGGATGATGATGAGGACCAGGAAGAGCAGCAACACAGCCCATCCGGGGAGCAGGACGATGACAATGATCCTGAATAGGATGCTAACACAGTGGATGTTTGCTCATGTCTTTTGCTGCACATGTGCCAGCTCTGCACCCACAGATTCTGCATGTGGAGATTCATTCCCTTAGAGTGTGTCAAAGATACTGAAGCCAGCTCTCTAAATAGCTTCATGCACATATACAGCCGCTGCGCCGCTGTGACATCGGTATCTGTGTTATCTCAGAGGAGAGGGGTCAGGTTCTAGGGAAGCTAGAAGCTGGTTTTCAGGAAGCTGAAGACCTCGTATGATGGCTCGTCGACAAAGAGGAGCGTTCGAAGCCTTTATTTGTATGTTCATATCGTCTATGTAGATGATCAATGCCACACGCTTGACACATCTCTTGGCAGGTGTTGCATCTGCGCACAGACCTGGCAATTTCCTGTGCTGGCGACGACCTCTGCTGCGGCATCGGTCATCACTCCTGCATTCGGATGTGCATACTCAGATGAACAAGACGGAGATCCTCGCTGGCACACACGATCGGTATGATGGAATACAGATTGATCCGGATGGGCTCCCCAGTGACCCCAGTGAATTTACAACTCGGCTGACCGAGTCTCTCCTGGTAGGCCAAGGCATATGACCAGTAACGGAATGCATAAAATGTAGAGCTGATTTGCCACAGCTGCAGCCAGCAAGAGCTGCAGGATGTTGGTGATGTGCAGGAGTGGCAGAGGCAGCAACGCAGGGGCATCTGGCTGAAGCTCCCCACAAGCAAGGCGGGCTTGTTGCTGGAGCCAGCCCTGCAGCAAGGATTCACCTTCCATCATGCTGAGAAGTCCTACATCCAGCTGACCCGCTGGCTCCCCAGCACTGAGGACAAGCTACCGGCCAACGCATCCCACCAGGCATGCCCACACCGCCACTGCCTGCTCTGTAGTCCACATTCTTGCAGCCTTGTAATGTATATCAGCATTCAAGTGGCCAGGCATACACGGAGCAGAGTACTGCGCTTCAAATGTCATTAGAGCTCTGCACATGCGGCCTTGCAAGTGCGATGGAGGCCAGGTGCTAAATATGAGTATGGCTGCAGGCTGGCGTGGGATGCTTCGTGTTGAATGAGCGTCAGGAGGTGCTTATGGTCCAGGAGGGCTCTGGACCTCTCAAGGGCAAGGGTACGCCGCTTATTGCATGCTAGATTGTGTCAAGGGTCAGCAGGCACACATAGCTTTCATTGGAATTTGTAGGACTGCACTTGCGTCATGTCTGCTGTGCACTCAGTGCACAGGCAAACAACGACCAGCGTCACTGTCTGACATGAGCCAGCATGACCCGCCCCTGCCCTGCAGCCCTCGGCCAGTCAGGCAGCATGTCAGTGCCCTGGCATATGCATGACCATCTGGGCGTGATGCAGGGGTGTGGAAGATGGTGACTGGGCTGGTGGATGCGGGAGAGGACATCACTGCAGCCGCCGAGAGGGAGGTGCTCGAGGAGACGGGAGTGCGCGCCAGCTTTGACGCCGTGCTCGCCTTCCGCCAGGCTCACGGCTTCGCCTTTGGCAAGTCGGACTTCTTCTTTGTCGTCGCCCTCAGGTGAGAGAAAACCCCCATTGTACCTCAGCACAAGGTTGATGTTGTGGGTCATAAGAGATCTCAGGTGTGCCTGGACAAGTGCATGTGCATGGGCTGTGGATACGCCTCTTCCAGTAGTGCTCCTCAGCATGTAGTGGGGGTGCCTGAAATGCGCTGAATGAATAGCCACAGCTGCACCAGGCAAGCCATCAGTGATGAGCTTAAGTCACAGGAGTCTGACAGCTTCCGCATGGCTGCACGCAGACCAGAGCCTGGACAGGACAAGCTTGTACCACAGGAGGATGAGCTCGAAGCAGCCACATGGATGCCACTGGAGGAGTATGCGGCCATTCCCTTTCACAAGGAGAGGCCCCTCCTAAGGCAGATCATGGAGTGCTGCATGGCCTATGCAAAGGGGACTTACAAGGGCATGCAGGGCGTCAAGCTGAACAATGGGCACAGCGATCCCTGGCCCAGCCGCGAGGATCTGCTGGTGTTTGGGAAAGATTTGACACCCCCAACAGCCATGCTTTGAGATCATGGCAGCATGATATGTCCTACATTTGATTTCAGCTTGTCGCCAAAGCCAGCACCAGCAGTAACATTTGCTGCAAGACTCACACAAGCTAAGGATTGCAGACTTGAGATCAGCAGGATTTCTACATTGTTTGCCCGACACGCAGTAGTCAGGCAGAATACATTCTTGGCTCTCATCTGAGCTGCGGTGCTCTGCGCCCCTTAGAAGGAGGAGGACAGAAAGAAAGCCTCTCAATGCAGCGTAAGGCAAGACGTCTATGCCTGATGGTTCAGTCAGACTTGGTTGCGGGAACGTGAAAGCAGCCAAACACCCAGCTGCGGCCTGGCTTAGCCTTGAGCTGCTCCCCGCTCCTGTACCTGACCTTGATCCTCGGCAACCTCTTTGTCACAAGGGCCTTGGGGTCAATGTGCCCTAGAGCGCCCTCCTTGTCCAACCTGGGCGACCTGACCAAGCCAAGACGGGGTAGTAACCCTCCATTCTTAGGGCTCCATGGTAGCCTCAAGCCTCGCGATCTGGGTGTGTCGTTGGGTGCTGAGTGTGCTGGTGAAGCACTCGCGGCTGCGCCTTTAGCTGGGGCGGCTTCTTGAGGTACAGGTCTGATGGTGACTCTGACCTGCGGCTGAGCATGGGTCTCTACTGGCAGTGGGTCAATGCTGGAGACCTTGGCAGCCACCTTGGATGTCCAATCTGCTCCGTGCTCTGCAGTTGATTGGCAGCACCGCTTAGCACAAGTCGTGCTTCACCGCAAGTGAGCTTGACATACTTTGATTGTAGCGCTGGCCGTTCTCAGCACTCATGTTGTCGCAATGACAACAGCATGTCAATGTAGACCCAAAGGAAGTATTTGGCAATGCGACTACCTATACCAATACCTTTGATCTACTCACCTGCAGGCGCTGGCATTTCTGAGCTGGCTGCTGGAACCCGTAGTTCTCCATGACTAGACTTTGCTCGACCTCCCTCAGCTCCTGCATGCATGATGCACTCTGTTCATTGGTGCAGCTGCAGTGGAGAGCTTGAATGTAAAGCTGTGCCCTTTAGATTTGTGTCTGCTGAATCTCCTTGTGACGCTAGCACCTTGCGCTACAGAGCTGGATGGCAGCCTTACACATTGTTTGCATAGCTGCATCGTGTGAATATCTGCTCCTTACCTACTTCAGGTGCCTGTGCCTCTTCCTTGCTTGGCAGAGCTCTAGGCATCTGCACAGGCTGCTGCTCAAGCTTGTCGCTGCCGGAGGGGCATGCCTCTACATCTACTTTGCATGCGCTGCCCTCAAGCATTGCAGCTGCAGGTATTCTCCTTTCTGCAGTGCTTGGGGATTGCTCTCGGATTTTAGACAGGCTGCTGCGCTGAGATTCCAGCTTTCTCTGCATACTTCGTGAGACACAAGGCCTGGGTTTCCCTTCTCCTGATCCCTGCCTCCATGGCGGTTGCCTGTCCTGGATGGGGGTTCTGGGAGTGCTCAGAGACGGCTGCTTCTGGATGGGCGTTCTTGGTCTGGTCATGGACGGCTGCTTCTGCACTGATGTGCTGGTGCTGAATGTGGGAGGCTGCCTGGTCTGAAGGGGTGGACTGCTCAGAGGTCGATCTGTGGTTGGGTCTGGGGACAGAGTCGATGCAGTCCGCTTGCCTCGCGTGTAATGATCTGAGGGCGAAGCGCATGATGCTACACGGGCTAGCTGTGCGGACTGACGCTTCTCCAGGACATGATCTCCAGCGGCCCTGGGAGTCTTGATGGAGGTCTTGCGCGAAAGAGCTCCTTTCGGAACAGCTTTCTCTATTTGTCTCACACTGATTGCTCTTGCCGAGTTGTTTTCTTCATGCCACTTCTGCAGGGAGGCCGCGAAGTCGGAGTTCGGAAATATGTCAGCGCTGTCAAGACTGACAAGCGTCTGCAACGGTATCGCACCCTGCTTCCCGGTTTTCATACCAACCGTTCGACCTTCGATGGCATTGTCTTTGCAGTCTTCTGTCGGCTGCGCTTGACAACGGACAGGACTCAGACGCTTTCTACACAGACATGAGGCGTTACATCTGGCACATCACGTGAGCTCATGGGGATCCCATCATAAAAAGGGTGGGGACACAAGCACTATGGAGGCCATGCCTAGCCCTTTAAGGATATCATAGCGTTTAGCATCCGCACCACTAGCAATGCTCTTTTTCCTCTCCTGTTGTCCTTTCCTTCCTCACAATCCCTTGCAGCTGCCTTTATGTCCTTGTCCTTTCCCCGTAAGACATTGAGCACCTGAGAGCATGCACACCATCATTTGCCATGGAGTCCTTCTGCATCAAGCCTTATCAGGGATAACCAGATCCTGGTGACATCTGAGACACCTCAGATTGCAGGGCCACTGCTGATCAATACCGCAGAAGCGAAGCCAAAATTCAATTTGATCTATGGATCGGAGGGCTCTCTGAGCCAACAAGGCTGCTAGGATTGAGCATGTGCATCTGAACATAGCGCTGTAAGGCGGTTCTGCACCTCCAACTTGTGATTGTCCCAGAAATTGCAGAGTTGACGTGATGGTTATAGCAGCTTTGCATGGGTGCATACCTTCTGCCGATCACTGACTGCATCTGTAGACTGTAGCATCCTCAGCGCTCCCGCTATGAGCGTCCAAGCAGCATCCTGAAAGACCGGCCCATGCTCGCTCATTGGGGCTTCCAGCAAAAGCTGAATCAAGCGCGTCATTGCTGCATCATCCTGCACACGTCAAAGGACTGAGCCTGATTGCCAGCCCAGGGAGGCCTTGCGTGTTGTCCTGCATTGAGGCCTTGCACCAGCGCATGACAGTCTGGACTCCAGCAACATCCTCTATCCTTAGCATGCAGAGTGTGAGACTACACTGGAATGGACTCACCTCTGCAAAGAGGTCAACGCTGCCTGACTTCAAGCTTGCGAGCAGGACTGCTGCCCTACCCCTCACGAGCAGCCTGAACTGTCCGTCCATCAATTGTGCAAGCAGCTGCTGTAAAGCCTCATCTGTGCTCATGGCAGCAAGCCCACACTCATCCTCAGACACCGCCTGCACTGCAGTGCTCACCTGCTCTGCACTCTGTCTGAGAGCCCCTAGATCCTGACATGATACAGTAAGGACATGACACAGAGCCAATCTACTCATGCTGCACATGTGTCAGGCAACGCCTTCTGCAGGGAATCTTTCCTTACCTCCAGTGCATCCAGGACAGCTTCCATGGCTGGGAGACTCGGGAAGCTGTCATCTGCGTTAGCGCCCTCATCGTCCCAGTCTGTGCTCTGCTCAATGGGCCTGAGCTGAGCACTCCTCACATAGTCCTCCAGAGGGATGCTCAGCTTGCTGAGTATGCCATTGCTGAACAGCAGCTGTGCTCCTGAAGACCCAGCGCTTGCCATTGCGGCAACGAACTCGCAGACCCTGCAGACACAGTAGAGCTTGCTTCATCCTCACTACAAACCCCCTGCGGGGCTAGCGGGCAGGGTGTCTGACGGCATCAATGTACAATGCAGAGGTCTGAGCACATAGTATCGGGCGCGCGCAGGGCTGACCTTGTCAGGACATCTGAGTTCTGGGTAGCTTCCAGGAGCCATGCGACTCGAGAGGCTGTGCTCGCTGTATTTGCCATCTTTAGCCAGCGTTCTGCATGGCTGCCAGCAAGCACAGCGCTGAGCACTCTGCAAGCCTCACAGATACAGCCTGCATCGTCCCGCATCAAGGCTCCTTGGAGGACTGACTGCTGCAGCTGAGGATGCTCTGACAGCCTCCTCTGCAGAGTTGCGTGGCATGCCATGTTGCCTAAGATTCCAGCACTGATCTCAACAAGCCTATCTGGGCTGTCTGGGTCCAAAATGAGCTCTGGTAGAATGTCCAAGATTAGGTTGTCCTGCACTGTCATGCATGCTATGTCTGGCAGACCAATGTATGAGGAAAGCAACGCCAGCAGTATCCTCAATCCTGAAGGCAGTTCATACAATATACAGACGCAGGTAGAAAGGAAATCTGGGCATGCAGGGCTTACTGCCATGACTGTAGCGTGCTCCTGCACTGCAGCCATATCCCACAACAAGCATCCCGCCTGATCCCTTTCATCATCATCATCAGTCGACTCAAGCGACAGCAAAGCTGTGCTTGGCTGCGAGTTGTCCTTGGACGGCTGACTTGCAAAGAGCTGCCTGATGAGTCCAATGATAGCACTATCGTCCAACAAGCTATCTGTTTCTACCGCTGCAGAATCACCCATTGCATCTACAACGCATTCATGCACTCCTGTGACACGCGCACTGTTGAGAGGGACATCGGCAAATGTACCTTCATGGGGTCATCGATTACCATGTGGAACAGTGATCCAATTCAGGCTGGCACTTTCAGTATTCACGCAGGCTCCCATATATCTTCTGTGAACTGCAAGACTATACAGAAGCTGAGGCAAGGATTGGTCACCAGACACATGCATCCTCCTCATGTGAACTATCTGACAACAAGATAATGCAGAGATGGAGGGCAGCAGATCAGCTGCCAGCAGCAGTGCAAAATGCATGGTACTTCAAGGCAAGGACCGTCAGCAGGGTTGTGGCGAGCCACAATGCACAGCGTGTATCCCCGATGAAAGATCTCAACAGTGAGCGCGCACTCTATCACAACAGCTCTGACACAGCACGACACGTCACACAGCTCACCCTATCTCTGACAGCCTGGACAAGATTGGACGGCAACGAGTGGTCTTCCAAGCCTGATTGGCCACCTCACAAAATAAAGTTGTCCAGACAAGCTCAAAACAGGCACTGTGTTGTCATGCTTACTCTGAGTCTGGCTTCCTGAAAATCAGCAGATGCATGGGAGAGAACACTCCAGACTCGCCACCCTGCACAAGGCTCAGTGACACCTTGACAAGCATCTCATGCACGTCGTGCAATCCAGTCGGGGCAATGCGCAAGAATGACACAAGGTTGACCAGGGTCCTATTGACTCCTATCAACCCTGAGTCCCTGAGCCACTTGAGCCGCCCATACCTGCGCAAAGACACAGAACCCTCAGGAATCTCCAGCCACACCTGTCCAGGTTAGTCGCAGCTCAAATTCCTGCAAACGTCTGTCCTTGAGCAACATGATTGGCGTTGAAAGTCCCCTGTGGAATGCAAGGTTATGCATTGGATCGTGCAGGGTGGGCTTTGTGTGGCCCGCATGTACACAAACAAGGGGCTCTCTCATGTAGCCATTCTGTAATTCCAACATAGCCAGTCCTCATAACTGCAACACCAAATAGATGCTATTGAGGTGTCATGTGCCATGACGTCCCAGAGTGGGCATGAGCATACCAGGGGCCTGCCACCGGCGAAGCTACCGCAATGTCCACGCTCCCAACAAGCTCAAAGCCCACATGCTTCCCTGCCTGCTCTGCCTCCTTGTACGTCCTCATCTCCTGCACCCACTCATGCCTGGCTTAGCCTCGCACACCAGCTTGAAGGCGCCCCACATTTGCCCTTGTCAGAAGCCTGCAACAGCTCCTTACAGCCCAGGCTGCATGGCAACTGTGCACACGCTGCAGAGATCGAGGCCAATCTGCGAGCTCCAGGGAAGGTTGTGCAACCTCCAAACTTGGCATGGTCGGGTGCAGGAACTCTTCATGTCATAGGCCTGCAGAAAGCTTGCTTAGCCCAGGCAGCATGGCAATGTGCACACGTTGCAGAGAATGAGGCCGAACTGCAAGCGCCAGAGAAGGGTACGCAAGCTCCAGACTTGGCAAGGTTGGGTGCAGGCAACTCTTCACGTCATAGGCCTGCAGAAATATTGTGTTAGCCCACGCAGCATGACAATTGTGCACAATGTTGCAGAGACTCTTACCGGGAGGCCGTTGCCAAAGTTGATCTCGTCGATGATCCGGACGTGCTCAGGGTCGTTGGGGTCGAACTCCTTGGTGGCCACCCACTCGTAGGAGCAGAACATGCCGCCCGGCTTCAGCACCCGGAACACCTCTCCGTACACCTCTTCCAGCTGCACAGCGCACACAGCATCTCGCAGCCACACTCTAGCAATCCCAGACGTTTGCATCCATTGGCTTGCAGCCTCCGGGTATTGAACTGGACCGGGCACTGAAGATGTCCGCATTAGCTGCACATGTGTCCCAAACAGAGAAGCAGAGTGTGACAGGTGAGTGCTTGCCAGACTTGAGAGCGGCTGGTTGTGAGAGGTCACCTTGTTGGCATGGCAGGTGGCCTCAATGGCATATGCGCCATCAAAGGTTTCCTTCTCGAAGGGCATCTTCAGGAAGTTGCCTTGCACAGGGTTGCACAGGTCTTGCACGCCCAGCTGCACATCCAGGTGGATTTGCGTTAGACTTCTCGAGCAGGATCTTCGGGACAGTTGCCTCTTCAGGAAGTCGCCTTGCACAGATTCGCACAGGTCTTGCATGCCCAGCTGCACATCCAGGAAGTGACACCAAACACTTGGGACAAGCAGACACATGAGCATGGCATAGTTTTGCTTTGGATGAAATAAACGACACTGACATTGCAAGAGATGCTTGTCACAGGATGAAAAGACCTTACCTTCTCGTTGTGGTGCTTGGCCCTGGACACCTGGTAGTCGTTGATGGTGATCCCTGTGACCTCAGCACCGCTGGTGGATGCAATGGTGCGCATGGGGCCGCCGACGCCACAGCCCACATCCAGGCACTTTTTGCCCGGCCCCAGCTTCAGCAGCGCTGCGAGGCGCGCCTCGTGCGCGGCCTCAGACGACGCCCAGTCCTTTCCGGGGAGCCGCGGGGAGAAGTGGAAGCTCTGCAGGCAGGGGCGCAGCTTCACAGTATGGGGAAGCCCTTCACAGCCTCCTTCTAAGGTATGTTGATAATGTGACGCCTCCTATGATGTTCCGTGAGCAGCTGTAGCCTTCTGAGGCAGCAACCCACCTGGCCCCAGCCCCACTCATAGAGGTCTGTCACTAGATCATAGAAGACGTTGACAAGCTCAGTAGTCTTCGAGCGCTCTGCGGAACACGAAATAAGCTCAGCATGAAGACCTTTTTGCAGACGCATGTCTACATGAGCTCAAGCTGCGTGCATAAGCCCCCTCTACCTGTGATGCCTTCCCCAGGCTTGTCTCCATATGCTTTGGCATAGTCGTCGAACTCTTTTTGCACCTTTTCTCTGTCGATGCCACCACCTGTAAGCTGGGATGCTCCGGGTTTCTTCTTGTATCTTCTGGGGCGAAGCAGGAAGTATGCACCAGCAAGGACTGCAACACCAGCTCCCACTGTGATCGCCGTTTCTTTGTCGGCCTTGCCGTGTTTCACATCCCTCCAAGCGTGCTCGAAAGAATGCTGCACCTTATCGAGGTACTCCATGATTGCAACAGGGCACTGAGGGGGCCCACTAAGTGTTAGCGCCATCCATCAGGTCACTCATTCATGTGTTTACGAGGGTCGCTATTCAGCAGGGTATCAGAACCCTATCAATGATCCGCGTCAGCCCACTGGCCGGAAGATCGAGGAGGGACCAGACAAGAAGTGGCCACTTAGCAGGCTTGGAACGCTCCGATGCCAGGCTAACAAATTCTGCACCGGGCTCGGCCAGGCGCAATGGACAAAGTGTTCTCCGTGGACGACCTAGCCGGGTTCTGGAAGCTGAGCGCTGGCATGCAGGGCTTTCCTCGGACAGACAGCGAGCAGGCTTTTCAAGATTTCCTCAAGCGCATCCCATCAGCGAGCAACCTTGCTTCCCAGAGCCTGGATCAGGCACAGCAACTCCAGCTCCAGCAGCAAGTCCAACAATTTCAGCAAGCTCAGCAGGCAGGCCTGGGCACAGCAAACTCGTTTCCGAGCAGCTCTCTTGGTGAAGTTGGGAGCCTCAACGTGGGTGGCATCCCGCGTGTGCCCAGTCTCGACCTGTTACGCCAGCTGGTGAATGCAAATCAGTCTGTGAGCCCACAAGGCGCGAAAGCAGGCTCCTCAGGTCCAGGTAAGGCCTCTGGCTGACCGGTGTGACTGTTTATTGAAGTTCTGCTGCTTTGTGAGGGCAGCTGCGAAACGTGCCTGTGGGTGTGCAGATGCCATACCACGTGCTTCGGATGTTCCAATTTCCCCTCCTTTGCCTGACACTACCGGGGGAGTATCAACGCTGCCGCTAGTGCCAAGCCTGCCGCTGACATCCAACTGTCTACCGCCAGCGCCAATGCAGCCATACCAGCATATGAAAAGCAGTGCAGCACACAGCAATGGAGGCACAGACTCTGGCCCAGCCTCTGGTGGAGAGTGTCATGGCAAGGCAGAGATCAGGCGTGCAAGGAGGTGAGCTGAAGCGCCAGATGTCTCTCATCAATCATCAATCAGCCCATACACCAGACAATGGCCTTCAGAAGCTGGTGTATGCAAAGCTGAAATGTGACCTTGTCTGTATGGAAGAGGCACATAGTTCAAGAGTAGGGTGCTTGAGGGGGTTATATATCATGTTGTGAAGCACTCTTAAGTGGCCTCTTCAAATCGCAGGATGCTGTCTAATCGTGAGTCAGCACGGCGCTCAAGGCGGCGGAAGCAGGAGCACCTCAGTCAGCTCGAGGACGAGGTACATTCAGTAGCCATGCTCTTCACCCTGTCAGTCAGGTCACCCAGGTCATCACAAGTGCAAGGACTGGAATCAGAATGGTCAGGATACTGTGCTATGTCTCCCTCTTGCTGCCGAGCGATGTCTGCATGTCAAACTGTGTCACCAAAGACGCCAGCTATGCCTTCGAGGAGTCACTTTCGGAGACAGCAGTTGAGTCATGATTGCAGAAGAGTGCAACAGCTTCACACACTTGCCTGCTGTGACCTACGCTCGACCTGACAAGCCTGTGCAATGCTGCAGATCAACAGGATCAATGAGGAGAAGCGCGCGATCATGGACCAGCTGGAGGATGCCGAGCGCCAGCTGAAGAAGCGCGACGATGAGGTGGCGCGCCTGCGCAGGGAGAACGACATGCTGCGCGACGAGGTCTGTCCCCACGCGCCCTGCCTTACCCGTCCCCCAGCACCTCTTTACCATTATTCAGCATCGTGGGCGTCTCCCTGCATGTCCTGAGTGCAATCGCAGGCTTCCTTGCTGAGCCCCTTAATGACAGAAGGTGGCAGAGCGCAGAGTACCCTTCAGGGCTGATGACGAGCGCTGGGATGAAAGAGATGTGGCTGATGCTGCACAGGCCGGCATGAAGCATGAGAATGGACGCAAGGTGGCGCGGTCAGGCTCTCTGCAGCGAGTGGCATCAGCTGAGCACCCAGCTAAGAAGGGCTGCCATGGCAGGACCACCAAGCCAGAGCAGGCCATCAAGCCGGAAGTGAGCGCCATTTGACGAGTGCAGAGCGTGTGACAGCGAGGTGTGAGCGAGCGACTAGAGAAGGGTCAGCATTTTGAAGTATGCTCATCAGCATTGTGACACGTCCTGGGCATGTTGTGGTCTGGTCACCTTTGCCATTCTGCACTCGCTGTGTTGGTCCGAAGGCTTTACATGCAAGGCCTTGTTGTACCATGGGGGTGCCAGATTGAATGGCATGCCTGTCCAAATTCCAAATTGTACGCACTAACGTGCGGATTGCTCTCTGAAGTGCAGGACCATTTCCCTTACCACCGTCTTTACATAACATAACAGAAAGCTGACCTGATGGCAGTGCTTGAGAGCATGAACATGGTGTTCAGAGTAGCTGAGAGGAATGCATCTACTTGTGTAGCAGGCAATGTTGCAGCAGCACATGCCAAAGCAGCGAGATCTAGCACAGTGTGTGGCCCTATGTGGCAGTGCGGCATTGTAGGCTGCACAAGAGGGTCCTGACATGTTACTTTGAGCAGAGCAATACCTCCTGCCTTTCTGTCACAGAATAGCCAGGCAAAAGCTCGTGCTGCTGTCATGGCAGAGTGGCGGGGTGCAATCCATTGTGGTTCAGGTGCACAAGGTGAAAGCTGCGGCTTCCTGCAATAAGCTTCTCCATTATGGAACACAGCATTGCAAGCTTTCTGACACCCCTGCAGGTCCTTTCCCCACATGCTGCTAAACACTTCTCTGAATGTATGCACTGCTTCAAGGAATTCTAGAAGATCTGCTGCCTGATGATTCCCGGTGTGTATTACCGCAAGCGATCAAAACAGATTCAGCCTGAGCTAACAGCGCACCACATGGGTTTCTTAGCCTCTAGCCGTAGCTGGGAGAGAGAGAGAGAAGCTGGCCACAGGGTGCGTCATATGCGCCTGGCTGGCTTCTAGTCTCCTGGAAGCCGAGTGCCATCCGGCCATCCACACAGCAATTTTGCAGGAAGTGCTGCATGTTCTTCTCTCTGTACAGTCTCATTCGCATCACTTATCTCAGAGAGCAGAAATCAAGCATCACCTGCGTCTGAACGGTCCTTCCATTAGGTTCCCTTGACCTGTGAGCTTAGGTTGGCTGCATTTGGAGACTCCAGGTGCTGGAAGGAAGTAACGCATGGCCTTCCGTGCGACACTGGCATCGACGCAGAGGCTGCTGCGGTGGAGTGCCTGGCCAGGTTCCGTCCTTACAATTCCTTGCCTGCACAAGTCTTGAGGAGTCCTGCTGACGGAATGTCTACAGCAACTGCGCTTCCTGATCTGCAGAAGTATCCTCGCAAGCAGACGAGCAGCTTTGGAGCTCAGTGCAGAGAAGATGGTAAGCACAGTTATATCCTGCATCCACACCAGCACAATGCCTCGTCAAGCCTGCTAAGCATTTTCAATGCTGGAGCACATGTACTGCTTCGTCTGGCAGATGTCTCTGACATTATACGCTACGCAACACTATTACAGACCATGCATGCTTTGCCAGGGCCTCCAAGAAGCAGGGAGGCTCAACACAGAATAGGGGTGGCTCCCTGCCCAAGATGCTTGGCATCAAGCTCTATGGCGGCCAAGCCTGCTCCGCTGGGAACATCATCATCAGGCAGAGAGGCACTGAGTTCCACCCGGGGTCCAATGTAGGCATGGTGAGTCCACACAATCGTGCTCAGCATGGCAAGCCCTGTGATGTGCGGCTGACGAGTATATCATGATGCTGTCCGGTGTCAGCCAGCGCTCGCAGGCAGGGCAAGGTGATGCTGTGAGACGCAAGCCAAAGCCAGCGGCAAGACCATAATGTGCCCAGCAAGATTTGAAAAAGGCTGGTGTGTTGGCTGCAGGGCAAAGACCATACGCTGTTTGCCCTTGTGGAGGGGAAGATCAAATTTCACGTGAGGAAGTACCCTTCCCCTCGGCGCTTCATCAGCGTGCAGGAGCAGATGAGCCAATAGAGCAGAGGGTGAAGCAGAGAGCAGCAGCTTGGTCTGCCAAGGGCGCATAGAAATTGCGGGAGTGTGATAGCCATGGCCTTACACCCATGGCTGCCAAACCACAAGATTCGCCAAGCTCCGGAGACAGTGTGTGCCCGCCGCACTGGGTATGGCTCTTGCAGGCTTGCAGGGACTAGACTATGTGTAGCATGTACTAATTGGTTTCAACTGTGGGGCGGCCACAGACAGACAGGGCTGCTCCTTCCGGTGAGGGGAATCTAAGCGGCCTCAGACATGCCTTGCGCAACCTGCCCACAAAAGTGAGTGCGGGCAGGTCAGTCTTGACAGTGACATAGGATGCTGGGTAGCTGCTCGTATTGACTGAGTGGCATCCGCTCAGTACTCTGTTAGGTGCATACCTCTTGAGAATGTGAAGGCTGCGACGACAACCCTGACAGGGGCAGGTCAAGGGTCCCTTGCTGGCAAAGCAACGCTATCACTGAGCACTTTCTGGCGGTCTGCACGTACACAACATGAACTGAAAAATTTGCTTGTGCAGCAGCAAATTGAGCTGCGTGCAGTGGACAACATTCTTGTCGGCCCAGGTGTTTGTTTCTCCGAAGTTTCTGGCGCGTAGATCGAGGCACGTCGACGAGAACAAAGTTCTGTTGCTCTATGCATCGTGTTTGCATGTATCATCGAGCGTATGGAACGTTGTCCCTTAATCGAGCTGCTGTGAACAGGAACCTGCCCAAAGTGCCCAGATTTCTCCCGCCCGATTGGAGAAGATGCAGCGGCCCGGATGAGGTGCGCACAGGCCGATCGATCTCCTACAGACTCGTTTTGATGCCAAACGTCAGATATTGAACTTGGAGTTGGGTCATGTACATCTGATAAGACGCTGAGCCTGGGTTGACAGGTAATTGGCATATTCAAGCACTAGTCCTACCAAGGAGAGGGATTGAACTCGCACTTCAGATCAAATATGGACTCATTCAAGGCGATACAGCGCCACATGGTGCGCCAGCAGCGATGGGTCAAGCTCTGCTGTGTTGCCGTGGTTCTGGTGACGTTGGTGTCTCTCTTGCTTGGATCGCTCGGCACTGATAGCGCTCAGCTGCGCTCTACGGGAATGGGCGCCTTCACAGAGCAGGACATCGGGAAATACAATTTGGGCCACCATGTACGCACATCCAGCCATACACCTGTTAATTGATACTGCCCACATTTGCTGCCTTCCCAGGAGTGTGCCTCAGGCTGCGCATGCTATTATCAGCATGATGATGATCGCACGCATCTGTGAGGCATCTCAGTGCTACCCTCAAAGTGCCCATTCCACTGGAACGTGCTGGTGCTGACGGGCATCTTGCAATATAGGTCTCCTAAGTATGCATACTGAATGCAGGTCGACAAGTTGAAGGAGGCTGGTAGTCGTATCGTGAATTCCTTGTGGTGGTGGTCAGACGACGAGGAAGATGACTTCATTGAAGAAACGGTAGAGCAGGTATGCTTGTGACAGAGATGTGTCCTCCTGATAGTTCACCTGCGTCAGACGCCACAATGCAGCACTCCACCATAGCATCAATCTTGCAAGCCACACCGTCACAGCGATGCACAAATCAGAGGTCATGCTTCCACTGTGCAGTCACGAGTTTGCGGGGATTGGTGACGATGAAGAAATGTAGGCTTTCACTACATGCATCGTGCCATCACAGGAGGGACAAGGAGAGGAGATGTGGGCTGGTGATGAGGGCTGGAATGAGCAGGACCAAGCCGAGCTGGACGCCTTTGTGCCTGAGCAGGGTCAAGGTACAGCTGTCCCCACTTGTGCTGAGTGTTATACATGCTAAACCACTGTGGATGTATGTGTTAGCTGGCATCAAATTACATCGGTGTCTTGCCGTGTGATGCCAAGAGAGGCTTGAGTGGGTGTCAGCAGGCTGATACAAGCATAATGTCTGCACATGCTGCTCAGGGCATCTGCAAGCCAGTACAAGTGGCTCCTGTAGCTGGCATAGTCAGTATCCCTTGTTCGTATCCGCAGCCCTCACTGCATTCGTTTTAGCGCACTGTGTTCCGCTAAAGATGCCATTGCAGCTGAACTCTTTCGTGCTTTCGCAGGCGGAGGTGAGTGGCAGGGAGAGCAGCAGCAGGAGTGGGCACCTGCAACTGAGGAAGCCTGGTCAGAAGACGCACCTGCAGCAGCAGAGCAGGCCTGGCAGCAGGAGACGGGCAGCACAGAGCAGTGGCCGGCTGAGCAGGGCGCTGACCCTGAGGCCCAGGCCTGGGAGCAAAAAGCTGAATCCGCAGACGGCGCTAACTGGGCGACCCGGACTGATGCTGCAGAGAATGCTGAGTGGCAAGCAGAGGAAGCTGCATGGGCAGCCGAGGGTGCAGCTCCAGGTGAGCAGTGGGAGCCTGAGAGCAATGCAGAGACCAGAGATGCCAAGACCAGTGAGGACTGGGAAGACCCCAATGCATGGGCTGAGCCAGAAGTGTGGGAGGAGGCCGCGGAATCGCACACTGAGCACCAGCCGAGCACAGCCACAAGCGCCGAGTGGTCCGAGACTGCCGAGTGGCCTAAGACCAAAACAGCAGACATGTGGGAGGCCGAATCTGAGGAGCGCCAGCCAGACGATGGCAGCATGACAGCCGGAGAGGATGCATGGAGAGAGGAGGAGAAATGGGCAGAAGACTCCCAGCCTTCAGGACCATACACGGAGGAGCAGCGCGCTGAGAGCACTCACGGCGACTTCAAGGCATACGAGAGCGAGCTGACCCACCCCAACGCTGCGTCGACTGCAGATGAGCAGGCCTGGGAAGAGCGCACTCAGGGGGACGAGCCAGTAGCTGAATGGGAAGCATCAGGAGAGCAACCGTTTGGTGAGGCAGACTACAGGCAGGAGTGGCCTGCAGACGGATCTGCAGCCGCAGAGGAGTGGTACGACGATGGCGTTGTGCGCAACCCAGTCATGGATGAAGCCGACAGCACCAAGCAGGCGGAGCAGGAGGAGTTGAAGGAGGATGCTGCAGCCTGGATTGCTGCAGAGGATGGCAAGTAGCACAGGAGCGGGAGCAGTCATGACATGGCAGAGCAGGGCATACCCTCTTGCTTGAAGCACTTCATAAGGGATGGAAGACTGTTTGGCATGGTGGCATGCAGCCATACATAGCACAGTCGCGTTCGGTGCTTACATAGCACATCTCATTGCCAAGACTTGCAGGAGAATGCACGCTCAGCAAGTAGCCTGCGGGCGCATATCAGACGCCATGATGTAAAGTTGCTGTATAGGAGGAAATGAACGAAGCTCTTGCTATGCTGTGTATCATGTCATCTGTGCAGTGAGGCAATAGGATGCAAGGACCGAAAGTGCAACAACCTGCTTGGTTGGTACACTGTGCAAAGATATGATCAAGCTCTCTGCAGCTTTAGGAGACGCATGTGCCATATGTTGCGCTCGAGAGATTATCGCAATACGATGGCGAAGCAAGCACATGTGTAAGTGAGCCATCATCCCTCATCGGAAGTACACTGCAGGATGGCTGCCGCTGCCGAGCTGGACTTAGTCACCTTATCCCCTATCTGCAGTCCGCGCTTGCACTATAATAGCATTTCTGAGTAACGCGTTCCGATGGCCGCATCGAGTTACAACATGCTCAAGAATTCTATCACAGGTCGCGATGGGGCTTGACCGCGTGCCATCAGCTAAGAAAGGGGTGGCGGGCTTCTGCTGACTACTGCAGTAAGTCAGCAGGCTAGCCTGCCGTGCGAGACGCAGCTTCGACTGCAAACAGTCCTCACGAGAGGCCGGAGATCAAATTTACTCTAGTGCATGCGCGAGGGAGCGCCCAAATACGCATAATATCAGAGGCACCTGCAACTGAAGGTCGGCAGAAACACTTTCTGAGCACTTGACAATCTCTTGGGCTGGAATCGCGCCACATCGAACGAAAAAGTATATACGATGCTTCCGTGGAAAGCCAGGTCTCTGTTGGCGAGCATTTGGGTAAGTGCATGCAGGGGTGTGCATGGTGGAAGGCGAGCCATTGACAGCGATTTTGCAATCCTGGACACAGCTCAGCAGATGGGGTCCATTGCTCCTGCCGCTCTTGTGACTCCCCATATCCCCATACCAGGGAGCAGCCAGGTGACTGCCAATGCACCAACCTGGTGACAGCTCAGTGCGATACAGCTTGCCTTTGGCGCTGTGAATGCAATTGAGCGCGAGACCTAAGGCTGATGCTTGCTCCTGGGCTCGTGGCTGCTGAGACTGCAAATTTCTGTGCGAGGTGCGTGTGCACTTGTGTACAAGGCACCAGATTGGCCAGTCATGTAAGAATCTGGCGAGAGCTGACATAGACTCCCGCCTAGGTTACTGGGGTGACATCATTGTGAGATCATGCCAGACAGTACCAGACTACATGGCCTGAAGCGCAGATGTTTGTGCTGGCGCAGGGAAATGCGCTGCAGGCGCGCGCCGACACAGCGTACGCGACAGAGTGGGATGTGCAAGAGCAGGCCACCCTGGACGCTGCCTTGGCCAGATACCCCGCTGACAGGCACCCGCCCCTGGAGCGCTATGTGCGAGCAGCAGCTGGCCTTCCCAAGAAGTGCGCAGGCTGCCTGTTCTCTCCTTCACCCCAAGAGCTCCCGCACATACGCTGCTCACACCTCCTCACGTCTGTGTTCAATAATACGCCACAGGTGTCCTGCAGCCAGAGCTTGTGTGGCATTGGAGAGGAGGGAGTGATTGTACGGCACAGGTCGTATGAGGCTTGAGAAAGGCGGGCAAACATGTTTATAAGTATCCATTGCGTGTAGGAATGTGAGGGATGTGGCGCTGCGAGTGGCCTGGATGCGCGCCACAGCCGCGGCCCGCAAGCGCAAGGCGGCGGACGAGGCGAACAGCAAGAAGCAGGTGCGGCGGGAGCGCGGCCAGAGCATCTTTGCAGTGCAGCCCAAGACGATGGGCGGCGGCATGGGTCCCCACCTCATGGCCCAGCACAGCATGGGCCTGGGCATGGGCGTCGCGCCCGCTGCCCAAATGGGCATGGTCCCGGGCATGCCCATGCCCGGCAGCAACATGATGCAACCGCCAGGTAGGCCGGCATGCACCTCCAGGCCCCTGCTCAGAGTCTATGACACATCTGCATCATACTGGATATGTGTGCACTTTAGTCCTTGAAGCAAGAGGCAAGCAATGCAGGGCATGCAGTGGGAGGTGCTACAGAATACATGCGTAGAAGCACTGATCTCTGAGCATTCCAGTCTACATGCAGGAATGGCGTACGCGCAGCCTGTCGTCCCCATGGCGCCGCCCCTGGTGTCACAGCTGGACGATCATGGCGCTGGCACAGTGGGTGTTGTTGGGGGGCCCTTGTCGCAGCTGCTGGAGCAGAACTACGCCATCCTGAACCAGTTCAAACAGAACATGGAGGTCTACAAGGTCAACGAGAACACAGAGCTGCTTGTGCGGTTCAGGGATAACATCCTGACTGTGCTGAACCAGATGAACGCCATGCAGGTGAACATAAGCTTCCCTTGACAGCTGTACATGTTTACCACTCAACCATGGTTGGTATCAGGCCAACCACAACGGGATGTGGGAGACCCCGTTTTATTGTGAGTCATTTGTCTGTAATATTGGCGTTGCAGCTGCTGAATTGATCTCTCACTGAGGCAAGTCGTGGCTTTCAGGGCGTCATGCAGCAGATGCCTCCGTTGCCGGTGCGCCTCAATGTGGAGCTGGCAAACAACTTCCTACCCAAGGCTGTGGCTAACGGCGTCTGCCAGATGCCATACATGGCTGCCCCCATGCACGGTGAGCGCCTCTGATTGTCCATGCAGCCAGGAATACTTGCTCCATTCAGGGACCATGAGATTCGGCACCTCAGAATTCCTAATCTGAGAGAGCTTGCGCAGACTACCTGGCGCCATGGTGCCGAATTGACAGATCACCATTATTTATGTCTTCCTTTCGTCCATGCAGGCATGCCGCCTATGCCCGTGACCGGCCAGCAGGGCTCAGCAGCCATGCAGCAGGCCTCTATGCCCTATGCTGCGGCATCAGCGCCGCCTCCTGGCTTTGCAGCAGCCCACATGGCACCGCAGCCTGTCGCCAATGGCGTCAGCGCCCCGGCACCTGCCCCAGCAGCCCCGGTTGGGCAGCACACTGCACAGCCCACCAGTATGCCAGCAGCAAGCATGCCCCAGGGAGGAGTGCCCGGGCCGGGCATGCCCGGTATGGGCGGATTGCCTGCTCAGGCAGCGGCGGTGAAGCAGGAACCGGCTTCTCAGGCGCAGCCAGCACAGGGACCAGTGTCCATCAAGCTTGAGCCTGGGCTGCCTGCATTGGGTAGCATGGCCATGCCCATGGGCCCAGCAGCTTCAGCGGCGTTGTTCAGGCCGCCAATGCCTCTCGCCTCCCAACCGCTTTCCACTACCCCTATGGGAGGAGTCGCAGCTGTCATGCCCAGCACAAACTTGGCTGTGAGCACTGCGTTGCCTGCTGCGCACCTTATACAGCACCAGCATCAGCTGCAGCAAGCGCAGCAACAGCAGCTGCAGCAGAGGGGGCCTCCCATCCCCGCTACCCTGACGGATCCAGCCAAGACCCCGTACAATATGTTGTTTCCCTCCAGCTCAGCAGGGCAGGCAGCACCTGCTCAGGAGCCCGGTAGCTCGGCTGGTGGCCTGTATGATGTGCTGGCATCCATCACCGCCAACACCCCTGGCATGCTGCAGCCGTCAGCCTCACAGGCCTTCTCCACGCCGCAGCCGGCTTCTGCGACTCCAGCAGCTGCTGCCCAGGCCTCACAGCCGCAGCCGAGCGCTGCGCCTGCTGCGGGCGTGCAGTCGGGACTTCTGCCTGCAGGGCGTCCAGCAGCTGGCGCGCCCCTCCCCTACTCTGTTGTCCAGACGGGGCATCTACAGCCCGGGGCGCAGGAGTTGCAGAGCATGGCCAGGTCTCAGGCGATACCACTAGGTCCGCCCAACAGTGTGGTGGTGCCAGCACCCCTGCCGCCCAGCCAAAGCATGCCAGCAAGCGCCCCTCACCCATACACAGCTCAGGTGCAGGGACAGATGGCCATGCACAAAGCTCCTGCGGCGCCTTCTGTCCCTATGTCATCAATGCCACAAGCGCCTCAGCAGCAGCAGCAATTCAAAGCACCTGCAAGCGCTGCAGCGCCCAGTCCTTCCGCGGCTGCTGCTCCTGCAGTAGTTGCGCCCCAGAGCAGACCAGTGGCGGAGCCTGCAGCCCCGCCAGCTGGCAGCCATGGCGCTGCTCAGTCGCCAGGGAACAGCAACCCACCCCAACCAGCCTCCAAGGTAGCCCCAAACCAGATGTCTCAGCCGCCTGCAGCCCCCCTCTCCAGACCTGTAGTCACATCTGGGCCTGTGGCCACGCCTGCGAAGGGCACGGCTGCAGCTACCAAGCCGGCTGCCTCAGCGCCCCTGAAGGGGGCTGCGGCGCCTGCCCAAGCTGCCCAGCCTGCCCCGGTCCAGCAGCCAGCTTCAAAGGCAGCGGCTGCACCTGCGGCATCTGCTGCTGCAGCGCAGCAGGAGAAACCCGCACCAGCAGCCTCCAATGCTGCGACTGTGTCGCCTCAGAGAGCTCGCCCTAACGTGGGTACTAGGAGCAGCAGTGCTCTAAGCCCGGGGCGACCTCAGAGGGCAACTCGAAGCACAGCTGCAAAGCGCTAGCGATTTGCGTCTCATCAGTGCTGTTATCAGCCCAGGCAATACATTGTAGTAAGGCACATTTCCAGGGCTCGCTACGGCGGCGCATGCAGCTCAGCAGATTTTGAACGGAGCGCTTTGATGCACAGCATTTGGTGCATTGTACAGCTCGCCCGGCTATTGAGCTTGGAGTATGTTCTTCTGTGTGACCAGCCCTTGTGCTGACATCTTCTTCCTTGTGTTTGCATGACATCAAGATGGCCTGATTTATTTACAGCTGCGAGCAGCTTGAGAAGAAAATACAAAGATTTGAGCTGATGTCTGAGTGATGCTGGCAGTATCATACCTGTCTACAAAGCCGTGGGGTGATCAGCCTGTATGTCGTGTCTGTCAATCAAGATGCTGGAGCTTCATCGTACATGCGAAACGTGCTGCTGCTCCCGTCCTCTCAGTGATGCAATGTGCGGATGTCAGCACTGTGCCTGTGGATCTTGAGATACTGGGTGGCCAAGTCTACGAGAGAATTGCCGGCATGGCGAGCTAGGTGCATAGCATCAGACAATGCTCTTCAATCAGCGTGAGTGCCAGATGGCTTGGTCTGTGGGGGAGATTGCCCATTTACATTACAAAGATCGGGGTGTGCCGCAATGTGCTCGTCTGACAATTATGTAAGTGATTGTGCGGGGACTCTGTTTGGCAGTTTCCGTAGTATGTGCACCTTGAGGGTCTGCTTAAGTGGAGCTGGCAACCCTGATGTGATGCTGAAGTGAACCACCTTGAGGGCATCTGGCAACATTCCTGCAACTGCTACACGCATGTTGGCTGCAGCTGCCTTCTTTTCTCCAGAGATTTGCAAGGTGAACCTCCTCTAGGCATCTCCATGCACTGTCTCAGCCCAGCTCATTGCAGAAGGGCTCTCTGTGGCAGTGAGGCAGCCAGCCATCACAGGCCTCGCGGCAGCCACCAAAGCCTCTCATGGTAAAGTGGCACATGGCATGGGGCAGGCCTGCATGGTATGCATGGGTATGTGATGTCAGCCCAACGCCAGCCATGTCCATTCCCAGCACTTGGGCACCCAAAGCGGTACACTCGAAGGCTTTCTTACACTCCGTCCATATGGCTGGAGGGCCGCATCGCTAGCATCCGCTTGCGTACGCCAGGAGATCGTTGAGACTGCGCAGTGTTGATGGGCGGCATGGGGATGCCTTATGGCCTTCAGGCCATGCTCAAAGAAGGCCACAAACATTTCTCAGGTCTAGATGAAGCTGTGTACAAGAACATAGAGGCAGGAAAGCAGCTCTCGCAGATAGCCAGAACCTCCATGGGCCCCAACGGTAAGTACATGACTTGCAGCAGATTGATGAGCTGAGCCGCTCGATCGTGTGATGTTTTCTGCAACCTTCCGTCGCCGTCCTGATAGCCATCAAGCTCCCCTTTTGTCTTGCAGGAATGAATAAGATGGTGATCAATCACCTCGAAAAGCTGTTCGTGACGCGAGACGCATCCACCATTATAAATGAGCTTGAAGTGGAGCATCCTGCGGCAAGGTTACTGGTGTTTGCGGCCCAGGCTCAGCAGCAGGAGATTGGCGATGGCACCAACTTCGTGCGTTCCTCAATGATGATCTGAGTCTGAGCGTTCTGCCAATTTGAAGTGTCGTTGGTATGCACGATGGCTATCATAGTTGAGTGACAAGTCCTGATAGTTGGCGTGGTATACTTGGTACAGGTGGTGTCATTTGCTGGGGACCTTCTGAGCTCAGCAGAGGGCTTGCTGCGTGACGGGCTGCACACCTCTGAAGTTGCAGAGGGCTATACAAAGGCTGCAAATAAGGTTGGTCCACCCTTGGATCGTCTGTATGGCTTTGTTGATGAATGTGGCCTGTACCTTGAAGTTGGCTACGCTGTGCAGGCCCTAGAGATCATGGAAAAGCTGGTCCTGCCAGGCTCTGACAAGATGGACGTCAGAGATCCTGTTGCAGTGGCAAAGAGAATAAAGGGCTCTGTATGCAGTAAGCAGTACGGATATGAGGACCTGCTTAGCCCTCTCATTGCAAAGGTAGCTCTTCATCGCATGTCAATCCATGCTCTTCCATCTCTGTCGATGCGCAGACAATAAGATTAGCACATCACTTTCCACATGAGCTGGCATCGAGATGAATTGTGACCGATGCATTCTCCTGTGATGCACACTTACTGTGGGAGCCTAGTGCAACACTGACCTGCTGCTGGAACTGCGCAGGCATGCATAGATGTCGTGCCAAAGAATCCTGCCAACTTCAACGTGGACAACGTGCGGGTGGTGAAGATCCTGGGAGGCGGCGCACATGACAGCAAGGTGGCGCTTCTGTTGGTTTAGCGCCAAGCGTGCTGTTGGATGTGTAGCTCAAGAGGATGCGCCCACCCTTATATGGGCTTGCATGTGATGAGCCTGGTGTGGCTGATGGAGATGTGTGATGTGGTATGATCTGTTATGCAAGGTGGTGAAGGGAGTGGTCATCAAGCGCAGCACAGAGGGCGCCATCCAGGACGTCACAGACGCCAAGGTCGCCGTCTTCGCGCAGGGGGTCGACACAGCCTCCACAGAGACCAAGGTGCGATTCACCTTGGGTCACTTACATCCTTTTATACCAAAGGGAAGGCTGTCACTGTCTGACATATCAACAGCGCCCTCTTCTCAAGTGGCCATGACATCATACTGCACCGAGCGAGAGCAAGGAAGCTCCACAGGTCCCGCATGCATCATGCGGTGCGCGGCATCATGCCGCTGAAGCATGCTGAGGATGCAATGAGGACCGCCTGGAGCCTGTCACCAGGGCGAGAATGAGTCCCGCACTTGAGTGGAGCAAAGGAGGTTTCCAGGGGCTTACATGCGCCACGCTGTGCAGGGCACCGTGCTGATCAAGAATGCGGAGGAGCTGGAGGGGTACAGCCGGAGCGAGGAGGACCGCCTGGAGGCGCTCATCAAGGGCATCGCGGACAGCGGCGCGAGGGTCGTGGCCGCCGGGAGCGCTATCGGCGACATGGCGCTGCACTTCATCGAGAAGTACGGCATGATGGCCCTGCGCATTCCCTCCAAGTTCGACCTCCGGCGCTTCTGCAGGTGCCATTCTGCCGCCCTCCTCCTACTCAGCATGCCAAAGGGCATTCTGCTCAACCCCTCAAGAGTAGCGGCATAGGCAGTGCTTCTGCTGTACAACTTCAGAGCCCGATCTGTGCTGCACAGCTGTGGTGTCTTCTCCTCGGTGTATCCCAGGATTCTATTGTCTGTCTGAGCTGCAGCGCAGCATGGAGTGTAGCTCATCAGAAGCTTCTGCATGCTGGTCCCCGGAGACCATACACATCGCAATCAGCTTTCTTCGTCCTGCAGGGCGACAGGGGCAACTGCGCTGGCGCGGCTCGGCGCGCCCACGGCGGACGAGCTGGGCTACGCCAAGGCGCTGGGCGTGTCCGAGATCGGCGGCACCACTGTCGTCGTCCTGGAGCAGGACGCCAGCGCAGGCGCCGTGTCCACAGTCGTGCTGCGCGCCTCCACGGATCAGCTGCTGGATGACCTGGAGCGGGCCATCGATGATGGCGTCAACACCTACAAGGTACTTGCACCTGATTTGCTTATGTGCTGCAGCCCACACAGATCACCTCGTCTGCTTTGTATGCATCAAAGTGAACAGCCATAGGTGACGTGGAGCGAGGTATCGGCGATGGCGTCGGTAAAGGGCAGGCACCTGCTCTGCTTGTCATGATGCTAATTCTGCCTGCCAAGATGCCTGCTGCAGTGCTACACATGCTTGGGCTGCATGCTGCAGCCAGCAAGGTCTGCGGACAGCGCCACTTGTCCATGAAGCATCTTGCGATGTATCTCACTGAGATTTGATAGGGAAGTGTGCTGCCTTGCTGCTCAAGGAAGTCGCGGTGTGCTTGCAGGTGCTGTGCAAGGACCCCAGGACGCTAGCAGCAGGCGGCGGAGTGGAGATGGAGATTGCGCAGCAGCTTGGGGAGATGGCCAGGAAGGAGACTGGCCTTGAGCAGTACGCCATTGGGAAGTTCGCAGAGGCTCTGGAGGTGCGCAGCTTCTCAGCTTTGCTTCCTGCGTATGAAACTCAACCTTTGCAAACCCAGTGTTACTGGCCGACAACCCTTGCAACAGTGCCTTATGACAATGAATGTACCCAGTCAAGACAGCTGACTTATGCCATAGGTGGTGCCACGGACAATCTCAGAGAACTCAGGCCTGGACGCCTCAGATGTCGTGGCTTCTCTAGCAGCCGCGCATGCAGCCGGGAAGTCAACAGCAGGGATAGACGTTGAGACAGGAGAGCCCACAGACTTGGCAGAGCAGGATATCTACGACCTGTACCTCACTAAGTGGTGGGGTCTGAAGCTTGCAGCAGAGGCAGTGTGCACTGTGCTGCGGGTGGATCAGATCATCATGGCAAAGCAGGCGGGTGGCCCCAAGCCACCGCAGGGGGGAGCTATGGATGAGGACTAGTCCCCTCCTCAGCAGACTGGAGCCTATTGAGACAAATACAGCAAGAGACCAGCTGCTGCCCAACCTGAGCTTGAGCGCAGCCGTCATAAGGGAGGGCCATGGAGGAAGTTGAATGGCCTGAAGAGCACTAAGCCCCTGACGCAGAGAAGTTTTGTGCTATTTTGCGAGAGTGTGCTGAAGCCAAGGAATGTATACATGTTGCAGCGTATATGGAATGCGCTAGCAGCTGCTGATTGATCCATCTGAGGTGTATGTGTGCCCTTGTACTCACGCCGCAAATAATGATGACCACGCTGCAACTTGATGCTCGTGCGCACGTCTCTCTTACAAAAGCTAGCCAGCATCGGCTCAATCAGTAAAGCTGTGCATTGCAGGCAGGCAGTGTCTCAACCCGCATATGCTTCATCCCGACACGATATGAGTCTGCAGATAGCAGCTTGCCCTTGCCATTTCCAGCACTTGCTCCATATACCTCAAGAAAGGATGCCACGCCAGGGTGGCTGGCAGACTGGAATGCTCTATGTCTATCCCCGCACAAATCTCAGGATGTTTCTTCCAGATGGATGCATCATAATTTGGCATATGCTAGCACATCACAGCAGATCTATGCATGTTTCTACCTTGACGGCAGTGTTGAACCCAGGTTGCAGATCCTCAGATGCTTTCACTTCCTTACTCTTGATATCTACAAGGTTCCAAGCATTGCACCACAGCTGCTAGAGGCCAACGCAGGGCCCCAGCAGATTCAGCACACTGGGAACAGGAGGTCTATTACAGCCTTCAGAGACCTGTTGGGCGCCACCACTTTGCTGGGCATCTCATCATTTGTCATTGGCGATGTGTCATGGCTCTCAAGCCAGCTTGCTATTGCTGAGGCCTCATAGCTGTGCCTGCAAAGATGCTTAGAGCATTGTGTGAACATCCTCACATGCAGCAGGGACCTCATCCCTGTAGGGACACATAAATTGCCAAGCAGAGCGCATGCGCCAGTATGACCAGAACTGCAAGAAGTGCAAAGTGTTCCTTACCCATCTGCAGCAACGACTGGATTTCGCATCAGCTCCTGCACAGAGGACATACGGTCCCTCAATATGCAAGGATATATGGACAAGTACCTCTGAGTACACATTCACCCGCAGAGCTTGGGAGTCCTCACAGCAACTTATTGACCCTACCTGCGTGATGGGGCAGCAAAAGGAGTGCGGAACATCATCCTCTTCCCCTGATTGTGTTGCTGGAGACCTCAGCAGCTGCTTGCTGGGTGCACTGTGAGAGCCATTGCTGTAAGCTGCATCCCCCGTCTGATGATGCCGCACAGAGCCGTTTGCTGCATGCTGGCTGTGCTGGGTAGTGCTGCTGTGGGAGGAGGTGCTCCTGGGCGAGGGAGCGGCTTCTGGATGCGCCTCCTTGCCAAGCTGCGTGGATGCGCTGTGCCACGAGGCCTCAGAGGCCGCGCTGCTCCCAGGCGTCACGCTGGGTCCGCACCCCTGCTCCTTGTTGTCAGCTGCTGCTGCCGCCTTGATAGGCTCAGGCTTCCGTGGCTGCCGGACGTGTGGTGGCGCCTCCTTAGGCTCCCCTTCCCCTGCATTCGGGACACTCTGCATCATCCTCTGCATGCTGCTGTCGCTTGGCAACCTGGGTGCGCTGGCTGGCATGGCGCCAAAACCGGGAGGCGGGGGTCTGGCGCTAGGCTGGGAAGGCTTAGGAGGCAGGACATTTGGCATGTAGGCCCTGCGCGCAGGCTGTGGGCGCTTCACAGGCTGCGGCCTCTGTATGGCTGGCGTGGGTGCCGGGTTCTCAGGCGTGGTGCTGCGCGCTGCACAGGGCTGCGTGCACTGCAGCTCTCCATTCAGCTGTTGCGACGGCAGGACGCCTTGCAGCCCTACTGATGCTGACTGCTCTACAGGTTCATGTGGCTCCTCCGCAGGCCTATCAGGCATTGTCTCTGGCGGCTGCAGCCTGACATGCCCATTGCTTTGCTCTGCAGGCCTGCCGCTGTGGGGCAGTTCCTCATGGATCAGGGCGCTGACCTGTACACTTGGCAGGGAATTGCTTGCGGGCTCTGGCTCTGCTACTATCTGGGGCTGAGAGATGCTCCCAAAACTGATCTGGATGGGAGGCCTTATTGCAGCATTTGTGGGTGGAGGTAATGCGAGCAGGCTCCCAAAGTGAGGGGCCTCTCCAGACAGTCCTGGGAACAAGGACCCTTGCAGAAAGAGCGGGGCCTGAGCAGTAGCTGTGGCAGCCTGAGGGATGACTGCTTGTTCGCTGGACTGGTCTGGAGCTGCTGATGATGCAGCAGCTTCTGCCTGGGGTGCAGCAGCTGGAGCAGGTATGCTCCCAATGGCGGGAACGGGCACTTCTGGCATTGGCAACTTGAGCTTGGCCGTCTTGCTGAGCAGCTGCTGAATCATGGGCGGCAGGCTGTGCTGTACCTTGCGCTCTTCTGTGATGGGCTGCTCTGCTGTGCTGGTCTGTACAGGCCCTGCAGGTGCTGGGGCACTATTGTCTACAGGTGCAGCTTCAGCTGCCTTGCTGTCAAGCTGGGCATCAGCCTGCGCCCTGCTCTCAGATGGCCTTGCGCCTTCATCGATAGATGCCGAGCTCGGATATGCAGCTGCATGGCCCAAAGTCTTTCCCGCAGTTGCCTGCATTCAATACAGTTGCGTGAGGTTGCACAGGCACATATAAGTACACAGGTGTGCCTTAGAAGTGCAGCCGCCTTCAGAGAAAGAGCATTGATGGCACCTGACAGGCTTCAGTCAGAAGTGCAGTTGCCTTCAGAGGAAGAGCGTCTGACATGGCTGCACCCTGTAGCAGCTCACGGGTTGGGCAAGATGTGAAGGGAGGTTGTGAAGCACCTGCTGCACGGGCTTCCTGCGCAGCTCTGAGAGGCTGTGAGCAAAGGAGCAGGTGTTGCCCCGGGGGCAACGGCCCTGCTTGTGGTACATGCATAGGACCGTCTTGTAGCGCGAGGTTGACTCTGGTATGACGGGCACATATGGCACATTCTGCTGCGGAGCTTCACCCCTGCCAAAGCCTGCGCTGCTGCCGGAATGTGTGAAGTGCGTGTACCCACTCTGCTGTGAGCTGGCGGCTCCCCAACTCCCCTGCTTGCGGGGCGCCTGCGCAGAAGCTGGACTGTGCCTGTGCGCCACCTGCTGCGCCTCGCTCCCTCCTGCAGGGTTCTGGCTGTTGCTGCCACCTACGGGATGCCTTCCTGCAGGGCTCTGGCTCTGGCTGTGGCTACCAGCTGCAGGGTTCAGGCTCTCCTGGCGAAGGCTCCGTGGGGTGGTGTCTGCCATGATGTCCTGCTGGCTTCCGCTGCTGCTATCTGCAGGGCGTGCGCTGTCCCTGCCAGTGCTTGGTGGGCGCTTGGCTGCTCCCTTGTCCTTCTGAGTGCTCGCGGCCCGCTCAGCCTTCCGGGAAACCAGGTCTGCCAGCATGCGCTTCATGAACTGCTGCTGGCCGGGGGTGCTGCTGTCTTTGGGCCTCTCAGAAACGGGCTCGGGCTTCTCCGGGAAAGGTTCTGGGCGCTCAGGCGCTGTGCGCACGGGTACTGGGCGCTGTGGCATTCTCTGCTCCATGGGCGCATGAAAGACCTGCAAATGAGGACATACCATATACAGCTGGGTGAGATGGATGGTCCCTAAATGGGTCTTTGTGGTCATAGCAGCCTATGATGTCCCATCATACAGGATACGTGTAGAGGTTTGCAGCAAATAAGCATGTATGACAACCTGTACATGAGCACCCGCAGAAGTGCACCATCATAGGCGAACACTGCATCAGAAGCAGTTCGCCACACCTGGGGGTCATGGGAGAACCAGCATTTGTCTCCCCGATCACAGCCCCCTCTGGCAAAGTACTTGCAGGGCTCTTTGATTGATCTGTGCGGTCCATAGCTGGGACGGCCTATGACTGGTCTTGGATCTGTGTAACCGGTCTCCTACACAGCAGTATAGTGATGGTCTCTACCAGACGCAGGTCCTGCCCTGAAAGGACAACTGTCATGCAGTCACGACTCAAACACGAAAGCTGCCCACCTCAGCCCTCTTACGAGGCTGTGGCCTCTCCATCCTAACGCTGCTCTGCAGTAGCTCCTGTTTGAACGCCGAAGCCCTGCCCACCACTCAACATTGACTCCTGCTACTGCATGCTGGTACAACATTTGCATACGACTTTAGGACACTAAGGTCAAGCATGTAGAAAGCCATGATCTCAAGCCTGATGAATAGAAGTTCGTTCGCGTCGGGGAATTAGACTCACCTGATGGACGTTGATAGAAGTGGACTGTTATTTAAATTGCTCGGCTGATCAGGCATGCACGAAGCCCATCCGATGGCAACTAAGCCCCATTGTTGCGTACCGAGGGTAAGGCAGCGGTGCAAAGGGGGCTGAATTGCTCGATATTTGGATGACAAACGCAAGAGTACCAATCACTCGCAGATAACGCCACACGGTGGCGCTTAAGATTGCCTGTTTTACAACGAACACGGTAATCAGAGCATGCTCTGTAGTACTGCTGACTCCCCCAGCCGCAGCGGGGGGACCCAGCGGCTGTGAACGGATCACAGAAAGCAAGTGCATTCTTGGTCAAAGGTCTTCAAGCACAGGCATCCAACACTTGTGCAGTATGTCGAAGGCCTTTTTGACGGGCGGGTGCCCGTCACGATGCCTGAAGAGTCCGGGTAGGTTGGGTATGGCACCTCAGTCACATGTGCTCTCAGCCAGGCCTGCACAGCTCTCTCGCCAGGGACGGAGACACTGCTGCGTAGAGGCCCGGGCTGACCCTGCGGGCATGGGTGTCTGGGCCACGAAGGCCGGCATGACGTCCATCTTTACACCAGAGGGGCTATGCCTGCCAGCCACAGTGCTGGCTCTGGAGGAAGGCAACATTGTGACACAGGTACCGACCAAGCGGTTATTGAAAGATCTTCTCGGCACATCGTGACCCCTGAGCCTGGCTGCCATCCTAGTACAACTCTGGGGTTTGGCACGTAAGGCGTCCCAGCCACCCACTTGCTGAGCACCAGGAGGTTAAAGTTCGCCGGGGATGCTGTCGCAGGTGATGACAGTCGAGAAGCATGGATATAACGCCGTGCAAGTGGGCTACCAGGTGGTGCCAGAGAGGAAGATCACAAAGCCAGAGCTAAATCACCTGAAGAAGAGTGGATGCCCGCCCATGCGGAAGCTGAAGGAGTACAAGGTCAGGCCAGGCTTGTTGCAGTGCTTCTTTGCTGGCTTGGTGCTTTGTCCATCTTGGGCAGTGTCAAGTGTCTGGCTGGCAGATTGTATGGTCTGCCTGGAGCTGACCAATGAAGCTGTGGTTTTTTGCAGTTGAAGGAGGTGGAGGGCTATGGGCCTGGTCAGCAGCTCAACCCAGACGAGATCTTCAAGGTTGGAGAGATGGTGGACGTTGCAGGAACCAGCGTTGGAAAGGGCTTCCAGGGTAAGTTTCCATCATTGACTGTCTGTTCCCATTGGTTTTGCATCCCGAAGTGAGCAGGATGCATCTGATTGCTCAATGCGTGAACCTGACGCTGTCTGGAGTCTGATAAGGATGTGTGCATCAATTACGCATGCCTGCGCAGGTGCTGATGTTGTCATTTCTGGGATTGTGCAGGAGCCATTAAGAGGTGGAACCACCACAGAGGAAACATGACGCACGGATCCAAGTCGAAGAGGCAGCATGGGTCCATCGGGTCGTCAGCAACGCCCAGTCGCGTCCTGCCCGGCCTCAAGATGGCGGGGCAGATGGGCAACAAGCGGAAAACCATCAAGGGCCTGGAGGTGCGCTGCACGCTCAATCGCAGTCTGAACCTCCCTGCCCCTACCGTGCCATATGGCTTGGTGCCCCTACCATTGCCTCATTGTATAACGCCGTATAGCAAGACTGGGCCGAGTGTGGCTCCATGATTTTTCATACGGAAGGAAAAACAGGTCTATCTAGAGACGGCCGTGACGTTGCATGGCACACTGGACAGTGATTTGAGAGAGTGCCAGAAGAAAGCCCTCTGGGAACTAGCCATATAATCAGCATGGTGTGGCTGGAACAGATCTGCCTCACCTAGACATACCCTGGTCCAAGGAGTACCCAGCGGTCTGCTCAGCAGAGCAGCGAGCAATCTTTTGATCTGTCGAAGCGAAGTGGCAGTGACTGGGCTGCACATGAGTGCGTTTCATGCATGCTGCAGGTCTTGATGGTGGATGTGGAGAGGAGGGCATTAGTGGTGAAGGGGTCTGTTCCCGGCAAGCCCGGGTCTGTCATTGAGGTGACACCAGGCAAAAGGGTGGGCAAGAACTGCTAGAATGCAAAATGCCAGGGGTGGGAGTGGAATACTTCAAAATGACATTGATTTGGAAGCAGCTCCAGTTCTCTGGCTCAGTTCTTCAATGTGGGGTGAAAGTAGGCAGATTGCCAAAAGGCATGAACACTTATGAGAGGTGCTAGGGTACTGATACAACTGAGAGGCTGCCCTGGCATCAAGCATGTAGAGCCAAGACTGTGCTATATGGCTCCCCCAGGTCTGCGCAGTACCCTGCACAACCTGGATGCTGCAACATGCGTGGGTGATACAGCAACATTGCTGCCATGGCAGCTAGGTAGCAGCAAAGTCGCAACTGCTCCCTGTACGGAATCTGCCCTCTTGCCCGCAGCCTGTTCAGCTCACCTATTGCGGGGAGGATTCGTTCTGTAGGCTGGCTGAAAATCAGTTTAGTCACAAAGCCCACCAACTTTAACTTGAGGTATACCTCGTGTTCAGAGCGCGATCTTTGTTTGAAACGCGCAAGCAGGGAGAGCAGGCTGCCTTTTCCAAAGGATAGGTGATAGACACTTGCATGGGATCTCCCTTTGACGTCAAAGGACGCGTCCTGCCACAGGTTGCCTTGCTGACTTGCCCTCGCTGACAAGGCAGATACTCGTGATTAGGCTGTTCTGCGACGGCGTGTCAATAAAGCCATCACTTCTGCAGCTTTTCATCGAACTACTATGTAATGTGGCCGGCGCATCAGGCAGTAAAGCTCCACAGCAGGGCACAACAGATCCCAAAGCAGCTGTCGGCTCCGACTAGAATCATTCTAGCAGACGGCACGCCGTCTCAGAACGTGGCTACAGTCTGGAAGGCCCTTTGAGGACTCAGCGGGACGGCTTAACGGCGCACATTATGTAGTCAGGCAGGCACTCTGAAGGCTGTATGGGCACAACGTCAAGTGCGAGGGGCGAAACAGCGTGACTGTCTTTCAACCTCAATCCCTTGGACACCACCACAAGTGAACAGCACATCTGGGTGCCACTTGCAGGTGGACTCCTGTAAACGGCATTGTAGGCAATGGCAGGCACCTCCGGCATTCTTCTTGTGATATGCTTCGAAGGCCCGTTCACAGTGGGGCTGTCGATGGCGGTGTCAAATACTAAATGGTGGTGTGGGCTGCCGCTTGCAGGCTCGGTGAACCATCGTTGAAGATAAAATGGGTGTCTCGGCATCTCGTTACTTACATTGGGCATCTGAATCTCCCGAGGAGGTGAGTCAGGCCACAATCGGGACAAGCGACTTCCGCAGTTGTTAAAGCAAGGTTCACGGCATCGATCTTGGCTTCCTGGGAATTGATGGCATGCTGCATGTGGACAGGTGAAAAGCGCAGCGCAGAGCCAGCCCTCTACGCTACCACAGGTGTGAATCTGGGTTGCTGGGTTGCATGGCATTTGCTGCTTAACATTTCCATGCAACACAGATGAACGATGCAGTGTTCTCTATAGTTTAGAGATTGCGTGCCCAACCTGCAGGTATACGCAAGTCGCTATGCATGCCAGCATCAACTACCAGCAAATTACGAATAGTGACACTCTTTGCAGGAGGACAAAATTGTGGTATTTATCATGCCAGCCAAGGAGGGCAGGGGCCCAGTGCACTTTCCTGTGCAAGGTGAACGACATGATGCAGCGTACGTTTATGATCGTCTACGGTCGGCCTTCGGAGCTGGAGACTTGCAGGACCCTGATGTGATAGAAGTCATGTATGACCCAAGTTACGAGCTGGGTCCTGGCAACTACCTCTACATTCTGGTGGGCCAAGGCAAGATCCACAGAACCAGCGTACAAATCACCAAGGCTCAATCTTGTCTGCCTAGCAGAGGCATTTGCACGGTGGCAGACGACTTCTGGTCTCACACTGATGGCTTGCCTGTTCCTACAGCAGGAAGTGGTGGTGCATGAAGCCTAGGCCACATGGCCAACATGAGCTCAGCTTGCATCACTTGTCTGGTTCAGCGTGGCTGATACTTATTGGCAACTTGCAGGCAGGATCCCAAATCTGCACAAGTTTGTGGGCAAGGATGGGCAAGGCCTGAAGGCTAGGGAGTACCACACAGAGCGGGAGACCAGCGTCGTGACGGTTCTCGAAGCGAGCATGGTCAGTGCAATCCACTTACGTGCAATCTCAGCTGTCAATGCGCAACACACATCAAGATACTGCTGTCTGTTGAGAAGGCTCTGGAAAGCGCCTCTCCTTGCTTGCAGAGAGTCGGCGCTGTGATGGTGACAGGGCCGCCCCGGAGCGGCAAGACAAGCCTCCTGCAGCTGCTGAATGAAGCGGCGGTGTACAGCAAGCTGTTCTCACCCATCTATTATGTCGATCTGGAGGAGCACAAAGGAGACCTTGAGCAGGGGCTTGCCCAACATGACACGTCCTGGGGAGAGCTTTTTGCTGCTAAGCGTACAGGTATGCCTCACAGGCCTATCCCAGCTTCCCCTTTGCAGACTGCACATTGCAATGCGCGGTCTGCTGCAGTGCTGAGTTTTGCTGTGGTGTCGTATGCAGGTGCAGACGAAACTAAATTGAGTCTCCTCCTCCTGGATGGAGCCCAGCTGCTCTTTGGGGGGAACCCTGACTTCTGGTCTGGCATCAAGGCCTTGAACATGGGACCTCGCCCCGGTCAGAAGATCAAGACCAGGACCCTGCGCGTCATATTCACCTGCTCGTACGTCTGCAGTCCGTCAGCCTTTGCAGGTCAGTCCTGTGCTTACTGTGACAGCCCAAGGCTTCCTGCTTTTGACTGGTGCTACTCAATATGGGCTGCTACTGATTGCACAATGTGCTTCCACAGGACCACCTTGGCTGGTGGACTTTGGGCCCGACTGCATCGTCTCCCTGGACTCTCAAATCACTGTGGAGCGTCTTCAGCTCTCGATACCAGACTACCACGAGCTGCTGAGCAACTTCAGGAAGCAGAACTGCAGGGGCAAAGATGCCTTGTGTGACAACGAAACATGCAATTATGTGTATTCCAAGACAGCAGGGCAGGTGCGTGATGCAATGCTGCTTTCCCTGGGGTGTCCTTGGCACATGAGGGAGGTATGTGCGGCAATTTCAGTGTACGGCACCCTTGCTACTTTGAAGCAGGCAGTGTCAGATGGCTGAGCAGGACTCGTGTGGGATTCAGGCTGGCCTCATAACGGAGCTCTTGGATGTCATTGCAAAGCACCTGGAGGACAAGCCTTTTGAACCTCATGCCTTCAACAGGACAATACGGTGGGCAACACCTGACGCTGGCTGTCATTTGTCCGGTTGCAGGTGTTATTGCCGGGTCAAGTCCTGGGCATAGCTCCCTCACAAGTGTTGCTTGTTTGTCACATGCCCTGAGCAAGTGCAATGCTGTGATTGCTGCAGGGAGTGCATGGAGCAGGGCGGGCTGCCAAGTTCGCTGATACTAGCGCCTTTCCAGGAGCTCGTTCACGACGCGGCTGCTGCCTCTCCTAAGACAGTGACTCTGCTTGATTGGCTGCTAGAGGAGGCCTGCCCAGCAGAGGGTGTTCCTCAACTTGGGGATGTGGAGGCATGGACCACTGCGGAGGCTCTGTATCGTTTGGGCTTCCTTGCGGAACGTGAGTGGCCACGCGCGCTCTTACCCAAACATTGTTCGCAGCGCCTGTCTCAACCTTATCATCCATAATTTACCAGGATCGTTGTGTGAAACTCTGGTGTCTGCATAAAGAAGGAGCTTGGCCAGTGCCCAGTTCTGAGCTGTCATCAGATCAGATTTATAAGGTGGCTGCTTGGGTGCAGGCGAGGTCAATGGCATACCCCACATCGGCTTCATCTCGCCGCTGCACCGTCATATTTGCCAGCAGCAGCGCAGGAAGGATCAAGCGCTGCATTCTCAGAGCAGCAAGCAGCAGCCCAGCAAAGCTCAGCCAGAGCAAGAGCGGATCTCCAAGCAGCAGCACAGCGCTCCAGAGTCCTTGACCAAGCGACTACATAGAAGGCTGTGGGCATAAGTTCTTACATTGCTGGCGCATAAACACATCAAGTAGTCTGCATATGTGCATGCTAAGTTGTGCCACGGCATGACTTACCAGGGGTCTCAACATGCCAGTGCGGAAGCATGCTGGCATGATACCATGTGCTAACAATGGTGTTATCCATCGTCAAATCCGCACATTTGTGAGACACAGCTCAAGAGCTTGGGTTTGTGCATCTGTTGACACCTCTGAGGAGGTCTGGCATACTATGCTGGCTCCTCAATTGATCAATTGAGAGCTTGACATCAGTACATAAGAGCAAACATGTTCAGAGATGATCATGATTCATGAATATGCCAAGTGCCATCTGATAAGCCTGGCCTCAGACTGAATGCATCCCCTGGACTCCAGAAGATAAGAGTTTAACCACAATCATGATGATTACAAATGGTTCAGTCTGATGGCGCTACTGTGTAAAGCTGCAGGCCTTCACCCTGGCTTCACAGACATGTCCACAAGCCTTCAAAAGCTATCTACACACTTCACTGCCACCTCATCGTGCGGCGAACCGCTTGTGAAGCATCGCAAAGGCTTCAAAATCAAGTACTTGCATATGCAGACAAGGGAAGGATTTTTGCAGCTATGCTAATAAATGACGCAGCAGCTGTTAACGCCTTGTACCCGAGAGCGCATGCATCAACCCCTCATTTCTGCTTGTAGACATCATTGAGTCCCACAATTTGTTAATCAAAGCCTGCCCCATACGATTCGTGGTCCGAAGAACTGCATCTGCAGCATCATGTTCATGAGTGCACACACACAGTCTAGATGATGGGCAGCTGGCCCGCAGGCAAACAAACAGTGGATGGAGGCGTTCAGGGCAAAGCTGCGCGTCCGCACCCTACTGTGAACATGGATAACAAGAACTGCAGCACAACCAATCAGCAAACTGAAAGAGAGCTCACTTCTGAGGGCTCGAACTCATCATGTGGCTTGTGAATTTCCTAGAGAGCCCTTCATAGAAGGAGACTGGAGCTCTTGAAGTTCATACTTCAAGCAAAACCTGGCAAGCACCAAAAATAAGGGCACCTGCCAAAGTAAGTTGCTCGCTGGGCCTTGCAGGCTCTTACATGCCGCTATAAAACTTGCAGCAACACTCCTGAGCAAGGAGACTTGCCTATTTAATGTTGGTGCCATCGAGGTCACCAATGTGTGTCTGACCTATCACGATCCCATCATGTGCCATCACAAGATGCTGGCAAAAAGGCTGAGTGAGATGTAAAGCTGGAGGCATTCTGCTAACAATGGAAGCTCTTTGCTGCACTCATAGGCTTCATGCAAAGCCCAGAGATAAATAAACGGGGATTAGAATGCAAGCTGGAGCTGAGGGGAACGCTGGTCAAAGCTGGTATCAAGGGCCATGTAAGGCACTGGCATTTATCTCAAAGCGCAGACGCAAGGTGGCGCAAAGCCTTGCAGCTGGCGCAATGTAGTGTAGGGTAGCTTAACAGGCCCAGCAGGCTTTAGAAGCTCATGCAAGCATTGCTGCTGAGCATTTGTTGACCTGTGTGTCCTTTGAAATGTTCTGCACCTAGTAACCTATCATGGGAACACGGTGGAACATCAGCAGCTCTGACACCAGCACCCACTCCTGGCCATCTGACCTGTACAGGTTAGCCCGCCTGTACTGGTCAAAGAATTCTATGATATAGTAGTTGGCCAGGGGGGGTGGCCAGGGGCGAGAGCACTCAACATGACGGAAGTCTATTATAGCCCAGCGAGAAAAGTGCATCATGCTGTAGCTGGTGAAGAAGCGCCCATGGTGACCAGTAGGCCTGTCGCTGTCTCTCAAATACTCCACACCGTATCTGAAGAGAAGGTACCTCTGAAGGTGAACGGCAAAGGCTGTCACCTCGATGAGCGCGTCGATGAAGCCTGGGCTGCCGAGCAACTACGACCAGCACATGTCCCCTGTCAGTTGCACCTCAAGACCACATGCAGGCAGGCCAGGAGGCATGCACAAGCAAATGCAACTCGACAACATGGAGCCTGATCTAGCTCTGTGGCTGCTACCCATGAGATGCATGCATGCATGGACAAGACTCTCCGGCATCCAACATGTCACAGCCGTTCTCTGATGAGGACAGAGGTGTTACACTTACCGGCCCGACGCGCCGGGAGGTCCTGGCACCAATGGGCATCGTGCTTATCAGCCCATTGGTGCAGCCGAAGTCATAGGTATCTTCGTATGGGGCGTTGTCTCTGCTGCGGCCAAGTGTAGTGGCGAGATCCTCTGGGTCCATCCTCTGCGACCCATGGGTCAACAGCAGCGTGAACTCCTCAACTGTGTCCACCATGCCTGACAGCCGGAAGCCGTAGTAAGAACTTGTGAAATAGGCCCGATGCATGAGGCTAAAGAAACAAATGCCATCCACGCCCCCAATGGTCCCTGCACCATGCAGCATCCTCAGACTCTAATGAAGGCACCAAATATGGAATGAAGACAAGGATATCCACCACTTCTGTGGACATGCACTTGCAGACACATGCAAACATCTTGATTGTCCAAAGAAGCAAGCAGGGGCAGGATCAGGACGCTAATTCATTAAAATCAGCTCTTAAGCAGGTGTGCTTACTTCGATGCAGAAATCCTGTCAAGTACATGCTGAGGGCAAGGGGCCACTCAGGGTCCTCCTGCTTGACGTAGAATGGATATCGGAGCAGCCGCTCCAGAAGCTGCAGCATCGGGCGCGGGAAGCAGGTGGTGCGGCCGAGGAAGCTGACCAAGTGCTTTGGGAGGGCAGACATGAGCTGCCCTTCAGCCAAGCGGGCACTGCAACAGCCAACACAACTTTGTTAAACATGACAGCCAAAAGTCAATGGACCAAAGTTTGTGCACAAGCAACTAAGAAGAAATCCATGCATGACAGAGGGTGCCCCAGTAAGCAGCACTTCAAGATAGGCATCGCTTACATCATTGTCTGGTCAAACAGGCCCTCAATATAGTGCGCTCCCTGCAGCTGGTGCTGGCCATCTTCTAGCGCGGCGCAGAACATGCCAGCCTGCGCCCAGTACAAGACATGCTGATCAGCTTGAGTGCTTTAAGGTGACCCTGCAAGGGTGTGACGCAAAGCGCAGCGTGAGTGTATTTAAACCCAAATGTCAAGTAAGAGGCATACCATCGCTCCTGTGTTAGCCCACAATCTGGAGAACAATGTGCCAGACAGGGCGTCGCGCCACTTTCGGCGCCGGAACTCGCGTACGATGTCCCACGCCTCCGCAAGCTCCAACCTCAGGCTTACCCCGAGCGTGTCAAATGACTCCAGATTGACAACTCTTGTGCTGTCCCAAGCTTCTGGGACCGCCATGATGCCTCCTGGGGTTTGCACATTCAGTAAGCGTAGCATCATTAATGATGGAGTCGGACGTGACGAGCAGGGAAGGGTATCCTATCAGGCACGGGGAGAGACTAACCTGGGGCGGCGGGCCAGGGGCCGTTGTTGTAGCCAATGATCACTCGAAGGGTATGCCTGTTGTTGAGCGGGTCTTGCAAATGGGCCATGGCTCTCCAAAACACAGAGTTACCAGAAGAAAATTCACGCCCGTTGTCAATCAATAGCAACGTCATGTTTCCTGCACAAATACACAACCCCTCGACAAAATCACGGGTTTCATTGGGATGCATGCCTTCCGCGCATGCCAACCTCTTGTGACAAAAGGTGTACCTCACGACACCATGCACATTAAATAGCAGCAGCACACACTGCTTCAAACAAATGCAGAAGTGGCTGCAGCAAATGAAATCCTTGATGGGCTTTTCAATGGGCAGACCTGCACGATCTGGCCGGCAAAGGTCCTCCCATGAGGCACCTTGCGCTTCCAGATTTGCGATAATATCTCCATTGATGTCCTCCGTACTGACAAAATAGACATTATGGAAGGTCAAGCGCTGGCTGCTCCACACCGCTGTGTAGCGCTACAGCGCGATTGTAAACGAGTTCCAATAAGCTTGTGATTCCAGACTGGGGCGGACCATGCAGCAAGAGGTATGGGGAAGCCTGCAGGCAGCGAGGGATACTCTCAACAGAAGAACTCATAGATGCAGTGCGCGCAATGCCTCAGTGAGAACGAGGCGGGCAGCGCATACCAAGATCATGGACACGATGCGGTCCACTGTGCCCTGGCGCAAGGAAATACACTCAGCAGCATGCAAGCCTTTCCCTCTTTCAGCCACAAATGAAAGCCCTTCACCTGCACACACCGAACAATGCTAAGGACCTTTTGACTCTATATCCACAAGCAGCAGCACTAGAGCTGCCCAACCACGAGCTTGCATGGGCAGGAAAGCGTATGATCAGTATCTCTGCACAGCAGCGCTTACCCAGCCGCCTCTCTCCATAGATGCGGTATATGTAGTCCCCCCTCGGGGAGCTGGTAGAGCGGGTCTGGGATGATCTCAACTTCATCTTCTCTCTCGAAGTGCTTCTGCAGTTGTAACAGGATCCCTCGTCCATACGGCTTCAGGCGCTCTGTTATTGTTTGCGCGTCGTGTATTTGATCTGTCGAATATGTCCTGGTCTCATGGCGATGCACGCCTCGCACCTTTATCAGGCCCATTTCAAAAGCATGAGCATAGAAATGTAAGTCTCCTGCAAAACAATGCTCGAAGCAGAGCAGCAGCTCTCTCGCATCGTTGGCGAATGTCTGTTTGGCGAATCAGTGGCAAAAGCAACAGGAACCGCCTGTCTAGGCTCGGTTTTCGGGCCGCAGGGTCTGGCAAAGCCCTACTTAGGGGCATTGACTTATGCCCTAGGCTCTTGAGAGAGACAGGCTGATTGTTCGCGAGCACTGATGGTCAGCAGGCCTGCCCATCAAAGAGTCTACATAAACGAGTACAAGTCAAGCAAAAATGGTGGTTCCCCCATACGCCAACGGAGGTAGGCTCTACTGCTGCTTGGAACAAATGTGGATTTCCTGTACCAGCTGAGGTCTCTCTGCACAATTGCAGGTTCAAACGATAGGAACGAGTACAGGTGTGCTCACTCTCTCTACTGTGAGTGCGGAGCCCAACTGTATTTCGTTGTCAGCTAGTGCATGATAGTGGTCTGTGTGCAGCCGGGAGTACTTCGCCTCAGTGGGTCCAGACAAGCAGAGGGACAACCAGGATCCCAAGGCCCTCAAGGTAGGCCCCTACAAACTTCTGGTCCCGCTTTCAACACTAATTGGTCAGCACTGAACAAAGCCCAACGCTGGCACTGGACTCGATCTTGGTCTAAGGCGGTGACGTGCAGAAGGTCTAATACTTGCAGGTGCACCATGCTTTCATAATTTCAGCGTTGTGGATATAGGTCGATGGTCTACAATGCATGTGAGATGTGAGGGTTCCCATGTGCGCTTGCAGGCCCAGGACATGGCCCTTAGGCGCCTCAATGTCATCAAAAATGGGATTGATGAGCCTGACAAGACCATTCTTGTAGGCTGCACAGATAGAAACAATCTGCACACTAGGATTGGTAAGCACATGCTTGTCGATTGGTCTAACACGACAAGCATGAATTCATCTCAGAATACAGATCTGAATGTGATTGCGGTGCTGCAGGTTTTATTTTCATGGAAACTTTTGTTCCCTTTGAAGTGAACGAGATTGAGGACCTTGTTGAAGTCTTTCTGCCGCTTGTGAAAGCAAAGCAAGGTGTCGAGGTATGACTCATTTTGCTTTGTCCCGTATGCTCAGAGCTTGCCTCCAAGCACCTCAATGCTCCATGTGCTTGCTGAGCCATCCATAAACGGGCAACACCAAAAGTATACTGATGAAGGTGCACCAAGCGCCAGAAGATTGGCAGGCGTCAATGGGTAGAGATGCGTGCATAGGATTGAAAAGTGTACGAGTTTCTGTGCATGTGTCATGATTCTCATATGATGTCTTGTACGGCGCTTTGCAGGGCGTCAATGGCATGCATCCACCCTTTGCAGTCGCTGCGGAGGATTATAGCCGTACGAAGCCAGGGCAAGCAGCCGCATCTACATCATCACATGCCCCATCATCGGCCCCCACAACAGTAGGTGACACTACTGTGCC
The DNA here is from genome assembly GCA_963930925.1 of Coccomyxa viridis. Taxonomy (NCBI): domain Eukaryota; kingdom Viridiplantae; phylum Chlorophyta; class Trebouxiophyceae; family Coccomyxaceae; genus Coccomyxa; species Coccomyxa viridis. Next base: position 1,003,978 of record CAWVOJ010000010.1, read on the forward strand.
CCACGTCTCCATCCGTGTTCAGGTTTGTACGTAGGCTGTATCACCAGTATGCAACAAGCATCACGTAAATCACAAGGAAGTTCATGCCTTCTTGCCCTTTTGGTCTGGAGGGGCACAAGACCCATGTCCAGGGTCAGAATCAGGCAAATCACAAGGAGAACTACTTGCAGGAATCATCAGTGACGTGGGAGTGTGGGAGCCCAGGAGGCAAGGGCTGCTGGGGACCCTATATTCAATCTACCAGCTTGGCCTGCCCATTGCGGCATTAATCGTGGTGGGTCTAGGCATGAGGGAAGGATCCCAATCATCAACATGCTAAAGACTCCACATGTTCAGAGGCAGCATGCTCGGAAACACCCAGCATGCTATGTCCACATCAGTTGCGGCATGATAGACCAAAGCTACACCATACGTCAATACCTGTCTGCAGAGAGGAAGACCATTGCTATGAGCGCAGCTTAGCCATGAATTCCCTTCTATTCCATGAAGTGAAAAACATGGCCACATAGGCTTGTGATTGATGAATACGCGCCATTGGAAAGGACATCTGGTATTTATGCTTGATCTGCAAAGCTCTGCTCAATCAATGCTCAGGGGCACGTGGATTCAGCATGCCGGACCCAGTATGCTCAAGAGTTTCTACTTTCTATTCCTGGCTTCTTAGCAACATTGCAACATTGTGTGTACAACAATTCCATGTACTGGCGGTAGCTGTTGTACATGTGCAAGGGCGACTGTATCTCAGAGAGCCTTGAACCCCAGTCTTTGCTGTATCGCACCCCACCATGAGGTGCTGGAGGTCTAGGAAGTCACTCGGATATTGCTGTTATGTAGGCACAATGGCTTTCGCTTGGCTTCATTGTTATCTAATGGCCTTGTTCCACACAAAATGTAGACTGCTGCAGTGACTCCTACAACCCCGTCTTCTAGGGACAATTGATAATGCCTCCGCCTGAGAGCGCCATTTGTCTCTGCCACTTGTGTGGAAGCAACCACAGGTGCATCCAGGGCAGAGGGAATGGATGCGTTGGGCATACTGACTCCCAGAGGGACTTTTGAGTGCACCAGTGCCTTTCTCTCATGCCTGGCAATCATGCCCTCTGGACTTGCCTGCCCTGCAACTTCTCACGCAGCTGGACAAGCGCATCTCGCAGGGCCAGCGAGAAAACCTTGAAAGCAATGAGCGGCTGGAACAGGGCTGCGGGGGACTCCAGCATGTGGTTGACCACTGCCAGGCCCGTCCTGACCTGGACATCCCTCATTGCCAGCCTGACTGCTTGCATGAAGTACCTACACAGCCCACATCCCTCTTCTCAAAAGAGAACATGCAGTGCAGATCTGATGTTACACGAGGCGCATCACCTTTGCTAGAAGGCTGCAATATAGAACTACAGCCATACTGTTTCGTACATTGGCAAGGATATATGCATAGGCCACTTCCTGAGCAGATGCAGCAGCTGATTGCAGAGCAGGGGGCGCACCAATTGACAAAGGCCTCGGCCCGAGAGGTCTCTTTGGGCGGGAGCTTGCCCAGCGCACGCAGATGCTTCTCATCATCTCCTGTGGCCACTGTCCAGGGGAACTCCTGCAGCTTGGAGAGCTCCGTCTAATAGTCCTACACGCAGTTGCCTAGATCAGTGACGATACCCTCATGCATGTCTCAACCAGGCTTTGTGCACTGTCCCTCAAGACTTGCTATGCTTCCAAAGGGCTACTCAATTTTTTCAGATTTGATTTTGGAATTTGAGCATGCATAGGACCACCACACATGATGTGTACTAATAGGAAGATCCTGCCAGCAAGCCCCGCTGGCTCAGCTGCAGAGAGAACACAGCAAGGACAGAACCATGGGACCTCACTTTGCTGAAGCCCGATAGAACAGAGCTGGCTTCGGCAGGGGTAGATTTGCGGCCATGCAGGCGCTTCTGCAGGGTGTCCCGGAGCAGGATAGCGCCCTTGATGCCCACAGTCATTCCCTGGCCGTAGATGGGGTTGAAGCAGGTCGCTGCATCGCCTAGCACACACAGCCCCTGCGGCAAGTCCACCTGCATAAAATGCCAATGCAATCAGAATACATGTGCGCCAATTGTGCGCGGGCAAGCCAGGGAGCCTGGCTGAAGCTGAATGTACATGACAACATGTGTCCCATGGCACCGGCATGCACGGCTTCAGCAGCACAGACTCTGACCGGCTACAGGGTGTGTGTGAAGGGTTCAGTCCATACCTGACCATATGAGCGCTTGACGTTCTCTGTGCGATTGAACACATGGACGGGCCCCAAAGCCTCAGCCTGTGTGAGCGCATCGTAGATCTCTGGAGATGGCAGGGACCTTGCGAACTCCAGGTACCCTTCCTCATCTGTAGGTGGATGGTCACCGGCCAAGCCTGTGTGGGACACATACACCATAAGTCAGTCTCAGCAAACTCCCTCACACTAAATTCTTGCAGGGTGGTGTATATGCCACTGTCAAGTCGATACCTGGTGTGCAGGGGCACAAAACGGCTGCATCTACCCACACAAGCAACCTCATCTGGTGTGCCTTTGCAGATGCAGAAGTGCATGTCAGAGCCATGCACAGCAGCTAAGCACCTGTGAGGATGAGCTGCCAGCGCTCGCCCTCCACAGGCAGCAGCATGCCCTGCCGCTCTGACGCTGGCCGTGGGCTACACATAGCCGCCTTCCAGCCAGGTCTTCAGGTCAACAATGCAAATGCAAAGATGGAAGGATCATGCCTGTCTGCATGCGCCAGCCAGTCGGCTGGAGGCCAAAATGGTGTTGCGGTAAGCGGCCGCGGTAGTGCTTAAGCAGGTGCGCCATATGCTTCAGAGACACCCGCCACAGCGGCACAGCATGCAGCAGCGCCGCTCTGTCATATGTCGTCAGCAGTGCCTTGTACTCTGCCGGCAGATTCAGAGCCTCCACGATCTTCCTTTTGGCTACGCTCACATATACCTGCAGTTCAGCATCACGCACACATGATATGCCGAACCAGAGCGGCCTTTCCAACGATGCGCTTGACTGCGACCATGCACAGAATGTCAGTTGTCTTCAGACAATACCACTCACGACTGAGTGACCAGCAGCTCTTGTCAGCTGAATAAGCTGAGCACGGTTGATTTTCAGAGGCAAGGCTATCAGCAACGGCAAAGGCTTACCTTGCGCTTTAGGATGCGAGCTACCTCCAGGAAGAGGCGCTCCTTGCCTATGGTGTACGATCCACACAGAAACAGTGTGGCAGGATTGAAGGCTTCTGTGCGCACAGCCTCCAACAAGAACTGCACCACCTGCACAAACCAAAGTCCAATCGTCTCTGCAAACTCCACCACATGATCTGCAGGCCCTTGTGGACTGCTGCAGCGCCATCGCAAGCATCAGCATGCTTGATATTTAGCTGCAATCACCTGATCATCCTTGTGCATTTTTGGCAGCTATGTCAGGCACAGACAAGAACTGCAAAAGGGGTTAGAGACACAGGAAGAGTACCTGAAGCTGTGGAGGCAACAGATGCTGTGGAGAGCAGTAGGTTGTGTCCAGGCCAATGCTTGCCTTGCCCCTCACCCGCTGCAGGGCCTGCTCTTGCTGCATTCCCACATGGTACCTGCAGTGATCTCACCAGATCTATGGCCTCTTGTTCCCTGACATGCAGATATTGGCTGATAGCGGTATTCAACATCTGCCCTCCAAGGTGACCTCTCTGTCTGCTTTTGCCTGAAGTTTGCCCTGCCAGAGGAATCCTGGCAGATGCATACTGCACCTTCCAAACTTTCTTCACAAGGGACTGTCAAGCAAAATCTGAACCGATCATGGCATGATGCCGGCACCCAAGAGCATGCAGGGTGAAGGTCAGTGCTCTTGTTGGTGCATTTCAGGCTTCAGGCTACTGCAAAAAGATGCTTGCCTGAAGTCCGCAGTATGCAGAACTGGCGCATGCCCAGGCACCTAAGATCATCACAGCACCTGCAGCCAATTCTGAGATGTGCACACTCGCATCTACTGCCGTGACAGGATGGCTGAAGAGGACAGGGTTTTGACCAGAGCAGATTGGCTCTGGCAGGTGCTACTGGAGCCTAGCAAAACTGGCTCAGAAGGCAGAGCGCTGCGCACCAGGACAGTGATTGGCATCAAGGAATGTGATCGTGACGCCCTGGACAAGCAGGGGCGCCCGCAGCTGCACAATCTCAAACCGCTCCCATGGCACCTGCATCGATGTGCGCTTTATACTGGTGATGTCCCATGGTATATTTGATGCCCTATGCTCCAATCTAGTAGACTTCCAGACTGCATCTCTGGTCATGTCTGCGCCATTTGGATGACAATGTGTCAAGGTCCCTACTTGGACATGAGCACTGTCAACGCAGACTCAATTGCTCACCTTCAGCCTATTGTGCGCCAGCTTCGCAGTGATCTGCGTACAGTAGATGTGCCCTGCGTGGCACACCTCCTCTGAGCCCGCGCCCCCAGACCTCTGGGCTGAACATGGAGGGTGGCTTGCTCTCTCTCACATTTAGAGCATGAGCTGAGGGTGCAATATCCACTCAGGCAAGGCGGCCAATGGTAGGAAGCTCTGTGAGACCATGGTAACCTTGCTTGAAGTAGGCTTGCAGGCCTTTGCAGTCGTCGCTGTGGAAGTGCATTGGGAACCAGAACTTCCACTTGAGCAGCTGGGTGCTCTTCCCAAAGCAGTCCACCAAGAAGATTGTCCCCCTGACACGCTGCCACTCATGCGCCCTGCTGAGAACCACAGTCCAAAGTTCATGTGCATATGTGTCACAGCCGAGCTTGCATCATGGATTTGAATGAAGGGCCCAGCATGTGAATATTATTCACATCAGAAAGGAATCTGCAGCATGTGTGCACACGACTCTGCCCTGCTGTCCATAATTGGCTGCAAGAAGTCCACTGGCGTTTTGGACGATTACGCGGGCTCACGCTTGTTGACAACTGCCCATGTCACACCTTGTGTGTTGCGCTGGCTTTGCCGGGGCTGGGCAGGCTGCTGTCCCTGCGCCTTTCCGCACGAAGAAGCTGGTGATCTTGCCGCCGCCCTCCGCCACTCCGCTGCTTTGAACTGACGCCTGCACACAGACCTGGCAACATCGGCCACCCCAGCTGATTGGACGGGGCAGCAGGTAGAGGGGCAGTTCAGACCGCCATGCAGCCTTCTTGTCAATAGTGTATATCCGTTGCGTCCTCCTGGCATGCCTGTGGGTGATATTTGATGACAGCTTTGTCTGCCGTACATCGCTGAGGCAGCCCAGCGGGTGATGCGTATCGCGTCACTCGACACCCATACATGACATGTGGGTGGCTTGCATGGCTGCCAGCATGCATCGCCCAGGCCTGCTGGTGTCAATGCCTATCTAGCTCAGCTCCTCATCAGGCGTTCGAGGTGCAATGCCCGCACGTTGCCCTGTACGGGAGGATTTGCAAAGACCGAAAGAGAGGGCAACCTGTGTGGCCTGGATGGCAGCCAAGATGCGCCGCCTGGGCCCGAGCGTGAGGACGCCCATCTGGCGCAGCTCCTCATTGCCTAGCAGCGCCAGCATGTCCCGACCGACGCCTGCCAGGCTGAACGCCTCCCTGTATTCCCCCAGGTCGTGCTGATGCAGCCAAGCCCGCATTGCGTCACCCTGCGAGGCATACCACTCTCACTCTCTTCTCTCGCTCTCTCAGTTTTCCTGCGACATGAATCCCGACCAAAATCTGGCTGCGTAGGAAGTTTGGCACCTAAGAGCTAAGTTAAAAATTTAAGTCTGCTATGGGACAGCAAAGTAAGGAGAGACACACAGCATGACCATGGCACATGGCAAAGTCTCTCACCTGCCCTTCATGCTCCTGCCCTGAGCCAGCTGCTGAAGCAGATGAATTTGCATCGGTGAGGATGCCTCCCGCAGGTCTCTGTGGTGCTAGCTGTGGCTGTAAGCTAACCCAAGCTGGCATCTCTGTGCGCCCCTCTGCTGAGGTGGGGGCCAAGCTATTCTCCAGGTTGCATGCTCTGTCCTGCTCTGTACCAATTTGTGACTTGTGCCTCTTCTCCAAATGGTGGCTATTGGAAGCATTGGCGGTGTCATCAGTAGCGTCGTCGCTGTCTTCGCCCTCTGAAACGACCTCAAGACCTTCTAGGTCCTCTACGCCACGACATGATTGTATGCGTGCATCCCTCTGGGCTTGTGTGCTTCCGGTGTCGAGCAGACATATTCCGCAAGTGGGGCAGAAAGACAAAGCTGGTGTGCGTCCTATCTGGCTGCTGAAGTCTTGCTGCGTGGCTTGAAATTCTACAAGGTCATCGTAGCCGCAGACTTGGGTGCACTCCATAAGTTGGCAACAACACCTCGGAGAAAGCTCACGGACCTACACTACCAGCTTACAAGGCGGGCATGATGCGTGTGGCTAAGCATTATGGGCTTCGATCTCCTTTGGTGTGCTCCAAAGTCTCGAGGACGACAGTCCTAGGTCAGGCTGCTGCTCGAAGAATGACAACGCAACTTCTCAGTGAGAGAAAGTGCGCAAAACTGTCCTTACAGGAAACCGTACACCTCTGGATTGTAGCTGTTGCCTCTAGAGTTCATACATCAAGTGACCGAGGCCAGATCAGGCAACATGTCAAGTGCCACATGACGGTAGAGCCTAGGAGTCATGTCACATGCAGCCCGCAATGCTGCATCCAGGTCAAAGCACGTGTTGCCTCTTTCTATTTCGCCAGCTGCATGCAGGACATAAATCACACTCAACCACTTGGCCGGGATCCCATGCCCGGGATCCGCATGCCCATGGGCAGCTGCAGGTGGCCACCTCACACATGCATATTCCACAATTCCAAGGGTACTAGCCATGTCACACTCGTTGACCTTGCCCCCACTAGCCAAAGCGCGTCCGACTTCTCACAATGTAATGCTGGGGGATCCATGACAGCATCCTCATTCCTGACCGTTCGAATTAAACGCTGCCCGGCTTGAGGGCGGGCCGACCTGCTCATTGACCTCCTGTTCCATGGCCTCCTTCAGGCTGGGCCCATGGCCGATCTCATAACCAACTGCCTGCTGGATGAGGCCCTCCACAATCTGCACAGCATATGCCAGCCATGGTACACTGTCACCTGGCACACATGGCACTTCCCTGGCTTCCAACCTACTAAAGCAGAGCACTCCAATCAAGCGCCACACACAAGTATGCTCTGCACGACTGCGAGATGTTGCAAGAGATATGGCAGGGCGAACAATCAGAGGACTGGCACCTCATCAGCATGCAGGCGAGCCACCACGCCAAAGCGCGTGACGATGTAGCGGAATTCGGTGATGTCCAGGCGCGTGCGCCCTGTGCGCTCCTCCTCCTCCAGGAAGCTCAGTGCTGCCAGCACCTCCTGCGTGCCCTTGCGCTTCTGCTGCTTCTTGTCCAGCAGCACCCTGCATTTAAAGCCTGAGTGCTTCAATATTGGTGCGCAGCCCTGCTGGGTTCTTTTCCTAAGCACCGTGCACGTGAGGCCTCATGTCAACACCAGCGCACAGCTCATTCAGCATGGTGTCCCTGGGCTTCTGACACAAGGCATGCCTGCAGCTATGTTTCCATGATGAGCAAATGATTTTCCTGTCCTACAGCAGCATGCATGGGAGGCTTCAGAGACAGACCTGCGCACGAGTCAGAAAAGCTGTGATTGCTAGACAACAAAAGAGACAGCAGGGAGGTGAGAGGGCTGCCGCGCACTTGAGACCACGGGTGATCTCCTTGCGCAGGATTCTGCGGTTGGCGTCCGGGTCCCACAGGCGGAAGGCCGTCTCCGCCTTCTTGTAGTCCACGTAGCGGCGCAGCCGGTCTGGTGTACGCATCAGATCGTTCAGCTCCTCCTGGATGGCCTGATCCTGCAAAACATGTTTCTGATTCAGGCCTTGAATCCTCCTTGGGGGTAATAATGTGTCACAAGCGCAGAAATTGGCCTTTGCAGGAGCTGGTCCGTCAGGTGGACATGCAAGACTCTGCATCCACGCTGACCAATCGGGTCCTGTAGAGGGGTGCTGCGCTGCCAACAGGAAGCGCAGCAGTAACAAGAGCAGCAGGGAGAGTCTAAGATAGGTTTACCCTAGGCAAGCTTCAAGCACAGAAGTCTCCATGCATGAGATGCTGAAACTATACACCTGCCGGCTCCAAATGACCTCAGACACAGGCCTGCTGAGGGCAAGAGCAATGTCCTTAGCAACCTTATGCAGCGGCTCCATCTGCAGCAGCGCCCAGCATTGTAGAAACCTCCTGAAGTGTACCTTCTCCAGGCCCCTGCATGCAAGAGCGTCCACTCCTCACACACGGAACCATTGACAGCCAGCCAATGCTGCAGAAATTATGTGATGGGTGCATGTCCCCAACTGCCATTGGCCTCTCACTCCTGGGGCTTACATCTCTATGGGGCTCAGCTAGCTGATGTGAAGGGGGCGATACTGAGCACTGAGCATATCTGGAAGCCTACGTGGCAGGGTCAACCTTGAAGAGCACAAAGAAGTCTGTGGCTGAATCCTTCGCCTCAGCCAGGGGCAGGTCTGGGTTGATCTTGGCCAGCGCATATGTAAACTCCCTCAGGTCAATGCGCATGTTGTGGTCTGTGTCGGCCGCAGAGAACACTTTGTCCAGAGTGCATTGGTCCATGGACTCAATGGCCAGTAGCAGGCGCTCTTCATTGAGCAGCGTCAGCTGCTTTGTTTTGGCTGCCTGCGTGCAGAGTAATTAGCATCACACTTGGCTGAGCATCTGACAGGATCAGGTGGAACGACAGGATCCCCCAGGCAGTGCTGGTGAGAGGGGTAGACTTCCGTGAAGAGTGCTGACCACTCTCTGGGCTAACTGCTTCACCTTGGGCAAGATGAAATGCTGGATTATGTAGCCCAGGAAGGCACCGAGGGCTATATTCGCAACTGTTCGCACCCATAGAGGCCTGCGCAAGCACACTGTTTCTCTCTTGTGTGTAGAAACAACGAATGAAAGGACCTATACCATGCTTGAGGTGCAGCGACGGCACACAAAGCCTACTTTGTGGCTGCATTGTCAGCCGTGACAAGAGCGCAATCGGTCTGAGAAAAGCTTGTCTTGGAAGCCTATTGCGCAGCACGGCATGTTCTGAGGTGTTTCTCTATTGATGCGCATCCCCGCAACACAACGATCCCTGGCAACATTTAGGAGTGGACAGAGACGCACACGTCCTGTATGTCCGGCATCCTGTGCTCGATGACCTGCTCAAGCTGCTGAGCTTTCTGCTCAACCTGTTTAGCCTTCTGCTTTCCCTCCTCCAAGAGTGTCCAGCCCCTGGGGTCGTTCCAGCAGACTATGCGATTGCTGCGTAATCCTGCTCGATGGAGCCCTCTGCCCTGGAATGCTGCCAAGCCTGTCCTAAAGGGTTGGCACGCGCAGCATGTATGGAGACTTTCTCCAGACTTACGGGCTCTGCGCTGAGCGAAGCGCAGCGAATGAAGAAGGTATCTACATCCTCACACAATGGCACGTGGTGGTACGTCACAACTAGGGGTAATTAATATCGTAATAGTTAGATATTAATTCCCCCTAGTCACAACAGGTAGCCTGACACGTGCCAGCCAACACAAGATGCACATGTGTGCTTGAGGATAGTGCCTGAAAAATATCACTTCACACCCAGCAGCCATGACGGCTGCTGATTTTCTTGGAGGGGACTGCCAAGCCATCCAGGTATTCGCTCATATGATGCATCACCTGCCCGTACTGATCCATGAGGTGCCGTGGTGTGGGGACACCGGGTTTACCTTACCCAGATTTGAGTATGCCTTGCCAAGTGGATTCTATGCTGTGCATGCCATCCCAACATCATGCAATTGGGCTGCAAAATGGTTGCATGTGGACTGTGCTAGCCCCCATGGTTGTGCGCTTCAATGAGCGCAAGGTTGTAGTTGCTGCAGGGAGTGCATGGAGCAGGGCGGGCTGCCAGAATCCCTGCTGCTGGCGCCTTTCCAGGTATTTGTTCACGAGGCTGCTGCCAACTCTCCCGTGACACAGGCTCTGTTTCATTGGTTGCTGAAGGAGGATCGCCCAGCAGAGGGTGTTCCATTTGAGGATCTGGAGGCGTGGGCCATTGCAGAGGCTCTGTATCAGAAGGGCTTCCTTGCTGAACGTGAGTGGCCATGCAAGCCCTGACTTGAACATCGATGAACAATGCCTGCCTAAGCCTGCAGTGAGAACTTCCCGTCAAGCTACCAGGGGTAGTGCGTGGAGCCCTTGTGTCTGCAAGAAGAAGGATCATCTCATCCACTCCCTGATTCATGCTGTCATCAGGTCTGAGGTGGCTGTGCGGGCCAAATCAATGGCATACCCTACCTTGGCTTTATCTCGCCGCTGCACCGTCAAATTTGCGAGCAAAAGCTGCCCAGGAAGGATCTGCAAATCGATCAAAAACTCACAATTTGAATTGCTTTTCCATTGTAGCGACCAATCTGCAAGGACTAGTCTGGGATGGCTCAGGCGCTCCAGCCCTTGATGAGGCGACTAGCTGCAATGCGCTTGACATGAGCTGTCACAACGCTAGCTCCAGGCAGTCTGGATATGTGGCATACATCAGCACAAAGTTCCAGAGGTCCAGATATGCATGTAAAGAGGCATCCTGGCATGATAGCACATGCTCATATCAACCACCTTTCGTATCAACCCTGCACCTTCGCCCGAGACTACCCAGAGCTTGAGTTTGTGCATTTTTTGACACCTCCTGGCATACTGGTCTCTCAACAACTTGTCAATTTTATGGCACTTGGTCAAGGGCTGCAAGACTTTTTGTGGTGCCCGTATACATTATCCATGCCACTTTGTTTACTAATGAGCCACATCATGGCACCAATATGCCCTAGGCATGATTAGAAAAGTATAGAGGCCTCACTGGAGAGGCAATTAGGCCTGTCAGAGGTATAAGCGTGATGGAGACAATGATCATCGGATGGCCGCAGCCCTTCTGTCCTGCCATACTACACCTTGCCTTACCGACTGTCTGCTCCGCATTTCTTCCGATTCAGTTAGCCTGCACTGCTGAGAGAGGGTTGCATGATCATGCTGCGCTATGCAATGATCCTGCAACCCTCTCTCAGCCCTCCATCTATGGATTGTCCACGTGACCTGATTACTACGCGGCCTGCTGGTGGACCATGTTTCATAGAGCTGCAGAGGCCATCGCCACAATCACGAAAGGCGATAGGATGGAAACGGCGTGTGGAGGCCAATGTAACAATGTGCTTGATCATTCCTTGCGGGTCTTGCAGCATCCATCGCCGTACACGGGCTTAGGTCTCTCTAGAGGTGCATCACGACGATGCGGGTCTAAGGCCCACAAGAAGGTAACGCGCTGGCTAAGACCACTACATGATGTAAGAATTGTTGAGAAATGTGAGCTCGCCGGTCTTCAATGCTGTGGCCTTTGCTTGCCGGGGTCACAGCATCTGTGCCAATCTCAAGCACTTACTTTTCATATTGCCTGCGCTCTACGGTGCAGAAACAGTGATGTGACCATGCGATATTTCCTTGCTATGGCTTGATATTACATGATCTTGCAGGCTCGTGGGGCAATCATCAATGGCCGGTGCTCCCAGCCGTCAAGTGTTGCATGCCAGGCTGCCACGGCTGCAGTCCCGGCACCTGCAGCAACAGAACTCGCTGATTCATCCTCTCTCGCGCCTCGTGAGTGCGAGGCCGTCGACCTGGAGGACATTCTGAAGGAGAAGGGTGAATGTGGGGTAGGTCCTTATCACATGGCATGCCTTTACTCTGGACTTTGACTGCTGACTTACTGGTAGTAGCCTGCTGCTTCTCAGTCCCTTACTAGCACACGTGCTTCATGCAGGTTGGCTTCATTGCTAACCTCAGGAATGAGCGGTCCCACATCATTGTGGAGCAGGTGACTGTCAATCCCGCCTCAGCATCTTGTCTCATTGACGTGAGCAAACGCTGGAAGTCTGTTGGTCTTATATCGCTCTGCACAGGCTGTAGATTTCAGTCCCAGGAAGCATTCGTATGGCTTTAGCAAGCCAGACGTGTACACTTTTGCGACTTGCCGTGCTGCTGAAGCCTCTGAGGGGTGACAATGTGACTGCACAGGCGCTGACATCGCTGGGATGCATGGAGCATCGCGGAGCGTGCTCAGCAGACGCGGACTCTGGAGATGGCGCGGGCATCATGACACAGATTCCCTGGAAGCTTCTCAAGGAGGACATTCTTGAGCTCAATGAGAAGACCACCGGGTGAGCAATACACTGTGACAAATCTTCCTCACAGGCTCATACGCACTGACACTCTGTCCTGCACATCTGTAGTCCACACTTCTATTGCAGCGCAGCATCCCTCCAAACGTAGTACCCTGTTTTGCCTCCAATCCCAGACTCTATGAAGAGATGCTGGCACAAAGAGGCAGGATCTCACATATGGGATCATGTGACAGACAATCAGCAAAGTCTCATGTATGGGAATGCGTCACAGGGTGGGCATGCTGTTTCTGCCCAAGGATGAGGCGCTGGCAAACCTGGCGAAGAAGGTGATCGAGGATGTTGTGGAGAAGGAGGGACACTGCCACGTCGTGGGCTGGCGGGACGTCCCTGTCGTGCATGAGGTTGTCGGCAGAATGGCGCGGGACGCAGAGCCCCGCATCGTCCAGGTGCACACTCATGCAGTGTCTGGATCTGTGTCTAATCAGTGCTGTTCCCTGTGAGGCAATTGTTGCTTGTCACAAGTCATTGTGCTGTCATGAGATACAACATCTGCATGCTGTCACCCTTACAGCAGAGGAGTGGTGAATTGACGGTGGGCCCACCTGACTTTTCAGCTTGGCATCTTGATCCCATGTGGACCATTTGGCAGGTGTTCCTGGAGTCCAACACTGGAGTGCAAGGCAATGAGCTGGAGCGCGAGTTCTTCATCCTGCGCAAGCTGATTGAGAAGGAGCGCGACCGCCAATTTGCCGACAAGGGCGACCCCACAGAGTTCTACATCTGCACCCTATCCAACAAGCTCATTGTGTACAAGGTGCAGAGAGCCTCAGCTTCCCTCGGTCTGAAGTGCTCAAGCAGCTTACGCAACACACCCACTCATCCTTGCAACCTCTGGGAGGAGTAACACAAATTTCTAAAGAGCAATTACACGAGGCTGAAAGGGCGTTCGCATCTATGCAGGGTATGTTGAGATCTGTTGTGGTGGGCCAGTACTACAAGGACCTCAAGAACGAGAAGTACGACACCTCGTTTGCGGTGTACCACCGCCGCTTCTCCACCAACACAAATCCCAGATGGCCCCTGGCTCAGCCCATGCGCGTCCTTGGCCACAATGGTGAGCGCCCTCATTTCACCTGTGGTATCTCCACACCCGCAGCATGACAGAGAGACCACTGTCCGTGGTGACCAAGTGCGCTGTTGCCCTGGTTGCTGATTAACTGTGTATGACGGGGCTAACATAGGCGCTCAGGGCGCTGTCCATGTCATGCCGTGCTGCAGCAGGGGGGAGGGCTTCGACAGAGTGACACTGCAGCAGGCTTGCAGTGAGCTGGGAGCTGAGCTTCCGCTCATGCTGCAGGTGAGATCAACACGCTGCAAGGCAACCTGAACTGGGTGGCCTCGCGGGAGCACTCTTTGACCAATCCCGTGTGGAAGGGGCGTGAGGAGGAGCTGCTGCCGCTGTGCAGCGGCGCCGAGTCAGACAGCGCCAACCTGGACCATGTGGCTGAGCTGCTGATGCGCACCGGCGTGCCCGCTGAGGAGTCTCTCATGATCCTGGTCCCAGAGGCCTATGACAACCACCCAGACCTGCAGAAGCACTACCCAGAGGTGTGCTTGCTGCCCACTGCCACCTGCAATGGCGCATTGCTGTTCAGCAGACTGGGGTTCACACTGCATGTGCACTCTTTCCATATGGGCGCACCTGCTAAGACCATCTGTCCCTGTGTAGAGTCGTGGATTTTGTAGTTTTGCAATCCTCTGAATAAAGCGGAGAAACTGGCTGCAGGTGGTGGGCTTCTATGAGTACTACGAGGGGCTCCAGGAGGGCTGGGATGGGCCAGCCCTGCTGGTATTCAGTGATGGAGAGCATGTGGGCGCCCGCCTGGACCGCAACGGGCTGCGCCCTGCCCGCTTCTGGGTCACCTCAGACGACATTGTCTATGTGGCCAGCGAGGTACTCGCATCGCCTCCTGATGTGCCTGACTTATTTTTACAAGTTCTGCATGCTGCTCACCCCAAATCACCATTCCCTGCTCCCCAGATGGAGGCAGGCTCTCCAAATTGCTGGCAACACATTGTGAAGGGTACAGGGTGTCTCAGACCTGTGGGCCATGTAGGTGGGAGTGCTGGATGACGTCCTGACAAATGTCGACAACGTCATCCGCAAGGGTCGCCTGGGCCCCGGGCAGACACTGGTGGCGGACCTGAGCAGCGGCACCTTCAAGGAGAACATGCAGATTGCCAAGGAGGTTGGCAGCCGCGCGCCCTACGAGGAGTGGCTCAGCAGCAGTACCCGCCTGAAGGACCTCAATGCCAGCAGCTACAGCCGCGAGTGCCTCATGTCATCTGCTGAGGTGTGTACGGCCATGCGTCGCCGCTTGAATCGGGGTGGCTGGCCATGCTGTCCGTTGGATGCCGTGCTGACATGTGTATCTCAGCCGGGGCTGTTGCAAGTGCCAGCGTGAAGAAAACAACTGCTGCTGTAGCAGCATGTTCCACCTCTGCTGCAATTAAGCGCAGCTGTGTATGCACAGGCTCCACTGCATGTCATGTGCACATGAGATTCTGGCTGCATATTAACTCAAATCTGAGGTAGCGTCACTTCTTTCGCAGGTGCTGAAGCTGCAGTCTGCTAATGGCTTTGGCCAGGAGGACAGCGGCATGATCATCGAGGGCATGGCCACAAATGGCGCTGAGCCCACCTACTGCATGGGAGATGACATTCCACTCCCTGTGCTCTCTAGCCGCCCCCACCACCTCGGAGACTACTTCAAGCAGCGCTTTGCGCAGGTCAGTGCTACCCTTTGTGGTCTGGCTTGCCTACCCTTGTGTCATGCTTCACTCCGCTTGGAAGAGATCCAACACAGACAAGCCCAGTGCACTCTTGGTTTGGCTTGCATGCTTTTTGCACTGCCTTACTAAACTCACAGACAACAGTCTTAGCAGCCATAGTTATGGCACTTTCTCATCCATTTGAGTGGATCATCACTCAAGCAGGATGCTGGAGTGCTGACAGACATTGGTTGCTGAGATACTGCCTGTGACCTGCCTAAAGATTTGGTGCTATCAGCAGGCTGATCTCCTCTGCCACATACCCCTGCTGAGTCAATTAACGCTGCGCAGGTGACCAATCCACCAATTGACCCGCTGAGGGAGGGCCTGGTGATGAGCCTGAACATGCGCTTGGGCAAGCGTGGCAACCTCTTGCAGCCAGGCCCTGGCTCCTACAACCAGCTGCTGCTGGAGACGCCCATTCTTGTGGAGTCTGAGCTTGAGGCCATTAGGACCTCCTCCGGACTGTCATCCAAGGTGCTGCTTCTGCAACATCTCATGTTCCATGTCCGCCTTGCCATGAGCTTTCACAGAGCATACCAGCCCACTCCACATGCAGGTCGTGGCCAGCACCTTGTCTGTGGTGCTGGAGAAGAGTGCATTCCCCAGTCACAATCAGTGGGCCTCCCTAAGCATATTCTGCATCTCTCAGCCTTGCGGGTGGTCTGTGCAGGCTTTCAGCCTGCACTACGCATCCGGGAAGCCAGACGCGATGGAGCAGGCGCTGAAGAAGCTGTGCGAGGATGTCGAGAAGGCGGTGGCCGATGGCCTGGAGATTGTCATTCTCTCAGACCGCATCAGCAAGGAGGAGATGGACCTGTCCCGGCCTCCCATCCCCACCCTGCTCGCGGTCGGTGCTGTGCACCACCACCTGATCAGGTAATCGTCTGATCATGACACAGGTCGCTTTGGACCTTTCTGCCGGGAGTCCTTTCAAGGCAGCGCATGTTCTGAAGCTAGTCGCTCTTCAGACATTGTGAGCATGCAGCGTAGCATCACTCTGATTTGGGTCTTCTGATCATGGCAGCGCATACTCCAGCGCTACTGGCTCTTTGTCTTCAAAGATAGTGAGGATGCAGCGCAGGATCACTCTGGTCTTCAAAGATGTACGTTCATATGTAAGCATTCTCTGTTGTGCCTAAACACAAGATGCATGCTGTGCAGGAGGGGGGTGAGGACTGAGACCTCCATCGTTGCGGAGACAGCACAGTGCTTCTCCACGCACCACGTGGCTCTGCTGGTGGGCTATGGAGCGCACGCCATCTGCCCCTACCTGGCCTTCGAGACCTGCAGGCAGTGGCGTTCATCCTCCAGGTCTGTACTCTGCGCACTCCTCCTTGCTGGCACATTCCTCAACCATGCTGGACCTTTTGGAATAGTTCTCAGTCTTGAAGGTAGGCCTGAACGTGTACAGACCCGGCAGCTAGGTTGCAAGGCTATGCAGTCTTTTATAGGGCATCTTTGCAGTGATCACAGCACACTGCGATGGCAGGGGATGTCCACAATGCAGCAAGCCGACCCACCTGAGATTAGCCTTTGGACCTATTGGCCTGAGATATGGTACTGCTACTGCTGTTGGTATGTTTGCTGCTGACTTGAAGGCTATGTCATTGCCTCGTGCCCTTGTGCTGGAGCTCAACTTGGCGCATGCGTGCAGGACGGAGGCCATGATCAAGAGCGGCAAGGTGCCCGACGTGAGCATGCGCCGCTGCCAGAGCAACTACAAGAAGGCGCTGGAGAAGGGCGTGCTCAAGATCCTGTCCAAGATGGGCATCAGCCTGCTGTCCTGCTACCACGGCGCCCAGATCTTTGAGATCTACGGCCTGGGCAAGGAGGTGGTCGACTTCGCCTTCAAGGGCAGCGTCAGCCGCATCGGCGGCATGTCCGTCGGCGACCTGCAGAAGGAGGCCGAGTCCTTCTGGATCAAGGTACCCGCAACACAAGGCATCCTGTGCATCTCAGATTGTCTGCTGTCAGCCACAAAGGAGGGCGGACCAATGCTGGCCAATCGGTTTGGGTCAATGTTTCTTTGCTCTTTCCTGGCATTGTAACCAGCATAGGCAACACTCGAGCTTTGTGGGACCTGTGACTGATCACAGTGCTTGTCATGTGCAGGGTTTCCCTGAGAAGGCCATGAACAAGCTGGAGGATTTTGGCTTTATCCAGTCGCGGCCGAAGGGAGAGTACCATGCCAACAACCAGCAGATGTCCAAGCTGCTGCACAAGGCCATCGGCCTGGGCAACAAGGGCGCAGCCCCACAGGTAGGCCTGTTGCCGAACGCTGAGCGCACTTGGAAAGAGTCAGCCCATATTCTGGGGTCGGAAGAATAGAAGTTATTGTCCAAAGGCCTGTTATCCCAGGTGTCGCATGTGATCCAGTGCATGGAAGGCTACCCAAAGCCTTTCAGGCAAGAGTGTTGCAGTAGCCCATCCTTACATCCCTGCCTCCTTCTCTGGCAGAGCTATTCTCTGCAAATGGAGCGCCTTCCACAACCACATCATGTCCCTGCAGGAGGCGTACACAGCCTACCAGCAGCACTTCAGGGAGAGCCCAGCCTCCTTCCTGCGGGACTGCCTGGAGCTGACCCCTGCTGGGGACGCAATCGCCCTGGAGGAGGTCGAGTCAGCGGCCGCCATCATGGAGCGCTTCTGCACCGGCGGCATGTCCCTGGGCGCCATCAGCCGCGAGACGCACGAGACCATTGCCATTGCCATGAACCGCATTGGAGGTATGTTGCTTGCACCGGCAATTGTAGACCTGGCTGCATCTCAAGAACATACCGGCCCCAGCCTTCTGCAATTTGGGGTGTCCGCCCTGGTAGGCTTGAAGATCCCCGCAGTGCGCTGCCATGTGGCGTCTCTCAAGAATACACAGGTCCCAGCCTTCTGCAATTTGGGGTGTCTGCCCTGGTAGGCTGGAAGACTCCCGCAGTGCGCTGCCATGTGGCGCCAGGATGGCGGCCTCAGCGCGCTTCTGAGCGGAACCTGTGCGCTGCAGGCAAGAGCAACAGTGGTGAGGGCGGAGAGGACCCGCAGCGGTGGGAGAACCTGGGTGACGTGGACGACAAGGGCAACTCGCCCACCTTCCCCCACCTGAAGGGCCTCCAAGCAGGGGACGTTGCCTCCTCCTGCATCAAGCAGGTCAGCCTCTCAATAGCTGCCATTGCACAGCATGTTACCTTTCCTCATGCAGTGGAAGTGGCAGCTTGCTTGCCAGGTCTCAGATGCATGAAAAGGTGTCAAAGCTGAAGGATGCACTGAGGTGTTCAATGTCATGCAGGTTGCCAGTGGCCGCTTTGGCGTGACTCCCCAGTTCTTGGCAAATGCCGAGCAGCTGGAGATCAAGATCGCTCAGGGCGCAAAGCCAGGTACATCCCTCATCGTCCCACTCTCTGCAAACCATTGCATGCTTTCAGTATACATCCCTTCTGCCCAGCATGTAAGTGCTGTGCATTACTGCCAGTATGTGCACAAAGGGATGAGGTATGGAGAGCTGACAAACCCTGAATGCTCTGTGAAGGTGAGGGCGGGCAGCTGCCAGCGAAGAAGGTGAGCCCGTACATCGCCAACCTGAGGCGCAGCAAGCCTGGAGTGCCCCTGATCTCCCCGCCGCCTCACCACGACATCTACTCCATCGAGGACCTTGCGCAGCTCATCTACGACCTCCACCAGGTGATGCATTGCCCCTTTCCTGTCTGCTCTTACTCTGCCAAAAGCGGTCAACCAAACTGGCTATGCTGGCTCTCTGGCAAATGGCAGTCAGAGATGTGCAGTCAGGGTGATGTGAAATTCCCATTAGGGGATATGTGCTATGCATCATGAGACAGACACTGACACCACCTCCTGATGCTGTTGATGCTGGTAAGGGAGAGGAGACAAGTGTGGATCAGATGACAAGCTGATTGAGGCTTCGATGTCTGAGCCAAGGTGTACATGACTGCAGGCAGCCCCGGCAGCCAAGGTCAGCGTGAAGCTGGTGGCTCAGGCCGGCATCGGAACTGTGGCTTCCGGTGTCGCAAAGGCGAACGCCGACATCATCCAGATCAGCGGCCACGATGGCGGCACCGGCGCCTCGCCCATCTCCTCCATCAAGCACGCTGGCGGGCCCTTCGAGATGGGCCTGGTCGAGACGCACATGGTGAGCACATGCGTGCCTCGACCATCTCTGACATGGCACTTGTGCCTGAACTAGGGCGCAGTGTCCTTCTTGTTGTCACCTGCACCATCTTGTGGTCCACTGCACTGTGCAGAGCCAAGTCTTGGCATGCACGATAAAGTATCAGTCAAGAGTTGTTGCTTAGTATCAATCAGGCAACTCATCGCACATTTGAAGACCAGAACACCAGACATAAGTAGCGCCGCAAATATATCAGCCCTACATATACACGGCTGCGTCTCATCTGTGCTGATGCTGCGCTGCAGAGCCTGACGCAGAACGAGCTGCGGGAGAGGGTGATTTTGCGCGCCGACGGCGGCATGCGCTCCGGCAAGGACGTCATGCTGGCTGCGGCGCTGGGCGCGGATGAGTACGGCTTCGGCACCGTGGCCATGATCGCAACGGGCTGCATCATGGCGCGCGTGTGCCACACCAACAATTGCCCCGTCGGCGTGGCCAGCCAGCGCGAGGAGCTGCGCGCGCGCTTTCCCGGCGCTCCCGCTGACCTGGTGAGCTGATGCTCCTGTTCTTGTCAGTGCTACTCTGGCACCATCAAGGTCGCTGTGGCAGGCCTTCCCATGCTAGGCGCTGTCTACTTTACACCATGCAGTGTGAACTGCACTTTTCGATACCTCAGGAGCTTCTATGCTGCCTTGGCATGGCTTGCGCCTGGCCCAGGCACTCGTGAGAGCCAGATGCGCAGATACTTATGCGACCGACTGCACTCTGCAGGTCAACTTCTTCCACTTTGTGGCAGAGGAGGTGCGCATCGGCCTGGCAGAGCTGGGGCTGAAGTCCCTGGATGACCTGATTGGGCGCGCAGACCTGCTCAAGCAGCGCGACCTGCAGCTGGCCAAGACGCAGGGCCTGGACCTGTCCTACATCATGTCCTATGCCGGAGCCACAGGGCCCTCTTCTGTGCGCAGCAACCAAGAGGTGCGTCACTTACTTCAGCCCTATCACTGTGAGAGTGTGTGGTGTACCGCTCTGCATAGGAGGAGCAAGCACCTAAGTGTCGCTGTGAATTGTCAGGTTATGCACACCATAACCTGACAATCTGCTCAGGCACTTGCGCGCTTGCATTGGGGACCTGTGGCTCATAGGAGAAAGGTGTGTACGGACCTTCTGTTGGCCTTCCTGTGACAAGAATATGTTGCTTGATCTCAGCTTGAGAGTGAGGTCTTGTGCAGGTGCACGGCAACGGCCCTGTGCTGGATGATGAGATCCTGGCCGACCCTGAGGTCCAGGATGCCATCAAGAATGAGGGCAGCGTGCACAGGAAGTTCAAGATCCTCAACACTGACCGTGCCACCTTTGGCCGTGTGGGCGGAGCAGTGGCCAAGCTGCATGGCGACAGCGGCTTTGCCGGCAACCTGTCCTTTGACCTGGAGGTGGGCTTTGTTGCTGGGTGCCCGAAGTTTGCACATCATGGCGCTGCGCCCCAACCCATAACCTGCTGGCACCTGAGGATCCTGGTGTTCAAAGACATGCATGCAACCTTTGATCGTACTATGATAGGGATGATGATCCTCTTCTTATCAGACCTGGAGCCTCTGAAGAGCACGCATAGGTGCAGGATCTGTGCAAGGCAGCTGAGCATGCTCCACAAGGGCTCATCCGCTGACTCGTGAAGGTACTGTTTCTGTCTGCAGGGAAGCGCAGGGCAGTCCTTCGCATGCTTCATGGTGGCAGGCATGCGGGTGAAGCTAGTCGGCGAGGCCAATGACTACGTGGGCAAGGGCATTGCTGGCGGAGAGGTGGTGATTGTGCCCCCGCCAAGCTCGCGCTTTGCAGCTGACGAGGCCAGCCTGGTTGGCAACACCTGCCTGTATGGCGCTACCGGAGGCCGTCTCTTTGTCAATGGCAGAGCAGGTGTGACCTGTTTGCTTCCTGCAAACCTTAATTCCTTTTCAGCTTTATGACATCTTTTCTGCAGTGAGGGGGCAATGCTTGCCTGCACAAAGACATAGGTTGTGTCCCATCTTTAATGTGAAATGGACACAATTGTCAGAGGGGAAGGCATTACAAGTGCTGCTGTGACGCGCAATGTGGAATCATGCTGCTGCTTATGCGGATGTTGAGGCTAGAGGTACTTCAGTCTATTCTCTCAGCTGGCGCTGATATTGATTGGGATGCAGGCGAGCGGTTTGCTGTGCGCAACAGCATGGCGGAGGCGGTTGTGGAGGGCACGGGCGACCACTGCTGCGAGTACATGACGGGAGGTACCGTGGTCTGCTTGGGCACCACCGGGCGCAACATTGCTGCCGGCATGACTGGCGGCCTAGCCTACTTCTACGATGAGGAGGGCGATGTCGACACAAAGGCAAGCCTGCTCGCTGGCTATCTTTCATGGTGCAAGCGCATGGTCTGGACCACAGATGGTACTCATGCAGCAGCTGTAATATCGGTGCAGTCCTGGAGCCTTGGCAGCTCTCAGCAGAGGTATACTGATTATGACAATCTAGACTATGTATATTGGGGAAAGATGCTCTGTGAAGACAATGACAGCTGGCAAGGGAGAGACTTATGTGTGAATGTGTGTGCAGGTGAATGGCGAGATTGTGTCCATCCAGCGGGTGTGCACGCCAGCTGGCGAGCAGCAGCTGAAGAAGCTGATCCAGGACCACGTGGACCTGACCGGCTCCAAGAAGGGCGAATCCATCCTCCAGGACTGGTCTTCCAGCCTGCAGAAGTTCTGGCAGCTGGTGCCACCCTCAGGTGCGCCCCTCTACAGCTGTAGCATGCGGAACATGTCTGCATGCCCATCTTGCTTCAATCAATGACATGAAGGAGGGACAGGAGCTGTTGCTGGCTGCACCATGCATGGCAGTCTTGGGCAGAGCAGAGCAGTCTGCTCTGTCCTGTCGTGATGGCAGGGGTTCAGATCATATTGCATCTTATCTCACACTAGGCTGATCAGATCCTGCATCTTCACGGGTACACAATGTTGGGACTATGATGAGATTGAGGTGGTGCTGCGCAGAGGCCATGACACCTGAAGCATCTGAGGAGGCTATGGAGGGCGCTGGTGTGCCTGAGGAGAGAGTCCCAGCGAGAGCAGCATAAGCACTGCAGATCTGATTGCAAAATTTTCTGAGCATGCGCACGCCGCCTCACTGGGCTGGTCATTAGAACAGCCTGTGCTGATGTGAAGCGGTTGAGCACAAGCTCCAAGTTGGGGTCTGATTGAGATTTGCACCACCGTACTACCTTCTGCAACCATTTGTCTTGTCGTGGGGAGAAGCTTACTGTGCCTGGCGTGCAGCATATTTAGATCGCTCACAGCCTCGTCTTAGAGGGTCTGTAGACATCCTATTGCAGCTGCATCATGCAGGGTCATGCTGGAAAACTGAGAAGATTTGTCCCCGGTAGATCCTGCAGGATGTAAAGCAAAGTGTGCTGCACCACAGCTTGCTTGCAGCAGACCAGAGTGATGCAGAGCATTTTGCAAGCGCGCTATGCACAAGTCTATGGCACTGGGCGAATTTGAGCACAAGAAGCACCTCTCATCAAGATTGGAACGAAGATGTGAGTTCTCCAGCTTCATAGACACATGGATAAAGATCTCGATGCAAGTGATCTCTGGCTCCCATGTTGATGCAGCCCCTATTCCGAGACTTGGGTGATGAAGCCCTAGCCGACACGCTTCTGGTCAACACGCCCCACAGCTGTGCACCTGTGCTGTAGGGCGGAAGAGGGAGGCTTAATATGAAGAGCACCAGTTTGGCACCCCGACATTGGCCGTTCTCTGTCGATGCAGAGGGTGACATGAGATCTGAGCACCCAGTTGATTAGTGATGGTGGCGTAAGGACGTGACACTATACTGGCTATGGGAGCTGTATCAGCAGATTGCTGTGAATAGGGCCATCTACTGCCACACAGTGAGTACAGACGGCCTTACACGGCGGTGGCAGGGCTGTACGAGCCTGTAATACCCTGGTGTGCCTGCCATCTCCCTGCCCATCATGGCATGATGCCGACAGAAGAAAGTGAAGTCGATATTGCGAGCGGCAGCAACTGCAGCTGTTACGAATGTTGCCAAACACTGCTTCTGGCCGAGGGCGTCGGCCTATTGTGCTGTGAAGGGCTGGGGGCCGTCTGTGTGGCCTGCTGCCTGGGGTGCTTTTCCTGCTAAGCCTACCTCTCTGGGCAGGTGAGATTGCCTACCATACCTCAATATCACGGAGGAGCGATGAGCCGAGCCGAAGCCCCGAGGATGCAGGTTGTGAGGACTGACATAGCAATCAGACATAATGTCACCTGCCTAAGATCCCACCAAAATGGTGCAGGGGCTTTGAAGGACTTCTCTACGCAGAAAAGGCAGCGACGGTAGTGCGAGATGTTTTTAAGTGCCCCTAAAGAAGCTACGGACGGATGCACGAGCTCTGCACACTGCAGCAGTGTCATAGCGCTATGCTAGGGTTGTAAATTTACCCAAAGAATCACCCGCTCTGTAGACGAGTCTTGAGAACGTCATGCCGCGGCATGCAGATATTGTTATTTCGCCTCGCGGCTCTGTCCGCGATGCATGCTGGGCACGTCGGCAGAAAATAGAAGCGTTACCAAACATGGGAGCTGAAAGGCCTGGGCCAAGGGCATCCCATCTGACATGATAATTCTACAGCATCGGGTTATAAGGTGCAAGACTGGCCTTGCAAGGCAAGTGATGGTGCCCGGCATATTTTAAAGCATGTGCGCAGCACACCCAGCACGATGCCACCGAAAGTATCTGCGCTCTTCTTCCTGCATCACAGCCTGCCTCGTGCGTGGTATGGAGTAGACAGAGGAAATCCTAGGCTGCATGACGATGAAGCAACAAAAATGTCGGAGTCCTGCTGTGGACGAGCTCATTAGCGACCTGCTGAAGGTCTTGCCAGAGGCTTCGGACCAGCAGCCATCGGCTTATGCACGCCTTGCACGCGTCCTGCTTCTGGTAAGATAGTGACGAAGATCGATCTATCCTCGCGTCTGTGTCAAAACCTGCCCTGCACGCCGTCCAAGGTTTGCCGTCCTTGAACAGTTCCCATTGCTGCCAATATTTTGCAGGCACAGAGGGACCTTTCAGAGACACAAAGCAGCCAGGCATGCCGAGCGCTGTTGCAAAGGTATCTGCACTCTGCAGCACGATGCGTAGGCATGGTGGACATGTAGTGCTGTCCTGTAACCCAGCTAGTATGAAGCACCAAGGTGCTGAGTGTGCAGGGCCTTTGATGCTGCCGTATCCGGAACAGTGGCTGCTAATACGCGCCAAGCTGACCTGAGCCAGGACGCAGGTGAGGTGACTCTGCCCTGAGTGCTTGAGGATTTCACACGAATAGGTGGGTTGAGCGCCAATGCGTGCTGCTTGTCTCATAGGCCTCACTGAGTGGAGATGGAGAATGCCACCACCAATTGCCCTGCCCTCAGACATCACGGCCATTGCCAAGGCTGCAGTAATGGCTCACAGAGCTCAGAGGGGCTTCCTGACACGCCAAGGAGCAGATGTTGTGAGCATCCAGCACCTGCCAGGGAATGCAGTGACGTCTGCTGGCTATCCTGCGCCAATCCTGCGCTCTGCCAGAAGAGCGCTCTGACAGGTCAACTGAGGGCACTTGCAAGGTGTGAGCCATGCAGACTGTAAGAGAGGTAAAGCTTTGCAGGAGAGATCATCAGCAGGAGAGGGTGTTCAGACCTCCTCCTCAGGGTGAGTGCTGCCTGCATCGGTGGGACAGGTTCTGCCAGCAGTCCTTGGCTAGGACAACTGCCAGATGGGATGCCTGCGCAGGGCTGCTTTAGCTTCCAGTCTGGCAGACCTAGTCCAGCACAAGACGCATCAGCTCGCTCCCTTCATCAGGGCTGCACGGGCAGCTATCACCACGCATGCCCTGCACTCCACTTCAGTGAGGTGCGCTCATCCCTACCCTGATGTCTACTCAGACAAATGCACAGGGACAGAAGGATGGAGTGTCTGGGTTGGCGTCAGGAACGACTAGTGCCTTAGGGGTGAGTCGCTGATGTCGCTGCAGCGTTGTGCTGCCTGACAAGCCCAGGCATGCGCGGTACCAGGCAAAGCGCGTCCAAGCCAGGCTGCTGGCCTGCTCAGCCATCACTTCCCGACCCGAGGTGTGGCTACAGCCGTAGATCACAGCATGAATCAGTGTAGGACACACATGACAGCACAGACCCTTCGTCCAGAACATTGCTATGAGGCCGCCATTGGGATAACACCTTCTCTTCCACATGCAGGTGTATAGCCGACACTCGACTCATCTGCAGGACATGGCCGCTTTCAAGAATGAATTTGCACTGCAGTGGCACAGCACCCAGCACAAGGAGCTGGAGGCCAGAAGGTCTCCCCTTGACACTGTCCTCCTACCTCTGCCATGCTCGTTGACATGCTGCCACATGCACTACCACACAGACCCGGCTAATCCCTGTCTGCAAACTTCTGGAACATGGACCGTATAGATCTTGACCAGTCCTTCTTGCAGGGAGAGGGAGAGGAAGCAGAGGGTGGCCCTGCTGAGGAGCAATGACATGGAGGGCTACCTGCAAGCGGCACAGACGTCAAGTGCTGGGAAGGAGGGCTGCCTCAAGCAGCTGCTTGGCAGCACGGACGCCTGCCTGCGCCAGCTCAGCAGGCGCCTGGCAATCATGCCTGGGCGATCAGGGCCTGCCAGCCAAGCCGCCCCTGCAACTGAGAAAGCCTCACCAGGTTTGCCTTGCTCCCTCGCTACCTCAAGTCACATGCATGTTCTTTTATGCACCAGCCTGAAAGATCCCTGCTGGAGCTCTTGCCAGCCAAGGTGCTCGATCTGATGGGATGAGCGCAACAGCGCTGCCTCTCTTGCAGGAGACATCCTTGCCCTGCGCGAGAGCTCCTCACAGTGGAATCAACTGTCAGCAAAGCTACAGGCAAACGTCTCTGCGCAGCCGGCAACGCTCAAGGGAGGCTCTCTCAGAGACTATCAGATGGCTGTGAGCCTCCCTCCCGGTCTTCTACACTGCTAGAAGTTGATTTCTTTCGATCATGTGTGAGCCCCTCTCCACTGCATGCATGCCCCAGGCATGACAAGGAATGTTCTGAACATGGGGCGCTTGCTGCCTGTAGGGCCTCAGGTGGATGCTGGGCTTGCATGACCATCAGCTGAACGGCATCCTGGCTGATGAGATGGTACGCTTGACCTCGCGTCGCACCTTGCCTGCAATTTCTGCACTTGCTCATGATTGAGAACGCACTGTCTGGCCCTGATATCCCCAAGACATGCGCTCAATCTGGGACTCAGCATTCCACATCAGCTGAAGATTGCTCTCATACAGGGCCTGGGCAAAACTGTCCAGGTCATCTCGCTGCTGGCGTACCTCGCGGAGTCTCGAGGCATCAGCGGCCCTTTCCTGATTGTCAGCCCATCGTCAGTACTGTCTAACTGGGAGTCAGAGCTGCACACATGGGCGCCACACCTGCGCATGCTGCTGTACCAGGGAGCTGTGACGGAGAGGAAGGCTCTGCTGGCCAAGCATGTGAGTGTACTCTGCAGCCATACCAGTGACAATTGCCCATGAAGGAAGCTTGGGCCCTCACATGCCGACATGCTGATGCGCAGTCCTGTTGCAGTGTGCAGTCACACATTTGTCAGGCGCGCTTGGCAGAGGACAGTTTGCTGCAAAATTGCAAGCGTAATCAAGGCATGACCATGGCGTTGCGGTGATGCAGATGTCCCGAGGCAGGTTCACCAGCCATGTGCTGCTGACATCGTACGAGATCCTCATGAGCGCCCACGACATGCCGCTGCTGAGCAAGATCGCCTGGCACTACCTCGTTGTAGACGAGGGCCACCGCCTCAAGAACGGCGCCTGCAAGCTCAACGCCTGCCTGCGGCAGTACACCACCAGGCACCGCCTGCTCCTGACAGGTCAGCATCTGTACCTCAGTCCCATGGTGCAGCGAGGGCTCTGTAGCTGGCATGCCACTGAGCTACAGTCCCTGTGATGACGTGTGCAAACGTGGGCAGAAATGTAGGGCGCAAGGAATGTCTCCCGCCTGATGTACAGCCATAGACTGCGCCGCCTGCTCCTGACAGGTCGTCACCCTGTGTGTCAGCCCCATGGTGCCTCCAACCCTGTGGCCTCTGTAGCTGCTACAAGCCTTGTTGTAAGGCAGGCCCATCAGGTTCTTGGGTGTTTGGACGTATTGAGCAGCCTTAAGAAAGGCCTATCCCTGGACTGCATGATTGCCTGCTCTATCAAGAAGAGAGTGGAGACTCTATAAGTCTCCCTGGGAGTGCAGGCACGCCTGTGCAGAACAAGCTGGACGAGCTGTGGTCCCTGCTGAACTTCCTGATGCCGGCGCTGTTCGGCTCCTCGGAGGACTTCCAGCGCTGGTTCGGGGTGGACTGCCACCTGGAGGAGGAGGAGGTCTTGCTGGTGACCAGCCGCCTGCACCAGATCCTGCGCCCCTTCATGCTGCGCCGGCTCAAGGAGACTGTCGCCTGCGAGCTGCCCAGCAAGGTGTGCAGCTGTGCTGATGCTGCCACTGTCTGAATGGGGGCTGCTTGCATTGCTGCTGGCATGTATTTCAAGTAAGCTGCTGCGCCAGACAGGACGGTCTCCAAGACACGGCCATCATGCAACCATTATCAATGCGGCAGAAAGGGGTAACCATACCTCAGTGCCAGGCATTGCCCAAGGACGCAGATGGGTTGGCTGTCCGACACAAGAAAACATCACTTGTGGGCAGCGACTCTTCACCACAGACGCCCACAGACGCATCTGTATGCATGCAGGTTGAGAGGACCATTCTTTGTCCAGCCTCAGAGTACCAGAAGCACCTGTCGGGGCTGGTCATGCAAGGGCTGCAGGGCAGCAGTGGTGCCCAGCAGCCCAAGGCCAGGAGCGTCTCCAACAGCGTCATGGAGCTGCGCAACATCAGCAACCACCCCTTCCTGGTGCGCCCCGCCCCGCCTGTTCTGAGAACTGATCAGTATGCACATCTGACAGCGCATGGTTCCCACAATCTTGGCCTATGTTGCCACACAGCAGGATAATATGCCCTGAACCCTCAGCATTGTGATCGGCTGTGGCATATGAGACTCCCAGACCAGACGGATTTGCCCCAACCCAGCAGGGTCCTATGCAGGCATCCTTCCATGTGGAGGGGTCTGAGGATCTGCTGCCATTGCATGCCATGCCAGCTGCGGTGCGTGTCTGCGGCAAGCTGGCAGTGCTCGACAATGTCCTCAGCAAGCTCCTGGCTGCAAAGCACAAGGTATGCAAATTTTGGGACCTCCCCCTCCCACATAGTCACGCCGCCCATACAGTAGTGACACTCACATCATCCCTATATCCAATGCTTCGTCAAGGCCTAGCAGAGCATCAAGGCTCAAGCATGACAGTCAGCTTGTGCGGGAGGGAATATTGATGTCTCTGGGTTTTCAATTGGCCAAATCGAGTCAGCCCCTGCAGGTGCTCATCTTCAGCACCATGACGCGGCTGCTGGACATCCTGGAGGACCACCTGGCCTGGCGCGGCATCGACAGCGTGCGCCTGGATGGCGCCACTCCCTCAGCTGACAGGGGCAGCCTGGTGAGGCCCTGGCGCCTACATGCACAAGGACCCCTCCCATCTTTCTGCATCCTGCATGCTGAGCAGACATGACGCGGTCAGCTGGTGGCCTTCTGGCGGGCTGCATTACCCCTTCAGGGCTCCTGATCATCACGTCACATGCATTCCCAGGCGTCTTGTGCGAGCAGTACAGCCTGGGGGAATCATGGTGGAGAACTTTGCATCCTAAGCAAGATCTGGATATGCTGTCGCTGACGGTATGGCTTGGCTCCCGCAGGTAGGCA
The DNA here is from genome assembly GCA_963930925.1 of Coccomyxa viridis. NCBI lineage: Eukaryota > Viridiplantae > Chlorophyta > Trebouxiophyceae > Coccomyxaceae > Coccomyxa > Coccomyxa viridis. Next base: position 1,032,986 of record CAWVOJ010000010.1, read on the forward strand.
GGTTCAGTGACCCAGCCAGCGGCTTGAGCGTTTTTTTGCTGAGCACCAGAGCCGGGGGAGTGGGCCTGAACCTCCAGGCAGCTGACATCGTCATCATGTACGACACAGACTGGAACCCCCAGATCGACCTTCAGGCTCAGGCCAGAGCCCATCGCATTGGTCAGCAGAAGGAGGTCCGGCACTGACCTTATTACTCGCACAAGGTGGTTACACGTCACGTCCACACCAGACACAGCACATGTGTGACAGCGCAGCATATTCAGGGCAGTGCAGAGGTGCCGCTGTGTAGGGCACATGACTTGTACAGGAGAAGGGGCTCATCCTGTTGAAATGTATTTTGAGCCGTCCTAGCTGTTCTCGCAGGTGCTGGTGCTGAGGCTGCTGACAGCTGGGAGCGTGGAGGAGCACATCTGCAAGGCCGCGGCTGACAAGCGCGCTCTGGCGGACCGCTGCATCACCGGCGGCTTTTTTGACGGCAAGACGGGCGCCCAGGAGCGCCAGGCCTACCTGCTCAGCCTGATCAGGCCCACGAGCCTTGCTGCAGAGAGGTGCGGGTTACTTGACTGCAGGATGGCAGGGTCATGGTCTCTGGTGTTTACCCCAGTCAGCTGGCACCATTCTAGAGGGTGAGATGTGATGCGATGCAGATTCTGCTAGTAATTAGGCTGGAGACATTAAGCGGCTCCATGCTGCATATGGTGCCGTAAGCATCGAGAAAGACTGGAGCATGTATTGCGCATTTGCTGGTTGTCAATGCGCATGCCCGGCGGCTTTGCAGAAAGGCATGCACAGCTTCAGTGTGACGTCATGGTGGAGATGTGCAATCCTCAATGCAGGACCCAGACTGTTCACAGCCTTCAGGACATCAACAAGATTGCTGCCAGACCTGGAGAGCAGGAGTCCTTTACAGAGCAGGATTCTAAGGCATCTGAGCATGGCCCTCGAAGGTGACCAGCCCAGACTAGGCCTTGTCTTCAGCCTTTGGCGTCTGAATAGATCTGCTCTGGTTGTCTCTGCCAGGCACACAGAAATCTCCTTGCTGGATGAGGATGTACCTTCCTACAATCTTTCAAAGGTCCTACCAGGTCATACATCTTTCGCACTATGGGTGCAGGCCTCCCTCTCACGTCATCTGATATTGCAACACTATTTTCACGCAGTGCCCTGATTTCGGCTGTGGAGGCTCTGCCGCTCATGGAAGCGGCTTCGCGAGCTGCCCGCCCGCTGCCCAAAGAAGACCTGGCTGCCCTGGGCAGGGGCCAGCGCAAGAGGAGCAACAGGAGCATGGCCGAGCTGGGAGAGCGGGCCTTCAAGCGCCTGCTAAGGGAGGGGCAGGCCTCTGCTGCAGATCAGCCGACAGGGCTTCGCAGGGTTGTGCTGCTTGGCTCAGAGGGTGCAGGAGAGCGAGGAGAGTGATGCGACTGACTTGTGCATGTCAGTAACATGTGATGCAGAGGGTGCTGCATGGATTGGGCTGGGGATCGCCTTACAGATAGCCCTCGTGTACACTGTTTTGCAATCCAGTGCAGCCCAAGCTCTATGAATACGCTCTGCCTCGTAAGTTTTGCTATATGTAGACCACAATTCCAGAGTGTACGAAGTAGTGTTTTGGGCGCGAACGCTCTCGCAGGTGGGTAGCTCATGCCTAAGCGAGAGAACCAAAATTTCGCCATCAGAATGAGGGACAGGATATGCACTGGATCGCCAGCGAGCATTCGGAGCTTGGAAGTCCAATGCTTTTAAAAGCGAATGTGACAGATCTCCCCGGCAAATACCCTTCATGATCAAAGGGAGCAAAAGCAAGAGTCACGAGGCATCTTTCTGGTAATCATTATACGCCGCCTAAGGACGAGGGTGTCGAGAGGGCGGCACAGGTTGACGTTCCTCGGTCGGAGATACTTCCGAGATACTTACGGTAGACGTGGCAACCTCGACCACGTCCGGTGTTTTCTATTCTCCCTAGAGGAGAACAGTGGCACGGCATACTTGTTATGGCTTTCCTCTCGTACCGTACATAGCACGCAAATCAGACCGCGCCAGGATGATCGCCTTGACGCCGGCTGCAGCGTTGACAAGCTCTGTCAGATACACCTCTCAAGCTCGGGCCGATGTCAGCTGTGCATTGACGACAGGGCCCAGATCGGCTTCACTCTACCTCACGAGCTGCAATCGCCGACTTGGCGAGACACCTCAGGTATGATTGCATGCTGCAGCTCATGACATGTCAAGACCCAGTTGTCCTCCCCAAATCGTCCGCTCAGGCAAATATTGGATCTTGATTACTTTGTAGCATCCTCACTCATATAGCACGGGACATGCAGGCCCGAAGAGGGAGTTCTGCGCTCACAGCACAATGTCAGAGTCCCACCATAGAAGCCGAGATGGCAGTTGCGGATGGCAGTGCAGTAAAGCAGAGCAGGTCCGGTAGCAGGGCAATAGTTGTTGGCGGAGGACTGGCAGGCCTGGCATCCGCCAGAGTCCTGTCTGACGTCTTCGACGAGGTCATTCTCCTGGAGAGGGATGCCATCACCCAGCAGGCAAGCCTCCTCCTTCCTGATGTGTAGGCTCAAGCTCTCTCGCTCTGTGTAGATTTTGTCTATGGGCACTCTGTCAGAGCAGACAGCAGAGGTGCAGCTCTTTCTGAGTCCTCTCATCACCCCCTCTGCAGGATGGCAACCACAAGCGGGGAGGCGTCCCTCAGTTCTCCCAGCCCCATGTCATGCTGGTGGGAGGCATGCAGCACTGCGAGGAGCTGTTCCCTCGCTTCCAGGAGCGCCTGCTCGCAGCTGGCGGCCAGGCTGTGGACTGGCTCAGGGACTGCCGCGTGGTATGCCCCTTACCTCAGGCCCCCCTGCTCAACAGTCCATGCTGGTCATTGCTTAAATGCCATTCCCTGGCAGTGTCACTCAGAACATAGGTGCTTTGCAGCATGCATTTGGCAGGAGCCCTCTCACCTGCCCTATCTTGAGTCTGGTGTCACCAGAAAGCACTACCTGACCATAGATTTGAGGCCATATGGGACTTTGGAGCAAGGTTGCAACAGGAACCAGGAAACAGCATGGTTTGTAGGGCTGCTGCACCCATGCCATACTGCTCTTGAGGCCTCCATCACTAAAGTCCACACTGCTTGTGGTGCAGTTTGACTTTGGCAACTACATGGAGACGCTGCCCGAGAGCGCCAGCTCGCCCACTCAGTCAGTCGGAGCGACCAGGAAATTAATGGAGGAGGTTGCCAGGGAAAGCGTGAAGGCTCTTCCAAATGTCACCATGCGCGCCGGGTCCTGGGTGTCCGGCCTCAAGCTGGCAGAGGCGCATGCAAGAATACAAGGCAGGCCTCTCTTGTCCACCCCTCACCTTATCAGCACAAGGGTCATGCCAGCTATGTGATCTACCATGGGCAGACGTGACTGAGTCCATGGGAGTGGCGCTCAGGAGCGTTCATGTCAAGGGGGGGCCCAGTTTATGTGAGTTGTACTGGGACCCCTGCACAAGGCCGTTCGTTTGCGTGGTGCAGGGGTCACCCTGAAGAGTGGGGAGGAGGTGGCTGCAGACTTTGTGGTGGATGCAAGCGGGAGGAGCAGCCAGCTGCCTCAGTGGCTGGACGCCGTCGGAGTGACGCCGCCCCGGGCGCAGTGCATCAGCGCTGGCCTGGGCTATGGCTCCAGGACCTATGCCATGCCTGAGAATTGGTTCCAGCAGAAGGTGCCTGTTCAATTTTGACCAGCTAGATGCATGAGTCTGCAAGCACTGGTGGCTCGTGTGAAGTGTCCACGCTCACGCCACAGAGGTATCTTCAGATGCAGTTAGGAAGCATGAGCTGTGATGGGATACGCGTCTAGGGTATGTCGTACAATTTGCGCCTCGCATTGTGGCACCCGGCAATTGATACCACAAGTAAGGAATGCTGGTGTCACTGTCTAGTGCTGCAGTGCAGGGCTGGAAGGCGGCTATGTGTAGCCCAAGGCCAGCGTCAGGGCGGCAGGGCATGCTGCTGCCTGTGGAGGGCGAGCGCTGGCAGCTCATCCTCACAGGTGCTTAGCTGCTGTGCATGGCTCTGACATGCACTTCTGCATCTGCAAAGGCAGACCAGATGAGGTTGCTTGTGTGGGTAGATGCAGCCGTTTTGTGCCCCTGCACACCAGGTATCGACTTGACAGTGGCATATACACCACCCTGCAAGACTTTAGTGTGAGGGAGTTTGCTGAGACTGACTTATGGTGTATGTGTCCCACACAGGCTTGGCCGGTGACCATCCACCTACAGATGAGGAAGGGTACCTGGAGTTCGCAAGGTCCCTGCCATCTCCAGAGATCTACGATGCGCTCACACAGGCTGAGGCTTTGGGGCCCGTCCATGTGTTCAATCGCACAGAGAACGTCAAGCGCTCATATGGTCAGGTATGGACTGAACCCTTCACACACACCCTGTAGCCGGTCAGAGTCTGTGCTGCTGAAGCCGTGCATGCCGGTGCCATGGGACACATGTTGTCATGTACATTCAGCTTCAGCCAGGCTCCCTGGCTTACTCGCGCACAACTGGCGCACATGTATTCTGATTGCATTGGCATTTTATGCAGGTGGACTTGCCGCAGGGGCTGTGTGTGCTAGGCGATGCAGCGACCTGCTTCAACCCCATCTACGGCCAGGGAATGACTGTGGGCATCAAGGGCGCTATCCTGCTCCGGGACACCCTGCAGAAGCGCCTGCAAGGCCGCAAATTTACCCCTGCTGAAGCCAGCTCTGTTCTGTCGGGCTTCAGCAAAGTGAGGTCCCATGGTTCTGTCCTTGCTGTGTTATCTCTGAAGCTGAGCCAGCGGAACAGGCGTGCTGGCAGGATCTTCCCATTAGTACACATCATGTGTGGTGGTCGTATGCATGCTCAAATCCCAAAAGCAAATCTGCCAAAATTAAGTAGCCCTTTGGAAGCATAGCAAGTCTTGAGGGACAGTGCACAAGGCCTGGCTGAGTCATGCATGAGGGTATTGTCACTGATCTGGGCAACTGCGTGTAGGACTATCAGACGGAGCTCTCCAAGCTACAGGAGTTTCCCTGGACAGTGGCCACAGGAGATGATGAGAAGCATCTGCGTGCGCTGGGCAAGCTCCCGCCCAAAGAGTCCTCCCGGGCCGAGGCCTTTGTCAACTGGTGCGCCCTCTGCTCTGCAATCAGCTGCTGCACCTTCTCTCTTGTTTACCTTTGGTTGGGCCTATTGATGGCATCTGCTCAGGAAGTGGCCTATGCATGTATCCTTGCCAATGTACGAGGCGGTATGGCTATAGTTCTATATCGCAGCCTTCCAGCAAAGGTGATGCGCCTCAGCCTTCTAACAAAGGTGATGCGCCTCGTGTAACATTAGATCTGCACTGCCTGTTCTCTTTTGAAAAGAGGGATGTTGGCTGTGTAGGTACTTCATGCAAGCAGTCAGGCTGGCAATGAAGGATGTCCAGGTCAGGACGGGACTGGCAGTGGTCAACCACATGCTGGAGTCCCCCGCAGCCCTGTTCCAGCCGCTCATTGCTTTCAAGGTTTTCTCGCTGGCCCTGCAAGATGCGCTTGTCCAGCTGCGCGAGAAGTTGCAGGGCAGGCAAGTCCAGAGGGCATGATTGCCAGTCATGAGAAAAGGGCACTGGTGAACTTGAAAGTCCCCACAGAAGGCAGTACCCAACGCAATCAATTCTTTCTGCTCTGGATGCGCCCATTGTTGCCTTCCAGACAGTAGGCAGAGATATTTCGCTAAGGCCATAGCATTGCAGATGGCCCTATTACACAGATTTCAGGAGTCCTTGCATTTGTCTCCACTGTGCCTGGGGCAAGCTTGTCAGCACAAGATAGCGGAATCCAAGCGAGACTCACATCAGAGCACTGTCCAAGCCTTAAGCTGTACCTTCAGCACCTATTGGTGGGATGTGAGATGGCAGAGACTGGGCTTTAAGCCTCTCTATACGAGACACAATTGCCAATGCACATGTACAACAGCTATTGCAAGCACAAGTCAATGGCGCATAGACAATGCTGCAGTCTTGCTGAGAAGCGGGTCATAGGAAAGAAAGCTTGAGCATTGATTGAAATGTATTGGTAAGTCACAGCACGCACATAAGCAGGTCAAGCAAGACATGACAGCAAACCTTTTAGCTGGCTTGTACTGCATAGTCATATAAGATATGCAGACTGTATTCATTCAATGATTACACCATTTCTATCCTCTGGCTGCGGGTTGCCTCACATATATATATATCCATAGACTATAGTATGCAGACTACAATGAAGCTGCACTCTACAGTCTTGTCCTGAGCAGAATTGTGTTTGACTTGCGCGGCAGCTTTAATGATCTGGAAGCTGAGACTGATGAAAATATCCTTATCAACACGGCTGATGTTGCGGACATGCCTGATAAGCTGCATTCATCACTCCATGTAGAAAAGGTTCGGGAAGCATAGCAGTCTATCATGTACAAGCTGTGAGGGTGAAGACAGGCAGAAATCACGACCTGTGCGATGGTTGCTCAACCTAAGAGGTTGCTCTAAGAATCTGCTTCCAGAGGCCCTGTACATACACCGGCGTGAACCTGCTCCCTAGCCAGCGAAGTCATGATTCAGTCATTCCTACTAGGGCAGCCCGGACCTTCAGTGCGCGCAATGTTGTGTGGGCGATCAATCAATGATATCAACAGTGCCTTGCCAGCAGTCACATGGCCACAGGTCACACAGATGGACAAGTGCTAGACAGAGATGCTGTTCTCGTCTTTTGCTGCCATAGACAATCAAGATTCTCCGCATCACACCAGAGTGCCCTGCTGCTCCGGCTACTGGGTGGCTTTGAGGTGTTCAGAGCCCAGCTGTGTGTAGTGCGCTGCGCTCTTGCTGATGAAGGAGGCCTCCTCCGATTTCAGAGCTCTCAGCTTCTTGGCTGGGTTCCCGCCCCACACCTCGCCAGCCGGGATTGTTGTACCAGCTGTCACCACAGCACCCGCTGCCACCTGCGCGCCCTTCTCCACCTGTACATGGAATGTGTCTGCCTTAGACCGGACCTCTCGTTGCCACTTCATGCTGATGACATGCTCCAGGCAAAGCTGTGGGCCGACAACTGAACATGCACCAATACCCCTCCTGACAGGCATCTGCAGGCAAGATGATTCTCCGGGGATCAGGGAGGTCAATGTCGGAGTTACAATTCTGACACAGGCACCCTACAAAATGGACTGGTGTTGTGCTCTGGCCGACTCCGTGAATTTCAAGTGAGCTTGCACAGTGTGTGTGCAGCTCTGAGGAGCACCTTGACGCCCTGCAGAAGGGTTGCGCCCATGCCTATGAGCGCCTCATCCTGAATGGTGACTGAGTCCATGAAGACGCCGTGTCCCACAGTCACATTGTCCCCAATGCTGGTAGGGCCGTGATGCTCTCCCAGGAAGCTTTTGTTGGACTGTATCGAGCTGTTGTCCTGGATGTTGCTGTTGCTTCCTATTCTGATGCTTCCCTCGTCACCTGCAGCCGTGACATGGGTACTCGATGGGTCTGAATCGTTCCTCTTCTGCAAGCAATAGCGGCAACTCGGATATCATAGGTCCAGAAGTGTAGAGCAGGTGTAGAGCAATGTATGTATGTGTGACAGAATTGTGAGTCCTTCCAAGTACATGCAAGTAGCCTACCTCTCAACACTGTCCCATACCACACGGATGCCCCCTTTCCAAGGGTCACATCGCCAATGACTGCTGCACTGGGCGCCACAAAGGCACCATCGCCAATTGTTGGCAGCTTTCCAGTCACCCCCAGTATTGTCCTGTGCTTGTATACTGCACATGCACAGCCTTGCCTCAGGCTGAGCATCGAAAGCCTTGCATCGCCGGAAGTTGTAGGCTTCAATGAAGCCGCATGAGACAGAGGAACTGCGGCTTTGTGACCCCCTCAGGAGCATGCTTGTTGGAGCCCTACCATCTTCCAGAAACGCATTGCTTCCTTGTAGTCGACACCCGAGCCGGTCGAGAGCCTGTCCCGTTTCCCGTATCATGAATCCCACTCTATGCAGGATACCAGACATTGCTGCTGCTGCTTGTCAGCCCCTTCACATAGGTCACCTAGATGTCCTGCACGCCTCGTCAAGCACACTGCCTCATATGACTATCAGTACGATGCAGATGTGCAGTTGCCTGTAACAAATGGAGAAACGCTTGCACGATAGTGTGGAGAGGGACAGAGCTATTGCAGGGCTCCAGCTGCAGCCTATCTAGGCCATACTGCTAGGACAAGCAGGACAGCCTTATGCACATCGCTCTTAGAGTCTGTCAGTAAAGGGAGCTGCAGAATGCGAAGGCGTTGACAGCAGCTTCATCGTCCTACTCGACATGTGCGGCCTGCACAATAATTGCTATGCCTCTCTGTAGTACTGTTCTGCAGCAGCCGTGTATTTTGCCCAAATCCCTGACGGCCTTCGGAAGGGCGCACCTCTTTCTATATACAAGTCATATATCTTCAGCCCTGAGAGCGTCCAAGATGGTCTCTAATAGCTCAGGCCCTGAGCATACTTCAGAACACGCCAAGCGAGCCTGGGAATTGTTTAGGAGTTGGGGATCCCCACAGTATTGGGTTGCTCCGATGGTTGATCAGGTACTAATTCTAGCCTGATGCATTCCGCCCTCTCGTGCCATTCTCTTGGCAAGCTTCCCAGTGTGCTCCCTCGCAGAACACTGCAGTCGTCTGGTGCCGGCAAACAAGGACATTGCTCTTGCCAACGTCACAATACTTAAGCCATTGGATGAGACAGCTTGTGTGCCTGCAGTCAGAGCTGGCGTTCCGCATCCTCTGTAGACGGCATGGGGCGACAGCAGCATATACCCCCATGCTGCACAGCAGAATTTTCATGGAAGATCCAGGCTACAGAGAAGAGCACTTCACCACTTGTGAAGGCGACAGGTGCGCCAAGCCCTCACCACTTATGTTCTGATTACTGTACGGTCCTGATGGCAATCCGCTCGTACAATGACGGTGATACTGGCTCATCGCGTAAAGCTGCTGTGATGCTGCAGGCCGCTGCTCGTCCAGTTCTGTGCAAATGACCCAGCCACACTTCTAGCTGCTGCAAAGCTTGCGCAGTCTAGAGCAGACGCCATAGATCTGAATCTCGGATGCCCTCAGCGCATCGCACGGCGAGGCAGATATGGTACACTTCTTGCTTATCCCCCACATGTTGCCACAACACATCGAGGCACAGGCAGTGCTACCTGTCACAGACTAACAAGATGGCCCACAATTGCTGCAGAGCTCCGCTGCCATGCGTCTATTCTCCGGAGAGCAGAGGGCTTGAGCTTCATTGCAGGTGCTTTCCTCATGGATGATCTGCCCTTGGTGGAAAGGATAGTAAGGACATGCGCAGAGGGGCTGGACGTGCCCGTCACCTGCAAGATCCGCGTCTTCCCGGAGCTGCAGAAGACGATAGCGTACGCTCAGATGCTGGAGCGAGCGGGCGCCAGCCTCATCGCTGTGCATGGGCGCCTGCGGGAGCAGAAGAAGTCGAAGGGCGCTGATGCCAACTGGGATGTAATCAAGGCAAGTCTAGGTGCCGAGGTTTTTGAGTTGGCGCCTTCCCGTAGCTGTTTCCTTGTCCTTCCACTCATGCTCATCTTGGTGGGATGGACTGATCTCATACTATCCTGCTTTCAGCCTACGATGGAGTTCAGCAGGTTCACTTTCAATCAAAGCAGCGCTGCTGCAGGCGGTGAGGGAAGCAGTCAGCGTGCCAGTGCTGGCCAACGGCAACATCCGGACGCTGCACGACGTGCACCAGTGCATGGAGTACACCGGCTGCGTGGGCGTGATGTCAGCGGAGTCCCTGCTGGAGGACCCTGCCCTGTTCAGCCCTGCCCGGCTGACCCCGGAGGGCCAGTTTAGGGGCACCGCAGGGGCGCAGCTGCTCCTAGAGTACCTGGATCTGGCTGAAGAGCATCCCACTCCCATGCGCATGGTCACAGGGCACGCCTTCAAGATGCTGGGTGAGTGAGTGGGCAAGCCTTGAGATTGTTGCCATAAGGCTGACTGACCATGCATGCACATGCATCAGAGGGAGCACGGGTTGCCTCCTGCCTTTCGCATGTTGGATAATGCGCACCTTGATGTGCAATTGTGTCCCTGGCTAGCTGAATGTACTCACGCATGTAGAGAGGGCAGGAAGGAATGGTATGGCTTTGTGGATCTGTGTGTCAGACGACTTTTTTACGGCTGGGCCTGCTGACGGTAGCAACTGCTGCAGGTCATTGGCTGCCGGAGTTCACAGACCTCCGGGATCTGATGAACAAGCAGGCGCCCGGGTTCAGCATCCAGCACATGCGCAGCATTGCGCTGGAGGCCAAGGAAAGGATCGAGGCGAGCGGCCGGGACTTCGCCATCCCAAAGCTCAGCGAGCGCGCGCTGGCGCGCATGGAAGCTGAGGCAGCCCGGGCTGCAGCCATGGAGGAGCAGAGCAAGGAGGAGCGCCTTCTGCAGAAGCTCCAGGCCATGCGGGCCGCCCGGCAAAGCGCAGTGCCCGAAAGCCAGACTGTCCTAGTTGCCTGATACTTGCCCTGTGACAGGACCCCCTAGGCTCTACCGTCCTGACGTGGGGTGGCGTGATACGTTGCCTGATCTGGCTCCAATACTTGATGTATGAATTGGAGAGGCAACAGCTACAATCCAGAGGTGCACAGTTTCCTGTGAGGACACTTCAGCACACTATCGCCCACCGGAAAGGTGTTTTGTCATTTTTCGAGCTGCAGTAAACTGCTGACCCTAAACTGTCGCCCCAAACTTTAAGACTTTGGAGCAGACCACCTCAAAGGAGATCGAAGCCCCTAATGCTCAGCCACCCGCATCATGTCCGCCTTGTAAGCTGGTAGTGTAGGCTCGTGAGCTTTGTCCGAGGTGTAGATGCCATATTATGGAGTGCACTCAAGTCTGGGGCTACGACAACCTTGTAGAGTTTCAAGCCACGCAGCAAGACTTGAGCAGCCAGATAGGACGCACACCAGCTTTGTCTTTCTGCCCCACTTGTGGAATATATCTGCTCGACACCGGAAGTACACAGGTGCAGAGGGATGCACACATACAATCATGTCGTGATGTAGAGGACCTAGAAGGTCCTGAGGTCGTTTCAGAGGGCGAAGACAGCGACGATGCCACCGATGAGGCCGCTGATGCCTCCAACAGCCACCGGTTGGAGAAGAGGCACAAGTCACAGATTGGCAAAGAGCAAGATACTGCATGCAACCAGGAGAACAGCTTGGCCCCCACCTCGGCAGAGGGGCGCACAGAAATGCCAACTCGGGGTAGCTTACAGCCACAGCTAGCACCACAGAGACCTGCGCAGGGCATCCTTACGGATGCAAATTCATCTGCTCCAGCAGCTGGCTTGGGGCAGAAGCATGAAGGGCAGGTGAGGGACTTTGCCATGTGTTATGGTCATGCTGCATGTCTCTCCCCACTTTGCTGGCCCAAGGCAGCCTTCCTTCTTTAGCTCTTAGGTGCACACTTGGTACGCAGCCAGACTTCGGTCAATGTTCATGTTGCAGGACTACTGAGAGAGGGGTGTGGTATGCCTCGCAGGAAGGGAGCCAGGGCGATGCATTGAGCGCTTGGCTGCAGCAGCACGACCTAGCAGAATACTGCGAGGCGTTCAGCAGGGCAGGCGTTGGGCCGGACATGCTGGCGCTGCTGGGCGATGAGGAGCTGCGCCAAATGGGCGTCCTCACGCTGGGGCCCCGGCGGCGCATCCTGGCTGCCATCCACGCCACTCAGGTTGCCCTTGATATCAGTCTCTGCAGATCCTCCCGTAGAGGGCATTATGCAGGCGTTGCAGCTCATGATGCCTGATGAGGAGCTGCGCTAGATGCGCATTGACACCAGAGGGCCTGGGCGGCGCATCCTGGCTGCCATACAAGCCACTCAGGTGCCATGTGTGGGTGTCCGGTGACGCGTCATGCATCAGCCGCTGGGCTGCCTCAGTGATGCATGGCAGACAGTGCAGTAATCAGCCCACAACCATGCTAGGAGGACGCAACAAGGGCCCACTACTGACCAAAAGGCTGCATGGCGGTCTGAGTCGCCCCTTCACCTGCTGCCCCTGTCGAATCTCAGCTGGGGTGGCCGATGTTACCAGGTCTGTGTGCAGGCGTCAGTTCAAAGCAGTGGAGTGGCAGAGGGCGGCGGCAAGATCACCAGCTTCTTTGTGCGCAAAGGCGCAGGGACAGCAGCCTGCCCAGGCCCCGCAAAACCAGCGCAACAGTCAAGGTGTGGGTGGCTTTGGTACTTAATAGCAAGCTTGAGCCCACATCATTGTATAGAAAGCGACATACCTGACTGCAGCCAAGTCCGGACAGCAGGGCAGAGTCATGTGCACAGATGCTGCAAACCTGCCATGTATGAGCCATTTTGACAGGACAGCAGCAGCATGCTGGGCCTTTAGATTCCTGATGCAAGCTCTGCCGTGACACAGCTCCACATGAGGTGGGATGGTGCTTGTCTAGCAGGGCACATGAGTGGCAGCATGTCAAGGGGACCTCCTTCTTGGTGGACTGCTTTGGGAAGAGCACCCAGCTGCTCAAGTGCAAGTCCTGGTTCCTGACGCATTTCCACAGCGACCACTATAAGGGGCTGCGAGCCTCCTTTAAGCAAGGTGTCCTTGTCTCTCAGAGCTTTCCACCATCGGTCACCCTGCCTGGGCAATATTGCACTCTCAGCTCATGCTCTGAGTGTGAGAGAGAGCGAGACACTATCCAGATATAAGCCCAGAGGTCTGGAGGTGCATGCTCAGAGGACGTGTGCCGTGCAGGGCACATCTACTGCACGCATATCACTGCGAGGCTGGCGCACAATAAGCTCAAGGTGAGCAACTTAGTCTCCCCCCTTGTCCAAGTAGTGACCTTCATGCATTGTCATCCATACAGCGCACGTACAAAAAGACACGCAGTCTGGAAGTCTACCACATTGGTTAGCGTAGCTTATCGTATTTAACACCACGGGATATCACCAGTATCCAGCGCACATTGATGCAGGTGCCATGGGAGCGCTTCAAGACTGTGCAGCTGCGGGCACCTCTACTTGTGGAGGGTGTCACAGTCACCTTTCTCGATGCTAACCACTGTCCTGGTGCGCGGCGCTTGCCATCCTAGGATTGCGTTGGGCTTCATCGTGCCAGCCAAGGCTAGAAACTGCACCTGTTTTTGTCAATGAGTTGCTCACCTTCAGTCAGCTTGTTGCAGCATTGTATGGGACTGTGCATCGAGCTTGTAATTGGCTGCAGGTGCTGTAATGATCCTATTCGAGGTGCCTGGGCATGCGCCAGTTCTGCATACTGGGGACTTCAGGCAAGCATCTTCCTGCAATAGCCCGAACCCTGAAATGTAGCAACAGGAGCACTGACCTTCACCCTGCATGCTCTTGGGTGTCGGCATGGGTTCAAATTTGCTTGACAGTCCCTTCTGAGGAAAGTCCGGAAGGTGCAGTAGGCATCTGCCACAATCACTCTGGCAGGGCACAATACAGGCAAGACCAGACAGAGAGGTCACATTGTAGGGCAGATGCTGAAACAAGCTGTCAGCTAACATCTGCATGTCAGGGAACAAGAGATATAAGTCTGGTGAGACTGCTGCAGGTACCATGTGGGAATGCAGCAAGAGCAGGCCCTGCAGCGGGTGAGGGGCATTGCCAGCATTGTCTTGGACACAACCTACTGCTCCCCACAGTATCTCTTCCCTCCACAGCTTCAGGTACTATACCCACTTCCCTAGCCCCTCTTGCAGTTCCTGTCTGTGCCCATCATAGCTGTCGAAAATGCACGACGTTGTTCAGGGGCTTGGCAGTTTAAGTCAAGAATGCTGATGCTTGCAGTGGCGCTGCAGCAATCATAAGGGCCTGCAGACGGTGTGTGGAGTTTGCGGTGACTCTTGGGCTTTGTTTTGTGCAGGTGCTGCACTTTGTGTTGGAGGCTGTGCGCGCAGAAGCCTTCAACCCTGCCACCCTGTTTCTATTCGGGTCGTACACCATAGGCAAGGAGCGCCTCTTCCTGGAGGTTGCTCGCATCCTGAAGCGCAAGGTCAGGCCCTGACACAGCCAATAGCCTCGCTCTGAAGAGGCATGACTGATTAGCCTGCTCAGCAAACAAGCCCTGCTGGACGCCCGGAGACAAATTGACATGTCTCGGGCAATTGACCTCCTTTGCATGCTTGCAGTCAAGCACGGCATTGGAATGGCCGCTCTGGTTGTATGGCATATTATGTGTGCTTGATGTTGATGCTGGACTGCAGGTATATGTGAGCGTGGCCAAAAGGAAGATCATGGAAGCTCTGAATCTGCCCGCAGAGTACAAGGCACTGCTGACAACAGATGACAGAGCAGCGCTGCTGCATGCTGTGCCGCTGTGGCGCGTGTCTCTGAAGCACATGGCGCGCCTGCTTAAGCACTACCGCGGCCGCTACAACACCATTGTGGGCTTCCAGCCGACTGGTTGGAGCATGCAGACAGGTGTGATCCTTGCACCTTGTCATCATCTGCATGAATGTCTCCTGTCTGTGTCTATCTGCTTGAGCCTATGTTATGGCGAGCCACCTCAGCTTGAGGCCTACAGTGCTGCCTTTGACGTGCATATCAGCACAGGCCTCCAGACAAGTGCCTTCAGGATGGCGATGTAGATTAGACACGTACAGGGAAACAGACATGTTAACTCTCATGATGCGCTGGCATGCTCTGTGCAGATCGGGGGCATGCAGCAGCTCGAGGCAGGAGGAGGCAGAAGGGGACGCTGATAGTGTACCAGGTGCCCTACAGCGAGCACTCCAGCTTCAGCGAGCTGCAGCAGTTTGTGGGCTTCATGCAACCGCAGAGCCTTGTGCCAAGCGTGGGCAATGACTCTGGGCCCAAGGCTGCCCAAATGCGGGCAGCAGTGGTGTGTTAGCTACCAATGGAGAGCTGTGGTGTGTGTATGTGTATGAGAGAGTGTACATATATAGTTGAGAGAGAAGGGGTATGGTGCCAAACCAGCTTACAGCGCCGTGTACAAGACTGTCAACCACAGCCCCTACTTGACCTGGGGACAGGATGGACTTGACTGGTCGCCTTCTCAGCTGACACTTGCTCTTGGAGAAAGCATTGCAGATTGATATAACTGCCAGTACAGGAGGCGGCTTCCTTGTGGGTTATCCTTATTATCATATGTATCCCTGAAATTGGGATGTGTGCAAAGCTCAAGCCCCAACACTGATGCCAGCCGGCTGCGCTGGAGCCTTCTCGTCCCCAAGGTCCCAGTCGAAATCTGTGTCATCGGGCGCTGCTGTCTGCCTGCACATACAATTGTCACTCATCATCACAGAAGCAACATGAGGAGCGGTCTTGCAGGCGTGCTTCAGAGCATGGCAGCCTCTCTATCAGTCTAGCTACATTGTTTAGGATGATCCAAGCACTTTACATGTCTATTCCAGGGAGGTGAAGGCCGGTCTCAGTTCAAGCAACCTTGTGGTTCGTCGTCTGCACTCTTGAGACAATGATATTGCCCAAAGGTGCTCAATTTCTGTGACATTTCCCCAAAACCCCCAAGGACTTTTGGCTTCGAGAGCAGCATCGCCTGGCCCTGAGCTTATAGGGATAGGCTGTATTTCCTGCCCTTGTTGCAGTACATTGCATAATCTCGGTCTTGAAGCATGCCATATTGAACAGGGTCTATTTAGACGCACGCATGCGGAGGAGGGTGGCAGTCGAGAGCCTACTTGGGCTCCAGGTCAATAAAGTTGCTCGACTTGGCCGCCAGCTCGCTGATGGCTATCCGGCCGCGGCCCATGATGAACTCGGCCGTGGCGGCCATCTCCTCGCGCGAGATGTAGATGAACTTTCCCCGGTCGTCCATGACCCCAGTGATCCGCCCCTCCTGCTCCAAGCTCTGCACCCGGCTGATGGCATCCTGCGCGTGAGCACGATATGCATCAGTGTCCGCTTGGTGCGTCTCAAAGCTGTTGGGATTTGTCGCAGCTCAATGACGCAGGCTACCAGTGAATTCTTCCTGTGCAGCTGTGCTGCATGAACCCACACGACTTGCCCCTAGCATCATACATGCGCATAGGGTGGAAGGCACCCTGCTGCACACTTAAGGTATGATGAGTGGAGATGCACATGTTGCAGCATCTATCTGCAGGGCAAGCTTGGCATTAGACCTTACCTGAACTCTCAAGCCAAACTCAGAGGCCAGGTCCTCAAGCATTACTGTTTTGCATCTGACTATGTAGTCAATGAAGGCTTGCAGCGCCCCCTGCAGGCAAACTGACTTATGTTAATGGCAGCATTGCGTCCTCCTCAGAAGTCAGCATTCCCTCGAGCAAGGGGTGCCTCGGCATTGTGTGCATGCTGATTGAGCTGCCTGCCAACAGCCGATTGAGTGGGGCATCACAGGGACAAGACACACCTCCAAAAGACTGCCGTGCATGCCCTCTATGCTAGCACGAGTAGAGAGAACAAGGTCAGGGGTTATGCGGTGCGCTTGCCTGCGTCTGCTCCTCGGTCTGGGCCTCCTCGCCCTGCTGCTGCAGGTCGATCTGGCCCATCCAGCGGGCCGCCTCCTCATCCTGAGCCTTCAGGCGCGCCTCCTCCTTGCGTTGCGCCTCCTCCTCCTCTGCAAGCTCCTTGGCTTCCCTGTCAGCTTCCCGCGCTCGCCTCCGCTCCTCATACATCTGCAGCGCCATCGTTGATCAGTCTTGTACAGCGTCTTTCCATCCAGAAGTATGTCCTACATCACCTGGAGACTCTCAAAAGCATGGACCATTGAGGTGAGCTGCCCCGAGGGCAGGGCCTGGGCATTAGCATCCAGCACCAGACTGGCAACTCTGATGAAAGAAGAGTTAGGCTATGTGGCCCTGCTGAGCATGCTATGGCAGGAGAAGAGAACTTCAATAGTGGGGGCACGGGGCGCACATCCTTCTTGCGCATGCGATTGGCCTGCAGCTCGCGCTCAGCCTGGCGAGCGTCTCGGCGCACGTCCCGCGCCCGCTGCCTCTGCCCGCCTCCCTCGTCCTCCTCCTCTGCATCCGCCTCCTGCACTTTGCCACCCAGTCTGAATGCCAACACTGTGGATACGGCCTTGTGCATGCATGCGGTGTTCATCAAGGAGTGCTCATTTGTCTCATCCCGTCCGGACAGAAAACAATACCAAGGCCATGCCCAGGTCAAAGGCATTGCTCACGTGCCCCCCAGGCCTCTATGCCAGATACATGCCACAGGGCTCGTACAGCACACCATCCCGCCTTATCAGGCCCTTTGTCATGGAACAGATGTCATGAAGGCATGCGATCTGCGGTCAAGGTATGGTATGGTCATGGAGGTATTTAGTGTCACCTCTCCATCGCTTTCAGGGCCAGGCTCATCATCTGAAGCCTCCTCTGCAGCTGCTGCGGCTGCTGCAGCAGCAGCTTGGCGCCTGCGGAGGCCTGCCTGAAGCCTGCCTCCCCTGGCTGCCCGCCTCTGAGGTGCCTCCCTGGCCGGGCCTGCAGCCTGCTGCTCCTGCACCAGAATTGCTCAGATAGGAGGCTTGCATATGTGCAAATGACTGCTTCATTCGCAGCCCATTGCCTGTAATCTTGCATACCACGGCGAGTTATGCTAGGAGCAGGTAGACTGTTAGCGGAGCAAGATGCTCAAGAACTAAGAAGACCAGATTGGATACGTCTTTGGGGGTCACCTGTGTCTCTTCTGTCTTCTGTGATTCGGAGGAGCTCCTGAATCGATAAAGCCAGACGCCCCCGACGATTAAGATGAAAGCCAGGACGCCGATAAGTGCCAGCACAGCCAGCTGCAGCTGCGGGGGCCCCTCTGATGACCCCATGGTACCAATGCTTCAAGTGTCAGAAAGGTGGAGAGGAGCCTTGCCTCCTCGTCCACTTTGGGACCGATGTGCCCAACATCTGCCCAGCTCCAACCTGGGCTTTGTACGCGAGATATGCAGCCTTCAGTCGTGGCGTGAGGTCGTGAAGGTGGTTATTGTCCGGAGCAGCTACAGCCAGACTTCACAATGGAAACGAACGCATGAAGTCCTGTCGTAATTGTCATATGCGTCACTGTACAATTATATGGACGCTCACGAACAAGCTGGCAGACTGTGCACACATCTGCACAAGCGTGGCCCTAAGCACTGGCCAACCTGACTATGTTCTTGGCGGACTTCTCAAGGAGTAGATAGTCATCAGCTACAAACTACATGTTGTGTGCACACAACATGTGTCACTTAAGACATATACAACACACCGCACTATTGTTGTCGAGCCCGCTCAGATGCTCATGCTGTATTCTCTCAGTCTCTCTTGTACACATGCGCTTCTCATGTCATCGTCCTGGCAGTGTATGCTGGATACAGTCTGGAGCACTGTGGTGCCTAGTGAAGCACATCATGACAGCCAGGTGCAGCAGGGCTAGGTAGGCTATGATGACACCCATGCGCGGTGAGATGTGGCCCTTAGCAAGGCCTCCCTCCTTTCCCAAGAGCTGGCGCTGCCATGACTGCTCCCTGCAAGACGCAAAGACACCTCTGTTGCATGCTTTATGTTTGAGCATGTCCTGAAAACTGGTAGAGTCCCAAATCTATGTCTGAAAATACTCTGTCCAGCCTCATGCCTGAGAGGCGTACTGCAATGCGCCACCATGTCTTGCACATCTTCGGTCTCACCTGCTGTGGCTGGGGCGGCTCCAGTCCTTCTTCTGGGCTTCAAGATCCAGCCAGGCAGCAGATGGGGACCTGGAGAAGCCCTTGTCCAGGCCTAGGGTGAGGAGAAGGTCCGAGGGGCTGGGCAGCCCAAAGCGCGCGCCCTGCGACTTCCTCAGCTCGGCCACCTGCTGCTCCAACGCCATGACCTGACGCAACACACAAACCTCTGGTCTTCCCACATGGCATGATGTCCCTGACAGGGCAATACAACCCATCACCTGCTCGATATGAACCTCGCGTCATCAAAGGCTGTGAACAGGAGTCAGCAGAGTCAAGAGAGTACGCTGTACAAGCAGGGATAGGTCACCTTGACATGCGCATCACGCTGCGCCTGCTGCGCGCTGGCAGTTGCTCCAGCGGACGCAGCCGCAGATGCCTGTGCTCTGGCTTCCAGCTCCTGAGCAGCCGCGCTGGCAGCCTCGCTCTTGCTCTGAAGCCTTGCGACTTCCATCTGCACGCAGCGCATTGGTCATGGCATGTACAATACAGTGACACTGAAGATGTATGCTGTATCGGGCAGAGCAGCCTCACAAGCGCGATCCTTAGCCCTCTCCTTCATACATGATGGTACATCTCTCATTGTAAGCAGGAAAGGACTGGCGGAGCAGGATAGCATGCAGGCAAACGGATATCACTCAAGTAGTGGAGCAGCAATACAGAGGTTTCAATGTACCTCAAGAGATGCAGTAGCAGCGGCGTGCCGCCGGCCGTTCTCCTCAAGTTGCTCCTGCGCCTGGGATGCTGACCTCTCTGCCGCCTCAGCTCTCTGCACAGCCTGTTGCAGGCGCTCCTCAGCCGCTGTGGTTGCCCTGCGCACAAGACGGCGCTCTCAGCCAGGGACATGCAATGCTGTGATCACATGAACCTGAGAACAGAACCCTGGCCTCCCAAGGCATGACTACCTGGCATGTGCCATCTGATGAGATCTCAAGCATGCAAGCAGCAAATGCAAATCGACAGAGGCTGCTTCCTGCTGCATTCCTTGCATGAGCACCGGAACGCACGTATGAGCGGCCTCTATGCGCGCGTCTGCCTCAGAGGCGGCCTGCCGAGCAGCCCGCTCCCGGGCCTGGGCAGCATCCGCAGCCTCCTGGGCGCTCACGGCCAGGGAGCCGGCGTCCTCCGCGTCCCGCAGCCGCGCTGCAGCTTCTGCCAGAGCCTGCTGCCGGCCCTCCTGCGCCTGCGCCGACTCCTGCTGCACCTCTGCTAGAGCCTGTTGCAGCTCCTGTATCCTGTACGTGCGCAGAAGATCCCTATTGGCCAGCGCTGTGTCCACTCGCTTCAGAGAGCGCTTAGACATTGTAGATGCAATGGAGGCGATCTGGAAGGCATGCATGCCGAGAGGTCATTTGAGAGGACGGGCTTGGACAGAGCTTTCTGGCATGGAAGAGCCAGGTTGGGCATACCTGGCTTCCAGGGAGTCCCGCTCAGCTTCCAGCTCAGCCTGCACCTTTGCAACGCCCGCCTTGACGGCATTGTGGAAGACCTTGGCACGCCGGTCCGCCTCCGCCTTGAGCTGCACGCTGAGGCCCTGTGCGACCGCGCGCTCGTCGCGCTCCACCTCAGCTGCCGCTGCAGCCGCCTGCGCTTCAGCCTCCGTGTCCCTGCAAAGCAGGACCCGGCTGAGGGAAAGTTTGAAGGCAGGCGCGCGTCACAACCATGACCTCAGGTATGTGCGAAGCCCGACACTTGCTCGCAGAGCCACTAGTTTTGAAGAGTGGAGTTGCCGATGCCCAATTTGCATATGAAAGTTAGCGTAAGTAACTTTCATGCAGACCACTCATCTGATGGCATGCGTGGAGGGCATTGTGCTGTCCCTGGAGGATGCAGAGAAATTGCAGTATAACATGTGCTAGGACAACTCAGCAGCACCTGCGAGCACGTTCGGCAGCCAGCCTGGCTGCTTCTGCGGCCTCGTGCGCCGCCTCCGCAAGGGAAGCGCGCGCTTCCGCAGCAGCGCAAGCCTCCGCTGCCGCCTTGGCTTTCACTCTGGAGGCTTCCAGCTGAGCTTCCAGATCCTCGCTGGCTGCCTTGCTCTCTTCCAGGACCTGCGCAGCCCTTGCTACCCGCTTCAGTAGCAGTGCTACAAGTGCAGACACTGGACCTGCCTGTGACCTCACGACCTTTCAACCGCCCTCATTCCTTCCTGTCTGGTATTCTACTGTCGCATGATGTGACCGCCACCAGTGCCATACACTACCACATCGCGAGGGGGCCGGGGAGACACCTTCTGGTCGGATAGAGAGCGGCCAGCAGAGCTTCTGGCTGTGACAAGCTGCCGTCTCAGGTCATTTACTGCAGAGGCGGAGGCCTGCGCCTCAGCCTCCTTCGCGCTAAGCCGCTCCCTGAGGTGGTTGTAGTCAGTTGTTAGGCCCTCATTCTCCTCTCTCAAGCCCTCCAGCGCATTGCCTCGCGCCTCAACCTGCTCACATCTGGCTGTGCTCACTGTGAGCGCAAGGCAGGAGCGCTGTGCAGAGGCAAGCAACATTGTCACAGAGATCAGCCTGACGGTGCCGATGAGCGCTGGCGCATCTGCTTCAGCGGCTCCTGTGAGTGTGAGAGGGCCGAACAGACTCACCTCTGTTGCAAGCTGCAGCAGGCGCTGCTGCAAAGTGCCAGTGAAGCTGGCGAGCTTGGCTTCTGCTTCCCTGGTCTTCATCTGCTCCGTCTGCACCATGCGTCAAAACTCTGAGCCTAGTTCACAGCCCTTAATCCATCTGCCCATGGGGTCCTGAAGAGGAATCTTTAATCTGAAGCTGACTCTGTACTTCTATTGGGCCAGAATATTCTCAGGCAGGTCAAATAGAGAGAGGCCTGCCCACCCTTAGTCTCTGCTCCAGCTCCTGCGATGCCTGCTTCAGCTTGTCAACGTCCTCTGCCAATCCGCTCGGAGACAGACTGCTTTGCGCGGCAAAGCCCTTTGTCGAGTTCGAGTGCTGACTTTCACTGTCATTCTGCCCGCTTGAGGACGAGCGCGAGCGCTCCCTTCCCGCGCTTGCAGAGCGCCTTCGCGCCGCTGGGGATCTCTGCACACAAGAAAAATGCTCTGACTACATAGTAGACAGCACAGGCAGACACACTTGTGCGACAATGCTATGCCATGTGGACAGGTGACAGGTCAGCTGAGAGAGGCAGGAGCTTATACCTCCAAAGTTCCATCAGCCGCCTGCTGCTTTGCCTCACCTGCAAGGACAGCCATCACATCACCTTCAGCGCCAGGTTGCCTGCAAACGTGCCCAGGCATAGCAGCAAGCACAGCTCCAGGACAATGGGTGGATTCAGACCTTCAGGATCCGCCCAGGCATAGCAGCAAGCAGACTTTCAACCCATCAGGTGGGCCCAAACCTTCAGAGTCCGCCCATTCAGAGAGGACAGAGCCAGTTCGGCTGTGATGTGCTGCAGGCCGTATCCACGACCCGCTCAGCTCCTCACTGCAGCGCCGCGACAGGGCGCTAGCTGCGTTGGGTCCCCTCGTGGGAGAGCCTGTGCGCGAAAGGCTCATGCTGGCCCAGTCGCTAGAGGTCCTCTTGGCCTTGTTGGATTCGCTGCCGTCTGCCTCGAAGGCAGGGTTGCTGCATGCCAGAAGTCGGATGAGTATTCTGAGGAGATGAGAGCTGGCAGCGCTCAGCGCAGCATCATGAGACGTCAATGCTGCAGACCCAAAGTGAGCGCACGCTAGTCCCGAGTCAAAGAGTGTCATGTTACTTTCTGGGCCGCACCTAAGCACGCGCAGCAGGCGTCCTGCACTATTCTGACTGCGTAGCGGCCTGCAAGTGCAAGGATGTGTCTTGGTGCCGGTATTGGAGTGAGCTCGAGGAGTGGCACAACGTCAGTACTTAAGACAAGCAGGCGCTGATACCCACCCTTCCAGGTACCGCCCTGCTAAATCACGAGCTCCTTCAACATCGATCTTCTCGGCAGTCCGCTGCACAGCCTTTCGGCCCTGCATGAATGCAAGTCGATGCTAGCAGATGCCCTTTCCCACATGGACGCGTTAAATATGGAGCAGCAGGGACAACGAGAACAATCCTTTTGTCCTTTAAAATGATTTTGATACATGACTTGACTCCAGGCTAACTCACATCGCTGAGTGTTGTATTGAATTCGGTAATGGCCTCTCTGGAGAAATCTTTCACCCCATCCTCAACAGCAGCACGCAGGCTTTTCCACATGATACAAAATCTCTGGTGTCTTCGGAAGTAATGTCAGACCCCCTCTATAGAATATAGTTTGGAATGCTTGCCGTTGGAGGCAAATTACAAGTGCTGCAATGACGGACAGAAATCAATGCTCCAAAGAGCTATACAGTCTACAATATGGTCAAAGGGCCTAGATTGCATTCGTATTCATGAATACTTTTCCATCCCCATTCTTCGTTCCTTTTGTTGGCAAGTGCACGTGCGCTGTCGGAACTGGCGTTTGCCTAGATCACTGCGGTCAAGTGCAGGCAGCGCACACTGTACGATGCCGCAGTGGGCTAATCTGCGTTATACAGGATGAGCACACGCAAGAGCCGCCTCATCGCGGGTATAGCAGTAGCTTTAGTGACACTTGCCTGCCTCCAACAGAGTTCCTGTCGAAAGACCAAGCTTAGAGATATCAGCGTCCGAGAGGCTGCTGCGAAGGACTTGTGAGTTCTGATATGCCCCTCTGATCATGCTCTGCTGATCAGATATCGCTCCTCT
The DNA here is from genome assembly GCA_963930925.1 of Coccomyxa viridis. Classification (NCBI taxonomy): domain Eukaryota; kingdom Viridiplantae; phylum Chlorophyta; class Trebouxiophyceae; family Coccomyxaceae; genus Coccomyxa; species Coccomyxa viridis. The sequence goes on from CAWVOJ010000010.1 coordinate 1,056,369, forward strand.
GCAGCTTTCTGTTCTGCTCTGACTTAGTAAGACAGAGAGCTGCGGTGGAGCGGCAGTGTTTGGTTCCCGTTAACCATCCCATCGCGTGTGATGCCTTCTGTTGCTGCAGAAGTGCAAGTACGGTAGCAGAGCACATACCAATCCTTTCTATGATGATATGCTGCAGGTTTGTGCAAGAAAGGGGGAGTGCTGAGAAGGACAGATTTTGGATAGAGATCCTTTCCTGGGAACCTCGAGCATTCTTGTGAGCCTCTCTGACACTTTACCATGCAGATGACATCTAACTGTTGAGCCTGGGTGGCGTTGGCATGGCCTGTGCCTTACCCCTGCCTGTGCCTTGCCTGGCAGACCACAATCTGTACTGAAATTCTCCGCTTGCAGGTTCCACACCTTTCTGACAGATGGAGAAGCTGACTATCTTGTGCAGCTGGTGAGCTGCGTGAGCATGCTACCCTAAATTGCTGCAATGATGACAGCTGTGGAGCATTTTAGTGCCCAGCGATGAGGGTATTTTGCTTCTGGGGAGTCATCATTGTTCTGAGGAAAATCCTGATCACAGCAAGTGTGGCTGCAGGCAAAGCCACACATGGAGAAGTCAGAGGTAGTGGACAATGAGACTGGAAAGAGCCAGCCCAGCGAGTAAGTTCTTTTTGTACATCTATGAGAGCATGAATGGCAGAGGCAACTAGTGTCGTTTTGCCCTGGACAACATGATAATCACCATCATTGAGAGTGCTTTCACAGTCGACATGTGATGCACGATCTAACAGTGCGCTGCATTGCAGGGTTCGGACAAGCTCAGGGATGTTCCTGAATCGGGGGGAGGATGACATTGTGGATAATATAGAGGCCAGGATTGCAAAGCACACTGCAATCCCTAGGGACAACGGGGAGGGGCTGCAGATCTTGCACTATCAGGTATCTTCCTAAAATTCCCCTGAGGCTTTGAGCAACACCCTTGTCAGAGCCAACCTTGAGGACAATGCGTGCCCTCCGTCTTTGGAATGACGAAAGAAGGGGTGTTGACCAGTCCTGTTTATGTTGTGTGCAGGCTAGTGAGCAGTACAGGCCACACTTTGACTACTTCCATGACAAGATGAACACTGTAAATGGGGGCCAGCGTTTGGCCACCCTCCTCATGTACCTGTCAGATGTGCAAGAGGGCGGGGAGACGGTGTTTCCTGACAGCGTCACAAAGCCGGTGAGTGTCCTCTCAGGCCGTTCTCCGTGTCAAGCCTTTCCTGCACAGTCTGCCCATCTCACATCCACCTGCGCATTTGCAACAGTATGATGGCAGAAGCCTACAAGGAAAAATGGGTCTGAGGCTCTGAGCACCCGCTGAGCATTGCATGCACATGGACCACACTGCAGACGTCAGCAATTGCTTTCAACAGCGTCTTGCGCAGCGTGTGTTGTGTCTTGACTTCACACATCCCTGACCTGTGTCAATAACGGCTGACCTGTGCATTGACCTGCAGAATGCTGGGAAGGCGGGGTTCAGCACATGTGCTCAGGCTGGTGTGGCAGCCAAGCCCAAGAAAGGGGATGCGCTGTTCTTCTACTCCCAGACGCCCAGCAACCAGCTGGATGAGAAGAGCCTACATGCTGGCTGCCCAGTGATCCGCGGGGACAAGTGGAGCGCTACAAAGTGGATGAGGGTGGACAACTTTGAGGCTGGGTGGATCCCTAGGGAGGGGCTTGCGCAGAAGCCCCCGTGACATTGACAGCCTTTGATGGAGCCAGAATGCTCTGTGAAGGGTTGCATTTACGATGTGCTCGAGAGGGCTTGCTCACCACTAGGAGCTGTTGCTGGGTTGTACCATGAGCTGTCACACAATCGCCTTAGGGAGGGACTTGAGACAGTATGAATGTGCTATCGACCAAGGTGTTGCCTCTGCCTCTTTCAATTTCATATGATAACCCCAGTCTATAAGTAGGAGAAAGACTTTGGTACAGCCAACTATGTGGCTGGATGTATGGCGAGACACGTGTGGAGTACTCAAAACAAGTGCTATTGTGATACCAGGCATTGACTGTTGCATAGTGACGAGCGCGGCGCTGACAAATGATATGCTCACACATCTTGTACAAGCCAGGACTGATCAGACAACCCTTTTGCTGAAGCTTCATCACCGCATCACGACGCACAGCCACACTTCATGTGATGATAGTGGCAAAACCACATATATGGCTATATAGCACACTGGTCCAGTCGATGCTCTTCGATGGTAGATGCCTAGGAGTGCACCTGAAAAGCATCACCCAGCACAAGGCACCAGCAGAGACACTAAAAGACTACACGAGGCCGTCATGCGGCATACTACCTGTTATGTCAGGCTGATAAATGCACATTCCTATACTCTGTGTCATCGCTGGACCTAGGGCCTCAAGGCTTAGCATTGATATCAGCCCACCTCTTCTGATTATCCGCCTCTTGCCCAACTCTTCTGAACAGCTGCCACTGCGCGGTCGAATCGGATCTTGAGTTGCTCTTCCGCCTTCACGATCCTCCTCTCTATCCTGCCTCGGACCGTCTGCATAACATCAATATATCTACATGATATTATGATTAATCCGCTCCATGCTTGCATTGTGTGCTCCGCCAGCACCAATGCATTGTGTCAGCGTGTTTCAGCATGCAGGAGCCCTGTCTGATAGTTACATTTAATGTCATCAGCAGCCCAAGCATTGAATGAGCTGAGCTTCAACTCAATTGGACAACAGGAGGCCGCAGGTTGCCTGCATGACAAAGCCTTTTTTCAGTAGCTGAGCCTCACCTGAGCGTGGGCCCACCTCCAGCTTGTGCGCGCGTCAGCTGGGGCCCTCCTGTAAGCCTGCAAATGCAGAGGCTTTTGTGTCAGCACAGCCTCACATATCATGCAAGATGCCCAACTTTGCGTTTACGGAATACCGCGCAAGAGCAAATTGAGGTGGTCCCTCTGTAGTATTCTCCCCATCATGGAACAGTTGCTGCCCAGAACTAATTCATTGCTCTTTTCCCTTCTGTGATAGCGAAAGTCGGCAGCATCACTGTCCAGAATCACAGCTGCGCAATGGCTTGCTCCTGCACCGCCATCTGTGCATGGTCTGCCCAGTGGGCCTAGGCTATGGGTTGCCTCCCCTTGTAGAGTACAGCCTGGAGCAATGCAACTACGTGGCCATCATTTCCTTTGCGAAACATGGGCATGAAGGTCGTGGCATGGGAGCAGCACCTTCTCCAGAAGTTTCCACTGCTCGTCAGCAGCCGACCTGGTTGCCTGCAACAGCTCTGCGCTGGCGTCCCGAGCGCCTACCAGAGCAATGGCCATCTTGTCGGAGCCGCACTTGGAATCTGACAGAATCTTTGTGAAGCCCTGCACATCAGATCAGGCACGTCAGCCTCCCATGCCTCTGCTTAGTTGTCAGCAACACATGTGGCCCAAGCAAGATGCAAGTGATCAAGAGAGTGAATGCTCCCCTAAGAGGGCCTTATGGAGGCAGGGGAAGAACAGCTGAGAAGGGCCTCTGTGCATTCCGAATTTATTGCAGCAACACTGTGAATGGGTAAGCGTTAAGAGGTGGCAGTGCAAGGTAGGCATGGAGCCAAAGGCCTACATTGACGACATCCTGGATGATCGTAGTGAGGTCGGGAGCCATGCTTTCTTCAAAGCGCTGTAAGGAGGTAAGGGCACTCTTCAGTCCTTCGGCTCCCTTGGCAGAGCCCGCCTGCACACCCGCTTTGCACGCTCAGCGCGCTGTCCCCGTCACAGGGACAGGCCGCAGTATTCCAGTCACAGGGAGCAGAGTCCCTCATGCAGGGCAGGAGAAAGCCTTCATGCCTCACCCAAATGGCATCCGTACTGCAGGGCCATCGGTCACTGTGCCTTCCTGTCTTATACATTGTGCTTCCAGGTAGTCATGTTGAGCGCTGATAATCACGCTTTCTGAGATCTTGCTGCTGCTGGTTTTCATTACCTGCGTGCGAGGCAGGTGATGCAGAGCGTCAGTTGCGCCTCTCTTGACCCTCTGCCAGAAACCGTCGCTCTGCTTTGCAGCCGTGTAGTCCTTGGCCTGCGCCGACTTGGCGCTGCCCTTGGTGTCCTTGTTTGGGTGTTTGGCCTGGCCTGTGGGAGAATCCTGTGCTTTGCCAGCAGTTGCCCTTGAGCGGCTGCCCACGACCTGAAAAGCAATGACATTGCAGGTCAGTCTACAATTGTTCACCATATAGTCAAGTTGCATGCGCAGTGATGTAGTCCTGTGGCTTTCTTGCAGACAACCCTGCCTGCTCGGAACTCTCACCAGGCACTCCCAACCCATTCCAGGGGTCTTGTAGGGCGTCCAAGGCAATGTCAGAGGTGTGGGATGCTGCCCTTGGTCTCACCTTACTGACGTCCTGGGAGGCAGTGTCGGCTGTCTTCTCTCCAGACTGGTTCGTGGTCCTGGTACCGCCTGCGTCTGCCTGCATGCCCACCTGCGAATGGGTCAGGTCTGAGACAAGTATGTTATCACTATCAATCCTGTCAAGCAGACATCCTTTGGAATTGACTCAGGTCGCCTGTGCCTTTGTGCCCGTGGCCTGAGACGGTCAATGGCATTGCTGAAAACCTCTGGGTACTGTCCATGTACTGAAAAAACAAATGGGATGAAGAGGTTTGACTGCTCCTTGCCACTTTCCAGACACAATCCCGGAGCCCTGTCTGTGAGTCTTCTCACCTCCTGCAGGGAGTCATCCCGATGGCCATAGTAATAGCACGCCAATGTGCCAGCCACCGTGACTACGAAGATGAATCCCAGTACAGCGACTGCACAAGAAGCCTACAGTTATGGCACATACAGCTTTGAGGATGCTGAACTATGCAACTTTGATGAGCTTCAGCCCTTGCCTTGTGGCCGTATGCTGCATTTTGGAGTGTCACTGGAGCTGGTGAGCAAAATCATGTATGTGTCTCCGAGGTTGACAATGTAAAGGTAACTAATGCAGCTGTAAAGCACTGAAGCGCTGAGACCTGGGGCCTGCAAGAGAGGGGTCAATTAAGCAGGGATATGCCATACCAACAATAATGATGCCAAGTCGAGTTCCATTGGGAAGCCCCTTCCACCACTTTGCAATCCTGTTGGAGCCATCGGTCTTGGCGGCAGTGGAAGGCGCTAGCCCTGGTGCCACAGGCTGTCCAGTGGTGGGCCCAGGGCCGGGGGCAGGGATGCCAACAAGGGTGTTCCCGGTATTTGACGTGCCGTCATGAACCGTGGGCGCCTCAGCCTGCACACGGAAGAGTGTCATGCTGCGCAATTCATGGACATCATCACATCAGCTGACTTCCCAATGTGAGAGCCTGACTGGCAACTTGAAGTCCTCTGATTTCATGTTGCGAATTGCAAAGGCATCAGCTTTGAACCCAAGGCAGTGTTAATACCCTAGCATCAGCTGCTTAGTCATCGTGCATGGTATGCAGACGTGCCAAATGCTTACCCAAGGCACGGAGTCGTCAGAGCTCCCAGGCGTGGCAGCATGGGGACCTCTTGGGGTCGCAATGGCCGCGGCCGCCAAGCCTGTCAAGCCTGCAAAGTGTAGCCAAAGTGTCTACAGCCTCTCACTAACCTGCCAAAGTGGATGATTTGCAACCCTTCTGGAGTGTTGCACCAAAACGCACATGTGGATGGCCTTTGCATACTTGAGCTGGAGGCTCACCTTCCTGAGTGCCCTGCAGCACCCTTGCCAGATCCTCGTAGGACATCTGAGCTAGATGCGCAAGCTTTTCCCTTACAGTATCTACATCATCAGCTTCCGGGGAAATCTGCAGTGCAAAGAACGTCCAGCTAGAACTTGGTCCAGGAAGGTAGTTGCTGCTGTGTGCTGGTGAGGAGGTAGGTCTGATCCAAATGCTGTCAGGCCCTGCAACACAAAAGGAAAGATGTAAAGCTCTCCTCCCATGGCTTGAGCACCATGACACATTGAAGAGGTGGAAACAGTGCTTGCAACTTCACAAGCAGGCCACATACAGACAAACACGCCCAAAGGCGCATCGTGTACTTCCGCATGAGACCGAACTGCACTGGCATCAGAGTCACATGCGCCACATGCACCGTTGTATATAGAAGCATGAGAATCGTGACGCACTAACGTGTAGGTACTTCGCCAACGAGTGCTGCACGGGTATCTGCGCAGGATCTGGCACACCTGCGCCGTTTGATCCCCGCAAGGCAATCAAGCCTTGGATGGAATCAGTCTGGGGATGGATGTAGCCCCAGACCCAGTTGTCTGCTGGGGTATCCTGCATACAATGAGCAGCCTTGTATGTGTGTGAAACCCGGCATGCTATGGAGCTCAGCGGTGAGCCGCAGGTGCACTTGCATCTTACGGGCTCAGCTTGTAGGGAGCACCTTCCATGCGTGACAACCAAGATCTCAGGATGCACAAGATGTTGCAAGGCTGCATGCATATTCATGGCCAAAGAAATACCTCTAACAGCATAAACCTGTCGTGCGCACGTGGTTTATGGCCGGCGCCATGCTCTGGTGTACCCTTGCTTTGTGATGGCGAGAGAGCTCCAGGCAAAGAGCTGTCATCGGACATGGGAGTGAAGGCAGAATTTGGCGGCGAAGAGGTACCTGCCACGCAGAAGGTACACCTTGAGATTATGACATCACTGCATGTCAAGCAATACCACAGCGTGCTTGCTTGCAAGAGGTGGCACCATACCAAGCAAAGCGTGCCTGCTGTATGCGAGATACAGCACAGATAAGTTCTTTGCAGAGGGCCCACATACCGTCACTCCGGGGTTCTGAAGGCACGGGCGCAGAAGGCGTCCGTGCAGGTGAAGCAGCCATGAATGATGAAACGGCGCTCGCCACAGAACTTGTCCCACCTGCTCAGCAGATCCCCGCAAATTCGGGACAGGTCACAGGCAGGCGTGCTAGCATGGCAGACAAGTGCGGCATGATTGTCCAATAACATCGTCGATCAGATAGCCATCAAGGGCTGGGTTTCAAGGAGCACATTAGGGGCGGGAGACCGCTGCTCACATGATGATGCTGGGACAAAAGGGTATGTCAGTAGCTGTGAAGGCCTGGCTGCGCAAGGACACACCACCTGGCATGTGCAGAGGCCAGGCGATGAAGCAGGGCCTGCACCACCAAGTGACAGAGGTTCATCTTATAATGCCTCTGCAGCAAACTTGAGTAACAGTCCACTTGGGTGCCCCATGGCCCTACCCTGAAGGTTCTGCATGATGGTTTTGTGGCAGGGCAGAGTCGAATGCAAAAGAAGTATCGTCTTAAGGTGGTGACGATTACTCGCAAGCTGCAATGTTTTCGAGGCGGACCTTGCGCAGCTGCCGGCCATCTGCCAGCAGGAGGCATAGGAGCAGGTACACATCCTGGAGAGCACTAATCACAATGGTGAAGGTGTTGCTTGCTGTATCATAGTCACATGACATTGAAGGGCACTCTGGAAAATATGCGACTGCATACATGATGAAGTCGGTGTAGAATGCATGCCATCACACCTGCATCTACAGTGTGTATACCCCACATCAATCCGGGCTGGCAACTTGCCTGCTGGTACGGATGCTGCCACAAGGGCCACCATCATCATGGCGGGCAGGTTGTTCAAGAGCCAAGCTGCCATGCTGAAGGAAGCTGTCAGCAAAAGGATTGGTAGGTCTGGGGGGGTGGGGCGTGCTTTACAGCCTGCACCGCATGATGAGAATACATTGAGAGCAAGATCTTGTCTTGGTATAGTGCAATACCTGGTTCACAAGGATAGAGACCACATGCAAGCTTCTGAGTCTTGTTCAAGCTGATTGCGATGAAACCTTCACCAAACAGCTTAAGGCTAGCCAAAAGAGCATGTCTATACGCACACGGTCTAGCGCTTCCCGTAGCAACGCGGCCAAGGCATCGAACCTCAAAGATACCTTATGAGACGATCAAGATGGCCAGTACGTTTCCTAATTCTCTACGCCTTTGCTTCTCTATACAAAGTCCAACAACAAGATGAAGGTATTTTCAAACATTGTATGCGAGAAAGATCACGAAGGCCGCTGAATGCTGGGTAAGGCGACAGCCTTTTCAGCCGTATGCGCCTGGGTTCACACGCAAGCATGGCTAATTCGATACCATGAAAGACTATGATTGGGACGGTTAGCAGCAAATAGCTCACTTTGGGGTCCTCTTCGAGCCAAAGACTAAGGCCTAGATGCCGCAGCTGGCTAGGAATGCGACAGTTGATCCGGTGAGTTGCACGGTGCCGTGGCGATCGAACGCCTGCATCCGGCTCTTAATGAATATGCAGACAAAATTCTATACGACAGTATGTCTGCTGTAGTCTCCAAGGTCTGCGAACTGGCCCATCGAAGCGAGCAGAATCGAAGCAGCGCGAAGTACTAATGGTGCATCGACCCCTGCTGGGCCCTTCAGGGTTTTCATGCCTCTACAGTTTCGAAAGCCATCATCGAGCTCTCACAGCAAGCTCGCGTGTGGCAGTCGTCCTGTCGTAGTATAATCCTTCAGATCATTGCCCTCTTGACATCGCCCTGCTACTCGCTGAGATTGAGGGACATCAGCTAGTACAGCCGCTTGCTGTCGGAATGCGCCCTTGTTCAGCTTTTGGCTTTGGCTTGGCTGTATATCAATATTGTTGAGATTCTGGAAGGTTTTGGCACAGCCGATAGCGCATGCTGTAGTCAACAGTGAAGATGGCCTGAGAGCTGTATGAAGGTATAAGCCATCAATTGATCAGCATATGAAGGCTCAAAGGAGCGCAGCGGAGATCTCTAGAAGGTCCACAAAGATCGAGACCCCAGCCTATACCCATGCGAGAAGGCTGTCGAGTACACAAGGGCTCTCAATGCTGTGAAGCTTGACAGGTGGGCAGTCGTCCAAGCGATGCCGTCAGGTCTGGCTGAGTAGTGAACTTGGCTGAACGCCGGCTAAATGCTTTGGAGCCGGCTGAATGTTCTAGACAGTGCCCGTCCATTGCGACAGCATTACAGAAAGAGGAGTTGAGATCTTTAGACGTCATGTATGTTGGGATGTGGCTTACATGCCAGAGCAAGAGCATGGAACTATAGGATGGTTTCCCAATGCAGGGTGCTCAGCCTCCCAGCAGCGCAGAGGATGCGTTGTTCCTGGGTCTGCTCTTAGGCGTTGATGATAAAGAGCCCCAAGCCGCTGCAGGCCACCTCCCAGGTCGTGTTTGTGCTGACTGCTGGGCCTGCCTATGCTACATCAGCGATTACACACCGTTGCTGTAATTGCAGTATTGCAGATCTGTTATCCAACCTGGAAGCTCAGCTGCGGGAATTGTGGCTAGTTGCAGTGGCTCTGTAACCCTTGAAATCTAAATGGAAAGCTGTGGGCACTGGAAGCTTTGACAGGCTAGTTCATGAGGGTGTATTACTGCAGTGAACCAGGTGCTGAAGGCCCCGGTGAAGCTGGAACCGGGGACAGAGGTGGCTGCGGCTGCCCTTGTGAGCGCTGCACAGGTCTTTCAGGCCCTGGCAGTACAAGAGCGGCAGCTTCTTTGCACCAGCTCAAATCCCTGCTGCTCAAGGTGAGCCATTGCATGCGTGCTTTTCTCATGTCGATTCCTGCTTCTATACTGTTGACTGGCAACACCTGGTGATTTGCCTCTCAATGTTGATGGGCTTTGCGTAATGTGTCATGCTCCCTGGAAACCCTGATATGTGGATGGAAGATCAGAATTACAAGGCATATGGCATTTAAGAGCATGACGGTAATATATCATTGCGCATGCAAGCATTGCTGATGCTGTCCCGCAGGTAACGACGACCATGCGTTTAGACAGTTGTCACAGCTGAAATCCTGGAAAAGCTGTAGCAGCTTTGCTGATGCCTTATCCTGATGGCTCCACCCAGCCCAGACATGTCCTTTTTCACCCTCCCAGCAAAGCTTTGGCTCTGTTTAAGCTTGCCAGACCGGTGCGCATCGCTTGCTTGGCCTTCTATATGCTATATTTGAGGCGTCTGTTGGGAAGATCTTTGCACTACATACACATACATGTACGCTTGTGTATCGTCATGCCCGACTTGCGCTTGCTTGGGGCAGATGCCTGGGCAGGCTGGGCAGCATGCCATCGCAGGACAATTGATGAGCTTGCAGGAGGACGCGAGAGCAGACGGCCGGACCCTTGCTGGAGCGATGTGGGTAAAGTCGTATGCACGCCACTTGCGGGATGCGCAGGAGAGAGGACAGTTGCTAGCTGAGGGCTAAAGCTTCCGAGCTCAGTTCCCAAACTTAGAGTTAGGAGGCCTCCTGTTAAGATTGGCAAGCGTGCGCTCGTGGCGAGCCAGCAGCTGCAATTGAGAGTCCATCAAAGACAAATAGCGGCTCAGATTTTGGGATGTCAGTATCACTTCACCTGTCACCCAAATCCTACACAGCAGAGTAGATGTGGATGGGATTCTAGTGGACGTGTGGGGAGGTATCCGTACGCCTGTGTCCGCTCACAATACTGGGAAAGTGCAGGCTGTGTGTGCTGGCCAATGTAAGGGGCATGCTGGGCTGTCTGAATGTGGAACCGCACACAGGTCGAGGCCTGGTACTATGCATGCTGACTAGCACAGGGCTCATGATATAGGCAAAAACTCTCTAGATCCATCTGAGATGCGCTCTGGCTAGCATATCTTGCTGCCAGGCCACCCTTCGCTCCAGCAGCAGGCCTTGCCAATGCAGGCCTCCTAGCTCCACCGTGCGGCTTTGCTGCCTCCGCTGCAGCGATCCTCTCGCTTCCGAGCCTGCAATAATCAGTAAGTAAGCTCAGACTCTGAGCGTGGGGATGTGAAGAGTTTCTGTGGCTTCGGCATCTGCCTATAGTCTATAGCGCCCCAGATCATCAGACCTATCATACACCACGCATCATGGGTCCTGTGACGCATTAAGGACAGACTTTCAATACCTAAAATAGCTGCCTGTGGCTGCGTACCAGTCTAGGCCATGGAGTGGCGCGTGCGAGGGCGCGTCATGCCAAGGCATGTGCCCATGCATGTCCACTCCAGAGCCCCAAAGAACAGGACTGTGATGATGGAGGCGGCGGCGCAGAACGCCCCCACAGCCGTCCCGAACAGGATGCCGGCGCTGACCGCCTCGGAGTGAGCCTGCCCAAGGGTGATGCCTGTGGCGAAGCCCGCTGCCAGTAGGTACTGGATGGAGAGGACAGTCCAGCCCCAGCAAGTGGGGCTCAGCCTCGAGGCGCTGCCGTGTGCTGGTCCTGGCCTCATGAAGCCAATGCTGACGCCGAGGGGCGGGCACAGCGTCACACTGAAGACAAAGCCATATAATAGGCTGGCGGCTGCGGCGTATGTAGTGAACCATGCGACGAAGAAGGAGAACATGCCCAGGCCATGCTCCTGTCCAACCCTCTCGTAGCACAGCAGCAAGATGGCATGCGTCGCGGCCAGAACTATGGCCACAAACTCCAGTAACATGAAGAATTTCATGCCTCCGCCGGTGAAGTGCAAGCTCCTGCTAGCCTGCTCGACCAGAGCAGGGTCAGCATCAGCACTCAAGGGGCTGCAAACTGGAAGGAGCAGGTTTGGGGTCGACATTGACTCAGCCAAGAACTCTACAGAGCGCGCATGTACAAGACTTTTCCTGTCTACACACAGGCAGTTCCCAACACACCAACTCCTGCCGCGACACAACTGTCACAGAGCTAGCGGCAGAGGCTGTATGGCTTAACCTGCTGCCAGGGCGCGTCATGCCGAGGCACGTGCCCATGCATGTCCACTCCAGAGCCCCAAAGAACAGGACTGTGATGATGGAGGCGGCGGCGCAGAACATCCCCACAGCTGTCCCGAACAGGATGCCGGCGCTGTCCGCCTCGGAGTGAGCCTGCCCAAGGGTGATGCCTGTGGCGAAGCCCGCTGCCAGTAGGTACTGGATGGAGAGGACAGTCCAGCCCCAGCAAGTGGGGCTCAGCCTCGAGGCGCTGCCGTGTGCTGGTCCTGGCCTCATGAAGCCAATGCTGACGCCGAGGGGCGGGCACAGCGTCACGCTGAAGATGAAGGTATAGAGCAAGCTAGCGGCTGCGGCATATGTGGACACCCATGCCATACAGAACGTGTACATGCCCATGCCTCCGACCTGGCCAACTCTCTCGAATCGCAGCAGCAAGCCAGCATGACACCCGGCCAGGGCTATGGCCACGCACTCCAGGAAGATGAAGAATACCATGCCTCCTCCGGTGAAGTGCAGTTCTCTGCTAGCCTGCTCGACCAGAACAGGGTCAGCATCAGCCTTCAATGGGCTGCAAGCTCACAAAGTGACTTAGCCAAGTATTGAGCGAACCCTGCATGTACAAGAGTCCTCCTGTCTGCACACAGGCAATGTGCAGCACATTGACTCCTGCCATGATATACTGGTCACAAAGCCAGCAGAAGAGGATGTGTGGCTTACCTTGCTGCTGGCCGGTGTTCCAATGACTGGAATGGATGGCTGGTGCTTCGCACTGGATGTGCTCAGCCCCTGTAGCATCATGTCCTTTTCTGTCTGGAGACTGCCTATCGTTCCTGCTCCAGGCATCTCTGTGCTGCTCTGCGGGCCCATCGCACAATCCCTGCGCAAAGTACCCTTTTCAGTGGCCTCTGCACTGAAGCCCGATGCTTTGATCTGTGCAGCAAGCTTGGACAAAGTTGCCAGCAGGATGCTCGACAAGTCATCAATAAGAGCAATCCATGCAGCAGAATAGGTATAATGCCTACCACAGATGGCAGTGCCCCTGCTCGCCCACACACTCTACAGATGGGTACTGTCCAAAACCTGCATGTCACCAAGCCCGTCCCTGGCTTGCGCTACGCGCTTCTCATCTGGGTAGATTCCAGCTCTCTGCAAAAGGATACCCTTTTCAGTGTCCTACTTGATATTGGATGCCCACGCAGGGCAGATTCAGCCATCTAGCCGATCTCCGCAGGAAGGTGTGAACTCCAGACAGGTGTCAAGGATCAGGGGAGGGGCGTAATGCGCACCGCTTGTGACTGAGATGCAGGTGCAGTGGAGGTTCAACGTTTGAAAATGAGCTGCGCACTGCCGACGTGCATATTCAAATTCTCTGGGCACAGCGGGGGGGCCCATCGGACTTCCAGCAGCTTCTGTTCCACGTTAGGCTCGTCAGGAATGCTAGCGAAGAGGGACAGAAGTCTCCCTCGTTGTAGAGGTTGACTGGAAATGGTATATTGTGCCCGTGCTCACTCACAGGTTGCCCTTGGGTTCTAGCGCTCTGCCTTTACAACCATCCAGCATGTACCTGTCATGGGCCCGAGTGGGCTTCGTGCTCTGCTCCTGATACGGTTTCAGACACGATGGGACAAGCAGCTAGCGGCGGCGTGTGGCAGCGGGCTACCGATAGTCCATCGCATCCTGGACAGAGGGCTAGAGACAACGAGCAACACGCCATGACCAAGCAGGAGTGGCGCATGCAGCTGCAGGCCGAGCAGGAGGCTCTCCTACAAGCGCTTGGGACCCTTCTCGAAAAAGGCACGCTGTCCTACTTTCACCCCCTCCCTCTGTGACACTCTAGGGTGCATGCAGGGGTGATGAAGGAACGCATGCCTGTGCCCGCTCACCTGTAGGCCTCTCTCTTTCGGTCCCCTAATGTCGTTCTATGCCTGAAGGTTTGCCAGAGCACACAAAGAGGCTGGAGGAGTTCCAGCTGGCCGCATCACAGCTGAGCGCAGCTGTGGCTGCTGGAGCAACCGCTGAGCGCATAGCAGATCAGGAGGACAGGCTGCATGCTTTGTACACTGAGCTCTCTGTTGCTGCAGAAGGTGCCTCCAACCCCTCCCTTCCCTCCGCCACAGCACCCGGTGTGGCATACGTCATCAACAGACATGTGGCTGCTTGTCAGAAACCTCCCACATATGAGCAACAGACCAGAAGCGAGGCTTCCCAAACAATAGCATGTTGTGGTGCTCCTGGGCATTCAAAGCTTCAGTGAGTCCTTCAAAACACTTTTTGTGATGCCAGGTCTGCCTCGTTATAAGGAGCTCCTCTCAGCCATACGCGAGCGTGAACGACTCCTCAAGGATGGGACCCTAGGCTTGCAGCACTGCAGTGTTGAGCCTCATTGCAGCCTTCCGGATGACAAGAAGTACAGCGGACACGTGCCCCTTCGGCACCGCCCATGTCAACTGCAGGTGCGCACACTTGGCCTTGCAGACACATGGACACTAGCCAGATGAGTGCAAGCAAAGCGTACAATGCATCTGCGTAAACACAAGAATATTGCCCTCAAGGGTATCTGCTCCCAATTGTGTACGTCACTGGACTGCCTCGTAAACACAAGAATATTGCCCTCAAGGGTATCTGCTCCCAATTGTGTACGTCACTGGACTGCCTCCTATGTCAAGATGGCGGATACAGCGCGTCTTAGTGGTCCATGCAGCAGAGACCTTTGCACACGTCTCTGCAAGCGATGAGCAAGTTTTATCTCATGGCCATGTCATGACATGGGAAGCAGTAGTGAAGCAGTCCAATGGCCTGAGTGCTGTATGTGCCTTGCCAGGGATCAAGAATGCCAGCTCTAGCCCCACCCATGGACAGCTTTTGAAGTGAGCTCTGCGACTGCCTAAGCTCTTGTGAGTGACAAAGGATCAAGGATGGATGAAGTGTGGGCTATGCAAGGCCAGCCTGAACTACAGCCTTGTGATCAAGGACTGGCAGATCTGCCGCGTGCAGAAGTCCCTTCTGGAGCAGCGGTCACGGCAAGAGGAAGCCCAGTAAGGTGTCCCATAGCAAGGACAGGCTTCATCCACCTTCGCCTTGACATGCTGGTTGCCCAGTGACCCGTGGGGACGAGTAAAGATGCACAAAGTAGACGAGGTTGTGAGACTTCGAGGCTGGACGGATGCCTAGAGAGGGCCTTGATCAGAAGCTGTGTGACACTGGATAGCCTTTGATGGAGTGTGAAGAGTTGACATAGCAGTCTGCCATGGAGGAGTTGCTCAGCTCGGGTACCAATTTGCCATGCAGAAAGAGGCCAGATGTTATCGGTCTGAGACTGGGAGGCGATCCCACAAATGAGAACACATGCCTAGGCCAGGCCTATGTAGCAGTGTAGCCTGAGTGTCGAAAGGTATTGTGATCATCTTCAAGGATCACGGAACTGGGATGTCAAGGTGAGATCCAAAGGATCGAAATTCACGGCTTGGGCAATCTCAACTGGATACCAGTCTAAAACCACCAGCTGCTCATGGAGTAGCAGCTGCTTATGCTTCTTCAGACCTCGCCGAGCTTCTACTCGCCACATATCCTCCTTCAAAGTGACATCTATGCACATGATACTACAGCGACCATGTCAGAGCAGAGACCTAGAGAATTCTACATAAGTGACAAGTGGGACAAGTGCACTGATATGGCGATCCGGAGAGTGGCGTATGGGACTCTAGGGGGTGGAGCAGCCGCCATGATACTCTTTCGTACGCACGCAACACTTCTCGATGATTTCGATCAACATCTTGTTGGAGCACAAGGGTTTTGACCTTGAGCTGTGTGATACATATAATCGAACGTCTGCAGGAGGTGGCAGGGCACGAGCCGCCTGTGCAGCATTCGGAAGTGGCTTTGGGGCAGGCTCTGCGTACTCAGAATGCCAGCGAGAGGTCTGCCTTGCTCCCCAAATGAAACATAGTGGACTAGGTGCACCCTTACAAGTCTTTTGCGGTTTTGCAGCCCCCTAGTAGCTCTACTCTGTGTCATGCCATACAACGCCATCCTGCTGATCTGGGTCAAAGCTGTGCTGCATCTTCTCATCATGCACATCCTGACATGCAGATACATGATGTCCTGGGTCTGAATGGAGACAGGAAGGAGCAGCACCAAGACTGAGCCAGAAGAAAACAGACAATGTGGCGGGCATGGCCTTGGTGGCATGCTGACACTGTAAGGCCTGCCAGCCTTGTTATGGGAATCCAGTGATCGCTTGGCATGCACTGACCAGACACCAGTATTGTACTGCACTTCGACCAGAACATGGGCAGGCTTAGTCCTCATGTGTCTGATAGCGCTGTTGAGCAGGCGTAAGGCAGCAGGTGTTGATCGCGGCTGATATTGAAAGGCATTGAGCAGCAGTCTCTGATGTAGTGTACCGCCATGGGATTCCTGCCCGGGGTGCCACCCAGTGGGCAGTCCTCGTCCCTGCTGATGCACTTGCTGCAGCTGGGTGAAGTGGACCATCCCAAACATGGTCAGCAAGCACTTGCACTATGCCGGCTTAGCGTAGTACCCCATGGCTACCTTCGACAGTGTTGCCTTACACATGATCTTGAAGCAGTGCCTCTGTTGGGGCGCAGCTCCAATCCCGCATCCTCTGGGAGTTTGGGCGAATCACATGAACATTGTGAGAGGCGACATTGCACTGACCAGGACTGAGCCACCATGCACAGTCACGTTCCTAAACCATCCACGACCTCAGCTCAAGATTGTAAAGCTTTCGCAATGCGCAACCCTTCATCTAGCTTGTTGCTGCATGTTGAATTGCCACTCCCTACAGCTTATGCTCATCCTACTTGGGCATCGACGTCTCTACCTGGTGCCGTAAACCTGCAATTGTGTTGCATGGCATTAGAGGGGAACGGCAGAAAGGCCTTGCTCCTTCAGGAAGGTTGCTGCATCCGGAATGTCCTCGGGGTCAAACTCTGGGTCGGCCTTGAACAGGTCCCCGACATGCAAGTCACCATCCTTGCACAGCTGGCCCAGCTTGGCCTCTCCAACCTTACCCTGCACAAGATGCATCTGGTATCAAATACATGCAAGGCTGCACCTCAATGCCTCTGAAGCGAGTAACAACATTCCATACCATCAGGCAACATCATCCTGCAGGGCGTCCTTTGGTACAGCGCACTCTGGCCCACTACAGTGGTACCAGACTGAATTGCTGAAGGGGCGATGTTTGTAAGGGCACTGGGGCATGAGATGCGATGCCACTACTGTCAGCACGTGCACTCGGCCTGGCCTTGGGCCTTGTACAAAGACAACCTGGCAGCGAAAGGCTCGGGGGGCTTGCCTTGACATACAAGAGGGCCTCTGCGACGCCCTGCCGCCGTGTGTCTGTGTCCTCTACCTTGCCGTACAGGTCGGCCAGCTTGCCAGCAGGCACTGCACTCTCTGCGATTCCCAGGCCCACCAGCTGACCCAGCAGCTTGGGAGCCTTTGGTACATCCATCCTGCAGCATCAGAGGCGCCATTTGTAAGGCTTGACTGTGGGACAAGCACTTGCCTCAATCCAGCATGCAGGACCCCTTCGATGTCACAGACCAACAGACTGCTCATGCCAGGTCAACAGGGCATGCGGGAGCGCTCACTGTTGCTCAAAGAGTGACTGACATGCTTGAAGACCTTTGACATGCAGCCAGGTACATTGGGAGCCCTGTCTCTCACCTGAGGTCCTCCAGCTGGTCTGTCTTGGAGTGCATGCCCTCCAGGAACTCCTCCAGGCTGTAGGCGTTGCGCCGCAACAGCGACACCATGAGATCCACCAGAGCCTTGTGCTCGTTGTCCCGCAGCGCCGCAAACAGCGCGTCTATGCCGATCTCCACCAGCTTCGGCATGAAACCTGCGCAGCCGCAGCAGGTATCAGAATTGAGACGTACAAACAAACAGGTTGGAGCATGCAGGTTCTACACCAGCCCAGGTATCCTCACCAAGCCCCCACGGAGATATACGTGCAATGGCGCTCTTCGAAGGGTGCTGCACCGCTGCGCCCGTCGGCTTTTCAGTGACCCTTCTGAGGGTACGACAATTTCCTGGAGATTGACTTTTCATACAGCTGCATGACTGAAGGAACTGCATGTACCTGGTGCTGCTAGCTCTCGCGCAAGAGTGAGAGCCTCCCCGTGATCATGCGCGGAGAGGAACTCTGAGTAGAGCGTCTGAGCCTGGCTTTCCCGCTCTTCATCTGTCAGATTCTTCTTCTGCTGGCCCCTGCGCCGCACAAAACTCACACATTCAGCATGCGAAGGCTGCAAACAAACGGCATCCCAGATGACCTTGCTCAGCTTTATGGTCCCAGTTATGGTCTTGCCTGAGGGAATTCTTCAGCACATGGCCGTGAGGAGCAGGTTTGGTCTGAAGGCGGGGTTGCATCCAGGACATGCCCGCCAGAGTGCTCCAGGGCATTACACAGGTGAGCACTGGCCTGCATACGTCTCACAAGACAAATGGTACCCTGGGTTTGAGGAGGCCAGCAATGATCATGATGGCATTGGCAAAATGGTAAACGCTGACCTTGGCGCAGGCGCCGAGGCCGGCGCAGCTGGGGCGGCGGCTGGCTGCGCGGGGGCAGATGGCTGGGCAGCGGGCGCGGGGGCGGCTGCGGGCCGCGACGCCTGGCTGGCGGCCATCGGGCGGTACTCGCCCAGGAATGCGCTGTTGTGGTTCTGGCCGTCGATCTTGGCTGAGCTCTTGTTCTTCTTGCCCACGGTCTCCCATCCATCATCTGCGCAGCGCCAGCTCAGTCATGTCTCTCCTCATGGCAGGTTCCATGCAAGGTCTGCTCGACTCGTAGTCAAGACACATGAGCCTCGGTGTCGACTGCAGTTTGTATCCTGAAGGTCATGAGCCCGCCTACTCAAAGATGCAGGAGGTGCTAATGGATACAGTAAAGGAGGCGGAGGTACAATGTATATCGTATGAGACGCACCATCTGTCTTGAATGCTGGGAAGAGCTCCACATCCTGCCCCATGCCGGGCACGCCTGCCCGGGCCTGAACAGGCAGGGGCGCCAGGCCAGGCATCATGGTAACCGGGGTCATGCCCAGCTCAGCATGCGCAGCAGCATGGATCTCGCTGATCTTCTTGGCCTCGTCCTTCTGCCGCCGCGGCACCCACTTGGACTTCCGCAGCTCCAGGATATCCCGCAGCATGAAGCGCACTCTCGATGACAGCCCCTGGCAGACCACATGATCATTTGTAAGAAACCCACAGCGCTTCTGCTGCCTAGATGCTGGTGCGCTTACGGCAGCAAGGCGACTCGTTCAGCGAGTGTCTCTGTGCAGAAATGCTCAGGCCGGGGTTCAAGGTGACTCACCTTGCTCTTGCTCCACTTCTCGAGGATGACAAAGTAGCCCTCGAGGCGGCGCTTGTCCTTGGTGTTCTCTTCCAACTTCTTGCCCACAATGGACAACATCTCGCACATGGCCTGCACACGGGTCTCACAGATGTTACCCATCTGGTAGTCACAGCCTGAAAGCCTGCTTCTGTGTTCTCAAGGTCATGTGAAGGATTCTCTTGTCAGAAGAGAGCAACGTGCTGTGAGAATTGTCAGCCGGTGCTGGACTTACCTCTACATTGTCTTCTATGGGCTCTGACTTGCCATCCCCGAGCATCTCTTGTATGCAGGCGTGCAGAATCTTCTCCGGGACGACGTCCTGCTTGTACAGCTCTGCAATGAGGCGGATGTTGCCCAGCGTGCGCAGCTTGACCTTCCGCTCTGCTCGGTCCCTCTCATCGTCTGGAATGCTCTTCAGCGCCTGCGTCATGCTTTCGGCGTCAGGTCCTGTGACCCCTGAGTACTACTGCAGTCCCGTAGACATGGGCAGGCAGACTCTTCCCTCATGCTACAACTATGCTCCTTTCGAGGAAGACATGGACTGCTCAGGGATGACTGCACTCACTGAGACGTGTGTCAGTGCAGAGTGAGGCAAGATCACACCTCTCTTGCTTCGTGTGTGCCCTCAAACTCCTCCTGGCATGTATTCAGCAACACCTTCTTGAATGTCATGGGCCGCGTCTCTCCCTCGGCAGGCGGAAATTCTGGTAGAGCCTGCAAAAGCCAGTCAGCTTAGCCATGCCCTGAGCTCACATCATGTGCAAAATGTTGTTCTGATGCTAGTATAACAATCTTCTCTATCCATCAAAAAGTCGTTATCTCTGTCGGCAATGTGTGTCAGGCATGGTGAGGCGAGACTGGCAGGAGGTACCTTGGAGGACTCTGCGCAGAACTGGGCATACATGAAGGAGAAGGTCGGCTGAGCGACAGCATTCTCAAACACAAGCTTGATGGTTGCATGCAGCAGCTCTGCATCGATCACAATATCCAAGACTTGCTGCAGAAGCCTGTCAAAGTTCTCTGGTGTCAGCTTGTTGAGTATACCCTTTATCTGCCTCACTGCCTGCAAAAGCAACACAACCTCCCTCAGGGCTCCAGCCTCTACGATGTATCCCCAAGACAGGCAAGTGATGACAGTATCCAGAACAGGGTATCTGATGAAGGGTGTGAGAGAGTGTTGGTATGTGACATGTTGCATGTCAGGTATATACCTTCTCCGAACCGCCAACAGTAGTGCCAGGCATCCAAGCTTTCCTGCCCACATCTTCTGCTTTTTGCATCTTTGCAGTGGATGGACCATTTGCCTGTACAAGACCCTCCTGGTGAGTGCACACACCCTGTTTACCATTCATAGCAGGTGGAGCGTCGCACAGGCCTGAACAATGCTGGACGAGACAAGTATCACATGCCATGCAATCTTGCCTGTGCCAAAGGCGACTGATTCCAGAGCGGCTGTTGCGATACTGTCCTGCCTGGCCCAAGGCAGCACAGAGGGAACAGTGCCGCTACAGAATGTAAGCGCCTTGCTTCCCATAGCATGAAGAGCATGAAAATGTCATTGTGCTGTGGTGAAACGGCCCACCGTTGATGGTGCTGCTGCGGCTGTCGGTCCATTCGATGCAGAAGGCCGCTCTGCGCTCTGCTGCTGGTTGTTCCGCGGCCGCAGGTCTTGCTGGGAGCCCTCTCGCCGCACGGGAAGTGGCTCTGTCCTCTGCACCGGGTCGTTGCCCTGCTTTGCGGGCTGCTTCTGCCCCTCTGGCATGGGCGGCAGCTCCCGGCGAGCATGCCAGTCCCTTGTGTCTGGCTGCTCTGCAGGGATCTGCATATATACACCTCCCTCATCACCCGCCAGGGTCCCTCAGTGAGTGTCAGTCGTAACAGGATATCGTGAAAGCTGCTCAGCAACAAAGAGAGTTTGAAGTCAGAGCTGGGGGCGACCTGACATACCTGTGCCTCAGGTGCCTGCCCAGGACGTGTTGCTCCAGTTGTCTCGAGCAGCAACTCACTCTGAGAGGATATTTCCGGTGGAACAGTCATGAACTTCTGCAAAGCATTGATGATGCGATCATCATAAGACGATGCTCACGAAGTGATTCTCCACCGACAACAGGCATCATTCTGGGCACCTGGGTCGTGACAGGACAGTTCTGGCTCACCTCCATGAATTTCTCGAGAAACTCCTTATCATACCGAACTATCTCTCCCGGCGGTTTCCGTCTCTCAACCTTGGCTGGCCCCACATCCTGGGTCTGCACACCACGTCGATGGTGATAGTGAGGCACAGCTGATAACTTACTTAGCTAGCGATGGGAGGGCGGCTCGGCATGTGATGCATGGTCGCTCCAAAATGATGCAGGTTTCTTACCTTCTTTGCGAGACTGGCCCCTGCACCGCGGCCAAAGCTGGCGAATGGATTCTTGCCAGGCCCAGCCCCACCAGGCCTGAGCGTCAGGGGACGCAATGAAAGCCCGTCTTCCATGCCACTGCCTTTCTTATGACATCAAGCTCTGCTGAAGAGGGATACGCACGATATCTGCTGTGTCTGTGACGGCATGTGCATGCTGGGGCCGCAGGCAATGGAGGGGCAGCCGCGAGTTGCCAAATTTGGACCGGCGCTTTTTGCTTGGTGCAGGGTTTTGCACCTGACCCTCATACAAACACAGCTGTGCACCATTTCTGCTCGCCCTCGCGAACCCACTGCTACCTTGCTCGGATGCATTGCAGGATGATATGTTGATCTGTCTCCCGTGATTGGACGTTTATGTGCGAGAGTTGTCACGTGGCAAGGTCGAGCCGAGCAGCTTCCATCTTGTGATATAGTATTTCCAGCCAGCAGCCTGGAGCAGCGCACAGCAGACATGAAGATACCGGCCCTCAGCCCACTTAGTATATTTGGGTTTGGCCAGGAGTCCACTCCTTTGACGTCTGAGCCGGAAGCTGCGGCAAGGACATCACAATCCTCTCAGGGTTGGGCAGGTCCTGCACGGCATTTTCGCGGGGAGGCGCTGCACGGCGCATCGTCCAATATGTCAGGAACAGAATCAGGGTCCCTTTCTCAAGACATGGAGCCCCTGTCGCCCGTGACGCGAGAATACAGGCGGAGGCCACGCAACCTCTCCTCAGAGCTCACAGAACCAAAGGTACACCTTACTTTCAGCTCCCAGGCAGCTCATAAAATACCAAAAGCCCAAGAAGCCGCCCTTTGACGCCTTTGAAAGCGCTACATGGCCACGATACTAGAATGCTGTGTCAAGATACTGTTCTGTGTATCTGCTCCCCTGCTTGCCTGAGGACATCCTATGAAGCATCGTCTGGAGCGAGAAGCCACCCGTTTCAAGCCTCGCAGGTATTGATGGCAACTGCAGCGGCACTGATGCGGCGTACACCCAGTGTGATGCAGCCACAGCTGTTCACTTTTGAGGACCACTTTGACTTTGAGGCTGTTATCGGCCGCTCCCCCCACAGCGAGGTGTACAGGGCCAGGCACAAGATGAGTGGAGAGCTCTTTGCAGTCAAGCGCTCCATGCGCAGATTCCGCTCAAGAGCAGACCGCGAAAGGTGTGCTCAGTCACTGGATACCTGTTTCATCTTACACTCTCAGCTGTCTCTCGAACTGAACAGACAGGGACCATGTCACGCATGCAATCTTAACAACCTCCTTGATGGGCCTAGTCAGGCGGCATTGCTTGTGCTCTGACACATGCTGATACTGTCTAGAAGCTTTCACAGATTCTGC
Organism: Coccomyxa viridis; assembly: GCA_963930925.1. Classification (NCBI taxonomy): domain Eukaryota; kingdom Viridiplantae; phylum Chlorophyta; class Trebouxiophyceae; family Coccomyxaceae; genus Coccomyxa; species Coccomyxa viridis. The sequence goes on from CAWVOJ010000010.1 coordinate 1,079,147, forward strand.
GGCGCAGCAGACTGTTTGCATCATGCCCTCTCCTGACCTTCCGCGCACCGCTCTGCAGGTGCCTGCATGAGATCCAGGCAGTGGCCTCCTTGCCAGCCCACCCTAATGTCATTGGCCAGGTAATTCTACTTGACATGTAGCAAAGTCAGCCACTACAAAGCTGTACTGTCTGCATGCGAGTGCGCTGTGCAGCAGGCTCCTGCAAAAGGTTGTGCAGCACAAGTGCGTGCCGTGGGTTCACCCTGTGTCTGAAGCGGCTGTGTGCTTGGGGGTGCAGTACCGGGCATGGCAGCAGAGCGGGCACTTCTTCATTCAGATGGACCTGGCAGAGAACGGCAGCCTGGGGCACCTTCTCAGACAGGTATTCCTTCTCGACCAGCGCTCTTGCCTGTGATGTTGCTGTAGCTCACTCTGCAAAGCACGCATGCAGGAGTTGCTGTGCCCCAAAGCATGTGTCACAGATGATGGCTCTGGGCCTCGCAGTCCTGTATATGATGTGCAAGATGTGGGAACATGTGCCCGCAGGTGCAGGAGGAAGGGCTAATGCTCCCAGATGCACTTGTCTGGCAGGTGCTGTGGGAAGTCGCACAGGTGAGAGCGCCCTTACTACGGTCAGCTGTATCCTGCAAATGTCGAGTGACTGATGAGCACCTTCCTGTAGAGGGGCGTACACAGTCCAGTCTGCTGAGATCCTGCAAAGATAGAGGGATTAATGAGCGCCTTGCTGTAGAGGAGCGTACACAGTCCAGGAGTATGAGGTGGCATGCATGCGCAGGGGCTGGATTTCCTGCACAGCCATGGCGTCATAGTCATGGACATCAAACCGGACAACATCTTCTGCAACCGCTCCGGCACCTTCCAGATTGGAGACTTTGGCATGGCTGTAGTGAGCAGCCTCGATTGGGTATGCCTCATTTCCTCCAGCATTCATCCGTCCTAAATGTAGCTGGCAGACCAGAGGCTCCCCATTCCCGATCCTCTGGTACAAAGCAGTGCATATGCAGCCCTCTAAGCACTCGGGTACACACATTCTGAGAGTCACCTGGGATGTGGGATGTGTAGCAGGTGCAGTGTCAGCACATCGACAGCTGAAACATTGACAAATCACTGCCAGCTGCGGCTGGGAGCCCGAGCTGTGATGCCTGTTGCAGGACTGGGAGGAAGGGGATGGGGACTATCTAGCGCCAGAGCTGCTTCAGGAGTCCAGTCCCACCCCAGCAGCGGACATCTACAGCCTGGGTGCCACCCTGTACGAGTGCGCAACAGGTGAGCACAAGGCCTGGTTTGACTCTTCCTGCCCGCATGCAAGGCTCGTGCTCTGCATGGTGATGCTGTCTTCAGGCCCGCTGCAACCTGCTCAGAGGCCTTGGCCTGCATGTGCCCTCTGACTGCTAGGTGACCCGCTGATGACGTGGCACAGGTGAAAAGGTGCCAAGGGAGAGGGCAGGGGGTAGACAGCTGGTCCGCCTGGCACAGCGGCCCATACTGCGATCAGTGGTTGAGAGGATGCTGCAGCCGAACCCTGCCACCAGGCCCTCAGCAGCCGAGCTGGTCCAGCAGGTATGCTCTCCGACCAGGGACCGTATGCCATGCTGCATGCGCGAGGACCCTCCGGCTCTGATGTCGGCTCTGCTCATGAGGGTGTAGCACCTTGCCTCTGGGATGTCGTATCAGAGCTGAGTGGGCCTAGTATGATCTGCAGGTGAGCGCCATGCAGCTGCCCATGGACATGCAGCAGCAGCAGTCCCCAGGCATTTCTGGGCAGCCCGGTGAAATCCCAGTGACGCCTGACAGTGGCGCACATGCATGCACGCCAGTGCAGCATCTTCTTGCCAGGAGCGCAGGCATGGCCCTTCCCCCTTGCACCTTTTGACAACTGAAAGTCTCGACAGCCATGTTGTTTGGGAACCGTGTCACAGGCACATGTAGAGGCCAGCACTACTCAGGCCAGAATGGGAGTACATAGGCAAAGCAACAAAGCATCATCAGCTGCTGTGCCATGCAGTATTATAAAGCATGCCTTGCAGGGAAGGAATTTCTGAAGGCAGATGTCCGCACAGAGCGCAGTACATTTCTTGACAGGGATGACATGGGACGTGCAGGGTTCCAGACACCGCAGTCGAGCCATGCCTCAGTGGGGGGCCAGGGGCTGTCGAGCGTGCCCTCCTTTGTGCAGCATGAGCCCTTCAGTCCTCCGGGAGTGGCGACGCCTGTGCTGTTCGGGGGTCACAGGGCCCCTGCGCATGCACACAAGCCGTCTGGCATAGACGCTGATATGTGGGATGGGAGCGATGACCGGGACGCAGGGGCTGAGATGTTCAGCAACCTTTCAGTCAGCTGCTGCATGTCGCCAACAGGTAAGGACTTGAGCACTTGCAACTAGCTGGCTGTCATGAAGCACACCACCATTCTGCTGCTGCATGACTTGCAGAGACAGCTGGTGCTAGTTTCCTGGCGCGTGATGCAACGCCACTATTTCACCGGTAGTTTGCTGCTGTAAGGTGGTGCTTCTGGTATGAACATTTGCGGGTGTGGCATGCAGAGTGCGAAGTGAGCACGCCCAAGGTGCCCAGCCGGCCGGGCACAGCGGACCTGCAGAGCCTCACAGGCAGCACCGCCTACGTGCACCAGAAGCGCTGGGGGCGGGAGCGGCCGCGGGGACGCTCTGAGGCCGCCGCGCATGTGCGTCCGTTCCCGAGCCTGCTGGCCCGCAACGAGGCCCTGCTGCACCAGTCCAGCAACGCCTCGACGCTCAGCAACGGCTCCATGGTCATGGAAGATGCAGAGCTGCCCTCCCCGCCCCACATCGCAGAGGACAACCAGTGCACAACACCCGGCTGGGGCAGGCCGAGCAGACTCAGTCACCTGGCCACCTACGGGTGAGCTCATAGACTTCAAGCGCTCCCTTGATGCAAGGTTGATTTTTGGTAATGCGGACCCTGAGGCATGGATACATGAGCAGCACTTAGGGGTTAAGCTACCCGGGCATGTGGGCCAATGCAGTGCAAGGCGGCGTTGTGACAGAAAGAATTACTGCGCAGGAGGGACACTTCTGTGGCTGAGGCAAAGTCGCCGCAGCATCACAGCACGCATGCCTGGGTGTCGCCTGCACGCGAGCGGCCGCCGGTCAGCCCCTTTGCTGCGCAGCAATGTCAGGGGCACCCCTGCGATGCAGTCTGCAGCATCACCTTGAAGGCCTCGGGCTCGGGTGACATGCGGCAATGCGACTCCCTGCCCCAGGAGAGGTCCCTCAGCTTTGTGTATGCCTGTTGAGGCTGGCACTGGAGGATAGCCCTGTAAGATGAGAGCTGAATAAGCAGCCGTGTGTATGTCTGAATCGGTCAGAGAGAGGGGAGGCGGTTCTGCACCAAATGTGTATGCCACGGCAAAGTTGGATCTTGACATGACAATGACATTGACGATAGCCTGACGCAAGGCAAATAGGCTTATTTGTCCACACAAATAAGTGTGCAGCGATGTGTATGCACATTTGCTGGTGAGGGCCTGACTGGAGATAAGAATGGATCTCGTATGACCCGCTTGTCCTGGAGTGCACTCAGCTAGGCGCCTCAGGGTGAGCCGGCTCAGGGTGTTTGATCCCAGCAGCTCAAGGAATTCTTGTCATGAGGTGATCACTTGAGAACACAGCTGATGCACAGGCATGCATGTGTCGAAAGCAGCCAGGGGTACGAACTCCACTAGCAGATTCGGCCCAAAACATTGTATGTATCTTAGGCTTTTCAATCCTCAACATTGGCTTGACAGGGCGAGGCCTCGTTCCATAAATGACACTGACAGCAGCCCCTTCTGCAGCAGTACTGATCATGGGTTCAGTCAAAGGTGTCAAAATTTCTTGCAAGCAATTGGAGATGGCAACTGTGGGCTCGTCAGTGGTACAAGCACGTCCCATTTACGTCCCTTCTGCCTCAACACAGAATTTTGCAGTCCCACAGCTGCAGCTGCAGAGATACATGTTGCACCTTCACACGGCACCATAGTACACCTTGAAGCTACCCAGCGGCCGCAGCTGCCTTGCACATGGCTTCCATCTCCTGCGGCGAGGGCACCAGCTGCAAGGAAGGGTAGCACATGGCCATCTGCTCTTCCAGCTGCACATAGCGCTTCATCAGCTCCTTCCGCAGGCGCTCCCACACCTGCGTGCGCAACTTGTGAGGCGCTGCAAACCGATGGAAGCTGCTCTGTGCATGGTCATCCGACCTGGCACAAGCTGCTGCAGTCGCCGCACTGAGGAGGTCATGCAAGATGTCAACCTGATCTGGAGTAGGGCTGTGAAAGCGTCTCTAGAAGGAATTCGACGAGGCGGCATGCCAGGTCTGGCACATGTTGAAGCAGACCGCAGTCATTTGCAGGGCGCATCTGAGTCATGTCTGACAGTGGTAACACCATGAGCTTGGTAGACTCTGCATCACAGAGCTGCCTTCTCTACCAGATGAGCGTGACTCTGTCCCCCTGCAAGGAACGGGAAAAGCCGGACAGGTACCTCTGCCGCCAGCTTGGGAGCAGTGGCGCCCAGATGTTTGTGAATGCGGGAGTGCATGTTGGAGAGCTTGCGCTGCGGCTGCGCCAGCGCCGTCGCCAAAACGGCACGCAGCTCCGCTGCCTGGCAGCCTGCCTGGAAGGCCACCTCCTCCACCTCCACGGCTTCCAGCAGAGTGTCGATCCTCTGCATACATACATGCGCATCGGAAACATTGCAAACAGGACGGCCCACAGCAATAAGCGAGGCTGCTGTGCTTGTCACAAAGACTGCATCAGGCTGACAAGGCTTTCTGACACTCATGCCCTTGGTCATGGCTCGGGCTGAAGCCTGTTATGCGCATTACCAACCCGACTTTTCCACAATAGTTGTATGCGTAGGAAGTGCTGGTCGGCTTCATCCTGCTCATGACAAGACTCATTGCCCGGAATGTGCTGAACTCACACACGCATGTAGAGCAGCATTGCAACTGAGCAGGAGGAGGATGATTCTGGCACCTGTGAGAACTCCACAAGCTTCCACAGCTTGCCATACTCAAGCTGCTGCTGCACATAGATGCCCATAGCTGCCTCCTTGGCTGCTGTGGCTGCTTGTACAAAAAAGCCCAAGACAGGGACCTGCACATCAGCCCAGCACATGCTGACTGCTTAGGCCATGCCCGGCCATCCTAAAGACACTGCAGCACGGCAGCACGTCTGCTTGGCAATACACCTGTTGAGCTCTGTCCGCAGGATCTATGAAGTAATGAGCACAAGGCACTGCACACCATGGGCATGCTGCTGCGCATTGCGTTTGTATGTGACATGCAGTCAAGACGAGGCGCATCTGGCCCTAGTGCAAGTGTGTCCCAGGGTCCTACCTTATTTGCTAGTGCTGGCAGCTCTGTCTCGAGGAGGGTGTAATTTTCAAGCCGCAACCTGTCGCCGTGCTTTACATCAGGACCAGCCATGCGCTCCAGTTGCGCAAACATTGCTCGGATGACGACAGCATAGCTGGCATTCACCAGATCCCTGCAGCCACAGCATGCATGCTGAGATTCCTGTCATGTTGGTGCCCTAATCATGCTGTGTTGTGTCAGTGCGGGTGCAGAATACGGGCAAGCTTGAGAAAGCATCTGTCAAATAGTTGCCCAGCCGGTATGCGAGACATGATGCTGCAGCTTTCAAGTGGTGGCAGACCTGACAGACGTGACGTCCTCTGGCGAAGGCAGGCGCTCGGGCATGCCCGCCCTGCCCAGGGCCCGGGCGCTGGCGGCAGCTGAAGAGACGTGGCCCTCACGGCGTGATGAGCGCGTCGGGGAGCGGGATCCCGAGCGCGAGGCTGCCTGGCTTCCGCCCGGGCCGCCCCAGCTGCCCTGGCTGGGCAGCACTGCGCCAGCGCCCTCTTCCATCTGCAGGCGCCGCGCCACTGATTCTGCCGGGCCTTGCCTGCATGACCACACAGTCTCTTTGTGTGGAGAATATCTGTCGGACCAACATTGGCATGGCCTTTGTAACATTGAGCCATCACACCTGGTATGAACAGAATCTTGGTGGTAGAGACACACGCCCGCATGATGGGAAGATAACATGCCTACACAGACACAGACTGCTTGCACACTGCATCTCCGCAGACCGAAAGATGCAGGCGCAGTACATGATGTAATGGCAGCAGCAGGGGCAGACCTTCCGGCATGTGATGCCCCTCGAGTGGTGTCTGACCCGCTGACATCATGCGGGCTGCCCTCTTCCTCGTCGCTCATGTAGTCGATGTCGTCCAGAGTGCCCCTGCGCTCGATGTAGGAGCCCTCCTCCTGCCAGCTGGGCGGCTGCTGGAAGCTGTCCACCCGGAGGTCGTCCAGCCGCCGCATGCTCTCACTGCTATTGCTGCGGCTGTGCGTTCTGAGCTGGGCTGCGTGGCGGGCTGTCTCTGGGACGCCTGCGCTTGAGCAACAGTTCACTGAGCTGCTGCACTACCAATGCCTGAATCCAATGATTGTGTACACACCCTGACCAAGCTGCTGAGACCCCAAGGCAGCCAGAGGAAAGAATGCGCCCCCCTTGAACACCCTCATGGTGCACCCAGCATACTGTGATAAAGGATATCATATGGTAAGGTCAAGAGATATGCGGTACAAAATCCGGGAGATACAATGCAGATTGAGACGCCTGTGTACCTTCAGCCTCAGCGTCAGTCCCAACCAGGAGGGTCTCTAGGCGGCGGGCCCAGGCCACGAAGTTGGGGAAGAAGGGGAGGATATGCTGGCTCTTGACTGAGTCCTGCAGGCTGATGGTGCCCCGCCCATCATACCTGCTGACTGCCAGTACCTGCATCATCAGAGATATATTCGGGATCCCAGTCCCTTGTCAATTAGTCTGCCTTGCAGTACTTATGGTGATGAACAGGAAAGAGGCGCCTTTATTGAGGCATGCGCTGCCAGTACTGAGCGTGATCGACAAGTGACTACGCCTGTCCTGCATTCAATCAGCTTCTGCAGTAAGCTGCTGCTGGTCTGCGGAATGCATGTCATTGCTTGCAATGTCTTCAACTGCGATCAGAGATGCCATAATACTCATCCTGAATTCTTGCGCAGCAATCTCTCAGTGACTTCTGTGAAACTGACCACAGCTGGGAGGAACGAGTTACCATGTCCTGAATGTAGCGCGTGAACAGCAAGGCCAGGCGCTCCGCGCACTTCTCAAGCACATTGGCGACAGGCGCGGCTACGGGCTCATGCATCACACGGCCCTGCCATGACAGCACCTCTGCCAGCATGGGCATCGCCAGCAGCTGGTGCTGCTTTGAGACCATCTCCATCTGCAGGCACATGCTGCTGTTGATGAGTGGGAGATGAGAGGCCACTGCATGCCATACTCTCAGTACAGTCTAGCCCTACGTTTAGCCACAGCATGCACATGGAGGTCTGGTCAGGCAGGGATGACAGTGCGGGTCGGGTAGATTTCAAGCTTCACAGGGCTTGACCAGGAGGGGAACAGGTCTCACGCAAGCGGCGTACCATGCCCATGAAGTCATGCACGACCCCGTCCATCAGCGCGGACAGCTGGCGCGACCCCTCGGGAGTCAGAATAGGCGCGGGCAGGGCAGGCGCGCTGTCCTCCTGGGGTTGATCCTCCTCCTCCCCTTCCTCGAAGACTGAGGATGTGCGCTCCAGTGTACTGTGGGACTTGTCCATGGAAGGCCTGCCTGCACCTGCAAGCAGCATGCTGCCTAGAGTGTGGCACGTCTGTCTGCATACATCCGTCGCAAGACAGCTTGTTTGGAATCAGAGCTTCCAAGCACTCTGCAGCTCCTATATCCTGGCCAAGGCACACATGGCTAACCCCTTCAGGGATGCAGCGCCTTGGGTGCCATTCCCAGCACAAGGTCCCTCCTCGGGCAGCACGAAAGAATGCCTGTGATCTGGCTATGAAGATATCTAGAGCATGCAGCCGAGGCCAGAGCAGATGCTCCTCATCTCTATGCATTTTTTGGGCCCTCTCCTCATGTATCATGCATCTTCACCGGCGTCAGATTGCCCCTGCGCTCACCAGCGAAGGCGTCCTGCCCGGCCCCGGGCACCTCGTCCATGGGCTTGTACAGCAGCAGGAAGGCGGCCGCGAAGTCGCACTCGTCGATGAGCAGGGGCACCCAGGCGTCCAGGCAGCGCCGCAGGGCTGTGTGGGGCAGCAGCTCGGAGCCGTCCCCGGCATGCGCGCTGCTGTCCACCGAGCTGAGCCGCCTGTGCAGCGCCTGCGCCGGCATGAGCGCCTCCTGCGCGCAGCCACCACAGTCAGCAGGCATGCGCTGGAAAGAGCTTATAAGCAAGGTCCCCTGCATGCGCGCTGCTGTCCACTGAGCTGAGCCGCCTGTGCAGCGCCTGGGCGCAGCCACCACAGTCAGCAGGCACAATTGCCATTGCCTGACAACGTACTGCAGCCAGGTCCTAAGCAAGGTCCTCTGCATGGGTCCTGCTGGGTTTCAAGCTAAGCCGTCTGTGCAGTGCCTGCCCCGGCAAGAGCGCACCACGTTGTAGCACATTACAGTGAGTGCCGGACATCGCCCTACACTCTCTTGCAGTAAGTCATCTGGTGAAGGGCCGCTGCCCATTGAGTTCTCAGCTGCTACAAGCGAGGCATAAGCAGAGTGGGCATCAGCAATAGAGCGGAGGGACTTGGGCCAGGAGAGAATGCAACTATTCAGCAAGACATGCTGTTTACGATGTGTTACATGCCAGTCATGTCAGGGTCATGCCGGAAGGACGGGTCGGCGCTCGCCCCCGAAACCATGTAATAAGGCTGTGGATCTTTAGCACCGGCTGTCTGAAGTGTGAACTCTTGGAAGGTAAGTATGACCTCAGAGCAACTGCTTCTCTTAGGGAAGGCCCACCACCATACCAAGTTAGGCACTGCCAACTGGCAGTGCCTGAGTGAGGGATGATCTCATCCGCTCCGCTACATGATTCCCATCACGTGAGGCCAGCAAGCCTAATGGCGCACCTTCCTGGCGCCTTTGACGATGTCCGGCTCGGGCGCAGAGCTGGCCATGCGGGCCACGGCGCTCCGCTTGAGCTCGGTGGTGTAGGCGTGCAGCTCCCGGCGCAGCAGGCCATTGATGGCGGTGCAGTAGCGGTCCGCCAGCGGCGGCAGCGCGTTTGGCTTCATGGCCTGTATCACCTGCAGCCACACCAAATGCAGTACGCGCATGATGCCACACAATCTCTTGGTGGCCAAGCGTTTTCACGCCTACTGCTGGCAGTAACACATTCCCAGATTGCAATCTCTAGAGCAAAACAGCACATATGCTCGTTTCCCAGGTGCAATATGATTGCGCCCCTGATTCTGAACTGCCCCAAGGAGACATGACTTGCAACATCTTTGAAGATACCTGAAGCAGGGGCGCCAGGGCCTCAGCGCGCTCGTGGAAGGCAGTGTGGACGGGCAGCTGCAGCCGCGATGCGCTGTGCACGGTGTTCTGCATGCTGACGCCATCAGCCAGGTGGATCAGCTCATCAGTGACAAACTGGCCCGCCCTCTCCACCCACCTCCTTGACACAGCCTGCAGAAGCTCTACAGATTCAGACTTCTACCAGCGTACATGCACAGCGTATATCAGCAGGACAGATCTTCACTCTCTGCAGCGTGGTCCTCGTCAAGCACCACGCTGGAAGAGGCCTGCCGTGATATTATTGGAGCTGTCATGGGAGCAGTTACACCATGCTTTGGGACCTAGCTCCGCAGTTGAGGCCATTGCACGTTCTAGACTCCTGCCGACGACCTGATGCATGACAGGGAAGTATGGTGACCTGCAGGCGGTTGCGCTGCTCCAGGACAGCGCTCATCTCGGAGAGCCCCGCCTCCAGCTGGCCGGCCCCGGTGGTCCCCCTGCTGGGGTCTGCCGGCTCCAGGGCAGCCAGGCGCTCCCAGACATCCCATCCAGCCTCCGCCAGCGTCGGCACCCTGCACAATCAGCATGTCATGATAGCGCCTCTGACTGCTTGGCAACTTGTGTTTTGAATACGCACCGGGTGCACCGTCACCATGCACGTGAATGAAAGCAGTCCCAGACTGGTTGAAAAGTGTGGCTGCGTGCTTCCTCAGATGTCTAATCCCAGACATATCGCTGAAGCTTGAGCAGGCAGCGTTTGGGCAGAAGTTGTGGCACTTGTCCCGATGGGTAATGCAACAATTAGTGGTGCAGCAGTGAAGTAGGCGCAGGTATCTATGTTCAGTGTCCATGTGATGAGCCCACACAATGAATGGGGTCACACACATGCCGTAGTTGAAGGTGGAAGTATTGAGGATGCGCTCGGTCTGCTCGGGCAACACGAGGCGCTCCAGCAGGCGCTCTAAGGAGTCCATCAGCGCCGCATTGTGCCGCGCCTGGCGCTCCAAGCGGTTGTTGCGCGCCTCTATGGCGGCAATGTCCTGCGCAGCGCCGTTACCCGTCAGGCCCTCTAATCGGGCATCTGAAGACCGCCATCCCCTGATGCAGCAACTCAAACAAAGAGCGGTCGGCCAGGTTTGGTGTTCAGGCCTAGGAATAGCTTACAAGGTGCATGCTACCGTGATACTACAACGTTCATTACAGGAGGTAGGACATGGAGGCCTGCCTCACGCATGTGCCGGAGCTTCAGGTCGAAGATGGCCAGGGTTTCTGCCAGGTCGTCCACAGCTCGTGCCGCCTCCCCAGTCCGCTGTACCGTGGATGCCACCATGGGGCCCCCCTCCAGGATAGCATGAACATTGGCAGCCTGCGTTGCAAATCAAGCTCTGCTGCTCATTGCCTGGCACACTCCTGCTATTTGCTCGGTCCGTGGGAGCATGCGAAGCTCGGGACCTCACAGTCGTCATAGAAATCATCTAGCCCTGCCAGAGATCCCAGCAGGGCTCTGCTATTACTTTTGCATGGCTAGGACAGCCGATGTGACGCAAATTTTACATGTAGCTGGCAGGAAAATGGCGAGCGCACCTCCAGGGCCGCCAGCTCAGCCTGCAGGCGCTCCTGGAACTCCTCCACATCCCCCACGCCCAGCGCAAACAGGTCCAGCAGGGCGGCCAGGTCGCGCTCCTCCTTGGCACTGACCAGGGACCCCCCGCCGCCCTCCCTGGCGCTCTCGAAGGCCGCCTCCACCTCGGCCGGCTCCTCATCTCCCAGCAGCGCAGCTCCAAAGGCCCCGACCCCTGAAGGGCAGCCCTGCCTCAGACTAAAGGCCAGGTGACTGCAGCATGTACTTCAGGCCCTTGTGCGGCCTCTCCATACTTCAGGAGCGCTGCTCCAAACGGCCCCAGCCCTGGAGAGCACCCTCAAACCAAGTGAATGGCCAAGTCATTGCAGTGACAAGGGTCTAGGCCCCTGACAAGATGTTTACCGATGGGAGCTTCCGAAGCTGTGCCGCTGAGCATGAGAGAAACACCAAATTGACAATGCTCTGTATGCAAAGCATTGATACCTGGAAAGGCGCACCCATGTCGCTGAGCTGTGCATGTCTGGGCACCTGATAAAGCTGCGCCTGATGCATCCTCCAGTGCTCAGAGTGGCCCTCATACCACTGCAGATCTCATGTGCGGGATGAAGAGTCGAGAGAGATGGCATGCCCATATCATGAGGGGCTCACCTTCTAGCGAGAGATCATTCCCGGCCTGTGAGAGGCCCCAGCGCTCGAGCTCCTTCACGTCTACGCCCACCACTTGGAAGACCCTTCCCTCGTGCTTCCTGAACATGCAGTATCTCATCAGCCCAGCGATAGCACAGCTGCACCAATGCCTTGCCTTGTGTAGAACTCACATGTTTCTGCGTCCACTTCGCTCAGTGGTCCTTCATGCCTGTGCATATACAATTGTGTGAGTTCAAGATTTCCAGGACTTTCTTGCGAGATTCAAGCAGGGCTGTCAGGTGGCTCACTCACTTTGCAAAAAGGTACAGCGTGCCCATGAGGTCCATGAGCTCTGAAGGCGTGTGGGCCTCGCAGGCCAGCTTTGCCTCATTGCTGAAGGCGTTTCCCCCAAACAGCAGCTCCACAGCCAGCGGCCGCCCATCTGGCCTGTTAGATGGAAATGCCTCCAGTCTGGTGAGGTGCTTCAGTGACCATGACTTCCGCACCTGCATGGCAAGCGCAAACGTCCACCACTACCCTGTGTTCCTGTCAGCCATGCTCCATAAATGTCAGGACGCAGGTCATGTCATAACAAGGAGAGACGTGCTGCGCTCAAGGGGGCTTGCCTGGTAAGTGCCCTGGCCCGCCGGCTTGCATGTGTGTATGCTGCCCTTGAAGCCTCGTCGTTTGCTCCGTCGCTCTGCTGTCAAGCAGATCACTCGCTCCTTGCCAGTGGCCTGCATAATGGTCCCAGGTATGCTAAGACCCAGGAGAGGGTTCTGCAGAGTTGAGACCTTGTTGCTTTCCTGAGGGGCTGAAGGAGGCAATTCAATTTCACCTTTGGTTGCTTCTTCTTCGTCCAGGCAGAGGTTGTGCTTGGGTTGCACTTGATCACCTGCATTGCATGGTCAGCTGAGTACAGGAGTCTCAGAATGCAAGGACCTGAATACTGTGCCCCAAAACGCGCTGCTAAAGTACTACCTTGTATGCGGTGATGACCCTGGCCTCGCTAGTCGCGAACAAGCCCTCCATTGTTGCGACCAAATCATCTTCACCGCTTGCCATCTTGTTTTATTTGCTGCGGGCTTACAAGCTTTGCATCCCCGCGCAGCTAGCCCCTGGGGCTTGTAACCCAGTGATGCTCTCACAACTCTATTCGCATAGCATTACGAAGCCAACAAGGCAGCAGAGGGTCCCTCAGCTGTAGACTCAACTTAGGCAGTTTGCACAACACTATTTTCGGCCTCCGTACAGCCCTGTCCTTTCGCTGCCAGCCTTTTGAACATCCTTCCATGGGTAGCAATAGGGCGAAGCTTCTATCTGAGAGAGTCCATCGAGAGCAAACTTGGGTTCCGTGCTCAGGCCCAGCTGGCCAGCCTGCCCAGCGACCTGCTTTGCTGCAAATGTCTCCTTCGCGACAAAGGTTATAACAGAGGCGTCTCCAACGGCACATCATTTCATCGTGTGAGCCATGGCGCTGCTGAAGGGGGCTCGAGGGCCCAGTGACGGACAGAAACGCGGCAGAGGTCGAGGTGGTGGAGAGGGCGGTGGAAGGCAAGTCAGTGCCAGGGGAGGGGTCGGAAAAGGAGGTCAGAATAGAGGCAGAGGAGGTGAGAGGAGCTGTCCAGCTTGCAGCTACTGCAGTGTGGTAACATGCTCTGTCTCCATGATACGATGGAAGAAGTAATTGTTACGCAAAGCCACAGGAGAAATTTCAGCTTCAGCATCAGCCCTGATACGGAACGAGATTTTCGTGTGCAAAGACTGGTGGGAAATGTATGGCTTTGCAAACTACACATACATACAAGCTTGGGCGATCTGGGCACACTCTCTGCTGCGCGACAACGGCCCTTCCCTTATGCCAGCCAGCTCAACGGTCACTTGCAGCCTTTGTCATGATAGAGCAACCACGGACACCCTGATCGTAAGGTTCATGGCACAAACAGCACGACCTGTGATGAGAGGGCCTTCCCACAGTGGTCATCTCTGGGATAGTGCAGTGTGAAGCAGAGCAGCTCATGTTGAGTCTTCAGTCTTCGGCTATGACTGCAGCAGACCTCAGCCGAAAGCCAGGGCGTGCAAGCTGCATGAAAGTAAGCTGTTGCTCAGCAAAAGTAAATTCACAGCTGAGTCAGGTGATGCTGCTGCACTCAGTGCCTTGCCATCTGCACAAGGTTCTTATCCTGCAGCCACTTAGCATGTGGATGGCAGCAGCGATGCAGGACAGCAGACAATGCTGAGTCGGGTGTCTGCATGGCAACTGATGGATGACTCAAGTCTCCGCATGCAGGTGGCGGGAAGGACTGGAGGCAGGGCGAGTACAGAGAGGGTGGCTTCCCATCATCACACACTCTACACAACGCAAGCTCTGTGCGTGCAGGACCCCTCGTGTGACAGCTGATGGCGCATGGGCGGTGGCAGACACATCAGGGCGGCCCTGGTGGCTCATAGAGCTACAGCGAGCTATCCCAGAGCAAGGGCGCTGCTACTCTTCGCATCAATGCCATGCTGATGAATGGAGTCGTGCGGCCGCAGGTGGAAGGGGCAGAGGCAGAGGGGCAGACCGAGGGGGTGGCAGGGGGCGCCGTGGCCGGGGAGGCCGGGGCGGCGGGAAGCCCAAGAGCCAGGCTGAGCTGGACGCTGAGCTGGACGGCTATTTCCTGAAGGACGGCAAGACAGCTGCAAACAGGCTGGACAGTGACATGGATGCCTACTGGGCCGACAAAGAGAAGGCCAAGGCGGAGGCCGCCAAAGCAGGCGAGGCAGCTGCTCCAGCAGAGGAGACAGCAGAAGCAGCAGCAGCCACATCATGACGTAGCTGTACCATATGAGACGTGTGATGTCACAGCATGGTCTCGGGGTCTGACATATGGCAGGGATCTGTAAATTTTCTCGTGAGCTGAGCTGAGCAATAGTGCTATTTGTATCAGTCCTTTAATTGGCGCACGCTGAGGCTGCCAGATGAGTGAAGCTCCGTGGTTTGATCATCAATCTTTGATGCATGGGTGCACCTGGCACAATCTGTTTGACCAAAGCTGTCTGGGATGCGGATGCTTTGCATAACCCAGCATGCCCATTCCATGGGACTCATGTGCGAGAGTGTTGTATCAAACACAGCCACAGTAATGAGCACAAGCTGTGATAAGATATGACAGTCTATGAGCTGCTGTTCCGCAGCCGCTGGCCTGCTTCTTTCGACTCCCTTGCTGATGATACTGCAGAGGCACTAACAGTTTCCAGCCATGCTTCCTCCTCCTCCTGTGTAATCTCCACATCATCAGGCTCCGCAGCATCCGCTGCGACTGCCTTTGGCTCGTTTGGAGAGCGCCATGCCTTGTTGAAAGAATCAAGGGCTATCTTTCCTACAGCTGTGGCCCTTGTCAGATTGTCTCCAGCCCCTGCATATGATTGCAGCAGCCTGAGGGCAATTGCTCGGAATCCGTTTGCTTGCACGTTGGCCATTGGACTGCTTTAGGCCTCTGTGACACCGCAGCTAAACCCATGTACTTTTTACAACCTATACTACATCAGACTATTTTTATCATGCGGCGACAACAGACATGGCATAGCAGGATCCAAGGCAAGTGAATTCTCCACCCTGTGTTGATCTAAAATAGCTTTCCTGGGAGCAGTGGCTTTGCTGTCTAGTCAAGCTTCCTCGATATCTGAGGGTGACAGGCATGATAATATACCTGTGTGCTTCTTGATGTCACTCAGCACATCCTGCCATTTGTAGGCAGGCAGGCGGCCTCTCACAGCCATTCTCGCCCACTGAAAGGGCTCTATCTTGGCGTTCAGGATGAAGGGGTGCTTCCTCGCAAGCTGGTTTGCAGGGAACATGCCCCTGCATGCAGATGACACCTTATTAGCGGCTTGCATGCTCTGCAGCCCTGACACTCTATAGCACAGCATTCTACATCATTTCCCTAGAGCTCCTCGCATTGCGCTGCAGAATGCCTCCCATAGATGCATCCACGAAAGGGCTGTGATGGGGCGCTCTGCAGTGCCATATCTTTGCAGGGGCGCCTGCATGCAAGACATGCGAGACATGCAGACAGGCTCTGACGACCAGGGGCATCAGCACGAGAGGCAGCCATTCGTACATGTCATGCGCAATCAGGCGCTCTATCGCGGAGTCCCATTGCGGCATGAAGACGTCCAGCCACTGCAGATCCCTGTAGCGCGGGTAGATGCGCGCAAAGTTTGCCAGGCGGTGCAGGCAGGCTGGGTCGTGCACCCCTCTCACCTCCGTCCACCATTTCCTGCAATGCACGGGTGTCTCTTGCCAGCTGAAAGAAACACATGAAGACAAAAGCACTGCCTCCCTGGCTGACAGTATGGTGCCATGAGGTCAAACTGCTCAAAGCACCTCCTGCGTACAACCTACTACTGAAGCGTGGGCACACCTGATCTCGAACTCTCGTTGCACAGGAATATGCAGATGGTGCTTCTGGCTCTTTGTGGTGGTTTTGTTTGTGATCTTGCTTCTGTACTGCTGATGCTGCAACGGGCCATTGACTAGGCTGCCTGCCAGATGTCTGCTGCACACATCGCGCAAGAAGTGAGGTGAACGCCTTCCGGGATCGGCAAGAACGATTGTCGTGACGTGAATCAGGCAAGTTGGCTGTGAAAGATTTTGAGAGCTCACTCAATATGGAGAACGCTGCATGCCGAAGCAGCGTGATGCGACACAGCGTCGGCTGCATGCTGAGCGGGCGGCTGGTACCAGCTTATAAAGCGAGGAAGAAGACTAGTTAGTGAGCTGCGACCTACTTTGGTACTATGGCGATAGACAGCCATCCTAGACTCATCGTGGTGCTAGTGCTAAATTTATCGAAACGAGCCCCTCAGATTGGGCCTGAAGCCATTGTCTCCAGCCATATCCGTGTCTCGAGGAATCACGCGACTAATGGTGCAGAGGGGCATGTGTCGAAAGTTCATTCAGTGAGCTGAGTCATCATTAGCCAACAGGAGTGACCGCGGTCGCTAAACACCTTGGCTGGCGGGCCTGGAGCTTCGGATCAGTGATAGAAGAAGGTTGTGGCCTATTCCTTAGTGACTGATCACATCAAGACTCACAAGCAGACTACAATACTTACCGCGAACCCCAAGCGCCAGCAGATCGAGTTTGTGTCAGAGTACCATCCATTGACAGGCGCACAACACAGACATAGAACAGGTGCACCTCCGCGCCTTCCCTCCATTTGCAGCCCATCATCGCAGTACTGGGAAGGCAAAGCGTCACGCGCTGCACCCCTTAGTAGTACACGGCTGACCTCATATTTATGGACATCCAGGCTATCCAGCAGGCTTGCTAACTATCGCTCGCATTAGGAGTATCTGCTCCCAACTGCAATGGAGACACGCCTCAGCAGAGCTAATGCGCAGGACACATGAACAGGCAGCTGCACGCTGAGGAACATGTCTCGAAGGTTTGCGCCATGTCGATGCCTTCGATGTAAGTGTTACACAGATCTAACAGGTATGATATACGATGCAATGACCAGTGCATGCTGTGCAGGTCATGCAGGTTGGCCTTCATGACACACATCCTCTTCATTTCCCTGCTGCTGGACAACCTGCAAGCTTTCCAACAGGGGAAGGGAGATGCTGCCTGGGACACCAGCATCGAGCAGATCAGGGTGACTTCCCTCTCTGCACACTGCTGCTCAGAGTTGGATCACTCCTGCAGCACACAACTGGTCTTCACATGATGGTGCATATACACACGTACCTAGAGTACTGGATGTCCTCTCTCTCGAAGCATATCTTCACTGACCGCATGCACAGGAATGTCAATTAAAGGGCATCATCATCGTCATCATCATAATATGAGCATGCCTGACATTGTACTGCGCCGCTGCCTTCAATTGATTCATGCCAAGGCCCGATCGTTCTGACTGTATCAGTGGTGTGTGCAGGCGCATGGGCGCCTGTCGCGCAGGGGCTTGAAGGATACACCCTCCGGTCAGGTCCCTGTACCAGCAACACAGTACATAGGATATCCTTCGCCAGTCCCCGGGAACCCAGGCGCTGTCCAATACTATCTACCGGGCGCGGACGGCGGTAGTCAGCTCATCGTCACAGTGCAGAGGGTCCCAGACAGGGCAGCAGACGTAGCATCGCAGAGTCCGAACGGGAGCCCATCTCCAAGCCCAAACAGCCCAAGCCCATCGTCGCCCTCGCCAAGTCCTGAGCCGCCCAGCGCAGCTTCCCCATCACCCAGCCCAGCTTCGCCGTCTCGAAGTCCTCAGAGCCCAGACAGCCCCAGTCCATCCCCAGCATCACCCTCGCCCAGTCCCGAGCCACCCAGCGCAGCTTCGCCATCACCCAGCCCAGCTTCGCCGTCTCCAAGTCCTCAGAGCCCAGACAGCCCCAGTCCATCCCCAGCATCACCCTCGCCCAGTCCTGAGTCTCCAAGTCCAGCTTCCCCATCACCTAGCCCGGCTTCGCCGTCACCAAGCCCTGAGAGCCCGGACAGCCCCAGTCCCTCTGCATCGCCCTCGCCCAATCCTGAGTCGCCCAGCGCAGCTTCCCCATCACCTAGCCCGGCTTCGCCGTCACCAAGCCCTGAGTCGCCCAGCGCAGCCTCCCCATCACCTAGCCCGGCTTCTCCGACACCAAGTCCTCAGAGCCCGGACAGCCCTAGTCCCTCTCCTACGTCTCCTTCGCCAAGTCCTGAGTCGCCCAGCGCAGCTTCACCATCACCTAGCCCGGCTTCTCCAACACCAGGTCCTCAGAGCCCAGACAGCCCTAGTCCCTCTGCAGCCTCTCCATCGCCAAGTCCCCAGAGCCTAAGCAGTCCAAGTCCATCCCCAGCATCGCCCTCGCCCAACCCTGACTCTGCTGCCGCTGCGTCCCCATCTTCCGGCGAACCGTCTCCCTCACCAAGTCCGGCCAGTCCGTCTCCCAGCAGCTCGCCACCCTCACCCTCAGGTGAGAGCGCCAAGGATCCAGTTTCAAAATCTCCCTTCCTTCCGTGCCCTATCTTGTCACATCCTGCATCGGAACAGTGGATGAGTGGGCCAAGGAGGGGCATCAATCCATGTAAGTGTAAAGCACCTGGCAGCACCTGGCGACACCTGACATTGGCCACATGGCGATGTACACTGAACGCTCTTTGAGTCCCTGTCACACTATACCATGGAGCTGGTTAAATTCACACCGAGTCCCAAATCTGGTACTGATGGATGCTATGCAATGCAGAGACCCCATCCCCGAGGCCATTGGCCAGCCCATCACTGGCGCCAGACTCACCGTCCCCCTCCCCATCAGATACACCATCACCCACGCCAAAAGCAAGCCCATCGCCAAGTCCAGATTCTCCATCTCCTGCGCCAGCCGCTAGCCCGTCACCGGCGCCGGATTCACCGTCCCCCTCCCCGCAGACACCATCGCCCACACCAGAGGCGAGCCCATCTCCAAGTCCAGATTCTCCATCTCCCACGCCGGCTGCCAGCCCGTCACCAGCGCCGGATTCACCGTCCCCCTCCCCGCAGACACCATCGCCCACACCAGAGGCGAGCCCTTCGCCAAGTCCAGATTCTCCATCTCCCACGCCGGCCGCCAGCCCGTCCCCTCCACCGGCAACGCCCTCGCCCACGCCCACGCCAGAAGCAAGCCCGTCGCCAAGTCCAGATTCTCCATCTCCCACGCCGGCCGCGAGCCCATCGCCAGCACCGGATTCACCGTCACCGAGTCTGTCGCAACCTCCACCCCCTGGATCACCCAGCCCAAGCTCGCCAACCTCTCCTCCTGGTATGTCAGTACATCTGCATTGCACCGTGTCTTACAGACCTTGTGAAAGCGTCATGCAGTGCAATGTGTGAACAGCCCATGACTTGCAGTCTCTCATATGACATGCATATCATCCAGCCAATCCTCTTGCGGCCTTTGTTGCTTAGTCCTCATCCCAGCCAGGTTTTGATCACCCGCTGCGTAGCTAAGGCACCCTTAGGAGCCTAGCATGTGGCAAAGGTCTTGGCAGTGTTGCATAGTGAGTGTTTGGGAAGCTTTGCTTTACATCACTCACACCTGCATGTGCTCTACTTTACTATCGCAACGCCTGGAAGGGCATGAGTGACGTTGGGCTGATGCCGTTGCCGCTAGACCTGAGAGCTGAACTGCTTGTATGCAGGGCCCATATTGCTAGGGGCTCCGCCTTCTGAGCAGAATGTGACCGCTCTTGCACAGCAACTAGCGCAAACGCTTTCCCAGCGGGGGAGCCCGAGCCGCGCCTCTGCTACTGCACCAGTCTCTGCAAGCTTCCAACCTCCAGGGGCACAAGCCATAGATAGTGTGCCAGCCTTCGCCAGCAATTTTGTGCCTCAGTCATCCTCCAGCCCCTCACCAGGCTCCCCAAAGTCGAGCAGCAACAGTCTACCCTCCCCGAGCACAGCAGGGTAGCAAGCCTTGGCAGTCACCCGCCGAGTGACCAAGCCTTGGCCGTAGCCTAAGATGCGCAAGGGTGTTCCAGCATGCTATTGGTGTGGCAGTGTCTCGTTTGACAGATCAGCATTTGATTCTTTGCCATCTAGCATGGCGGTCGGAGGGCTTTTGCGTTTGATGCTTTTCCACATGGGGCAGTGAGGCTCAAGGCCATACAATGAATGACTTCTACTCTGCCCTCCCCTAGGCAACTGCAAACAATGCATCCTTGTAGTCCAGTGCGTATTCTAGTCCCCAGACGCTTCAGTAAGAGGCTCATCCCCAGCAATTCCCTGACATTCTGGGCAGAGGTTGCTTGTCAAAGTACAATTACTTTACACCCGAACCATCAATAGACTAGGAGCCTGATCTCCTGAGTGAACAGTACAGCTCAGGATATGACAACTAGAACCTAGCTTGCAGAATATGATCAGCTGCATGGTGCCCAATCGGCACGAATCAGCACGAACAGAAGCGGCAATGCTCTTAAGCAGACTGGCGAGCATAAGATGCAAGAGAGGTAGTTCCAGGGCTCTTTGTGGTGAGCAGATGGAGACCCTCCAGTACTACATCTACTTGCCCATTGCACAGCCAATATTAACAGTTTAGCTCTCAGGGTGATTTGACTTTGGTGGAGACAGCTGTTTGTGATGGCCTTGTCTGTAAACGCGCCTTTACACTGCTTTCAACACCTGGCAAGTCACAGCTTCTGATGCTATGGTAGAGCGTTCATGACAGTGCGTGCACTAGGGAACATCGGTACGTGCAACTGCTACCGTCGCGATGATCGGCACACTCAAAGGCGGATATGCAAGCAACGCATCCCATGGGGACCACGCATGACTGTGCAGGACAGGGCATGTGCTGGCGTCGTACTGGGGCTATATAGTGTATTTGACTTTCAGCTACTCAATGGGAATCACTGAGCGAGCTCCGGGCTAGGTCAGGGGTGCGACGACAGACAGCCATTCCAGAGATCCCACGCTGCGACTGCTATTGCTCTGCGAATTGGCTTGAGAGGACAGCTTGAGCCATTTCCAACCATCCCCTCTGCAGTATATCACATCAGATGAAACAGTTGCCTTCTCACAAGGAGTCCACGCCGAGGGGCAGGTGTACACGGCATGTCGAAGTTTATTCAGCGAGGTGAGTCATGATCTAGCGAACGGGGTTCGTAAACGCGCCCTGTCGTGCGCCGGCAGCCCATTCATCCTGTTGACATTAGCGTATCACCCAGCGGCGCCTTATTTGAATCGCAGGTGCGAGAAGGACAGGAACGCACGAACGACAATTACCGGGCGCTAGCTAACCGACTTCGGAACCTTTCGTCAAGACATTCGAGCTCGAGACATCCGCAAGAAGTAGGTGCACCTTCATAATTTCCTTCAATCTGCAGCAGCGGCTCATGAAAGTGGTAAGTAGGCGACGCGAGCTGCAGTGCTCCGATTAGTAACATACGTCTGATCGAAGCTTCATGGTCCTTACAGGCTGCTAAGGAGAGACGGGCTGCGCAAGAACTTCGTACATTGCTGTCAAGACGGCACTCTGCTTACATTACTTCGACATCGCTTGTAACGCCCTTCGACCAGCTGCACGCTGAGCACGATGGCCCGAAGGTCTGCGCCCTTTAAATGCCCCAGATGCGGCGCTATCTGATGAGACTATAGGCTGAAGGACGTGCATTGATATGACACACATTGTTGCTCTGCAGGTCTTGCGGGTTTGCCTTCATAGCATGTATCCTCCTGACCGGCCTGCTGCTGGACGACGTGCAAGCTTTGCACCAGGAAAAGGCAGATGGTGTCTGGGACTCGGGTAGCAAGCGGCTCAAGGTATGCCGTCTCCTCGTCATAAAGCCTGACTGCAAGTTTCCTCCAGCACTCCATGTCAACAGGGCTGCATATCTATGGAGTGCTGTAAGTAATTATCCGCTGTGGCTTTGCGCGTTGCATCGCCCACACATCAGCTCCAGGTGATATTTGTTAGTCTCATCACAAGGGCAAGTGTCATCCTCAACCAGCCCTGATGAACACAAATACCATATGCCAAGTCCCTGTCACTATGCAGGCGCCCATCCTGTTGCGTAGAGGCTTGAAGCAGGACAGCCCTGCACCCCAACCTGCAGGTGACTAGAATTCCCTTCCTACACAGGGGTGTTTATGATCGCTGCATAACCTCGTACACTTCTGTTGCGCATAGTCCACCTCAGCTTTCCAAGAAAGTTCGCCAGATTCTGGCATCCATTGGGTCATGACCAGCAGATGTCAAATGCCACAATGGAGTCAAGCAGTGTGTCCCGGGTATTGTTGTATATCCAGCGCATGCCAGGAAGTCCTACATCCATGACATGTGTGTGTGACTTGTGCGTAGATGCCGCGGCAGCACCGGCAGCCCCGGATACGCCACCCCCAGCGGCAGATGCCAGCCCCTCGCCGCCTCCAGAGGGAACATCCCCTGCCCCAGACGCGGCAGCAGCAAGCCCCTCACCGGCTGCAGACACTCCATCCCCCTCCCCAGACGCTGCAGCAGCCAGCCCATCGCCTGCCACGGACTCACCGTCCCCTTCCCCAGATGCTGCGGCAGCCAGCCCATCTCCCGCTGCAGATTCACCGTCCCCTCCCCCAGACGCTGCAACAGCCAGCCCATCACCGGCTGCAGACACGCCTTCCCCCTCCCCAGAAGCTGCAGCAGCCAGCCCATCTCCCGCAACAGACTCGCCATCCCCCTCCCCAGACGCTGCAGCAGCCAGCCCATCACCGGCTACTGAAGCAGCCTCCCTGGCCCCGGACGCAGCAGCCGCCAGCCCGCCTCGGGCTCAAGAGACAGTGTCCCCGGCCCCAGACGCAGCAGCCACCAGCCCCTCGCCGGCTCCGGACGCAGCCTCCCCAGCCCCAGACGCCCCAGCCACCACCCCACCGCAGCCTGCAGACACACCCTCTCCCGTCCCAGAGGCGGCAGCTGCAAGCCCGGCATGATCAGCTGGTGGGAGTCCTCCTCTCACTGCTCCCAGATCCACTGAATGTCCCGCAGCCTTGTTACGCATCACCTCATCAAGGTGCATTTGTCCCGAGCACTGGCTATGATGCTTGGCAGGAGTAAAGCCCACTTGTATGCCAACTTGTATGCCCACTTGTATTGCCAAGACCATTATCGCTAAGGGTGTTTTGTTGCCCAGTCCTCCATCCTGACTGCTGCACATATCTTGGAGCTCTTCTCCCATCTTTAGGGCCTCTCAATACCCTCCCATCTCGCCACGATACCCCACCATCTCCTGGCACATTGTGAGCGATCTGCACAAGCTCTCTGGGCGCCAAAAAAGGGCGATGCCAGTATGCATGTGCCCCCAGTTGCACAACATGGGAATGTATCAGATGTTAGTAGGCAGCCTCATGGCGGATTCTCAGAGCTGAAGTGCTTTCTATGCAGGACTGTCTACCGCGCAAGGGGCTCAACCTCATGTGCAGAATGCCATTGCATTGGCACCTTCATGTGAATATCACGCGGCATTTCTGCATAAGGACTGAAATGTGCATTGAAGAGTCTGGAGGCCAGCATGGGCCGCTAGTAAGAGTGCATGAGCTGATGATGCAGCCTGCAGTAGAACGTATGCCCTTCCAGCATTGCTACATTCATGTCTCATCTATTGGAGCAGCATTTCATTGCCAGGCCGTGGTGCAGCAGGATACAATTAGCAATTGCTATAGATTTCGATGATTGCAAACACACATTCTGAAAACATACAGAGCACTTCAGCTATATAAGTCTCAAGAGATCCTTGGGCCAACTTCTGTGATCAATTCTAAACATCATGAAGCCTCGAATCTGCAGTGCAAATCATAGCAGACCCCGACAATCATGACCATGAACTGCTACGGACACAACTCTACAAGTATGAGACGGAAAGCTTCGCTAGCTGTTCACATATGCATCTGTCCTGAGGGGCAACCCAACTGGCAACCAAGAGACTAGACCCTGCAATCTCTCAAGAGGCTGAGAATCAGTTGCCTGTACGAGCAAGGGCTGGTTTTTCACCTTCCCAATGCTGCAGGCAAAGACCTGCTCGCCTGTGCCTCTTTAGGCTGTTTGCCATGTAGACAGCTGTGGATAACCTCCGTGTCAACAATGTCAACACAAACCTGTGTCACAAGCCAAGACTCTGACGAGAGATACCTACACCATGCGCCAGCCCTTGATCAAGATGCATGCCTGACTCTGATCACCAAGCGCTACGCGCAGTCTCTGATGGGAGTCCTCTGCGGAACAACAACACAGCCGACTCATATACCGCTGCTGTGAGCACAAGACACATTCCTCACAAGTCTCAGATGCACTCTGAAACATCAAATGCCTTTAGCCTAGACTTCGGGCCACCCGTGGCAGGGTCTGCTGAGGAGTGCACGCCTGTGTGATTCAGAGAAGCAGCACGCTGCTGTCATGAACGTGCTGCATCTCGGCAGCCGACCGCTCAGCCAATTGCAAAGGATACATTGGCGGCGGGTGTGGGACTTGCTCGCTGGAGCGCCTCAGGCGGAACGGCTCTAGAGGGCAACTGGATTGGCGAAAGCGCGGCGCTAGGTACGCCAGAAGACGGCGCTATTGCCGCGGACGAATTGCTAATGCTGAAAGCAGCCGAGTCGACGGTGCCGTAGACTGAAGGCGGAAACTGCTTTGCCCATGCTGGCATTGCTGGCATGGCGGGGCTGGGTGCCACAGCTGGAATTTGCAGTCCGCTGGCTGCAGGGCTAGGTGCCACGGCTGCAGTCTGCTGCCTGCTGCTTGCAGGAGTGACCGCTGACCTCAGTACCGGGGCAGGAGTGCTGTCTGAGTCGTCACCGCCGAAGCCACCTATGAAGGCTATGCCATTGTCGATCAGGGCGCGTCTTGAGCGCGGCAGGGCTGCTATAGACGTCGAGACCAGACTGCTGCTGATGATGCAACATATCATGGCCTGGAAACGGAGGCTCTGGTGGTATTGAAAACTTGCCATCAACCCTGGCTGAAGAGCTGCCAAATGCGTGGAAGGATCATGCTTGAGCAAGCATGTCGCCACACGTCCGGCTCCTGAGCAACAGGAGCAAGGTCACGTCAATTCTGTACATATCTGGAGGAGTCTCTGAAGAGAACACCTGAGTCAGAAGAAGGGCTTTCAATGGGATTTCTGCCAGGAGCAGGCGCATTTGCCAATGCTCACCACTGCCAGGTGAGAGAAGGTTGCACAAGTCTCGGGATCATCAGAGTGTCGCTCCAATATTCAGGCGCGTGACGCTTGCAGCTTGCGTCCTCGGCACCAGTACTGCGCCTGCAAGCTCGCGTGCCCCACAGCAAGCTCCTGCCCAGGCTGCACCTGGAGCCAGTCACACCTACTTGCTGCGGACTGTGTGGCTGCTTTTACCGTGCGAGCGTTGTGTATGCAGCTCTGGATCACCGATGACGCTTACCAAGAGTGACTCATCGATGACGCAGCTACCCTTCCCTAGTACTCCAGGTGCACCTCGTTCATATCATTGGAGACAGTACTGCATGAGTTCTGATGAGGAAGAGACAGACGCTACAATCTTTACTAGGCTAGAGCTAGGTACCTCAGACGATGAGTCTCAGCAAGATGTGAACATCGGTCCCATCAGACTTGATGGTTCTGTATACCGTCATCAGGGGGCTGGGTATGCTATAGACGTACAAGATCAGCCTGAGAAGGTATAATATGCAGACACGAGGGGTTCACTGTTCTGTTCACAGGCGAAATTCCGCGGTCTTTTGCATGTGTGTCATGGACCTTCATCATGTTGCAGGGGCTAAGCTTCCAAGTATGGCCTTCCTCGCGCACATTACTACGATACTTGGACCACCGCCAGCCACAAGTTTGGCAGGTGTGTGTCAACTGAGGCAGTATTTTCAGGCTGCCCATGACTGAGTGAACTCAGCAGACACGCATGGACGTTCCCCTTTCATCTGGAGCAGGGGAAGCGTGTGATTGAGCTGGGCTGCGGCTGCGGCCTTGTTGGCCTCTGCTTTGCCGCCTGTGGAGCGCATGTGCTCCTCACAGACCTTCCGGAGCCTCTAGTGCGGCCTTTCCCTCCTCCAGTCATGACCCTCATGCAATTGCAGTTCCCTGGCATTGCGCAGGTTGCACATGCCCTAGCCCAGGCAGCCTATGCTCTGGAACGTGAGCATAACCTTTGATAAAATCCTCTACGAGCTGCGCAATCGCACCCTACAGCACAGCTTGAGTATGACAGTGGTCTAGCCAGCCTACCGCAGCTATGCCAGATAAGGGGGCAATGTCTATCATGCGGGATGCTCCTGTATACGATACTGAGTGTAGTGCATGGTAGACAATGCCAACTACCTGTGGCTCATTCATTAGCTGGGCCTCAGCTTGCAGCAGACAACGAACCTCCACGCAAAGTCATCTACATAGATGACTGAGGGAGCTGAGTGATTGTATGCTCGCCAGCAGGATCTCATCAGGAGCAACATTGGGCTCAATCAGTGCACCATAGACGCAGCGGGTGGCACAGCCATTGCCCATGAGCTCACATGGGGCGTGACACAGGCTCGTCAGCTGCCGCAGCAGTGGCAGTCTCCTGATGTGGTGGTTGCAGCGGATGTGGTCTACCGGCAGGAGCTCTTCCAGCCTCTGCTGAGTGCTCTGGTCATGCTTGGTAAGCACTCCGCGTGCCTCTACAGAAAGCCACCCCTCATACTTACCGTATGGTGAATACTGCACTCTCGATCCCGCAGCAGCAGGCTGCAAGTACTCATCGCAAATGAAGTGAGGCTGGCCAATATGGATTAGCTTGCATATGGGCAGTTGCTTGTGTGTAGCAGGAATCACGACCCCAGCAGCACAGGTATAATGGGTCAATACAGAAGTGAGTGTGTCTGAAAGGTCAGTATCTTTGCAGGCGGAAAAGATACAGTCCTTCTGCTTGCGCATGTGCGGCGCTGGAAGAGCGACAAGAGGTTCTTCAAGGCTCTGAGCAAAGGCTTCAGCGTCTCGGACATCACAAGCATCATAGACAAGGATGCTGATCTCCTGAGTTCCCATACCAAGGGTGCACTCAGGCTGTTTGAGCTGAGGAGACACAAGACTCTGTGATGTTCAATCTGGGCGGCATGCCACACCTTTCTGCTGTGGTTGTGGGATGATATGGAGTTCCTTTAGATCCAGGCTCCAGCCTGCATGGGACAAGTGCCGGCTGCCGCTGCAACTCTGAATTGCTTCAGTGGTGATGTGCACAGCTAAGGGCAGAGAGTGAAAGCAAAGACCTCTGTGTGACAACTGGTAAAGCATGCGACTGAGAGTGACACAGGGACCTTTGATGAAAGTCTCGCACCCTGATAGGAGTGTGCTGGCGTGTTCATGCAATGCACAAGTGTCAGGTAACACAGCTCACTGCACCAGTTGGGCGTCATACATTACAGTCATGTGGCCTGCGCAAGAGGCGCACCCTGCACTGAGGAACCGGAAACTCCCAGTGACACTCTCAGATTGCTTTGACATATCATGCATCATTCACACATTTCAATGTGCAGAAGTCCCATCCCTCGTGACTGCAACCGGTCACCCAGCACATAGGACTTGATGTCAACCTTAGTGCAGTGCAGTGTCAGAGAAGCCATAGTACACAATTTTTAAGCAGTGCTATTGAGCTAAGCTCACAGCAAAAATGCAACCTCCTACCAAAGCAATATAATAGCAGCTCACAATCAATCTCATGTTGTTGCCTCTTCTTTCCTGGAGCTCATGCGAGCGCTGGGAAACGTTGCAACTATCTTTGTGATGCAGAAAGCCAGAAATCGTTTAAGTGCCCTTTTAGTCAACTGTCTGTCAATTGCCAGATTGTCACAACCCCGGAGGGGGCTACCATCCTGACTGGTCATGTGGCAGGACTGTAAAGGACTGCGGTGACACTGTCGGTGAAATGTGAAGCCATTTCAGTCCTTCTTCAGCAGCCCCTGGTGAGATTGTGTGGATGAGGCGGAGTTTCCCGATGGCGCAACCCCCTCATCAGAGGAGGCTCGAGAGCTCTTGCGCTCAAGGGTCTGCGCGAAGGGCGATGAGTCCGTGAGTGACGCCCGCTGCGAGTTCCCCAACGCGCTGAGGTTGGGCCCAATCAGCGAGGCCGGGGTGTCGCCGCTGCTGCCGGCCTTGTACGCGGGCGGCTCGTAGGCGGCCTGCCTCTTGCTGGCAGCGGGGCCGGGGCGCCCCACCGAGCCCTGGCTGGGCGTGTCCGAGAACATGCCCTGCTTGGGATTCCGCGGGGGCTTGCTCGGGGACACCGCCAGGGGCACGGGCAGGGCAGACTTGTGCACGGGGCTGGTGGTGCTGAGCGACTCGGTGCGCGTGGGGGCGATGGACACCACGGGCTTGCTCCTCTTCGGCTTGGCGCCCTCGCCGTAGGCGGCGCTGATGTCGGCGAACTCGCCCTCCTCGAACTTCTGGAAGACCGACTTCCGCCTGCGCGCGCGGGGGCGCGTCACTTCTTGACATCGCTGATCATCATGGTGCCGTCGTCAAACATGCTGAAGTTGCGTCGCCTGCGGGCCAGGGGAGCGCACCGATTCAGCCCGCAGTCGACATCAGGCTGTTGGGCCGAAGCTCAAGGAGAAAGCTTGCGCACTGCGTGCAGTCGCTGCGCCCCCCTTGGCTCTTTTGATGTGATTCAGGTCTTCCAAGCTCATAGACCAGACTTGTTGCTGCTGGGACTAGTGAAGATGCAGGTATTTTGACATATAGTGTCTCAAGATAGGGCTCCTAAAGCCATCACCAGGACTTCAATAAGCACAGAGGAAGGGGTGCGGGGGACTCACTTGGCACGTGTCCGCCTGACGTTGAACCACCAGGCTGCAGACACCACGAGCGCGGCCAGGATGGCTCCTCCAATCGCGGCGCCGGCAACGCAGGCCGGCCCGCACTCCGGCTGCTTGCGGCCGGGCATGGCCGCAGATCCCAGCGCAGCCTGCGCCTCCTCGCCTCCCGCGCAGTATCCAAACTTGGCGTTCGCCAGCGCCCCCTTGCTCGTGGGCACGCATGCCAAGTTCCTCCCACACGTCAGTTCATCCCCTGATTTTGCCTGCAATGCATATGTTCTCTCAGCAAGCCCCTCTTGTTTACCCAAAGCCTTGCTGTGAGCTATAGCTCAAGGGCACATAAGCAGCAGCATCATGTAGCTGCTCAAGAGACAAGGGCATGGAAGGTAGGCTGGTCTGCCTTCCTGAGGATATTTTGGGGTTTCATGCCGTCTACTCAATCAAGAGGGTGGGAGAGGAAGCTGACCTTAGGATCACAGAGCGAACCCTCCTTGCCGTCAGCGCCCTGACCAGCTCTTAGCAGGGACGCAAAGGTGGTCATGTTGTAGCCACCAGTCGTCTGCGCGCAGGGCTGCGAGCCCTGCGAGAAGTCCCCTGGGAAACACATGTCTACGCCGCCCACAGGAACGCACCCAGTGATCAGCTGACCCCTGCAGCAGCAGCCCCTATGTGAGTAGGGTTGAGAGAGGCTGCAGGCACATACAAGAGACGCCCCTTTCGTGGAGTCATCCAGATCATGAATGTTTTGGGGTGCCCAGCCGAGGTTTCCTCAGCAGGATAGCAGATTTGCAGAGCAGATCTGGTGTGCTGTAGACTAGCACTGAGCTGGAGAGCAAAGAGAGGTCAGCAGCTCTTAGGCATGTGTGCATGGAGGTAATCAGCAGCCTTGCTTGCCAGGGGCGGGAGTCATGAACTCACTTGTACACGATGGGCAGGCGGCAGCTCTGGCCGCCGGTGGTCTTGCGGGTAGTCACGCGGATCGATGCCGCGCCGTCTGCACTGTGCTGCCCCAGGCCGAGCTTGGTGCAGTAACCAACGCCTGATCCCGCGCTGCCTCCGGCTTGCAGCGGCAGGCACGCCAGCCCCGTGTTGCACGGCACCACTGCAACAAGTACCCACACTGTCAGCTTCCAAGCATCAACAAGTCTCCTCATTGCTGGTAGAGTACGCCTTCAGCGTCTCCTTAGAGTCACTTGTTCAAGTAAGCTGATGCGAGCAGATGTTATGTGACCAGGAACTTTTCTGCTTGCATCGGCTGGCAGAATCGGCTAGGGCTTACTGGGCTCAGGGATACAACTGCGCAAGATGACAGGGAGAGCAGGTGGCCCCGTTGTCAAAGCAGGCGACAGGCTGTGGGAAGAGGGGCGCACGTTTGCTGCCAGCAGCATCGGCGCCAACAAGGACGGCGGTGCAGAGGGAACCCTCCTGGCCGTCAGTGCCGCGGCCGGCCGCCAGCATGGCAGGCGCCAGCTCAGTGGGGTAGTTGCGCGTGTCGGCGCAGTCCTGGACCACATCCAGGCCCTGCACGAAGCACTGCAGCTGCGAGGAGCCGTCCAGCGAGCGGCAGTTGCTCACCAGCTCTCCCCTGCACACACAGAAAAACATTCAATTTTGCCCCCTTCATCCTACTACCCGCCTACAGACAACACCCACAATCTGCTGCATGGTGTCCCTCGTGGCAGTTGGTGTTCTAGCATGCCTAGACTTCTGGGGACACAAATAATGATGCCTGGGTGTGTAAGAATTAGCAGAGCCAGGGTGTGAAGGATAGAGCATGGGAAACTAGACTCACTGGTAGACAACGGGTAGGCGGCAGATGTTGCCCTCAATGGTGCGGCGCTGGGCAACGCGCACTCCTGTGAGGCCGCCCGCGACATTACCGGTCTTGACGGCTGTCTGGCCGTCCACTGTCAGCGCGCAGTAGCCATAGCCCGAGCTGTCCAGAGGCCCCTACAGTCCAACATGCCGGTCTTAGGACCTCCCAACTATGAGTTATCAGCGTAGCAGACATGACAGGCAGAGAGCAGAGCGCGTACTTCCACATTGGTGAAGGAGGTCATGCACCTATATGCCTGTTATCTTGCAGAGAGGGAAAGGGCATGCCCTCAGGAAGGGGCCACTGAGGTGAGAGCATGTCAGGAGTTGGTCACTATTGGGTACGTACCCCGAGGGTGAGGCAATTGAGGCCCAGGTTGCAGCCGCCGCCGCCGGCGGAAGCTGGGATGAAGGGGCTCTTGGCGCCTGCAGGCAGCGCAGCGCCGGTGTTGAGGACGCAGAGGCTGCCCTCGTTGCCGTCCAGGGCCTGCCCGCTGGCCAAAGCCTGAGTCAGGGCCGGATACTGCTGGGTGGCAGAGGCGGGCTTGCAGGGCTGCGGCTCGGCCATGCCGCTCACGAAGCACTGCTCCACGCCGGAGTTGTTGAAGTCGCGGCAGTCCAGCTCCAGGCTACCCCTGTGCAGCGAACAGAGCATTCAGGCTTTGCATGCGGTCTATCATGAACCTAGGCAGACATGAGCTTTTGCTTAGGTCCTTCATCCTTCTGGACCTAAGCATTCAGGATGTGGTGAGAAGCTTCATGCGCAAAGCCCCTTTATAACATGTGTCTGTAGAGTTCCAGGTGAAAGTGTGCAAAGCTATCGGCATGGGAGAGAGAGCGGTACACAGAGGTGCATCATACCTGTAGACAATGGGTATTCTGCAGGAGGCATCGTTGCGGGCCACGCGCACAGCAGCCTCAAAGCCATCCAGAGGAGACGTTACTGCATTGGCAGCTGCAGCCTGTGTACCCTGCAAGCACATCACAGACTATAAAGGCCTGCTCTTCTGGATCTGCGCAATGCGCAGACGACCCCACCAGCTTTTGAGGCAGACTCTGTTCATAATCCCATGCCGGCTGCAGTAATCACCCCCTACAGGATGCATGGTAAGGTGATGCTGTTGTAGAGTGAACTGCTCCATACACTCCCTATGGAATTGGTGATACTTCAGGCTTCTGCAGGGACCAGTGAAAATTGAGCCTTACCGAGCTGCTCATAGCGGCGGTGCCGGGGGCATGGGTAAAAGCGGATTTGGCCTCGTCCGTGCACCAGCCGTAGCCGGAGCCATGCAGCGGGGGGACCTCAGCTGGGCGGCACCAGAAGGGGCTGGAGCAGTCGCTGGGGGCAGTGTCGTTCTGGGACAGGGCGCAGATGGAGCCCTTTTGGCCGTCACCCGCCTGGCCGCTCGCCTGTGGCAGCAGACGTCACAGCTCATCACCAACCGTGGCAGGATTGCATCATGTGGAAGGAGGACATGCAAAGATTTTCGAAGTCCCTGAGATTTCCTATATTCTCTGAGAAATTACAAATTGAGGCCCACTGCAAGGCGGAGGCATGGCCAGCAGGCGTGAGACTGGCCAGTCTGTTGATGTAGGGCTGAGGGGGATGTCATTGGGGTTGCCGAGCTAGAGTGCGCACCATGAGGATGGGGAGCTTGACAGGGTCCCCTGCAGGCTGGGGCTCGCAGGTCTGCAGCTGATTCTGGCCGGCCACATAGCACTGGGTGCTGTTGCCGGTGGGTGCGGGCGTGCAGTCCAGCTGCAGCTGTCCACTGCAACACAAATGCCCCAGTCTCAGCAATCGACAACTCTGCACTCCGCCGTGCTATCACACATCATGTTGTATTGCACACACTCTGAAGAAGCCCTCTGGAGATCAAGCAATCATCTGGAGATCATGGGGAGATCATGCGGAACCTTGATTACGTAAGATTTAGCAAGTCAGAAGCGGGCTGAAGGTCGTACTTGTAGACGAGGGGCAGGCGGCAGGGAACGCCAGCGGTGGTGCGGCGCTGCGCCACCTTGGCGGCCCGCATGGAGCCGGTCATGCCGAACTTGCCGATGCTGAGGTCGGTGCAGTAGCCGTAGCCGGAGTGCAGCATGGGCCCGATCATGGCCTCGCAGGCCAGCGGAGGGTCGCAGCCCACCTTGTTGCCCTTGAAGCGGTCTGTGTCGGTGCACATGCTCCCCCTCTTGCCGTCCATGTTCTGCACCCCAGGCATGCCATGCCTGTCAGGTCATATCCCGTGCAACTGAAGGATGCGCTTAGATACCCATGCAAGCCACCTGCCACCCGTGCCATGTCCAGGGTAGTCATACAAGCAGTATGAACGCTCCACACTATAAACTTCTGGGTGCAGGGCTACGTTGGAGCAGCAACACTTCTGCTGCATGGCAACGGATACATGGCTGCAGGATCCTGCCACTGGCTGAGGGGCGCAGCCCAGAAGGGAGCCTGACCTGGCCGCCCTGCATGAGGCTAGACAGCGCTGCGGTGACCGGTGTCTGAACAGGCGCGCACTGCTCAGGCGCATCGCCTCCCTCTGGGAAGCAGACCTCCTTCCCTTCGTACGTCGTGCAGTCCAGCAGCAAGTTCCCTCTGCATCCACAGAACACACAATCAGCTTGATGCTCCCTACGCAAGCCGCTGCAGAACACTCCTGCCGACAATGCCTGCTCCAGATGTTCAGCTGCTGAGCATTCACTGATGCCTGATGCCAGGGCATGTCCAGTCTCACACAGCGCTTGGACTACCCTGGTGAGAAAATCATCCCTGTATGTCAGTACAAGGGCTATAGATTGTGTTGTGGAGGTGAGGGCTAGTATGGATGATGGCGGGCGTTCACCCGTAGATGAGGGGCAGGCGGCAGGGGCGGCCGGAGATGGTGGTGCGCTGGGCCACGTAGAGCTCCTGGGCAGCTGCCTGGCCCTTGAGCTCCTTCGTCTGCGTGCAGTACCCCAGGCCGGCGCCCGACATGGGCCCGGTCAAGGGCATGCAGGTCATCCCGCCCTGGCAGTCTCCCCCCTGAGTCTGCATACCCACATCCCATGGCATCAGCAGCCTGCGGGCGTGTGCTCGAGGTGGGTCTGTTAATATGCCACATGTGCTGCACATGCCCAAGGATGGTGAGACATTCTGCAAATACACACAGGTGCACACTTATGCACGCAGATGCAAACTTCAGCTCGGCTGGGGCTTACTGTCCTTTTCAAGTAGCCCACTCGCCTCCTAGCATGACATAAACACTAGCAGCAGCACGCAAAGAGGGTGGATGGGGTGCAAACCTTGTCAGAGGTGGGGACCAGCGAGCACAGGCTGCCCTCGACTCCGTCGGTGGCGTTGCCAGCGCTCAGGAGCTGCTCCAGAGAGGAGCCTGTGGACTCGGCGGGCTTGCACTCGTCCACCACGGTCAGACCCTCCACAAAGCACTCGGGGACCTTGCTGCCCTGGCTCAGCGGCACGCAGTCCAGGAGCAGGGAGTCCCTGCATGCAGCCGAGCAGCCGTCAGCGCACAGAGCCACGCCCGTGGTGACATGCAAATCGACAGGGGCACCGTTACAGAATGTGCTGACAGATGGGACTCCAAGAGGACAGCATGGCTCAGAGCAGGTGCACCGCTGGATCTGCTGCAAGCACTGTGTCACTCTTGAACGCAGGCAAACCCCATGGCATGTGAAGGCTGATTAGGTGGCCGCGGATTCAAAGAGGTTAAATGCCAGAGGAAGGCCTGATCATACCCGTAGACAACAGGCAAGCGGCAGCGCTCATTGATGATGGTTGTGCGGGGCAGGACGTTGTACTGTGACAGGGAGGCCAGGCCGCCAGCTGTCGGGGGCAGCGCAGCGTCGACATTGCCGGTCTTGTTGGCTGATGCCATTGAGCAGTAGCCAAAGCCGGAGCCCACAAGTGGCTGCACCTGCAGGCAGCAAACTCCCACCCTCAGCTTCTGCTTTGAAGTACAGTTTGGAGTATGCACATCTATTTGAATGTGATCTTACAATCATAGCCTGCTGAGTTGTCATTGGAGAAGGTGCTCAGCACAGCAATTTGAGAGAGAGGGCACACCTGAAGAGGCGTGCAGACAAGGCCCTGGGTGCAGGCGGTCACGTTGAGAGCGCCAATGTTGGCGCCCGCGTCCTCATACAGCTTGCAGACGCTGCCGTCAGTGCCGTCGGAGGCGCTGCCGTCAGACAGCATGTCCTGAAGCGGCTGCGTGACATTTGTCTGGCCTTTGCCCAGGGACTTGCAGGCCGCGGGCTTGTCCAGGCTGCTCACGAAGCATGAGGACCGCCCGCTGACGTCGAAGCAGTCTGTCTGCAGCTTTCCCCTGCAGCATCATCTCAACCGCTCAGCATACGATGTCTGAGCCTTGAGCCCTGGAAGTGACATTCGTGAGATTGAGCGCCCTTTTGCGACCACATGTGCCACCTGGATGCCCTGTCTGTCTTCCAACACCTTCTTGGGACAGGCTGATGCATCTTGGGAAGCACCTGTGGCAAAGCGCCTGCATGAAGGAATGGACAAGGCAATTGATGATGAACATAGTTGCAGAGCGTCTGCAGCAGAACTCACTTGTAGACCATGGGGAGCTTGCAGGAGTCGCCTGTGGTGGTCACGCGGGTGGACACCACAACATCCTTCAGGCCATCGACGGCGCCCACAGAGGCGCTGTCAGTGTCGGTGGTCACGCTCTTAGCAGCCGCTTTCTGGGCAGTTGTCTGCTCCTGCTGCGGCTGCGCGTGCCCTAAAAAATACTGCGGCCTCATGTCAACGTGCCTCTCGTACTGCACCGCACAACAAAAGCTTTCAGCAATGAGACAATCACCCAAGCGCTTGTCACAGCCCTGCCTTGCACCTCCGTGTACGTCTAATGCGCTAGGCTCTAATGGGGGGCATGCCCTCTACATTGTAGGCCTATGCCAATGCTATGTGACAACACTTCCAGAGACAAGCACATTGACTGAGCCTGGATAGCCACAATGGGGAGGGAATTACGTCTCCTCCCTTGGTGGTGTTGCAGTAGCCCACGCCGGTGCCAGCCAGCGTGCCGCTTGCCAGAGGCGCACAGAGCAGGTCGTCCTTGCATGCGGTGAAGTTGTAGCCTGACACTGCTGCGCCTGACACCGAGCACAAACTTCCTGCTAGCCCATCCGTCCCCTGGACCCAAGCACCAGAGCGTCTCAGGATGTGCGTCTGTACATGTCTAATATGACATGCATCAACAGAGCTGTCTGCAGGAAGAGAGGCTACTCGAGCATCAGGGGGGTGTCATCAGGGTCAGGGGTGCAGACCTGGTTATCCCTCAGGAACCACGTGAATGGCCTGACAGCGCCAGCCTCCTGTGTGCACGCCCGGCGCTTGTTGTTGTACTCTGTAAAGCACCATGGCACCGCGCTGATCGCAGTCGCCTCCTTGCAGTTGGTCAGCAGCTCCTCCCTGCATTGTAAGAATCCACTTTAGCACATACCACGCACCCTGCTGAACTTCTGTTGTCTAAGGGCAAGCAGACACTGGGGGTAGACAGGCTTGCCAAAAGCTATCAGCTGATTACAGAACTCTGCTGCATCTATGGCTGATCAGCCAAGAAGGGTAAGGGCGCTCACTTCCAGACTACAGGAAGCCTGCATGCTGCTGTGTCTGTGGTCCGCATCGTGATCTGAAGGTCCTGAAGCTTTTGCATGACCTCATTGCTAGTGAGCTGCCCTGTGAGTCATGAAGTATATCTGAGCACACTCTGAAGGCGAGTCCAAGAGAAAATTGAAAAGTGATGCGTAATGCAGGGGACCCGCTGCTCGCAGGCAGTGGTAAACGTGAATCACCTTCTCCTGTCGAGCCCTGTGATCCCTGCAACGATAGTGCTCAGCTCAGCAACAGGCCAGAAACGCCAACGGTGCACTTTGCGCTATGACGGTTAACTGATCTGCGCCATATGGGCAGCAAGACGTGCACAGGACAGCGACTGTGCAAGGGACAAGGACAGGCTCCCCATTCAGCTTACCAAAGCATCTGCCTCCGCGACCAGTAGGCAAAGACTGACGATCTGCGCTGCCAAGAGCAGGGCCGTCAGTTCGGCCCTTCTCTGGCGCATTGCTGCACGCTGCCCGCCCAATACGTGTCCTATTGCATACAAAGAGGCCTCTTTATCAGTCGAATGTGCTCCTCTCGAACGTCGCGCTGCTCTGCTCAAGCTCCTGAGTCGTCACCCGACCTCGCTCTCTGCGTCCTCAACCGCTGCCTCAAACCCCACTTAGCTCCGGCTTTCGTTGCTACCTCACACTTACGCGAAGCTAGAGGGACCGCGCTGTACAGTGATATGAATGAGATGGAGGCCGTTCTGAGCAGTCCTTCACCGCAGGAAGAAAGGGCACGCGGGGCCCAACTGAAAATCATCGGTGGTCATCCGCGGGGTCAGTCATCACTCCACCTCAGCCGAATTGAATCATGTTATGACTTGAGCAGCCAAATCTGGCCATTGTGACTCATTCACGTGCGGGCACGCTGCAGGAACTTCGTTTCTGAGAGGCCAGCCACTGATCTGACGCGAGGAGAGGAGGCCCGAGCAGATCGCGGTGATGATCGCACGCGAAGCAGTCGCGCATCGTAGTCATCGATTGATGTGACGATCAGAATGCCTGCCTGAGCTCAGATATCTGGAGCACTGCGAACTTGCCGACTGAAATCCCCTTTACACTGCTGCTCAAGTAGATTTCAGGCGATCACATGTCTT
Source organism: Coccomyxa viridis (assembly GCA_963930925.1). Classification (NCBI taxonomy): domain Eukaryota; kingdom Viridiplantae; phylum Chlorophyta; class Trebouxiophyceae; family Coccomyxaceae; genus Coccomyxa; species Coccomyxa viridis. Next base: position 1,116,501 of record CAWVOJ010000010.1, read on the forward strand.
GTCGTCATAACGTTCAACCTGAACGTACAGCTGTATGGACTGCTTTTCTGGGGCAAAAGTGTCAGCTCTGATCAGCTGGCTGTCAGTACCACCAGGCTGAGAGAGGGGCATCACCAACAGAGCAGATGACTTGTCATGCCAGTCGTTGGCTATCCTACATGGCAAGCATCATAGCTGGCTGTTAAGGTCTTGGTCATAAGCTCCGGTGTCACTGCATCTCAGAAGAGCAGCTTGCTGGCAACCAGGCGCCATCCCTTCTTCCTTGTCAGCCTCATCTCATACTCCTGGGTAAAGGTTGCCTGGTAGGCGTCAATGGCTGCACCATCTGTGGCAAGCAATTTGCCCGCCTCTGTTAGCGTGGCTTCTACAATGGCTCGCGAGCCATCCCGTGAAGTCTCCACCTTATCAATGCTGACATCCTTGAGATCATACTTCCAGTGCCTGCGGCAGATACACTCTGTCTGTCATGCGCATGTCATCATGTCCCTGCATCAGCTGAGCACCCGACACATCATACTGTTCATCAATCATTACCACACAAACCTAGTCATGAGACTCTGAAGCTGAATTAATATCAAATGAGCAGACATCTGATGGCTCTTATCCATCACGCTGATGTTCTGGAGACTGCGAGCTCACATGCCATCCTTCTGCAGCTTCTCTCCGCGTTGCTTCCACGCCTGCAACATCCTGTCTCCCAGAATGTCTCCCAAAGCTGCTACATCATGGGAGTCACCTGCGACTCATACGCATAATCACATTGAGAGAAGCACACAGAGACTGCACTGTATAGCCCTCGCCATGCTACGCTGCAGATGCAGATGCACATACACCAGGAAGGACTTGCACAACTCTGGACAGCACTCGCTGCAGCCTATCTGCTGATACATCTCAAAGTCATCATCTGCAGTCACTGTGCATGGCAGCTTACGCACCCATGGATTGCGCCTTGACTGCCTGCCACTGTAGGACCAGTGAGCGTGCATCCTCTGCTGGCAGCTGCGGCCCTGCGGGAATTAGCGTCTCCTGCACCCACCCGACAGCGGCCCGCCCGGGAGCCGTCACAACAGCAGCAACATTGCTGGGCCTCAGCGCCTCTGGCTTCCTCCATGCCAGCAGCGCCACCCCTAGTGCAGTCTGCGCGCGCCACATGCCAACGTTCATTCTCAGCGGCTTCTCATCACCACATCCCAGCCACACACACGGCAACAACCTAAGTGCAGAGATGCTCATCATTGGCTTTGCGGCTTCTGAAGAGAAGAGGCATGGCTTCAGCATGCGGGAGCGGCAGCGCACCAGGCTAGCCGCAGCCCTGATCAGGCGCAGCGCGCGCTGCCGCCGGACGGCCGCGAAGGACTGCCACATCTCGCGCTCGATGTCGAGCGGGATGATGCCTGCGCCGATGCTCTCGCGTGAGAGCGGCATGTCGCTGGCGGCGCCCCATGCTTCGACCATGCCGTCGTCGCTGTCGGGGCCGGCCGTGGGCGGCGCAGCCGTCAGCGTCGGAGCAGCCAGCCCTGCTGCTGCCTGGCGGCCGTTCCCGCGCGAGGCGCTGCTCTCGAGGGCCGCCGTTGGAGTGATCTCCTCTGTTGCACACCCACTCGTCAACATTGTAAGAGCTGCGCCTAGTCCTTGCTCAGGAGGACGTCTGCTGATTGAGCAGCAACGTGCCAGCCAATGCAAGATGTGGCTGCAGATGCAAGTCAGGGGTGATTCAGCTTTATCTTGACCTACAGTCTACAACCAAGACAAAAGCCTGCAATTTTAGTCATATTGGCATAGGGCATGCAGCACCTGAGTAACGCTTCATTAGAGCACCAATGCTCTGCTGCTTTGGCAAAGGTGCTGGTGCTGCCTTTTCTGCTTCCTGCAATGCTGGAGGCGGCCGCTCTATGGTTGTCGTAGCGACAGCTCGTGCTAGCTTCCCCTTGCTTCTGTAGCTGCCATTCAACTCTTGAGGTTTCCCGTGATCCACTGCTACAGATGCCTGCAGCCCATCAGGGACCTTGTAGTGCTTGATCAAACATGGCTCTAGACAACCTATTTCTTCAGAGGACGTCTTCAGACGCATCAATTGACCAAGCTATCAAGCGTGAAGGCCGTTGTGTGACAAAACTTCTTGGCAGACCCTTACCTGGCTAGCAGTTGAGCCTGAGCTTGCATGCTGAGCCAGCACAGGCTGTGGTGGCTTGCTATCCAGCATTGCCAGGTCAGGCCGCACTGCCTCCGCCAGAAGTGGCTCCTGAGTGATACTTCGTGCTGGCTCCACAAGCCCTTCCTGCAGCCATGCACAAGCGCCATGAGTTACGAAAACAGACTCCACTTGTGCCTGTAGATAGTTCAACTTCAGAACATCAACACCACAAGCTGCTCCGTTGTGAGCCAATTAAATATCCAGGAAAAAGTTAACACGAGCGCGCATGTTGCAGAAACTTTCCTGGTCAGACTGCCAGATGAATGTACCTCTGAGAGCTGCTGTGGCCGTTCCTGCAGCAGCCGTGCGCCAAAGCCGAGGACGGCCTTTGCTCCCGCCACGGCTGACGCGCTGGCATGGCTGGCAGAACGGCCCACTCCTTGAGCAGCCCCTACCACTCCGCTCCATGCACCGTGCACCACGCCCCGCGACTGCACGGGAACGGCTCATGCTTGCTGATGAGCGCTTATGGCTCACAGCTCGACTCAAAACCACCAATGAGCCCACAATATTGCTGGACTCAGAGGAAGATTTCGAGCATGGGAGCCTTCCTTGTTGGTGCTTGGACATGACAGCCAGGTCTCAATACACTCGTAGAGCCTCGACAAGGCCTAGTAATTGGCCTAGATGTGACATACAGCTCCAGTACATGAATTCAAGTCTGCACGCCCATTCCTGCTCCCGACCAGTGCTTGGCATACTCCACAAAAGCTCATTACGATGCATGTTAGGGGCCAAGGGCAGCAGCTGTGTTGTGCTAGCTCTGTGAAGGGTGCAGAGGTCCTCACCATGAGGTAAAGCTTGACCTGCGGGCTCTCAAACCAGCTGTCCAGCGCAGGCAGCCTGGTGCCGCACCCTCTGAAGCTTGGCAGCGCCACATCCTCCACCCAGGACTGCGCCATTGCAATGAGGCCAGGCGTCAGGTCGCCGTCCTCTAATGCATGCCCCTGCAAGCCATCACCCCGGCACCGTCTCCATATGCCCCTTCGGCTCATTTTCCCTACCCCAGAGATTCCTGAGCGCCCGCAAGGCCCTGTGGTCGGATCCTGTGAAAAATATATAAACCACAGTGAATGATGGGCAACAGATGAAGAGCATACCTTGATGAAATCCAGAATGCCGCTGTCGGGAGCTGATTCAGCGCCATCTGATGCTCTCTTGACGATGCCAAGTGTCCCCAAGGCCTCTGTCTTGCGGCCGAGCAGCAGCTGGCAAATGGCGATTTCTACGCTAGCATTCTCCGCGCTGAGGAGCACAGGAGCATTCGGGCAAAGTCAGATCAAGCAAGCTATGCACTGCACCCTTGCGCCCCAAAGACCGTGTGATGCTGTGTAATGACGCAGATGGTGCAGCAGGTCCTTAAAAGTGCATATGGGCATGGCACGATGATGTCTGCACTCGTGCAGAGGGGAGTCAGGCGGAGGGCTCACGGCCTTAGGAATTCAGCGTACCCAGGGTCTGTCTGGTAGGCCTTGAGGAACTTGAGAGCCATTGCAGCCGAGGCCGGCTTTTGCGCTATGGCTGCATGTGCAATGCCGGCCATTCCCACAATGCGCCGCTCTTGGGGTGTGGCTTTATCAGGGGATGACACGCCGCTGTAAAGACCCACCTGCACAGACCACCAGTCATATGCCTGTCTCCAAGATGCACGGCAGCCAGCCCTGTGCGCACAGCTCGAGATTTGGTTGCATTTGGGAACAGAGGAGAGACAAGCTGGTGCAAGTTGGTCATGGTTGTGCAGAGATGATTTAAAGGGCCATGCAGGTCTGTCAGAGCATTCCATGAGTGAGCCCTACCAATTCTGCAGGTGTTGCATGCTTGCAGAGCTCTTCAACGAAGGTAGCCCTATTCATGTTGAGACGGGGGAAGCTCTCGATGGGGCTGCCGTCCTCTGCCCACAGCAGTGCGGGCAGAGCGACCAAGCCCTGGGCACGCGTCTCAGCCTCATGCAGGGGCAGAGCAATTCGCTGCAGCGCCACTTGGGCCTGAAGCTCCTGCAGTTGTGAGAGACACAGTTGCAGGCCCTGCACGCTCCTGCCACCCTACCTAAATGCTTGCGCAATGCCTTGGGACTGTAGGAAGACAGCTGCCAGGTCTATGGAGCACGAGGCTCTTCATTCACATCGCTAGGCTTAAAGGCGTGACGCTTTGCCAAGCTGCACAGGGCAATATTTGAGCTGTTTTGAGCAGACGCTATTCAGACTGCTGTAACAGGCTCGGGCAGAAGCAAGGAGCGTAGGTTCAGACCTCGTAGGCTGTCTGGACCTCTAGCTGTAGCGCTGGAGCAGCATTGTACTGCCGCAGCAGGTCCAAGGCCTCCTTCAGAAGACCTGAGGCATCCTGAACTCTGCCCTTCCCATGCTCCTCCAGCCAGTACGCTGCACATCAGTTGAGATGCTCCTGCCCAGCCGTGAAACAGGGCTCTTGAGACCTGGCTTCCCACTGATGCTACTTGCTTGTCTGAGGGGATGCCTTGCTGTGTGGTAACTGCATGCAACACAGTGCTGCTTCTGCAGAGAGGGCAGGCTCGTGGGTGGCTGACCTGCCAGGTCGCAGTGCGCAAGCGCAGCTGTGAGCGCCACGTCCCTGGCGCGCCTGTCAAAGCTGTTGTCCTCCAGCCATGCGCGGCCCCACTTGATGACAGGCTGCACGTCTCCAGCCTCCTGCATGAGCGCAAACGCCCCTGCACCAGCACATGCACATGACTGAGCTCAGTCATAGTATAGGCTTCAGGAGTTTATCCCTGTCAATACCTTGTCAATACCTTAGTAGGGCAGTGGTGAGGTCTGCACTGAAGGTCAGACTTGTAAGCAGTAGGGCAAATGTAGTGATGTGGTAAGCCACGCAGCACACCTGGCATGTCATTGTAGGCCACCTCAATCTGCGGAGACCGGTCATACACTCTGCGAGCGGTGTAGTCCAGCAGCACGCTTGTTGTGGCCTCCAGCGCCAGGGCTCTGGACAGGATTAGGTCCTGCGCATGTGCCAGGATTGATGCACACATGCGCATGCCAGAACTCGCTGCTAGGGCAGGCTGACAGTATGCAAGGCAGGCACAGTATGCAGCAAGGCCAAGATGCCAATGCAATATCACAGTGTACGCTGCATCTGCTCAGGACGCTCTGCATCACCTGGCTATACCCCACATCTGGGACACTTCCCAGCAGCTTTTCTGATGCCTGTATGCATGTCTCCCTGCTGGCTGCTCTGTTGACCCCCAGGACCTGCATGGATGTCGTTGCTACGGAAAAGGCTCTTATATCGGCTGCAACAGCAATCTGTGGCCTTTTCGCTGTAGCAGCTGAAAGGACAGCCCTGACGTACCCTGTAAGCATCCATGGGAAGCATGACCCCGTCCGACATCTGCTTAAAGGCTTGGATAGGGACAGGCCGGCGATGCCTTGCGCCGAGTCGCATGGCCCCTCTGTGTTTGATGACTATTGGATGGCGGGAAGAACCCGAACCACTCATCAGAGCACGTTGCTGAGTGAATACGTGCATCTCAGTATTCCTGTCAAGTGCAAGGCCAGTAGGGGGATGCAAAGAACCAGATTGCTTGGTCAATCACAACAGAAAGTTGACCGATAGTGCAAAAACCGCAATGCTGTTACTATCGGATGGCTTTGTCAATATTGCCACAGCATGCCGTGTTGCGTTCTTCAGCATGCTTTGAGGTGTTAAAACTATTCTAGTACCATGCTGCTGAATTATAGCTGGGATAGCACCCCCTGCAACTCCACGTCTGCAGGCACCACGTGCGGGCCCTGAGTGCAAGGTCGTCATGATTCGTCAAGAATTTCCCGTCGCTAGCAGCTCTTTCCTGACAGGAGTATTGCACCCATCTGCATTTCGATCGAGACAGCATGCGCTTGGCCCAGCCTTTCAGGGCCAGCCCGCTGCTGGTGCGCCACAGGACCTGCCTAGAATCTGATGTTCTGATCATTCGCTCCTGCTTGTTGGTATGCTGATGGAGTCCTTCGTTGCAGGCTGCGTCACAGTCGTTCAATGGACGACGCGCAGTGTCTTCATCCAGGGTTACCTGCTGCTCATCACAGGGAGAGAACCCCTTCATCAAGTAGGGTACCACATCTGTTTCGAGTTTTCAATAGCGTGGGGCGCATTGCAAACACTTCTGTCCGATAAGCCTGCGAGGCGTTGTCGGTGGGAGCGCTGGAAATTTCATGCCTGTGCAGGAAGCCTGACGTGAAGGTGCTGAGGGTGAGCGGAGAGCCTGTTAGTGTGTCAGAGCTTACCAATGGACGCACTGTCATGGCTCTGCTGCGCCACCTCGGGTGACCCTTCTGTTGGGCACAGGTGATGCCACCACACTGCCTTGACAGTCGCGTCCGCAGCTAGAAGCCTACCAGATGATTGACGAATCATGTTGCATGTGCCTGATAGAACAAATCTGATTGCAGGCGAAAGCCTTGCTCGAAGTGAAGCCTCAGTTGGATGCAGCAGGAGTGAGTCTGATGGCTCTGAGTGTTGGTAGGGCCCCCATCTTGCTGTGTGACGCCTGCTCAATTCCGGCCAATCTCTGTTGATACTGGCACCCCCAATTTTGTTGTATCACAAGGTTTTGGAGTTCTCCTCATACCCATAGTTGCCTATGCGCCACTGGATCCACAAAACCTGCACCCCTCTGACACCAGCCAAGATAGGACCCTTGTGAGCAGGTGTGCCTGAGAAGGGGCGCCTGTTCTGCGAGAGGGTGCCGTTCCCAGAGGCGAACATGTTCCTGGACCTGGATCGGGTGGCATACAGGGAGCTCTCCCTGTATGAGGGCTTTGGGCGCACCTTCTTCTCGCGGGCCACACCCAAGGCAAGCTGATCCCCTGGGTAATTGAGCATGCAAACGCATTGAAAGTGCACCCAGATTGCCTGCACAGGTTGGAAACACCCCATGACATGTGGCAGGGCTTGCTGGTCACTTAGCCTAGGTAGACATGCAGTCTTTGCTGCTGCTGAATTCTTGCGCACCTAGACATAGAGTCCCACGCCTGCCTTGAGCAACCTGTATATAGTGGGTGCTATAAGCTGCATAGGCTTTCAGACTGTTTGTGGCATCGAGTGCAGCATGCCATGCTGGCATGCAAGGCATCGCACTGACCTTGGGTGCTGGATTCCTCAGGCCTTGAGCGGGCTGAACTTCCAGAAGTTCAAGGAAGCTGTGGAGAACTACACCTTTAAGATGACTAAGCCACCCCAGAACGATGACGCCTTCCAGCAGGTCAGATTTCAATTAGCAATGCCTATTTGCATTTGAGTCATTGTGCAGGGCAGGTTTGTCCAGGCATTCCTGTGCATGCTCTCATAAAGACCCTTAACAAAGCACGCCTGCGACTAGCATATTGTACATCAAGGATTGGGATGCAAGAGCTTCAGATCCCCTAATTTTGCTTGCTGGAGGACCACAATGCTGCGCAATCATGAGGCATTGAGTTCTTGTAACACCTGCAGGGCGGGCTCTTCGTCTTTGATGGGGCTGAGATCATCTATGCCCACAAGGATGCGGGGACAGCTGATCATGCACCCATGGACGAGGTGCTTGAGGCCTGCTGTGGCGCAAAAGTGTGAGCGTGCGTGAGCGCGGTGACTGAATGATATCTGCATCCCGCAGTAGATTGCTGCGAGCAGGCGTTGCGGGTCTCTGATGCCTTTCTGGGAAAGCCGTGTCCTGCATGGATCCATTTGGCTGAACTCCCTGCACGCTTGCTAAGCGGCTCTCTACTGTGATGGTGCAGCTTTTGTGTTTGATACTGTACTAGTAGTCATAGCAGATAGCATTGTGAGTGGCTGCCAAGCGAACGCCTGGCGCTTATTGCAAGATTGCCTACATGTCAAGGTACCAATCTGAGCACTATGCTCTTTTTATATGAAGGCACCGCATGACGGTACATTGAGAAGCTGGCTCAGACTGTAGACATTTGAGTGGCCACCATGGAGATCGTCCCACTATCACTATGCTTACAGCTTCAAAATGCCCTGTGAGCGATAATGCAATGTCACTGATGCGTGAAGCAGGGTAGCTGTTGTACATGTCTCGTGATGTCCCTACTCACATTCCTTGTTGCTGGCTAGAACCTGTCTCGCTTTTAAAATTTCTTAAGGATCACATAGTCTGAAACGTGATTGGCAAGCTGTGACTTCTGAGGCACATAGAATGCTCTGTACAGAGCTTGGGGTGACTTGCTCTGCTCCACAAATGGCCACTGCGCTATAGTCTCCCACTCCTCAAACCCTGCAGATCATTTGCGCATTAGCCTCAGGGTCTAGGTCAGGAGCTGCTTTCAGACATCAACGAAAGCGCCAAAGGTGGTTCTCACTGCATGAACAGACTTTATTGCACGTGCAGTCATCAGGAGCTACAGCTACCCTGCAGGCAGAGCTGCGGCTGCCAGTGTGTGGGCTGTGCTCGCTAGATAAGGAACGCCGGGCAGGACAGGCGGCACACAGATCTACCTGGCATGGATTCGCCCCCCTGGGGCTGCAGGCCCACATAGTACTGGCACTGAGACACGTCTGGCCAGTAGTTCCGCGGCTCCTTCTCATTCCTGTTGTTCAGCTCCTCTGGCGCGCCTGCCGTCCCACCCTGCAGGACATCGACACCCGTCTCAGCCAGCATCACCAATGCAAGGTGTCGTGCTCCATGTGAGGGCATACAAGGGCCCATGCGTGGAGGGCCACCCCCTCGTTGAGCCTGTGACGAGGCACATGCCCCTTAGGCAATGACACCCATAGATGCCCTAATCCCATATGCATGATGACTTGATTAGCATGGGCTTTTTGGGGCTTCTGCAGCTGCGTCTGGCACACTGCCCATGCAAAGACCTCTGACCTAGGCCTTCTGTGCTTCCATTCAATACACCCGATGACTTTGCAGCGGCTGCTTGCCTGCCAGTGATGGCTCTAGGTGTCTGCTGTATGAGCGTACCATTGTCAACAGGTTAAGAGTTACGGGCATCCGAGCCAAGAACGTGTGAGTTTTCCTGGGTCTGCATGCAGGCAGCCTACCTGCGCTATGTCAAAGGGCCGAGGCAGCAGGCCGTGGAAGCCGGACTGCACAAAGGCCAGCCGGTAGGCCGGGTGCGGCAGGTGGAAGGACGAGGGGAAGCGATGCCACTCATCCCCCACGCAAACAAAGCTCGAGTTGGTCCCTGGCTGCAGCACAGGATCCTGCATGAGCCACCAGCACCTCAGCAGTCTGCACAATGTGTATGCAGGGCTTGTGAAGCCACGCCTGAGGGGTGCTGCCTGGAGATCCAAAGTGAGGCAGTGGTGCTCAGTATTGAGTTCTGTTGATACACACAGAACTAACCATGAGACACTGAATATATGTAGCCACAGTCCTGCCTAGTGGTTGGCCTACCTCTGGAAGCTGCCGGTACACTTGCAGGGGAGCGCCATAGTTGAGCAGCAGCGCGGCCACTCGAGAGAGGGACAGCACCATGATAGCCCCGCACGCCAGCCTGGGCGCCAGTCTGGCGACCCACTGCACCGTTTGCCTGGGCAGCAGCCAGCCCAGCGTGCCCTTCACCATCACCGGAAGCGCCACCAGCGTCATTGCTGCTGACAGGCATATCTGCAGCACAGCACTCTCCATCATACAGCTCCTTTGGGGCAGCAGAACTCCTGCTATATCTGGAACGGAATTTCCTACAAGCTTCAGCATGGGCCTACAAACTTAGAGATGTGAACATCAGCAGCTGCATAAGCTTCTCTTGCATGTGCTTTTGCAGTTTGAGTAATGGCTTACCAGGGTGTACACAGGGAACAGGAACCGCTCTTCCTTGTGAGGCAGTGCTGAGATCACTGCCACCCAGACCCACACTGGCGCAACTGCTATAGCCAGCCTGATGCGCACGCCGGAACCTACAATGAAGCACACATCTGTAAGCAGGTACAGCGACAATTCAAATCGGTGTTATCACAGCCTGCACAGCTGCATGCCTTTACAGAGCTTCATGGCATCCATTCGTATTGCCCTGCTACTGTCTTGCAGAGTGCACTTTGCCTTTGCCTGGCACTGCAGAGGCACATGTGCATCACGCATGCTTTGGCATAATGCATGACGTTACTCACAACAGCACAGGCCCAGGACATGATGTCAGCCTGTCCCAGAGGTGTCAGGGTGTGGAGTTTATCTGCTGACATTGCTCCTAAGATGTCAGGCAGCAAGGGCAAAGGGTGAGTGTCAAGTGCTGACCTCGCTTCTGCGACATAAGAAACAAAGCGGACAGAGGGACCAGGATTGCAAGCGGCGCGACCAGATTCAGATTGGTCATGGCGTTGCGCAGATAGAAGGTGCCGCTCTCCACCCCATACAGCGAGCTGTCTCCCCCTCCTGCCACATTGTACTTCAGAAAATTCCACAGCGTCACCTACGCCCATGAGCGTCAGTTTGCTGAGTGATCTAAGAATGCTGATGCTTCACTCCAAGAGCAGAGCTAGCATATACAAGAATGTGCACCCACATGTTGGACTTGCAGACCAGACACGGAAGGACTGCAGGATCAGAGTGCGCACCGTCCACCTTCCATAGAAGAGCCAATCCGTACAGACCAGGGGAATCAGGACCACCAAGGACATTGACACTGCCGTTCCCAGCGCCCCCAGAAATGGCGCAGCCGTCAGCACATACATGGCATACGGCACAAAAGCCACCCCTGCGCAGCTGCGGCACTCAGTGCACGCCCAGACTCATGGGGTCTCTTCAGGGCGCACAATATGCACAAGCAGTTCAGAGTTGTTTGGCATCAGACTTGGTGTGCAATCCACTGGGTTACTTTCCCAGGCAAATGACTGAACCAAGACTTCAAGCAATAAGTGCCATGGAGTCTCAGACCTTGGAAAGCTCTGGATCACTGGCTTTTTAACAGGCCTGTCGAGGTACACCTCAGCCCAGCATGCCCTACAGCAGGGGCGCTGCAATGGCTGGCTGACCAAGCAGAGAAAGCAGCTGCGCTGTACCTGCTACTGGCCAACCCAGGAGCACCCCCACAGCCGCATATGCGACGACCGCGCGTGGGTGGTTGTCGATGACAGCGGCCGCTGCCAGCGTGAGGGTGTACATGACGAAGGTGCTGGGCAGGAAGGCGCTGGACGCTGCAAACATGCCCGCGCTGCAGCACAGCAGGAACAGCAGCAGCTGCGCCGTCTTGGCGCCCGCAAAGTCCCTCACAGCCCTGCAATGAAGCACACATTTACTCTGTCACAGACTGGCATTGACAGAGTCGCCAGGTGATATTAGAGAAGCGCTCTACACAAATGCACATCCTATTGCACCCTGCTACAATTTTGCCTCCACACTGGCCGCCTGCTCAAGCAGACCGTATAGGGTGACAGATGTGGGGATGACCTGTCAGCAAAAAGTATATGTACTTGTATACATGTGCCATGCCTCGCATTCCGAAACACAATACGCAAGAAGGTCTCTCTGCAAGTCTCACCGCACTAGCTGCATCTCAGCATAGGCTGATATTGTTGCCAATGCCATCCTCACAATGTAGAAGACTGCAGCCTTCCCTACGAGCAGGCAAGTGCCAGCTCAGCACTGAGTGGCTTGGGTATCTCAGGTGACCACATCAGTAGCAAGTGGAGGGACATCAGCACAGCCGCATTGACACAACATGCAGGCCTACAACCTCAGATGCTCAGTACAAAGTGGCAGCATGGCAGCTTCACATGTCTGGACACAGGCCCACACCTGGGCCAGCTCCAAGCCACAGAGCTGCAGGGCCTGCTATGAGGGTGTGAACCAGCAAGTACAGATATGACCTGAGCGCATAGGCAGAGCTGCACGTAGCACACAAGCCTCAGGCAACTTTCACAGAGCCTGTGCATTGCACTGTTGCCTGCTTGGATTCTTACACATGACGGCATCAAGCCGGTGCTTTCATGATGGCCTCAAACATTGGAATGTGGGTACGGCTGTCGAAGGGGTACCTATACTCCCAGGTCTGCATGCCATGCCCATATAAGAGGAAGTGTAGAGGCTCCCAGTAGTTGTACACCTCGTCGCAATCATGTATGATGTTGTATAAGGCGCTCAAAATCCTAGGAAGCAGGAGGCACAGGAAGATGAAGACTGTGCCAGGCTTCCGCCTATCGAGGACCCTGCGCAGTTTCATGTTCTTCATAAGAGCTACGCCAAAATTGCCGGAGCGACTGACAAGCTGGCAGTATCCATTGTAACGTGTAATGGCCCATGTACCTGCTCTTCTTCCGTTCCGGAGAGTGTGACAGGGAACCTGAGCTGATGTTCCTCCTTTGACGAAGACCAAACATGATTACCACAAGGCTCCAGGGCCATCATCCAGCATAAACAGAGGGCTGCATGTCCAAGGATGCGGGAAGCTGGGGTTCCATGCATGCTCTGTGAGAGCTCATCACCTGCCTGATGCAAGTCAACCCCTTACAGAGCTGTGAGAACCCACCTACCTTCGCCCTTTGCTCTGGATTGCAGTGAATTGGCGGTGACCTGGCAGCCCGCTTCCGATGCTGATGCCCAGTACGCATTGGGCAGTCTGGGCAGATGGGCTTAGATGAATTTGGTCTTGACGGCCAGCCGGGTCTACTCACAGCCGGGTAAAGCTTTTCGTCTTGCAGCCTGACACGTATAGGGAAACGAACATGCTCAAGCCCTGCGTCCACAGAGGGGTTGCGCAACTCACCTACTGTCACATACGTACTAGACCGCTGGCTCGGCCTTACCCCGCAGGAGATATAGCTATACAGCAGCGGCAGACCTGTGCCCGCAGACACAGCCATTCGAAGAGAAGGGACCGATCGTGCTCTTGCTCCGCTGCACCTGCAGCAATGGCGACCACCTCTATAAGCGGAAAGATGGCCAAGCTCAAGGAGCAAGGCAGGTGAGTACGGCTTCATATGATGGACCTGTACCTTGATATGCCATATGTGCACAGACTAGCGCAAGATAGCATACGAGATAGGATCGGTGCTGCAGGGGGGCGTTTATACCCTTCATAGTAGCAGGTGACCCCAACATGGACGCCACTGAGCAGGCACTTCTGGCACTGGACAGAGCAGGGGCAGACATCATAGAGCTTGGGGTGCCTTACTCGGTGCGAGCTCATCGTGATGCTTGTGATGAAGTCAGCAGTGCTCTGATGAACCCCTTGACGGGTTATCATCTTTTCCAACACTGCAGGATCCCTTGGCGGATGGACCGACAATACAGGCAGCAGCAACAAGAGCGCTTGCGGCTGGTTGCACCTTGAACAAGGTGAGATGTCCGGTCTCTCCTGCTTTTGCAGAGGAAATCCTGGTCATATAGTCAGAGGGGGGTACCTCTGTAACCTGCAGCAATTTTGGCTCTATTGGACTGACCTGGGTTCACATGCAGGCCATTGACGTGGTGAGAAGGGCCAGCCCCAAGATGCAAGCTTCCATTCTCATGTTCACATACTTCAACCCGATCATGCGAAGAGGGCTTGAGCAGTTTTGTCGCGATATCAAAGAGGCTGGAGCCTCAGGTCAGCTTCGTATATAGGAGACTCCTCTTCCCTTGCACTTTTGCCTTCCAGCACAAGTCAAGAGACAGGCATGCTGACCTCTGACCATACAGGGCTTGCGTGCATTGATGGCTGCACGCAGACACAGGTGCAGCCATACAATTCCTCAGGCGCAGGCCAAAGATCACCGACCAAGGGCAAAGCATGCATCAGCAGAAGGCTCATGTCACAGCCTTGGCTCTGCAGGGTTGCTAGTTCCGGACATTCCCTTGGAAGAGACTGGGCCAGTCAGGGAGGTGGCAACAGCAGCAGGCCTGGAGCTGGTGCTCCTGACAACTCCCACAACGCCACTGGACCGCATGGAAGCCATCGCAACTGTCTCCCAGGGCTTTGTATACCTGGTCTCTGTCACAGGCACGCCTCTGCTCCCCATAGCAAACTCCTTGGAAGTATTCTGAAGCCTGAGCGCCCTATGGGCACCGCACAGGAAATTCACTGCTCGTGTCAGTGCTGGCAGCAGGGAACTGTGACACAGGCTTTGTTGAGGAGGCTGCTGGCTTGCATGCAGGAGTCACAGGGCAGCGGACGTCTATGGAGTCGAGGGTGGAGGGCCTTATTGAGCAGTTGCATAGCATCACTGACAAAGCAGTGGCTGTGGGCTTTGGCGTGTCAGGCCCCGAGCAGGTGAATCTGATCTATCATGTGCCATGGTCCTGCCTGACTCACTAGGTGGCAGACACACCCAACATGAGCAGCCCATAGCCAAGCTCTGCCTAGATCCTGCCAAGAATCAAATGATGTGCAATCGGCAGGATGAAGCAAGATGCATGAAGCCCCTGGCGTGAGCTGGTGTGTCTGTGCAGGCCAAGCAGATCATGGAGTGGGGAGCGGAGGGCGTCATTGTGGGCAGCGCTCTGGTGAAGGCTCTGGGTGATGCAGCCTCCCCAGAGGAAGGCTTGCAGGCCATGGAAAAGCTTGCCAGAAGCATTAGAGAAGCAATCTGATGTTCTGCTGTGCAAGTGTGATGCTAATGGCACCAGGGTTTTGTTGTGAAGAGCCATATCCCTTCTGACATCAATTCACCACACATGCCTCCAACATGCAATTCACTTCCCCCTGGGGGATTTCTCTCATGCGAACCTCCTGCTGTTCCCTCTTCTCACCCAGATACATAAAAAATGATGACATCCAGCTGCGTGCGTTTGCAAAGTGCGCTACGATAAGCTGCGCCCTTTTTATCAATCAATCGATCCTTCAATGCCAACCCTCGAGAGCCCTGCCCTCTGCCCCTGCTCTGATGCCTGCCGTCACACCTACCTCTGCTGCATTTGCAATCTGAGCTATGATGAGCTGCGTCCATGCGATCGTCCAATCAGCGCCGCCCTCGAGAGCTCCGCCCTCTGCTCCTACCCTGAGGCCTGCCCCCACGCCCACCTCTGCCGCCCCTGCTGCCGCCCCTGCCGCCCGGCTCTGCGCCTCCTCCAAAGCGCCCTCCGCCGCCGCTTCTGCCCCCGCTGCTGCTTCTGCCCCTGCCGCGGCCACCTCCTCGGCCCCGGCCGCGGCGCTCGGGTATGAAGGTGAGCTCCTGGGCGCCCAGTTGCCTGAACAGGATAGAGATCCGTTAATGCAAACTCACATGTGCATACGTGATCCCACTGAATGCTGGAGAAAAGGTGTGATTGCACTTGTATGACACCGGATCAAGTTTTCAGGTTGCTGAGGTTGAGCGCAGCTATAAGCTTCGGAAAGGAGCTATGGATAGCCAATTCGTGCTGGAGGCCATGATGCGCATGCTGCAATTTTTCTGGCTGGGGAAAGGCCTAATTCTCATGCAAGCAAGCCTAGACAAGGTGAATATCGTCTCGATCTCACCTGGATGTTCTTTGCCTGCCACTTTGTGGTTCAGCTGCTGCCCGGTCTGCGAGCGGCAGGGACTGCAAGCCTGCAAGCGACTCCTGCGCCCTGAAGGCAGCTGCAGATCCTGCATTCTTGGCCGCATACATGCGCAGTCCCCGCTCGTCCTCCTGCATGCACCACTCATTTGATGGAGGACCTCTTGTAAGCATGTCCTAATCTGTCCCCTGTACATCAGACCACGGTCACAGCATTGGAGGCCTCTAACTCAAACGGAATACTGGCATCTGCTCAAGTTTTAGCGCTGGCGGGTGCGTAATGCAAAGCTCACCTCATCGTCGTCCTCTTCGTCCTCTGCTCCACTGCTGTTGTCCTCCCTTCCGTCCTCCAGCTCCTGGAAGTGCTCCTTAAGGAGCTGCTTAGAACGCTTGTTGGCATCTGCAGCACAGAGTACCTCTTTATGACACCCTAGGTCCATTCAAGGTCATTGAAACGGATACCCGTGATGCTCCTTGACAGATCGGGTACACCCGCCGTTTACAGTGAAGTGTGTAGATTTCTGCTCAGGCATCTCGCCAGGCTCAATATTGGCAATCAGGCATTACGGTTGACAAGGCAGTGCGACGCAGTCAGGAATGGGAAAGTTGTTGCTTGCCTGCATTGGGGTGCAGTGCCTTGTACTCCTCAGACTGCTCATCAATGGTGAACGCCGTGTTCTCAAACAGCGCCTTGAAGCGGTCGTCGCCGAGCAGGTCGCCAGCCGGCTTCCGGACCCTCTTGCCCGAGGCAGCGCCATCTGCATCTGCCCCATCGGTGCCCAGCATGGCTCGGGCTGCCAGGTCTGCATTGACCTGCACCAAAAGGGAAGTCGTGTAAGACTTCTCCATACCAGCATTGCCCCACAGGGAGATGGCTGGGCTGTCTTTATCAAGGCGTTGGTCTTTGCCAGACCGCTGCCGCCCGTTGTTGCAGTCCCGAGGGCCATCAAGTTATTGTGAACAATCTGCATGGGTCAGAAAGCAACATTGAAGTGCGACAAAAGGAGCATATGATGACGAGATCTCAGGCAAGGCTGACTTTGCAGAAGCAGAACGGGCGTACCTTGGGCAGCTTGCGCTTGAGCCCGATCCTGGACTTGCGCTCGGCCTCCAGCTTCTCGGTGACGCGCTCCTTGCGGTAGCTGTCGTACATGAAGGGCTCCGCGATGGCGCGCGCCTTGTTCCACAGCCGGTTGTGCAGGAAGAAGCCGTGCATGTAGGCGCGCAGCAGGCGCGTGCCCACCAGGTGCCCGATGCCCAGCTTCTCCAGCTCAGCCTTAGTCACAAACCTGTACAGCACAGTGATCCTGTGCTCCGATACAGCTGGTGCCCGATTTGGCAGCATACAGCAGACATCTGCTTCACCAAAATGGCATGCTCCAGCTCAACCCCATCTACTGGAAAGCAGAGACTTCTCTCCTTACCTCTTAACAACTGCAATAGCGCTACCTGTGCTTGCATGGCAGAGTTTCTGCTGAAGGAAGATTATGATTTATAGCACACCCAGCATACAGATATGGAAGGCTCTGCATGGAGCCTCATGTGATGTGCAGATGCCCTTAAAAGCGCAACCTCTGAAAACCCTCTGTGCGGTACAAATGACTGGTAGGCATACAAAGCAGTGCACTAGCCAAATGAATGGTGTGTAGTCCCACCTGTAGTCGTCGTAGAGCACAGGGGCGGTGCTCTCCTCCAGCTCCTCTGTGAGGCCCTCCAGGAAGCTGCACCATCTTGGCGCTGGCCCTAGCGATGGCACAAAGTACGCCTGCACAAGAGCAACCCCTCAGGCACACCCATGCTGCATGTCGCCTTGAATGCTCAGATTGAAACAGCAGGAGAGTACTGCAGGAGAGTAGGGCTCAGCAGAGCTCGCAGATAGGACATCAACAGATCTTCATACCCCATAGGTCAGCAGAGGAACAGAAGGATGGGCTTGCCTGGATCCTGGGAGAGTCAAGGCCAAGCATGATGAGGCCAGAGTCCTTCCAGTGCAGCACATCGTTGATGCCCGGCTCCTGCGGCTGCAGACTCGTCATGTTCTGGGCGGTGCTGGCGTCCCAGATGTTGACTATATGCTTGTCAGCGCTAATGACCTTCAGGCTGGATCCCCCTGCGCATTGTCAGCGAGATTTCAACAATTGTCACGCAGGACCGTCTCGCCCTGCGGGCATCAATCTTGGCATTGGCTGCAGGATGGGCAGTAGCCATACCCACCAGCTCTGCAGCCTTTGGCAGATGCTGGTGTCAGGCTCATGCAAGCCGTTCAAGCTGCCAAACTTCCTCATGGCTGTGGTGCAGGCTGGTGCCAATAGCATGGGCCGGTCCCGAGTCTGCCAGTGTAGGTGGTCATCATCCCAGCCGACAGTAAGGCACTCAGCGTAACCAGATAGATACTGCTCCCATGGCTCCTGTCAGGGGATGTCTGGCTTCGTACAGCGGCAAACTCAGGCAAAAGTCATGACAATCCTCCAGCACACTCTGCACTTGGCTTATAGATTGATACAGAGCCAAAAGGGCCGCAAGGCCCTAGATGGCGAGCTGCAGACCTGCCATGCTGTCCGAGGTGTGGAACTTGATGTCCTTGATGGGGGCGCCGTAGTTGTGGTCTTTCACAATGACTGGCCGCGAGGACCGCAGGTCGTATAGCGCCACCAGGCCGTTCTGCATGCCCACCGCGCACTGCAGGCCGCTCTCGCTGAAGCGCAGAGCAGTCAGCCCCTGTCCTGGCTGCAGAATACAGGAATCACTCAGGATTTCTATGTAGCTCGGAGCCAGCATATACCCAGTGGGGCTCTGGACATTGCATCACACTTACTTTTGGGGTTGACACTGTGATATCTCCATTCAGTCACCCTGGGAATGCCCTTGACCACAGCTACATGAGTGACTTGAGATGCGGTTGCATGATCTGCACTGACAATTCCTGGGTACACAGCTTAATGAAGGTAAGAACGTGAGAGTTGGCAGGGGCTCACTGCGCCTGCAGCTGCTGCAGCATCCAGGGCGCCCACGCTCCTGCGCTGGCGCAGGTCGAAGCATTCCAGCAGGCCCTCCTCCCCGGCAGCTGCAAACAGGCCGTGCCCTGGCGCCACAGCGCAGGCATTGACAGCTGGCGACTGCGTTGCCAGCGGTGTGTAGAAGCATCCTTCCGAGAGATTCAGCCTGCACCTCACTCAATGAGACTCAAGAGCCTGGTATCCTGCCTGAAGCATGCACATGAAGCCTGGTCCTCTGGCCCATCCCGAGTGATTCAAGGACCCGTAGATGAGGTGGCACAAAGCGAAATGCTGCTCAGGTGCTGTGAGATGCACATGGTTGGCAGCACCTGTAGATCTCAGGTGCAACAGCCTGTCATACTGCCTTGAGTTTTGGTGGCCAGCACTTCAGCAAGCAAGGCGACTGCATGTTATCTCTCTACAGACACTGACACCTGGCAACATACTGCCAACATGCTGAGGTAAAGAGACATAAGGCTGGGGCAACCTGTAGATCTCAGGCGCGGAGGCTGCGATAAGGAGGTCCGCACTGTCGCTGTCGTACGCCAGGTCGCGGCCGAAGCGGGGGATGCGGGTGCTGTAGTGCAGGCCGTAGCGTGCATGCAGCTGCACCGAGCGGTCCCCGCACAGGAAGGCCGCCTTGGAATAGTCGTCCGAGAGGATCTGCAGCCAGCTTAGGCATCAGATTGGAAAAATTGATGGGATCTCCATGGGGCTGCTATAGCCACATGCAGAGCCAATGCTTGACATTTCTCGCACAGTTGGTGCACCTTCTCCAGTCGCAGGTCTGGGCCGGCTGTTTGGAATTGTGCGGGGCCAATAGCATGCCATGCATAGCAGGGAATGAGGTTTGTGCTGAGGGAGATACCTGGAAGTCCACAATCTCTGCATCAAAGTGGCGCTCAAACTTCAGGGACAGTTGCCCCAGCTCATAGACGCGCACCTG
This sequence comes from Coccomyxa viridis, assembly GCA_963930925.1. Taxonomy (NCBI): domain Eukaryota; kingdom Viridiplantae; phylum Chlorophyta; class Trebouxiophyceae; family Coccomyxaceae; genus Coccomyxa; species Coccomyxa viridis. Next base: position 1,136,003 of record CAWVOJ010000010.1, read on the forward strand.
CACACAAAGGCATATAGTGAAGATCAGTGCATGTGTTGCCTTTCGTTACCTCCTTCTGGTTGTCACCAAGTCTTCAGCTACATGTCAGGATGCAAGAGTGGATATAGGCGTGATGTACCCGAGGTGGGTGAATGCCTGTGGCAAAGAGATATTCGCCATCAGGAGTCAACTTCAAGCGGTGACAGGCGGCTGGAAACTCCAGGTCCTGTATGAGCTCAATCCGCCTCCTGCAAGTAACAGTTGATGTTGGTGACTCATTTTTCGTAGATGGGTCTTTAAAAGAATTACACTGCTCAGGAAGCCCACCTGAAATCTTCATCCTTCTTGAGGCTTCCTGTTGCCTTTCCCTTGAGCCAGTCAGGCGTGTTCTTGCTGCTTGTGACATTGTATACCTGCGCACCGGGAGGCGAGTTGATCGACGAACAGTGAAGCCTGCATAACTAATACTGCAGAGACTATCCGTTATCACACCTTGACGCCGCCTGTGGACGTCAGCTTCATCGCCATGTTTGCTGGTTTTGCAGGCTCAGCTGAGGCTGCTCATTGGCTGCTCACGCCATAATTACGATATGTACGTATGTCGCTCAGGATTAGAAGCTTTATTCTCTGCGATTGTGCTCTGTCCTGGACTGGTGCGGACAACTTTGTCGCGGAGAGGGTGCCGGCATAGCTCCGAAACCCATGGAGGAAGCTGGCATGTCCCGCCCGGAAGCTATGGTTCTCCGGAAGCATTTCGCTCGCCGATGAGGCGACGTCGCGCCTTCCTGTGGGCACTGCTCTGGCACATTCTCCTGGACATTGCGCCCTGTCTCAGTATCGCAGCTTGGCAAGGGTAGGGTGCCTTCGGCTCCTGCATCTTGGAGAATATTTTTGGGGAAAGGGGAGCCTGCACTTGTGAATGCAGCCAGCACGGAACCATCCGCAAAAAGGACGTACAACATTGCTCAGGAGAGAGTGACTGGCGCTGGTTCATACGCGATACAAGGTCACTCTGCCGTGAGCGCGCTCCTTTGTAGCGCGTCGTCCAAGGACGGGCCTGGCCGCGTATGATTGTCAAGCTATGGAGTCTATACCTCGCGGCGTTGCAGACGGCTCCTCTGCTGACCAAATGCCTCACTTCCGCTGTGGGGTTCATCCTAGGAGACAGCATTGCTCAGTTGATAGCCAAGGAGCGCTACAACGTGTTGAGGACTCTGAGATTCGCCACCATTGGTTTCTGCCTGCACGCTCCCATCGCAGACACCTGGTTCCTTTTTCTTGAGCACAACGTCTTCCCCAATGCTCCCACCAGGTATGCAGACTTAGCATCAGGGATGCTGTGAGTTGCATGGCCTGTTGCACATTGGGGACATATAGCGCGCTGCAGTATACAAATGCATTGCAAGGGGCTTGTATACGGTCCCACATAGAGAGCTTACATTGCAGGCATGTAGAACTGCCAATGTGCTGTGCATGCTAACTTCCATGCCCTGTGCAGCATGCCAGCGGTGTTTACCAAGATGGCATTAGACCAGCTGCTGATGGCACCGCTCTTCCTTGTTGTGTTCTTCTTTGCGACCAAGACGTTGGAGGGGCTCCCGCACAAGCTGCCAGGTCTGCAAAGTCCTTCACACCTCAAAGTCCCTCTGTCAGCGTGCATGCAAGTGGGGTGTTTCTCTGGATCGGCAGCTCTTGCTGATGAGTACAAGGGTTGCACTTGCCCTCTCACTTTACCATGCGCAGCCTGTCTGGAGGACAGCACATGTCTTTAATGTCTTGACCTGATGTGCAGAGGTGTTGCGGGAGCAGTATGTAAAGACTGTGCTTGCTGGCTACCTATTGTGGCCGCTCGCACATATCATCAACTTCAAGTTCATACCTGCAGATCTGCGCATTCTGTATGTCAACTGGTATAGCTCAAACCCCCTCCCTCAATTGTCATGTGGAAACACAGTGCAGCTTGTACAACTCGTCGGATGATGCTGCACTTGCTGGATTCCGTGAGGCACTGCCTTTAAACGCCCAATCAACATTCTAAACATGTGGCTGCTGATAATAGCTGGGACATGCAGTTTAAGACCCAGCAACAGCAGTGTCAGCTAGCATGCAGACGGGCAAAAGGACACGTATGCATATTTAAACGGGGTTCAGCAGACTGGGGTCTAGGCATAGGCTTCCTCAATGCTGCTGACAAAGGCCGTTGCGATGCAGCGTACAGGTGGGATGGAACGTGGTGCTGTGCCGCATGTCAGCAGGCAAGCCAGCAGGGCGGGTCCCAGAGCCCAAGAAGTACTATGAGAGGAGGCTGCCTGCGGCGGACATCGAGATTGCAGGAGACAGGAGAAGGTCGCTCGGCCAGAAGACAAAGCGCGCGCCGCGATAGGGGGCGACGCCATGCTACTTGACTCTGACAGAGCCGGCGAGACAGTCCAAATCATTTAGCATGCATGGGGCTGCTAGCATAAGCTGCAGAAGGTGTTTGACAGTGATGCTCTCATCAGATGGGCTACCATGGGCTTTGCAGGTCACATTGGGCGCAAAGCTCTTGTATCAGGGCCAGAACTGGAAGGGAGTACTTCTGAACTTGGTCAGTGTTATGTGCCACATCCGGGTTCTTACTCAAGAATGCCAGCCTTACTTGTCTCTGGAAGCCCGTACGTTCAATTGGCAAAATCACTTGCATAGGTGCAGAGACTTCTGGAGTGCCAACCTGCAGACACCTTGAAACATTGACCATTACATGAACACCAGTCCCCACTTTGGTCTGGACTCACTATGCAACAATAGAGCTCATCCAGCAAGCAGCCTGTGCTTGCCAGAGGCTCTCAGCCGAACCCTCTGCTGGAAGTGCCATGACTGCTGAGCACAACAAAACTTGACAAGCATCTTGTGTCGCAATGTCTACCAGAGGCCTCAGGCAAAGCCTTGACCTGCCGGATCTGACAGGCACAATGCTCACATGTGTATGTCCCATGACCACAGAATAGATTCATGACTTGGCTTTGATCAACAGGGAACCAGTCCACATGATTTTCTGTCGGGTGATGCTCTCTGGCCACTGCTGAGAGCATGTTCCTGATACTTGGAGAGCCCAAAACAAATCTGCAAGCAGGACTGTACATGATTGTCTACAGGCCAGGTCTTAAATACCGGCAAAGGAGAGGCCTTATCAGCCTGCAGAGACAATGCACAGGCTCCCAGACGCGACACAAGTCTTGATACCTCAGTGCTTGCACCTGTGTTATGGATGGACACTCCATGGGGCTGCGCCCTGGACCTCAATGGCAGCTGTCTGACGCGCAATCCTGCTGGGGCCTGTGTCGCAAGCACGCCAGAATGCCCTGAGCACGCTGGGGCCTCGCTATTGCAAGCAGTGCTCCAGGGATGGGTCTGCCGGGTCCAGAGGGTCTGACAGGGGCTCAGAGTTGATGAGGTGTGCGTCAGGATTCAGGCGCATGTGGCTGCTGCCGTCGTGGCCCGAGCGCTTTCGGCTCTCCTCGAGCTCGGACAGATTCCAGAGGTCCGACAGCGCCCGCTTGGTCTGCAGCTGCCAGGTGGGCGTCAGCGCCTCTTCCTGCGCCTCGCCTGGCATCTGCGCAAAACGAATGCTCCCCAGAGTGGCACATGGCTTCTTGAAGGCACTCTGTCTTGTGCACGTAAGTGGATTTGGCAGTATGCAGTAGCATGACAGCAATATTACCATAAAACTGAAAAAAATGAGTAACACAGAGTTGCATCTGAAAGGTGAGTGTCTCAATTGCAGCAAGCGGTTTGAGCAGGTGCTCAAGGCAGGTAGTAGAGGACTCCATGCGATTCCAGGCATAGAAGATCTTCTGTCCATGCGATTTGATGGAAAACAGTGCACGAGATGCACAGTGCTAGCAGGCCTTCCCAGCAAAGCCGTGCAACGCCAAACGCGCACGAGGCGTAATTATGTACCTCGAATGAATGCGCAGAGTCCCTGGCGGCCTGTAGCTCAGGCTCTGCCAGGCTGCCTCCGCGCAGCACCATCCCTTCGCTGCTCGCCGGCGGCGGAGCTGTCGAGTTGGGCACCTGGGCCGGCCCGGGCACGTATGCATTGCCTTGATGATGCGCATCCAGCCCCTCAGCATTCCATGCTAGCCCCGAGCTACTCCTGCATGCAGGAGAATGTGCCTTCAGCCCACGTTTGCCAGTCATAGCTTCAGCGCTCTTGGCATTGTAAGACGGCGCAGAAGGAAGGTGGAGATTAGGTGTACACACAGGCGGCACCTCCAGAGCCTCCACTTCAGAGAAAGTGGAGCGCAGGCGGGCCAAGCTGGCAAGAAGAGTGGCTGCTGTATGTATGTTGGCTGTAGCAGAGCTATCAGATGCCAGGTCTCCAAGCTGCATTGCATGAGTTCAGGCATGGGCCCATGCTGTGGTGGGCTTGTAGGGAGCACAGGTGGACGGGCAGAGGCTGCTCACGAGACGTCCACGGAATGGTACGGGCTTGCGGTCTGCTCGCTGGAGGGCCGCCATCTGGTGCCGGCAGAGCCGAGGACGTGCACCTCGCGCTCCCGCGTCACCAGCGTCAGCGAGTACTCTATGCCAGCCCTCCTCCTGCAGCCAGCCCGAAATCAGGACCCAGCTCTTCATGTCCCAGCTTCTCTCGACCGACGTGCAAGCTTGATGGCATTGCACGCCATGCAGCGATGGCGGCCCCGCCTCTCGTAGGCACTGTGAAGCGCCTGAGATTGCCCACACATGAGATATTGCACGAGGTGCGGGATAGAAAGGGGCAGAGGGAAGAGGGAACATGCAAAGTAGAACCTACATGTGATACTTCAACGGGCTCTAGATCTTTGACAGATATGTGGCGATAATATTCCTGGTAGACTTGGAAGGCAAGCATGCCAAGGCACATGTGGGTGGCAGGTCGGCCCAGACCTGAGGGCCACCAGAAGGGCGTCCACCGCGCTGAGGGTGTGCCCAATCATGGCATTCCTCTCATGGGCGTCCGGCACTGGCCCATCGCCAGCAGGCGTATTCCTGAAGAGGGCTGGCCCCAGGTTGCCATGCATGGGCGGCAACTCTGGCTGCCTCCCTCCAGGTGGCATCATGTGCGAGGGCAGCGCCTGCACTCACATGGCGTCAGTGCATGCTTGTGCTGCACCATGGCGCCTATTGCTGAATGATTCTGATTTGCTCATGCGTGTACCAGTCAGCCCTCACTGATACATCTCACTCACTGATACTAAAGTTCAGGCTGTGAGCGGTGTGCACAAGCGCTCAGTGCAGCATTGCCGGGGAATCCCATGGAGCTAATGTATTGGCCGAGCAGGTACAAAAGAGAGGCTGCAGAAGCAGTATCATGTAGTGGCTTTGGCATGTGAGGGCTTACCCATGCATGGTCAGAATGATGACTGGTCAGGGGCAGCCCAGGCATGCCATCCTGAGCCCCTGTCAGCTGTGCATCGCTGTTTGGGCGAGACATTGAATTCGACAGTAGGTCTTGGCCGGAAGAGGTGCATCTGAGGCTTTGAGGGTCTGCAATCTTGGTCTGCAGCCACCTCCGGACTTCTGAAGAGTTCACCCATGAGAGCATCCCAAACAAAGGCGCCTGCAGCATGAACATAAGGCTCATTCCCTGTCATGGGAGTGCATGCCTCACAGGCCTGTGCAACATATCTCCATCTCCCCTCTCTGTTGGCGCCAGAGATGGTAACCAACAGTACAGAGCGGGCGCAGTCTACAAGGCGTTAACAACATGGATAAGGAGGCTCAATGCACTGCTACTGATTGCTGGGGACAGCTAATGGACAGACCGAGTTGTAATTGTAGTGCCCTCCTGATCCCTTGATCTCTCTACCAATCACGGCAAGGTCCTCTCCTCCATCTGGCCGGATCAAGTACCAGTAGTTGATGCGGAGCCCATCTTCACCCTTTGAGCGCTCGTGCCTGCAGCATGCAGCAATCTCTCGTCATGCACTGAGCGAAGATCAGCTCGCAGTCTCTGCTTGTGAATGCTGTCGTTGAGCACAGCATGAGGGAAGTATGTGGTGTGCCCAGGGAGGGGCAATGAAGGGGCTCACCTGAAGCCCTTGTATAGCGACATTGCCTATATCAGAACACTCCTGACGTGCACTGGGGCACTTTCACAGGCTTCCAGGGACTGGAGCAAGCAATATGTCGACTTGGCAACGGGCATAACGACATTAGCCATCAGGGAGCCCGTCGCCTGCAGGTCCATGCAACGTGCTCTCAGAATAGCAGAAAAGATCAGGTAGCATTCATGTTTCTCGCCAGGTCTCACACAAACATGCCTCGATGAGCAGGGTGCATGGAACAGCCAGGGTTAGCTGCCTGGAGCAACGGGAAGCTTTACCTAGAGCATCTAATGTTCAATGTGCAATGTGGACATTCGGGCATACTCTTGTGTTGAAGGCTGCTTACGACCTTCGAGCGAGCGGTGGGGGAACTTGTGCTCAGCTATGACCTGACAATCTGTTGGACTGTTTTGCAAAGGGGCAGGCCAGTACAGCAAACAATAAACTTATGGCAATCGCCGCGGTTGACAGCATCAAGAATGGCGAGAGTCTCAAAAGCGCGTCAATCATGTAGCATCGGGCTTTAAGGGTTTCAGAGAGGGTTGCATCAGAAAGTTGCCATCACCACCGTCTCTGCCTGCACTCACTTATAGATGATACAGCTTGTATATTTTTCGGTGAAGTCCATCGGAACATGCAATTGGTGGTGCAGCCATCGCCGCGAGACGCAGGTCTAGACTTCTTCCGGAAGCTGTACTTCCGGAATGAATTGTAGCCCCATACGGACGTTCACCTTGCTCCTCCTGTTCATAGCATCGCTAACAACCTTATATGAAGTAAGCAAGAAGTACCCGGTGGGCAAGAATCAGAAGGTTGTGACGTTGCAATCGTCGGTCGTCAGGTACACTCCGGACGACCAGCCTTTTGGGGTTGCAGAGGCTCTTCGTCTTATCGGCAAGGGATTGTGTGTTGCTTGATAGCAGCGGGTTAGAATGATTTTGCAGTGTTATGCAGCCACAGCAGGCAATGGCAAAGGCGGGCGAGCAGGCATGGGGCGATGGGGAGAAAGGAGACAGGCTCAGCCCGTCCTCAAACGCGAAGGTCCAGTGCTGCAGATATTCTATTAGAGGAGGTGCGACCACACGGGGGGGCCTGATCTTCTAAAGCCCACAACAGCTATGGCGCTCAGCCCTCACATGCATGCTCCTAACGGCAGGCATGGTACCCCACAGAGGCATGGCATGTTGCCCACACAATTGATTGGGACAGTGTGGTGCACTGCAGGTGGCAGGCAATGGCCCTCGTGTCAAAGGAAAGGGGGGACACCTCAGCCTCATGATGACCACTGTAGACAGCGCAGCAGCGCAGGTATGCATCCCGGTCAGAATTGCCGTCCGAGGGCCTGACAGCACTCCTAGAAAAGGCAGCATGCATTGTGTGCACGTGTCTTGATGGAAGATTGGACACAACAGAATGCGGCACTTCAAGTGCGTGATCTTCGAGATGCACGAGGACAACTTTGTCTGTGGAATGTATCCTTGCCGCACCAATCTGCACACCCTTGATCCGGTGTGGGTGCGCCTGCTGCAGGCGTTGCTACCTGTGTTCCTAGACGCCCTGCACAAGACAGTGCCTCCTGCATACAACCGGCTGGTCGTTCTGAGCACTGATGCTGAGGCGCTCAGCAGCTGCCGCAGGATCCACACCTACTGCCTGCCATGGTTTGACCGCAGGTCCGTATCACATGCGGATATTGCAACACCCATACATGCAGCTTTAGGTGCACACATCGCTTTGCTGTCTCCCTCCAGCCGCCAAGAATGGTTGAGTATTCCTGCTGGCGATTCTTCACATACATTCCTAACATGCGAAACTCCCACCTTTACTGTCTCCTACATTCTGCAGGCTGGGTGATGGCCGAAGTAATGGCACTGCTCATGGAGGAGGCTACCAGGAGATGGGAGGCGTGACAGGCAAATCTCGTGCTGCAGAGGCGCCTTCTTTGCCGCACCTGCCACCACAGTGGGCCAGGTAGGCGAGTCTTTGCACTTCAAGGGCGGCTGTGCAACTTGGCTTGGCACTGCCCAACTCATATCACTGGAGCAATAGCACAGGAAGATGCAGTACTTGCACCAGATACTTCGTGAGGTTTCCGGGGGTGCCAATCAGGGGCAGGGTCTGTCCGGGTGTGCACCACCTGGCTGTCATTCTTACACCACATTCAGACTAGCACACACATCATTACAATGTTCCAGATGCGCCAGACATAGCAGGTAAACGCTGCAGGAGAGTGTGTCAAAGCGAGCACTGGGTGCAGGGTGGTGGTGCTGCAGCAGCTGCTGACCAAAGGGTATGACGTGATCGTCAGCGACGCGGACGTAGTCTGGCTGAAGAACCCCTTCAGCAGCCTGGCAGCTGGAGACAGCAATTTCCAGCTCACTGTGGACAGTGATGTGGCGGATGACGGCTCGCAGAAGCCCTGCACAGGGGTCATGCTTGTCAAGGCCAGTGAGCCCAGCAGGCATGCCCTTCCTATCCTACTGCACCTGCCCTATATATTCTGTGACAGCAGGATGGCAGCGACACTGTGCCTCTAACATGTGATAGGTAGAGTTTGTTGATGTACCTGCAGCCCTTGCGCTATGTCTTTGAGTATCATAGACCTTGTTGGCAGCCCGCAACATCAGCAGTGTGCATCACCAGCTTTTTTGTGGCGACATGGGCTTTGCCTTGTTTATGCTGACAAGGGAACTATGGAGCACTGACAGGAGTTCTTCATGGCGGGCAGCAAATATCCTGCGCCACTGACTGCAGGGCACTGGTGAAGGCGTGGCTAGGCTTGGCAAGGAGTGAGTCAGGAGGCCCTTCTTTGCTGTTTGCCAGGGCCTGGAGCCAGACCCAGAGCTCATATGCAGCTTCCCTGCAAGTCTCCTACCTTGACGCCAAAGAGTGAGCTGCACTTAGTGCCCGGCCCCAGTGCTCTGCGGATTTATTACAGGCAACTGCGCTGCATGTCCCAAATCCTGAGGACGAACTGTCCTCATTCTTGATCATCGTTGTGTTCAACATGTAGCACACAACGCGAAGCAGCACTGACGTGTCTAGAGCAGCCAGAATTGTGGTAGGCAAAAGCTGCTTGTGCGCTGACCACGTGAGGATGTGGTGTAGGTATCCCAATGGATGCGCGTATCTGAATGCAGCAAAGCAGGGCGAGTGGAAGGAGGGCAAGCAATCTTTAGAGGGTATGAGGCCGTGGGTGATGTGGCATGCAGCTTGCTTACAGGGCCTGCAGCAGAAAGGAAAGGCCATGCAGGGGCTACTGGACTTGCGTGGCCAAAAAGGTGGCAAGCCTCGAGGCAAGCATCCCTCTGCGTTGTGAGACTGTCAGCAGAGGCATCTGTGCAGCGCAAGGTGTTCATGTATGCTGCATGTGAAAAATTTAATGAGACCAGCTCTTGCGGTGAAGTGCTCCCTTGGTGAGACTTAGGCTTGATTTCACCAATGGGTTTACGGGTGCCTTTGAGGGGCTCTGTGATTCACATCAGACACTACACTGCTCTGCCTCGTTTTGCTGAATGTGTCCACTGAAAGTGTGCCTGAAATAAATCAATCTGGCATCTAGGTAGCCAGGATCCATGTTCAAAGGCAGTTGAGACAGCATGGACTGCGATGCTATCTGGTTTCGCTGGCATACTTCCTGGTCACTTCGGCTATGAAAATATGAGCATCCGGGACTGAAGCATACCGGGCTTCTCAGCTCAGACCGCATGCAGCAGGGGCCCATGCCGCTCGTTGATACAAGCTCAGGACGCTGCAATGGCTCGCACCTTCTCAAGCTCCTCCTGCAGAATGAGGAGGGTGTCAGGCTCTTGCTTCTCCGTATTGCCCCCTTCGGTCTCAAATACTTCAACGCTTTGGTCATGGTGCTACACCAGGACATGGCACCCCACTTCTCCAAGCTGTCCTCTGATGTACCTGTAGCAGTGGGAAGACCGTCTGGAAGGTGGGGCGCAGGTCTGGATCATCCTGCCAGCATGCAGGAATCAGCGTCCTCAGAACCTGGGGGCTGTGTCGAGGAACTGACAACCTCTTCTTCAGAACCCCCACTACATAGATGACCTGCACATAGCACACCTTTCAACCCTGCTGTTGCGCTTAGACATGATATGACCACAGATGTGGATGTGCTTTGAGGCAAAACCCCGTGAAGTGCACTGCATCATGCATAAGTAGGAGAAAGCCTGCCTGCATGGGCGAGGACAGCTCTCCCCATGGCAGCTGCCCAGTCAGCATCTCCCACAGCAATATCCCAAAGGAGAATACATCTATCTGCATGCGCGATTCAGAGGTGTCAGGCAAGCTCCTTCACCCTCCCAACAGGCAACAGCGCCGGGGTGAAAGTGTACCATTGCCATGAGATGCCACTGGCCACAGTCAGAGGCTGCATGAAGCCTCACCTTCTCAGAGATTCTCTTGCCCTCAAACATCTCAGGCGCCTGCAGGAATACGCAACAGACTGCTGTCACGATGGCTGTCAACCCAAATTGGATTTTAGCAGCTAGGGCGGTAGATGGACAGAGCACGCAGACGCCAACAAATTATTCATTGAGCCGCTTACCATGTAAGCAGGCGTGCCCGCGCTTGCATGCTTTGTAGACACAAATGTCCTGCGTCAGTGCCATCATTCAGCAAGGGACCTGCAGGCCGGCAACAGAAGCCAGCAGCTTGACAGACACGTGAGCATGCACATGTGCAGAAGTATCTTTGACTCATGGGAGGAGGTCTGCCTGACATACCTGTCCTTGAACTTGGCAATGCCAAAGTCACAGACCTTCGCGCGTCCATTCCCACTCAGAAGCACATTGGAAGACTTCAGGTCCCTGCGGTGGCGCTTTTGCCTAAGAGCTTGGTGCTTACATAGTTGGTAAGCCTCCCTCTTCATGACACACCAGTACAGGGAATCTCATGTTGTGTGATACTGTGCAGCCCGCCACAGGGCGCTGTCACCTGTGGAGGATCTGCGGGTAGGAGTGATGATGCAGATATCTCAGCGCATCCGCCACATCCAGGGCTACTTGCAGCAGCTGCACGTAAACACACTCATCTCTCATCTCAGCGAGACATGTACAGAGGAAGCGCAGACGTACTCCACCAGCTGGGGCCTGGACACTAGACCGCAAGAGGGATGCGCCATTGACCCAGAGAGCGACAAGACAAGCAACTCCTGCACAGTGCCAGCACATTCTGCCACAGGAGGGCTTGGCTGCAAAGCAAGTTGATGTTAATCCAGCATTCACCAGCTGGGATGGGTCAAGCCTTGCTGGCTTCCTAGATGACTTAGAGAGTCTTGCCAACCTGTGCATACGGCATGCCCCTGGTAGGACCAGGTTTGGCACCATGCAGGTGGTTGAACAGGGAGCCTGCATTGGCAAGCTCCTCCACGATGCAGATGTGAGGTGGCGCCAGGCAGGCGCCAAGCAGGCAGATGATCCTCTCATGCTGCAGCCCGCTCAGCACCTGGACCTGCAGTAGGCAATATCAGACATCAATTACCATGATGCGGCGTGGTGTATCATCTCCTAGGCAGGTGACAGAGGACCATGCGCGCTGACTCTACATCAGCGCAGAGCGCAAATGCAGAGCCTGCCCTCTCTTCCACTACAATCATGAGCTCCTCATGCAAGTGCATGACATGAACGTCTTTCAGAGAGTGAACAGCCCTTTACTGGCTTGATACGGACCAAGGGTAAATGTGCGGGAAGCTTAGCTGATTGCAACAAAAGTATGGTAGCCTCACCTCCTGCCGGAAGCTTTCCAGCTCGCCAGCATGCTCCCCATGCGAGGCCAGCATGACTTTCACAGCCACCGCCCTGCCCTTCCATGTAGCTGCAAGCAGGCACAAATAGGTGACATCTCTCAGACCTCCATGTTTGCAGGAGCAGAGGCCGCTCTGCATCTCACGTATGTCAGCAGCACAAGACAGAGCTATCACAACCATTCTTTCCCTCATGGCGGTGCCATACGGTACCTTTGTAGACATTGCCGAATGCTCCAGCTCCAATCTTTGTCTCCAGCACAACATCGCGCCAATCAATGTCCGTGACGCCCTGTTGCAGCAGGCCACTGTCAGAAGCCTGGAGGATGCATCCATGCACTGCTGCCTCGCAATTGTACAAAAGTCTTATCAACACGCAGCACTGCATCAGACCTCACTTCACGTAGACAGGCTCAACTTCAAGGATACCAGGGAATGCCTATGGGCAAGAAGTGCACCTGGTATGATGTGCTCTTTGCACGATCCAGGTCCTGTAGTGCTGGCATGTCCCGGGAGCCTCCAGTGTAGAAGCCAGGAGGGGCCGTGGACTGATCCAGCAGCGCCTGGAGACTGATCTGGCCCATCAGGCCATTGCCTTTGAGGATAGCAAATGCGCCCTCCTGTGTAGCAGCCTCCTCTTCTGTCCCGCTGTCAACAGTCCCCTTCTGCGTGCAGAAGCACCGAGCATTAGAGCTTGCCACGGTGTACAGCTTCCTAATATAGTGCAGCGTCTGCTTTGAGGATGCACCTTCAGACAGCTCAAGGGAAAGTACATGGGTGTCTCACAGCGAGACGCATCAAAAGCACCAGAGAACATGCCCGGTAAGACTCCTACCTCCTTCACAGCTTCCACTTGGAGACTCCCAGTCCTGTGCATAGCTTGCTGGAAGGGGGTCTGCAGGGCGGCAGGGCCAGTCTGCGCCAGTGCAGCTGCCTCGTGGTGTGTGCCCTGCCAAGGAGTGGGAGTCATGGCGGTGCTCGCACTCGAGGCCGGGCTGTGGGCCGAGCTGGGCTGCCAGGGCGAGGCTCCAATCTCAGAGGCAAAGCCTGGCAGCAAAGACATGACGGAGCCCTCCTGCACTACTAAAATCATGTCTCATGCTGTCGGCAAGAGCGCCACTCAAGGAAGCACTCTCGCGCTGCTATGCTACCTTGCATGGTGCCATGACATGGCTCTCCCCATGCCTGTGTTGCCCCATTAGAGGGCAAAGGGGTGTCACCAGAGGGGGTTCCTAAGCGTCGCTCGGCATGAAGGCTGTCACAGAACTCAAGAGCCGGCATCAACAGCTAGGAGGGGCATATCTAGATGTCGCTCAAGAGTCCCGCCAGAAATGATGATGGCGTGCCTGCCATGTCCATCTGCGGGTGAGAGGTTTGGGCTGCAGCAGGTTTGCAGGCGCAGGCCGTGGGATCTGCAGTGCCGGCAGCAGGTTTGGCACAGACAGCGGCGTCTGTGTGGGGCTGCTGTGCGTAGGCAGCACGGCACCATGCAGGATGCGTCCGGTGCCGCTCTGTGCCGTGAGCTCCATAGCTGCATGTTGAGGCACCCTGCATACGAGAGATTCAGCTCGGTTGAGGGAACCTACGGCCCGTCGTTCAGAAGACGCATGGCGCCAGCTGGATGCTGTTCAGTAGCAAGGATGCTAGCAAGGGCTTGCACCACCTGTTTTGATGCCACAGCACTGCTAGCACAAACGGGCTTAGAACAGGTGCAAGGAATATGCTGGAGGTACGCTAAGCACTGTATACAGCGACTGGGGTAAGAGGAGCTTGCCTGATGGGCATCTTTGGCAGCGCCATGGAGACATCAGAGAACAGTGCTGGGGTGCTGGCGTGGCCTAAGGACTGACGCATGCCGGAAGGTCTGGGGCTGAAATCCTCACTGGGATCCTCCGGTACAGTCTTGCGCGCCAGATTTGCTCTGGCCAGGGCCACGGCAGCCAGCAAGAGGACAAGTGCCACCACGCCAGCAACTGGAGCAGCTATGACGACAGCTGGGACATGCGCAGGGGTACCGGCCCCTCCGGATGCCTCGGCGACGCTCGCACTTGCTGGCGTAAAGCTCGGGGGCCCGGAAGCTATACCTGCCTGGGCAGGGCCCAGCGCTGCCGCAGCGGCGGGCGCCAAGAGCGCTGCATTAGCGCCAGGCGCCTGTGCCCCTGCTGCGCCCTGACTCAGTAGGGGGGCCAGCGCGGCTGCTGGCGACGCAGAAGCTGCTGCCTGGCAAGTCAGCACAGCAAGGGTCACACCCTGATGCCACTCGATGGTAAGCATAGCTCTACCCCACAGAATTACTTGCAGACTCAAGTGGGTAGTGTAGCAGTTGAAATGTTCCAACAGGGACACTGGAATCTTACCGTTGTGCTATATGGACAGCAGTAGATCTGCCGGCATGAGCTGGAACGAAGCGCGTCACTTGCTTCGGTAGTGTTGTCAGAGTTGCTGAGGCACAGGCCGGACGTGTCCTGCATGGCAATACCCGTGAAATCTGCTCGCCTGGGATACACAGAAGTGTGCCTTCACAAGGATTGCATGACCAGAGATGAGAGCGACGTACTTCCTAGCAGCATGCATGAGGCTCCTACCTGCGGCAAGGCGCCAGGTTCTGGTGACGCGCTCGAGGCATTCAAGGACTGGACCCCAGTCAAGCTGCACAGCTGTCCATCCAGCATGACATCTTGCAGCTGCAGTGAACTCAGCCCCGCTGTGACTGGGCCAAAGAGCGCTGGGCCGAAGGACCCAGAGATGCTGACACTTGCAGGCGCCTGCCTGCTCAGGGGATCGTTGGCGCTGCTGCTGAGCTGGATCCCTGACAGGCTTTGAGATCCTAACGTGGCGCCTGTGACATCGTCAACATGCACGGTGGAAGCTCCTGTGGCATTGCTATAGGCCCAGGTGAGCTGCCAGCTTGCGATGGGGTCCTACATGGCACAGCAAGGGGTCAGGCCTGCTATCAACTTACTCATCAACCGGCGATGTATTTCAGCCCTGCACGATTGCCGGCCATATCCTCATTGCTGTAGGTGTTTGAGACATCAGAAGAGCTTGCCTGGCTCAGGTCATTGACAGCCAGGGATGACGAGAAATTGCTGCCTGTGACGTTCAAAATGGAGTATTCCAGGGCTACAACGCATGTCTGGTCTGATTGCAGAAGGGACCGAGACTGCCTTCCTGCCTGTTGTCCCCCTGCACAGACACCCACTTTTGGTGAAATATTGCCAGAAGCATGCTGCAAATGCATATTCCCGAGCACATCCCAGCCTTTGGGCTTGCGCAGGGATTCAGACTAGCAAAGATACCTTGAAGAGGCACCGGACTCCCTGATATGGCGCATATCCCCAGTAAGTACGAAACGATCGGCAGCACAACCGCTGCACTCGGGCATTTGCGCGCCGGCATGGCGCAGAGCTACGCTTCCATGTAGTCCGCATTCACCCAGACACATCACATACCATGAGTTCGATTAGGTCTAGTGCGCCATTTGTGCCAACCTTGAAGGCCGTTCGACGTCTGCCACTCCGTCGGCGCGTGGGTACATCGCCGTGGGAGCACACAGTCTCGGACCTCTACGCCCGGGGTCACCAGGCTCAAGAATGTGTCTCGCTACCATCACACGAGCCGAGGAGAGGCTGCTTGTCGGAGCTCCGATGTGTTCATGGAAGTGAGACAGGGTCCACGTGATCTCTGTCGATGAGTGATTGCATGCTCCCTCATCTGGGAAGGGACAGCCCCTATTTGCCGCGGCCTGCACGAAACTCCCACCCAAAAGCCGTGTGGCTGCATAGTTGTAGAGTAAGGTTTCGTGTGTGCATGTCATTTGTTGCTGCAATGCACGGTGGGTGCACCTCGACTCCACAGGGTAAGAAGAGGGGGTCATGAGGGTCATAATTGAGATTGACCCGTGACTGAGTCCGCTATGGGAAAGTCGAACTTAAAGCAGAAGGCTTCGTCACAGTCCGCGCAGCCCTCTGAGCAGGCCCGGGCGGCAGAAGTGGCAGGCAATCAGAGCATGGGTACTCAGGATATTGATCAGTCACCCTCCAATCCAGGGATCATCGAGGACTGCGATGCCGCCGTGAAAGATTTTGAGCGAGGCTCGAGGTAACTGCTCAGCGCATCGGCTGGCTCATACCTGAAGCCCTGCAGCTTTTGCTGCCGTGGTTGCTCTAAAGTGTTTGGAATGTACACGCAGAGCCAAAGCAAAGAAGGCGCTCCATAAGCTAGCAAAAGATTATCCAAAATCGCCATTGCCCTACAGATACTTGGTGAGCCCTCCCTCCCAATCAGGCCCATACGTTAACGCTTAGATCATTCCCACTTGAGACGTATTTCTCACGCAGGCGCGCGTCTTGTATCATGAGGCTGCCACACTTGACACCACAGACAGCAGAGCCCCGAACAAGCAGCGCCTCGAGCTGCTTCAGAGCGCTCTGAGCAATGCAACAGTGGCCACCAGCCTCTGCCCAGAGTCCCTCAGCTGTGTCGCCTTGAGAGCCACCATGGTCGTGAACGTCCTTGTGGAGGCGACAGCCACGTCAGGGGCTTCTGGAGCTCCCAAAAAGCCCGCGCTGCCCACAGGCGAGACCTGTGAGGAGCTCAGGCAGCAGCTAGCGGGAGCCATACAGGCCTGCGAGAAGGCTCTGGGTGCCCAGAGCCACCATGTGGAGCCTAGCATAGCCATCAACGCAGACCAGATGAAGACCTGCGACCCTTGCAGTTTGGTGAGGCCCTTCCCACCGGCCCAGGCTCCTTCCTACTCTGAACACATGTTGGTGTGCCCTGCACCAGAGCTCCAATGTCCATATCATGACTGGACTGCCCGAGTCACCAAGCCAAAGTGTCTCTGTGGAAGCTTCTGTTGCCAGTTCTGCTGAGAAACGCTCTGTTGTGTTGCAGCGGACCCCTGACAGGACTGGCAAGCAGGGAGGCGCCCCTGCGCAGAGCAGGGAGAAGCAGGAAGTCATCGGGCGCCTGCGGGACGTCTTGCAGAGCTGTCACACGCTGCTGGAGAAGAGCAGCCAGGTCCCCATCAATGGGGATGTCAACCTTCTCCAGCACATCCTGAAGTGAGTCCTCTCTTCCTCCCGGCTCTCCTAATGCCTTGCGCACTCAGTGGAGCAGTGCCAGCCAGCCGGTGCCTTTGTAAGGAGGCGAGTAAGGCCCGCACATAGCAAGCCACCAAGTGTCTTGCCTGCTGAGCAAGGCAAACCTCAAACGTCACCCCCCTAGTATGGTGACCATCTGCATCTATAGTCCATCAGGGACTGCTAGTGCAGCGGGCGCAGGAGCAGCGCAAGGACATGGGCTTGACGGTTCCTGTGCATGCAGGCCGCATCACGAGGAGCTGCACGGGTGGGCCAACCAGCTGCTGCTCAGCAAGAGCGTGCTGCTGGAGGCCCTGCAGCAGCAGGTGGAGAAGCAGGCGGCCATGACGGAGCTAATTAGGAAGATCAGGGAGCCCGACGCATTGGCTGCGTCAATGCCCCCGGCCCCGCGCACGCATCAGCCGTCCAATCTGGAGCCTCCCAGCCCCTCGGCCAGCCTCTCCATCGATAGGGACTTTGCACATGGCAAGGTGACTGCAGACATCCTCCTCCAGGGCAGCCCGTCCTGGGCAGCCCCTTGGCTGCTACTTGCCTGAGGTGGCCGCTGTCTGGGAGGTATTGTCTCTCTCTTGGATCTGCAGGGATGCGAGCATGCCCCACTTGCACGCCTCACCGTGCTGTGGGTGTTCATGCAAGACTGGGGAGAGCCCTTGCCTTGGTCCTTCTTGCCACAGGGTCATCGCTGTGCCACCTTGCCCAACTTGCAGTGAAAATCATGAACTTACACTGAGGTTGTGAGTGTCCTGCAACAGGAGATGCTGCTGCCAGCAAGGCGGAAGGGCAGAAACAACAAGGGCGGGGACCGGCGCAACGAGATGACGATGCAGGAGCGGTACCAGGACGTCAAGGACTTCTGGCTGAAGCAGGCTCCCACCCGTCAGAGGGAGCTGCTCAGAGTTCCCATTCGCCTGCTGTTGCAAGGTGTGATTCCAGCACTCTCCTGCCATCGATTTGTATGGTAGCATGGCTTCAGGACCTGGCGGCCTCTGCAGCACCACATGTCTTCCTGCACAATGCAATTCCTTTGGTGTTGTTCAGGTCTGGGGCTCCCTTACGCCATTAGTGTTATCACTGATACCTGTTGCAGGCGTGCAAATGGAGCATGGCCTGGCAACAGCAGAGGAAGTTGAGCACGGCTTGGGTCTCATGAAAGACTCTGGCAATTTGCGAGCGTGCTACTGGATCTGCCCCTTCTGCACCAGCATCGAGGGCATCCCGCGCCAGTTTGACACAGCCAAGGACTTCCTGGCCCATGTGGATGCCTGCCATGAGGGCATCCAGATGAACAAAGAGCAGCATCCCTGCTGCTGTGTTGCCTGCAATTGCGAGGTGAGCTCCTTTCATCTTTCTGGCTTGGCTGATTTTAGTTTAGGATACCCATGGGCATGACTCAATCACTTATGATGCCTACAGGCACGTATCTGCTAGTATCATCTGAAGAATTGTGGCATAGCGTCTGTCAAGTGGCACAAATACTTGCAGGTCGTGGGGGACTATCACCGCCACAAGTCAGACCCAGGGCAGATCCTGTGCCTCAAGTGCCACCGCGAGGCATTGACAAAGGGCCTGAGCAACCCAAAGCTGGCAGACGCCCAGCTGCAGGATTTTGAGCGCATCCAGTCCCAAGAGCCCGCCTCTCTCCACTGTGGATGGGAGGTGTGTTCCCTCACACGGCTTAGACCCTCATGTTGCCACCCTCTACACTGCCATCCTCCTCACTCGTTACAATCTGTGGGTATGTCTGAATGAACTGACGGCAGGGCTGCCTCTCCGCAGGATGACTCTGACTTCTTCTCCAGCCAAGGCAGCATCAACAGCCTGGATGATGAGATAGTGCGGAAGGAGTGCCTGTCGGCTCTGGAGCGCTCAGGCATCCCGCTCAGCCAGGCTCCCCCGGCCTGGCCGTCCAACAGCAGCTCAGCCCCAGGGGCCCTTCCAGCTCCCACGGGCACAGATGACAGCAGCACAATCGACATGCTGGTGAGCTGCAGAGCATCCTAAGCAATAAGGCAGTGTGGAGGTTGGTAACGTACTGGAGCTCTGGGCAGACTGCGTGACCAGATCATGTGCTTTTGAGGTCCTCCATGATGCTTGTCTACTACGGCACCTCAGGCCAGTTTGGACAGGCTGTAGCAAGGAGGTGTCTACAACTATTAGCGCTCTACTGTTGCCAACTGAAGTGCTGCGTGTGGTGCAGAAGCTCCCGAACGGCGGAGCGATGCCCAATGCACCCGCGCCTGCAGTCTGGCCGCCAGCCTTCCAGCCAGGACCGCTCCCCCAGCAGAGCTTCCCCTCTCTGGCAGCTGCAGCCTGCAGCGCGGGCATGCCCCCTGCAGGGCCAGCATGGGGAAGCATCCCTCCCATGAACAGGGGTGGGCATGGCATTCCCCTGCCATGGACAGCACCTTTTGGGCAGCCGCAGCCCGGGCATGGGCAGGGGCAGGTGCCCGGAGTGCCCGTGCCAGGCTTTCCTGTGCCCCCACACTGGCCCGGGCAGAGCTTCCTGCCGCCTACACATCCACCCACGGGCAGTCACCCCAATATGATAGGGACACTGCCGACAGGACCCACGCAGCCACTTTCCCCTGCAAATGGGCAGCCAGCTGTGAGCCTCATAGCCTCCTCATCGATGACCATCATGTTGGCATATATGCTCTTTACGAAGGCTTCCTGAGCACGCGGTGCCGGATGATTCTTGGTGTTGACACCCTGTCCCATGCGTGCAGGCAAGCCAGGGTCAGTCCATGCAGCTCAGTGCCCCTCTGCAGAACAGTGCTGGCTTCCACACCCCTCCGCAATCAGTGGTGTGTCTTCAAGCCCCACAACGATCACAGATCCTGCACAGTAATTTGACACCGTGCTTATGAGACCCGTGTGGTGTCACAAGGCTTGGATGGGTCCTTCCCTCAGTCTGACAGCATCTATCAGCCAGGTGTTGTTGTACATCATGTCACTGGCTCAGATTCCTGCTGACTCCGTCATTGCTGTGCAGGCTGAGGGGTGGCCTGCCCTGGCGCCGCCCAACATGCCCGGCCCAATGTTGGGAGGCAACTTCTTTGCCGGCAGCAGCAGCTCGCCGCAGCCTGGCACAGGTATGGTGCCGCCAACGCTACCTGCCAATGGCGCTCTCCCGGGTGAAGCGCCCCGCTACGAGGGGCAGCTCGTCTCCCACATCATGCAGGTGCAGCGCTCATGCTCCTAGCATTTGGCACCAAGCTTTAACAAACTCAAGTTGGTCTTCATGGCATCTATGTTGTCATTGTACTTATGGAGGAGGAGTACAGGAGGCAGCACACTGCTGCCATTCAAGACAGAAGTACACCAAGGAAGCTAGGATGAGCACCTGAGGGATCTGTGCATGCTGATTGACCTGGATGTATGCATGCAGTACATCAACAATCTCTGGCGTGTGGACCCAAGTAGCTTTGCGGCCACGCTCAACATGATCTGCATGCGAGCGCCAGCGCTGATGCAGCGTCTGATGGACCATGAGGTCAGTGCAGCCAATGCAGCCATTGGGCAGTATGGCAACATGAAGCCCTCAGATGCAGCTATAGGAAGCAGCACTGCTGAGCCCAGGAAGGACATTGTACCTAGCCAGCAACTGCAGCAGCAACCGCAGCAGCACCTGCAGCAGCACCTGCAGCAGCAGCAGCTGTCTGCTTTGCAAGACCCTGATGAGCTGGAGGTGGGATGATCTGCTATCCCACACCACCCTGTGCTGACACGCTGTAATGTCAGTGGTCGATTCTTCACACATTGGCGGTAGGTTCAGGATCCACTCATGTATGGCGTCACCTGTGGGCTATGTATGTAAATTTGAGTCATGTGCAGCAGATGTCAGCATCACACTGAAACGACTCATTGCCTGTGCAGGCTGCTCTGAGTCAGCTTCCAATGGGGGACTTGAACGCACTGCTGCGCTACATCTGCCAGTACATGCCAATGGCGCCACATCCAGGCACCATGCCAGCCTCACAGCCGCTGACAGCAGAAGGAAGCTCTTCCGATGAGGCATGTTGTCTGCCCTCAGTTGCCCTGTTTCCACCACAGACACTGTGCCTGCTGAGTCCAATAGTATCATCAGCATGCAGAGCAGATGTGTTCCTGTCATGGGATGACATCCTGTGTTGCCTGCAGGGTGAGTGCAGCGAGGAGCATGTCTGCTTGCCCTTATTTGCTTTTGCGAGGAAGGAGGATGCTGACAAGCTTGAGGCCATCGCCGATGAGGTGCTGGGCACAGAAGAGGAGGGCCCTCCCAGCAGGTGGGCCTCTCAATACATCCTCTCTTGCGATCCTCAGATATTGTTAGTACTGGGTTCACCTACTGAAATCAGTTCCTGTTATTGTGGCCTGCACAATGCTCGGTCTTGCAGATCAGCTTGGATATGTGTACCTCACTGCTGAGTACTGAGCAGAAGTTATTGTGCACCGGCAGGACTGGGCAGGAGCTCTCCCTAGCGACGGTAGGTCCAGAAGAGCCCAGCCTGGTAGTGCAGCCCTGGTGGCTGGGGCACCTGGAGCGCCCTCAAGGGTCAGGGGAGGGCAGCAGCGCGGGCGAGTCCGAGGGGCCGCTGCGCGTGCTGCGCTGGGCGTACGGCGCCGTCGCCAACGCCAGCGCAGCGCAGATCACGGAGCGCCGCCGGGAGCTGCTCGGCGGGCGGACTGCGGACCGAGCGCTCATGGACCTCTACGAGGAGGTCGCGCAGCTATGGCGCCGGCTGAACGAGATTGGCACGAAGAAGTCGCACCTCCAGGGTCTCAGGTGTGTTCTTGCTTTGATACCCTGATGCCTCTATGACATGAAGGTCTGCATCTGGCAGCTGCTGCTATAAGCTGAGTCTGTATGTGTCAGTCACCAGTTGAAAAGCTCTGACGCCAGACTGTCTCCCCGTGAATGCGGAACAATGGGACAGCTAGCAGCATTTTCGCACATGGCATGCCAATGAGCATTCGTCTGCGTCATGGGCAGGCGCGACTCTGAGAAAGCCATGCGGGAGGTGCGGGAGATGGAGGATCGAGGCCTGGCCTGCCTGCGGCTGCATGCGGCTAAGTATGTGGAGGCACTTCTTCCGCCGTCAGAGCCCGGCAGCAGCCAGCCCTGCGTGCCCTCTGCAGTCCGAGACTTCTGCGAGGAAGCTGTGAAGGAACCACTCCAGCAAGAGCAGATGGCGCTGCTCAGTGACCCCACTGCTGTCAGGTGCTGCCTTGCTCTGTGTGGTGTGCGCATGTACAATTGTACACATCAGGCCTTCAGCTCACTAACTCAGTGACACCATCTCTGGCATTGTCAATTCATTGAAAGCGCAGGAAGTGGTATAAAGGTCTAGGCTTCTATCACGCTGTGGGTGCTGCCCTGCATGGTAGTGTGTGCCTTCACTCCAGCACAGCCTGTTCTCATTGGCCTTGAGGTTCTGTGTCAGATAGCAGATGTCTGCACCTTGGGATTACTGACGTTGAATGTGGGGGGCGCAGCTACGCGCAGGCGCTGCTGCAGCGGGAGATGGCGGTGCAGAGCCTGCAGCAGCGCATGTGGCACGAGGAGGTGGAGGAGAGCTGCGTGCAGGGCGCCGCGGCCAAGCGCCGGCGCGTCGCGGCCGAGGAGGAGGAGCGCGAGGCCATGCGCGAGCTCGACCGCGTGCAGGCCGAGGGACCCGCCAACCACCGCAAGCGCGACCCCATCGACAAGGTGCCTCTTATTCTGAAAATCCATATGTTTCTGCCTGGCCGGGCGCTTGTGTCAAAGCCTCCAGTCTTTGTTGGACTGAGCCCATTGACAAGATGCTTGGATGCAGAGTCATGCTTCTGTGGGCTTTCGTCCATCTATTTCCATCAAAAGATAGATAGTTGATGAGGGTGCATTGCTCCATGCTTGCTGCATACCCGCTTGTACAGAATGGTCTGCTGGTCCTGTTCCAACAGGGCTGACGAGTGCACATAGCAGTTGCTCAACACAGAATTGAGTGCTGACGTGCTGGTGCAATATTCCTGCAGGCCACCAAGGAGGCTGAGTACAGGGACAAGGTTGCCGATCTGAAAGCGCGGATTGACAGCTGCACGGCACGCCGCAATGCAGAGCAGGAGCATGAGGCCACAGCCAAGGTAGGCTCACGCAAGGCCTCTGCTGGGGCACGTCTCTTTGCCCAGCCAAGTTCTGCTTGAGCATGTCAGTGAGGTCAATACACCTCAAAGGATCATAGATTTTGGTGGAGTCTGAAGGAGATCTCATGTTCAGCATTGTTGCATGCAGCTCCGGGAGGAGACAGCCCGGCGGAATGAGATGAATGCGCGGACAAGTCTCCGGACCTGTGATGACCACTGCCGCACCATGAACGCGCTGGTCAACGCGGACGGGGTCCCTCCGGACTTCATCAACGGCGCAGATGCGACTGAAGCAGCTGCTTTGGCGCAGCAGCCCTGGTACTGTGTGCTGTATGTCGCTCAGGTACAGCTTGCCTGCTCTCCATTCCATCGCTGAAAAGGTGTTAGCGGGCCAGCAGTACGCCTCCTGTCTGACAGCAGTGGCCCCTTGGAAATGTGCGGGACAGAGCCCTTCTTTGACCGCTGCAAGGAATTATGGCATAGCCTGATTTTGTGGCCACAGCGCCCTGGCCTGGCTTGAGGGATGTGGATTTTTGACAGGCTCCAATACCATTGCAGGCCATCAACCTGTATGGGGAGCGCCCATACCTGCAGCCAGAGTTGCAGGAGGCCCGAGACTTCCTGCAGGCCACCGAGCACTCCAAGCAGCTGACCAACGCCTTCAGAGGGGACATCCAGAAGTACTGGGACGAGCTGGAGAGCGCCAGGCGGAAGCTGCAGGTGCGCTTGCATTGCACAAAATACATGCCCACAAAGTCCACCCAAGTCATGAGATTGCTGGGAGTGGCAGCCTCTTGAGTGCTGCAGGGTAAGTTCGTGAGGGTGTGACTTCATTGACGTGTCGTGTACATGTAGGACTATTGAATGCATGCCAACATCTGCTCATATGCATGTAATTAGATCACTGCTTTGCACATGCAGGAGCTGGCCTGCGTGGACCTGTCGATGGAGATTGCGGAGCGCTCTCTGGAGGTGGTGCGCAGCAGCATCGAGGCAGCCGCAGCGCGCGAGCGGGACGATGCTGCAGCTCGCCTCCTCTCAGAGCTGGAGCTGGAAGATGCCAGCAAGAAGGTGCAGTCTTTACCCTGCCTGCAACTGTTGGGAGCCTTCCTTCTCTCCAGACCCTCTCTCCAGCAGCCTGGAAGGACCGGCCCTGCATTGTATCAGACCTCTCAGGGTGATTCTTATGAGATGAGGTCAGGCTTTGACTGATGTCTGATGGACACTTTTGCATACAGGCTGCTGAGGAGAAGAAGGGCAAGGCAAAGAAAGCCAAGAAGAAGGCTGCAAAGGCTGCCAAAGGTGCCTGCTCTGCCTGATACATGCAACAGCTTTCTGCCACACCACATTGAGCACTGTGACTTCATGAGCACAGCATGACATTATGACAGTGGACAGAAGAGCTGGGGAAAGTTCACTTGCTCAACAGTGCTCGTTGTTTGACTGCTCCCCTCCCTGATAGGCGCTGCACCAATCCTGGGTAATGAGGAGACACATCCCTGGACTTGAATGTTGACATGCAACTTGCAGGGTCGGGTACCCTGGAGACAGCAGCATCCGGGGCTGTGGTCAAGGAGGACTCTCCTGCGTTCTCAGCGCCTTCTCAGAAGGTACGACTCTCATGGCCTTGACCATGTCCGTCCAGCACCCGCATTGTAGACTAGCTGCAGTGAAACTATGCCCTTGAAGCTTATTGCTCAGCTTGCTGGTGATGGCACCCATAGTAGCTTTGCAGTTGCTAATACTATTGATGGGCGCCCCCAAGAGCCCAGTGTAGGTCTCTATAGTGTGGTCTGCAGCCTGTGGCGAGGACAAGCATCATCACTGCACATCTGTATGGTGCAGGACTCTGATGAGGAGTACGAGGCTGCTCTCGAGAGGAGGCGGCTTGAGGTGGAAGCTGAGAAGCGCATGCAGCAGGAGGAAGATGCGCGGCTCCTCAGAGCGCTCACCGCCCAAGAGGAGCTACCAGGTGACTGCTTGTCCCACAAACGAATCATCCTGTAGTGCAGGTATTTTCAAACAAAGCTGAGCATGTACTGCTTGTGTCATCTGAGTGCTTGAAGATTGGCAAGTAATCACTGTGCATCGCTGTAAGCAGGAAAAGTCCTTTAATGCGGTTCAAGGCAGATGTGTGGATTGACAGTCTCCTTGTCATGCACAGAGCTTCCAGCCTCCACAGCTGAGGAGGAGGAGGCGTACAGCAGCGAGGAGGAAGAAGCTACAGCCACACCGCTGTCCTCCACAGCTGCGCTGACTGCGCTCTCTGGAGCCATTAGCGAGGCTGACTTTTCCAGGGCCGCCACGGCAGACGCGCGGGCGCTGCAGAGGCCAGGCGCCCCGGGCGATGGCTCGCTTGCCCGTGGCGGCAGCAGCGTTGCGGACGATGAGCAGGCTGAGTCCGAGGCGGCCGCCTCGTCGAGCGCTGTGGACGCAGCGGGCGACGCCAAGAAGAAGCGCAACCGCAAGCAGCGCTACAAGGACAACCTGGTGCGCACACTTTGCACTCCATCTTTCTGATTTCTGGAGTGTATTCTGCCTGTGCATCTCGGCTTGGGCAGGCTGTCACACCTCATAGTGTTGCTTCTTTGAGCCGTGAGACGTTTGGCATGTCCTGTTACCATCATGTGGGGGTCACCTGCTCACCTGGAAAAGTATGAGGAGAGACTCTGTATCCTCCTGCTGCTTTTCCAGGAGAAGAGCAAGGACGCTTCAGCACCCAAGATGCGCATTGTGGCGTACAATGGCGACTGGAGCTGCGAGTGCGGCAAGGTGAACCGGCTCTGGGACACATGCTCCTGCGGCCAGGCAGGGCCTTGCCGCGACTGGGTTCGTGGCCGCTGCAAGTATGGCCAGGAGTGCCGGTGAGCACAGCTCTATGCTCTTTTCTCTCTGTGCAAGACTCGCTTCTCTGCAAAATGCACTAGGCTGTATGCTACAGCCCTCGGTCAGTTGTGTGATGATTGTGCTGGGACTGACATTTAATGAGTACACATGCAGGTTCTCACACCCACCCTTCGACCTGCCATCAGGGCCTACACCGCCATCCCCTATCGCCAGGCCCTCGAGCGACGCAGAGCTGATCAACATCCACGCGCAGCCGCTACCCCCGGTCCCACCTCCGCCTCATGCGCCCACCGCTCCCGGGCCAAAGGAGTCTCGCACAAAGGCTCAGAGCGCCAAGGGTCAGCAGAGCAAGGGTCAAGAGGGCGTGAAGGCTGGGCAGGCTCAGATGCAACCGCCTCCTCCCCCGCCACCTCCGCCGCCGCCGCCGCGCGCTAACTCTGAGCCGAAGCCAGGCCAGGGCGCTGATGCCATGTCCGCGCCAGCAGCGCCTGCAGCTGTCAGCGGTGTCTGGCCTGTGTCGCAGCAGGAAGAGCAGCAGCGGCAGGGGCTTGCAGCGAGCTCGGCACAGCCTGCAGAACAGTCGGTTTCCAGCCAGGACCCGGTCATTCAGTGGGCCCCGCCGTCCCATGCTGGCGCAGCCGCGAGCGCCAATCTTGGCTCGGGCGCTGACGAGGCGCCAATGCCAGGGCAGCTCAGCAGGCGTGCGTCGGCTGCAGCTTCAGCCATGGCAGGAGCAGGGCAGCAGCAGGATGTGGTGGTGCCCGCTCCAAAGCGTACGGCCTCTTTAGGCAAGCTTCTGGCTCCCAGCGCCTCTGCAGATGAGCGCTCTGCCATGCCAGCGTGGCAGCAGCTGGGCAGCTGGGGCCCCAGCATGCTTGTCAGCGCTGCAGCTGCAGCAGCCAGTGCGCCCCAGCCAGACCCTCCCGCATCCTTAGAGTCCTTCAATCTCTTTGGCGAGCACCCTCTGCAGCGTGCCCTCGCAAGCAAGGGCAACCAGGACCCCGTGGTGGCGGCGCCTGCCCGGCCCCTGGCCCAGGCCCAGGCCCAGGCGCCTCTGCAGCAGCCGCCGCCCGTCTTGCAGCCACCTGTCAATCAGCAGCTCTTTGACTTCTCCCGCACGCCTGCCAAGAAGCTTCCCGGGCACCCTGCAGGCCCAGCAGCCACGCATGCCCTGCCACAGCCCTCTGTGCCCGCTATGAGCTCCATGGGTTCAATGACGGGTGTGCTAATCTACTCCCCCTCTGCGCAAGCTTTTGCCCTACATTGCCTTGTCTCCAAGATTCTACAAACTGGGGACAGCAATTGCCGTGCTTCTTCTTGCAGGGCTTGACTTGCTGCAGAGAGACCTGACAGGGCTGGCAATATGCAGGGGCTGATCTGCAAGGAATGAAGACGAGGCAGGACTTGAACAGGCTCTTTGGCACACTGCCGCCTCCTCAGCCGAATGTCCTCCCCAGGCAGGCGCAGGGGATGCCAGCTGGCATGCCCCAGGCGCCCAAGCAGCCCTTCATGCCCAGCCCAATGCCCATGCAGCAGCCCTTGCAGGCACCCCTGCAGCAGAACCAGGTCACGCAGGAGGCCTTGCAGCAGCTGCGCATGACACTCAATCACACAGCCCAGCTCCAGATGCTGGAGGCCCTGCTCAGCCAGAAGAACCTGAGCATGGATGGGCTGGCAGCATTGGGAGCAGCGCTCAACAACCAGAGCCAGGCACAAGCGCAGGCGGGCCTGATGGGCTGGCAAGCTGCACAGCAGGCTCAGCATGCTCAGCAGGCTCAGGCGCGCAGTTCGCACCCCCTTCAGGTACCCACAACTGTCAAGCAGACCATGATTCATAGGAAGCTAGCGCGTTCCAGCCAGCAAACTCGTCAGTCAGATTTTCCTGAAACTACCAAAAAGGCCTGCGATTAACATCAGAAGACGTTATACAGGCTATTGAATTCCTGCATGCATGCTCGCAGACGATGACCTCCAACATATAGCCAAGCAGTGCCGGCTATCTTCCTTTTTCTGATCAAGATGATTCTATGATACAACTCTGACTCACAATCCTGTGATTCATCATTGAAAAATATTGATGGTCCAATCCTGCTCTGTTGCTTCAGGGTTTGGGTGGAGCTGCATCTTGGAACCAGCAGATGAACGGGAGGGCTAACGGTTTCCATGCTCCCAATAGAGGCGTCCCGCCGCGCTCCGGCAGCACTCCCGTCCTCAATGGTGCGCCCTCAGGGCTTCAAAAGACTGCCTCAAATACTCCCATCCTGTTGAGCCCACTACTGTCATCAACTGAGCGGATCCCCTATGTGTATGCTCTGCCAATGCTTGGCTCGGCTTGTGCAGGCCTGCTGTGTCGCTGCAAGCTTATCAGGCCTGGATACTCCTTGGTGTAAGATTGCGACCTTATCTGTTGAGATCGTGCGTCTGCCAGCAGGTCAGCAACAGCACTTTGAGCAGCAGCAGCAGCAGCAGCACGGCCCGCTGAGGAGCCGCTCCACGACGCCGCGAGCGGGCGCGCAGCGCGCCGGCAACGGGCGCAGCCCCAGCCCCGAGCTGGCCGACTTCCTGGATGCGGCCGCCGTTGCCCTGTGGCACATCCCCTACCTGCGGGAGCGCGTCACATCCCTCCAGGTGAAATGTGCTTTCAGAGCTCTGGCATGTGTGGAAGATTCCTGGTCCGTTGACCTATCTTGGCAACAGACTGGGGGTAAGTGGTGGTGCCATGCATGCCAAGCTGTAACCTCACCCTGTGATCCTGTAGGCTTATAAGATTTCTTATATATTCAGCCACTCTGTGTCCTCTATGCCCACTAGCATCTTGTTATCATCCACTGCAAACGCGATTGTGGGACTCGTGGCTCTCCTTCATTAGATGTCATTCTGTTCTGTCATGACCATATTGGACGATTGGTACTGCCAGCCTGAAACACACCCTGATTTCCGACAATGGCATGGCAGGTGAATGTGCTGCTGGAGAACCCCAGCGCGCGGGTGTTTGCCATCCTGCAAGCCATGTTCAAGGGCATGGCGTCGCACGGCCTGCCGCCCTCGCGCAGCGCCTCGCCCTTCTCCTCTGGCAGCAACCTCTCCGGCCTCAACGGCCTGTCCAAGATGGGCCTGGTGAGGGCATACCTGTCCCATGAAATGGTCATTCTGAACCCTGAGATGGCACATGTGCGCGACTACGTTGCCCAGAGGACCCATTGGGACACAGAGTGAGGGTGCCCCTGGTCAATCTGGTCAGCAAGCATGGGTCATCCCAGGGCTGACACATCCCTGCATCCCAGAGCTTCTTCAGCCTGTCCAGTGTTGTCAATGACAACAGGGTTTCAGCCTGGCAAGCATTTGGTGAGCGTGACTTTATACTGATGGATGCAGGGCGAGCAGACGCCTGAGGCACTAGCCATGGCACTGGAAGATGCAATTGGAAGGCTGCCGCAGCACCCTGCCGACCAGCTGGATGCTCTGTTTGGCTGCCTGAGCCGCGCCATGCCCACGCTGCCCGGCCGGCCCAACTTCATGCAGGAGATGCTGGGCCTAGAAGTCACTGAGGTGAGCCTCTTCTTAAAGCCCTCTTGCCAACCGCAGCAGGTCCTGGTCATGAACCTTATGTCTTCCTCAGGCTAATTCGACTCGGTCTGGCATGTTTTCCTCATGGCAGACACTCCCGCAGCAGCTCACTTACTGTCAGTCGAGGCGGGAGAGATGACTGCCGTTCAAAGCACTACGCGCTTTGTGCGGAGATTCTCTTGTACATGCTGAGAGGCGAGGAAATGTTGGCGCAGGTGCTGCAGGGCGGGCACTGCCAGCGGCAGCAGGAGTGGTCGGGCATGCAGTGGGTGCGTGTGCTGCCCGCTGACGCCCTGCGCAAAGCGGGCAGCCTGCAGAAGGCGCACCAGCCCTCCCTGGAGTCCATGCTCTCGGCTCAGGCTGCCTCCGGCAACCGCATCTGCCCCGCCGACAAGGTCCATCAGCACCCCGCACACCCTGTCCATGCATGCATGCTATTGGCAAATCGCAAGCCCAACCTGCTCACAGGCAGGCAGGCAAGGATAGACTATTAATTAACTCCGTTGCTTGTGTAAAGTCTAGGCAGTAATACTGTGGTGCGGCTTGGCTTTCTCACTAAGCGTATGAGTCTCCTGCAGGGGGGGTGCGGCAGAGAGGCGCCAATCCGGACGCTCATTAGAGGGACCCCCACTGTGTTTGTGCTGGCCCTTGCATGGGCAACTGACAATGCTGAGGTGGTGGATGTCGTGGCAGTCTGTGCAGCCATTCAACGCCAGGTCAACCTCAAGGACGCCTATCCTGGTGCGCCCCTTTGCGCTCTCAACATCATCATGTTTCGTATCTAGATTGCTGTCATACGGGCTGCTCAAAGTTGTAAAGGGTCTCTTCTGCCAGCTGCAGGGCACACCTTGGCCAATGCTTTATTCAGAATCTTGCGACTGACAATGCTCACCAGTGCCAGTCCTATATTGCAGGATGTCATCGCTATGAATGCATTGCCTTGCGAGTATTGTAACCCAAGCAACACACAAGTTTATCAAGAGGAGGCTGACCAATGAGTGGCATGACCGCAGGGGTGAATGCGCGGTCGCTGGTGCTGCGAGCGATGCTGTGCGGGCACCGGGGCTCGCAGTGCGCCTTCAGCCGGCAGCCGGGCAGTGACTCCTGGCGCATGTACAGCACCAGCACCCTGCACATGGGCCTCCTGGAGTGGCCTGCCGTGCTGGCGCAGTGCCGCATGAAGACGCTGCAGCCCACTGTACTCCTCTACGACTGCGAGCGCTGATTTGGCGGTAGCGCCAAGACCTGTGGCTCTTTCAGGTCCCTCAGATGTTGCTGAGCTTGCTAGAGTCTTCCTGTGCCATGCGGCAGGATGATGTTGTTTCCTGCGAAGGCATGCAGCATGCCATATATAGCCCAATGGAGCTTTTGCACAGCATTGCTGGCAGGAGTTTGCCTGCGTTTGGCGAAGAGATTGTGTCGAGATTGATATAGCGGAGAGGAGGGGAGGTGAATCAGCTGTGCACACCGCAAGAGACCCTTATTGCAAATGGATATCTTAGAGACTCCCACAGGCAAGTGCACCCAAGTAGAGGATTCCAATAATAGGAAAGAGCATAATGGCAGGACGACACCTCCTCGCACTTGTTTGTCAGGGCGGAAGTCATAGGAGCAGGTGACCATTTACGTCCCCCTCTGTAGGGATTGTGGCGTGGACTCGCTCATAACAGCTTACAGGCTTGCTTGTGTGAGAAAAACAAGGCTGTGCACAGCAGCCATCAATGCCAGGGTAGTGGACATGGCTGTCAAATTCAGCAGGACTCACCTCATATCACCGGCGTTTCTGTCACCCCTGCTTGCGGCAGCGTAGATGGAGTATCAGCAGACTCAGCTTAGCTGACAAAACACCCGGCAGCCCTTTTATAGAGACAGTTGCTTGCAGCCATTGGGTTGTGTGAAGATTTGTCGAGGTTGCAACCACTCTTTAGTGGCCTGCAACTCTCGACAGAGTTCCAGATACCACAGGACCCATCAAGCTTCGCGGTTTGAGCTCTACGTAATAGGCTGTATCCAAAACGCCGGTCCATCACATTAGCAGGAGCCAAGATTGAACACCTTGTAGACTGCATAGGCTGTGCAAGTGTACTATAGCTCTTTTGGCATGCATGGCACAGATCTAGGATGTACTAATCTGCAAAGCACAGCAGATGTGTCTGGGCAGGTGACGCTCTACCTCTTGCAGCCATGCTGTGCTGCACTGCTAATAAATCTGCCTGGCATCGTGCGCGATGCATGGTTTGGAGGTCCAAAGTGAAGTGCACAAGATATAGGGCTCAGCAGCCCTAGGAACAGCTTATAAGGGGCCTCAAGACTTGACCCCTAACAGTATGGTGCTCTGTGATATCAGTGAGATCAATCAGTCAGAAATTCCATATCGTGGTGAGACGCGACAATGATGCTGCTTGCGTGATCATCTATTTCGAATTTGAGCTAAAGCTATGGTTGGGGGCCGTCTGAAGTCTATGTGCTTTCCTGTGTGAGTGTGGATGCTTGTAGAGTGACTCTCAAATTTCAATCTTCACTGGCTCGACATCCAATGTGCAACTGGCTGTGTCCATGCCTGAGCTGAAGGTTGCACTGGTGACCTGCTGAAGGGCTGATGTTCCTAGGATTCACAGCTTGCAAACTCTGCACAGGCAATACACGCAGAGGACTACAAGGTCTGTCCCAGCAACACACTCTCACTATAAGGGAGCTGGCAAGGAAAGGTAGTGCTCAGAGATCTGAGGTTCAAGCTGGTAACCTGGGCCAAAGCCGGCTGTACATGATTGATAGCATGGCCAGGAACCCCAGCAGTACCAGCAGCGTGACTGCATTCCTCAATGTGAAGGTCTTTCCTCTGCGCCGCCTGGTCCTGCTAGCGCTTGCTTGCCTTCCCTCTGCTGCCAGTCCTCGCGTCTCCTCCTTCACATCTCTGCAGCGCAAGCAGGCAGGTCTCAGCATAAGGAACAAGACCAGAGATCCTACCATACCAAACAGACTCACATCATGCAGGGCAGTCCATGCATGCAGGAATGCGCAAAGTGTCATGCGTCAGCCGGCAACATCATAGTACTCAGGGCAAAGAATAGGATGCTGGCGAGGGAACATGCTTGGTGGTGACGGGAAGGCTGGGCTGGAAAAGGGCTGGCATGAAGCGCTGCAAGGTCCGCCGCAGGCCGGAGGAGCGCTTGGCATACTTCCTGCCCATGTCCCCCTCCGCATCCCCCTGCTGCTGCTGCCTGCTGCTGGCGTCCGCCACCGCCACTCTGTGGTAGGATGAGGCATGGCTCTGCATGACATGCCCCGCGCTGTCAGCCCTGGAACTCAATTGGGAAGCTAGGAGTGACCCAGAAAATTTCATAATTGTGCACCCACGGAAATCTTTTGTGAGCGCATGGCATAGTCTCGTGCTCCTGTGCTGCATGCACAGCCTTGTCATAGCTCCGTGAGCTACGACAAGGCTTTGAGACACAGCACGGGAGTAAGAGCCTGTTCTAAGTGCTGCACAAGGGATGGCTCAAGGACTCACTGGGGCACTGGAGCGATGCTGCTCATCTGCAGCTGCTGACCTGTGGTTGCTTCCTGCTTCCTGTGCTAGCACCTTGTACCCTGTAACAGCACAGGCATGACAGTTGCATTTGTTGCAAAAAGTACCCTGTTCCTTCATTAAATTGTTGCCTGGAACTTCTGAAGGTGCCCACCCACCTGGCTGGCTGACTGTTGCAGAACCATTTTCCAGTGCAACACTGGGCTGAGATCCCTGCACAGCGTTCAATGGAGATATGACCCCAGGGTTCAAACCCACAGCCACATGGGACGAAGGGGCACTTATGTCACAGCCTCCATCAGACTACGGTTGTCTTACCTCAACAACATGCAGCTCATCTATATCCTGGAGATCCTCCAACTTTGTGATCTTCTCTCCGCTCTGCATAGCCAGAGCAGGCCCTCATCTTGAGCCTGGAAGGTGCCACATATTCCGGGATATGCGCCTTGCAATGTATGCACTCATTGCTGGTATGCTGCCCTTGGAAGGCTTACCGAGGCCAGGTATATGCTGTCAATGCTTGAAAGCTTCAACTTTGATTGCACCTGCATGGACATGCATGCTCTGTCATTACAAGAAGGTGTTGGAAGATGAAGCAGGACCTGCTACCAAATCATACCCCCTGATAGCCAGTGAGAGTGAGTGTATAACCTGCTGCACAAACTGATCCCATGTCGCATCATCGGGAACGGGCAGTGCAATCTTCCTGCAGCTTACAGTCAGAGTGTCAGGATGCCCGAAACACGCGACCAACAGGGCATGACTATCTACTTGAATGTTTGTATCGTACCTTTTTGGTTTGGCGTCCTTTACAGAGATGAAGACGAGGCGTGATGCATCCTGAACATTGCATTTGTGAGTTCATCAGCAGCGAGGGAAAGCCTGAGGGGTCCGCAGCGCGAGCCTCGGGCCGTCAAGCACTTTCAGTGGCATATGATGTACCAAATGCCTTCACAGAAGTGGCACTCACCATCTCTCACGCCTCAGAGGGGATGTTTGTGCCAGTGATGGTCGATCTTGGAGTGTCTGTAGTTGGGGGTGCAGACGCTCAAGTCGAGCTCACAAAGTCAAGTCCCCTTCGAGCATTCTCAGGATGCACTTCAGGGCAACATATGATGCAGTCGTGTGAGGGGTCCTGCAACAATGCAGACAGAGCAGTGTTGCCAAAAGTGGCTCAGACCTTGAAAGTTCGACATCAACCTTCCGGAACAGCTGCCTTCGAGAGTGCTTCTTTATAGCGCCTCTCCGTTGTATAAAGGCTTGGACATACTTTTGTGAGTCCACATCGCGCCTAAGCAGATTTGATGAATCACAGTTCTGGCGATGGTATAAGAGGAGGCGCCACTGTAGATGCCACTTGGTAGACCTCAGAGGTACACCTGACGCTATCCTGCGAGCTAGCTGACAGGCTACAATATGGTTGAGAGTGTCAGCCGCACTGAAGACGAAAAGCTAGAGAGAAAGAGATTGAAAAAGCTGAAGAGGCAACAGGCAGCTCTTGCAGAGGCATCACAGCCTCCAGAGCCGGCAATGCCTGGCCCCAACGTCAATGGAAGCACATTAGGACCCACAGCTGATGCAGAAGGCGAAGCAAAGACCCACAAGAAGAAGAAGAAACGGAAGCAGCAGCCCGACAGCACCAGCTCGGCTCCCCTTACTGTTCCTGAGGAGCAGAAGAGCAAGAAAGAGAAGAGAAAGCAACCTCAAGAAGCAACAGCCAGCAATGCTGCAGCAGTCCAGGACGCTACAAACGGTGTGCCTATAGAAAAGCAGTCCGCTGATGCCAGCATGGTACCAGATCAGGCAGCTGCTGCGCCGACAGAGGGTGTCAAGCCCAAGAAAAAGAAGAGCACACCCGCTGGAGCATCAGATTCAGCAATGTGGGCAGCAGTGGGCAATCAGGAGGCCGCCAGGGCAGGGAGACCAGTGCAGAAGGCGCTGTACACAGAAGACCCGGCAGTCACATGCATGACAGACGCTGCGGTGCAGCAGTGGCGGGATGAGCGACAGACTGCTATCACAGGCTGCAATATCAAGCCAGTGACTGCGTTCAGCCAAGCAGGTGAGCATTCAGCAGTGTTCTGAGACAGAAGATGAGCTGGAGCAAGCTTGTTCTCTGTGCACTGCTGCTCTGGCA
Source organism: Coccomyxa viridis (assembly GCA_963930925.1). Taxonomy (NCBI): domain Eukaryota; kingdom Viridiplantae; phylum Chlorophyta; class Trebouxiophyceae; family Coccomyxaceae; genus Coccomyxa; species Coccomyxa viridis. The sequence continues at coordinate 1,171,092 of CAWVOJ010000010.1, forward strand.
AGGGCAGCCTTAGTGCCTGATTGCTAGAGCTCCACAGACTGGTCACAGGTTATGCTATGATCTGCAGGATTCTCAGCAGAGCTCATACAGGCGACCAAGGACTTTTCGCAGCCATCGCCTATCCAGGCACAGTGCTGGCCCATCATTCTGTCAGGCCATGATCTTGTGGGCATTGCAGCCACCGGCTCGGGCAAGACACTCGCCTTTGGCCTCCCCGGTCTCACGCACATCCTGGCGCAGAAGGCTGCATCACCCACTCCAAGTGAGTCTCGCGGGCGAGCATGCCGTCTGCATGGATGCCATGATCAGCTGCTCGGCATGCAAAGTTAATGTGAACGCTCCCGGTCACCTTTTCCTGCCATCTGCTGATGCTCGCACCATCATCCAGTGCCCGCTGGGCAAGCACGCTTGGCACTGCAACACATGGCTGCGAATTGTTTGTATCAATGGTGTTCAGCATCACACCAGCATCCAGGCGTGGGGATCAAGCTCACACTATCTGGTATTGGTGCTGCAGTGAAGGGGCCCTTTGTGCTGGTGCTGGCGCCCACGCGCGAGCTGGCGCAGCAGATAGCGGTGGTATTGGAAGAGGCCGGGGCGCCCGCCGCGCTGCGCACGCTGTGCGCATATGGCGGGGTGCCCAAGCAGGCGCAGGCGCAGGCCCTGCGCAAGGGGGTGGATGTGCTGGTGGCCACTCCCGGCCGCCTGGAAGACCTCATGAATGACGGCGCCTGCAAGTGAGTCAGCCCTTTATTCATCTTTGTCTGCTTATCCTGCAATTACCCCTCTCTCACAACCTTGTACCATGCAACTTGTGAGCACCTGGCACCACATCATCATGCAGCACCCGTGCATGTTCTCCGGCGCTGGCATCTGGTCCCAGGCGCAGGTCTTGCTGCGGGGAACGAATTCTGAGCAGTGCAGGGTGGATATCGCAGGCTGTCAGGAGTCACCTATCTGGTGCTGGACGAGGCTGACAGGATGCTGGACCTGGGCTTCGAGCCCCACATCAGGGCCATTGCGTCCGAGACGCGCGCAGACAGGCAGACGCTGATGTTCTCCGCCACCTGGCCGCCAGCCATCCAGAAGCTGGCTTCAGAGTTCATGGCGGAGCCTGCCCGGGTCACTGTTGGCTCTCAAGACCTCTCTGCTTCCCATTCTGTCAAGCAGGTCCGGCCTCTGCACATGTGACATCACTGCTTGAAGTAGGCTGGCATAGCCACACCTGCAGGCATGCCTTTAGGACCTCTCCAGCCTCTCGAAACGTCTCTGGCGCGTTAAGAGGATGGCGCAAGGGTTTCTCAGGGGCCTATGCCTAATCTGACATATGCATCCTCGGTGCATAGCAGTCTCGCAGGCTGCGGCTCTGCAGACTAGGCCAGGGACACCATTTTGCTCCATGACACCGCCCTTCCACAAATACGCACATGCCTTGCTCTGCTCCGTGGATGGCACCAAAGAGATTCTGCTGCGCACAGGTGGTGGAGGTGTTGGATCCAGCCGTGAGAGACCGGCGCCTGGACGAGCTGCTACGGAAGTACCACGCCTCGCGCAAGAATCGCATCCTCGTGTTCGTGCTGTACAAGAAGGAGGCGTCCCGCGTCGAGGCTATGCTGTCCAAGCGCGGCTGGAAGGTGACCCTTGACGATCACCCTATTCAGTGACACACTCCAGCTGAGGCTTGTGGGTTCTGTCGAATGCCATGCTATGCAGGTGCGCCTATCATGCGTCTGTATTCAGCTGTACTGATGCACACCCTGCATCCAACGATGTCTTTGTGCTGACAGCCTCCTCATCTGCCACTCATTGGGATTTGGTCACATTGGCAGAGGTCATGTATGTCTGCACATGCTCTCTTGACTTACTGCAGAGCTGGCAGGCGTTTTAGGGCAAGCCCCTTGCAATGTGGGCAAGGGACATGTGTCTGGTTTACTGCACAGAAGCTGAGCATCCTCATCTCTTGCAGGTGGCAGCCATCCATGGGGACATCAGCCAGCAGCAGAGGAGCAGGGCTGTGGAGACATTTAAGTCGGGGGCGGTGCCGCTGCTGGTGGCCACAGACGTGGCAGCCCGGGGCCTGGACATCCCCGACGTGGAGTTTGTCATCAACTACTCGTTCCCGCTCACCGCAGAGGACTATGTGCACCGCATCGGCCGCACAGGCCGCGCCGGCAAGACAGGTGTGCAGTCTCTCTGTCATCCATTCCCAATTATAGGTCTTGTTCCGGATCGCATGCCTGCCCTCAGTAGGTCAAGGACCAGGCAGGAGAGGGACTAGTTTAGGGCAGGCTGCTGGAGCTTCCTGCCTTGAGGCTGCCGGTCAGCAGATACACAGTACTGCTGGGTGGTGTGGGCATGCACTGAGAGGTATGGCGGCCTTGCACAGGCCTGGCGCACACATTCTTCTCAAACACCGACAAGCCGCGGGCGGGCGAGCTGATCAACGTGCTGCGCGAGGCGGATCAGCCGGTGCCCGAGGAGCTGCTCAAGTTTGGCACGACGGTGAAGAAGAAGGAGAGCAAGCTGTATGGGGCCCACTTCAAGGAGGTGGACTTCACCAAGAAGGCCACCAAAGTCAGCTTCGACAGTGATGATGAGTAGGCCAGATTGGACAGCAGCACACGACTGAAGTTGAAATTCAAGGATGGCAACGACGTAGCCGCATACGAGACATTGCAATTCCGGCTAGACCTCGAGTGTGCAACAGCATCACATTGACTGGGCGCGAGCAACACTTATGCATGCCAGCAAACTGCAGCGTAGACCTGTGCTGAATTACTGAAGACCGTCCTTCTGCTAGCTGCTTCGATACAGTCTTTCAGCCAACAACTCATGAGTTTTGATTAAAAAGTTACAGTTGGTCTCGTAAGGTCACCGGGGGATACTGGACATGTCTTCACTTGTTTGAATCTATGCATGTATACAACCACCTTGGGTGCAGCTCTCACAGACAATAGATCATTAATTGTTGAAGCCTTGCCTAGGCTATAGCGCAAAGAGCTCACTGCAACCCTCACAATGAGACGGATTACTGGTGCTCGGCAGCAACAGCAGTATCTTTCTGTGCACACGTGGGCGCTTCATGCCCAATACAGACAGATGTCTTACATTCAGTAAGGACATTGATGCTCTCCAAGGCTGTCGGCGTTCTGATCCTCAACAGCCAATGCAGGAGAAGTGTAAGCCGGGAAGCTTGCTGGATATAGTATAAAGGCCCCAGCATGCAGTCCGTCTGGAGCTCCATACTCCAGTCTGCTGCCCTTATAGGTGTCTGCAGGTCAAGATACCCTCCTGCTGGCTTGCATGGGCCACGACAGCACAGGCTTGCTGCGACCCTTGCTACGCACTCCAGCTCACAACCTAACTCATGCTGTCTAATCTAGTAGAGAAGAAGCAAGGAACCCCATCCCTCTTCGTATGTGGGCAAGGGGTCAGGCGTTGTGCTTAACAAGCAAGCCAGCTGATGATGCCAGCTGCGGTGCTTTACTGAGACAAAGCTCAAGCATTGTAAATACCTTTATGTGTTGACAACCTGCCTGTATAAAGGCTTGGAGGCAGTTTGTCAGCACCTTCTATGGCACTGCAAAATCAATATGCCACCAGTCCTAAGTCCTATTCAAGCATTTGCACATCAACCAGATACTGTTGTAAGGATGACCATTTAAGGAGCCAGTCCTTACACATTCTGAGGGCTTGTTCGGCAAAAAATGCATAAGCCCTTATTGGGCACATCGTTCAGGTGCTGCTCCTGCTAGGCTACAGGGACTGCCCGCCTGGTATTTCTAGGGCCTCCATGCCCAGAAGATGTTGCCCGGCCATTGACACGCTGCAAGGGCTGATGAGTGCAACAGCTGAGGCTGACGCCCCAAGGTGATTTTCCTGGCAAAGCCTGATAGGATCTTGGGGGTTGAGGGCATCAGGATCTGAGGATGATGCCCCCAAAGACATCCTCCAGCAGAGACTGCAGGGCCGAGAAGAAGCCCGCGCAGCTCATGAGGATCGACAAGGGAATTAGCGCCGCGCACAGCCCCAGCTCGGCCGAGGACAGCCGGTGGCGCATCAGCAGCAGGGTGAACGCGCAGGGGATGGTGTAGGCGCAGGTGAGGTAGGTCGCTGAGGTCACCAGGGCGACCAGGGAGCTGAAGAAGGGTATGCTCATGGAGATGAGGAAGGAGTACGCTACCACGAAGGTTGTCCCGGCCAGCCAGCTCAGCCAGTGATGGTCTGAGGAGCTCTCGATGTGCGCTGCTGCCTTCCCTCCCTGCAGTCACACATCTGACGTCAGCGCCCCGTTCCTTGGCTCAGCAGCCTCGCGAGCATTGTCCCTACCCTAATGCATGATGCCAAAAATGAACTGAGCTGTCTTGCGAACCCTTCAGAGTATTGTGGGGTCTGGCAGTCAGTATCGGCTATTTGCATTGTCAGGAGCTAAGACTGACTGGCGGCTGGGCAATCATGGAATTGTTGTCTGAGGGTATCCGCATGAATGCTTGTAAGCAGCTCACCCAACTCAACGCCCCATGGCTTTAGTCATCGTCATGGTCATGTGTTATATCCGTCACTCAACTATTGCACAATGTAGCGCTCGCGCACATGTGTGCCACCTCATCCTAGGGTACATGCTCCCATTCCTTTTCAATATGAGGCATGCTCATATTGCTGACCAAACTTCATGAAGCCATGCAAACATGTAAGAGTGCAGAGTGCTCACCCGGCTGCGAGCGAGCAGGGTGAGGATGTTGTGGGTCCAGATGTTGAGGTTGACCAAGTACTGGCCGATGCCCTGGAGGAGGATGGCATAGCAGGCCGCCCTCGCCAGCCAGTCGTTCCCGATCCCGAAGATGATCACATCCGTCACCGCCGCGCCCCGAGACCTGCGAGCGCACATCCCTGTCAGTATCTTGCAAGGAGGCGCTCTCCTGCTAGTACTGCACTGTGATAGGCGTGCAGACAGACTGACCTGACAGTGTTGCCCACGCAGATTCATGAAGCAGCAGGTGCGGAGTCAAGGATAGCAGGGCTGCTGCAGGATGTGGGACCCTCGTGAGGTGGCTGTTTGCTTGAATCCTGAGGGCAGAGGGTTCTGGCTGCACCAGCCACAGGTTTTGGCTGATGGGCAGATGATTTACGAGACAGAAGGATGCATTGGGCCAAAGGGAGCTCACCAGTAGCCTATGGCTCCAATGCCCATGTAGCCCAGGCCCATGAGGAGAGTTGAGGCCGTGACAACCTTGGGGAACTGCTTGGGCTTCTGCATGGAGTTGATGACCTCCACAAATGCAAACTGGCCCCCGTACGCAAAGATGATGTTCATCACCGCCACCAGCGCATGCGACGCCTCCCCTGCAACGCCACCAAAAGATATTAGGGCAGCCAGGGCTTGCGCGGCATCCCTTGTGTCAACTGAGACTCAGATGTTCTTGTGCTGGCCAGTAGGAGCTCTCTATTCTGATGCAGCCATGTGAGCCCTCTGCTGGCAACTCAGTGGTCTCAGGGTCTGAGGTAGGCACAACCTTTTTGGCGAAACACAGTCTTCAGGGCACCAGCACTCCTACCATGCACAGATTGAAAGGCAGCAGTGGAGATTGAGAGGATTGAAAACGAACGATCAGTATCCTTACCGTTGTGCACCATCTCAGTGGTAGCTCCCACCCATGGGTTCATGACCAGCTTATAAACAAGCACCAGCGCCGCAAAGAGCTGCCCAAAGGTCCCAATGCTCAGAAACCAGCCCAGGCTGCTCAGAGACTTGACCTGCACACACAGTACAATACATGAGGTTCTATCACAGGGAAGATAGAGCTCAGCAGGGGATTGCCATGATGTGATGGGGACAAAGTCGCATCACCAACCTACCCCTACCAGTGCACAGTCGTATTTATACTTTCAGATATCAGAGCGCTCATGGGATGGCGGATGAGGGTACAGGAGGCATCACCTGCACCAGGGCCAGACTGACAAAGGCCACAGCGAGGCCGCACAGCATGAGGCTGCCATCCTCCATGCCTATAGCGTGCTGTAGGCTCTCCGAGGTTGCCAGGTGCAGAATGATGCACCTGGTGGCGCCCAGACTGTAGACGATGGCGTACACCAGCATACGCCCCTGCACAGCTCAAGGCACATGCTCCTCCCCTTTCTAAAGTACAGCAGGATAGCTAAACACCCTGTCAGTCTGTCGATACATCATGCTGCGTCATTAACAAGGGCACAGGCACTACATCCAGCGCCGCATCCCTGACTTGCTCATGGCTCAGAGTCAAGCACAAGACTCGAACAGCTGGCGTCCAGCAGATTGGCAGGCATGCGCAATACTATTAATCTCACCTTCGACCCAGCTGCTGCCTCCCCAATGTCGCCAAAGAGGACCGCTCCGGTCACTGTGTGCACCAGCCGCGAGATGAGGAACCCGGAATATGCTGTCAGCAACGTAAGCACTCCTATTGCTGCGGTACCTGGCAACCACCCAAGCCTGCAACAGCACAATCTCGAGTCAGATTGCACTGGAGTAATTCTGGTGCACTTTCTACAGCAGCACCTGTGCCACTGAATGCCAAATCATCCAACCAGGTGAACCCATCAGGGCAAGTCTTCCAAGCAGCTGTCTGAAGCATACACTGCTCTCAACCCCAGCGTGATCCAGTCAGAGTGGACACCATGTCATGTGAGAAGGTTCCGGTGCCTCGGTAGTTGCAGCTCGCTTTGCATACACAGCTGGCATGAGCCAAAGCATGCCTCCTTCAGAGCAGCAACCGCACTCAGTGTGAGCATATCTGGTGCCTTGAGAAGTTGCAGCTCACTTTGCGTACACGGCTGGCATGAGCCAGAGCCCCCAGCCGAGCTGCAGGGCCATCAGCGTGGCCAGCGTGGCGGGCCAGGGCGCCCGCTCTGTGCTGCACATGAGGGGCCCAGCCTCCAGGTCCTCAGAGACGCTGCTGGTGGCGCTGAGGCGGGACGAGCTGGAGGTGTGCAGCGCCTCCTGCTCTGCGCTGTGCCCGGGCGAGGCCCGGGCAGTCGGGCTGGTCGCCTTGGCCATGACGGTCACCAGATTGGGCCTGTGCATGGGCGGCATGGCGCTGCCGCGCTTGTAACGCCTGGGGTGGTTGACCCCCAGCCTGCAGCCAACCAGAGCCTTAAAGAGGGGTGATGGGGCAGCGCGTTAGGCTCCTCTTGGACGTTGATCCATGACAGCAGGCATGAGCCGCTCCATTGTCAGGCCAGAGCAGAAACCCTCGGAACGCAGATAACCTGGAAGGTGCAAGGGCCCTGTGCTACACTGGAAAGGACATGCAGGGGATACAATGCTGGACAGATTTGCATCACGATGGGAGTGCTGGGAACATTTGTTGCTTCCCGTGCCTTGCAACACTTTCTGTGCGCTCGGATGTGACTAAGGTATGCATGCGCGCTGACAATACAAGCATCTCGCAGCTAGAATTGCGCACATCCATACATCCTTGACATGGCCAAGGACTAGCAGGCAAACCTGAGAGTTTCTGGGTCTTACCTGCTCGATGCTACTACGCACGGTGAATCGTATCTTGGGGCCTAGCTGTAAATTTTAGGCTCGGGGAATGCTTCCTCAGCCATCGCCCATTGTACCAATGTATCTGCGACAGGCGGTTTGCCTATGCGACAAATGACGCAGCAGGCCCGCGCTGCGGGGCGGCAAGATTGTCGCTTGTCTGTTCGTTGAAGACTCCACGCACAGGCTACAGGTTTCGCGGCTGTCAGGACGGGCCTATCTGATGCTCGCCTCAAAGTCGCTTGTCGTGAGGTGCGCGGAATCAATGAGGGGCAAAGTCAGGCGCCCCAAGCGTCCTAGTCCTGGACAGTTGATGTGATTCGCTGCTGCGGGAGTGTACTCACAATTGTGCTCACCTTTCACAGGGCAAGAAAACGACTTCCGTTCCACTCCGGTGACTACCGTGTTGTGTCCGAAAGTGCACGTGCCTGATCAGCTTCTTTATAATGAGAAGCTTCCCTGCAGGAACCGTTCCGGAAGTAATGCCGCGCGAGATTGATGTACACTTCGCAGATGTAACGTAGTCAAGTCCTGTCAGAGACGCTGTAGCCCACTGGAAAGGGGGCATGCAGGAGTGCACGCCGATCTAAAGCGGTCACATGCCATTGATCACCGCTGATCCCACTGTAGGCTCCGCACCTTTCCGATTACAGGCCGCCTATATCTTACCTAACAGCACTCCGGTACTTCCTAGGTCAATCAGGTAATGCTTCTGCCTGCCAATGGCTCGAGACTGAAGACTGGTGCGCAGTGTCTAACATAATGGAGCCTGCGTCCTGCAGGGCAAAGTCGAGGAGGAATACTGATATCTCAAAATTCCATTACAATATTGTGTCGCCGCCTCGCGGCGCATTTAGGCCAAGTGCAACGAAGGGGTACTCTGCAGATGGCATGGTGGGCTTCTATGAATGGGGGAATATGGGCTCCAGCCAGCTTCTGGAGATGACAGCTGTTCTAAACGTACACTGTGTAATGCAGGACGTCGCAGCTGTTGACGAGGACCTTCTTGCACACGAAGAGCACCTCAAGTACCGTTACAGGCAGTTTCTGCAGACAAAGGAGGCCTTGGAGAAGGCTGAGGGCAGCCTGACAGACTTTGCCAAGGTCAGCTGCCCAAGGCACCCATGCCGGCACGACCCCCTCAGTCAATATCTCAATTTATGCCTGACGAGACCCTATGAGCATGTTGCTCACACGCTGTTTGACCGTCACATGTCCAGCAGTCAGCAGGAAATTGGCTGACAACCTCAGCCCTGATGACGCATGCGGCTCCACCCTTGTCATAGAACATGGGCATGGTGCAGGCTTGGATTCTGTGCGTGTTGCTTACATGCTATTTGACCGTCACATGGCTAGCAGTCAGCGTGGGGGAAAGCGAATGGTGAATTCAGCTCTGATGACGCATGCGGCTCCCACCTCGTCATAAAGATGGGCGTGGTGCAGGGCTATGAGAAGCTGGGATTCAGGAGGGAGGGGAACACAGTCGTGTACAGGGAGTGGTGCCCTGCTGCCACCAGCGCTCAGCTCATCGGTGACTTCAATGGCTGGGGCGGCACCCACATGGAGGAGGACGGCCTGGGCGTCTGGAAGGCTGTTCTGCCAGATGGTAATTGCCTGCCATCCCTGCATGAGCATGATGCTTGGTTGCCAGCAAGATGCCAATCACTGTATGGCTCCCACATGCTGCAGATTGCTTCACCTCAACCATGCCGCCAGGACCTTTTTTCTGCATTCGCTGCAAGGCACAAGGCCTGTCCTGCGCGGCCCTGCATGGATCCTGGCGTAGCAACAGCAAGGACGGCTTCATACGCACAGCACTGCGTTAGTGGCTACTGATCCGGCTTCCATGCCTTGTCTGTGGCATAACCAGGCTGATAGAACACTGTCAAGAGACATACAGGGCATAGCAACACTCTTCATCAGTGCAAATTGTGACTAGAGTGTCCTGTGGGCCGCAGATCCGCAGGGCAGGCCGGCCATCGCGCACGGGTCCCGGGTGAAGATCCGGCTGCAGCACCCGGACGGCTACTTTGTGGACAGGATTCCCGCATGGATCAAGTGGGCCACGGTTGCGGCCGGCCAGATGGGCGCCAAGTACGATGGCATCTACTGGGACCCGCCCCAGCAGGAGCGGCATCAGTGGTGCGCTCCATGCTGTGTCTTGCAGCCTGCATTGGCTGGCACCTCTGTCTGAGGTGTCAAGAGAGCATCTCTCTGGTGTGATGTATTGGCCATGCGCTATGTGTGGAGCGCGCTTGAGCTAGCATCGTGCATGGCGGATGCACAGCTCACAGGAGACGTCTCTTGGTAAGCTTGCGTGTGGGAAGCGCGAGGCTCCTAGAGAGCTTTTTGCAAGGGCTGACACATACGGGCACGATCTGCAGGCAGCATGAGAGGCCGACTGGGGAGCTGCCATCACTCAGAGTGTATGAGGCCCATGTGGGCATGAGCTCGGAGGAGCCTAAGGTGGCCTCCTATGCTGAGTTTAAAGGTGAGTACAAGCTCCAGATATGTGAATTGTACTCGCCAGCGTCATGACTGTACATGCTGTATCCCTGCCAAGGGCAGTACGCATCTGCAACTTGCTTGCAGAAAGACACCCACCTTCCAAAATGTGAATACCCTGTGTGCGTGCAGACAATGTGCTGCCGCGTATTGCAAAGCTGGGATACAATGCCATCCAGCTGATGGCAGTTCAAGAGCATGCATACTACGCCTCGTTTGGATATCATGTGACAAATCCCTTTGCAGCCTCATCCCGCTCAGGCAACCCAGAGATGCTCAAGGTGAGCACAAAGGGCCTTGCCCCTTGCTTCTTGGACTAACATGTAAAGTCGAAAGGACCGCCATGCGTGTGAGTCCTTGAGAGCATGCTCATCATACCGAGAGGCCCTTGAGTAGTGCCGCCTTCATGTCACAGGACGTGTGCCAAAGGCACTGCATACATGCAGGCACTCATTGATGAGGCGCACAGGCTTGGCCTAAGGGTGCTGCTGGATGTGGTGCACAGCCATGTGTCTAGCAACGCAGATGATGGCCTGGCAGGTGCATATGCCATACGACTTCCTCTACACAAAACCTGACGTCAAAAACTGGATCAGTGCTTTTCATAGCTTCTGAGAGTGCCCGTCATTTCCTCAGCCTTGCGCACCCTCTGCCAGGAAGCCCCCTACTATAACCCTGTCAGTCCGGCAAGAGCCCTTCTTACAGGTCTCAGGGGCCAGCAACCTTTCGGGTGCATGCTGCAGGATATGACTTTGGGCAGAAGGAGGAGGACAGCTACTTCTGCAGTGGAGAGCGGGGCTACCACACGCAGTGGGACTCCCGCCTGTTTAACTACAAGAACTGGGAGGTCCTTAGATACCTGCTGTCGAACCTCAGATGGTGGCTTGAAGAGTACAGGTGCTGTGCTCTCAGCAATGCTCTGGCATGCTTCTCATTCTGCCTTTCCGGTAGCGCTTCTGCAGGTGCTGAGAGATTACCAGCGCACCAGCAGTCTCAGCATAACTGCCAGTCATTAGTGGTCAGCTCATGTGCATATGAGCCCATTGTACGGTAGATGAGCATGTAGCGGTGCTGCTGCAGGTTTGATGGCTTCCGATTCGATGGTGTGACCTCAATGCTGTACTGGCACCACGGCATCAACATGGCATTCAGCGGCAACTACAATGAGTACTTCAGCCCGGCCACAAACGTGGATGCTGTGGTCTACCTCATGCTGGCAAATGACCTCATACACCAGCTCTCGCCTCAGGTATCCCTTATTCGCACCCTTGCTCAGGACCACATATCCCGTAGGGCTGTACATAGCTCAGAACCATGACACTTCCCCCTAACTGCCCACCTTGCATCCGCTCATGCATCCTGTGCTGTCACATGAGGGTGTAGGCTCTGTTCGGGCTGGTCCCACAATGCATGGCAGAACTCAGTTATGACTGTGCCATGATAGCCTGGACAATGTTGGCATGATTGGGCAGGCCATCACGGTGGCGGAGGATGTGTCGGGGATGCCGACGCTGTGCCGGCCGGTGGCGGAGGGCGGCGTGGGGTTCGACTACCGGCTGGGCATGGGGACGCCCGACCTGTGGGTGAAGCTGGTGAAGGAGCAGCGCGACGAGAACTGGTCCATGAGTGCCCTGGTGTCCTCGCTCTGCAACCGCCGCCGCTCCGAGCGCACCGTCGGCTATGTCGAGAGCCATGATCAGTCCCTCGTTGGCGACCAGACCCTAGGTGCAGGCCTTCCCAATTCCAGACGATACTTCACCCTGATAGCACAACTTCCTATGACCGCCTGAACACCTGCTTTAGAGCCAGCGCATGGATTGAGGGTAGGGATGCAAGGATCTACTAAAGGCAGAGTGTATCTAAAGCCTTCTGAAGTCATGTGAGCGATTGATGGGAGCGCGCAAGGTGGTCATGGCACTCAGTTGATGTGCTCTGATGCAGCGTGGCGCCTCATGGGCGCTGAAATGTACACGGGGATGTCTACAATGCAGCCGGAGACGCCCGTCATTGCGCGCGGTGTCTCGCTGCACAAGATTGTGCGCACGCTGACCATGGCGCTCGGAGGCGAGGGCTGGCTGGGGTTCATGGGCAATGAGTTTGGGCACCCGGAATGGATTGACTTTCCCAGGTCAGCATAGATTACTCCCCTGATGGTGCTGGCTGGGCAGTTTGCCACAGTGTGTACACCATGCACGGACCCTATCTCAACTTGTTGCGCATCTCAAATTTGAAGGTGCCTGTTTCAGGAATGCCAATGAACCACGCCACCTAAGTACCTGGACACTTTTTGACTGGTCTGTGCTGTACTTGTTGCTGACAGGTCCGGGCAGGAGCACAGGCTTTGCAGAGGCAAAGCCTGCCCCGGTACCGACGGCTGAGCTGATAAAGGATGTGCCGTGTGCAGAGAGGGCAACGGCTGGAGCCATGACTACTGCCGGCGGCAGTGGAGCCTGGCGGACGCGGAGCACCTGCGCTATAAGTACATGAACGCCTGGGACGAAGCCATGCAACGCCTCGACGAGGAGTACGGCTTCCTGAGCTCGGAGCACCTGATGGTGTCCTACAGTGGGGACAAAGAGCAGGTCTGTGCCTAAGCTATGACCTACTTTGCATTGGTTCTGGAGGCAGCATCTCGCTGTCCACAGTGGGGTCATTACTTGCCGGTTTCTGGTGTCTAGTCCAAAGACCTCTAGCTGTGCATTGCGTGAACGCATGGCCACATGGACGTGTTGCATGCGACGAGCAGCGCCTGAGTCTCATTTGCTGCATGCAGGTCATTGTTGCAGAGAGGGGTCCGTTGGTCTTTGTGTTCAACTTCTCTCCTTACAACGACTACGAGGGCTATAAGGTAAGCAATCACCATGCATCCCCTGTGGAAGTCTTAGCTAATCTCCGTGATGTAATTGGACTAGCTGCGCTGCATACCTCACCAGCACAGGGCATGAGCAGTGGTGTGTTCACAGATCGGCACGCCTGAGCCAGGGAGGTACAAGGCCATCGCCTCATCAGATGACAAGCAGTATGGTGGCCAGGGACGCATCGATAATACAATAGAGCACTTCACTCACCCAGAAGGCACACCAGGTAGCAGATCTGCTCTTGAAGCGAAAGACTGCACAGAGACCTCCATTGCTATGGTGCAGCACTCTCCAGCATCATGCATGCACGAAAGAGGCGCGCATGCACGATACGCCTGTATATGCAGGGATGCGGGAGACGAACTTCAATGACAGAGCCTTCTCCATGAAGGTCTATGCGCCCTCGCGCACTGTCGGCATCTACGCACGCATGCCAGAGCAGGGCAAATAGATGTACAACACCACATGTGGTGTTGGCGCCAAGACTTCAGGACAGGCTGCGAATGATGCCTTGTCTACATATAGAACGCTGCGCGATAGGTAGAAGAGCACTCTCGAAAGTGCTGGTACTTTCGGTCACCGCATTGTACCGCTCTACCTCATATTGTATGCGGGTAAAAAGGCAAAAAAGAGCGCACGGGGTTCTACGTCAGCTTTAGTGTGCAATTGCGGCCCGCAACATGGGAAGACTTGCAGCCGGCTCCTCTCGATGCGATGGTCATCACAGCACAGGATGGCCATGCGACGGGGTGATAGGGCGACTGGCTATAAAAAAGCATCGCGAGACGTTAGTCACCCGTAGAAGTGTCGGACTGATGCTAGTGGCTGCTTCGGGTGGGATACGGCATCATTGTACGGAGTGATCAAGTATGGAAGTAAAGGGTTCACAGATCGTAAGGATAGGCGAGTCTTCAGGGAGGCAAAAGACGCCGAGGAGTCGGTCACTCGTTGCCTGATTAGGCCGTAGATACCCAAATCAGATTTTGCTGCACATGTATCAACTCAATGGCACGACGCTCACAGTGCCCTTCCTCCGCAAATCACACCAGTATAGCATTGCACCAAACTTATTGCCACGGGACATGACCTCGCCTCTGCTGGCCAGCCTCTTTGCAGCGACCCCTGTGCCGATGACAGTTGCTCACCCAGTCCTGATGGCTCCAATGGCGTCGGTTGCTGCAACAACGTATAGCATGCGATTTCAAATGCTTCTCAATGCGCTGCTGGAGAGGTTTCCGGCCGATCTCGGTCTTGTCCAGGTAGGACCCTCTCCACCCAACCGTGTGTCGGCCCCCTCGGAACGGTCTGTCGGCGGCATGGCCTGCGGAGCTTCACATGCTCCCACATGATGCTGAACACGCAGCATGGGTCTGTTCATACAGTCCGGCATTCCTTGATGCACCAGATTTCCCCGTATCTGGCCGGGGATACTGCCTGTCACGGCTGGGTCTTGTGGTGGCGGGCGGGGAAGACTGTGCATTGCCGACATGCCTGGCGCCTTGGATCATGATACGTATCAGTTTGGCACCTGCAAGACTTGCAAACGCAGCGGGCGGGAATGACCATTCGTCACGCGTTTGCAGTTCTGGACGCTGCCCAACTGCCAGGAGTGGACCTCCCTGTCCAAGCACCAGCTGAGACAGGTCGTTGCACAGACGCACGAGACTCCTTGCTCCGTTAACAGCGCTTTCTTGAAAGCATTCCGGCAAATGTGGTGAGCACATCAGAACTCTTTTCTCCCTTTTGTGACCAATACACTGTCTGTTGCAGCCCTGCATGCATGCGACGCACATTTCAACTCTATCGGAAAGCGAATCTCGAGACGCGCAGAGGCCTGAAGGAATTGTTTTGACCATGCAGCTGTGAGCAAGGCATCAGAGGAGAAGCAATGGGAATGCTGGGCAAGGCATGGAGCACCGGAGCCCTGATGATGGTCCAAGTCGCAGACACTCTGCCAAAGGGATTCCACCCGCGGACCAAGCTGGACGGTAAGTTCACATGCCCTGCTGCTCAATGTTTGAACGGGCTTGTCCAGCCTTGCACCTGCCACAAACACCTTTCGGCCCGCTGAACTGCAAAGTTTACTCCGAGGCTCAGAAAGATGTGTAAGGACAATACTGGCTAAATTATTCTGCAGCGCCAGAGAGATTCCATGTGCATGCAGGAAGCGAGAGGGTTGGAGAGGTGGTATACATCCCAGTGTATGATCGCTCACTCCCGACAAAGGGTGTACGTGCGGTTCTGGAGGTCATGATGCAGCAGGGGGCCGCCGAGCCCATGGCGGAGGTCATCACATACATCAGCACCGCCCTCAATCTTCTGCAGGTGTGCCTCGCACCCAGCAGACCTCCATTGACAGAGGTAGCTGCTATGTTGCATTGTATGGGAAGTGCCCTGCTGCCAGTTTTGCTCAGGCTGAAGGTAGAATGCATCCTGGCAGGGTGCTGCACCTGAATTTGGATGCTGATCGACGTCCTATGAATGTGCAGCTGTCACTGAAGCAGCCGCAAAGAGAGGCGCAGCACCCATATGGCAGCAGCAGGCTGCCTGCGCAGCCGGTCCAGCAGCATGTGCATGCTCCTGCCCAGCAGGCCTGCCCTACAGGGCCGATGTGCCCGCCCTACCCGCCTGCCCAGAGCCCGGCAGCAGCTTCCCCGTTTGCGATCTGCCCCCCTGCAATAGGCCCCAGCTTCCAGCAGGCGCCCCTGTGCATGCCAGCTGGCAGGCCGGCTGTGCCCAGCCCGACGTGCAGCCGGGTAGCCTCTCCCACATCGGTGCTGGAGGGCCCCAGCATGCTGCATGACACTTACATGAAGCCGCCCCAGAGAGCCAACAGCATGTCTAGGACAGTGTCCATGCAGTGCCTGCCCCACTCCTGGGGCCAGGACGTGCACATGCAGCCGGCACAGCGCTGCTGACTGTAATACCAGCAAGGACAGAACTGCAGCCAGACCAGGCTAATGCCTGGCTTGAGAGAACACAGCCCAGCATTTGATTCAGGATTCTTCGCTCAGCCCCTGGCGTGCCGAGCGGGGATGAAGCATTGAGACCGTCCGTCAGTGATAGCTAGCAGCATGCTTCATGGTACTTGAGAAGGAGCGCCTTGAAAGGTGCAACAGAGTGGCACAGATGAGCATTGCTTCTACCTGCTATTTTCGGTTGGTGTAAGAGGGGAGGGATGGGAGCTTTATGAGTCCAGACTGCTTTATTTCTATCAGAAAGAGGACTGTGGCTTGATGGGCTAAGGCCAGAAAAATTCTGTTGTCTCGCTAAGCATCAGTATGCATGTCTTGCAAGCACGAGAGAGGCTATACTTGATGAGGGAGTAGTGGAAGAGGGACTTGACTATGTAGTGAGCATTTGTGGCAGCATAAGGAGAGTTTTGGCCTGCTCGACCGAGCACAAGGCCGCAGGCAACTGTGCTGCAGTGATGCGAGGGAGGAAGATTGGAGTACATGGAGGGTGGATGTCAATAGACACCCTCTTGCACTGCTCACAGCATAATCTGATACTGGCAAAATCAACAGCCAGGGAGCAAATGTATGATTGGCATCTGATTGCCTTGTACAGGTTGAGAGTGATATGCATTAATTTGCCCATATGGAAGGCATGGCTTGGTAGCCTCCATCTCATTCATGTTGTAAGAGATGTGGCATGCGAAGCTTTGTGGCCCCAGTTGCTTGGTCTCTTGGGGCTCACATTCCATCACTACACATGAAGATGGCCCAACTACTGTCAAAATATCCCGTATGTTGCTGTATCTTGATGATGCACCACACATCATGATTTAAGAAAGATTCATGCAGTTTCATTCTTTACATAATCACTGATGATGCTTGACACCATACGCACGGCTTCAAGCCGGTTCCAGTCAGCTTATACCTCCTCCATCTCAAGGAACATCCAGTCCAGATCAGATTCAGACCCCTCAGCATGCTTGCGCAAGCCTATATGTACAGAAGCAACACGTCCACAGGGCTAAGCGTTCAGAAATCCTCGATGCAGTGTAGACCTCACAGCACTGTGAAGCGCACAGGATGAATGGATCCTACACTTTGAGGATCCAGCAATGTATGCTATTGTAGTCCATGCGCGCCTTCTCTCTGCGACCTACAGCCCCGCGATGTGCCGGTGCACGCACATACCGCGCAGCTGTCGGTACCATTATCCAGACCCTGCTGTTCAGCACTCTCACCACCATTCCCGTACTAAGGCTGTCTGTATACAATGAGCCATCCTCTGCAGCAGATCGGCCACAATAATGCAATTGTCCTACCCTGAGGAGTATTCTTCAATCAACAAATTGCAGCGCGCTGTGGATTGCTGGCTGTGGAAAGCCATGCTCAAGACATCCACATTCATGCTGGTGCATGTTCTGGCACCACATCAATCACAACTGCAGGCAACCCCAATTGTGGCTCCAATCGAATGGCAGCTCTCAATCTGTGTAGCTGAAAAGCTCATCTGTTGCATCAGCCCAGAGGCCTCATGATCAGCCAGGCGGCTCAAGTTGCGGCAAACATCAGCCTCTCTGCACCAGGGACAGGCGATGCAAAGAGACGCTGGCCTTGGAGTACACCAGGAACTGGTGACACATGTCCAGTATGTCCTGTACTTGACACCTGAGACAAGACAATGCTGGAGTGTTCAGGTGACTGGGCCTAGGAACTCATTCACAAGACACCAATGGCTGGCAAGGCATCAAATCGCGCACACCATTGGACATCACCTATGTTGAGCATTTCACAGCTCTATGCGAGAGTTCTGCAGAGCCTGTTCCCCCAAATGAAGTCACAGCACATGCAGGCCAGGGCATGCTGCACAGGCGCTTTCAGGAGATGCAGGTTCCAGACAGCATCATTGAGCAGAGGGCGCCCAAATGGCGGCACACACAACTCCGAGCACAGGAACAGAAGAGAGCAACGCAAACCCAGAAGCCAGAAGAGGTGGGCACACAGTACCTGTGCCAAGGTCTGAGCATCAGGATTGGGGAACAGTTTCAGTACGGGGCAGTTCCCCTGCGATGCTGCCAGGGTTTCTCATGAGCGCTTCGGCCCCTCTTCCTGTCTGGTCCATAACCCCCTCCCAATCCTGAGTTCAGCAGAAGCAGTGAAGGTTTTGGTATCTGAGAGAAAATTGACCCTGCTTCCCAGCTGGCGTACTGCTGCTATCCTGCGCAACTCAGAGCATTTCTTCCACTGCACGGTAGAGTCCAGGAAGGAGCCGCTGCCGATGACTACCTATCTTACCCTACAGGCCTTGCTCATTCCTACCTTCAACAAAAGTGCTGCAACTCGAATGCCAGAAAAGCGTAGCTTGGCCTCTGCAACTATGTCCAGCTGCTATTAAGCGCTCATCAAGCAGAGACTGGCCAAGCAGCCCTGCTGATGAGGGGACCACCCTATACCTCTGATGTGATGGACCAGGCCATCAGGAGATGCTAACAAGCCTTCAGGTGGGCCTGCCCTGAGCATGTCAGAGCTTTTGCTCAGCATTGAGACTGGATGTCCTGCCAGCTCAATTCCCTGCCAGGTGCAGTGTGTGGGATGGGCCTAGATTGCCAGCAGCCTGAGGCAGCCCTCAGCCACACGCAGGCCTTCATCAGAGGAGGATGCCATACTCTGCATGCTGCGGCCGGGGTCGATGGCGGGGTAGGCGCGGTAGGGCGCAGGCTTGCAGCCGCTTGGCTGGGCGAATGCTGCGGGAAGCACTGGCGCTGCAGGCTGGTGCGGGCTGAAGGGCAGCCCCAGGCCAGATGGGTGGATGCTTGCAGGCTGGTGCTGGAAGATGTCCTGCTGGAAGGCCAGGTGGTTGGCGCCTGGCATGCCCTGCATCAGCGCCAGCTGGGCGGCACTGCGCGGGTCCACCTGCAGCCGATACAGAACACTGATGAGCATGACTGCAACAAGAATATGACTTCACAGGTTGAAGCGCTAAGTGGGTCCAGGTGCAACCACGTTTGGATATTGGTTATATGAGCGCGTTATAAGCATGACTGTGCATGTCTATACAGCAGGTTTGTGTCCTCAGCGCAGCATGGACCTGCCTTATCACCACAGTACTCGTGCCAGCTGCCAGCCCCTGAAGGATTGTGAATGGAGCCCCTCTTTTTTGGAAGTCTCCACAAACAGGGATCCCGCCGCACCTGGGCTTGGTGTGTAAATGGCGAGCCTGCAGGCCTCATGGGCGAGACAGGACTGGCCACGCCCGCGAGAGCTGACTGGAAGGATGGGTGGCCGCCAAGCATGTGACTGGTGATAGCAGACAGGCTGGCAGCCCGTGCCTGCTGGCTCAGACTCAGGGCATCCCCTGCAGGGCTTGCGCGCCCTGGCAGGGGCATGGTGTTGGTACGCCTGGCGTGCACCGGGGACTCCACCTCCTCACCTGGAGATACAGACTCCCCATGACTGGACCATTGTTGAGCACCTTGCAGGGCGCCCACATTCAGCTAGGCCACTTCACAAGCCCTTCCTGAAGAGCATGCAGCAGCAACGAACATGCGATTGTATGCCATATCTCAACAGTCAACCGTGTCAACGGCAAGACGTGAGCTCAGAGTTGCTCAGCTACTGTGCACAGCACAACACACCACTCCATCCCAGGCATGCATGGTGCTGCGCCAGATGCAGGTTATACTTGCTGCAGGTACAAACCAAGCTGCTGTACAGGGTGAATGAGCGCACCTTGATTGGAGAAAGGAGCATGCTTGGGGCTTGCAACGCCGGGGGGTGATGTGGGGCTTGAGCTACCAGAGCCATCTGTGGGAGTGCTGGCCATCTGCAAGATGGCAACTCATGAGAATGCTCAGTGGATTTTTTGATGCAGATTGTGTATGTGTCGCAGCACTCTGACCACATCAGAGCAACAGGAATGCAACAGGGTCATAGAAAAGGAGGATCAGTGGTTTAGAGCACAGAATGCGGGAGCACAATTCGAGAACGATAGTGTTTACTCATGGATACAATATTAATGAGCAGCAAAGATACTCAAGCTCTACAGTACAGCGCAAGGTGTCATATCATATCATCTTCTAGAGAATCGGCGCTCAGTGCTCAATACTCAGTACTCAGAACAAACAGTATGCGGGAACCCTGAGACGCTATTCACGAGCTCTATGTGCACATTAAACAGTACCAGTACAGTTCTGCCGTAGGCAGCCACCATGATTGTCAGCTTGCTGGGCTTGTCACGTGATCTTATAAAGACGTGACACTGTGCAGACATGCACAGCCCCCGAGGTGTCAGGCAGTGCATTTGTGGCGAATGATGTGTTTATAATAGCTCTCACAATGCCCGGTAGGCAGGTCCTTCACCTCAGGCGTGTGCTGGCCCCATGGCTTGAGCAGCGAGACGTTTCCTGGGCTGAAGGCGCCCTTGATGCTGGCGTCCAGGGACGCCAGAGGATCGCTCATGGTGACCATGGGATCCACCCCACCAGCGCCCATGACCTCTGAACTTCCAGCCGCAGCCTGGCTGCTCTGATACTCTGCGAGGAGAGCTGCCAGGCTGTTGAGTGTGCTTGCCGTCATGCCCTGCAGCCAAACATACGTGATGTACACATTGACGCCCATGTGAAACCACAACACTGGTGCCATTTGCAGCCACGGTGACTGACAATTCCTTACTTACATAGGCAAGTAATTTGGTTTTATGACATCATGTAGGTGCTTGGTTGCCTGCAAGGGTGGCTGCGTAGGGTGGGCCTCAGTCACAGGATGTGCTGCAGGATGTGATTGGTCACCTGCTGAGCTGGCGCTTGGTAGGAGAGTGCATGCAGCTGTGCAGCTGCCAGCCCGGGATCTGTCAGGGATATTGGTGCAGGAGGCTGCTGGCGTGGCACCTCAGGTGTGCTGGCCAGTGCTGCAATGAGGCCAGAAACTGCATTGGGGGCCACCAGTCCATTTGCCAGGAGAGTCTGCACCAGGCAGGTGAATCTGTCATTTAGAGCTTCATGCTAAAACCCATGCAGTCAAAGATCCACAAGCAGCATGGCATGCCGGCTTCTTATATGAGCTGCTGAGACAAAAGCAGTATTTGTACTGCCAATAACGCAAGCTCAGGGTCAGTCATCTGGCGTGGGCTTCTTCAAGCATGCGCCTCATCCTGCAGAGAAGCCCACCTGCAGAGCTGCAAGTCCATTCTCAGGCGCAGCGGGGGCGGGAGCTTGAGCGAAACCAGAGTAGCCCGCCATGGTGCTGGCGGCGCCGGCATTGCTGGCAAGGGCGAGCGCCTGCTGCAGCGCAGCGCTGGCCTGCAGGCTGGACAGCTTGGCCAGCCCGTCAGCATGTGCCTCTCCCTGGCGCTCCTCTGCCATGCTGATGGACTGCAGCGCCTGCACAAGGTGCCTGTCAGTGATGATGCTGGCTTGCAGCAAGGCGCAACCTTCATCCCTGGACTGTCCTGAGATTGTAGCTTGCTGCAACACTGAGGCAGGTGCTCAGCATGCTAATTGCATGACAGTCACCTCCCCCAAGTTTGCGGCAGGCCATACAATGTGGCCAGAGATGCAATAAGCGATCACCTTGCCGTGGATGTTGCGCTCAGACTGGTTGCAGGCCCTCTGAGCTGAGCGCCAGTTCTCAAAGGTGATGAAGCAGTAATTGACGCGCTTGGCTCCCTTCTTGCCTGCACACAGAAATTCCCCTTATGACATCTGTACTGCACAAAGGGCAGTCTGGCGCCACCGCATCATCAATGATTTCATGCGGGAGCTGCAGGCCAATCTGATCTGACAGCAAGCATCACACCTGATGCTGGGGAACCGTCCCAGCAGGCACAAGATAGCAAGAGTCGACACCGCTAATTCACTCGGTTTCTGCATATGCAGGTGATCAGTCTTGGGATGCAGAGGAGAGCACCTGGGAAGTAGCAGTCCACCACCTGGCCCCACTTGTTGAAGTGCTCCACAATGTCTTCCTCAGTAATCTCATCAGGCACGCCCCCAACATAGAGGCGAGGTCCCCGGCCATGCGCACCAGTCGGGGATCCAGGGGGTGCATCAGCCTGCAGGCGCGCACATTAGATCACACGTGATACCAGCACAGGTGCAGGTGTCCATGCTTGGTGCGGCAAGCTGCACATTTATCTCCTGAAGGAGAGCCCCGGGCCAAATTTATGGCCATATTCTATACTCACTGGTATGGCCAAAATATCTGCTTCGGCAAGTCAGCTCGAGCATCATGTGGCTCTCGCTTCTCGCTTCAAGCGAGAGCCACTCTAGTCCGAGGCGACTTGCAGATAGCAGTGCGAGTGCAAGAGGGATGCTGCAGCCAGTGCCTCACCGTGAAGGATGCCACACTGGGGGCAGTCTGAGGCTTCTCGTCAGGAGGGTGCTCATGCTCCGGGCGCGGCCCTGCCCTGTTGATCTTGACCATTACACCCTCTATGACGTGCTCCGCTGACTGCGAGGGTATGCACACAGCAGTGAAGAGCCATGCACAGGGGCTGAGGGCAAGGAAACCTCCTGACAACACTAGCATGGCACACTGCATGTCACTGCAGATCATGGCCCCTCTCCACATTGACCAACAATCGTGTGCTAGGACAGGTGTACAGAAGGAGGATGTGTTTGCCTGGAGGGCACATTCCAAATCTGTTTCCGCCTCAAATGTGGTGAACCCAAAGCCCTTGTTGCGTCCAGACTTGTGCTTCTGCATCATCAGCAGCAGGACATCAGGGACGTGAACACTTCTGTAAACTTCGTAGATGGTTCTACACAGATGCTAGCACTGCCCAGCATTGTTGTGAGCCAGGAATCAATGCTACCAGGCAGGCAATGACAATTACATGCTTTGCCCCGCAGCGCACTGGACACACATGAGCGCTTCCTGTCCAGCAAATGAACACAAGGAAGCATACATGTGCTCTCATGGTACGCACCGGAAGGTAGCAGTCTGTGACAGTGCCAAATTGTGAGAAGTAGCGTGTCAGCTGCGCCTCATCCAGGACATACCCCACATTCATGTCTGCACAGCAAGAGCAGGTCATGAGCTGCCTCTGCAACTTAAGGCGTGCTGGCAACATGTACGACCTGACCAATTGAACTTCAGGACGTAATTGAGTTGCCATGCTATGTCAAGAAATATGGCCTAGCCCAAGTCCTACAGGTCACTGTAAGAAGATGCCGTCTCCGTGTCCAAGCATCGGCATCAGACGTTGGCTTACATATTCTGTAGCGTCCTGTTCGTCTGAAGTTCCCCTGAGATGCCATCATCGTGACGTAGAGTGGAGCCGATGAGGCGCCTGTTGGTAGGGCAGTGCTGCAGAGCAGAGGGTGTCCAGTCACGAGAGACTCCTCAGGCTCAAGATTACCTCTGCCAGAGCACTGGCAAGCCTAGCCGCCCCTTCAAACGTTCTGTAGGACTAATCACAGGCTATCGAGCTCAGCTGGGCAGTGACGAGCTGCCCACTGTACAGTTTTCAGCACCTGTATGCACCTCTGAGCAGCCAAGAGCTTACAAGAGCTCCAGCACCTCAGGACACAGATGAGTGGCAGCCCATGCACGCTGCCAAGTACAGTATGGGTCTGAAGGCTTTTGTTGAAGCATTTCCCGTTCGCGATCTGACTGTAGCAGCAGGTATACTGGGCAGGCAACAATGTCCAAGATTCTGCATGCACCTCTGTATGACTGCCCGGGCCCATGCCATACTGGCCCACAGTCTCACTTCAGGGAATGGGATGCTTGTGAGAAGACAACCCCCAGCATGCTGCGCATTCTCAATGACATTACATTGTAAATCACTTCAGAAGGAGTCAAGCAACCCGGGTGTTGACTCGAGTTGACATGAGCTCATCACTTGGTCTGATTCATGAATCAACGGAAGCCTTCACACAATGTATCCGCGAGCATGGGCAGTCCCAGTGATCTGATTGAGATCTAGGAGATTGCACAAGCAGCACTCTTGGAAGCTAACCAGCTAGTATGCCTGTACTATACAAATACCAACAGCGCACATCTGCATGACAAAGATTGTGCGCAGCGCGGTGCGGTAGCGGCCCGCCAAATCCACGCCCTTCAGCATCACCACTTTCGTCTCCCTTATTACCATGTGACCCTGGGTACAGGGCACCTAGAAGACCTTTCACGTATACCAAACGCAGATGGCCCGCCATCTGCAGCTGATGTCCCGCCATCTGCAGCTGATGTATGTGTCTGTAGTCCCTTCGGTCTGAACCCATGGGTCATGGCGCCATGACCCATGAGTTCTCATTTGTAGTATAGCAGCACACTGATCTGCAGACTATGCAGCAGAGAATCATGCATACCTGTCATGGGATGCTGGCCTGTACAGCCACATGTAAGCGGCTTCTGATGTAGCACTGCTCTCACGCACTGCTGAACACAGCCAGCTGGCTGCAGCTCTATCACATACCTAGGAGGGCTCCTGTCCTCTCACTTGGTCGCTATACACTCCCTGCCAAGCCAGGGAGGCCTCAAAATCTCCCTGCCAATGCAAGACAACCTTACAGAATAGACAACGAAAAGCTGGGATTCACATGCTGCATACTCTCCAAGGCGCTCATTGCTGCCTGCTGCGGCTATAAACAGATGTGAAGCATGTCAAGATCCTCAACTCCGTCGTGGCGTCAGTCGTCTGCATAACAACACCAATGCAGGTGTCAGCATGACTAAGACAGACGCACTGAGCGTTGGCATCTACACAGGATAGCTCACGTGCCATTGTCAGTTTTGCGAATGCAGTAGAATACAAGGTGACCGATACAAAGCGGCCATCACGCGCTGCAGCGATGAGCAATTGTTTCAGCCTCTGCAGAGTTCTTCAGCTGCATCACAAGCCACCAAGTAGGGAGCAGAGCCAGGATATGCCATGTTGAAGTCCAGAGCATTTGACGAAAGGGAGCACCCTGTACCTTTGGCAGTGGGAGGGTCTGATGACGCTGTGAAAGCCCGAAGTGGAGCGGTGAATGCCCATGTCAGGAAGCCTATGATTTTTACCACCGAGACCTCTATTCATGCATGCCGGTACCCTTGCTGAGTAGTGCGCACATGCCTAAACAAACATGGAATGTGCAGCCTGGCATGCAGTAGGAATTTGCGGCTGCTCACAAGCAGCTATATGTTGGGCAAAGTCAGCAACCTCTGTGTCCATGCCTGCACTGAGCAGTCCAATCCAGGTTAAGGGGGTCTGTGCATCCCGCCCTTGAAGCTTTCACAGAGCTCACGCGGTAGACGGCTTCTAGAATGACAGCAGCTGCCTTGAAGATGCTTCTGGACAGACAATAGCAGCATACAGGGCACAGGGATGGAAGTAAAACTCACTGTCCTCCTTATGGGGAAAGAAGATGTAGCAGCCCTTTTTCTCTAGCGGGTACCTCGAGGACCAGGTTATGCCTTCTTCTTCGTCTTCCAAGCACCCAGGGCACCCAACCTTTGCTTCAGCAGCCTGTCTCAGCAGCCCTGGCGCCTTGACATCCTCAAAATGCTTTTCAAGCAAGAAGAGTCTGTTGGTGCCGCAGAGCTTCACGCCGATGTCATAGCTCACCCCGTCAATGACCAGAGCCTGCACCACCAGTCATACCACGGTCATACATACAGAGGAGGTGTGCAGCAAGAATGCTGCTATGCCTACAATCCTCGCCGCTCAGGCCCCATACCAGCTACACGACGAGCAGTTTGAGGCTTCCTCAGCAGGCACAATGCAGCGGCAATTTGCAGTAAGAGACAAATGGCCATAGCCTAGGGTAGCTGTAACATGCAGACTGGGATTGAATGGTGTGGCTTCTGTAACGCCTCATACGCATTATAGGAGCAGCAAGGGCGGCGACATGGTCTCTTACATGCTCAGTGACACTGCCCTTAGTGAGAGGCACCTCACCTTACCCCTTGGGACTGTCTCGCCAGAGTTTGGCTGCGTTGACGCGGGGTGTTCAGCTTCTACCATGGCACAAGTCTCTTGAGAGTCGCCTTGCGGCACTTGATCAGTAGCCCCAGACACATTGACCGTCATGGAGCTTCAGGCTCAAAGAGAGAGATGTCAACGGTCGTTCGGAGGTGTGAGCCGAGCAGGAGCAGAATGCTTCATGCAAACTATGCCCTGTTATTAAATCGCGCAGGGGCCGAAAAGGCTGTTCCTGCTGTGTGTTCACAGGGAGGGTCCACTGCTCTGTAGCTTGCTGATGTCCAATGTTGGCGGTCACACTTGTGGAAGTACGCGTGAAGACTGCATATTGCAGCCTTAAGCGACTTGTCTGAGCGAAATGAACTATTAAGGAGTCTCAGCTCCTGGGGCAGTACTCCCTGGGCAGCGGGCACAGCAGTGGGCTGCCCATTCAGGCTGCCGAGCTTCCCAGGCCAAAACCGAGCAAGTGAAAGAGCCATATGTATGCATATGGCGCAAAACAGAGGAAGTGGCTAGCTATCCACATATGGCACGCATGACGAGAAGCTCAGGACTTGCATAGCCAGAAGGGCATGCTTTGAGTCAGAGTGAAAGCCCATATGGTCGACGATGACTTCGAGGAAGGCGAAATCGAGGGCCTGGTCAACGACACGCTTGAACCGAAGGTGTGCTCATGCACAGCGATTCAGGAAGTGTACTCCGAAACAACAGGAGGAGCCAAGTGTGGAGCACGTACATTTGCTGTGGTCCAGGTGGAGCTCCGTCAAGGAGACGTGAGCCAAGTCCTCAGTTCAAAGAAGCAGCTGAAGAAGCACAAGAAGAAGGAGCAGGAGAATGGCTCAGGCAAAGCCTATTTCGACGTCTATGGGCAGCAGGTAAGCACCTACACATCAGAATCCTGATGAAATTGAATCGCTCTCAACCCCTTCTTGAGGGCTCAGGTTTCAGACCTGATGATGCTCCTGCAGGCAAGGGCAGGGATCCAGATAGACTATGGGCACCCGATACGCATCCCAGATGTGCAAAACCTCGTCATGTGGACGCTAGCTGATGGCGCCAGTCCCCAGTGGGCTTTCCTGAAGGTATGTACCTGTATTGAAGGTATGTACTTGTATTGACTCGATCTGAAAAGACGAAACATTTTCACAGAGGGCAGTGCTTGTGACGCCTGCTCATGCTGGCCTCAGCACTTCACAGAGTGCCCCTCTATGGTATCACCTGGTCTGCAGCTATGGCAAAATCTTGCTAGTCTTTTGCAGAACAAGCCACTGATCTCAAAGGTGGCCATGGTGGCAGTGCCCGGCCTGAGCTCGAGCCTGTTTCAAGCCAAGCTGGAGCTGCTCAGCAGCTTCACCGCCCTGCCTGCGCCTGTGAAGCTGCTGGCAAAGAGCGCCATGCTCCGGTCATGTGAGAGAGTCCTCCAATCCGCACGATACCTACTATGGTTCTCAGACACACCATGAGCCTGACCTTCACTCACCAATTTTGGCCGCTGGCCTCTGATGTCTGTCAAGGCTCCTGCTGCCTCCGTCGAGTGCTGTATTAGCGGCACCAAGAGCCCCCTCTAGAAGCATATGTCACCAAGAGTGCGTACGCGTGATGAGCTTGTGCTTGCTCTGGCTGCAGTCCAGACAGTGGGGCAGCTCTTCAGCGTGCCACACAGCAAGAAGCGGAAGAAGTATCTGGAGTCTTTAGAAGCAGGGATGGACTTGGGAGATGGCTCAAAAACTCAGGTGAGTAGCGGGCGCAGCACCTGAACTATCACTCACTGGACTGCAACGACAGGACTGTGAGACTGAACTGCTTTGACTATGGGCGCGTTCATGGTCCCTTGGTACATGCAGAGGGATGCTGCTCTGAGCAAGAAGAGGAAGAGGCAGCCATTTCCTCCCAAGCACTACGTGGCCACTGTGGACACTTTGAAGACGTCAGACTATGTCATACCAGAGCTGAGCGCTGCTGGGGACATCATCTGCCCTGAAGGATATGCCGCAACCAGACCAGGTATGGCACCAACCTGAAGATAAGCTGATGATAAAGAAACAATCATACTGCTCTGAGGACACACCATCAACTTGTTGTGTGAAGCAAGATGCCAGCAAAGCTTTCATGCTGTCTAAAGTTGACTTAAGACCAGTCATCCAAGGGCTGTGTCACGCAGGCGGCGCCAGCGCAGATGGGGAGCAGCCCAAGCTGTTTGGCGTGGACTGTGAGATGTGCATCACTGCTGAGGGATTTGAGCTCACGCGCGTCAGCCTCGTCAATGAGCGCCTCGAGGTAACCTCAGATGCCCGTGCCGTTATGTCTTGCACTGCTTGATAGCACACTGTGCCTGTGCTCCCTGGCCTCTGGCAATCATGACTGCAGCCAAAGATGCGCTTTGCAAGGCTCAGTCTGCATATGAGTCCCTGTGCAAGCCTCCTTACCAGTGATTGTCTACTGCCAGAAGCTCAACAGGCTTTGACTCATTCCAACCTGTTGTGACCTGTGGTACTTAGCACCTGGTAAGTTTTATGGTGCTGCAGAATCACAGGTCCTTCAGCATGGATGGCTCAAACCTGTAGAGCTCCAGGTACCTGAAGTAGCACAGGTCCTAGCAGTACATCCTAATTAAGGCATGCTGAGGTGTCCTAAGACATATTAGATTTTGCTGTACAGGTGCTGCTGGATGAGCTGGTGCTGCCGCACAACAAGATCACCGACTACAACACGCAATTCTCCGGCATCACGCCCCTGATGCTGGCGCCCGTCACGACGCGCCTGGAGGACGTGCGTGGCCGGATCATGGACCTCATTCCTGCAGAGGCGCTGCTCGTGGGTCATGCCCTGCACAACGACCTGAACGCCCTGAAGCTCATCCACAGGAATGTCATCGACACGGCCTTCCTGTACCCACACCCCAAGGCAAGCCCTCCTTTGTGTTCACGCGCTGCACTGTACGGGTTCATTTGGCTGGTGCTATGGCATTGTCTTGTTGCCTTTCTTTCATGGTGTGCATGGAGTAGCTTTACTGTTCCCCATATGTCAGAGTCATGTTGCTCCTGCTCACCATGGATGTACACAGAGATACCTTGTGTTGTGCAGGGACCACCGTACAGGTCATCTCTGCGCAGGTTGACAGAGAAGTTCTTGAAGCGCCAGATCCAGAATGGCTCCCACGACTCTATCGATGACGCACGAGCAGCCATGGAACTGGCACTGCTGAAGTTCAAGTAGGCAGCCTATGTCTTAGACACCCTCTTCAGCCATTTATGATATGTTGAGAGACTTGTCTAGTAATAGGATGCACAACTTGAGCCATTGTTGTGCATACCACTACTGGTCCAGTCTCTTGCTACATCATAAACTCTGAAGTGCTTTGGCCTTTGGGGACAAGTGGTCTGCTTTTACTGCCATCACGCTCTGCCTGCTGCTGTTGCGGTGACAGCATCTTGGGTGCATGACTGCGTTGGCGTGCGCAGGCATGGGCCAGCGTTTGGTACAACGGCGTCGCAAGAGGAGGACGGCAGCGACCCGCTGTGCGAAGTCCTGGCGGTGAATGGCCGGCGCTGCTCCCTGGTTGACCGTAATGACGTTCTGTGCCGCCACGTCACAGGTGCATGCTGCTGCAATGCTTCTCAGCATCCCGGGGTGGCATTCTGTTGACATTGACACCCTGCCATGTGTAAGTCCTGCCTGTTACACCGAGTGTCATTGGTGTTTGAGACTGCTGACGCAGCACAGTGTGGCCCTCTGTCCACACTTACCAATGTGTACTGGCGCAGGCAGTGCAAACGCCTTTCCTTGTATTAGCGATGAGGAGTGCACGGTGGCAGCTGCGAAGGAAGCTGCCAATGTTGCTACCCATTTCTTGTGGACGCAGCTGCGCGCTCTAGGCTCTCACCTTGAGGCGCGCGCCTGGCACAAGCGGGACCTTACCAAGGCTGAGCTGGCAGCCAAAGTTCCTATCACAGGCATTCACTCAGCGCCCAGCAAAGCAAAGCCTGCAGCACCTGCCAGGAAGAAAGCAGTGCTGGGGGGTCAGAAAGCAGCTGCGCTTGCCCAGAAGCCTTCAAAGCAGCCGAGCAAGGCAGCACAGCAGGACAGCGAGGCCGCGTCATCCCCCTCGGGGAAGAAGCGCAAAAGGCAGGAGCAGCTTGCATCCCACCCTTTAGGCAGTCTGAGTGAGGGCAGCCCTTCGGAGGGCTCCAGCAAAGCAGCAAAGCACACAGCGCTTAGATCGCACCCCGTAGACACAGACGAGGGCATGCCCTCCTCTTCAGGCTTGCAGAGCAGCCCGTGTGTGGATCAGCATACAGCCGAGACAGTCAGCAACGGCCCATCCTCACCAGCACAGCAGAGTGGGCAGCAGGGCTTGGGCTCTCCTGAGAGCTTGGACCAGCTGGCAGCCCGAGCGCGTCTGCACCGCCATCACAGGCTCTCAGACCCCACCCCCGCTGAGGCAGCGTGCGAGGAGGATGATCCAATTAGCAATGGGGAAGTCCCGGCCATGGACGTGGTCCACGACAGCAGAAAGAGCATTTGCTCAGTCAGAGAAGACCCTGATAGCCAGAAACTAGCAGCAAATGGAGCAGCTCAGCCAGCATTGGCTCTCAATGGGGTTGGCACCGATCAGGAAGTGTCTCAGGCGCCTTCCCAGGACAATGATGCAGCTAAGCAAGAAGCACTGACGCCTGAGCAGGAGCTGGCTTGGCAGCGAGAAGTAGCAAAGCAGGATGCAGCGCATCTGAGTGCCATACTGCAAGCCCTGGACGAGCAGCTGGGGCGCATCTGGCAGGCGGTCCCGACCAATGGCCTGTTCATTGTCATGGCTGGGCACGGCGACACTGCAGAGGTCCGGCGGTTGCAGGTAAGGCTGCAGGACATTCCTGATATTCCACCTTTGTGTGTGCAGAGCCTCATGTTGCATGTCCATCATTCCTGAGCTGTCTAGCTGCAATGTCTGCTGTAAATTTCACAGAGTGTGTGCAGACTTTGTTGTGTCTTGTCCATTTGTTCTTAGGTCACAGAATTTTATCTCCAACTAATTGGCGCGACGCAAGCTGATGACGTTACAATGCATCCCCTGAGGGTGTCGTATGCTACAGGAGCAGAAGTGGCGAAGGCAGCAGGGACTGGATGGGCTGCCTCCTTGGACAACTGCAGCCGAGGAGACTCTTGCACAGGCGATGCACGATGCGCTGCAGGGTCTGTGCTTCTGTGCAGTTAAGCAGTGACATTGCTGTGTTATCATCCTGGCCAGCTACAGCTCCTGTTGTTGTAATATGGTGCGAAAGAAACTGCTTCTGTGTCCACGGCGGGGACAGCTGTATTGTCGGGGCATGACACTATACAATGTCTCTTGCAATGTCAGCCGTTGCTCTGGTTTGGCTAATGTTTCAAGCCTTAAGGGTACCCATCGACGCAAGGCAACCATAGCACAATGTCTGGATCGTCATGTTTGCTTCCTGGTCTCAACAGCAGCAAGATGATATGTCGCTTCATGTCGTCAAATAGCCTTTTTGCTGCCTGTATTGCTCTGCTTGGCCTCTGAGCCTGATGCCATCAATGCCTGGCTAGCCCAAGCAGGTGGTGCAAGAGCATCCTGAAGGTTCCTCAGCGGTCCCCTATCATAGATATTGGCAGGCATACCCTGCACCTTTCTGCTGCCTCTCAAAGCTCTCCAAACTCCTGTTGCTGACCATGCAGGCTCTTCGCATGGCACATCAGTTGTGCCTAATGCAGCTGCGGCCTTGGCTATTTGTTCTGCTTCCTCTTCTACTGCTCGCATCTTGTACATCATCGTCCACTTGTAGCTCTCATAGCTGGTCATTCCCGAGAGGATGAGCACGAGATGATACATGAAGAATGCGGACACCAGCACCAACGCTACAGTCAGGAAGATTACGAGAGCCACCTGCATGGCATGGAAGACGTTCTGAACCTGTCTCCAGCTGCAAGAACACATCTTGCAGAGGGGTTTCCAGCCAGCTGATCGAGGTGCACACACTATTGAGGCAATTTATGTTCTCGTAAGCTGGGGGTGCAGCAGGGATTGCAGTGCGCACCGGCACTGGGTACTTCTGCACGGTCCATTGAAGCAGCACCCAGGGCTGGCTACTGACTGGAAGCAGGCGACCTGTCGCTTGTTCTCTGAACATGACATGCTGCGCACGCTGGCCTGCCACACTCCTCATAAGTACTACCCCGAGACCTGCACCTGAAGCCAGACACGGCAAACCTCAGCTCCCTCCAAAACTGCAAAGCTAGGGAGGAATGTCAGGCATGGCGCATGCACAGTAGAGGTGCTTTGCGGAAGGAGAGAGTTCACCATAGCTGCAGAGCAGGATGTTGAGCAGCAGGAACAGCATGAACCATCTCAGGTTGAGGATCCCAATCGTCCTTCCAACCCATGGACAGTAGTGGTCATACCGCGCCACACACCTGCAGCCACACATTGAAGTCTCTGACACATGGGGTTGCCTGCTGTGCAGCCTGTTGACCACTGAGCAGGCACATCGTGCATTAAAGGGGCTGAGACTCTGTTGATTGTCTGCCATGGACCTCAAGTCGCAAGGGAGAAACTTCAAGCAGTTGCCAGGTGCTGCAGTTTCCCCTACCTGCCTGTGATGCTGCAGTGCTTGGAGCGAGCAGGTCGCTTCCACATGCACACAAGGCATTGCTGGTTCTCCTGGCCGACTACCTCATCATGCGCATATAGCGCTGCATGCTTGGCATAGTTCTCTGGCGTTATGATGCCAGGATCGCTCAGGCAGGCCTTTACAAACGCCGCCAGACAGGCGCCCAGCACTGCTGCTCCTGTGTATCTGCACAGCGCTCTGCAGCTCAGAAAGAGCTCTGATCACTGCAACTGCCAGGCTGCATGGATGCACGTGCAGTGCTCAATGTGAGCAGAGTTGAGGAGGGCTCACTGGTGCCATATAGGAGCGTGTGGCTGGGGCAAAAAGCAGAAAAGCTCCCTGCAATACAAGAACCAGCCCCCAGCCAGTAGCAGTGTGTACAAGACTTGAAGGACTGGGCTAGTACCGCCACACTGTCTCGCTATGAAAGCTTCGCAGCAACTGGTGCCTTGAGCTCCCGCAGTACGCCGAAGTGCTGTCCTGCAATGCAAGATGAGCGTGAATTCAGGCAAGCTGCACGCTTCGCACTGCCAAGCCTTGAGAGACATGTACTCACCAGCTGGCCTTGGATAATCCCTCGGTAAGGTGCCAGTGCACTGTGCCAAGAAGTGTTCCGTGAAACGCCGGGAGACCTCCGAAGAGTAGCACGAAGATGACAGATCCCCCAAACGCGATGTACAGCCCTAGCAGCTCGAATGTGACCATGCGCTCAGGGCACACCGGAAGCAGCCTTGGCACGCCTTGTGAATACAAATCAGACGTATTCTGCCATCGCTCACGCAAGTTTGCGGCTCCACTGGCGTCCAAGACTCGACACAGATGTCAAGCCCAGAATGCCCAAAAAGCCCAGGGCGAACGGTCATGCTGACTGGACCGAGGGATCGAAAGGGGTTTTGGCGCCCTGCGTTCCGAAATGTGATTGCTTCCGGAAATCGGCTCAAATCCATCAAGATTCGGACTGAGCGAGCTTTACTAGCTGCGCGATATACGAGGCATAATTGTAGGGCCCAAGGGGGAGATAAAACTCGCTATAAAAACAGGGTTAGCGGCAGTTGTAAAGGCCAACATCTCGGGGCATCTTGAAGAAGGCCTCGCGAGGCTTGAGAAAGTCATACACTTCTGAGATAAGAGTGTGCATGCAACAACAAGGGCTGTAAGTGCCAAACAGCACAAGAGACCCAGCTGGTGGGAAGGCCGCAGTGTGGTACCATACTAGGCCAGGCGTCAGTATGAACCGCGGCGACAGCCTCGCAGAGCTACCGAGAGCATTTGCGAGGCAAAGTGCAGCCCTGGGACTGGCTCAGGAGAGCAGGGAAAGCGAGGGTGGAAGTTCAGAAGCGTCCTCACACGTCGACCAACTGATCTCAGCCTTCGAACACATCACCGCGCAGCAGCCCAAGACAGTAGCTTCCGACGCAGGTAATGTAATTCATGTCTTGTGTGAAAGCATTTTGCTGCTCACAATGCATGCTGACTCATCCTCAGTCTTGCAGGTAACGCTGTACATAGCTGCACATATACTGGCAGCCTCACGTGACTGGTAGACCAGCTGCTGTCTACTTCCACCCAGCCAAATGCAGGGGGCGAACTGGTATCCATCTGCGCAGGTCATAGAAGGCAGGCAGTTCAGGCGACAACCCTGAAGCAGCTGTCAGAAGCCAGCCCCATGAAGGAGAAGGCGTCGCTGCACCAGCAGCTGGTAGCCCTGCAGGAGGACTTGCAGGCCAAGCAGGCACTGATTGTGGCACAGCGCAAGGACCTGGACTACCGGCAGCACCTGCTGCAGTATGCTGCAGGTTTGCGCGTTTCCTTTGCCCCCTTTCCTGAGGGATCACGCTAGCCTGGCACAGGCAGCTTCAATATTGATGATACTCCGTGATGGCAGCACCATCGAGGAGTCTTGGGCTGTCTAACAATGGGTGCATGTGCTGTAGGCGCTGCTCGAAGAGAGGTGCTTGAGCTGCGAACCCATAAGGAGAGGGCTGCTACTGCCCTAGCAGCTGCACAGCAGCAGATCACAGATCTCACGAGCGCACTCGCAGAGGCTGGGGCTGTTCCAGCCAAGTCCCATGTGGCCTCTACCCAAGAGGTGTGCCCTTTTGCTTCTGCAAAACGCCTTCTGCACATGTGCCTGAAAGCTGTGTGACACATTGGTATTTGTGTGCAGGGTCAAGGTGAGAGTGCCATGCTGTACGAGGAGCGCATGCTAGACAGTGCGCACATGGCGCAGTCAGAGGCGACATCAGGAGAGCTCTCCTTGCCCAGCACCCCACAGCGCTCTGCAGTCTCCCTGCAGGCGAGCCTCCCATCCCTCTCTCATGACGACGTCCCTCCCATTGCGTTCTGCGCTGAGCCCCGTACATCTCCAGATGCCCACAAGGCGCATGTGCATCATGCCAGGTCTATCTATGGAGCACAGGGCGCTTACAATTGTGCATGCTGGTGCAGGAGGCTGCTGCAGTGTCTAGGAGCCAGGCAGTGAGGCACCGCGTCCAGGGCCACACTGTCTCTGTGTCGCTGCTCTCAGACAGCGAGGACGAGCACCGGCCAGAAGAGGCCACCAGCTCCCCATCTGTGCATGTAGACCTGCGGTTGCAGCAGCATGAGCAGCCTGCGTCTGTGCAGCAGCTCAGAAGCCAGCTCCTAGAGCAGCAGCAGCTCTGTGAAGCCCTTCAGAGCAGGTCAGTAGGGCAAAGCTGGCAAGCATGCAGACTCTCACGCCTTGCTGAGAATGTGGATCTGCATGTAGCCTCGTCAGGTGGATCGTCTGAGTCACTCAGCAGTGTGGAACTTCAAGCAGAGGTATACTTACACATGTGCTTGCATGCAGAGCTGCCCAGCTGGAGGCTGAGCTGGGCGCGAAGGAGGCACAGCGGGTGGCGCTGCTTGCTGAGGTGGCGCTGCTGAGGAGCCAGGGCGCCAAGGCGGAGCAGCGCATCGCAGTGCTGGAGAGCGAGGTGGTTGCGCTCATGGCCCAGGCTGAGCAGGGCAGCTACGAGCACGAGCTGGCTCAGAAGGTACTGCGCCTGTTGTCTTGTTACCTTCATGCTTGATGCGCAGCTTGGGATGCGCTTTGTCGTCTGCTGCTGCATGCGCCGGAGGGCAAGATCAAGACAGATTCTCCTGACCGCATATGTGCTGATCTGCTCGCTAATCTTACGCAGGAGATTGAGCGCTTGACCACCAGGGGCTCAGGCGAGAGCGGCGCAGCAGTATCTGCAGCAGAGCCTGTTCAGGAGGAGCTGGCAGCAGCACAGCGGCGCCTTGAAGAGTCTGCTGCGGAGGTGAAGAGGCTCACAGCAGTGGCAGCGTCATGCCGAGGAGAGGTGTGTCTCAGAACCATTGAGATGCCAGTGGATGATGTTTCAAACCTATTCTCAACTCGTGCCAAAGTGTCAGCATCAAGCGGCTTGTAAGCGGCAAGGTGGACAGGAATGGCCAAAATTTGATACTTGAGGACTAAGCAGAGGAACAGCAAATCCTCCACGCACGCTGTGGCAGTACAGCAACTGAGCTATTGCCTGCTTGATGTGCAGCTCGAGCAGGTGAAGCTGAGCCAGGTGGAAGCTGGCAGGCAGGCGGAGAATGACAGGGACGCCAGAGAGGCGCTGTGGCAGAAGCTGCAGGAGGCCAACCAGAAGCTGTCGGACGCCTCTCGGGACGCCCTCGGCCGGGAGGCTGAGCTGGAGCAGAGGCTCGGCATGGCCGAGTACGGGCAGCAGATGGCTGAGGTGCAGAGCAGCGATCTGCATGCCAGGCTGCAGCAGCATGGATCCATGCTGCAGGTAGGGCCCCAGGATTCTCCGGTCTCTTAGCGCCCTCGCCAGTGTTGTTGCCAAGCGCGCATTGCATTTTTGGCAGTCAAGGTTCTCAGGTGCAGCGTGGTTGCAGATCATCTGTCTCACAAGAGCAACGATTACATGTGATATAGCACAGGTCATGTCTAAAGCCTTGCTCTCCGTGCAGTGGTGCTGTTTCAACTTCATCTCATGACAGCTTCATGATGCGGATGCAGGACATTCAAGTGCTAGCCGTTGCAGCCTCAGCAGCCGCCACAGGAGCAGCAGCCCAGGCTGTGGCAGAGCGCGACTCGGTATATGTGGACTTTGGCAGCCTGGCGGAGGACATGCTGGCAGTGCAGGACAGCCTGCAGGCCTTCTCGAGAAAGGAAGAGAGCTCAGCGGAGCTACCTGCAGAGGCTGCTACAACCCAAGACAGGCACAGCAGCTCCCCAGAGCAGTGCACCCCGCGCCCGCGCCCATGTACTGCGCCTGCTGTGTCGAAGGAGCTTTCCAGCAGCTCCTGCAGCAGCATCAGCTTCACAAAGGGTGCGTGTGTGCTTTGATCCAACGACCTGTGTGTAATCGCTGTGCTCATGATTCATACACATCCAGCAATAATTTGCGGCAGCGCAAAAATCCCAGTTACCCGATCATCAGCCTGTGGACATCTACACTGTCAAGCCCACTCATCTGCCAAAGATGATCAGCTGAAGCAGTAAGATGCAGTGGCTGTCACAGCATGACCTTATCCCCATGGTTCTGCAGGCATTGCCACATGGGACACCTCCGCGCCCGAGGTCAGCAGCGGAGCCCCAACAACTCTGCATGGCGCGCAGTCAGCGCGCAAATGGCTAGACGGGCAGATCTCCCCGCCGCGCCAGCTGGCGGCGCCCCCGCGCCTGCGCAATCCTGCAGCCATCACCCTGCCGCTGTTGATGCCCCCCGCAGTGGCTCAGGAGGGCCGCCCCACACCGCGCCTGGCAACGGCTCAGCCAGAAAGCCAGGTGCCGATGCCGGCTCTGCTGCGCGTGATTTGCTCAAGTCGCATTTAAGCTGCTGCATATCTGTCTACTCCAGTGAGCTTGCGGAGGGCAATGCAGAGTAAGAGGCTTTGCGCTGAGGGGAGTGCATAGCATGGTCAAGACCTGATCCTGTCTGCTACTGCAGAGAGCGTCAGCAGAGAATCCCCTGCTGCTGATAGAGACGCCCGTAGGCGGGGCTGAGCGGGGCCCCTCATGGAATATGGACTTGCCCAAAGTGGGGCTAGACAACAGGAAGCGCTGGGCAGCGTCGTGCCCAACTACGCCCAACACGGCGGTCCTCAAGGCAGCCCGGCCCCACACAGTGGCCAGAGCTGGGCTCATCCAGTCAGCAAAGGCTCCAGCCGGCAGGGCGCAGGAGGACGCAGAGATGCGGCGCAACGCCAAGCGCCAGCTATTCGCGCAGGCCGCTGACCTGGCGGCCGACCTGGCGCGGCTGCGCAAGCGCATTCATGACCGCCTGCAGCAGCTGCCTGCCTGTTCTGGCGCAGAGCTGAGCCAGCTTCAGGGGTGCTCAGCTGCGAACAGCGGAGCTATCAGCCTGTCAAGCTTCTGTTCCCAGGGAACAGAGTCTGTTGTGGCGGCCTCTCCCAAGTACAGACCCAGCTGTGATGTCAGCAGCACGATGGGCGTGCTGCACAGGAATGCGTCGCAGTCAGGCCGCCCCAGTGGGGACTTGAGGTTGAGGGAGGAGCCGAGCGTGCCTCAGGCTGTCACGCTGTCCAGAGAGCCCTCGCCTGATCTGGCATCAATGCCGCCCCGCATCCAGCGCATTGCGCAGGTGTGTCCTTGAGCTGATCAAAGGGGTCGTCGCCCAACTCAAAAAGCGCCTTGCTCACTCCCATGAAGGCTGCTTGGCGCTTCAGGTTCAGAGGGCCACTGTGTCATGCTCAGCACACATTTGCATCATGTGCAGATGGCTCTACTCAGCAAGGCGGCTGGCGCGGCGCCTAGTACTGTGGAGAGCCCGCAGGAGTCTCACGCTGCAGCTGCCACCAGCGAGGCCAGTGCTTCAGTGGGCAGCAAGATTTCAGCGGAGCCTGAAGCCCTGGAAGTCACCTCTGTACCCCAAGCAGTTGCTCCCATAAGTGAGAGCATCGACCAGCCTGCTCCAAGAAGAAGGAAGCAGAGACATCTGCTCCGGTAAGCTCATAGCATCCTCCCCATGACAGCTGTTGACCAGGCGCCTTTCTCAGTAGAGAAGCAGGTTTGAACTGACGCCTTGTATTGTAAGAGGTCGTAATTGTGACGTGTTGGATTCCCAGATACAGGCTACGATGGTAATTTGGTGCATATCCTTGGCTGCACAAGACAGCCTGAAGCGATGCGGTGGTGGTTGCAGGTCCCTGGTGGCGCTGCCCGTCCTCGCAGTGGCCTTTGTAGCTCACCCGGGCCTTGCTGGCTGCTGCGCGGCTGCCGCAGCCACGCTCGTGGGCAAGAACTGCCAAGGCAGCAATTCGCATGCAAGGAGTCAAGACACTTCTGGCGTCCAGGTCAAGCCACAGTCTGGGCGCAGAGAGAGGAAAGCAAGAATCTATGGGTAGCCAGATGGGAGGCAGACCAAGGCATGGTCCCGCACTGCAGCAGGCCCATCATTCAGGACTGCAACCAGAGTGCAGCCCTTCACGGACCGCGACGATCATGCAGACTCTGTTTGGCTCGGAGCTTTTACCACTCTGTTTGGGATTGCACACATGATGGCAGCCTGCTAACGGTCACCAAATACAAGGAAACAGCTGTACTGGAGTACTCTGTTGGACTGCTATACAGCCAGACTACTGCCTGTTGGACTACTGACTCTGTCATGCGTGCAAAGTAAACAACTGACTCAAGTATCACGCCGTGACATCCAAGGTGGTACGTACACTGCCCGTCATGGCATGAGGTGTCATGTGGCAGTCAACTGACATACTGAATCATATGTAGAAGCAGGGCGAAAGTGCTCTTGCCGAGGGGCTCGAACTTTATCAGCTGTAGCCGCTTCACCAACACACTGCCACCGCACAACAGCAAGAGCTTTAGTCGCCTCCATTCCGTGTCGGAAGGAGTGTACGGCTTTCCACATGATTGACGGTGGGACGATGACCGGCCAAAGAGCTACAGTCTCTCACTTTTACACCTTCTTCAGTAGATCTCTTGTCTTAATATCAGGCCTGGCTTGTAGTTGCGAAGGGATTTTCTGGACAGAAACAGTCAACAGCAACGGTGCTATGGCCCCGGATGGCGGATGCAGACCGGTCCGCATTGATGGAAGTCAGCAACTTCACAGTGCATATGTACATTTGGGACCTCCTATTGCCCATGAAGCTACCCAGACGTCACGCAGAGCTCCGAATCAAACCTCGGACCCACTGGAGAGCCTGATTTGGATCGTCCAGAAACCATCAGGGACACCAATTGCTTTTAATGCAGCACATAGTAGTTGGCTGTTCCCATTGTGGAAGCACTGCAGCACATTCCAAGATGGCGTCGATGCGATCGAAGCTCAGAAAGTTCACAACAAGGCCCAATTCACACCATGTGTGCATCGATGATGTGGTGAGCTCACCAGCTTTGATCGTGCACCAGCCGAGCTGTGATGCAGGTCATTCAATCTCAAATCGAGGAAATCTAATTTTCAGGAACTAACGTGAAGCGTTTTATGTTCAGACGCGGCAGATAGACTGGCACAAAGGCGACATGCCAGTCTGGGGCGCCTGCTTTGCAGTGGGCCTGATCGCGGCTATCGTATTCTTGATACGAGCAGCACTCAGCCCCAAAAGTGCGGATCCACTGTGGGTGCTTCTGTGCTCCATCTACACAAGCGTGGGAACTGTAACAGCGATCAGGCAAGGCACACTGCAAAACCCTTGCGCTTCAGAATGACCTGAATGTGGTCGCAGCCATCCCGCATACCTTATAACAGTATTAGGTATCTTTTAGTGTGTCTTGCAGCTGTATGTGAGTCCCCATGCCACATTGTCTGCCATACCCACTGCTGCAGACACAGAAGCCAGAATGTACACAGATTTGTGCGCAAGACTTTGCATGAAGGTAGACTAGTACATGCTGCTCCAGGCGCACTCTAATGCATGCGAGTAGTCATGTCTGATGTGCCTGCCCCTCGCATCATGCCTGCTGACTTCGTATAATGCGCAATCTTGATGCCTAAGTCTGGCGCAGGGTGATCCGCACCGTCTGGCGCCAGCATTGCGCTTTGGCTCATCTGCCAGGGCCAGTGACGGGCCATCCTCTGGGATTTGTGGAGATGTTGGTCAGCAAGGAGCCGCACCGCCTGTTGCTGGACTTGGCTGAGCGCTATGGGGCCATCTACAAGTTCAGACTCCTGCACCTGCATGTAGGAACCCCTCATCACTCTGACAAGCCGTCACGCAGCCTTGGGGCGCATGCTCTTTCCACATGCAACCGTGCATTCCTGTGCAGCCGAACAGCTGTCCAGTTGATAGAGGCGGCCTCTCACCTGCACACGGCAAGTGCATGCGCTAAACCCCCATGTATGAAGCATTCTGACCGGTGCCTGCTTGCGTACAGGTGGTTGTTATCACAGACCCAGCACTTGCTATGGATATTTTGAAGAGCCCACATGTGGACAAAGTCCGCTTCCTGTACTCCTTCCTTGACCCGGTACGCCTCCTTCCTGTCCTGCACCCCTGTCATTCCCAGCTTATCCTAAGGCTTGCATTCCACTGATGTGGGCGCTGTGCACTACAGAGTAGCAAATCTTATAGAACCTTTCTTGGTCTAGAATGAATCCATGAAGTGTGCATCTCGTGCAGTTTCTCATGGGCACGAATCTGCTGACTGGACACACCGACAAGCACTGGAAGGCTGTGCGCAAGGGCGTGGCGCCTGCCTTTAGTGCTCAGCACATGAGGTACACCCGTACGTGGCCTCTTGCCTTGCTGCTGGCCGTTTGGGCATCATATCATCTGTTTGCTGTAAATAGTGCTGTGCTGTGCGTTTTCTCTCCTGAGTAGGTGTATACATTGATAGCTGTCTATTCGCAGGTACGCATTGCGGTGTGTGGTTGAGTGCTGCAATTCTCTTGCCAAGTACCTTGAGGATCAGGGCCCTAACAAGGCAATGGACGTGGATGAGCTCCTGCTGCGAGAGTCCATGGATGTGATTGGTGAGTCTCAAAGGGACCTGGCTACCGGCTGTCCCCCTCAGCTGCCTGGGAGGTCAAGGCTCTGGTCACCGCAGTGTGGAGTTGCAATGCTGTTTTTAACCCCTCATCTGCGTCACACTGCAGTACGCATGGTCGATCTTGCAGCAGTCAATCTGGTGGTGCTTGTGTGTGCAAGCGTTGACGTCTGCTCACCTTGCATGTAGCTGCGCAAACAACCTTGAAGCTTCAGAGTGCTGCAGGGCGATTCGGGTTCCAGAAGGACATGAACGCTATCAACAGCCTGTGGCACCCGGCCTCGGAGGCCAACCACAACGTGCGGGCGCTGCTGGGCAGCACGGAGGAGGTGGTCGAGCGCACCAAGACCTTCTGCCGCTGGTTCCAGCTGTGGAGGGCCGAGGCGCGCCACGGCTGGACCATCCTCGGCCGCTTCAAGGTCCGCGTTGTGATGTCATCTGGAACACCCTGTTTGCTACTGCACATGGGAGTGCAGCGCTGCAATCAGGCCTGCGCGCTTCTGCTTGCAGCCTCTCATCACAAAGCCCAGTGTTACACTCTCATGCAGACATGCTGGAGGGAAGGCAACGGTCTGAATGCGTCTTTTGTTTCATAGTCGTACCTGCGACAGGCTTGGGCTGATGCTCACTAAGCTGGTCAGAGGGCCCAGCATGGCCTGATGGAAGTATGCCAACATCTGCGGAGGCAAGTCGCTTCACCCTATTGATGGTACTTCTGGATCTGCAGTGTATCATCAGGGACCTGCTGGAGCACATCAAGACTACCAAGCTCGAGGCAGGCACCTTCGCTGACCTCCTTCTGAAGACCAAGGACCCCAAGACCGGGAAGCCCCTCTCCGACAAGCAGCTCCTTCCGGAGATCGCCGCCCTCTTCTTTGCCGGCATCGACACCACGGGCCACACTGGCAGCTTCTGCCTGTGAGTGTCTCAATAGCTTGCTTCTGCCCCCTGAGAGACACGA
This sequence comes from Coccomyxa viridis, assembly GCA_963930925.1. Lineage (NCBI taxonomy): Eukaryota > Viridiplantae > Chlorophyta > Trebouxiophyceae > Coccomyxaceae > Coccomyxa > Coccomyxa viridis. Next base: position 1,213,384 of record CAWVOJ010000010.1, read on the forward strand.
TGCGCGTGCTTGCACTGATAAGTTGCCCATAGCTCATGTCAGCCAGTGGGCTGAGTATTTGGCACTGCCCGGAGACGTGGGGGCGCGTGACTGGCTTGCTTTGGAATGACTTAACACAGCAAGACCTGGACATACACAAGCGCTCACGTGTCTGGGCACTGTTTAAAGGGCAAAGAACAATCTGGTGTGCCCTTGTGGATGCCTGCCCCGATCTTGAGCGTAAGAGAATGACAATGCTCATGTCCTGAGTCCTCTGTGCTGCAGGTTCCTGCTGTCGCAGCACCCTGAGGTGGAGGCCAAGGTGGTGCAGGAGCTGCAGAGCCTGGGCCTGGCTGCCTCCCCCAAGAACCCCCAACCCCGGGAGCTGACCTACGCTGACCTTGCAGAGCTTGTCTACCTGCAGGCTGTTGTGAAGGTGCCCGTTCACAAACTCTGCTTCACTTTCCCAGCCTGTCTGAGAGGGTGTCCCCGTTATGTCCCCATGTTAATGCTGACCACTACAGTATTGGGAGTCTGTACTGGCAGATGGCAGAGCATGTCTGTGGCTGGTGATAAGCGGGGCCAGGGTCTGATGCAGGAAACCTTGAGAATGTTCCCTCCTGTGGCGATTGGGCAGGCGCGCATCGTCAGCGCTGACCTCAGCGCTGGCAACAACCTGCGCCTGCCCTCGGGCACCTGCGCAATTGTCCCTCACCACGCCATGCACAGCTCATCTCTCAACTGGGATAAGCCCAACGAGTTCCTCCCAGGTGAGGACAGTCCTCACAGTTCATGGAACATGACAAGCTGGGGCTCACATGCCTGACATGTGCCTAAGGGTGCAGGCCATGCTTGCCTTCACAGGTAGAACAGGGAGAACTTGGGGCTTCTCATGCGCTGAAAGCCCTTAGGTGCAGGTCATGATTGCATTCTTTCTACTCGTCCGTCACCAGGGCATGGTCTGCCTTGGAGCACTTGTGCAGCTTCCCTGAGCAGCGGCTGTGTCTGTTGCAGAGCGGTGGCTGGTGCCCGGAACAGAGTATGCAGTGGCCAAGAAGGAGGCACTGGTGAACAGCAAGATGTCCAAGGAGGACGCCCGCGCAGCAGCGGCTGCCTCCCTTTCAGAGGATGCTGAAGGCATTTTGTCTTTTCTCCTTGCTCTTAGCTAATCCATCATTGCAATTCTGGGATTGGCTTGCTGCACAGGAATGGGGACGCATGCACATGTCTATTTAGGGCATCATCTGGGTGTAGCATCACTTCTCTAAGGTGAAGGAGCTGGCTCATATGATCCAAGAGGTCATACGAGCCAGCTAATGCCTCTTAGAAGTGTGGTGCCCAGTATTGGAATTGTTGTTCCTCCCAGATTAAGAGAGGGGAAAGGACTGGGGGGCCATTTTAATCATGCGTGGCATGCGCAGGCGACAACAGGCAGCCGAAGCGCTACATCCCCTTTGCGGAGGGGCCGCGCAACTGCGTGGGGCAGTCCCTGGCCAAGGTGAGCTTGGTGGCCACCATGGCCCTGCTTCTGGCGCGCTTCTCCTTCAAGCTGGCAGACGACGTGAGTGCCCGTTCCCCTTGACAGTTCAGCTGAAACCCTGGAAACCCAGGCATACGCTAAAGCTATGGCTTCAAATTGCAGCTATGGAGCATTTCATGCGCCGAAGGCTAAAGATTTTGCCCTGATTTCTCTTTTACGTCTGTGCGCTGAGTGTACAGATTTGGGTGCAACTAGGGCAGCAACTATCCTCACACGAAGTCGCAAAAACCAGATTTATGCTGGTGCAGATGGGAGGCGCAGCGGGTGTCCGGGCGGCAGAGAGGTATGCCTTGGTGAACGGCATTGCTGGGGGCCTCCGCATGCACGCCATTCCCAGGGAGTCGCACAAGAGGGAGGAGTGAGGACTCTGCTGAAGCCCAAGATCCCCCCGTGCCTCAGGGTGCCATGAGAATTAGCTTCCAATGCCTGTCTCAAGCGGCCCTGTCAAGAAGGACAGGTGTCCTGTTCCATGTATGCCCCAAGGGCCTCAAGTGCCTGTGCGCCGCCCCCTCTGTCTTTGTTGTACTTTTGATCATTCCCCTTTCCTCAGCAGTGTTTGCCTTTGCTCTTGCACCTACAGAGATGCAACATCAATGGCATACCGCCTGTATTGTTCACCCAGCACCATTGTGCTCCTGTGTACAGCTGTACATTAGTTGGATTGCTATGAAATTTTGAACGAACAGAAGGCACAGCAGGCAGAACTCCAAAGCGGGTATTCAGCGCAAATGAGAAGGAGGGAACTGAGTAGAATTTATTGACACATCGAGCTCAAGGACGGATCAATGGAGGAGTGCATGCTCTGTCCTGGCAAATGACATGATGGACATGACCATACAGCAACAGTCAGGCGCTTACATACAGCGTTGTGTATGCCTTGTCCATTAGAAGTATTTCATGCGGAGTCTGGCTCAAACGCATGGAGCAATACAGAGTCCTGGTCTAGAACATCTTTGAAGAAAGAAATGTTCTAGCCCATGACTCTGTGCAGCTTGGGGATGTCTATCACAAAGAGGGCTTTTCACCGGCAGCTGATGCCTGCTGGCAACAACGTCCGTTGGTACAAGGTTCAAAGAATTGGGCAGCAAATGTGCACACCGAAGCACTGCCGCTTCAAGGAGAAATGGAGTAGGATGTGTGTCAAATGACTGCGTGGCCTCCTGTGTGATACGTGGCACTGGGTGCTTGATATCTACATTTTGAACAGCTGCCAAGAACAGTGCCGATGTGACATATGCTACTGTGTTGGCAACTGGAACAGACTTGAAGGGATTTGTAATCGACAAGAAGTGCCTGAAATTGCCGGAAATGCTTACATCGTACCATCAAAACCCAAACCACATAGGTTGCGTAGCAATAGGATTGTGTGGAGCACATGACTTATGCAGAGGCCATGATCTCAAAGTGACAATCATGAATCTCTCCCTTGAACTTGCCCGCATCTGCCCCTGTGCCGGCAACCCCATTAACTGGGATGACATCCTGCAGACGTGCCATGTTCAATGTATAAGGCTCTTGCCCACTGTCTGAGACAAGTGCTTAGGCCATGAGGCCGCAGGGCTCCTAGCTTAAGCTGGTAGGATGGACACAACCAGCAACAGAGAGCCTTGCACTCTTGTCCCATTCAGCGAGATCGGTTCTAGGATATGAATTGTCATGCAAGTGGCAGCGGGGTGCTTGGAAGACTACCTGTGGACAGGCAGAGAATGCAACGATGCAGTCCATCTCTGCACGCAGGACAATGTAGTCCCCTGGCTTTGACACTGGTGGGATCACTCCCAGACTGCCGCAAGGCTTGGGATCTTGCGTCCAAGGGATGTTCATCCACAGGTTGAACGGGCTAGGCACCTGTGTCGCACAGCCCATCAGACTCAGCTTGGGCACAGCTTTCAATAGCATGTGCTTGAAACCGGATCATCACATTGCATCATAGGCGCAGAAGCATGGGTGTACGGTGGCATGAGTGCACGTGCCATGGGGGTGCCTGAATGGCGCGCAGGTATGCTGGCAGCTTGTGTGAGTAAAGCACTCACCTCTGGGGGTACCAGCCCCAGCTCGCTGAGACCCTCATGCAAATTCTCGGTGCAGCTGCGGTGGTACTCCTTCACCCCGAGCACCTGCATTGCCGCAAGCAGTCGGAAGTTCACAATGAGGCAGCTGAAGCTGTGATCTGAGGTGTCATGCCGCACATGAGGTTGCAGCAAGTTGGCCCTAGGTGGCTGGAAGAGATGTAATGTTTCTCTCTCTCGATCGGCGCCCTTCTTGGCAATGGCTTCCATTCCTCCCCACCACGCGGATACTGCTGGAAGAGAGAATTCAAGAGCGTAGATGAGCAGCAGCACCAGGCATCCTTGGAGGTCCTCTCTATCTGTGAAGGCTCAGACACAATGCAGGGATGCAAGACTTAGAACCCTCTTGCAGGTGTCAAGTGCCCTAATTCTTTCTTGGGCGCCTTGAACTTGCATAAGCTCCTGATAGAGGCCTGATATACACACCTGATAGCGGTAAATGTCACATGCTGCAATAAGCAGATCGTGTACACCGCAGGTATCCTCCATAACTGTCAAGATCGGCCTTCGCTTGTTCGTCAAGAGCTTGTCGCCAGCCTGGGGTATGAGCCGCAGGATGCCCGCTCTTGTGTGTTCCATGCTCATCAACTCCTGTGACAGCAGTCATCAGTCGATAATAGATGCGAAGCCTTAACATGACGTAGGTGATCTCACGGACGGTGGACAGTGGACTCACCGACATATCCTCCGCGTTGAAAGCCCATGTGTCCACTACTTGAGTACCACTGTCATTTATAACCTACATGAGTCAGCGCAAGTGCTCATCTACCTGCATCAGAACTTACCTGATGCCATGCGTACCATGTACGGTACGTATATCTGCCGTCTCATGGTGGGCTGCTCGTTTCGGCAGCGCAATATATTTGAGTTTTGGCAGATTGCATGTTGTGACACCTTGATGCTTTCACCCTTCTTCAGGCGGGCGGCCTTGCCGTAGCGGGCTGGGATCTTTGTCCGGGTCATGTAACTCGACCACCCCTTCCGAGAACTTCAAGGCATTCACACGTACATGAGCTTGTCAGATGAAGAAAGATGGATCTGGTACAGAGAGCCATCATCTTACGCGTCAGCTGTTGGAAGCCCGTAATTAGCAGTCCCATGACGGAAGAGCTTTGACTTGCAGCCTGGAAAGGCAACCTTTTCTCCATCCTCTTTGACCGGGAGTGGTTGCAGTAAGATTTACGTCAATGCCACCTCTCTGAACTCCCACAATGCTACGCCTCTCGCCATGCCGCCTGTATCTTGCCTATGCCTCCCCTACCTTCTGCACAAGCTCTGGCCTTTCAAGCTGTCTTGACCCCAATACACCCCGATACTGTGACACCTCCATACCATCCTCAACATCATCCCTCCATTCCAGCTTGCACTTCACGAGCTCACTGCTGTATTTGCTGTCTGACCTCACATACTCCAGGTAGGGCTTCATCCCACCATTGGCAAAGACTCCAGCATTGTCAGCCACAACAGTGGCTCCCTCAGCCAGAAAGGGCTCTGCAGCCTTCAGGTACTGCAGCGTCTCGCTGGGTGTGCCATCCAGAAACAGCATGTCTATCGACGGCCTGCCTCTGAACTGCTCCGGAATCTGCTTTAGGGCGTTGCCGAACCAGACGTCCACATGAGCGCAACGCTGCTGGGCCTGCAACCCACATACCACGCTAAGACAATCATCGATCCTGCAGGTAGAATACATCCTCATCAGGGAGGGGCAAGGCAGATGCTGATCTCGTTATCTGTGCCAAAGTCTCTCAGTCCTTCCGTCTCGTTGTAGTCAGGCCATTGTGACGATACGTCAAATGATCCTGTTTTCTTCACAAGATGCAGCGCCTTGTGGACTCAGGACCTAGGCTTTCGCGTCAGGGCGCCAGCCAACGAGGTATGCATGATCTGCGGACAGATGAAGCTGCAATGCTGCCCATGCAGCACTGCTGCATGCAGCTGCGCACATTCTTGCGTGTGAGAGAGGTGGGCGCACCGGTTTACTGGACTTGTCGCCTTGGGTGCCTTGCCACACGAAGCGCTTGGCAGCCAGGGCCCACTTCCAGTCAGCCTCGATAGAGATGAGCTGGCGGCCGGGGCCCATCGCCTGCGCTATTAGTAGCGCTGAGTAGCCGCACATAGTCCCCACCTCCACCACCTGCCGCGGCTGGCGCTCCCGGACCAGCTGCTGCAGCAGCGCTCCCTTCTGCGGCCCTATGAACGGCATTCCGTCCTGCGCAGCAGCGCACCCAAGAGCAGCTGCAACAATGCTCCTCCACTCCTATGCAACTCTCCCGGCACAGCATGGCAGCGCCTTGGCATGACCAGCACTGAGGCGCTCAGCAAAGACGAAGTGAGTCAACATGGGGGATCAGTAAAAGCCCAAACAGGTCATAGTCATGACTGCCATGCTGCAGCGGAGAGCGCTGAGGCCATACCCGCTGCCCCCAGCGCTCGAGGCGCCGAATGATCCAGTCGGAGTTGACCTCCTTCAGGCGCGACATGCGCTCGCCCTCCTTGTTCACATACACCTCCCTGTCCCCGATGCTGACCTGCGCCTTGCGCACCTGCAAGACCATACAGTGTCTGCTGCTCCGGCCCGTCACAGCACCCGACCTGTATGCTTCACAGAAGGACCCATGGCAGCAGAGAGGGAAGCCACGAGCTTGCATGGAGAAAGGACAAGGCATAGGGAAGAGGTGCTTACCTCATCCCTGCGGGCGATGCGTGTGTCAGCAGCGCGCTGGTCTGCTGTGAAGAGCGCTGCAAACAGGAGGCACCCTGCTGCATTGATTGCAACAGTGGGCGCGCTGGCGCCTCCACCGCCATACTTCACATCCTGCGGGAAATACCTACCTCAGAGAATGATGCCTGGCATATCTGTGCGCAGCTGTGTGCAAGAAAAGATTGCAAAAGGAAGAGCGCAGTGCGCTCACCGAGAGGAGCTGTGTGCCGGTGATGACGGTTGCAATGAGGCATGATACTGCGCCAGATCCTGTCAGCACTAGACGCAGCGGACGGGGGACAAAATACCTGCAAGGCAGCACATGTGTGACTGGGCTGCCGGGACATTTCCCTGCTCATCTCTCAGGGGTGGGGCAGCCAAGACTCTACTGGACCTTTGCCTACACTGAGCCACGTCTGACAGTGCAGGGGGTCGAAGTTCTCACTCTAAGAAGTTGCTGGGGTCACGAAGCTCGTCTTCGATGGCCTTTCGCCTCTTTCCGTCGCTGGACCCTCCTGTGAACATGCATGCCAAGCTGAACATACTCCTATGCCAAGATTCCATTGCTGACTGCATCCACATTGTGTGCCAACGGCTACCTTGAGGATCCTCTTGTGACTGCCGTTGCGCTTTGCAAGGCTGTCGCTTGAGATGCTCACGCCTTATGGGCAGTCGTGAACGTGTGGCGATGAGCGCCCCCTTCCTCCCGAATTCTGAAGGAATGCAATATGGAGACAGCCTGTGTTTATGTTTGAGCAGCATGGACGCTCGAGAAGGACGCAACGCAGTGCCTTAGCTATGTTCCTACAGCAGGCCAATGAGAAAGTCAAACGATCACGTCATCTGCGCTGGGCCCTGGGCAGTGGGGCAGGGCTTGCCTGCCTCACTGCTTCACAGCTCATACGGCAGAGCCAATATTCATCAGGACTTCCTGTTCGCAATATTGCCTGTGCATCAGTTCACCCCGCGCGTCATTGTCTGGAAGGGCCAACTCGGTTTCGGAGTACAATGCTTCATTGCTGCGCTAAGCAGCGTGATACTGACCCCCTTTCCGCCTCCTCAAGGGGCAATCGTAGCAACATGCAATGAGGGGACTCCAGGCCCCCGGGCCTCGACTGGTATGTCTTGAGCAAGCATTAACGCTTACCCGATCTGATCTGGATGCCATCAATGGCAGTCTTTGCTTTTAATCCCGCTACAGCGTGCCTGCTGGCCCTAGTAATCTTCAAATTTGCAATGAATACAACACTTCGTGTAGCATCGACCTAACCTGCCTGCAATTCTAGCAGGGCTTGATACCTACTGCGTGCACCAGCTCATATGGCGGGAAAGCCCGCTTGCTGCTCGCTCTCAGACCGAGCCACACGCTACGAGCTGTAAAGTCCAGGCCTTCACGGTGTAGAGTTTCCAAAAGAGGTCCACAGACATGGACCACCTCTCAGCTGGCAACTGCTACAAAGCAAGCAGCACCGGTCACATCAGAGAAGCACCTGCTGTATGGTGCTGGAGGCTCAAACGTAGGCTTCACCTATACCCCTCATGACCAGTACGGCTGTCTATATGTTGCCTCTGCTAAGAAGGGAGAGATGATGCAGGTGGCCGCAACAATACAGAGAGGCCAGGGCACATACAAAGTGGTGCTCTCTGTGCAGCCTGAGTCAAGTCCTCTTGGGAATCTCAGCATTGTCTGGTAAGCCAGCCAGTCGCTACCGTCTTCAACCCAAGACACACTGTCAACACATATCTGTGTGGGACATGTTGCAGTGCGAGCTGCCCACTCGAATCCAGCTCTGGCTCTTCATGGCATGCCAATACTCACACTGATCTGCAGGGGGTTCTATCGGTCATCCACTGGAAAATGGTACATTCCAGACGCGGTGAAATGCTCTGCTGCAAGCAAGAAGGACTCTCGCTCTGGCGGACTGAGGTCAGAGCTCACACCAGGCACAGACGGAGGCTTTCAGGTGTCATTTGACATCCCGGCACAGCTTTCGCCCCTCTTCCTGGCCTTTGAGCTGCAGATCGGAAAGCATGCAGAGCTCAGCCGCTCGGGGCAGCGCTTTGCGGTGCCTGTGGGCATGTCTGCTGGCAAGATCGCCAGCATGGGTGAGTCTAACATCCCCTCTCATTCTGCAGCTTTGCCCTTCTCATCCTTGATAGCGGCACCATGTCAACATGCCAAGACAGTTTGTCTGATACATTGCACAGGATCCCAAGAATATCACCAGACTGGATTGGTGTACTGTCATTGTGCAATAGGCAGCGAAGAGCTTGCGCGTACTGGAGAGGGAACGCCTTAGGCTGGTGTCCACGCCGAAATGTGATGCCTGCAGGAGCCTCTCTCAGGGAGGTCACAGGGCAGACGAGCGCAGTGGACTTTGTGGTGCGTTCCAGAGGGGCGGCAGCCATGTCGTTGCTGCTTGCCAGGGCGCCCAAACAGGACGCTGGGCAGGGCAAGCCTGGGGGTTGCCTGGAAATTGCTCTGGACCCAGATGTCAACCGGACCGGAGACCTCTGGCACATCTGTGTTGAGGTGAAGCCTTGCCCGCATGTCATGCACTTGCTGGCAGCCTGCACGATGTCATGCCTCACGCCATTACAGTCCCAGCCTCCATGCCTTGACGTGCCACTCTCTTGCATGGTAGTGAGGCAACTGCCCCGACGCAGACCATGCATTGCAGCGCAAACCACCTGAGAGCCTGCATGTTGCTCATGCAGTGCGTTATGATGCATGACTTCATGTGAGAACCGTTTGAATGCAGGGGCTCAAGGATCTGCATACGCTATGCTACGCCTGGAGAGCTGATGCAGAGGTTGCATGGGCAGGCGGAGGTCGCTTCTACCCAGGTGTCGCTAATTGAAATCACTCGAGCAGAGGCTGTTGATGCTCCCGATAACAGATTCTGTGATATGACTCACACTATGGCGGGCACAATATCTGTACTATTGTGGTCTCCGTAAGTGGCCGTTTGCCACTAGGGGCTTAACAGGCAATTCCTGAGGTTGAGAGCCCAGCAGTGCTGAATGCACTGTCCATTCAAGACCAGCACACTATTATGACATAGGCAGGGCATCAGAACTGCAGATAGGCATAGGATGCCCAGCAGCTTACTTGTGTGGATCATTGATGACCTGCAGGCCAGGTCATGTTTGACCCATACGCCGCAGCGCTGGTCTCAGTTCAGCTGCAGGAAGGATACAATGTGGTCCCCCCAAGGGAGGGGCAGAATGGAGCGCCCTACACCAATAATCCCCCTGCCCTGACGGGCAGCCTTAGCTCTCTGCTAGAGGACTTTGACTTTGGCAGCAGCCAGAGGTATGTCGTATGCTTGCTTGTAAATGTTCTTGAAGCACATTCCTATCGCCTGACAGTTGTGCGTGTTTAAATCGATGTGAATATGTATGTCATCGGACTTGTCCCTGCAGCAGTAGAGAAAGGTGTGTGCTGGCTGCTCTTGTCTGCAGTGTGGCCGTTTGTCGTGTCTGAGAGAGGTTCTGTCTGAGAGAGGTTTTGCATGCTCCAGGCCTGGTACAGCACTGGACAAGTCTGTCCTGCTCGAGATAGACGTCACCAGCTTTACTCAGAATGAAGCAGCACAGGATGAGGTACCCCTGGGCCACCAAGGAAAGTTCTTGGGTCTTCTAGATAGGTAAGTCCAGATCCTCACAGGCTCAGGAATTGTGTCACTGTGTCATCATGGACAGCATTGATGATATCTCAGCGCTGTGGTGTGTGTTGGGTTAAGGCTTGATGTGTTTGCAGGTTGAAGGCGATTGAGGCGACGGGGGCGACAGGGTGCATACTGACGCCAGTGTATGCCAGCGCGCCCGGCTCTGGGCAGCTGGGCAGGGCGCCCATTTCCTTCTTCGCACCAGACAACAGCTACGCTGTTGGGCACGAGCCGGGCGCAGCTGGCCAGGAGCTCAAGCAAGTCATCTGTGGCTTTCATGAAGCTGGGATAGAAGTTATCCTGCAGGCAAGAACCTTATCCACCCCTTTTCATGTCATCACATGACATTGTACCTCACGCATATAGCACAGTGGGGTTCTTGCTTGGCTGTACAAGGGCGCATCCTACTTGGGATAAATCTGAAAGACAATTTTGAGCTGGGGGTGACCCATCTGCAGGTGGAGTACTGCTTCACGGGCGAGGGCTCGGACGCAGTTCCAGCGCCCACATCGCTGCGGGGCCTGGACGCGGGCATCTACTACCGCACCGGCAGCCTGCTCAATGCCGGCCACGCGGCCGTGCGCACCCTGGTCGTGGACTCCCTGAGGCACTGGGCCCGGGAGTACGACGTGGACGGCTTTTGCTTCGTCAACGCTGAAAACATGGTGCAGGGTGAGCCCCCCTGCTCCCTGCGCTGGAGGCTCATTTCCAGTGTGGCCTGAATCCAGATGTGCATTCGATGCTTGTACAGATCACAATGCGTGATTTGCTTCCATGTGTCATCTCTGCATTGCCGAGCATGGCCTCAAGGCGTTCCCATCGGAACACGTAGTGTGGGTGATGCTGATCAAATCAGCGGCCCGGCAAAAGGGGGACTCTGCTTTGGTTGGGTCCCTGCAGACTGAGGCATTCTTGATGTGGATGTGCACTGTGCAGACCGTGACGGCACAGTGCTGGACAACCCGCCGCTGCCAGAGGAGATTTCTGCAGACCCGCTGCTGGGCGGGCTGAAGCTGATTGCCTGGTCAGGCAACGACGCCCTGCTGCCGCGCTCGGGCGCGCGCGGCTTCCCGCACTGGGGCGTCTGGCTGGAGCGCAACACGCGCTATTCCACCGACCTCGCGCCCTTCGTGGCCGGCCAACCCGGCACTGCCAGCGGCATGGCCACCAGGTGCTGACACTCTTGCCACTGCAGTGCACCATGAGGCGGGCAGCCATCATGCCCTTGAGCGCCCATGTTGGCGTCACGAACCTTGTGACCTTGCTTCCAAGACCCTCTGTGATCCTCAGATATGCTGGTGATGCTATGATGCAGCTGAGTGGGCAACACCTTGCTGGGTATTTTGGCCCCCGCAAAAGGCAGCACAATGTTGTGACCAAAGTGGTAAATTCTTCATGCAGGTTGACTGGGAGTACGGATCTGTTTGATGAAGCCTCCGAACAGGGTCTCCCTGGAGGCTTAGCAGCAGCGCGTAGGCCGGCATATGGCCTGAATGGCGTCAGCTACTTTGGCAAGGTGAGACTCGACATGTGTATCAGCAGGTGCGAGAGTGCAATTGCATGGCTTCTGAAGCATGTTGCGTCCTCTGCTTCTCATTAAAGCTTTCTGAATGAACACTGGCTTCATTGCAATATGCCTCTATCCTCATTCAGGGTCCTGCTCACTTACATCTGCAGTGTCCTTGACATCATCCAAGTCAGGGAAGCACCAGAGCAGATCTGCACTGTTGTGCAGAGCACTCTCTGGGATTTGGTGGCCAGCTCTGTGCCCTGGGATGTTCAGCCGCCTGCGGAGGGCAAGCTGTCGGGGCATGAGACCCTGGCCAAGACAGTGCTGCTTCTGCTGCTGGCCTCCCCAGGCATCCCCACGCTGCCCCAGGATGTCATGGAGGACGAGCGCCACCTCAGCACGCTCGCGCAGTGCCTGGCGTTCCGCAAAGCGTACGGAGCGCACCTGACGCCGAGCAGCTTCGACCCTGAGAGAACGGTGCAGTGGCATGGAGCTACCCCAGGTGCGGCTCTCCCACTGGCCTAGGGTGATAGCACCAGAACAGATGCGAAACAAATGCGAAGTGATGGCAGATGCTGTGTTGATGGTAGCAGGCAAGGTGATGCGTGCCACATGTGGGTTCTCTGCTGTCTAAGATTGCCTTGCCTTACCTGCTTGCCTGTTTGACAGGTTGAGACCTGCTCTGTGACGCGAGATCTATGGTGTGCGATGCCAATCATCAACAGAGTGCCATATGCTGGTGCAGGTAGCCTGCCGGACTGGGAGGGAATGCGGCACACGCATGATATGCTCTACATGGGGTACTCCATCCCAAATACGGAGGAGAACTCAGTTCTCTACATTGGCATTAATCCCCACCACTACACTATTACGCTGGCCCTTCCAGAGCCGCCACAGGGAGGCTCCTGGAAGCGCCTTGTGGACACCTCATTTCCCGCTCCCGATGACTTCCTTCTGGAGCCAGAGGCAGGCGTCACCATGCATGGCCTGTACTATGACATCCCCGCCAAGGCTGCCGTAGCATTCTATGCCAAGTGCGTCAAGGTGCAGCCGCCTGCTACAGCGCCTGCACAGGCTGCAGCTGCACGAGTGCCCAGAGCAGCGCCAAAGCCGTTGACAGCCGGCCCCAAAGCCCAGCCTCAATAAAGGTAGGAGAGGAGCATGCAGTGTACTGGGAGAGCCAGAGGACTTAGTATGGCAGATGCTGTGTCTCATTGCGCATATCATGCGTTGCATGCATGCTTTCGTTGCTGTTGAGTTGCGTGAGAGGTAGTGAGTCTACATGCACAGCATCTTGCCCGTTGCAGACAAGATAGGCTCTAGGAACCCTCTCAGAGGAAAGACAACACATGTCACGTTGGGGGCATGGGCGTCTTGTGGTAATAAAGAATTCCTGAACCTTAAGGGTTGCTGGCTCTGCAATCCAGAACGGCTACAGCCTTTAACCTTTTCATAGGGAGAGTGCAGAGACAATTTAGTACTGCCTGTAAGCTCAGCCATGTCAATGGGACACCATGTCTCAGGTACTCCTTGCAACAGCCTCAGCTGACACCAGCTGACATGCCCTTTATTAGGCTGTACTGAAATTGCTTAAGCTTCACCCGAGCGCTGCGGATGGGTGGGTGCATTTGCATGTCCCAAGTGTGCGTTAGCAGACAGAGTAGAAACGCAGCCGAAGCTCACAAGCCATGGCGCACAGGTGCTCGCAAACCTGCAGCAAGAGAAACCTTGACCATGCCCTCCTGGGCAGCTTCCCGGTCCAGCCCAATAGCTTCACCTCCTTCAGCAGCGACAGAGCGGCAAGTCTGGCGACACCTGACACAGTCGGGGGCCGAATCGAGTATCAGTGGCTGCTGTTGATAGCTGGATTGTACGTATCGCAGTACAGCGGTCGTTTCAGCAAGGATTGCAGCACCATGAACGGCTTTCATCCAGATTTTGGTCGCTTGTCTCTGGCTGAGGCAACACTCCCAGCAGAAATTGAAGGAGGCGAAAAGGACGAGCATGAGCAGGAAGATGACATGGAATATGATGATGAAGTCGACGATGAGTTTGACCGTCATGCATTTGGCCTGTACCAGCAGCTGCCAGTACCTTCTGGAGAGCCTGACCTGAGCAGCGAGCCTCAGACAGCGGAGGAATACCTCCAAAGGGTCAGGTAGGACTCTTCTCATGATCTGATTGCGCTAGCGACACGAGCTCTATGCGTATATTGGCTGTCATGACTATGCAGGTATGAAGCCTCCCAGCTGCCAGATACGATGATCTCAACCCTGGACAGCAGTCAGTACGACGACCGACGTACTTCCTATGTTGAGACATCATCCACTTCCGGCATTGAGTTCCAGAACCTGCGGCCAGACTGGATACGCGGCTTTGTCAATGACTTTGCACAGCTGCGCTCTGACCTTGCATGGTACGGTCATGCCTGCCAGCCTTTTGCCTTGCTGCTATTAGTGATCTCACAAGCAGTTCTTCAGCAATCAATACAGTGCACACTATAAGGGGTGTGCACCATGCACACCCTCCATCTGAAGTCATGAGACAACCATCTTGCCTCGCTCCAGGATTGTCAAATTCCTGCTGCAATGTCGAAGAGAGAGAACCAAGATTGTGAGATACCATGACTTTGACATTAGGACATAAGAGTGGACACAACCAGAGATGGATATTGCCAATTGCCGTCTGATGGGCCTGGCCTTACGGCCTCAGCTGCCTCCCCTGGACGTTAAGAGTATAATAATAATGTAATAATAACAATAATTGTGTGAGCGTCATGCAGCTCGGAGCTGCCCAGGCCAAGCACGGCGCACCTGCCCTCTCTGGACGATGCTGATGCATGGAGGACGCTTTGTCTGGGCAGCGCAAGCCACCCTGGCATGGAGCCGAGCGCTGCCTTTGTCCAGAGCCTGGATCAGGTGGGCTAGCAGCATAGGCTGAGCTCACAGGCTGCGCGCTGTTTGTTTGGGGTTGCCAACTTCGGCATAGATTGTGTGGCAGACTGGGCTAGCATGAAACCTGGGGGGTTCTAGGCATCTAGTTAGCCCTGTTGACTATAAGAGTTTTGCTCTCCGCCCCATGCAGATTGAATAGCTCTGAAGAGGGATGTGTGCTGTGTGCAGATCTTTGTGCGGAGGCTGTTGCGATGGCAGTCCATCTGGCTCACAGAGGATGGTCAGGGCCTTAGCACACTGGCCACACTGTGGATATACTCCTTGGCAGCAGGCATGGATGAGGTGTTTCCCATGGGAACTGCTGCAACCCTGAGGGACATGCTGCGGTTCTGTGCAAAGCTTGAGCCCAGGGATGAAACAGAGCTGATCAATGTGCACATCATTGTTGCAGTTGCTGGTGTGTACTTCAAGCAAGGGGAGCAGTTTGCAGCAATGTTGCAGTAGCACTTCATCGTGACAGCGGTGTGTAAGCAAGGTTACACATGCCACTTTCGCCCGCAATCTGCCCATTCAGCGAATCATTGCTGCTGCTATGCAGCCCTCTTATCTTAGCTCTTATGCTGAGCACAAATGCTGCGTGATTCCTCTCCGTGTCAAAGATATTGCAGCTTAGGCTATATGGGGATGGACTCCACGCCCTTCAAAGAGCTGCCCTGAGTAGCTTCCTACCCTCCTACACTTAGGTGCCGGCATGCCATGACTCCTCTCAGGCTGCCACAAAGGAGGC
The DNA here is from genome assembly GCA_963930925.1 of Coccomyxa viridis. Taxonomy (NCBI): domain Eukaryota; kingdom Viridiplantae; phylum Chlorophyta; class Trebouxiophyceae; family Coccomyxaceae; genus Coccomyxa; species Coccomyxa viridis. The sequence goes on from CAWVOJ010000010.1 coordinate 1,228,535, forward strand.
AGCTGCGCGGTTGAACATATCTTCTGCTGCTTCAACCCTCTTCACAGCCACATGCGTTGGTGCGGCGGTCTTCAATTGGCTGCACGGCACACAAAAAGGCATCAGCACCCGCATGTTTTTGTCGCAGAACTTGCCCACATTCCAGTGCACAACTACTGCAGCAGCAGGTCTACGGAAGCCTGGTGGGTGTCATGCTGAGAAACGACAAAAAAAGGCTGACTCTTATAGCAGGATGAAACATATGAGACTTGAGTCAAAAGCCCACGCACTTGTTGAACCTGGAGGTGTTCTTGCCCATGTGCAGTCCAACCGTAACCAGGTTGGCCAGAGTGTCCGGGTTCTTTGCATCCTTCTCGTATGCATCCTGCACAGCACGCAACCACTCACGATACCTTCTGGCCCCTCGCACCTTCGGCTACATGGCCCTGGACCATATTCATAGACGAATGCAGACCCAGGTATACTGACGTGCTGCAGCATGCCTTTCCATGCGAGCATATGATGGACCCGGTGATGTTTAAACCGAGCTGCAGATGCACAGAGGTGTGACCTTCACCTGCAGGTACTGCTCAGCCTCCTCCCAGTTGCCCAGCTGCATGGCGCAGGCGGCTGCCCCATTGTAGAGCTGCGCTGTCCAGTTGTGCCGCTCGCCCAGCTCCTGGTAGATGACTGATGCCTCGCTCACCTTGGCGCCACCCTGTCATGCACATGCACCGTCAGATATACATCAAGCATCCCAGCCTAGAGCTGCTGTTACGGGTAGAATACAGTGCTGTAGACGCAGCCTCTAGTGCCCAGCAAAGGTGTCTGCGGGGGGTTTCCATCCCTCCTGTACAGGAATCACATGAGACTTAGCGGACTGAGGAGGTGCCCCACCAGAAACAGGTCCACCCAGGCTGTAGCTAGCTGTGTGAGTGTTGCATCATCATCCAGGGCTGACATGGCCTGCATGTACAAGGCGACGTCACACTATGCCACGTAAGTATGCAGCACCAGCACATTTGCATCTGCAGTGCGATTGGGAGCAGAGGTTGACTACGGGCCAACAAGCAGAGGGCCGAGAACCACCTTCAGCTGCTTCTCTGCCTGGTCTACCCTGTCAATCTTCAGGTATGACTGCACAGAGATTGCCATCCTGCAAGCAGTCAGGCATTTGAAATTGCTCCATTGTCTAGTACTTGCATCCTGATTCCCAGAGCATGGTCGAGAGATCTTGTGAGTGTTGTGAGCCTCCTAAGTGGATAGACGTACATTTCGAGGCTGAGCCCTGTATGGCATGCTTTCAAGGCCTCAACATAGTTGCCCTCACTGGTGTAGATGATGCCTGCTACTGTCAGGGTCATGGCATTGCCAGCGCAGGCGGGGTCTGCCACCCACTTAGCCAACTCCTCCAACACTTCTTCCTGAAAGCAGTCACCAATCAGTCAGCATGGCAAGTCCAGCGATTTGGAAGCGAGGGGTATGTGAGCTTACCCAAATCAGCACGTCAAATGTAGCGTATGCCTTTACCTTCGGGATCTTGTTGCCCTTATATTGAGCCAAGAGCTTCACGGCTTGTAGCGCCTGAGGTGACTCCTTCGAGACCTCGGTCATAACCAGCTGCACGCAGCATCAACAGAGCTCATGACTTGGCGGGCAAAGTGCCCTATCAAAGGAAAGCCATCCGAGCGACCCAGCACATCCTCTGCAATGCCGTACTTCAGGAAGCCTTTACCTCATAGCTCCCGATTTCAATGTAGGACCTGTATACATAGCAATCACGTTCCACGCTCTCCGCTTCTGACAACCCATCGAGCTTGGTGGCTTCGGCTAATACCACCTGATATCCACCGAGGTAGAAATGCGTCCTAAGACCGAACAACCGATCAGGGTCTGCCATTGTTGAGGAACTATGTCTCACGATGTCTTAGCTGGACCCCTCCAACAATGCACTGCACTTACACGCACGAGTGATGAAAGGGCTGTACGTCGCAGCTGTAGATACGCAAGCACTTCAACGCCTCGCAATGACGTTCCCAGGTGCATACAAAGTTGGGGAGAGAACTTTAGGGCTTTAGGGGTGAATGTGACCCTAGTCTCTGGGCAACTTCTGGGCAATGTGACACAGAGGGAGGAAAGTAAGACAGCACGATGCCACACTCTACAGCGACGAATGTGGGCAACTTATTGACATCATTTAGCGTCATATATCGCAGGTGACAGAGACCAAGGCATTCGTCCAATACCGTAGAGCTGTTGATAAGTCAATAGTGGTCCAACTGAATGTCCAAGCTTGGGTCGCTTTATGCATTGTCCGATGAGTTCATCAGCAATGCTGTTCTGTCGACGCCAGCCCAGGGTCATACAATGGGACCAGATGTGCAGACCACGTCTTCCTCAGCAGAAGAGTCTCAACAGGCTGCTAGAAAGCAGACACCTGAAACAGAACAGGGGATGACATGTTTGACGTGTGGCATAGGTATAGTACCCACTTGCCACTCCAAAAACGGCTGTATCCTGCAGTCCTGGCCATGCTCTCACGTCTCTCCATGCAACTGGCACTGGCTGGCAGATGACCATGAAGCTTGACTTTGGTGTGCAGGGACCAGCCAGCCTCTCTTTGTCAACCACGATGAGCAGCGAGCCCATTTCCGGGCGGACTGGCACCGCTGCAACGTCAAGCGGAAGGTGCATGGCCGTGTGGCGCTCACAGAGGACGAGTTTGAGCGCTCTCTGCGGGACGAGGGAGAGGCTTCCAGCATATCAGCGTCCGAGAGCGACAGCGACGCTGAGGACTCCCCAGCTACTGTGCACCGCACGCCGGAGCTTCTCTTTGTCTCAGGCATGCCCGCAAAAGATAAGCCACCTGCATGGCGTGCACAGACTCCCTTCTGCACTTCTCAAGGATCCAGACTGGGCGTTAGGGCTAGCAAACCCCATGCGGGGTATACAGGCACATGCGGTGTCATTTGCAAATGTTACGGATTGCATTGTCAGCTTTGAGCAGCATCCGAAGCTGAGGTATGCTGCAGGTAACCAGCACTTCAGGGTCTGGAGGGCCCTCCTGCAGCCAGACTCTCGACATAGCGAGCAGAACAGCAGCAAGGAGCTAACAGGCAGCGTGCGAGCGCTTAGGGAGCGACCAGGGCACTGGGCGGTTATCTTGTCGCGCGGCGGGCACTTTGCAGCGACGCTGTTCAATGTGCATGTGAAGCCTGGCAAGGGGCAGGGCAAGCACGAGACATCGCCCTTTGAAGTCATCACGCACAAGACCTTCCACAAATATGTTGTCAGGTAAGGCACAATTGCCAATGAGTGCTCAAAAACAGTGAAGAGATGAAGGCAGGAATTATTGCAGCAGAGCGGCCTGTCCCTGCCCAATAATGTTGCTCAAGACAGGGCAAACTGTTGCACTACATTTGCAGAGCGAAAGCAGGAGGCAGGCAGTCTGCAAAGGATGCAACGGGAAAGTCTATAAAGTCTGCTGGCTCAGCTTTGCGCCGACACAATGAGGTCGGTCCTCACCACACCCACCTTGAATCTCACACGCTATAGGGCGCACATCAGCATTCTCAGCGACACACTTCCTTCAGGCATGCACGCTACTGACAGTGAGTGTGAACTGTGGCCAGACAGTTGCGCTCAGTCAAGAAGCCTGTGACTGATATCCAGGCAGCCTTGACAAGGGACATCCAGGAGACCATGCGAGCCTGGGCCCCGCAGCTTCGGGAGTGCGCGCTCGTCTTTGTGCACGCGCCTTCCGCCAATGCAGCGCCCCTGTTCCACGGCGATGCGCCGCCGCTGGACAGGGGAGACCCGCGCGTGCGCTCAGTCCCCTTCACCACGCGGCGCCCGACGTTCTCAGAGACCAAGCGCGTTGCGCAGACGCTGCTCACTGTGACCGCCAGCGAAGCTCCGGCAGCCTTGCCACCGCCTCCCTCAGGTATGAGCTCTGTTCGCTCTAAAGGCTGCTCAATGGCTTGGTTCAAGTCGCATAGCACTAAAGCTCGCCTTTGTCATATGCATATGCATGCAAATCTTGCTGACAGACTGCTGTTGCCATGCAGAGCCAGCAAAGCCAAAGCAGACATCACACCCAAAGGCGCAGCAGGAGCAGAGAATTGATGACTCGGCAGCAGCCTCTCAGCCTGCTGAGCCTGAGGTCCCAGACTCGGCCTTGCATGCTGCCTCCCGATCAGGAGATGCTGACAAGGTACAATGCCCTTCTCTCTCCTTTGCTGAGGGCCACAGCTTCACACAAACTTCTGCACAGCCTGTTGACGTGTTGAAGTAGCTCTCGGTATTCTGTAATGTTCATCAACGGCTGGCGCCAGAATCCTTTCTTGGGCTTGCAGGTGGCTGCGCTCTTGCAAGCGGGTGAAGATGCCTCTGTCTTGGACGCCAGAGGGAAGCCGCCGTATGCAGTAGCGGCCAACAAGGAAGTGAGGGACGCTTTCAGGCGGCACATGGCCAGCGCGGGAGAGTCTCTGACATGGGATGCGGAGGCAGCCGGCATCCCCAGCGCTCTTACGCCTGAGATGGAAGCCCAGCAGGCCGCCAAGCAGGTGCATATCAAAGGAGTCTCTTAGGCACTCACACATGTTCCAGTGCGCCAGTCGGACATTATTGTACATGCAAGGACCATAGATGACATGTACAGAGTACTGGCTGCGTTGCTTTGGACGCAGAGCTTCACATCACACAGGCCAGATGTGTGAGCAGTGTTGGGATGCCTCAGGCAGAGAAGAAAGCGAAGCTGCGGGAGAAGGAGCGCGAGCGCAAGAAGCGTGCGGCCGAGCGCAAGGCCAAGCAGAGCGAGGAGTCCCACGCGGCTGCCGAGGCTGAGGTGTCTGCGGCGGCCGCCTTGGCAGCTGCAGAGGCCGCCAGGTACTCCCAGCCACGCAATCCCGCATGCAGCATGGCTCGCGGTACACAGTTGACAGAGCTTGTCCACCCTGAAGACCTTGTGGGACTGCATCAGGAGCATGAGGTGTCCTGTGCGGGGGTTTCGGTGACAGGGTGCCATGCTCAGGCTCTTCCCCGTGATGCAGCACGACTGCACTGAGGCACGCAGGCATCATGGGCAGGGTGCGCTGGCTGTGCAGGCTGAAGACCGGAAAGGTGAAGCCCAGCAAGCAAGAGCAGGATGCAGCCAAGCGCAGGGAGCAGATGGCGGCAGCGGCTGAAGCACGTATTGCGCGCTTGCAGCTCGTCTCAGAGCAGCAGCAGCTGTGGTGCTGACATCCACTATGCCTGAAGAAGCTACTCGTTGTCATGTGCTGCAGATTCATTGTGCAGGCAGTGCAATACATCCTGCATTGTGCAAAAAGCAAAGCAAGTGGCTGTCAGGCCGATGTTTCTCCTACGTGCGCAGGTGACATCCATGCAAAAGCGGAACAAGCCCAAGCATGCACCAAGTGGTCTTCTGCAGTTCAGCAGGAATCGGGTTGTTACAGCTTGCATTGCTGGAGCAGCACTGTGGATCCATCTGCAGCAGCGCAGATAGAATGCAATAGCCTAGTCACCTTAACCCTGTATATGGAAGCCATCAACTGACAATCACGATGAAAGGGGATGCCACGCATGTAAGGTTTGAACAACCGAGGTCAGAACTGACACTCTCAAACTTGGACCACTTTGGCAGTTGATTGCACTACCCACAGGTTTTGTCGATGAATGAACTGCAGATTCAAATCGGAACCACGCCCAAGGGTTTCCGGGAAGCGCCGGCGGGAGGTCGGCATCAGATGCAAGCGGCTTCCAGGCAGCGGGAAGCTGCTACACAACGCCTCTGCAGACCAGGACTTCCATGAGAGCTTGGACAATCTCAAGGCAAAGGCAGCGTAACTTAGAGCTCAGATGCTTAGGCGTATTAGGCTGATAGAGGGATATTCTCAGCTTCTCAGAGCCGTGGGGCTGGGTAAGCGCCTGTCATCGCCTCTCCAGAGGGAAATTTGAGGGTAGACCCGGGGCACATGCGCCCCGCCACCGCTCGCCTTGATGGTGCTGTCTGATACGTCCAAGGGCCAAGTAGCGGCTCCAGGCTTGCCACACGATCTGCCCATGCCGCATCGTGTTTCAGGGGGTCCAAATGTTACTTCGTCGGCGGTCTCCAGCCATACATGCTTGAAGGTGGGGCCGTCGAGTAGCGTGCTGTGATGTCCGAGATGCATGGATCAATGAGAAACGTTTGATAAGTTTGGTTCCGGCTCGGTGGGCCCAGGTTTTCGCATAGCGCTGTACCCAAACCCTCGTGTCGGTGAGCCAAGGCAATGGCAGGGAAGCCTGAATACCTCACCCTGGTCGTGCAGAGGAGCTGTATCGACGACCTTGATTGTCTGAGAACACCTCTGAAGCGCTCAAAGGTACGCTCATCTTTCGAGCGCTGATATTTGAACGTCGGGCCCCTCAGTAGCAGCAGGAATGGCATGGCGATGTGGCAAAGCCTGTGTGCGCAGGACACCGGAGATTGCAAGCCTGACCATGCTCCCAGGCAGCCAGGGCCGGCAGGCTGCGTCAGGGCGGATGGATCGCATTCCCCTGACTGTGATTGCAGCCAACACAGCGGCTCGGCTGCAATGGCTTTCATGAGCCTCGCAAGCCCGCAGAACAATGCACTGGCATGTGTGGAAGCATGCATGCGGTCAGACAGCTCGGCAGGCGAAGAGACTCACGTTTTCGACTGCTCAGATCACAGCGCTCTCGTTCCTCTTGAGACGCCAGACGTGCTCAGGTGAGCATCTTGCGAGGGAGCCACGGCACTGGTCCCCAAAGGAAATATATGGATGGATAGCACAATCTTGTTGATTGCCAGAAGATGCCATCTCCCATGTGTTCGCAGCTAAGGCGTTCACCTGCTGTTGTTCAGCCTCATGCATGTGAGAGGAATCCCATCTGTAGCTCTCTGAGCTCTGTGGATTTGAAACCAATTACAAGGGCTTGGGATATCAGTATGGGTTGTCTTAGCGTTATCTCTGTATGTAGGAGGATGTGTAAGGCAGAGGCTGAGGTCAGGCCGGGGGCAAACTCCTTGGCTAGTCATGGGGTGGACTTTGGGGGCCCAACAGGATACATTGATGGCAAGATGCGGGCCATAGCAGTGAGCTGGCTGGTGGAGGTCACATCTGAATTTGACATGCACCAGGAAACCCTTTTCCTGGCTGTCAACCTCTTGGACCGCTTCCTCTCTCTCACCAAGGTAAGCTGCAAATTGCGGATCGGAAAGCACTTACCTGCTGCAGGCGAGCATGGCCAATGAGGTCCTGAAGCTGACACACACTTGAGGGCTGCAATTTTGAAGGGTCGGGCGCGAAGGTGCTTTGACGCAGACAGCAGCCTCTGCTATAGAATGCACAGAAGCTTGCCGTGTGCCACGATGGGAAGTCTGGAGGAGAAGCCTTAGTTCAGGACGTCGTGGGATAGAAGGCAGATTTGAGATGATGTTGCAGGGCTTGCCACGAAGCAGCCTACAACTGGCCAGTGTCGCGTGCGAGCTGATAGCGGCCAAGCATGAAGAGGTGCGCCCCTGCCGTCCTCCTGCAGTGCGCAGCAAACGCCATGTTGCCAGACCACTGACAGAAGTTCCTACAAGCATCTGAATTGCCAAAAGGAGTATGCATAAATGCTGGCTGTTCTATGCAGGAGCGATACCCCTCGGTCTCGGGCTTTACCAGCATTGCAGACAATTGCTTCCAGGTAATCTCTTCTGGACACACCTCCCGAGGCTACAATTGGCAGGTACTGGCAGCTGCTGTGCAGAGATGCATCTGTCCGGCTTGGTCAATACAGGCTCATTGCTGGCCGCTGCTGATACCTGTGCCTGATCTGCAGATGAAGGACTTGGTCAGAATGGAGGGTTTGGTGCTCCAGTCACTGGACTTCAGAGTGAACGCGCCCACCTGCTTCACCTTCTACAGCATCCTGCTACGCCACTTGCAGCCCTCTCCCAAGACTGCCGCCCTGGCTTCCTACATCCTGGTACATCCCTCACAACAGAACCCTGTCCTACCAGTTTGCTAGTGACTGGCCGTCCAGCCAGAGCTGTGTGTCGCTGTATGCCTTGCCAGGCGGAGCCTGAACAACAGAATCTGGGTGCCCTGAACACGTCCTGCTTGATGGCCGGGGGTAGCTGTCAATACTGATGACTCATATTTCCCCAGATGCCTATGCTGGACATGCGGCCACCCAGGTAGTGTGGATGTTCATGTGGCATCTTGCTGAAGCATGCGCGCTGATCAGAATCATGTCAAATGCAGGAGCTGTCAATCCTGGACTACCCTCTGGTCCACCACCCGGCCCCCACCAAAGCAGCTGCCGCGCTCCTGAGCGCGGTGTCTTTCCAGACGAAGACACTCCGACCATACCTTGATGAGATCAAGGTGCTTGCTTGCAGCCACAGCTCCTCACACTTGATGTCAATGGTCATGTTGCACTGGGGCGGAGCAGACTGCACTGCGTCAGCATGTAAAAAGATCACTGACCAAAGGCATGCAGGAACGCGGAGCTGATGCTGAATACATATCAGGATTTGGCAGTCACCCGCAGGGTGTGTCTTGCATAGTGGCTACCAGCAGCCCTACTGGCGCGGCTACTTGCACACTCAGAAGAATCTCTTCGCACTCATGTATGCAAGTGAGTCTCTGCATCGTGTTGCGCAGAAGGTGCTGGGCGCCAAGCCGAAGGACGTCCTCTGCTGCGCCGCAGTCATGCTGCGGCTGCACACGGCTGCCTACCACCAGGACGACTCCGAGCACCCTGTGTGGGCCATCAAAGACAAGTACAGGGAGGATCGCTGGCACGCTGTGGGCCTGCAGGCGCCCCTGGCTGCCTGCCAGCCAGGCTGGACGCTGCCTGAGTTGGATGACTGACGTTGTCTCTGCTGATGTGAGGTCCTGCTGCAGCGCAGCTTTTTGGCTCATAATTTGGGAAGCATTCGGGAAGGTTCCGATGCTCTGCGTGAGTGTACGCTGTCTGCCAGGCCACGGCGCAGCCATTCAAGGCTTGCGCGTATTTGCACCTTTTTAGACACGCTGATGAGAATAAGTGCAGGTTACCCACACATGAAAGCTCGGGGCTCTCCAGACCTAATGTAGCGGACGGAGCCTGAATGTGGGAAATGCACTGCAGATGTTAGTTATGTCGTCCCTGAAGCAACTCAGCAAGTTGATATGAGGCACGTTGCCATAACAGAATGAGCCGGTTTCCATGATATTTTAGCATGCTGTAGGATATGGCACGAAAGGGCCTTGTGCGTCCCCTAGGACTGATAGATGAGTCCAGCTGCATTTGCAGCTCTTGTCTCAATATATACTTATCTTCCCACTGGGGCAGAGGTTGATGCCCATACCGGTTGCTATGCGCCTCTTTTGAGGCCTTGGAAGCACTGCTTTGCACTCGCCTTTTGTAGTTGACACTCCAATTGCAATCCTGGACAGGTAAAGGCGCTGAGTTGCTTTGTGAGTCGGAAAGGTGTACACAGAGTCCCAGTGCTGTGCTCTGGTACCTTTGCACCATTGCAATATGTAAGGATGGAAGCTCTTGAAGATAGGCAGGGTTTGTTGTACGGTAGAGGATATGGATGAGGATTGAAAGGTGCTCTCTTGTGAGCAGGACAGGGATTGGAGGTGCTAGGAGTTGGTGTGAGGAGGACAGCTGTTGCAGGGAGGTCATGTCGCACTCTTTAGAGAAACTTCACAAAAGCAATTCAAGTGCAGCATCTTCTAGAGGCAGCAAATCTTGATGATGAGCAGCTAGATTCTGGCTAGATTTTGGCATCCTGCTGGTGGCGGAAGTTGGACAGCTCTAATATTATGAGCTTGTTGGAAGTAGAGTAGTACATGGACCTTGGTTCTCAGAGATTACTGCAATATCTGGAGATTGCACTATTTCAGGAGGCTGCAGCAAGATTGGAATGCATATGCTGTCATGAGTCGATTCATTGAAGACTCAGATCTGTAAGAGGCTCGAGACCAAGTGATGACAAGCAATAACTCAAGTGATATGACCATGCATGTGCATGCATGGAAGTCTTCCCGAAAGCAATGCATCAGACCATATGCCGCGTGCATGTTGCAAAGAATTTATGCTCGAGCCCATGGCCCAACTCAAGTCAATGTTGCAAGGGCAACAGCAACCCAACCCAGTCAGTCTCGAAAGGCTTTCATTAGCTAGACTGTGCTTCAGTTCTGGCTACTCATCCATCAGAAGCCTCTGTCACACATGATCAGCCATCTGGAGCCTTCCATGCAAGCAGAGAGGACCTATCTCACTCTAGCGATGCCTGTAGATGAGGACAATTCATGCGCTTATTGAGTTCAGCAGCTGCAAGTGAAGGCAGGTCTGGTCCATACATGTACACGTGTTGCTGCACACAGAGAAAGCAGAGGAAGTTGCACAGGTACAAGCAGCCTCGCCATAGCAATTTGCCACACCGGCAAGTTGCTGCACGCTGCGGAGATTGCAGCATGCCGGATAGCTCAGCCGCAAACTCTCCATGTGGGTTCCCGCAATTTAAGGGCCTGGTTGCTGTCAGCACACGCCACATTGGGTGCACCCAAAGGCCCTCTGGATTGGAGTTGATCTCCTCAACGCAGGCCACAGCAGGCTCGAGTCGTGCGCCACCTACACACCCTCCTGTTGTCGCACTGGGTTGAAGTAGGGGTGGCTCATTGCCTCTTTGGCTGTCATTCTCTCCTGTACAGGGTCCCACATCCCTCAGCCTGATCACAACTTGTCTTCCCTCTATCACCAAGAAGTGGTCTACCAGATGTGCAGGAGTGTTGAGCCCCCTCAGTCAAGGAGGTTGGCTGGATCATAGAAGAGAGAGTGTGCAGCTGCAGAGGCTGCAGGACATAGCTAGCTGCACATGGTTGTGATACCTATGCAGCAGGGTGGTGGCATGACACAACCTACTTGGACATCACCTCCATGATGGCGTTGCCTCATCTAGATATGGATCGCAACAGAGCTTTCTGTGCGTGCATGTCACCAGCAAGAAGCGCTCAGCAGGAAGGGGTTACCTGGTGGTCATATCTGAGAAGCTTGTCAAGGAAGTCGAGGGCTTCTGAGGAGACAAGGTGCTGGTTGTCCCCGTTGACAAACTTGGTCCAGGGCTTGCGCGAGTGGCGCCCCACCAGTTCCTCCAGCTGCGAGTCTAGCTCGATGCCATACTTCTGCAGGTACCCGTCCAGCTCATCCGTTCCCAGCACCTGCGCAAAGCCAAATTCTATGATCGCTGATTGCACGCAATGCAATACGCTTGGTCCCAGCACCTGCACAAGGTCTCAGTCCTTTGTGTTTTGGCAGTTTGCTGCTATATGTTGCTGGTCCCAGCAACTGCATTATATCCCAATCCTGTGTGGTTTGAGTCCCTCACTGTCAAGTGCAGGTGATCAGGTTTGCATGGTCGAACTGGCAGGATGTATTGCGCCTGCCTGAGGCACAAAACAGATATGACAGTATTTGTACAGCTTGTATGCATCAGACAAGAAACGTCACATTCTGCCAGTTCCTCTGCGGGTTCTCTGAAGCCGCAAGCCTCAGCAGTCCTCCCTCACCGATGCGCTGAGCTTAGGTGGATCGCACATTCTATATTACAAGTACCATCTGGAGAAGGCGCAGAGTCCGCACCTTGGCAATCTTCACTAGCTGGTCATAGTTGTCATGGCCATAGAAGAAGGGCTCCTTCCTGAAGATCATCCCTGCAGCATGGACTTCACTTGAAACTTGCAGCTGCGCCCTGTGAGAGCCTAGGTGGCTCATCTGCTGCACTGGATTGGTTGCACACATCCACCTGTGTGATATCAATGAGGGCTACCACCAACGTCTCGGTCAGCAGGGAGCAGAGGAGGCAGATGAGTCAGAGGAAGGCCACTGCTCACCAGCAAACATGCACCCCAGGCTCCACAGGTCTAGGGAGTAGTCATAGTCCTGCAGATCCACCAAGAGCTCTGGGCCCTTGAAGTAGCGCGAGGCCACCCGCACATTGTACCTGCGCACACCCAGGCTCTCACCACACCGCTGCAAGAATCAAGCATGCTCGGTTCCTTCATCACAGGCCACGTCACAATCATCAATGCTGTAGCAGGTTCATGCGCAACTGTCTGCATCCTTTCAAGGACTGCAGAACTTAGCAAGTATGCCTGAAGGTAGATCAGCGGGCTCACTCTTTGCCAGGGTGGTAGAACTCTGCCAGGCCCCAGTCTATAAGCCGCAACTTCCTCTGCTCATGGTCTATCATCACCTGCAAGGCGGATGATTGCTGAGCCACCAACGACACTGTCAGGTCTACACACACAGCAGAGGACTGGCTTGCTTGCATCACATATCACTGAGGGTGTCGGGACCCTCACATTGTGTGGCTTCACATCTCTGTGCATGATCCCCTGTGAATGACAGAAGTCCAGTGCCTGCACGTGAAGGGAGGCGTCACAGAACTTCCATTTGTCAATAGCTCCGTCACACTGTGGCTCTTTCTCATGCTTGGAATGTAGATATCATGATGAAGCTGGACACACCTTCAGGAGCTCATGGATGTAGTATCTGATGTCATAGTCCACCAGAGTTGGGTACAGCGTCTTAAAGTCAGTGTTGTTCACGTACTCAAAGACGAGGCTTGGGGTCTTGGACTGAGGGTCTCTGACCACGTCAAGCAGCTTAATGACGTTGGGACCTCCGCAGAGGTTCTGCAGGATCTTAATCTCTCGCTTGATCTGCAGGGACGGTTGCACCCATCAGCAGACCGAAATCATGAGCGATGCGCAGGCTTGTGGGATTATGCCAGCGAGGTTACCTTTTTCTTCTTCACGGGCTTCAGGATTTTGATGATGCACTTCTGATTGTTGACTGTATTCACGCCCTCAAACACCTCGCTATACTTGCCTCTGCCAACTTTTCTCACAACTTCGTAGTCGTCCTGGTTCCTGGACGGCAGGAATAGGATATTTGCTTATCATCGTCATCCTGCAACTTGGTCCTGCCACAGCCTGAAGCGCAGGGGCTTGCAGCTCACCCCCACTGTATGGAAAGAGCCTCGTAGTCCCAGTAGTCCTTTGGTCTCGTCACGTTCACATCAGCATACACACGAGCACGGCTCATCATTCCGGTCTTGGCACGTATAGCTTTGCTGATTTTGATCGCAGACATAAGCCCTTGGCCAGGGGCAGCCTTAGTCTGCATTCATCGGCTGCAGGCCAAAGCACAGGCTGCAGGCACCACGCCGCCTGCACCTCTGCATTTGCTTCCTCACACACGCCCTGTGTTGTGCCAACAACCCCATGTTCCCCTGCTTTGCAAGAAGGTGCAAAGATCGCAGGGCAGGCGCTGCCAAATCTGGACATGCACATGCGAGCAAGGCAGAACTTCAATGCAGGAAATGTAGCGTCTTCAGCAGAGCACTCGAGTCCCGGACATCGCTCAGTAAAACATTTCGCTTGCGATATATATCAGGTATCAGCGACCCAGCATCAGGAGAAACTAAGAAACCAAAATCCCCCCTAGCTGGCTAGGATCCTGGCTAGGAGTCCATGGACTCCTCCGGTGGCTGAAGTCGATGCTACGCCATGCTAGCGAGCTTCATGAGTAGCTCAGGCTGTGGACTTAGAAGAATTTACATCGAGAGCAATAGGGCGGGGCCTGTGACTGGCCAGTACTGCATTCCATGGTGAGTACGAGCATCAATGTGGCAGCTCGACCAGCAAATGCTCACAGATAGAGCGCAGGATGTTGGCTGGTCGCTCGTCCGGACTCAGTGCACCTGACACCCACAGCTGTACAAGCTGCTTGCTTTGTTGCCCAGTGTCGCAGAGCTGCACATAGCGCACTTGCCTGACGCAGGTTGCGGAGGGATTGACAGGAAAGACCTCGACAGGAGAGGATCTCCGTGTCAGAGAAGTATGGCAGGACAACTTGGACTCCGAGTTGGAAATCATCAGGGACATCGTAGATGATTACCCCTACATTGCCATGGACACGGAGTTCCCTGGAGTCGTCGCACGGCCCGTGGGGAACTTCAAGAACAGTGGGGAGTATCACTACCAGACGCTGAGGTGAGATCCTTAGCAGGCCAAGCTCACCCTGCCCAAACTCTGCCCAGCATGCACTGCTGCTGCCAGCCAGCAAGCTTTACCAGACAGATTGCTTCCACAGGTGCAATGTGGACATGTTAAAGCTGATCCAGCTGGGACTCACATTCTCCGATGCTGAGGGAAGGCTGCCTCGGTGCAATGGCGAGCTGTGCGTGTGGCAATTCAACTTCAGGTGAGCCCGCTGGGTGCCCTGCTCCCACTGCATTACCCCTGTGCACACTTCAAGCTATCCAGCAGGCCTTGGCAGTCCACCCTTTCATGGAAGCCAGCTGGGTGCTATGCTCCCACCGCTCCCTCCTTGTGCAATTTCCAAGCCATCCAGCGGGCCTTAGCACTTCACCCTTTTATGGAAGCTGGCACTGTCGCAATTGTCCCTGCAAACAAGTTTGCACAATCAAGGGATCATGCATGGGGCTTTGATGGTGATATCCTCCTGGCATGCAGGGAGTTCAAGCTGTCAGAGGACATGTACGCGCATGACAGCATAGACCTGCTCAAAGACTCGGGCATCGACTTCCCCCGGAACGAGGCTCAGGGCATAGATGTGCAGCGCTTTGGCGAGCTGTTGATCTCCTCTGGCATAGTCCTCAATGACGAGGTGAGCTGGCAGCATGGCCTGGGCAGTCTCATCCCAACCCCCTTGATACCCTGATGCCAATTCTGCCTGACCTGAGTCGGCATGATGCTGCTAGTCCGATGCGCTCTGGCCTGAGGCATGCTGATCTGGAGCCTGCTCATATACCCGCTGCTCATGTGCGAGGACAGTAGCAATGAGGACATTGTGCACCTGTACGCAGGTGCAGTGGATCACATTCCACAGCGGCTACGATTTTGGCTACCTGCTGAAGGTGCTGACGTACACTCCTCTGCCTCCGACCGAGTGTGAATTCTTTGAGCTACTCCAGGTGCGCCAGCCTACTCAGCCCTCTCCGTATGCACATACACAGAGCACAGCTGTACAGTCCATGCGACAGACGGCAACCCTTGCGACATTGTTTGCTGCACTACTAAGAGCCTTCAGTATTGCACATGCGGCTTGGCCAGCATGTGCCTCGTCATCTCCGGAGTGAAGATCCTATATGGCACGAATGCTCAAGGCTCCAATGATGCTTTGACTGTGCAGTTTACTTCCCCCTGGTGTGGGACATCAAATACCTCACGAAGTTTTGCAACAACCTGCACGTTTGCCTGTGCAGATCTACTTCCCCAACGTGTGGGACATCAAGTACCTCATGAAGTTTTGCAACAACCTGCACGGCGGCCTGAACAAGCTGGCCGAGACGCTGGAGGTGGAGCGCATCGGGCCGCAGCACCAGGCCGGCTCGGACAGCCTGCTCACCTCCCGCACCTTCATGAAGCTCATCACCCTGATGTTCAGCGGGTTCACGGGCGTGGCCAAGCACCGGGGCGTGCTGTTCGGCCTGGGCAGCGACGGAATGACGGAGATCAACATTGACCACTGACGGCATCACGCGCATGAAAGGATGACAACCAGGCCTGAACAGGGTCACTTGCGCAATGCGTGGGACATTGTGAATGCCAGCTTGACGCCAGATGCTTGGCAGACATGTAGGGCTGGTGTACTCTGCAACTCAGCGGACTGATGGAAACATGGACAGGACAGGCAGATCTCTCCTGAGAAATCTGGCCTGATCATGGTCATGGCAGCATGTAGTGATGTCAGGCAAAGACATGATGTAATGTTGGTACGTACCTCTATTTCTGTCTGGAGTTGCCAGTGGCAACTTGCCACTGGTGCTGAGGAAGGCTGGAGCCACATGTATACTTCTGGACTCATAAGTTATGGCATACAAGATCCGTCGGTAAGCTCCTGCCTGCATTGCTCCCACGTCTGCAGAATCCTTTGACCCGAGGGGCCCACATCCTGGGCAGCTTAGGGAGCATAGCAATTTCATGACGTTCAACGGCCGTAGTCAATGTGTTTAATCCCTGCGCATCTTCGCACGCCTCCTAGTACACTGCGCCAGTCTGGCCCTGCCTGGAGAACTCATGCGCCACGCAACGATCTATACATATAGTAAGATGCCGCTGTAGTAGGGCCTCAGCGGGACATCGAGGTGCTACGCATTAGCAATAGGACAGCCCCTGTATTATCGCCATAATTCAGTAGCTGCTGCCGCTCTGTCTCGCTTTGCAGACTGATACACAGCTGTCTCAGGAGTGGTATTCATGGCGCGCACAAATGGTGTGGATAAAGCTCTGATGGTCTCAGGTGCTGCCGCAGCAGCTGCAGCAGCTGTTCTTTGCATATCATATCTGCGCTCAGCGCCCAGGAGGCTGCGCATTAGCAGTCTAGCTGAGTTGCATGAGGCCATTAGCTCGACCAAGGTTCTGCGATACTTGAGCAGCCTGGAGTACCTCGTCAGCATACAGAAGGCAGAGAACAGCGACAAGGAGTTGGAAGAAATGCCTGTCAGGGAGATTCTTCAGCTGCCCTCTGTACTGGAAGTGCGCTTCCCAGGGCACCACATAGCCCAGGTGCAGCCACAGCTCTGCCAGCTGAGGAGCTTGCGCTGCCTTGATTTGTCCGGCAACAAGCTGGCAACCCTGCCACCGGACATCAAGGCCCTGAGCAGCCTGGAAGACCTCAATCTGGGCCGCAATTGCATTGTCAGCCTCCCACCTGAGATTGGCAGTCTGCAGAAGCTGCGGTTTCTGAATCTGATGGCCAACCACCTGGTCAGTATCCCTGAGGAGCTTTGCCACCTTTCAGCTCTGTACAGACTGGGCCTGAAGGGCAATCAGCTCACCCATCTGCCAAAGACCTTTGGCCATCTCACAGGCCTGGTAGAGCTGTTCATCACAGGTGAATGCCTCCATGCAGCAACCTGCAAAAGCGCCATGAGGAAGGCATCTGCACGTAGCAATGCCTCTTGAGCATGCAGTTGCCGGAAAGTTGCAGACAGCTTGACGTGCACACTGCAGCATGCACCGCAGCCAGCTCTTGTCAATGCGGAGCGCAATGTCCTCATATGATTGCTAGTGCATGTGCGGGTCTGAGCCTCTCGGGATGCTATGCAGACAATGCCTTGGAGGCTCTTCCGGAGTCACTGGGGGAGTGTACCAATCTGGTCAAGCTGCAAGCATCCTTCAACCAACTGAAGTCTCTGCCGGCTAGCATTGGTAGCCTGTCCAAGCTGGAGCTGCTGCGGGTGGCGTGCAACTGCCTTGAAGAGGTGTGTCTTTCCCCTGTGATAGCCTCACCTCTCACAGTGCATGCGCCATGCACAGAGATGCAGATATATGAGCGCGATGCACATTTTTAGACTCCGGTGTCGTTCAGAGTTGCTCAGAGCATGGAGCTGCCCTACAAACTACCCTAGAGTCTTGTGAGAAGAATGCCGCGCCCCCCTGGCCTTGCTGAGGGGATACTTTGCACCATAGCAGAGCCAGGTCCACAAAAACAGGCATCAGGGGTGGATACAACAAGCGTGCTTGAGCAGATATTCCCAGGTCCGGCAAGGTAGCCGAAGGGGCTTGATAGAGTTTTGTGGCTGTCGGCAGGTGCCAGATGAGCTGGCGCAGTGCCAGTCTCTTGGGTGGGTGTCTCTGGCAGGCAACGCCTGCTGCGCGCGCCCCCCTCCACCGCGCGAAGCCATCAAGCAGGTCACTGTAAATGCCCTGGGCATGGGGGCATCACTGGGCGAGGGCGCCTCTGGCGATGTCTTTGCAGCCGACATGGTGAGGCACTGCTCAGCCCTGACCATCTCATGGGGCCGAGAATGCGATTGATAGCAAGGACATCTCACTCCCAGGGTGGCACACTTCAGGATAATCGCGCATGCAGCTTCTGCAGTGGCATGCATGTGGAGTCCTGAGAGAGCTGTACATTATGAAAAGCCACTGGTAACAGTGAATTAACACTGTATGCAGGGAGGCAAGGCGGTTGCTGTGAAGCTGTTCAAGGGGGAGGTGAGCCCGGATGGGCGTGCAGTGGATGAGATTGACGTCACCTGCGCTGTCGAGCATCCAAACCTCACCAAGTATGCCTGTCCTGCCTCCTGTCCCCATCAAAATGCAACCCATTTCTAGATGGATGAGAACCTTCAAAACAGGTCATGCTTGCAAGTAGCGGCTTCTGTCACCGCTTCTTGAGTATCTGAGTGAGCCATGCAGGTGTCATGACCTGTTGAGGCTAATCACATGAGACTCCAGGGCTGAGCGTGCACAGCGCACAGGGTGGTGGCAATCATGGCGGAGCCGCACGCGCTGGTGCTGGAACGCGTGGAGGGGGCGCCCCTGGCGCAGAAGCCGAACCTGCAGGTGCTGCTGCGCTGCCGCTGGGCGCCCGGGCTGCAGTTCCGGGCAGCCTGGATCGCCGGCGTGGCGCACGGCGTCGCCAGCTCGCTCGCCTACCTGCATCAACACCACATCTGCCATGGTGCGCTGCAGCGCTTGCAAACTACCCTGTGCTGTAGAGACTGTGCGATGCATCTCACATTTGTATGTTTGTGATTATGTAAGCCAAGAGGTGGGATTGGCCACAGCAGAGTACTGGGGCACCTGCACAGAACAAGGATGTGATCTGTGCGTTGCAGGTGACGTCTATGCTCACAACATTCTGGTGGGCGAGTCTGCAGTGCCTACGCTGTGTGATTATGGTGAGCATCCTTGTCTCAATTTTGCCTTTCTAGAAATGGCAGTCTGTTGCATGTGTTGGGAAATGTGACACTGCGTATAGCTGACATCTCTGATTCCCGCCTTTGTCAATCTGACAACAGTCAGCATCAAGCGCAAGCGCCATCTGACAAAGAAGCCCGAACGTGTGAAACCCTGAGTGGCTTGGCAAGCACCAGCAGGGAGCCTGGCAAGGCTCAGCAGCCCACTTCCTTGGCAAAGCAGACTCTGACATGTCAAACTCCGTGGTCTTACCAGCAATCTTACTCACATGAGAGGCTGCACTCTGTGCTCTCTGCGCATGCGTTTGTCACATAGACTGCTTGGGTGTGCATGCAGGCGCCTCGTTCTTCTACGAGCAGGGAGTAGTCCCGTACGAGGCGCAGGAGATGCGCGCCTTCGGCCTGTTCCTGGGGGATCTGCTGGCGCGCATGGATGCCCAGGACAAGGGGAGCATGGCCAGCACAGCGCTGCAGGGCATCAAGGCCGCCTGCCTGAAGCCCCTGCCCAGTGAGCGGCCTGCCTTCCGGCAGATTGCCAGCCACTGCCACTCTGTGCTCGAGGTATGCGCATCGCAGGCCTCTCTTACGTCTGTGAATTGCCCCCCTACCATTGCTAGGCCCATGTCATACAATGGTGAGTGTGGTAAAACTTTTGAGACAGTAGCTTGTGCACCTGCAGGTGCAGAGCACAGAAGGCCCGGAGGTGCTTGCCTCACCCTCCAAGCTTCTGAGGAGATAGGCGGCCAGGCTCTTCAGGTGCACCTGCTGACAGCAGCGAGGGCAAAAACGTTTAAAGGGGGTGACAGAGTGCGTCCTGGGCATCTATTGTGTCCAGGTGTTGCTGCATGACGTCTGTAGAGAGCACTCCCAGAACCGGCCCCAGGACCTGCCATAGGGCATGCATGCAGCGCCTGTGCACAAGCTGTCGGAGTCTACACAGGGGCTGTTGTCACTGTAAGGAGCTCAGATCTGCTCACAGATTCCCCCACATCACCACCGCCTATGCTCAAAAGTGTGTATATCTAAGGAATAATTCTACTCTTGTGACCGGGTTGACGTGAGCCCTGAGCTGACATGGCGCTTCGAGAGCCGAAGACATTCCCTGCTGTCGTATGAGAACGTTCCCAAAGTTTTGACTGATTGATCGAGATACTGAGGCCTGCAGTAAGTGCTAAGGGCGACGCGTTCGAAAACAGTGCATTCGATGACATCAGTGATTAGACTGCAGACCCTTCTCAGGCCTTTTCATGGGAGATCACAGCTATCAGCACGGCATTCCTGCAGTCCGCCAGTCAGAATAGCCAAAAGTCGACATCATTTCTTCACTTCAGCTGCCTCATCCACTCAAAGAGAAAGTTCGGGTCAGGCTGGTAAGCTGACGATTGCGCCCTCTAAAGGAGACTGATGCCGAGTGCTGGCTTGAGAGTAGACGAGTGAAGGCTTGCAGCACGTTTATATATTGTTGGGGCTGTCCAGGGCCGTCTCTTCAGGCCTCCAAGGATGCACGAGAGGGCAAGGACTGGGAGATCAAAATGCTCTACGATGGAGGTGAGGTTGATGCCCTGACAGATGCCCAAGGCTCTTTATGACTCTGAGAGTGACCACAAGCATTCACAGGCATCCAGACAGGTTTTGAGAAGCTCGTACATGATGGGCAGGCTGCCCGCTGTGCATGCGGGAAGTGAACATGCTCAGGCGGAGAGATGAAGGGGTAAACAAGATTGAGTTTGTCGACATCGACGCGCCAGAGTATGACCCAGCAAAGAATGCTGGCATTTCATATGAGCAGGTGGGCATGGCTATAATTCCTCAGCGAGTCCGTCATGCTGAACGCAGCCCATTTGCCCAAAAGCATGAATGTCCAGCCCAGGCATCCTCCGAGCAAATGCCGTGGCTGTTGCTCATTGCTCATGTCTTGCAGGGCATGGCCAACATACACGCAATTCTTCCAGATGGCCGAGTAGTCACAAATGTGGAGGTGTTCAGGTGCTGTCCTCTGTACATCAAACGACGGACACAATGACATGGCACAGGGATGGATTGAATATTTCGTAGCATACTAAGCGCTATTGTTTTGCGCCATACTGAGGGAAGCATGTCTGCGCAGGCGCCTGTATGAGGCAGTGGGCCTTGGCTGGGTCTATGCAATCACCAAGAATCCTGTGATCGGCAGGGCGGCTGAGTGGTAAGCCTCCATCATACTGGCATTGCTGGCATCGCGCCTGAACTTTACAGATGGACGAGTTCCAGTATCAGAGAGACAAAGCACATTTGCAGGGTGTATGGAGTGTGGGCCAAATTCAGGTTGCCAATCACCGGGCGGCCCGACATGGATGTGATCATGCAAGAGAAGAAGACATGCAGATGACCCTTGCAATGAGTTGGCCATGCTGATAATGTAGACTAGACTATACCAGAGCAGGAAAGGAGCAGAACAATTGTCATGCAGACACACTGAAGTGTCTATACTTGACTGGCTGGAACTTCCTTGAAGACGCCTCATGGAATTGAATGTACTGCAGATCGCTTTCTGCACCGTGCTGGTAGAAAATCGATTATCACCCTAGAGATGGCTGTAAAGTAAGCAGTTGAGTTGCTGGCAATTCATTTCTGATTGAGTAGGAGTCTCTGCACGTGTGAGTCAAAACTCATTCGTTGTCATGCCTAGCAGATTCGCATTGTGGCTCGGCATGGCATTCTAATTGCCAGCACTGATTGGCAGATGCTCAGACATGTAAAACTCCATGCGCCTTGTGAGGCACGGCCTGCCCTCCACGACATGTCAGACGTTGAGATCTCTGATGTCCTGAGAGCGCGAGCCCTGGCGCACGATCTGCTTCTCCTCGCGCTGCCGCCGCCGTCTCCTCGAGCGGTGATACCACTTCAATCCCGCAAACGCCAGCACCGCTACAGGCAGCACCACCTGTGCATGCAGGGTGTCACGGTTGATATCCTGATCTGATGGTCTGCTCATACGAGTGGCCTCTTGGCGAGAGCTGTCCCTGCAGGAGGATTGTTCATGATGCAATCGTGGAGCGCCCCGGTATATAATGCTGCAAGCTTTGTGATTCCTTGCCAGATCAGATCTTGCAGGGGTTGCATGGTCCCATAGAAGGGCGCCAGGATTGGGCGTTCCTACCTGCCAGCACTGCTGCAGGTCCAGCACTGAATTGTACACCACCACCTCCCACACAGTTACCAGCCATGCCCACCACGTCGTGTCATACATGGTCCCTCCCCTCAGGAACATCTTGGGGTACACCTGCGTTGTCATTGCGCTCAGCCCAACATAGCATCTTGGAAACAAGACAGCCCCAAGCCTGGTCAACGCCCTGCACATGCCCCTGTTATACTCGATGCCTGCGACAGTATGCAAACGCCTGGCGGCCAGCCACGTATCCACACAGACTTTGACGGGGGTTGAGGCATGCAGGGGAGGACATACACCTGTAGAAAAGCAAAGGCCACCCAGCCCAGGGTTTCCAGGAGGCTGATGCGGATGACGAAGCGGAACAGCAGGATCACCGCCAGCGAGGCAATGACGAGGCCGTTGAACAGCCGGTCATTGTAGTCCCGCACGAATCGGCTGCGCTCGCGCTTCTCGGCGCGCCCCAGGCGCTCCTCCTGCCCGGCCCGCGCCGGCCCGATACACACATCCTCAAACCGCGCCCGACACCTCTCAAAGCGCGCCTGGAACCTCCCTGCACGGCGCGATGCCCCCTGTACTACCAGACACACGATGCTGTCCCAGCATTGTGTGCTTTGGACACCTACACACAGTGACGGCAACTGCAGATATTCTTCTTCTGCGCATGCATTGGCTCTCGCCTACCTGTGGAAGGCAGGGTCCCAGACTGCTCGCGCTCCAGCACAGACTCACACTCCACCTCAGCTGCCTCGCAGGCCTGCGTGCTCTTCAGCATGTTGGAAGTCCTCCGCGCCTCGTGCTCCCGGCTGCACCCCAGCTTCAGCGTGTCCCGCAGGATCTGCACCGAAAGTCAACCCAATTCACCATGTGTCTTACTTTACCCAGTTGACAGGCAGCACCACTGCTCCCTGTGCGCCCACCCCCTGATCGAAAAGTGAGTGGCTTTCTCTGTCTTGACGCTTGAGGCCAATCACATCTAGAACACACAAGTGGCCTCATGTCATGATGCTATGGCTGAGGGAGGAGAACATGCAATCGAAGCTCGCACATTGAGGTCGGGGCTGCCGGTGACTCCGAAGCTGTTCTCATCGAAAGTGGCTAGCGCTGCACTGAGAGCTCTTTCATGCGTGGCCTCCAGCCTGTCCTCCTCCACTGGCAGTGTCAGCGCCTCCAGTGCCTCTATGTACTCCTCCTTCACCTGCAAGCATATTTCCTAGCATTAAAGTGACTTCGATGATGGAGTCATTGATATTCCTATTAGCAGAAACCTGCCTAGCATCTCCAAGACTGTGTATTGGACAGTAAGCTCTTACTCTTTCTGGGTGGGTGAGAACTAGATGAGCATGCAGCAGCGCTTGCCCTCTTAGAGTAAGCTTCATACTTCGGGGGTGCTGTGTGCAAATGCATGAGGCACGCTGGAAGAGATGAGGGCACAGGCCATGTGTCTTGCCTTCTGCACAAGCTCCCTATTGAAGTGCTCCAGGATGGAGCCTGCTGTTGGGATGTCTCGCGCATTCAGCGCTCCCACCATCGTTTCAATGAGCTCTGCCAGCACGGGACCTGTCATCACCTGCACCACTAGTTGAGGTGTGGACACAATGCATCTTCTGACAGTATGAACACTGGCACCGTCTGCTGACAGTGCAGCAGCATGCGCCCTGACATCCCAGACATCTGACAGGCATCAGCTGTGTCTGAGCTGAAGTCCTGATGGTCTCATCCTGTGAGCATCAGCGGGAGATTTGCGAACCTTGTGCAGAGAGAACGGGGATGTGCAACGCACCTGGCCGTTGACGGACTTGGGGTGCGCCAGCTGGCGCACGGTGTCGCGCAGGGCGTCGCGCTGGCGCACGTAGACGGGGTCCAGCTCAGCGTCGCTCAGCTCGCACAGGCGCGTGCGCTCCAGGTGGGGCTGGCGCAGGCCGGCCGCCGTGCTGTTGCGCACCACACGCCCTAGCGACTCCCGGATCCTGTTCACCTGCACTCGCTCGGCTAGATTAATGCAGCGCCTGTCGCCTGAGTCCTACAACAAGGCGTTGACACGTGCTGTTGAAGTGGGGTGTGGTGTCGTCTCATTTGGGGCCGCCCTCCTGTTGCACAAGACCCGGCACACACAGTGTCCCAGCTTCATAGCCAACCTCATCCCTACTCTCCAGCGCTGGACTTCATCCCGCATTCTTGGGTAATTACAGATAGGTCTCCTGTGATGCCAGGGCCTGAGCAGAGTCGGAGAGAACTAACAGTCCTCATGAAGTGCCAGAGCACAGACTTCAACAAGAGCTCCCTGAGAGATACATGTCAGTAGATGCTGCGGCCAGGTCCTTTGGTGCTCAGCAGCATCAGGGGCTGCACTCCACGGGTGGCGCAGCAGGGCACCTGGGCAATGTCGACGTTGCGCGTGGGGTTGGGGACCTCAGACAGGGCTTCGGAGACCATCTGCTGCACCGTCTTGCCCTCCAAAAAGTCCCGCTGGATCAGCCACAGCATGTTGGGCGCCTCCACCGGGGCCCTCACCTGCTGTGCCCCTCCCTGCATCCGAGGCACATGTGCTGCCTCAGCCACCTTGCTACGCCCCTCAGGCTTGGCTGGTTCTCGGTCTCATCTCCAAACTCAACAGCTGAACAGGCAATTCAGAAATGCTCGGAACTGATGCTGCTACACATGGAGGAGCAGGCGACATGCAAATCATGTCCCACAACATGGGGGCCCCAATTCAAATAGTCAGAGGCGAGCCTGGACGCACCTGTGAGGCGGCGTAGAAGCCCTCCGCCAGCTGCACCGCAAAGCTGAGCTTCTCCACATCGCTCTCCCGCACCGTCTCCGGCAGGTTGTAGACCTGCAGCGCCACCGCCTTCCCCGTTTCTGTTCTGCATTCTTGCCCCTAGCTCCACACGTCGAAAGTTGGCCAGCGTCAAAAGCAGCCAGCACTGGGACCCCTCAGCGCACATCTTCCCATCACAGGCGCGCAGCACAACAGGTGGCGCCCTCATGTTGTGCTTCAAACCGGTGCTGGCAACAAGGAGAGCCAGGTGTGCAACTGTCCTCACCAGCAGGGAGCTGATGATGGCGCTCAGGGCGAAGATGCGGTCATCGTAGGCGTCCGACTTCCCCGTGCTCTCAAAGCCCTCTGTGTCCACATAGATAATGGCGGTTGTGACGCCATCTGATCCAGCTGGCACCACATCTGGCTGCCCCCACAGCCAGACGCCTTTTGTCTGTGTATTTCTGCAATGACAGACACTCCTATCTCCGGCGTGCCTTCAGAATATCTGGTGTCACAATCACAGGCCTAGTATTGGGTGCAAACACCTCTGGGAGTCACAAATCTACTCACCTGGTGTGCCCAACGCCAAAGCCCTCATCTGCAACAGCACTGAAGCTCTCAGAAAGCACAGATGCACCTGCTTGCCATGCAAGTGTTGTCCTGTGCTTTGAGCGTCTTGCTGCTTCATCAGAGCGACTTACCGCAACCCACACCCAGCAGCTGGTTCAGTAGGAAAGACTTCCCACTCCTGTATGGTCCGATGACGACGACAGGAGCCACTGGGGTCTGTATATCTCGCAAAACAGCAAGTCCCTCACTCTCCAAGTGGAGTGATGTCTTATCAGCTATGGGTTGCACAATGGCATATCTGCACAGGTAATCTACAGAATTAGGGTCTGAGACTTGCTGTGATGAAAGACAGTCCGTAATACTCATCTAGAGAAGGGAGAAGCAGGACAAAGGTGTAGCTGTGCCAAAAGCACCGGGGACGCACGCTCTCTTCCGACTATCTGAACGCAATGCCTCCTCTGTATCATCTAAAGGCCGGGCCTCTGACTCCTGGCGGGCAAGCAGCAGGAGCAAAAAAGCGCCTAGCTTTACGAAGTGCACCTTCAACATCCATGAGGCTCCCATGCGGCCCTCATGTCATGCACACAAAAGCAGACCCTGTCCTATTCAACTACGTCTTCTGTGGTAAGACACCAGAGTTTATGGGGGCTTCTCGCCACACAGCTGTTCCTGCAAATATTTGCACTCTACCCGCACATGCCGTCATGTGCGCGATGCTGAGCTGTCAGCAGATCAGGTCTCCCACCTTATCAACGCCCATTTGCTGTAGAGCACCACAGAGCACTTCAGACGATTTTCTCTGTTTCGGTGTTGCTCCCAAAGCATTCAGACATCGTTCGAAAGCCCATCACAGCAGACACCCACCACCTTATCACTTGCAACAAAGTACAACTGCGTGAGCTGTAGAGCCTCTGCAGAAAGGGAGTGTGTCAGGGCCCTGCGCAATGCTTCACAGCACGAGCTGTTTGACACAGAGTGGAATACCGGCAAGATGTAGAGGCTCCCCCTCGACACCATGCAGATCTCTCTCACAGGCTTACCTCAGAGCACAGAGCGCCCTGCTTTCAGGGGGGACCCGGGTTCAGCAGAGGCATGTTTTTAGGGTACGCCCTGCAGCTTCAGATTGCCAGAACTTTACACCAGATCCTTCTTGCACAATGGTATTGGGATGCCTGCCCCATCTAAGGCAGCGCTGTTCTGTGCCTTGCATAATATCTGTGACTTCTTGCTATGCACATGACTCACTCTTCTGCTCCTTGGCACGCACAGGAGCAGCTGCCCCTGTCCCTCAGGCAGCAGCGAAAGACGCTACAGCGGCAGCGCTGCATACGCACGGCAGCTAGTGCTGATTACAGAGATAGAGAGCCCAAAGACATCCGGGTGCTGGTGGTGGGGGCAACAGGGTACATCGGCAAGTTTGTTGTCAAGGAGCTGATCAAGCGCGGGTACAATGTGGTAGCCTTTGCCAGAGAGAAGAGCGGAGTGGGCGGGAAGGCTGGCATGGAAGACACTAAGCAGGTGAGTCACCGCGTAGCAATACCTTCCACACAGTTCAGGTCCCTGTCACACCTTCAACAGTGTGAACAGCAGGCGGCGGAGATGCCAGTCACAGAGCCATCACAAAGACAGAGACTGACATGCTGCTGGATGCACAGCATCGTGAGCATGTGTGGGCCTCGCAGGCGTTCCAGGGGGCAGACGTCCGCTTTGGAGACGTTGCGGACATGGCCTCTCTCAGCAGTGTAGCATTTGCTGAGCCAGTGGATGTGGTGGTGTCATGCCTGGCCAGCAGGACAGGTGGAAAGGTACCTCCACTCTCTATGTCCTCCCATGTCTGACATGGCTGTGCACCATGGGTCATTTGGAAGGGAAAGTGCAGGTTGACAGAAAATGCAATGACATGCTTATTGTGCAACTGCAGCAGAGCAACAGCCTGCTTCTTTGGAACTTGACTGTTGGACCCTCACATGCTGTGGTGCTCTGCAGAAAGACTCCTGGGCAATAGACTATCAGGCAACGAAGAATGTCCTGGACGTGGCAAGGGAAAAGGGCGCAGCGCACTTTGTGCTGTTGAGCGCTATCTGCGTGCAGAAGCCCTTGCTAGAGTTCCAGCACGCCAAGCTGAAGCTGGAGGAGGCCCTGCAGACAGCTGGCGACATCACATACTCCATCGTGCGGCCTACAGCCTTCTTCAAGTCTCTTGCGGGCCAGGCAAGCACCCTCTCCTGCATGCAAGCTGCCCATGCATCAGTTACTCGCACATCTGGCCGCTCAGAGCCTGCAAGATATGCACAGGCACAATGTACGTCTGCTCGCTCCATTGACATTGACAAGATGTTTTCACAAGTATTGCCAGGGGTTACATGACATGTTGCGTGTATGCAGGTGGAGCTTGTGAAGACAGGCAAGCCATATGTGATGTTTGGCGATGGCCAGCTGGCAAGCTGCAAGCCGATCAGCGAGGCTGACCTGGCCTCCTTCATGGCAGACTGCGTCAAAGACCCAAAGAAGGCCAATCAGATGCTACCCATTGGCGGTATGGCCTCACCTTCTGTGGATATATGTGCCTATATGTGCATGCGACGTGCTCAAGGACAAGTAGAGAGGTCAGTGAAGGATGCTGGGAGTGATGTCAGATCTGGAGAGGCTTGAAAATGATGTGAGCTGCATTGTTCGGCATGGACACCATTGCAGGGTGTCTTGTCGCTGAATTCAGCAATGTTTGCAGGGCCTGGTAAGGCTTGGTCAGCACTAGAGCAGGGAGAGTATTTGTTCCAGCTGGCTGAGAGGAAGCCCAGCTTCATCAAGGTGCCTGTGGCCCTCATGGATGGCATCATCGGCTTCCTGGACTTTCTGACCAGAATGTTCCCAGGCCTTGAGGTGCGCCTGTGCTTCTGGCAATGTAGCACGTCTCTCACAAGGCTCAGTACAAAAATTCCCTGTGACATAGCAATGCGGATAGCCAAATCAGGCAGCAGCCTCAGTGCTGAAAATGTAGAGTTCTGACGTCGCGCTGATGCATCCCTATCAAGAAGGCCAAGGAGCTTGGAGTGACATGCAAAGCTGCGCATGCAGGACTCAGCTGAGTTTGGGCGGATAGGCAAGTACTATGCCACAGAGAGCATGCTGGTCTATGACCCTGAGCGGCAGCAGTATGACGCCGATGCCACGCCCAGCTACGGAAAGGACACATTGGAGGAGTTCTTCAGGCGCGCTGTGAAAGAGGATGGCATGAAAGGACAGGAGTTGGGCGATGCAGCGGTCTTCTGAGGCTGGCAGCAAGGCATGATAGAAGGTCTATATCCAAATTGATTGGGGTAGTCGCTAACTGTGCCAATGCGTGTTTAAAGGCTGTTCACAATAGCCCCCCGGTTCTCAATGATCCAGCACCTGATCAACTTTGTGGGGTTGGGGAGTGTTCATGATCCGATGATCCTGAGGCTGCAGCCAAGTTGCATTGGCCCTTGCACATGCCGTGTGGCGCCATAGCATGGTGCATGGTCTCGCTTGTCATGCACACATGTACCAACTTATTGCGCCCTGCGTCCACATGTTCTTTCATAGCGGGGGAACCAGCAGTGACTGCTACCCATGCACAAACTCTTGCATCCTCGCCAGCTGGATCAAGTCACCATGGTCAAAGCTGGCCCGCCGTCTTGCATCGCCTGAAGTCACCTCTTGCGCCTGGCTGTACGGCAACTGCCCGGTCTACGGTAGTACAGCAAGCTCAATCGGACACTGCCAATGTCACTGGGTGTTGCAGAACACACCATCAAGTCTCTGCAATCCATGGGAGGCATTCAGGACTCTCATTCTGCATTGGTGGTGGCCTGCACATGATAATGGCCTGTAAGACATGGCATCAAGCCACCCTGCAATCCTCGTATGATAGCCGTGCAAATGCAGGGGCAAGGGTCGATGACTGATGTAGACCCGATTCGGCGATTCCGGAAGGCACATGCAGAGATCCTGCATTCGAGATGCCAGCATAGAGTAGCGCAGAGATCTGACTTCAAAGTTGAGCACCTGTAGAGGGAGGCTGCTGTAGCAGGTTTCTAGTCACATCGCCGTTTGTACTGCGAGCAATCTTGATCAGTGCCGTTGTCTCATGCCTTTGTCAGAATCTCCCTGCAGTGGCCAACGGGGTCAGGTGGGGTGCTCATTGTGCTGTTTGCTCTCACAACTTCTGCTGTATTAGCAAGCTGGCGCTAGTGTTTGCCCCCATAAATTTTGTCAAAGCTTATATTGCTGCTACTAGTCGATGTGCTATGAGATCATCTGATCGATGATCGATGAGTACTACTAGTAGCTGCACTCAAATGCAACCAGGGCCTGCTTACACACTGTAGTCTGGCAGATAGCCAAATTGGCAATGTATCTCATGGATGTGTCACAATTACTGAGGACTGCTATTCATGGTGCAGGCTTTGCACATAAATGGCCGCAGCTATGATGTTGGTGTGTTCTTGCAAGGCACTGAGAACGTGCTCTTGCTGATAGAAGACTTTGAGGGCGTCAAGGCACCAGGGGTGCTGAGACAGCGTACAGAGGTAATAGCCGGGTGCCCTGGTACCTTGGATGAATGCCATACTGGCTGTATGGTGCTCTCGTCACACCCGCTGGGAAGTAAGGGCTGGTACATCTTTACTCCACAACCACCACGAGATGGTGAGTCCATGTTTGTCTTTGTGCTAGCAGATTCTCAAGCGGCGATGTGCAAGTGCATGCACCTACATCGATGTTAGATACCTGAGTTGTAGTGCTCATTTTCAATTTGCTTCAGCTTCAAGTTGAAGCTGGAATAGGCATGACTGTTGTGTCTCGTCCAATACGTAAAGATGGGGGACATGCACCTCATGAGATGCTAGCAAGCCACACATAGCACGGTGCCACTGCCCACTAACCTGCGATGCATTTGCTCTAATGGAGGCATGCGCATGTAGGAATGTCACTAATGGCCTCGCACTAGTCCAACTCTTTGTCATCACTTGCATGAGCTCAGCAATCTGGCTTGTCATCCAGGGCTTGAGGTCATTGTGGAGAAAATCTTGGACTTCTCTGCACACATCTTCAGGATCCGGGGAGACTCTGTTGCACAAATTCTCTAAGGGTAAGGGCTTAGCCGGAATCATTGAATGCTTCCTCAGGGCCCGTGTTATCATTGGCTTCAGAATTTGATACTTGTCAATTTTTGTTGTCTCCAATGAGTCATTCCTCCGGCTGTGTCGACTAATTGCCAATGGTGGGTGGCGATGCATTTACATACCTCTGCATGGACGGGAAAAGGTGCTTGATGAGAGACTCGTTTGGAGCTGTATATGGTTGCTCCAGCACATCCAGCAACTTAATGCATTCTCATCATGATAGTGATGGTGCACCACAAGGGTTTCCGTTGATATATCTATGTAGACTCTAGACCTAGACCTCGGAGGTTTTACCTACTGTAGTACATTCGTGGCCCATGCACCTTTGCCATGCGACACAAGCTGCCATCAAGATGTGCATGAATTCTATATCTCTTATTGTCTTCTGATGACGTTGCAGCAGGCGCTGGAGCGCCTAATAGTAGGGTTTGCTTGCAGGCGACTATTGATTGCACAAGTGTCACACGGTGCCTGAGATCTCTTGCAACATCAAGGGTTGAACCAAGTGACCAATACAAATGACAATTGCCCTTGCCAACAGCTATTGTAATGCATTGGCAGGAAGGATGGCTCTATTGAGATAGTATTAGTCCTGCGGGCTTCCAACCTGTGAAGCATTGTAGAAGTTGAAGCTGATTCATAGATGGACACATTCAGATTGGATGAAGCTGTTTGCAACTCTTGGCAAGTTGATACACAGTCTAGCCTTTCAGCTGAGCCCTTGAGAAGCTAAGTGTTGCAAAAATGCGCTGAATGCTCCAAAGGTGCCTCTTCGACACCGTGTGCCACAATGGTGACCGTGTGCAAGATTGTCCTTGTGCGGCATCATGCAATGATTGCGGTCAACATCTTGCATTGGCCTGAAGAGGATATCCCACCTGCCTTTGCAGTGCCCTTGCAGACGCTAATGTTGTAAGACATGACAGCACTGCTCCCAGCTCCGAGAGTCCCTGCAGTATCTGCATGCACTGCACGCTGTACGAGCCCTGCAAATCGGATGCTAGGGTCGATTGCTATTGTAAACCCAATTTGGTGATTCCGGAAGGTGCATGCAGATACGTTTCATCTGAATGCCCTACCTGACATCTACGGATCATCTGTGTATACGCGAGCTAGCTCAGCTGTGCCTTCCGTCTCATCGCCATCTTCATCCATAGTATAGCAAGTAGCTGTATTATAACAAATTCATCGTCCTTCAGTTCTCTCGGCATGCCAGCCAATTCTCAGAAGTCAAGGGCTGCTCGGCTCGGAGGTGCTGCGGAGGGGCTGAAAGGATAGATGTGCGATCAAATGGGACCAAAACCACAGGGAATATAATCCTCAGCAATGCCAGCGAAAGGTAGAAGCAAAGGTCAGGTGAGGTGTCACACCCCTTAGCACGGTGCTAAGGGGCATTCAATGAGGGAAGAACGCTGATTACAAGGCGATTATGCAGTGGATCATGTATTCTTCTGCAGCCAACGAGCTGGTGAGAGGCAGAGTTCTTGAGAGTACAATGCCGCAGCACCACTTTTATCCAATCTTGCAATGGCAACAATATTTGCTGCTGTGCTTTGGTTGCAGACGGTTCAGCCCACGTGCTCACAAGATGCCTAGCTGAGGCTTGGCGAGCTGAAGTGTGCACACTCAATGCAGCATCCTTACTGCACGTATCCCCTTGCATGATATGATTGTGCTGTGATTTGTGGCGTAGGCTGTGACCTTCAAGGGCCACAGCTATGGTGTTGGTGTGAGGCTGAGCAGTACCAACAAAGTTCTCTTGGCGGTGGAGAACTTTGAGGACGTCGAGCCTGAGGGGATGCTACGGCAGGCTTGCGAAGCAGAGGCTGGGTGCCCTGGTTACATAGAGACGTCTAGTGGCATGTACTGGCCCTCGTCGTCCCCACTGGAGCGTAAGGGCTGGTACTATTTCACGCCAAGGCCAACCCTACAAGGTGGGTCCATAGTTGTTGTCAGATTGGTGATGTGCCCAGAGGGCAAGGAAGGTATCCCAGTTGCCGCTACCTCAGGAAGGCTTCTACGAGGGAGTGGCTCTTGTGGCAATGCGGTGCGCTATTTTGATTGTTGGGCCTCGGAGCGTTGGCGCTAGCTGGAGTTTTGGCTTGTAGACAGTCATGTACACTTCAGGATGCGGGCGTTGGCCTAGCACGCAATCACCATATCCTACCACATCTCAGCGAGGCGGCAACTTTAGGTCTGTGAGGTGTATGTGGACAATTTGTTGATATATGGACTTACATGCAGGAGTTGAGCTCATATTTGATAATTGTCTAACTTATCTGGCGCGTGCTTTTAAGACTCTTACAAACCCCTCTTCCAAAGGTAGTCACTATAGTATCAGCCCCCGTGATTGACAGCCACTTGTGTAGAACCTCTTATGCTGAAGCTGCATCGATGTCTTCAAGAAGTTTGCCTCTTGTTGTCAACTCTTCATGATGGTGGGTGCTAGTGCGGTGCTATGTCAGTTCAGCCAAGTTGGCTTGGGAGGTGTATGTTGGTACAGAAGGTGTTATGTTGTGAGTAAAAGGATCCTTACATGGACGATTCATCATTGGGCTATGACACCTCCAAGGCTTGAAGTTGCTCTTGCAGGAGAGTGACGCCGCAATATTGACAACAATACATGCCCTATATCTGCCATGATGTTGAGCGCTTAAGCCTGCTAGGACAGTGTGGGTGTCGGCATAAAGTCTGATATATCTATATAGAGTGTGTGTAAGACGGCTCTAGGCTAGAGCCAGCCTACAAGAGAGCAGATGCCAGAGCTGCCACGACAACACTTGCATTTCACCGGGAAACGTGCACGTGTAGATTGTTTGCTAAGAAAAAGATCCAGCCTGGGATCCGGTCTCTGGGCCCATAAGGCCACGGTTACCTCCCGGTCAATTAATGTCAATCTTACTGCAAGCGTACTTGCGTGACACCTTAGACAGTGACGTGTGCAAAAGGGGCAGTGTTGTAACTCATCAGTCATGGACTCTGTCCACCCTCACTATTACTCTCGCTCTCACCCTCTGTCTCATCTTCACTGTAGTACCTGTTTGGGATGCCCAGCCAAAATTTGAGGCGCTCCAGCCCCTCATTCCTAGTTTGGCGCTTGATGCGGCTCCCAACAAGGCCCTGCCTTCGCATCATGTCTTCCAGCACGCTCTTTATTCTGGCCTTATCCACACGCTTGTCCGATGCTTCCATTGCTCTTACAACCTGCAGGTGCAAAAGCTCTGCTCAATGCCGTCTACCAGAATGAAGCATGCCAATTGCAGAGCGGCTTTGTGGCAGCTCACAGTCAACAACAAAACTCGTATGGCAAGCAGCATAGACATGGTCAGAGTTGACCTTGCAACACATCAGTGTCTTGAGAGAACAGGAAGAGGTGCAGCAAGGTGAAGCCGCATACCTGCATTGCCCGTCTGAAGCGCCCTGTGCGGACACAGACGTCCAGGACAGTGTCAAACATCTGGGCGTCGGGCTGGCCGCCCAACTCAAAGAAGTCTTGCAGTGCGGATAACGCCATATCAGCGTCCTTGCGCCTTGCATACCCCGCTATGAGCGCGCCATAGGCTTCCAGGGGTGGTGGCAAGCCTGCATGATCCAAGACATGCTTTGCCCTCAAGCTTGCAGCCCAGGGTCTGTGCATGCACAGCTACCCAATACACCTACCCATTGTGCAATGTGCATAGGCCAAACAGGCAGAGCAAGCCCTGGCCTAAGGAAGGGAGCAAACCTCTCTGCTGACGGCGCTGGCTTGCCTCATGCAGGCAGGTCTCCGCCTCTGGCATGCGCCCACAGCGGGCATAAGCATCCACCACAGCGTTCAGAGCTGCAATGTCGATGGCCACCCGGCTGTCTGCCTGCATCGCCTCGAATGCAAGCACCTGCATCCAGGCATGCAAGGGTGAGGCATGCTTGATCAGGAAGAAAGTACGAAGCCTCTGGGGCACATCTTCGTCATTGGCAGGCCTAGTCCAGGGCATACAGCAGTGCAGGGATAGGAGAAGAGCTCACAGCATCTGTGGGCCTGTCGATGCGCGTCAGGGCTGCAATGAGGCTGGTGTAGGATAGAGCATCTGGCGAGTGCCCTAGGGAGATGAGGCGCCTGAAGAGGTGGGGTACGCTAGCAGGGTCCCCTCTGCTGAAGCAGGCGCTCATCAGGGTATTGAAGGTGTCAGTACTCGGCACCACTCCGGCCATGCCCATGTCTCTCAAGGTTGTCAGGGCATCCTGCAGGATCAGAGAGGTGCAGTCACAGCTGGCTCATGCTCTGGGTAGCCTACGTCATAATGACTGGACCTGCAGCTCTCGAGCTTTTCACACGCAATACTGACCATGAAAGGTGGGCCGCACGAAGTCGGAAGGGCAGGATGCAGCAGGACCTGATGCAGTGCTTTGTCTCTTAATTGGAATGGAAGCTCGCACCTCAACAGGTCTGTCCAAGCACTCACAGATCCCCCGCAGCAGGATGTTGAAGGTGATGGTGTTAGGGTTCAGCCCGCAGGCCTGCATGTCTTGCAGCATGCGCTGCGCTGACTCTAGATCTCCCACCCTCACAAATCCGTCAATCAATGTAGTGTACACTACCTGCAGCATACGTGGCAAGCTCATCAGCCTGAGAAGCACAAGCTGGCTTTTGCAGACAGAATGCCTTCCGCAAGCCAGGGAAAGACATGCACCCATGCACTAGCAGTGCAGATTTCTATGAGAAGTAAAGACAAGCAGATACTTGTGCAGAAAAATCAGGAGCTTACCACATTGGGCTGGACGCCCTGAGCCTTCATTGCCAGTAGAACCTCTTCAGCCTCACAGGTGCTTTCAGCCTGGCAGAGGCCTTTGATGAGGGTGGAGTAGCTCCACACATCCAGCTCCAAGCCTCGCCTCTTGGCCTCCTCCATGCAAGCCTTAGCCTACACAGCATGATCACAGGATCCATAAACAACTCGGAATAAGATGCGGCAGCACTGCAGAAGCTTGTTAAGGCTTCACGTAGGGTAAGAGCGCCATGTGATGTCAGCGCCATCTCAGGAATCAGCAAGCAGCCACAGATGTGCTGCTCAGAAGTGCACGTAACTGCAGGTGTGTAAGGAGATCGCCGTCAATGTTGAGCACTACCTCCTTGAGGCGGCCTTCCTTGGCGAAGGCATCCACAACTATGTTGTACGTGACCACACTGGGGCTCATCTGCCCTTCACGCATGTCATCCAAGAGCGTCTCCATGGCTTCCAGATCCTTGCTCGCAGCTAGGCCCTTGAGGAGTGTGTTGTATGCCCGGACATCAGGCCGCAACCCAGAGGCGTTCATTGTCTCTAGGATGCTGGTAGCCTCGCTGATGCGGCCAATGCCAACACAGGCATTCATCCCTGCAGCACACAAAGCCCATCAGGCATGGGCAGTGCCGCTGCCATCTGCTTGCTATGCAAAAATACTGAGTTGGCTCAAGCCAGATGGACACCACAAGGCTCTGTAGAGAGCACTGCACACTGCAGGCTCCTGACACAGCCAGCTGCTCTACCTTTGCACAGTCAAAGCATAGGGCAGTCCCTGCACAGGGAGGCTTTTGCCTTCAGGGGCTCTTACCGGCAGCATGCGCTGATGGGTTGCCAGCCTGCAGTCCTGTGCTCTCCAGCTCCTTCCACAGCTGGTAGGCCTGCTGGGCATAGGGCATGCCCCTCTTGCTCTGCTTAGAGAGTCCGCTGATGACGCCGGCCCAAGTGACCACGTTGGGCCTGAGAGGGCTCGCCATCAAAGCCCGGAAAGCCTCCAGGGCTAAATGAGGCTGGTGTGCCTGCATTAGCACACACCCTGATCACCATGCCCATCTGTTGCTACAGAGGTGCAAATTCAGAAGGACGCAGGGTGATCACGCTGTTGAAAAAGGCTGACAGAGACCAGCGAGAGCAGTACAGGCATGGCAGGACAGAACGCAGGGCAAAAGAGGTGCTGGTCGTTGTGCCTACCTTGAAGGCGGATGCTATCATTGTCTGGTACGTAGAGTATCCCAGAGGATGGTATGCTTCTACGCAAGACTTGAAGAGCCGCCAGCCTGTCTGGAACTGGCCATATGTACAGAGACCTGCAGTGGTTGCCTGGTCAGAGTTGATGCATGTTATGAACGGAAACCCTTCAGTCTCTGGTTCATTCAGCAAGGTGCTTGTGAGGCCGGCTGTACTCACCTTTGATCAGCTTCTCAAGGCTGGAGATGTCCTGCACTGTGCCCACTGACAGGAGCTTGTCAACTAGGCCCCTAGCTTCAAGCCAGTTCCCATGGCGGATGGCGTCCTCCAGAGGCGCTTGTAGAGGCTTGTGGACATTCCACGCGTCTCTTCCGTTCCATTGCCTGTCAGAGGAATAGTCTGGGCTGGCCGAACCGTCCTTCGTGGTCCAGACACCATTGCTTTCGGACATAGCTGAACAGCGAAGTTCGCCCGCTTTGCGTTGACCATGGGATGCAGGCAGCCACGGTGCATCCGTCTGAATTTGAATTGCGCTGAGTACCGATCCATTGCTGCTGGTCAGACATCCTGTGTCCTTGCCTGCCACACCTCTACAGGTCTTGCTCCTTAGCTTTTGGACGCTGCTGCTCAGCGATGAATGCACGAAAAAGATATTGAGGGCATTGATAGAAGCCCTGGCATACTTGGATATTGCTGTTGACTCCTGGCATGCCAAACGCATTTATCTGGTGGCGACACAAGTAAGACAAGCGAGACAAAGAAGATACTGCCCTGCTCCGCCTAAGCACCTCAGATCTACTCCGATGTCTATCTATCTACAGACTTTGCCGAATACAAGGCCTAGAGCGATTGCAAAAGCCCTTGCTGGGAGAGTTGCCACGCGTTCAGCCCTGGTGCCGAACAATTCAAATGGGCAGTGGCAGATCATCTCGGAGTCCCGAGACTGGCTAAATGGAATCTCTTTTTTCTCGCCTTGCCGGGGCCTCTCCATCTGTCCCACGAAGAGTACAGCATGCAAGTTCGGGATGCTCTGCGTTCCTGCATGACAGGATGCGTCTAGAGTTCTTTTACGATATGTGATGTGAAGGATACTAGGATGGCCCACGCCTACTTCGCTGGGACGCTGATACTCATTTCGGTCATATATTTTGGATGGGATAAGTCGTGGCTACATGGCAGGTGAGAAACCTAATGAGGGGATACCTTGCTGCATGGCATCAGCACCTCCTGTGTCAATACAAGCTCTTGGGCCTGATGGGTCTTACCTTGGATGCAGCCGAACATTAAGGCGAGGATTTTGGGCTACTTTGAGTGCGCTTCTCAGCTGGTGGTTGGTATACTCCCTTCGGAGTCTCGATGTTCATGGCTCCGAAGGCTTGGTCTTCATCTTCACAGCGGTGAGCGTTTCCTGCCTCCTTGTGACAAGAACAAGGAACAAGGAATTCCATTTACAATGGACGCATACCGAGCTTTCCTTTCTGTTGCAGGTCATGGCAGCATCCTTGGTTGAGGACAAAGTCCAGAGCAGCCTCTTCATGACCCCTTTCAGAAGCCCAGAGGTCCAGCAGCTCTCAGGTAACCTTCCTCCTGCCCAGCTTAGCCCCAAACTCCGCAGCGCTGGTGGTGCTGATTGGAAAGCATGCCCTCTTCATGCGAGGTGGGAAGGCAGGAGAGGGAACTGCATCTGGGCCTTGCAGGGACACCTGAGGCGCAGGGCAAGGCAGAGCTGCTTATGGCTGTGATCAGCAGCATCAACAAGTGGCAGGGGTACACTGTGGGAGCCTCCCGCCCAGTCCTGTATGTTGCAGGGAGCCTGTCCAAGCATAGGAAGATCATCCATGAGGTGATCTCCCCAACACCGTGCCATTCCAGGCAAGAAGTCGATGGGGCGTGTAGCAGTCATACCATGGGCCGTTCTCAGTGCTGTAAAGACAGGACGGAATGTCTGAACATTCATGTGCAGGTGCTCAGCGGCCTGAACCAGCTTGATCTGAACTATGTTCTGGTGCACATCAACACCGCCGCGCTGTTTGAGGTCGCGGGGCAGCACACTATGGAAATGCTGATGTCCCCACAGCACAGGCTCCCTGAGGTCACTACCCTGTCGAGGTGATCCTCCTAGCCCTACCTCTGTCTCATTGGGTTGACATACCAGTCCCTTTCAGTCCTCAGGTGTGCACGCCACTTAACACTGTGGGTTGCTCTGTAGGGCGGCCATGCTGGATGCGCTGCAGAAGATTGGTATGCGCTTCAGACGGAACAGACAGCGCTGGGCCACAGAGATCCTGAAAGCGACAAAAGGGGAGGACCTTACCAGGCTCAAGGCCTATGTGGATGACGGCGGGGTACAGTCAACCCCTCAGAGTTAGCTCCCCAGCAGGCCATTGAAATCAGAGGCAAATCCTGTGCAATTTTTCTGGTTTGCTGCTTGTCCTTGCAGACTAGTGATAGGGTTGCAGGTGACAGAGCAGACGTGAGGTGGCTTGGGCTTGCAGGACTATCACACCATCTACAAGCTCTGCTACAGCGACCTGCAGGATCACTTGCAAGTGGTAGCCGTGCGGCACATCACAGAGGAGGGCCATGCCCTGTACGAGAGGCATGCCAGAATGCACCCTCACGGCCTTCCAGGCGTTGCTCTGAAGGTGCTGAACTTCCTGTGAAGGGTGCTCCTGCCCACAGTGCGTCAAGATGTCAAAGATTGGCAGTGGCATGAAGGAAGTGCAACGCGAGTGCTTGCAGGATCCTCATACTTAGACTTGAGACTGGAGACTGTATGCAGGTGGTGTCGGACATCGATGACACCTTGATGTGCAGTGGGGGGAAGTACCCTGCTGGGCGGGACATGCGGTACCCTCACAGCTGCGTATATCCAGGGATCCTGGCTTTTTACAATGAGCTGGATGTCGGCCATGTTCAGAGGTCTGAGATACAGGTACAGCCTTGCTCAAGGCATTTTTCAAAAGATGCAGATTGGTGTGAAACTGTGTCTGGCTTGTGAGGTTGGATCTGGCAGCTACCGTGGCCTTGACACTGAGCAGCCTGCGTATTGGGCTTTATTGGACAGAGTCAACATTTCCCCAACCAGGGGGAGGTGTGAATACTTCACGACACTGCTGCAGGGAGGAGCAGAAGACAGACAGCAGGCAGCAAGACAACAACATGACTCACCAGTCACCAGCCCGAGGATGGGTCCGACCTGGGCACCATCAGCCAGCATGCCAGCGCACATCGAAGGCACAGCAAGCCGTGTCTGGCACCCCAGGGACGTGCCAGCTGTCCCTGACAGGCGGGGCAGCGCTGCAGGGTCTCTTGATGGAGCACCTGCGCTCGGCCCCCGGGAGATCCCTCTGTCCCAGGTGCAGATAGGCAGGGACGCTGTGGGGCCTGACGGCAAGGCCAGCCCCATGAACTCCGAGCATGCCTCCAGCATGGCGTCCTCACATGCAGCAGTTGACGAGCAGCAGCGGGGCCGGCAGATGTGGCCCGGCAAGGATGGCCGCGGCAGCCGGGCAGAGGGCGGTGGAGCCTATCTGGGCAGCGCGTCCAGCCCTCCACATACCACGCCCTTCGCAGCGATGCCCCACCAGAGCCTGGCGCCACCAATAGTTGGCCGGCAGCCACAGAGGGCAGAGTCTGTGGGCGAGAGCGCCAGCGTGGCGTCCTCTGAGCTGCCCGAGCGCCCAGCCGGGCAGACCGGGCACAATGGCCTCCCAGCATGGGCTCCCAGAAGGCCTCCAGCCTTGAAGCTGGGCTCCAGCAGCGCGCGCGATGCCCCCGTAGACTATGGCAAGCTGTACGACGCCCATGGCAAGGCCGGCAGGTCTGGCGGTGCAGCAGGTGCTGGCGCAGAGGACCATGCAGCCAGCGGGGATGCTGGCGCAGACTCCTTGATGGATGGTTTGTCGGGCCCCAGTGACATTCCTGCCGGAGACTGTGGCCCCACTGCTGGCGGGGAAGCCGGGCTCGCCGGCACAGGCATGGGCGAGCAGCCTGGGATAGGCATGGGCGCAGTGGCATCTGCGCTCAAAGCTGGGGCAGCCAATGTGGCAAAGAACGCTCCAGAAGCGGGCGGCACAGGCGGTTTGCAGCCTCCGCCTGGAGGCGCCACGGCCTCTGGAGAGCCAAAGGGAGCCAGACGGAGCAGCGCAGGGGAGCCGCGCCAGGCGCAGCACGGCGCGCTGCCGTCCCGGGCTGCGCTCCAGGCCAAAGTAGGCAGCGCCTTCAGCAGGCCGGGAGGCGAGAGCCCCCGCATCACAAACATCAGCGAGTGCGCTCCGCTGGAGACGGCTGCGGACAGCCTGATGTCAACTGACACAGCCATGTATGCTGGGCCCGGGAGGCCTGCTCGGGATGATGGGGCTGACTGGCCGCCTCCCATGACGACTGCTGGCCGCCGCCGCCTGAAGCGACCCATTCTGGTGCGCCTCTCTCTGGCCTTTCATGCTTTGTCATGCCTACTCTTTTGCCCGATCTTGTACCTGACTTCTCTGTGGCTTGCTTTGTCAATTTGTTATTAGTTTTGCTCGCATGCCTGGTCCCTGAAGGATAATTGTCTAGTACAGGGTGGCGAGGGCCATGCACCGCCAAAGTCCAGATGGCAGGACAGGCCGCACCAGAAATTTGTTCACCTGGTGTTTCT
This sequence comes from Coccomyxa viridis, assembly GCA_963930925.1. NCBI lineage: Eukaryota > Viridiplantae > Chlorophyta > Trebouxiophyceae > Coccomyxaceae > Coccomyxa > Coccomyxa viridis. The sequence continues at coordinate 1,269,454 of CAWVOJ010000010.1, forward strand.
TTCCGCAAGACCAGAGTCCTTCAAGGGCCTCACGGTGATTCCCCGTCTCCCTACCTCGCCATTAGTCTGAACGCCATCATGTAAGCTCTGGGCATTTGGACGCGACACCCAGCATGCAGCTGCTGACAAAACTCTCTCCTGCAGGAAGCGCTGTCCCTGCGGAAGATCTTCCGGCCTCTGGTGCGGCGTGGGGAGATGAACGGGTACCCTGTGCTATTGCTGGGATCCCTACGCTCTGGGCCCAAAGCTCTCTGGGACTACGCCACAGGCTCCAGGTAAAGCTGAGACTCTTGCTGCTTCTGCTTCTGTATCTCTAGATGGGGTGCCCCTTACATTCCTTGTGTCTACAGTGCGTGAAGCATCTGTGGGGTTGTAGTGCTTCATGCTGCCCAGTACTGAAAATGGTGGGTTGTACGCAGACCTCCGCAGGACAACCCCAAGACGCTCAACACGCAGCTGTACATCCAGCTCTATGAGAAGAAGCTGAAGCGATTTGAGCAGTTCGCCAAGCTGTACCCAGAGTGCTACTGGGTCTTTGTCGGGGATAATGGCCAGGTGGGCTTCTGTGTTCGGCTGCAGGAGTATCTGCTGTGCGCAGGCCCCTCTGATCGTGCATGCGCATCACGTTTCACATCACTGTAATTATGTTACAGTCTGCTGTCTCTGCTGGCCTGTAGGACAGCATGATGTCCTCTGCTCAAGGGCTCTGTTGGTGCATCATGATATATACTTTGCAAAACTGAAGACATCTGCTTGCAGAAGCATGATGTACTGATGATTAGGCTGATCATGAGCAATAGCAGTTGCCCGTCCCTGGGGATACCCTACAGGGTGCGCCTCGAGCTTCATGGGGCCTGATGCAAGGTGGGGCGCAGGGGGACGTGCTGCTGGCGGAGCGACTGAACCAGAAGCTGACCAAGGCGGACGGGCGCTGCTCCCTGGTGGCCACCTTCATCCACCGCGTGGTGCCCACCCTGGAGACCATCAGCAGCCTGCGCTCGCGCAAGTCCAACAAGGCCGCCTGGCTGGCCGCCTGGCGCGACGCCAACATTTTCTTCAACCGCACCCCCATCGGCATGGCTGCCCAGGTGCCCTGCCCTGCCCTGCCCTGCCCTGCCCTGCCCTGCCCTGCCCGCACACAGCCTGCCCCCTTTTAGCCTACAGCTCACTCAGCGTCTTAGGACGGACTGCGCGGCTGCCAGCAGCATGCCAATGTGAGAGACAACTGTGCTTCTGGCTGGGAGTGCAGAGGTGGCAGCTCTGGCCACCAATATTGCATGAAGCCTGGAGGGGAACGCCTGAACTGGACCCGTTGGGAAAGCAGGCCAATACAAACAAGCACGTTATACTGACACCACTGTCTGTCTGCAGGCATTCACGATGGGCTTGATAGACGAGACAGGGTTGCAGCATGTGTGCATGGAGGCGGCACTGGACCTGAGACGCGCTCGTGCGCGCTATGCTATCGACAATGTTGACTGGGCCAAGTGTGTCAACCAGCTCAACAAGGACATCAAAGCGGCCAATGCCTTCCTGTCTGACGAGCTGAAGGTGAGCTCAGGCAGGCTGCATGTAACGCGTACTCCACTGAAGCATAGAGTATGCTCACCATACAACACGTCTTTGTTACACGGAAATGCATCTGTGTGCACAAACAATTTGTCGGGGCCAGAGCATGCTGGGCCAGCCCATTTGATGCAGATGTCCAAAGGGTAGAACCAAGCTGCAGCAACAGCATCATCAAGCCGTTGCACAGGTGAGGGTGCTGGTGCCAGGCCAGCTTTGACCTGCGCAATGGCTAACGCATGGATGGCTGTGTCTGCAGGTTACTGTGCTGCGGCTGCCGGAGGGCGGGGCATCTGCGACGCTCGGCGGTCGCATGTCGGGCTACGAGAGCGACGCCAGCGTCATCGGCGGCTTCTCGACCGCGTCCCTGCCGGGGGCGCAGGACTGCGAGAGCGAGGTCGGCAGCGTCCGAGGCGCCAGCCCGGTGCGAGGAGGCAGCCCGCGGCACCATCACAGGACGACCTTCGGAGGCATCAGCAGCTACGGCGGGGGCTATGGAGGAGGGTATGGCGGAGGGTATGAGAGCGATGTCAGCACCTTCAGCTACGCGGGCCATGCATAGCGGTGCGATGTGTGCGCAGCCTCACAATGCGAGGGCTTGATGGCATCATAGTTCAAAACAGTTCTGCAGCCTTGAAGGATGAGGACTCTGTTGTCATCACTATATACACAGCCAGGATACCTGAGCCTGGGACTACAAGGTGATGAGTCGCCAGAAGCTTCAAGAGTGTCAAGGCTTCTCAGCTTCTGACAGCATTGAGAGATTGTGTGGCTTGCCATGGAGCAGCTTTGCAAAGCTGCACCGCGAGAGGGGGCAACATTGCCAGTAGACAACAAGTGTGCTCATAGATTGTACAGAGGACTGAGAAGATTACCTGGTAGTCAATATACCTCAGCAGCGGCATATGTAGTGAAATCAAGGTGCCACTTAGGTATTGAGCTCCCAAATTTGATGATGTCTTAGTGATGCTTAGAAAGCTCAAGTATCTGATCAGGCAATTGCTGTATCTTTGAAACAAAGGAGCTGAGTGCATGCGTCAAGCTTCAGCTTTTGAGCAGTGGGAATGACAGCGAGTGGGCATGTGCAGATGGATGACAGCTCTTGTCATTCAGCTGCACAATATGAGCTTTGTAAGAACACCCGAGTTCGGATGAACATCCTGTGTTCGAAGCTAGCTAGCATGCGCACTGATCTCTGGCCCATGAAGAGAAGCTGACATACTGTGTATGGGTATGACAGGCACTCACAGTAAGCTCTCTATACTCAGTGGAAAATTGATGGGAGCTGTCTTGAAGCAACTTGAATATCACTTCCAGCATGACGTGGCATGACCCAAATGCTACACTACAGAGGGCAGCTTACATGCTTGATCAGAGGCACGCTGCTCACAAAACAGAGATTGCTATCCTCATTTATCCTCACGCATTGATAGATCATGGCACATTGTACGGAATTGCTTATCCAACACCGCATAACATGTAGGCCATTCACAGATCTGAGACACTTTCGGCCGCTGAGAAGTAAAAGTCTGCAGATACAGGCCAGCACAAGCAAGGAATCGGCAACATCGTGCGCTTCTGCGTCCAAGGGGGCACTTTACTTGTTCGTTTTGGGTTGCAGATGTCGGTTGTAAGCATGCCACAATATCCTCTGACTGAAGTAGCAGCGACTCTCGCAGGCCCAAACAATACTTGCCTCGGAGTGCTGACGAGGTGGTCGACCAGGCGTTGCAAGCGTGCCGCAGAGCATATGCTGATGGAGTCAGGAGACAGCAACTGGAGCTTCTGCTCCCCCTCATTGGTGCAACAGATCTTGATGACTGGTGAGATGCACTAGATCAGAGGGCGGCATTGATGCACCCATGAAGTGAAGCCCTTCTCTGGAGCAGTAGGGAAAGCTCTCACAAATCTCAGCACATACCCACACACGCTGCAGGCTCTTGACATGTGTCTGTGCCTGCTCTCAGGCCAGGAGGCATCAGGCAGCAGTTCAAAGCAGCGTCACCGATGGTGGAGGGCTTGCTCAAGGGCCTGAAGAAGGAGGACCAGCTGCAGGGCCCGCTGTCCTCAAAGGTGCTGGACCAGGGCGATGCTGTTGGGGCCTGGTTTGGCAAGGACCAGGGCGGCCCCCTTGCAGCCATCCTGTTTGCCACATCTGAGACTCTCAAGCAGGTGAGCTTCTGGGAACGGATTTCACAGATGCCTGAGACTAGGGTGCAGTAACTTCCAACAACACAACCCTACCAAGGCATGATGTGAGATCTGGACAGCAAAGGCATTCTGTCAAAGCAGCTCCATTTGCCATTGCAGGTGAGGGAAATAGCAGAAAATGTGGGGGACAGCGGCCTGACACTCCTGATCAATCCTCAGTGGCAGGCCGGAAACCTGGTGAGCCATCTTCTGTGTGACAACAACACTGAAGATCCAGACGCCCACAGCTTGCAGGGAAACCAAAATGCCTTCATGAGTGGGGTGAACAGTACCTCCTCTGCAGGTGTCTGACTTTGGCGTAGGGCCATGGCGGAGGCGTTCTGAGGACTTGGTAGCTTCCTTTGAGGATGTCTACACCTTGAAGCAGATCCGCATTTCAGGAGACAATATCAAGTAAGCCCAGCTTAGGCTAAGAGCTTGTTCTGCTCAGCTCACTGGCTTGCTTCCTGAACTGAACACCCCATGCAAAGAAACATGCATGATTGCCATTGCCATCGTGTTGCACCTATAGTCATCTTCACAGCATCTGGATTGTTGTGCAGGATTTTGCACACATACCCTGGAGGCTGGCAGGTGTACATAGCGCCTGATGGACAAAAGCCACAGCTGTTGACAGTCCTGGTACGTTTTGCCACCACCAGTGTGGCTCTTATGAAAAGCAGTCTCAACCAGAAATACCGTACTTGAAGAGCATGTGCAGAGAGCACGTGCGAGCAAGGCTGTTGACACTCCTGTCAGGTGTACGTGCCGAGGGGCATGCACAATACATGACGACGCGTGTGATGGGTACGTGGCTGTGCAGGATCAGAGGCCATCCTACAAGGCTCTGCAGGAGGTCTTACGGGACACAGAGGGCTCTAGCTCAGGGAAGACGTGGGTGGAAAAATTAAGATCAGAATTTGCATTCAACAGGGACTCTATAGATGACTACAGAAGATGAGTGCTGCTAGCTTTGTATCATCGAGGATGGATGGGTGTAGTCCTGTAGGCTTTCCTCGTCTTCTTGCCTGTGGAGGTAAATGTGAGGGCGGCTTGGACATGTCAACAGGGTCCTCAAGTAGATTCTCGATGTGAAGCACTAAAGGGTCAATTTATTAGCGCTTCTGCACAGCCTGTCGTTGTGGAGCAATCTGTCTCCTCTGGCTGACCAGCACACTCACAGTCTTGTTCAAGATACGCCTTTCCTGTATTCTTAGCTGCAGGATGCTCATGCGCCTCATACTCGCAGCATTCGCAACATGCTTGGAAGAGTCCTGTGCCAGCTGCCCGATGGCATCTTTGTCCCCATCCATGCTCCCCTTGAGGTTTGATAGCGCTGTGCGACATGCGTCCAGCACTGCGTCCACAGCAACAGACTCCAGGTTGCAGCCATGTAGCACAGGGAACCTCCCCTGCAGCGAGCACAAGTATAATGAGCCTTGCTTGTGAGAATGCTTGTCAACCTTATGCATCAGAGCACAGAGTTTGTAGGAGACTGCAGCCTGCATAAGCCAAATTTCTTCCTTTACGGCTGGCACAGAGTCTCTCGTTGAAGAGTAACCAGGTGAAGACGCTATTATCCTGAATCAGGGCAAACTTGAGGAAGCATACCTCTTCAAACAGCTCCCTGCCCACAAACATAACCTCAGCAGCATCTCTCGTCTGCGCCTGCTGAAATGCTGCAAACAGCAGCAGCGCCTGCGGCAGCGCATCCAGGCGCAAAGGGAAGTCCCTTGTGGCCTCAGCACCATACTGGCGGAGGCAGGCCGCCTTGCTCTGGAAGGTGGGATCATCCTCAGACAATTTCAGCTCCAGCATGCAGGCATCGTGGGGGTTCGTCCCTGCCTCTGGCATGAAGCCGTAACTCAGCAAGAGCTGGCCGCTGGTCTTCTGGCCATACGAGATGTACACCTGCAAAGCACACTTCTGCCCTCAGCAGCTGACAACCCCTTCCATCTCCCATGGCATTTTCAACAGAGCCTCTCACATGTCAACATCCGCAGCGCAGGTGCAGAGCATTCCTTGCAGATGCCAAAAGATGGGGATTCATGCTGTTGACGAGCAAGGCTCGCACTTGCTCTCCCCGCTGGTAGGCCTTGTCAGGCTGTAGGACAACCGAGCGGGTACCAGCATCATACTGAAAGAAGGCACTGACGCTGGGGCTGTGGTTCAGCATGTCTGCCCAGGGCACCAATGTGTCCACCCCGCCGCTGCCAGGCAGCTTCACCAGGCGCGACAGCAGCGTGGAGAAGCTCCAGGTGAAGGCCTCGCGGCTCAGGAGGTCCCTGGGAACCAGGCCCTGGGCGCAGCCGTCCGCCAGCACGGGCTGCAGCTCCTCCCAGGACACCGCAGTTGCTGCAGTGATGTCCTTGGCTGCCTTCTCAAGAGAAGACCCCTGTAGCATCGCGATCTGCACTGCATAGGTGCCTTTCAGCATGCCTTCGTGGCTGCAGCTCCAAAGGGAGTAGCGCTTCCCTTGCCGGGCCTCATTAATTTCACACTGCGAACGCGCCAAGATGCTGTCATGACGGTATATAGATAGAGGTCTGTCGTGCCATGCTACGACAGGGCTTGGAGATGAGCTGACCTCGTCTGCAGACCACTCCAGGACGCTGCCGTTCTGCGCTGGCAGCGCATCAATGTAGGGGCCCCATCGGTCCCTGCTGCCGGGCAGGCCGAACTTCAGCTCAGCCAGCAGCGCGGCCAGCACGCTCCAGGCGGGCAGCGCTGCATGGTCCAGCAGCGCCCCGATGGAGGACTCGCGCAGGGCAGTGTCTGGCGTTATCAGAAGGCGCTCCGGCACCCGCAGCAGCGGCTCGCCCCTGCGGATGGGCTGCTCCGCGACGAGGCCTCTGCCTTCCGGCACGGCAGAGCTGAGCTTGACCTGCGGCATCAGCACACCGCCACTGATGACTCTCAGGCACCTTGCTGGCCGCCCGAGGTGGCGCGTCAGTGTGGGCTTGGACGGCAGATGAATGGCGTAGCTGCTGCCTGGCAAAATATTCTGAGATGGCCCAAGATATATAGTTAGTTATCTCAGAGAGTAAGCCTGCCCCAACAGGTTTGCTCGGATGCAATTTGTTCTACAGTAAGCATGACAATGTCTACCACACTACATCCCAGTGTATAGCCCAGTACCTGAACTTTCATTTTGGGCTGATATAGGGACCAAATGACAGGTTTGGAAGAGTTATGGCAGGCTGGGCACCTTCTGGGCAGGTAACCCAGACTCACGAAGCCAGTGAAGGAGCGGGTCTGGCTGAGGGCCCTGTGTATACGCAGAAAGTCTTGAAACGTGATTCCGTTTCCCTGAGTTCGCGCTGCTAGGGGTGGAGAAGGGCACTCCTGATGTGACGACTGGCATGTACCAGAGTTGAGCTCTGCTGCGAGCCTCGAACTTCAGCTAGATCAGCAAGATTTCACAGGAGGTGATCCAGCATTCCTGTAACGGAGCATTCTTTACGCTCGCCTGGTCTCTCAGGCAAATGTCAAAACCTATAGCAAAAGCCAAAAGTGGCAATGCCCTTCTCCATGCAAAAGTGAGTGTGACAGCTGCAGGCCTCAGAACATCTTGCAGTTCAGAAACAGCGCCTAGCAATAGTTTGTACCTCATGGGAGGAGGTTTCAAGGGCTCCCAGAACGGTGTAATCTCCTGTTATAGCCCAACGGTCACGTAGGATCGATGCATAACCGCAGGGTCAGGACAGTTCACCCAGGCTCCAAAGGAGGAGGCTTCAATCCTGCTCTTAGGCCTCTTACACAATCTGAACATAGCTCAGCAGCAGTCAAGCAGAAGTTTGTGAAGAAGCCGGAGGGTCGTAAGGCTACTGGCAGTGACAAGGAGAACGCTGGCCAGCAGCCAAAGCCCAGCTCCGAGAAGTCCCTCCCAGGCTATCTGAGGGCTACAAAGAGCTCCAAAAGCAAAGCAGATCCTCCTGAAGAGTGGAGTCACACCATGGAAGATCAGCTGCACTCCCTGCAGGGTGACTTTGCTGCCCTAAAAAGGGACAGTGTGAGGCTCTCACTGGCAGGCACAGAGAACGCCCGTTCGGGAGTCGTACCCCAGTCGCCAGCCCACGCCTCAATCGCAGCGCGCTTGAGTGCCTTGAAGCGAGAGAGCTTCCAGGCCATTGACAACCCTCTCTCAGCTGCCGGGGACACTCCCCTGAGGGAGCTGAACGCTCCCAAAGGCACCATGCCAGCCTCGTACAGCACGCTGATGCCAACCAGCCGCGAGAATATGAGGCTGGCAGCGGCGCCAGATCAGCGCATGAGCATGTCAGAGATGGACCCCTTTGAGGCAGCCGGGCAGTGGGACGCCCCCAGCCTGGCACAGGTGGCAGAGGAGCTGTTCAGCGACGCCATGTTCGCAGAGATGTGCGAGCGCGGCCTCACCATGCAGCTCAAGCGCACCAAGGACGGCGCCACTGCTGAGACGCGCATTGCAGAGCTTGCAGGTCACCTTTCTGGACTTCAGCATGTGTCCTTTCGCTTGTATAGCATCACATGAGCCATGCTCTCCAGCTTTGCCAAGCTGATGCTTGTGTCAGTAGCATGGGTATACTGTTTCTGGCAGGAAGGAACAGCTCATGCTTTATATATTGACCTGTGCTGCAGAGCTTATGCTGTCCCTTGGTGCAGGACTGGTAAAGCTGCTGCGGAGGTGCCTGACACAGATGTCCTCCAGGACACGATCCTTCATCGAGACCTGTGTCAAATTTGAGCGAGGCGCACGGCAGCAGGCAAGCTCTGCATCCCTGCACTGTAGACAGATGTGTACCAGCATCACCTTATAATGGCAGCTCCACCACATGGCCTCCTGGTCCATCCATCACCTTGGCTTGTCACACAGGCTCTGTATGAGAGTGGGTTAATTACAGGTGGAGTCCCTGGTGTTGGCGCGGGACTCAGCAGCCGCCAACCACAAGCGTGAGCTGGCGGCAGCGCAGAGGGACGCCGCGCAGGTGGAGGCGCAGCACAAGAGCGCTGCAGCCTCCTGGCACACCGACCTGGACTGGCACAGGTCTGAGGTGGGGCGGTCACGTATCCACACCTCCTGCCTGTGCTTTACAAAGTGGCAGATGCGCATCTACTTCTGACGCTACTTCTGACGCAGTGTGTCGACCATGTGTCACAATTTCAATGATCAGACACAACCCCAAAATTCCATGTGCATGCATGCAATGTGCAGCTGAGCGCCTTGAGGCGGGAGCTTGAGCGCGTCCAGGGCGAGCGGGACAGGGCTCGGGAAGATGCCAGGCAGTGAGCCGCTCCCCTGCTGCATCCCCAAGTCTCTTGCGCGGGTTCATTGCTGTGTTGGATAGGTCTGCTGAGGGGGACCTGGTGCTGAGAGGACACAGACCAGAAAGTGGAGAGACTAAAGGCGGCCAGGGACAATATCAATGGCTCAGGGGAACTTGTGGACACCTGTGCCAAGGCCATGTCAGCCTTGGCTGCTTCGGCTTGCTACTGCATTCTGGCATTGGCGTAGCGGTCCTCTGCTTCTATATTTGCATCCCTCCATGACCATATCTAAAAGCATACCAAATGCGGTGAGGGACATTTGAGTCTGAGGCGTGTGTTGCCATGCGACAGGGCGCAGGTGGCGCGCGCGAGCGTGGAGGATATGGCACAGGGGACCAAGCGGGAAACTGGGCAGCAGCTGCGCGAGCTCCAGGTGGAGCACGGGGCCGCCCTGCGCCAGCTGGCCTCTGTGCAGGAAGCGGCCGCCCGGGTGCAGCAGCAGCTCAAGGTGCGCTCCTGTGCAACTCTTGAGACGAGAGGCCTCAATTTCCTACACCCCAAGCTTGGCTTATCACAGTGAGAGATACCCTTCAGCCAGAGGGGGGCTTAAAGCCTGTTGCTGCACGTGCAGGCGGATCTGGAAGCAGCAGCAGAGGCAAAGGAGGCAGCTGAGTCGAGCGCTGCTGCCTTGGAAGCAGATAGAAATGTCCTGCAGCAGGTGCCACGCTCTCCTGCCACATCGCTGCTGTGCACTGCTATTTATGGTGAAATGAAGACCCCAGGACGCTGAGGTGACAGAGTACGCACAGCTTATAGTCTGCAACGGGGCATGCTTCACTTTCAGGCCTCAGCACACCCTTTGACTCAATAGCACTCCTTGTCATGCAGAAATTGGATCATGCTTCAGAGCAATTGGAGACAGCAATCCAGAAGGCACGTCAGCTGACGAGCCATCACACACAGGTACATTGCTACCCACCCTCGTCAGATGTTCCAACTTACATGCCTCTTTCACGACAGCTGTAAGATGCTGCATTTGCCAAATTGGAGCTCTGAGCTTCTCAAGCAAAGGAGAGCTGTATCGACAGAAAAGCTTCGTTGCAGCTCTCCGCTGATCATACTGCCCAGTCAGCGCGCTACGAGGAAGCCAGGGTCCAGGGCGCAGACCTGGCGCGCCAGCTGGCCGCGGCGCAGGAGCGCTGCCAGGCGCTGGGCGCGGAGTGCCAGGCGCGCACGGCTGCGCTGGACGCTGCGCAGCTGCGCCTGCGCGATGCCCTGGCCGCGCAGACCAACTCCTGCCAGCAGTGGGAGTCTCAGCACGCCGCTCTCCAGGTGCTCAGCTACCTGCACTCCCCTGTACAGGCGCTGGGCGCTTCTTTGACAACCTGACGACATTCTCAAATTTAGGCCAAAGACAGCATGTGATTATTGTGCCAGCCATTGTGGGGTGCTGAATGTCCATCTGCTTCGCTGTTGGTGTCCCTGCGTCATTGGCTTCTCAGCCCGGCCTGCATATACTATGAGGATGTAAGGGGAATATATCAAGGTTTCTGGGACAACACCTTCGACACTGTGGGGGTAGCGCAGAGCGCTAGAGATGCGGCGCTGGAGAGCGCGGCCGCCCTGGAGGCGGAGAAGGCGCAGCTGAAGGCGGGCCTGGGCGGCGCCCTGGAGCAGCGCCAGGCCCTGGAAGCCCAGCTGGCCGCCCTGTCTGCCAAGCAGCAGTCCCTCTGCCAAGCCGTGCGCTCCTGCATCCCTTTCTCAAGTCATTCCCAATGTCCACGTCCCTTCCAAAAGTGCTACTACCAGCTTCTAGAACCCTTCCCAAAATACCTGTGGCGCAGATCATGTCAGTACCTAGATCGCATCACTATGAAGACATTCTCCCTGCGGTGCTTCGGCTGGTCATTCTCAGATTTGCTCTCAGCGGGGAAGCTGCTGTGTAGGCGGAGGCGGCGGCTGCCAGGGAGGCTGAGGCGAGCCAGAGGGCGGAGCAGGCGGCACAGGATGCAGCGGAGGTGCGCGAGCTGGCGCAGCGCGAGGCAATTGCCCATGAGACCGCCCTGCAGGAGGCCTCCCAGAAAGCAGCCCGGCTGGCCAGGCTGGAAGGTCAGGGCCCCCTTCCAATGTCACTGACTTCCCAATCATGGCAGCTAGCGGAGACGCCTCTTTACCCAGCCAGTGTGATGCAATGGCTAAGTCAACATCACCAGCCAGCAAGATTGCTTTCCATCTGAGCCACTCCATGAACGTACTTAAACACAGGCCAACATTGTGTTATTGGGCAAGCCTAGAAGGCATGGGGGTTTAGAGGCTGCACCTGTCATGGTCATCTACATGACGCACCTAGTAACACTCGTGAGTCTGACAATATTGGAGGCAGTGTTCCAGGAGTTGACAATAGGGCTTTGTATGCAGGGGAGATGGAAGCCCTGCAGGACGCCATCGGCACAGGAAGTGTCGATCAGGCTGAGATGCTGGGCCGCCTGATCAGGCGCGTGGCTGACTTGGAGGCTGCTGTCGCTGTGAGCGCCCGGGAAAGAAGAGAGCTGCACAACCAGCTGGTGGAGCTCAGGGGCAATGTGAGACTCCTAGCCCCTTCAAGAACGCATGGGCACGCATTGCACTGCTCAGCTGGCGTCGAGGATAAGCTAGCCAGAGCATGAGAGTATGTGAGCATGCCATGTCCCTGAAGATGCTGCACTGTGCCTCTTCAATTGCCCCTCTCACAGATCAGGTGTCCCTCAAAGTTCAAGTATGCTCAACCTGGTCCTGATGACTGGGCATGTCCTGAGGAGTCTGCACGATGTGCAGATCCGGGTGTTCTGCCGAATAAAGCCCCACCCCAGGAGTGCGGTGAGCACGTCAGCAGACGGCCTGTCCGTGAGGCTGCATGCAGAGGGCAAGGACCAGGCCTTCACCTTCGACCGTGTGTTTGGGCCCCAGGCAGACCAGGCTGCTGTCTTCCAGGAGGTCTCTGAGCTTGTGCAGAGCGCGCTGGACGGCTACAAGGTACGCAGGAAAGCAGCCCCTCAGGGTGATCCCCAACCAGTGGTGCACCCCGTCACCGGTTGAAAGGGATATGCCTCAAGGACATACGCAGCATTGTCCAGTCCTTTTGCTCCAGTTGACTGCCAAGGCGGTACGCTGAGAAAAGGCGCAAGATATTCGTTTGGCTGGTCATGACAGAATTGTCCCTCAACAGAAGAGCTTGTTGCTGCAGGTGTGCCTGTTTAGCTATGGGCAGACGGGCGCTGGGAAGACGCACACCATGCAGGGCAGCAAGGGCGCAGACGGGCAGGGCATCATCCCCAGGGCTATCCTCAAGGTCTGCTTCTTGGACCTTGACGCAGCGTGCATACATACAGTCATTTTTTGGATACTACCACTGTCCTGGTCGTCAGAGTGGCAATCAGGTTTGATCTAGGAATCTCCTTGGGTTGTGTGTGCAATAGGGACAAGTGCTGAGGGTCCATGAATGGAGCAGCTGCAGGACTGGACCTGAGAACATGTGCATGCATGCGCAGATCCTGGACGAGGTGGAGCGGCTGAAGGAGCAGGGGTGGCAGTACCAGCTGGAGGCCAGCTTTGTGGAGGTCTACAATGAGACCCTGAAGGACCTGCTGGCTGAGGGCAAGGGCCGGGACGCTGGCAAGATCACGGACCAGAACACCATCAAGCATGGCATTGCAGGCAGGCCACGCTGCACCTGTAACCCATCTTTATGTACGGGTCAGATATGTCTACTGCCGCGACCTCATAGCACCAGAGAGCAGACTTCCCCTGAGTGCAAGTCCTTACAGCCAGAGAAGAGCAGCTGATGAGCGTTCCTTTGTTTCTTGCATGGATATCCTGTCATTAACGGCAGGCAGACTGAGGGAAGCGTGCATTGACGAGAATGCTTGAGGCGCAGTTTGCAAATCATGCGCAACCGGCATGAGATGTGCACCCTGCCATGCAGGTGGGCACACCCAGGTGGTGGGCGCGACCGTCATGCCAGTGACTTCCTCAGACGTGGCAGCTGCGTTGGTGAGGAAGGCGGCCATTGCGCGCGCATGCGAGGCGACAGCCATGAACGCCAGCTCCTCGCGCTCGCACTCGGTGTTCATGCTGGCCATCACGGGGCGCCACGAGGCTTCGGGGACCGCCCTCAAGGGCGCCCTCAACCTGGTCGACCTTGCCGGAAGGTGTGCACGCAGGCTGCACCCTATAATGCCTTCAGGGAGACCCCTCTGATGTGTCTTGGGCGAGAGTGGTGCTGCCGCCAGTCACAAGCTCTGCTTTCAAGCGGTCCTCAAGCACCATGGCATGTGAAGGGGACAGGCAATGATGCCCTGTAGAAGCTTCATGCCATAGATCTATGCTGTACAATCTCTCCGATAAGGAAATCAGCCAGTGAGACACAGTCTGATGAGGTTCTCTGATGGCGTGGTGCAGTGAGCGGCTTGCAAGGTCTCAGGCGGAGGGGCAGCGGGCCAAGGAGGCCTGCTCCATCAATAAGTCGCTGAGCAGCCTAGGGGATGTTTTCCAAGCACTCTCCTCCAAGTCAGCGCACATACCCTACCGCAACTCCAAGCTCACCCATCTCCTTCAGGTCTGCCGCTGTCTAGTGACCCTTTCATGCTGCCTGCTGTTTGCAATTTCTGGGCTGCTCCATCATACCAGCTGACGTGTTCCAGCCGACTCAATATTCCCCAGCCTGTAGCTCTCATGCACAGGTCATGTAGGCTTCTGTGCGCAGTAAACTCCTTCTCATGCGCCGTGCAGCTGACATCCCCGTCAGCACGGACCCGGATCTGTCTGAAAGTGCATGCTTTAGTGCCTGCTGCTGATTGCTTCGAGGTCATAGGCCAGCGCCATCTTCAGGAGGTTTTTCAAAAATCACACTTTGTCATGATGCAGCCATGCCTGGGCGGGAGCGGGAAAACACTGATGTTCGTGAACATCAACCCCGAGGAGGAGTCGCTGCAGGAGACGGTGTGCTCGCTGCGCTTTGCCGCCAAGGTGAACGCCTGCGAGACCAGCGCCAAGGGCGGCGCAAAGCGCCATGTGCAGCAGAGCGGCGAGCCTTCGGGTGCACCCGCTCAGGTCAGGCCCCTCCCTGGTCACTAAGTCTGGCTCAGCGGCACCGCAGCATGCCTAATGTCTCCGCAGGCTGGGCTGCTGCACGCATGGTAGATGCTTTCCGGGACAAGTGCGTGTTGTACAGGCTGAATGGCCTCGCATGGGCTCCTTGCACCTCCTGGCAGCACATGTAGCATGAGGATGCAGACTTGTAGAAGCCCCAAGTCAAGGCTCCTGACAGAGAGCTACCAGCACAGTCACAACTTTGTCAATGCGTGTCTCAATAGATGAAACCCCCCCTCTTTCACGGGGGTCAGCATCTGATCAGCCTGGTGTGGCTGGAAGAGATGTGTTATGATCTGAGGCTGATCTGTCACGAGGCAGGCATGCAAGGTGGGGCGCAGCCTCCAAGGCGGTGTGGCTGCGCAGGGTGGGAGGCGGCAGAGCATGCATGTTGGGCCTCTGAAGCGCAAAGCAGCTGCGCCACTGGCGCCAGCAGGGAGGAACGCCAAGCCTCGCATCTAGCTCATTCTTTGCTCCGGTCTTAGGAATGCAGCTGGCTCTATTGGAGGGAACTGTGTAGGCACTACACTTATTTGCCGAGAGGGGTGGCACATCTGGGCTAGCGCTAGACCTCTGTTGAACTTGCACAGTTTGCTGCTGTCCATGGCTACTAGCTTGGTGAGACACAGCGTAAGGGCTATCAGCTCGATATGGTCAAGACATTTTGTAAATTACTTATCGGCAGTATGCCTTTGGGTATTTTCGCGCATCGAAGACTATCGGCTGGGACCGTGCTGGGCCAGCACGAGGAATGCTCTGTTTCACGTTGATTTGCCGGCAGGCGCCTGTCAGCTTTGATCCGAGGCGCAAGCAGAGAACGTGCATAGTCCGATGCTCGATCAGGAAGTAGTAGGGCTGCTCAGCAAGAATTGTGCCTGACATTGCACCGTTCGAAAGGGTGGTCCCTGATCTGGCAATCGAGCAGGGATAGGGCGATTGGGCCGCCCGCAGTGACAAGGAAGGCTTTGCCTCTGTATATACAATTTAACAACTTGAACGTGAATTGAGACGTGTACTGTATCAACATGAGTAAGCAAGAGGGGCAGAGGCATCCCCTGGAGCCCAGGCAAGTGGGCAAAGGTATAGATGCACCCAGGCACAGGCCAGACGATCCACAGCAGTGGCTCGCAGGCAGCAACCATCCATATGCCCCATTTCCTGGAAACGCACTGAAATGGGAAAGCTGGGTTTACGATGACGGCACAACGTAAGTTTCGCTTCGGAGGGCTTGCTCCTGCAAATCTCTTCTGTGCTTCCAATCGTTCCTATGGGAAGCTTCCATGCATTGTGGCTTATCATTCTATGATCAGATGTGATACACAATAGAATAGCATAGTTCCTCAACCCCGGGTGGGCGTGATCTGCAGGTTTGAGGGACTGACAAGGGAAGGCGTGCCTCATGGGAAGGGGGTGATGGTGTTCGGCAACGGCACTGGAGCAGGCTTCCAGCGAGCCAATCGTGGGGAGAGGTGAGTGCAGACTGCAAGACTGCATGTGCTGAGGTGTCACCATGGCATGTACGCGCTCTCATAAGACAATCTGGCATGCCATTCAGCACTGAGTGTGCCTCTGCAGATATGAGGGCGAGTTCGCCTACGGCTTTGCGCATGGCATGGGCATGCACACCACCGCCAAGGGTGAGATATACCGGGGAGAGTATCTGTTGGGCAAACGCCATGGGTGAGGCCCCCATGCTTCAGTATTGTGAGCTCTCTGGAAGGACTGCACCACCACTGAGCACTTGCGTACATGTCTGGAGCCCTCCGCGTGGGAGGCTGCACCCTGGCCACACACGCCCTGTGCAGCCTCAACCTGAGAAAGCATGCTAGTTCGCGCTTGAGCGCACCGAAGACGGTGATATGCATGCCCAACCATGCGGCCCTGTTTGGCTCCCTGCAAGCGATCCGTCCCTCCCCATACTGAAGGCAGATGCTGCAGGCTGCTTCATGTCTGAGGCCTATCTGGCAGCATGCTGAGAGCGCTGTGCATGCAGCTCGGGACACTGATGTCTTGAATGCTGCTGTGCAGGTGCGGCCAGACTGTGGACCTGGGGCCTTACTACAGGCGGGTGGCCAAGGGGCAGGACCTGAACAAGGCCTGGGAGGACAGCCTGGCGGAGATCTCGGCCAAGACAGTGCACGGCTCCTGGAAGAAGGACATTCTGGCCGGCAAATCCGGCTCCTCGCGGCAGTGCCCCCTGCCCGAAGTCCTGTGAGTGCTCTGCAATCCACTCAAGACTGCACCCAGGCGCTTTGTATGCTGCCTGCTCATGCAGCAATGCACAGCGTTGAAGCCTTTGCAGGAGCTCAGTCAGTCGTGAAGGTGGTTACGAGGAGATTTCAGGCTGCAGAGTGGAGAGCTTAGATTTGTTGGCATAGAGCAAGATCTGAGGTGCGTAAGGCCTGCGCTGCAGAGGGACTGTACAGGAGGTTGATGAGATCCTGACAAAGGCGCGGATGTTCCAGCACAAGCCGGACGGGGATGTGATCTTCATGACCTTCCAGGACGCCCAGAGCATTCCCATCTCCACCTTCCAAGATCCCCTGCACTACCCGCACAACACCAAGTTCCTGGCACCAGGTACAGCCCCTTGCCATGCAGGCATTGCAAAGCGCTGCTGCACCACAGGGAGGATATGCTGCTGTGAGCATACTCGGAGAAGTCACGACATGTGCTGATGTGAGCCTACCTGGAGAAGTCACGACATGGGCAATGACATAAGCAATGACACAGAGGTGTCCAGAGAAGGGATTCCTTGAGAGCGCTGGAAGCGTCGCATGTATGGCCTTGCTCAGGAGTCTGCTGCTGCTGGCAGGTCCTTTGGGGCAGTGCCATCCCATCCCGGACGATCCACAGCTGAAGGCGGAGATGCTGAAGCATGCGCGCAACCACCATCGCATCCACAGCAGATACAACCTGCCCTACCAGAGCGCGCCCGGCAGCGACATGGCAAAGGTGAATTTTATCAGAACCTGCGCTGCATATGCTGAAGACACCGCAATCCTGAGGCTCTCCAAAAGGTTGTCATCAGCAGCCATCATCCTTTCCCCCAACAGAGCATAATTGCTGCTGTGCTACAGAGCAGCGTGCATCATGACAACGCTCCCTGCTCTGGATGGCGCCTGTGCGTGTGGCAACCCTTCTGTCGTGCGCCTCCAGGCCATAGAGGCGTTCAAGGAGAAGGTGGCAGCGCTGAGGAAGAAGGCGCGGCGCGTGAGGGAGCTGGAGCGGCGCCGCCTGCGCCGCATGGAGCAGCGCACCGGCGCCCGCAGCAGCGCCCCCGCCCGGGACGAGGTGCTACTCCACCCTGCGATGTCCCTCACGCCCTTTATTCTAAAGGGTGAACTATTCCATGCAAGGCCATTGATGCCCAGGAAGTACATCGGCATGCAAAGCAGTATGCCTGGGAATTAGGCGCTGGCCTCTTTCCGTAGTCTCTTCGTCCTGTGTGTCCCGCGGGTGATCAGGATCGACCAGGGAGCTTCTGATGGCAAGGGGGGAGGGTGAATCCTGGGTATGCTGTAGCAGGATGAGAGGAGGGGGCCTGGACGTGCTCCACCTACAGCAATTGCTGATGAGGAGGATGACGATGGCGAGCTGGATGACGAAGACCTGCTGGCTTCCACTGCTGGGGTAGAGGAGGCTGCTGCTGCTGCAAGTCCTTCTGAGAGGAGCAATGGCAGCAGGCAAGCCTCTGCCCTGCATATGGCGTGTGTCTTATACCCGCCACCTGTGCTTCACAGTGCTGTACAAGTCTCTGGCAGTCTTCTATAGCAAGTTCTTGCAAGCCTTGGGCGTTTGAAGTGAGGGCGGCAGCTTCTGTGTTTATAACCCAATGGTTGGGTCGCTACGCAGGTCAGGAGGGTTTCCGCCACCTACAGCTTTTGGCAGCATCTCACTGGGCATGTCACGAGCAGCGAATGGGCTGTGTTGCATGATGGAGCGGGTAGCCATTCGCGCACAGCGGAGGCGCTGCCTCTCAAGGCCAACTTACAGATAGGGGTACAGTCTCATGAGACTGATCAAGGCAGTGAAGCTCCCTTTAGGAGGCTGTGTTAGCTGAATTTTGCTTAGCGGATCGCTACACTAGGCAGAGGGCAATGAGGATCTCACAGCATAGTCTAGAGCCCTCCACGGTCAGCACCTGATATACCACTGACAGCAAGTACCTTGAATGCATCACATCTGGGGCTGAACGGATTATCATCACATTTTGAGCCGACCTCACTCGCACAATGTAAGGCGTCAGCATTGCCAGTCCTAGGCCAGCAAGTCCTAATACAAGTTCGGCACCTCCTAACATCAAAATCTGCTCGCTGGAATGACACCCCTCGTCGACGATGGCTTCAAGATAGGCTGTTGCAGCACATGCTGCACCGGAGCTTGAGTCTTCACAAAATCCATCAAGGTGGCACATAGCATGACTACAACACTCCTCTGATAGGATATTCTTAGATACTGCTCATGACTTGAAAGCAGGCAATCTGCCCTGAAAGGGTGCTTTCAACGGCCAAAGATAGGGCATTGTGAAGGACAGGCTATTTGCTATCCGCCCCCTCACGCATGTGGGTTTATCCACAAGTGCCAGATATGCCACTTGCTCTGCCACTCATGTCATGGACGCCAACACTCTGATTTCGCTGCCTAATACTACACTGTAGTACAAGATGTGGAAGAGATGCCCATGCTGCTTTGCAGCATATGATACACAGGCAGAAGGCAGGTCCCTATCAACTCCTGCCTCAGATGGGCCCCCTCAAACAGGGACGCATTCAGCCCCAAGCCTGCCAGCCCAGCAAAATTGACAGTTTGATCTGAGTTCATGCTCTCACAACCACCAAAACTATTCAGCACGACCCCCGACCCGCACAAAGCTGGCACACCATGGCGAGCCCGACACCTTGCACAAATTCTGGCTCTGAAAGCCTACCTGCCATCTCACAGGCCCTAGACCTCCGCTCCCCCGAACACGGCGGCAAAAGGCCAGACATCACTGCTATCTGTTGTGCCTGGTCAGTCCTCCAGCACCCCAGAGATCACCTTTGTGGGCGCAGTCAGCTCTTCCAGCTCACTCTCAATATCTGCGGCTGTCCTCCGTATGTGGCTGAACATGGGCCTGTGATAGTGGCCGCCGCATGAGGTGCACTCCACAAAGCGCTTCCCCACGCACAGGGGGCAGGGCTCCCTGTGGGACCACTTCCCTTCCCACCCTACTGCTCCAGTGCCTTTGCAGAGCGAGCATCTGCAGCATCACACAGAGCGCTGAGAAAGGTGCCTGGTGGCGGAGAAAGCTCCAAACCGTTGATCAAGCGCTCAGGATGATGCTGCAGTGTCTCGCAGCAATGCCTTGTAAGGTGTCCAGCAAGTGCGCTGCAAATGGGAAAGGAAGGAAGGAATTACCTGGATATTCCATATCCGTGACATGATGAGCAGGATCTGACATGGCTGACAATCCTTGCCCTGATTGCTGCAAATGCTGCGCTGATGAGCGCAAGCAAGACGAGAAGCTGCACAGAAAACGCGCTCCTCAGAGGTGTTAGATACAGCAAAGAAACAAAGCCTCTACAACTCGTGCAGCGCCGCATCTATCAACAAGCGCCAAGGGGGGAAGCTTCGAGAAGTCTGTGAGGATCTGGAGGGTCCAGGCTCTCACCACACTGAGGGGACCGCTGGGCTTTGCATTCTTCGCCAGAGCCCTGAAGGCGGTCTTCAGAGGCTGCACGCCGACAAAAATGCGCGACATGGACGCCATCTGGGGCTGCGCGGGATTATATGCATGCTGCGCACAGAAACCTGTAGCAGGGCATGGCATAGTCACAGCCGGGACATCGGAGCGTCAAAGCCCCTTCGGTGACAGGACGTGAGATCATTCTGTGTTGCACTAATAGCTTCAGGAGGCTCAGGACACCGATAGGGGGAAAGCGCCCCTCGAGAACGCTACAGAGAAACTGCCGAGCCCACACTGTTGAGCACAGCGGTGACCCTCAGCATGAAAAAGAGAAGCACACACCTGCGCTATTTAAAGTGATTGCTCGTCTCCGAGGCGGGCTGACCGCCACTGCATGCTTTCGAGAAAGTGTCCTGCTCGCTGAAGGACAGCCTAGAGCTTGCTTTGGGCTTCGCAGAGATAAAACAGGGCTTGCTGCGCTTGTGATGCTAGCCTGAGACGCTTCAGGGGCCAAGGAGCCGGCACACGGGCGTGGCAGCAGCATCCTAGAGCAGAGTCGCAGTCTGAGGGCGCAGGTTTCTCAGCTGGGCACTTCTGTGTGGGATCTCAGGGAGGAGCCTGACTAGGCACTACAGCATTCTCCCTCCAGCTCGGTGGGCGCTCGCCAGTCCTGACTTGCATGCTATTTCCACTAAAAGGTTCCAAAAGACTTACAAGAAAGCCTTTCCGCGCTGCCGTTGGGCCTGAAAGCGGTAGCGCACTTTTGGGGTTTCCACTCCCGTGCATTTAGCAAGGGCAGTATCACAGGCGTCCGTGTGCTGCCTGAAGGGTAGCAAGACATAATGTCAGGTCTTTGGGAAAGATTCCTGGACTGGCTCCGCAGGTACTTACCCATCCTCACCTGCTGGACTCTCAGATGGGTAACCAGCCTGCGTGGGTCCCTTGATGAACGTGGGTGTTGCAGTCCAATTGTCTAGTATCCTGGACTGCCTCTGCTGGTTCCACAGGCAGCAGGAATGAGGATTTCACGTCATGTGGTCTTCCTGTTGCAGCCTGTTCTTCAAGAAGGAGATGGAGCTGTCCCTGATTGGCCTGCAAAACGCTGGAAAGACCTCACTAGTCAACGTCATTGCATCGGGAGCCTTCCACGAAGACATGATCCCGACTGTGGGCTTCAACATGAGGAAGGTCACCAGGGGAGCTGTCACTATCAAGTTGTGGGACCTGGGGGGTCAGGTAATCTTCCAAAGCAACCCTGTCCTTCTGACGCATCCGCAGTCACTCCCTCAAAGCCTTGCAGGCGCTCCCGTGCTTCGCAGATCCCAATGTGTATCTCTGCCGTGCCTCTGTCACCATGTGTCAGCATGACAATCCTCCTCGAGGCTGCTTCTGCGTGAGCATCTGGCGGAGAGAACATCCTAGCAACCAGCACACAATCTACAATGTCAGGCGCACAGCCTCACTTCGTGTGTATGAGAAGCGCTTCTGCCAGGGGTGCAGCAGAGACTCATTATTTGTGGCTGCACTTCGAGAGCGTGTGACAGCGGTGCAGCCCAAGACTGCAGACTAATGTGCATGGGATGCATGCTGCAGATGTGAACATGTGCGCGGTGTGCAGCCGCGCTTCAGGAGCATTTGGGAGCGGGTCTGCCAGGGAGTGCAGGCTGTTGTGCGGTGTGGTGGAAGTGCGCAGGGACTGAGCCTTTGTGTGGTGTGCAGCCGCGCTTCAGGAGCATGTGGGAGCGGTACTGCCGGGGAGTGCAGGCCATCGTGTATGTGGTGGATGCGGCAGACCACGACAACCTGGACAGCGCCCGCCTGGAGCTGGCCGAGCTGCTGGGGAAGCCCTCGCTGCACAGCATCCCCCTCCTGGTCCTGGGCAACAAGAATGACCTGCCCGGAGCCCTCAGCACCACAGACCTCATAGACCGGCTTGATCTCAAGGTGAGCCCACACTGCTGGCAAGTCTGCCATTTCTTACACAGCTTGCTGGGCCTGTGCATGAGTGGCAGGAAGCATGAGAGATGGGAGACACCTTGTCTTTGGGTGTCCATAACTTTTGTGCTTCAGGGAGCAATGGTCTCACTTGTTTGAGGGGCCGCAATGATGCAGTCATTCACGTGGCAAGAGGATTTGATTGGTGCTGCCAATTTCATAAGTGCTTGCTTGCATGAGATGTGTCGGTAGAAAGCCTTTGAGGGTCAAACATCTGATCAGCCTGGTGTGGCTGGAAGAGATGTAATTTGATCTGATCTGATGGGCTGATCTGCTGTTCCAGTGATCTGTGCTGACTTGGTGTGACAGCATGGTGTATGTACAGTCACTGAGGATCGATGTGCATGCTCCTGCAGACGCTGAGGGAAAGGGAAGTCTGCGTCTACAGCATCTCCTGTAAGAGCCAGAACAACATCGACATCACTCTCGACTGGCTCACAAAGCATGCAAAATCGTGAGGATGTCAAGAAGACTCGAAAGCAGTGATGCCCATCCCAGAATGATGCGGTCGGACGCACTGGTTTTTGCTTGTCAGAGCAGCCGACGGGGTAAGACCGGAATGGCGTTCATTCCTTGACGAAGGCCTGCTGAGAAACTAGCAGAGGAGTACCTGCTTTGTTAATATGCATGGGGTTCTGGCAATAGCTGTATCAGTGTATACATCAAGGTGTAACAATTATTTAGATACATCAAATCTGGTCAGCCTTGGCACATTGTGCAAGCAGCGCATTACAGTCCCCAAGTGTGCCCTACCTGGGAAAATATTATGATGATGAATGTGACGATGTCAAGGCCCATCTGCAACTGTGAGGCTTTGCATCTCATGTCTGTCTGTGGTGCCTATAACTCACAGTTCTCTTGATTACCAGCCCATGAGGCATAAGTCAAGTTCAGCTCAGCCAACGTAACTTGAGCTCAGCCAAAATCAATACTCAAAAGTCTGCTTGCAAGGACAGAATACTTAGCAACTTGTCAGCCAGCCTACACCTCGCCCTTCTGACCTAGGAGGCCCAAAGCCAGCCAGTGTTTTGGGCTCCAAAGACCACCAACACTGTCTCAACCAATGCCCTCAGGCAGTCAGTATCACCATCAGGACAACAGGCGCAATATTGTGTGCCTCAGGGGAGGTCACAACCGTCTAAAGGTGTGGCATCACAGAGTGCTTCTGGCCTACATCGCATTGCGCAGCAGGAAATACTCCTGCTCCAGGGCACAGGACGGCGCCTGGGGCCCCTGCAGGTTGTGCACAGCATACTGGAACAGCGTGCCCTGCGCCGTTGCCACAATAATTGTGACAGAGCCGCCCTCCCACTCCTTGCTCCCTCTCCGATGACTGTCAGTGGGCGCTATGGCGCATATGGAAGCGACTGCCTGCACAATCGCAGAGAGCCCTCCAGCGTGGGTGTTGGGGATACAATATGGTGCCCATAGCAAATTCCCCCACCTACAGCGCTATGCTGTGAAGAGCAATTCAGCTGCCTCTACATAAACTCTGTCAGGTCTTTTCAGCAGCAGTACATGGGCTGAGACAGGCTGGAGCATTGTACCTGACAAGGCAGCCGGAGGGTGATGATGGACCTAGGGGGGTCTACTGCGTCCGACACAGACGGGATGACATTTGCCAGGAGGCCTGATGCTGTTCTGACGGCTGTTGGGGACCTGCACAGACACCCGCTTCTCACTGATGGACATTCAACGACAAGTCGTCTGCACGAAGCACCTACCATGGTGACAGTGTGGCACTGCTTGTCCTCTCACGGTGTTGCTTGGGGAGGTAATGCCAAAGCCAAGTGGCGTTTGCTGGAGCCCTTAGCTTGTGCATCTGCAGGGAGGCAAGGTCTGAGCAGGCCACCCACCCGACAGACTCTTCAAGGAGGAACAGGTGCACAGTGCCATGCGCGCTGGCCGCGCAGAGCAGCGAGGGCTTGACAGAGGGCGGGCTGAAGGCGAGGGAGTGTATTGTGGAGGTGGTGGTCCCCCTGCGGAACGTGTAGGCCTTGCTGACCTCCGGCAGCCGGAACACTCTGATCACAGTGCCCTTCTGCGAGGCTGACGCCAGCAGGCTGCCGTCATGGTTCCACGCCATTACGCTCTGCAGTGCAGAGTGCTTGCGTGTTGTCCATGTTTCACATGGGGGACTGATGTGACAGAGGTGCTCACAAGCATAGCCTCGTTAGGTCATCTGGCTGATGAGAGGATGTTCACGCAGTGGGAGCCAGCAGACAGGGGTTATGGGTACACAGATTCCCTTAAAGTGTCCTATAAACTATATGACAAGAACAGGACACAAGGCGTAACAGCTTACCACAGGCGTTCTGTGTGCTTCCACCTCACACAAGACATTGACGCCGGTGGCAAGAAGATTGTATATGCATATCGTCCCTGCTGTCGCTGACGCAGGCAGTGCAACCAGGTTCGGCTCTGGGCAATTTGTCAAGGCGCACACACCCTGCACAGCCCCCAGCGTCAGGGGTATTGGTGTGCCCCAATAGACATTTAGGGGCATGGGTGATTGTGACGGTCCAGCATGACCACATGAGTGCAGTTGTCAGAGGTGAAATCAGCCAGGCTCATGCACTAGGCACACACCTTCGGGTTTGCTGCTGTTTCCAAGGTGCAGAGCTTTTCAAGAGTTTCCAACGCATACACATTGACGCGCTGATCCAGGACGACCACCAGCCTGCATGCAATGGTAGCCTCAGGGCAAGCGCTGCTGGTCTGTAGAAGTTTCTCCAAGACGCTGTCCATCATCCTCTGTCAGTATATGAGATTCGCTCAGTGTATCGAGTCCCAATCCAGACATACACTGGAGTGAACAGCACCTTTTCCTGTTCAGGCGTACCGCCAAGATGGACGTCTGAAAGCTGATGTCCTGTATGACGCTCTGAATGGTGGTGTTCATGAGAGTGAGCTTTCTAGGTGTCAATGCTGGCTGCTCCCCTGCACAGATTGCACACCTCATGTGAGACATCCAGACTTGTGCACCCACAGGTTTTGCAGCCAACAGCATGCAGCGGCTCTGAGATAAGCAACACACCTGCTCCCACGAAGGCCATCAGGCTGGTGCACTCCAGCATCTCTGCAATGCTGCACGCACCAATGTGCGTCAGGGCCAAGGCCTTGTCAATTGCATGACATGGGTCCTGGCTGCTGGGTGGCATACACCAGCACACCACAGTGCCTCACAGTATCTGCAAGGTGTGTCCTCACCTTACTGCCCCTATGTCAGCAACGTAGCAGAGCTTGTGCGTGCTCAAGCTCCATATCTTTATGCCTTTCGCATCTGCTATGGAGAGACATGTATAGTCCTGATTGAAGTTCATGTAGTATACAGGATCGCCTGAAGACAGCTTTAAGGGCATCTTGCATAACAGAACAAGGACCCAGACTTCTCAAAGCGAGGAGCTCTGCCTCACTTCATCTCTTCACTATGCACAATAGTATTCTGGGATCGCAATCTTGATGTCTTGCGGTTCCTTAATAGTGCTTGGGAGCTCAAAGGTTTGTACAAACGCCTGCTTTAGAGAGGCTTTCAATTGTGTCTGGGTGCGTAAGTATCTGTTCTATCTGGGGCGAAATTGCTGCCAACGTTCTATGAAAAGATGGGGGGTGTAGAACGAGGAAGTGGATACTATATTCATCTGATCTTGGCACAATCAGGGGCGCCTTTCTCTGCTCTGGCGTTGCCCAATTAGGTTGCAGTATCTGATTTATTTGAGACAGCTCCGAAGTAGTTGGAGGTTTTTATTGGAGCCGGTTCCAGAAAGAACGGCGTCACTTGCGTGCATAGAGTCTCTGCTTCCAGTAACTGGGGCAGCAGGGGCCACTGTGAGTGGAGATAAGCTAGATCATGATGAGGTTTGACTGCACGCACGGGGGCCAGGCTAGGCTTCAAAGGACGCTCAAATACACCCTCCAAACTGGTAACCCTTGACTGGTCCCAATAGCAGGAGATACAGAGCATGTAGCATTGCACGCCGCACAAGTACACATGCTGTTGCATAAGACTAGTTACTGCAAGGCGATCGCCATCAACTGCAGCAATCTTGGCAATGTCTGAGCAGCTCTTGCCGCCTATGTGCAGCCCAGTCATTGCCTACTAGTGACCATACATCTGTCCCGCAAGCAGTCTGCGTCAGCTTTACACCCTCTCCATCTGTTCTGTTTATCCTGAGGAGGTGCAACAGAGCATCTGGTGCACCACGAGAGTTTCCCTTCCTGGAAGGAGCAGCTGAGCTGCTGCAGCCTTACCCAGATGAGCGCTATTGCACATTCCTAGCTATGCCATCTCCAGAGGCTATAAGCTGCTATCTCACTCGTCGTCATCCTTCTTCTTTCCAAAGCTGAACAGGTTCTTGATGGCCCTGCAACAGTGGTCCACTCAGATCAGGCCGCGCCATAGTGACCTCAGGGCTGTGTAGTGAGGGAAGACTGTGCTTTCAGGGCATCTTAGGACGCCCACAGAGAGAGACGCGTTGATGTGCATCAATACAGAGATAAGGATGACAGGGGCTCACTTAATCGCATTGTCATTAAAGACGGGCTCATCATACGAGTCGATGAGTGTCTTGAACTTTGGCGATTTCCGGAGGGCGTCCAGGTTGGGGTCCGTCCTGACCTTGTTGAACTGCTCAAACCCGGCGCTCAAAGCGGCCTCAAGTGCCTCCAGACCAGCATCCACCTGCATACAGACCAAAGGCAGTCTCCTACATGGCTGTGAGGCTTAGCCAGAGGTTGAAGGGTGACAGCATGCGAGAGTATGACAGGAAAATGCCAATGGCTGTGATGAACTGCCCAGGGTGCGGAGAGCTAGTGCACCTGGTTGACGGCAGAGTAGCAGCATGCCAGATTGTACTGCGCTACTCTGAAGATCTGTGTGATCCGTGAGAAGTCATCTCCCAAGTAGTTCTTGGGCTCCATGCTGATGACCTCCTCAAAGTCCTGCAAGGCCTGCAGGGACGATGCATTTGTGAGCACTGGCATTTGTGCCGAGACGCTGCATTGCATGCTGCCTTTCAGCAAGCCATCCAAGGCACTGCTCCGCTGTCAATGACAGGCGGTGCCATGCACTTGCACGAAGTCACCCCGTCCCGACACAGTATGCTGCAGGGTCCACCTGCTCTGGGTGTCTGTTCCGCTCATGCAGAAGCATACCCCCTCGATGTCGTTCTTCTTGAACTTGCTCAGGGCAGTGTCAAACAGTGCTCTCCGCTTCTGCTCCGTCTCCTTCCTGTTCATGTAGTTCCGGGCCTGCATCTCCTTTGTGCCCATGCCGTAGTTCCCGCCGCGCCGCTCAGTCTGCCACTGCTTCTGTGCATCTGTCAAATTCTCCTCCTGCAGCGGAACACAGGCATCCATCCTCCTGTCTCATACATACTCAGTATGGCTATACAGCATTCTTATGTTGACTACTGAGCGTGTCACACTGCTAGCATAGATAGATTTGCCTGTCTTCACAGTGACAATGGGTCTGTCAGATGGCACACAAACATATGCACCAACTTGCTTACCAAAGTCCAGATCAGCTTCAAAGCAGAAGCTGTCTCTTCTGTGCCCCTGATGCTTACGATATCCTAGATGTTGATGCACAACTTGTCTCTGGTTGGACTGTGGGTAAGGGAGGAAAGAAGGCACGCATGTGGTGGATGTGAAGAGTGGTGCTGCCTCACCATCAGTGCAGCAGTGTCGCCGTAGTTCCGCTTCATCTTCAGGTAGACGTCTCCATTCCGGGTCTTGATGGCGTACATGACCTGCCCAAAGTTCTGGGCGTCCCAGATGTCTGTTCCAAAGGACGCGCTGACGCCCACAATCTTGTCTCCCACCTACAACGCTACTGAGCCCTCAGCGGAGTCCCAGGTGAGACCAGAATGTAGGGTGTAGGGTTGCTCATTGCAGTGTTGCACAAAGACGGCATACATTTCCCGACACGGCCATTCGACACGCATGTCGGACGCCATTTTTTACGAGATAGCCGTCCGGGGGGCGGCAATCGACAGATCTCGGCCAGGGCAACTCTTGACACGCCAAACATTGCAAAATAATAAAAGTTTCACTAGTGACCGTAGCCCCTAAAGTTTTACGGATCCCCGTGTCGTGCAACACTGGCTCATTGCTCCAGGAGGGTGGTGTTGAGGCGAGTCGATGCAGAGTGCCCACACCTCGAGCTGCGGATCTGTGTTCCCAATCTTGGGGTCAGATCTGACGACGTACGCGCCCCCATCGCCCCCCCTTGTAAACCTCACGCCAAGGGGCTTTGCTAGTGTCACCTACACGTGCACATCAATCAACAGTAGGTTTGAGAGTATGGGAAGATTAGAACAGGGCTGTCTGCAGTGAAGCGGCAGATGAGGTGCAGACTGTCCACCTCGTAGTACTCGGGCTCCTTGTCAGCCTTGCCATTTGCTCCGGCTTCTGCCTGCTTTGCATCGTTGGTCTTGACCTCTGCAGCACATCTAATGTGCAGCCTTGATCTACAAGAGCCCTGCATCCAGCACTCACCAAGACTTATGGAAAAGCATAGCACTTTCTCTGTGGATGCAGAGAACGAGTATCCTATATGATTGGGGATTGATTACTCCTAGCAATAACCGAATGAAGCGCACCTGCACTCTTGTGCTTTCAGACTGCCTGAGCAGAAGGTGCTGCTGCTGTCTGCATCGCCACATAAAGTCAGGATTGATATAATGCGACATGAATGAGAACAATGTGTAGTACAGCGATAGCATGGGAATGAAACAAAGTATGCACCTTGCTGGAGCTGCTATATGCTGTTGCCGGTATCCTGGCCATGAGCAGTGCAGCACTGCATCCTGCCGCAGTGAATGACCCGTGCAAAACATCCTCCAATTCTCAGATAAACACAGCTGTTGAAAGTCTATATGGAGGGGTGGCAGCAGACGCGCCCTAGATGAGAGCCACAGAAAACTCTCGGTGAGCAGTCTGGCCGTGCAGCGGCGTTCCCATCATCTGCAATGACCCCACTCATGCTTCCCCAGTGTTTCCCTGATGTCACAACAATTGCAGCTGCATAAGACCTTCACCGAGCTTTCCGATCTCTTTCTATCTTCCAGGACTGCATCAGCCAGGCGCACACCAGATCTTGCTCCCCATCGGAGGCCTGGAAGCTACCACGCAGCTGCACTCACTCAAGCGATCAATGAAAAGCTGTCCAATTGCAGATGGATGGGAATACATCAAATCTTCACCATTTCCCAACAAAATTCCCAATGACTCGATGTTCTACATGACTCCACTGATGTAAGGCCCTTGCTCTGGGAGGCGGTGATGCACCAAAGAAGCTTGTGCACAGGGCACAGACCTTGCCACTTGTATACCAGCCACTCACGAGGGCAATATCGGCTCTTCAGGAAACCAACAAGGTACAAATCATTGTCTCTGCCCAGAAAAGGAGCAGAATAGAATTCGGCGAATCCAAGTTTGATTGCGTCCCATCAATGATGCCGCTGATGTGTCCTGCGACCTGCCTTGCAGGTTTTGCTGTAGAAGGAGTTCAGTCTCGCATGTCATACGAGCTACTCAGGAGGATTACTATGCTGTACTAGGAGTCCCCAGAAATGCTGACCTGAAACAGATAAAGCAGGCTTTTAAGAAGAAAGCGTTGAAACTGCACCCAGATGTCAATAAGGCGGTAAGTGCCCTGAGCAGCTGTGAGTGATGTTCCCATCCTCCCCACTTGAACCACAGAGCATATGGAATGTATGAGTCTTCAGCATGCAAACGACTTGGTCCTCGCTCACAGCCCGATGCAAAGGACAAATTCATGGAGTGCAAGCGCGCATACCAGGCCTTGTCTGACACCAAGCAGAGGAGCCGCTATGACAGGGAGCAGGTGCGCAAGTCTCGATGCAATGTCACAAAGCCCCTGTATGTGCAGTAGGGCCGTGCACGCTCCCACTTGTTTCTGTGGACATCAGAAAGCCTCAGTGCACAGCTTGCAGGTTGCAGGCAGGAGAACACACCATGTTTGCAGACCGCATGAGACTATAAAAGGGCGGCCTTCATGAGAGGCAACAATGCATGACCCACGTTCAACGACTGCAGAGCGGGGGAGGCAGTGCGGGCGGGTTCAACTGGGACGATGTGGTCAGCGGCGGGGCAAAGAGTAGGCAGGCGGCCGAGGAGGCCTTCTACGGCTTTGGAGACTTCTTCAGAGACATAGACAAGGACAGGTGTGGCAAGCATCCTCCCCTGCCTCGCCACAAGCACAGACCTCTTCCTAGGACCTCTGCATCATGAGGGTGCGGCGCTCATCTACGGGGGCTGCATGGGCCCTGGAGAGCTGAGAGTGTGCTTAGAGGGAGTGGGAGAGCTGCTGCAGGCTGGAGCAAGGAGGTGCAGCAGTCATACAAGGGGCTGCATTGGCCGCATGGGCCTTGGGCAGCTGAGAGTGAGCTTAGAGTGAGCGTGGGAGCTGCTGCAGGAAGGAGCGGCAGAAGAGGAAGGGCAAGGAGCAGCCCATGAGCCTGTGGGAGGAGATCGCGGACATTGGCGAGGAGTTCGTGGAGTTCCTGGAAAAGGAGACGGGCCTGTCATCAGCAGAGGTATTGCCTCCTAAACCGATATTGCTTGCATTGTGAATCCTAGCCTGTGCAGTCACAGTGGCTCTGTGTGCCTCTGAGCTGCGAGCTGCAGTCAGCATGCTGTCAGGTCTGATGTCCTTGAGGCAGCACTCCTCAGTGTGCAATTGGCAGTGAAGGCCCTGATCGTACCGTGCCGTTGTGATATGCCCTCTGTCATGTGGCTTGAATTGAATGTGCTTTTCAGCTCCAGGCCTGTGACATGTTCATCCCAGCGTCATAGGTAATGGACCTTGTATAAGTGATGGTGCTCTTGGCGGGCAGGCCGACAGGCAGCGGTCACAGGCGAGAGCCAGCACCCAGGAGAGCACAGAGAGAGCCAGAACGGAGGCGCAGCGGCAGTCGCAGGGAGCAGAGGAGCGCGCGCAACGGGCCAAGGCCACTGCAGAGGCGGGCGCCAAGAAAATTAACGATGATGTTGAGGAGATGCTCCAGCAGATGAAGCGCGATCTTGGCATCAAGTGAAAGTCTGGCGTCAGGAAGCTCTTGAAGCCAGTCTTTACAGACAATCCAGGAACCGAAGGCTATTTCATCACTACGGATGTGACCTTTGGTCACAGACTTCTTTACGTTGTATTGCCTCAATCTACATTGCTTCTAGAAGCTACAGCACCAAGGCCTGATTCCACTAAGCTGCTCTGGATTGTATGAGAGCTCCAGGCTTGGTGGGCTTGGCTATGACATAGTAGGTGGTGCCAAAGTGCCAGCGTGAGATGTACTCTATCTCCAGTCCCGCCTGCATGACAAGTATTACTTGCTACGGCATGTTGCATGGTACTGTTATCCTGTAAGGACTCTGCAGAATGGCAGCAGGGTGACAGCAGCTTACATGCAAAAGTAAGGCAAACCCCATCAGGCTCAGATACAAAGTGTAGCAGCACACCTCTCTCACGATTCCCTCAATGTCTCTGTCCCATTGGCATCCCCAGTGCTTGCAATGCTGCTCGGCTCCGTTGTGCAGCATCTTGTTGATCCAGGATGACGTGCCAACTCCATGCTCCAGCAAGAGGATCTGGCCATCTGGCTTGCATGCTCGGCTCATTTCCTGCAGCATCAGGCCTGCTCAAGCATACTCGTTAAACTACACAGGTTGCTTGAGGATAGAACTGAATCCCAGAAATGCCAATGAAGCGTGATGCAACTGAACAATGCCAATTGGGCCATTGGTCAACCAGGCAGCAATCCCTGACACTTATGTGAGAGTGACAGTGCTGCAGGTCCGAATAAGTTGAGGGTGGCCACAAGGATCTGCAGACGTGCTCAGTCTGGCATAGCTGCCTGGGAGTGCAGCTGTGAGACAGAGCCTTTAAGAGGCAACGGAAGAACGCATGCCCCAGCTTCACCCTCACGAACGGGACAGCAAATGTGTAGCATGTGCTCGCGGCAGCCGTGAAACCAGAAGCAAGGCCACCTGGAGGACTGCCACAGGATCTGCGTGGGAGCATAGGCCAAAGGTGTCCACTACAGTGTCGTATGCCTGTTCCCGGTACCCATGGTTCCTTGTAGCAAACACGCTGGAAGGCTGGGCCCCTTCAGACGCGCTCCCATCCTCTTGTCCTCCTGCAACTGCTGCATGTCAGATGGCAAAATCCGCCTTGAAGACATACTCATACGCAGCCTGTCCTATCTCGTGCTGTGCAAGGATAGGACCATTGCATAGGACTGTCAGGGAGCCTGTGGGAAAGTGTCGAGATGCTTGCTTGGGCCTGAGTTGCTGACCTGCTGAGGAGTTTGCCGCAACAACAGCTTCAGTGTTGCTCGCAGGCAGTGCCGGCTGAGGAGCCACAAGCTGCTGAGCATCGCTGAGAAAGAAGGAGACCGGCAGAGACGCTGCCTGGGATGCATACTTCTCCTGGAACTTGTCATTGGCATGCCATAGCATGTACTTGGAGCTGTCGCTGAGGGTCAGGGAATTCAGCTGAGCATACTTGTAGTAGGGCAGGTTGCGGCCAGTGCCTGCAGACACCTCCAGTACATCCCCCTGTGCCCCAGCAGCCAGGTCAGCAGCCTCAGGCACAATGGTATCTGGACATGCAGTAGAACGCCTGCAATGCTGTGGTGGTTGCTGTACTTTCATTGAGTGCCTTGCAGCATCCTCCCTGTTGCGCCTGGTGGAACCAAGCCATCACACGGAGGGGTTCTGAGTGCACCTTTGCCTGCCTGACAAGCCACCTCCGAAATAGATTGATGCCCATGACGAACTCGTCAGTCCTAAGCTCACGGTCATACCCATCAGCAATCTCGTCCCATGTCCGGCCTGGGCCACTATCCTGCAGCAATGCTATTGTCTCAGGTAAATAGCCTGGTGGACATTCACAAAGGCAATTACGGAATGATGCAGATAGCTTGTGAGGGGGGCCATTGTCCGTACATCCGCCTGATTGGCTCTGATGTATGTAAATACTCCCAGCGTCCCAACACCATAGATACCCATGGCTGGGTACAGAAGCCGTTTCGGAAATGCCATAGGGCACTGCTACTGTACCTCTTACTGTTTTGGACACTCGAGGTCTGTTTTCTTTGCACCAACACTGCCAGACGCCTAGATCACGTCATCTCAGGCTGTCTCACAACATTTCCCCCGTATATAAAACCTTGATGACCGGCCGGCCGGTCTGAGTAAAAAGGAGTTCAGCTCACGACAACAGTTCCGCCCTGTAGAGGTATTGATGCTGCAAAAGCAAAGTAGTGAGGCTTGAGCTCTGGGCAGTGTTGGGCACTGGACCCGACCTGCCCAGCCATGCTCTTGGCTCCGACACTATCTCGTCGCTCACTCAGCAGGCCTGACAACCTCAAGATTACAGTCTTGCCTTCCTAAAGAGGACCTACACAAGTTTAGGTCTCCTTAGATGGACCTTGGTGAGGTGCCAGGACAGCTCTGCGAAGCAGGCCTTGCCAATACCTTAGAGTGAGTCAGCTATGACAATTGTTGCGCAATACCTTCCACTTACCAGTGAGTAGTCCTTTTTCGATGCATGCTCGAGAGAAGATTGCCTCTCTGGCCTCTGGGGTTCAGACCCTCCTGATCGACCTGAAGACAGGACCGCTACACCAGCCTACAGAGCTGCTGAAGATACCTTCAGAGGGTAATTTCTTCATGATCCCGCTTCAGTCGAATTGTGAGATTGCCCATAGGGCTGACGCCTGCTGCTCCTGCTGGCAGGACGGGCGCAATGGCAGGCCTTGATCATTCCTGGAAACCCTGGGGTAGCATCCTTCTACAAGCCCCTCATGCAGGGCCTCTGGAGGAATCTTGGGGGGCTCGTGGATGTCTTCTGCATCTCTCAGCTGGGGCACAATCCACAGTGCCAAAAGCAGTCGGTGAATCCTGCCGATGACGCCCACACATCCACATGGCATGTGCTGCTGTTCTTCAGCCTGCTCTGGTCTATGTTGTTGCGCTGCCCTGTTCCTGAATGGGCGCTGAGGTTGAGCATGATGTCGCACACAGAGTGACACATCTGTAGCCTACAGACATATGACATGGACATGGGATCTGGAATGCTGGTGCATTGAGGCCCGCGGCATACTGACCAGCAAACATGTCTGCGCAGGGCAGATGCAGTCTGAAGGACCAGATCAAGCACAAGGCGGCGTTCATGAGGGAGCACATGCTGCTCCCGGGCCGGCCTCCTGCCTTCGTCCTGGGCCACTCCATTGGTGAGGTGACGCTGCCTCTCTCCCTGAGCACCCGTATCTACCAGACGGGCGCAAAGAGCGCAGAGCGTGGTGAGTCTGATTGATGTGTGTGGTGAGGGCCGACAAGAGTTTCATGCCCGCAGGTGCGTACATGGCCTTGCATGCCGTCCAGCAGGTTAAGCAGACAGGGGAGCAGAGGCATGATGTGCCAGAGATCATCCAGGTACATGCCCATCATCGACACAAGTCCTACATGAGATTTTGACGACACTATAGGCTGCACAACAAGACAGGCGGCCCTTCCTGAAGGTCCCGAGTTCTGGCTTCCATGCAGATTTTTGCTTTATGCCCATTCTTGGCAGTAGATGTGACAAATAGCCGGCAGCGCTTTCTGCGGCTTGTCACCAGGCAGCCCGCCGTTCTAGGCTCTGCAGCAGCGCTGATGGGCAGCTTGCCAGCGGCAGTGAGGAGATGGATTGTGACGGCCTACGCGTCAGACCTCGAGCCGCATGCTTTGGAGGCATCGCTGGGCTTGTTGCACTGGCAACCGGCTGTGAATGCTGCTCACTTGGCAAAGCATGAATTCGCCGATCTGGACAGCCCTGCAGAATGGTGGCTGCTCAAGAGCTTTGGTGAGCGCCACAGGCCATGCATGACTTGATGCCAAATACAACCAAAACACAAGCTGCGGCTGGTGCAAGAGTTGAGTGTGCGAGTAATCAGGTGATGTGTGCATTCTGCAGGTGCTCGAGTGACCGTCCTGTGTGCTCCTGGTGACATGTGGTTTTCTGATGCTGCATTTGCGGACATGGAGCAAGAGGTGCCTGCTATTCAGGTGTGACCACCTGTGCATAGACCACCACCTTTGGCTGAGACTTCTGTCACATCATACGGCACATTCTACTCTCTCTTTGCAAATCCTGCCTCTCACGTGTGCCCAGCCTCGTGTGAGCCTGCAAAGTTTATGAATCTGTGACAAAGGCGCACCGTAAAAGCGTTTGAGGGCAATGAGATTCGTGTATCTGTTGTAGGCATTGATGCTTGAAGGCC
Organism: Coccomyxa viridis; assembly: GCA_963930925.1. Taxonomy (NCBI): domain Eukaryota; kingdom Viridiplantae; phylum Chlorophyta; class Trebouxiophyceae; family Coccomyxaceae; genus Coccomyxa; species Coccomyxa viridis. Next base: position 1,304,530 of record CAWVOJ010000010.1, read on the forward strand.
AGAGGCATGCCTTTTGCACAAGCACTGCACTGTCACATGCAATGGCAGATGCTTGTACCAAAATTCTTCAGGATCTAGCGACGGCAAAGGGATCCCAACCTACCGCACAACAATTGCCAGCCTGAAGCCATCCCAGCCAAAGTTTTAGTAGCACTGAGAGCATGCTGCGCTCTTGGGTCGACCTCTTGTGGGGCTCTTGAAGGAAACAGTGGGGCCGCACCACTTAAGGCATAGCTTTTTTTGTGGACACAAGTCTGTTCGGCCTTAGTGACAGCACTTCTTGTCTCGAGCTCAAAGAGAAGATATGACAGGGAAGGTCAGAAAGTATTGAGTCAGGACTTGCTCGAAGTGAAGTTAATGGTTGTCAAGGCATGGTGTGCCAACATTGCATTGACATACACATCCCGTGCAGATGATTCAGAATTGCATCAGCCTGTTGGTGCAAGTTGGCCGCTAGACAAAGCCCGGACATCAAAAGTTGGATGCAATTGAACATAGGGCTTCTGGGCCAGCAATGCATTACAATCGCCTTCTGAAATTGGCATGCCTGCTGTGCTACTTGAGACTGTTAACGTCACCATCGCAGCAACAGTACCACTAAAGCTCTCCAACAGGCTAATGCAATGTCAGCACACCACTCTACAAGATTGCTAGCTTGTACACATCGGAAACAGCACACCACTACCTTGAAAATTAGACGCACGACATGATGAGGCTGTACAATTGCACACTGTGCCTTTGCACCATATGCTACAGCTGGCCAACGCCATACAATTGAGGTTGCTGCACATCCAACATAGCATTAGACAGGCAATCACACATGAGTCACTCTGAGTCTGAGTCAGGGCAATGCCCAGGCTGCATCTTCAGCACATGCACACGCAGCACATTGTGGTACATGAGAGGAACATTCAGAAAGCCACCTGTGGCATGGGGCCTCCGCGACGTTCCATGTACAATGGCAGTACAGGCAAGGAACATGACATCAGAAAGAATTGGGTGTGTGCCAAAGACCCATTCAAGGGCGTGCTTTTTGTTTCACCCCGCCAGCAAATTAGTGCTGAGCATGGGCTGATCATGTTGTACACCTGGCATACAGCCGCTTTGACACCTGCCACTGACCCTCATCTGTTTAGAATCCACTCTCACAGAGAGAATGCCAGTAATGTACAGGCTGTGGGCAGCAAAGTATGCCAGAGCATCGCTGCCAGGAAAAGGCCAGGGACCATCCCATGGCACACATGATGCATGCTGTTGCTCTTCAAGGTATCCCAGATTTGTCAGCTGCCAGGGCTGACAGGGCCTCTCTCAACACATGGACACGGCCGGGTGGAAGTTGCAGTGCTTACACCTAAAGGCGCAATGTGCGCCTCGTCAGCACCAAGGATGACTCCCTCAGGTAAGCATGGCGCCTTTGTGGCAGCCTCTATCAGGCTCACACCAGGGAGTGGCTTAGCTGCTTGGCTGACGCGCTGGCAATGAGACCTTACGTTGCACTGCAGCCCCTCTCGGCGCTACAAAACATGTTGCAGACTACCCTCTCGCTGAGCCGGCAGCTACGGCCTTGCCGAAGCACACCATGCGGAAGCTCCCGGAAGCACCTAGGAGGCCACTATCTTGGCACTCTCGAAGGCGCTGCGGGTGGCCTCGCGCAGGGCGGTCACGCCCACGTCCAGCTCAGCGGCCTGCTTCCAGCTGCCGGGGACGCCAAAGCCGCAGCCGGACTCCAGCGCCAGGTTGTAGTCGTTGCCAGCGCCGCCCTTGTAGGCGCTGGTCACGATGCGGAACATGCCCCTCTCGCCCCAGGGCTCGCCCCAGGAGTTGCGCACAATCCTGCACGCCAGCGCAGCATAAAGCACTCTCTCTCTCTCCCTTTGCTTGCTCACATCCCGGCACAGGGCCATGCCTGCTGCAGGAATCCTCAAAGGAGCAAAAGCATTAAGGGTGTGCTGATGCCAGCATGCATGAGAACATCTAGTTTTTTGAGATGCCCCGACAAAGGATGATCAAGCAGCAAGAATAATTTTCCCTGCTGACAGGCATCTAGGACTCCCTTTGTCACTGCAGCACAACACGGTGTGCAAGAGACTGCCATTGCTGGAAAGGCAATGCGATCATAGCAGAGGGCGATCCCCACCAGTACTCGACTCCGTCCTCGATGCCCCAGCCAAGGACGCTGACAATGTGGTTGATGGTGGCCAGGGGGTTGTACTCAGCGAAGATGTGGCCGCCTGTGTAGGCGTCCAGCTTCTCGGTGGCGCTGATGCCGCAGCTGATGGGCCCGCGGGCAAAGATCTCGGCCTTCATCGCGTGCGCGCCGTGCAGGCGCCCGTGCTCGCTCACCACCTGGCGCAGCGCAAGCCAGCTTAGGAAGCCAGGCTACCACACAGAGTCTCTGCATAGCTCCACGCAATGGGAGTCCTGCCGAGGGCAAGAGCACATGCAGCACGAATAGCTGCATTGTGCAGTAGCTAGGTTGATGTTGCATTTTGTCTTGGGCATGGGAAAGGGCTGAAAGAGGGGCCAGGAGTGCTCACCAGGCGGTCGTAGGTCGTCAGGGGCTCGCAGCCAGTCCCGGGCCAGCACGTGAAGCACTGCGAGAAGAAGGCAGCATGTCAGAGACAGCTGCACTTTCTGGCGACGCATACAGTCAGACATGCTCTCCAGCAGATGCGGTGAGCAGAGCATGCACATGACGGGATGCCATACAGACCTGGTCACGAGCATTGCAAGCCTGGTTGACAGCAATGTAGTTGTTGCAGGTCTCGTCTGGGATGCCCTCTGCAGCAGCGTACTGGTAGACGCGTGAGTCCCAGCCTGCACATACATCGTGCTCACGAGGGAAAAGCCTGGGTATGTATGGGTAACATACAGGCAGCTTACAGCAAGTATCTGCTGGGGCATAATATCACTGACTTGGTCAAAGGGCTGGGGCGCACCTCCCTGGCAGCTGCCAGCGCCACCGCAGTCAATGACGTTCTGCACAGACAGGTATGTGGAGGGCCATTTGCCGCCCCTCTGAATGTTGGCGCGATCAGCCAGGGAGGAGGTGGCACCCATGGCCCAGCACGAGCCACTGCATGGTATAGGAGACGTCAGCACAGCTGTACTCGTGAAGCCTTGTCAATCCTCTCCTGTCAGAGAGGACTCAATATCAGGGGGCGTGGCTGCGCAGAACAAGCTGTGTTGTTAGCAGGCTGGAGCCCTGACCAGTACTGTGGGATGTGCTGGTTGCGCGTTGTTGAGCAGAAGTTTGTTCCGTTGACATCCCTCCTGCTCACAGAAAGCGCGATCTCAGGATGTTGCATCCGGTAAGTGAAGACTGAAATACAACCCTTTGAATGGTGCGAGTGTGGTTGAGAGGATGTAAAGCCTCACCAGTCCCACGCGGTGGGGAGCTTGTGGGCCTGCAGAAGGTTCTCAGGTAGCGGAGTCTTCCTGCAGGCACCTTTAAACTTCAGAGCTACTTCTTCCCTTTCGAAAGGAAGGGCTGCATGGGCGTACTCACGGCCTTTATGCGCTGTGGTTGATTGACACGTTGGCTCAAGCACAGAAACTATGCTTTGGAAACGCCTTTGACCATCCCGCATGCCCTAACATCGATTTCATCGAAGTGAAGTCTCACAACACGGGCTTGTAGTCGGGGTCAGCTGTGATCGTCGTCGCCCAGCGGCTGGGTTTCGATACGCCATCAAGTGGCTGGTCGTCCAACACGAAGGCGCTGGCGCTGATGCAGGCTACCGCAAACACAAGGACGAGCGGGGTCATTGCCATCGTCGACAGCAGCACCCTTACGTCAGAGACCAAGCTTCGTACGGCCTGTGGGGAGGCGCGCGACGTGATAGGTAGCGCTACAGGGCCTGTACGTCCTGCAACGAGTACAAGCGCGCTAAAAGAAGTGGCCAGGTGGTCATCTGACTGCGTTAGAGATGACGCCATGTCAGAGCTCGTGCCAGCGCGTGCTAGCACCAGATATCACATGCCCTCTACATGCTTCTAGAGGATCTGGTGGCGCTATGAGCACTCCGAAGCTGAGTTATACAGGCACATCTGGAGCTTTGCTTGGCCTGCACTCTTTCATTGCTGCGTATGTGGCTCTCTTAAAACACAAACAGCTTACACCTTGTGTGCAGCTTGTGTAGACTAGACCATACAGGACACGAGCAGCACTGTACGAACGTCCATCTGCGGTCTGAGGAGAACAACTGAGGCTTGGTGACAATACTGCAACGTGTATACCCGACATGAGGCAGCAGCATGCTTCAGATTTGTGCATCCTGGCTTGTCTCATACCATAGTATGGTGCACAAGGGAAACCAGCATTCGAGACAGCAGACATTACATCGGCCCTGGAGAATTGGAATCATTCATTCCCCGCAACTTGCAGGCTGCGCCAACCGTCTCCTACACGGCTTTACAGGCTCACAGCAAGCAGCCTCAGGATAGTTGCCAACATTGTTTATATTTAATGGCCAAGCCCTTGGGAACAGCTACGACTTGCAGGCCCGTTTGCATGCTACTTCAACCACTGCCCTTGCACTCGCCTGTATGCTGAAGTTCTCACTCAAAGCACTCCTTCAGCTCACACCCCACCTTGCGCCATCCCAGAGTCTGCCTGATCGCCTCAATGCGCTTGCGCTGCGCTCCAAAGTCTGATATTGGGGTCTGGAAGGGGTACAGGTAGCGCACGGAACCTGTGCAACACACAGAGTCCTTCTCTGCAGGTAGGCCATTCAAAAACATTCAGTGTCCCTGGACTTTGTATCTGCAGCTGTGAAGTACATGCCTAGTCTAGTGGACATTGCAGACGAGCTGCGAGAGATGGTCCTCACCTGCAATTGACCGGAACAGGACCAATGCAGCGTCTCTGGAGTCAGTATTTCTGCCGCCAGCCCCTCTGTCGGGCTTTACTAGGAACCTGCATGCACCCATCAACATGTCAGGCATGCCTTAGCCCACCTGTGCAATGACATGCGGCCACCAGCACGTCTACGCAGAAGGTATGCAAGGCACAGCATGTGCTGCATAGAGGCAGGCTAGAGTACTTGTGCGGTGCCTCACTCCATGAAATCCTTGCCAAACAGGCCGGGCACCTCATATTCCAGGTACTCTCCATCCAGCGTGCTCTTTCGGCTGACGAGCTGGGCATTCCCGCAAGTCTGTCTCACTGCATTATCCAGTATCTGCACAGGCGCAAGCCATACACAAGTTGCACATCTTTAGTATTCCAGGCCCTTCAAGACGAAGGTTCAAGCTTCAATAGCAGTGACTTCACGCCGTATGGCAATCCAGCGGGAGTCGATAGTCCGGCCAAGATATGGAAGATGATGCGAAGCAGGAGGATTCGCTGGAGGTCAGACCTGTGCTGATGTCTGAGGGGAGGAGTCCGAGCTCCTCCATACCGGGCTGTATAGCTGCAGGGGTAATCACTAGTTGAAGACATTCATGAGGAGGGCTTCTTTATGATGCTAAAACTTGCCGTCCGAGTGTGCAGTACACATTGGATGAATAACACTCACATCATTCAAGCTGGCCGTCGAGACACAGTTCGGATTGTAACCGCCTGGGCACGGCCTAATATTACTGCACAAAAGAGAAATAGTCAGACATCTGGGGTGAATACATTATCCATGAAAGAATTGGGTGCACAGGTGTCCCAGTGAGTTCTCACCCATTGACGAGACCATACTGAATGTTAGCTGCTTCACTGTATGGAGAGGCGTTTGCGGAGCTGCGTAGGCTGCCTGTGGTGCTCAAGACTCCAAGGAGGAGGACAGATCGTCGTGACGATCTGCAGTCCGAGTCGCGCCGCAACTTGGACGACTGGGGCTCCTTTGCTCCTGTAGACTGCTTCAAAACACTGCAATGCGTTTCTGCGTGACAGTGGGAGGATAGAAATACGTGCATCGCAGATGGCTGTCAGTAAGCAGTTTGAATGTCCATCTGTGCCCAAATCGCCATCATGCAGTTCGCAGCAGTCATTGGCTCACTCTCTGCTACACAATCACAGACACGCACTATGGCAGAACTAGCTGTGCCTTGCCCATGCATGTCCCGGCATCTGTAGTGTTGGCTAGACTCTGACGTGGCATCTCACGTGCCTTCCTGAGCATCGTCCTATTTTCTTGCTTTGCCTGGGCTACAACTACCGAGCTTACCAGCAGACGAGTAGCAGCGCTCTCGCAATCTGAAGTGCAACCAAGTCTTGTGGTCTAGCTCCTTACAGCGGTGCGCGCATGGCATGAGAGTGAGGGGCCTCTCGTGAGGTCTCTCGTGAATTAAGGGCATGGTTTGTCCGCTCCGCTTCGTGCTTCTGGGCGCATCAGCAGCCGTCGCACTTTGTGGTGTGGCATTTGTGACTCACAACAGTGCCAAGAGATCGGATCGACAAGGCAAAGTGAAGGTGCGTAAGCTGGGTCCTGCTCACCACATTATCGGCGCACAAGGAGAGGCCATCATATTCGTTTTCTAAGAACTCACTGTGAGTGCGGCACATACAGAAAACACCGTAAGGAGGCATCAAGCTTGCCCCTGAAAACCAGATCACCTTTGTGCAGGACGACACAGTGTGGTGGAGGACATTTGTGGATATGCTCACAGGCAGGTATCTTTGGCAGGCGTACCAGGACTGGCGAGAGCGTGATGTCGAACCGAAGCTGACCTGATCTATACACCATCAGGACTGCCAGAACCTCAGCTGCAGCATCATATCCTAAGGAAAAGTACTTTCAAGGACATAGCCAGCTACCTGCTGGGCACACCGTGCCTCTGCCCAAGCACAACAGCCCAGAATCGGAAGTCAGAGCCCTGAGCAAGGTGCTGTCCTGTTATTTCAGGGACTTCATGTGCCCTGTACGTGAAACATCAGCCCTGGAGGTGCTGCATTGCTTGCATGCAATTGCGCAGAACAAGCCATTGAAGTCGTACACATGCTGCGTAGAACATGTGGAGAGCACTGCCAGTATGCCTTCTTGACACCTGCAGCAGGTGCAAGGACAGCTGCCAGAGATGCGCACACTGTGCTGGCAGCAACACATTGTCTATCTTTGGCCAGGGAGTTCCCCTCTGAACAGAATAGCGAGTGGACTTTTGTACAATAGCTTCAGGCTGATGAGACGATAGAAATGCAGGAGTACTGTATCTTCGTCAGCCTGAGTCAGCCAGTGTGTGCTCCCTGTTGTGTCAGGATTTTGACAGAAGCCTAGCATCTGAACGGATGATCATGCAGACTGCGCTGCAAATGACTCCGACCGTTCCTGCGAACTTAGCAGTGCGAAACGGCGATGGTCTGCAGAAGCATTGACAGTGAGGCTTGCAGAGGCATTGATGGAGAGTAGATTTGTGTCCTGTGCACAGCAGATGTGCTTTGCCTTCATAGATGCTTGTGATTGCTGAGTGCATGTGAGCCATGAGTGTAATGTGATGCAAAGAGTCTGCATCGATCGACTTTAAATAGCTCAGAGACTTCCAAGACCGAAGTGCTAGCATTGTTTGCTCAAGTCAATGGCAAAAGGCCTGGAGAGTCTGGTCAAGCACAGCAGGGTCAAAATCGCCAGTGACAACACAGGTCCCCAGCGGTCCTCTCAAGAGTATGAGCCGCAGCTTCCCATCCAGAACTTTCTTGTCTACGGCCATGAAGCTCCTGAAGTCCTCCACAGTCATCCCCTGGACCGGCAAATGCTGGTGATTACATGCATGCACTACTTCTTGTACACCCCTATGCATGACAGGGAAGATGAATTCTGCTCAGTGTTTTCCGCTCACCTCGATGGAAGCCTTCATGCCACGCCATTAATGTGCAAAACGCTGTGATAGACATTGCGGGATGATCTTTGGAGACTGCCTTGGGAGGACAAGAAGGCCAGGGGTCATGAGGTATCAGCAGACCTTGGGCGGCCGGGTCGGCAGCTCTGCCTTCTCCAACAGGGCGATAGTCCTGTGCAGGATGCCCTCCTCGATCCACCCCAAGCGCAGCGACATGTCAGCTGCCATTACCATCCCCGCTGCGACTGCCTCCCCATGAAGCCACACGCCTGCAACAGCGCACAGCTCTGCATCAGGCCCCTTGCATGGCTGCATGAGCTTGTGCTGAGTGAGATGGACATGCTGCGTCTGACAGCGTACATGTGGTGATTACAACCATACGGTATATACCTGTGCCATGGTCGCATTAAATCCTTATTTATGGCCTCAGGGGTGCAAGATGCGTCAGCAAAGGGTTCTGGCCTTGGGGGGGTCTCACCATAGCCCTGGGATGATTCCATGGCATGGCCAAAGGTGTGCCCGAGATTGAGAGTGGCGCGCACGCCACCTTCCCGCTCATCCTCGCTCACCACCTCAGCTTTGTTGACGCACGACCGCTCGATGGCGTACGTCATTGCCTGCACAGATATGCACTTCTGCATGACAATGCCAAGTTGGAAGACTTCAAGGATAATTTGCGGTTTCTTGTCTCCACAGACCAATCCCAGATCTCATACGGCATCCAGCAACAATCACTTTGCCACCTGCTGGCTGTGGACAGGGTGCACCGATTGCCCGGGGAAGTGCTGGGAAAGGCTGAGGCTAGGGCTTGGGCTCACCGCTGTGTCTCTGGCCAGTAGCTTGTCCATATTCCGCTCCAGCCAGGCGAAGAGCTCTGGGTCCCGAATGAGCCCGTACTTCACAATCTCTGAGATGCCTGAAGCAAGCTCCCTCTTCGGCAGCGTGCTCAGCGTCTCCACATCGATCTGTACCAGTCTGGGCTGGTAGAAAGCGCCGATCATGTTCTTCCCCAGAGGATGATTGACTCCTGTCTTTCCGCCCACTGAAGAGTCCACCATGGCCATGACTGTTGTTGGCACCTGCAGCGCAAAAATTCATGAGGCTGCAGGGTTGCCATCATCCGCTGTGACAGGACAGGACTCGGCCATCGATGCACATGCACTGCGTCTGCCATGCCAGCCCATGTCACACCCCCCTGGCTGTGACTTGAAGCTCCCATATGAGCAGTGTGCTTGCAAGGGTTCACCTGAATGAAGTGTACGCCACGCTGGTAAGCGGCAGCTGCAAAGCCAGTCATGTCTCCTATGACACCGCCCCCAAGGGCCACGAAGGTGGCATTGCGGTCCAGTCTGCTTTCCAGTGCCTTGTCCCAGACCTTTTGCAGCACATCAAGAGACTTGTACTGCTCCCCATCAGGCAGCACCACATGCTCTATCAGCAGCTTGCTGTTGCCAGCTTTCAGCGCTGCATAACACCTGCGCAGCAGTTGTCCTTGGCCACTGAGCTAAGCAGTCAGAACTTTGCAGACCCAGCAGGGCAGTCCTGTCTGTGTTGTGGCACCCCAAAGTAGGCTCACCTGTCTAAGTAAAGTGGAGCAATGGTCTCATTTGTCACAATGAGCACTTTGTTTCCCGGGATATGCCGCTGTAGCATAGAGCCATCGTCAAGGATGCCAGTGCCAATGTTGATGGGATAGCTTCGATCAGCAAGAGGAACATCCACTGTCTTCATGAGTGCTTCTTCCGTCTGTTCGAGGGTGGCTGCTCGGAGCCTAGTGTTACGCTGCGGAGGCTCACACCTATTGCTCGTGGATGGTGTTGAAGCTGAGCGAGAGTTCCCTGCTACTTCATCATGCCGGAGCTTGCAAGTATGTGCAGGATGGTGTTGTGCAGGCGAGGTATACAGGCGGCCGCTTGTCTGCCAGCAATGAAACGACATCCTGTCTCTCAAGGGCTTACTACCTTATAGGATAGGCTAGGAATAGAATATACAGGCACGATCGTGTAGATGTCTCACAGCCTTTATAGTACATCCACCTGTGACAGCTCAGCATGCAAATCAGAAAGCAGCAAGGACGACATTTTCGCATGTTCACAAGACTTCCCGCGATTCATGATTGGAGCTCTAAACAGGAGTCACTGACACAGCATGGCTTGGGTGCACCAGGACAATCTTGCAGGGCTAAAGTGTGCATGGGCCCTCAGCATGTCAAGGATGCGCCATGGCATCAAGCCTGATCCTGCTCGATCTCAGCTGTGAAGCGTGCCAAGCGCGCGGCTTGCTCCTCCTCGGATTCCTGAGCCTTCTTCACATTGTAGTTGGTGACGCCATCCCAGAGCTCTGCTGTGAGCTGCCGCCCACCAAAGAACCTCCCGTTCATCAGCTTTAAGCACTCCTGAGCAGGCTCGCCCTGCTTGAACTTGATGCTCACCACGCCCTCTGGGTGGAACTGGTACACCCGGATCTGCAGCAGCATCAGCACACCCATGAAAATTTGCGTCACATCTCCTTATGATGCAGAGTATGCTCATGCAGTCCTTCCCAGAAGAATCTCCGAAAGGGTGCATGTGAGCACTTCTGTCGGGCAGAGACACAAGCTCCAGAATGACACAGCACAGAACAGGATACGGGGGGCCAGCAAGTCTACCTTGTCCACAGGGCCAAGCCTGTTGCACTCGGATGCCATGTCAGCCTCCAGGTCAGTCTTCATGGTGGGCTCTTCCTCCAGCTCAGCAGGGCTGAATACATGTTTGAGGATGACAGTCACCTGCACAGCATAGCGCTTCTGAAGTCACGTTCCCCGCACCGACACTTAGCACATCACTGCTCGACATTTGAGGTCCAAGATCCTTCACCGGATTCTGTTATGTGATTGAGCTTTCTGTACGTCCCAGCCATGTTTGGCCGTACCATCCCTCGAAAGTGCGGCCTCTGGACAGTCGGCTGATGAAAGCCCAGGGATTTGAGCTTGTCGGAAGAGCAGCACCTAGAGGGCTGCCATGTTCTGACAGGCTTCCAAGGAAATGTGATACGCATTTGCCCAGGTTGGAAATTCAGCCCACTCACCTGTGTTGGGGGCAGCATGTCGTCGAAGCCGCCCCAGCCAAGCACCTTGTCCTCTTTGACGACCTTCTTCTTCTTTTTCTGCTTCTTCTTCTTGGGGACGTATGTGTCACCGTGCATCTCAAACTTTGCAGGCTGCACCGTGATGACCTTATCGGGGTCATCTCTGAAAGGCCCGCCATCCAAAATCTTACAGGCCAGATCCACCTGCACATAGATGCTCCTCAAAGTCAGTGCTGCTACATCCATGACAGAAATTGGTGTATGTGTAGCCACAATACTGTAAGTCAACTGTTCTTCAGCGAAACATGTACTTTGCTTGGTCATGCTAATATCTGGGTGCCTAGCTCTCAGTAAGGCAGTGTCAGATTGGTGTCCTCACACTGCAGCATGCATTTGGAGAGCAAGACAGTCTGTGGCTTACTGACGGCTGCTTCAAGTAGTACACCAGGCCGTCACCCTTGAGCATGCCGCTTGCTCTGTCCTTGTACAGCTTGACTCTGGGCTTGCCGTCATCGTCCTCCTTCAGGATGCCGCACTTGGCGAAGAACTGCAAGCACAGCAACAAGTGACTACGACACACATGATGTTGCATGCCTTTCTGCGCTGCATGTCTGTGCTGCTGTCGTGTCAGTGCCATCTCGCATCAGTGTGGGAGTTGCTGACTGGGATGAACAATCCATGAAAGGGCGAAGGCCAGCTTCAGGGCATGCTGCTGACCTCCAGAGGTGAGTCAGCCCGGCTGGCAAGCCAGTACTTCTTGATGCCCTGTTAAATTGGCACAAGAGTGGGCAGCTCTGGAAGGACAGGTCACCTGCGCCAGCTCAGCCTCGGTGGTGTCGTCAGGCAGCCCCATGACGTAGACAGCGAGGTTGTTCTGAACGCCCAGCCACTTGTCCTCCTGCTCGCGCGCGCGCTTGGCCTTCTCCAGGTGCTTCTCTATCACGCTCTCCGCATCCGTCTTTTTCCCCGGCTTCCCTTTGCCCTCTGCCTTCCCGCCCTCCGCGCCTGCTAGAAGCCCCAGTTGTCAAAATCCCTCTTCACTCTGCCTACAAAACTCAAGAGAGGAGCAGGAGTCCTTGATGGAGCAAGCCCTGCCGTGCAGCACAAGACATATCCCCTGACCTGCTCTTCTTTGAGGTATAGGATGCACATCCTCTGATAAAACCCCTTCGACAGTACCTCGTCGTTTCTAAGGTACAAGCAATCTCTTGAGAGGCAGTCTGCACAGTGTCACTCTCTATAGCATGCATTCTTGCGCACCGTTAGCTGCATTCTGCCCGGCTTCATCATCCTCTTCGCCATCCTCGTCAGCAGGCTTGGGCGGATTGTACACGGGGATCTTCTCCTCCTCCATCTCAAACACCATGTCCTCTGGCCTGTACTCTGGCATCACTGGCTGGGCGCCCTGCACATGGCACACCTGATTTTACATTCCCCTTTCCGCAGTGCAAGTGCGGTACAACTTGCATTGGGCAGGCAGACCTCAAATCTGCAATGTCTAACCGAGATGAGTCTACTGCTTACACAAGGAGAGAACAGAGATAGAGAAGCGATCATGTCACAGGGATGGACATCTGCTGGGCCAAAGGTCAATCACCTCTTCTACAAATTTCCTCAGCAGGGCGTCCCAGATGTACCAGGTGCCGTCATCGTCCTGGAAGCGCCTGTCCTCAGGATCTGGCGTCTCTGCTCTCACAGGCTCCTCAAGGTCTGCACCTGCATGGCATCATCGGTGCTGGCCAATGAAAGCAGTCTTCCTGTGCCAGTAGGTCCACAAAATACGAGGCTTAAACGTCGCTGATGTTCAGCTCCTTGGGGGCGTGAGCTGAGATGATGATTGGCACCAGTATGGATGCTCCTTCATTTGAAAGATCAGGCATGACTGTTTGCTTATGGCATGCAATATTGCAATTGGTACCGGCACAGCGCCTAGCACGGCCAAGCACTGTCAGGAGGATTCTGGGGTAGATGCTCAAACAATGCGCCTGGAAGATGGCAGGCATTCCTAGCGCAGGTGAGATCCGCACCAGGGTCGGGCACAGCGCCCAGTGCGGACATCTCAGCCTGGAAGGCTGCAAGCTCCCTATCCTCGGGCGCGGCCTTGGCTGCCTTGGCCACCACCGCAGCTTTCCTCTTGCCAGGCTGCTGCCCCGCTGCTGCTGCAGCCTGCTGCGCATCTCCTAAGGCTGACTCAGCTGCAGAGGTGCTTACAGGGCCGCTCTGTACTGCCTCTGGTGCAGGCTGGGATGCTGCTGGAGCGCCAGCTGTGGCTGTTGCCAGAGTGCTCCAGATCTCAGGGACACCTCGCAGGGCCTCCCAGTCCTTCCGCCCATCTGCCCAGACTAGGGTCTCCGCAGTCACATAGCCTCCCTCATACAGCCCTGTCATGACAGGCATGGTGTCAGTTGGCAGTCACTCAATCACATAGCATGACAACCCCTTGGCACTGCCACGAGCAACACCGACTGCAGGCGATGCTGTGGAAGCACCAAAAGCTTACTGGTTTGAGAGGGTGCGACCTGGAAGAGAGACTAATGCCAGAGCGCTAGGCGATGAAAGGGTGTGCTGACACATCTGTCCCGCAAAGCCTGCTCAACTGATCATATTGCAAGCGAGTCTGACTCACCCTTGAAGTCTTCGACGTTGCATGGGCCGGTGTGAAGTCCGGTGGGATCAAGGTAGTACCACGACATGACAATGCAACTTCACAAGCTGTTGGTGTCACATGCACGGCCCTGCCTACAGCGTTACAATTATTAAGAGGGTTATCTGGTCCTTTCCTGCTGCGTCTGCAGGCAATTGAGGCTGCATAAGTATGTGTCAGTGTCTAGTGTGCTGCTTAGGCTGTGTATAGCAGGTGTATCTCATGCACGATATAAGTGAGGTGTTGCGCCAGTGCAAGCTCACTACTTCACGCGGTACTCGGAGCAGAAGTGAGGGCTGACGGGCGATACGATCTGGCGATGCTGGGCACCGGGCTGCCCTCTGCCCGCTTACCAAACGGCGTTTCATGTAGCGCTTCCCCGGTAATGGCCAGGTCTGCTATCCCCCGGACAGGCTGTGGCCTACTTGAATAGCTTGAATGATAGAGCATGCATAGCTTTGGCCCGCAAGCATGACAGACGCATTGAGCGGCCCCGCCAGTCTAGCTTTCCTCTGGGACAGAACACCAACGGGAGAGCCTGCTTCACTGATAGCAAGGGTGAGGTAGTGCAGAACTGGGTCTGGATATGAGTGATTGTGCGTGATGCCTTTGGTTGTGACATCATGTTGTCTGCAGGACTGCCTGCCGAGACTGATCCTCCCCAGGAACAACAGTGAAGGTCCACAGAACGCATGGGACCCCGACATGACGACCCTGTCTCTTCGATGCGCTGCGTCCGATAATGGTTCCTTTGACTTCATACTGACGCCAGGTAAGAGCGAGTCCAGGCTTTTCTTCTGCTCACCAGAAGCTCTGACAGCACACAGACTTCAGAATGAACCTTGATGACATTTTGCAGCCAAACGTGGTGAACAGGGGAGCATACCAGTCAGTTATGTCAAGACGCCCGAGAGCACGAGGCTGCACCAGACCTGTGCTGATCTTGAGCAGTCCCGCGCGGGATCCCAAGCATGTGAAGGCAATTGCCTGCTTGCCAAGGTGCCGCATCATGCCCTCAGCAGTCCGTGATGGTCCCATGTCAGTTTGAAGCTTGCTGAGGTGTATCGCTGCAGCTGCTCCTAGCTGATCGGTCTACACCAAAGCATCCACGATTGCACCATCGTCCTTACAACCCAGTGGTGACTATTTAGAAGCTGAGGAGGAGCATTGGATTGATGCAGGTAGTGAAGCTGCGGGCATGGGCTGCTCCGATGCTAGGAGGAGGTTTGCGCTTGACGGCTGCAGCAACGGGCGCAAACCTGCTTCTCAAGCGCCTCCTGAGGCAGCCTCTGCTGGTCCGAGCAGCGCAGCTGCCGCAAGGGCAGTGCTGTGGCCACTCTGTCCCAGGCAAGAGGGCAGGCCATGCATGCCAGCACGTGCAGAGCGGCATGGTAACTATGGAGCGCACCCGGCGCCTGATTTGCCTCGGCAGCGAGAGTCTGGAGGCTGCAGCAGCCATGGTAGGCCCATTGCTTTATTCACAGCTGTGCTTCCCCTGGCTCCCTAACCAGCATCTCATTGTACGGCCATAGAGCACCAGTACTGTGCATTTGAGGGTTTGGCAGAAGTACACTCAAAAAGCTTGGAGTGCGATTTGCAGCCAATCGTGGGCATTTGGATATCAGGGATCCTCAGTCTCCAGGACTCCCATCTCTGGGCTGCGTGCATGGACTTTCTACTGGACAGGCCAGGCATGGAGAAGGCACAGCAGCCAGACATGGCGTTCTTAGTCATAGTCTTCATGCCAGGTACTCTTCTTCCCAGAGTCTCTGATCCACCTTCTGGTTCTACCATCTCGCCAGATACCGCCAATGTATGATGCATTGTGAGTGTGAAGGGGAGCTTGAGCACATGGTCGTCCTTCATCATAACTCTGTGGTAAGGGTGTCTTTTGTTGTTGCAGGCAGCGAGGTGGTGTATGAAGGTGTCCCACAGCTGCGGGAGAACCTGCACCTGCCTGTGTGGGGCTTCTCGGCCAGAGCAAAGCATGCACCGGGTGGAGCACCTGCTGTTGTGTGCCTCAGCCAGCCCAAGCTTGTGCCCAATGGCATAGCAGTAGACAATGGTGAGACCTCTGAAGCCCTACTCCTCATTCTAGCCTGAACCACGGTGATACGCCAGGGAGGTGCCACAAGACTGCAGTGCGGACTCAATCTACATTATACATGTGCTTTTCTCGTGCAGGCCAGCATAGGCATCATGATCTGTTGCAAAGGGTCTTGTCCTCCCAAAAGCACCCCAGCAGCAGCGAGAGGCAGCTTGCGCTGTGTGTCCCAGACATTGCACTGGAGCGGCAATCAGCAAGCGAAAGTGCGCCCGAGCAGAGGGCAGAAGAGCTGTTAGCCAGGGCAGTCGTGAACAATTCAACACCTCCAGCACTCACAGCAGTGGTGGGGGTGCCACCCACAATCAAGGGTGGGGGTGCTGCACAGCATGCCAGTGCCTGTCTCGAGAGCCATGATGTGCAATGCAATGACCTGCAGCCACGAGAGCCAATCGCACTGCAGCCCTTCCAAAGGCAGCTGGACGCCTCGCCGACACATAGTCATGCCAGCAGGGCAGGACCACTGTTCAAGACAGCTCCTGACATGCTTCAACCTGACCCACAGATGGAAGCAATCCTCTGTGAAGCTCAGGCCCAGCCTTCAGGGGTGACGCAAGCAGCATGTTGCAAGCAAGATTGGCAGGATCTCATTGACTCCCCGGCTGACACCTACAGCTCAGATCAATGGCAGACACCAGTCAGCCAGCCAACACTGTCCCAGGAGGCTTGCCTGGATGAGGAGACCCAAGCCAGTGGAACCCGGGCAAGGCGTGCAGCGTCTCTGCCCAAGGCACAGCAAGACCCGCAGCAAGGCAGGGAAGCTACAGAACTGAGACTTCATAAAGCTTGTCCTGCAAAGCACAGCCGCCCAGACATGGCAGCTTGTGAGGCAGCAGGTGCAGCACAGACTGAGACCGCAGAGGGCGCCTCAGACAGGAGCGAAGACATGCAAGGACCAAGCACGCCAGCAGGCCGACCGGGTAGAGACAAGGCCAAGCAGGACATCGGCGAGCAGAAGCAGCGGCGTGGGATGGCGTCCGTGCTTCAACAGGATGTGGCATCCTTGAAAGGCCAGGTGAGCCCACCTGCACATCACCAGGATGACCCAATACAATAGAACCCCAAGGAGGCATGCCCTGATGCAGTCAGGAGTCTGTGTCTCGTGATACAAAAACATGAAGCACTGACTTGACTCCTTGACAGACCTTTCAACAAGCATGGACAATGTGCGTGCTATCATGCAGTTGCACCGCTTGAAGCAGCAGCTTCAAGAGGAGGCCTTCCATGCCTCATCAGCAGCTGAGCAACCGGGCAAAGCCCATACAGACCTTTCCTATGATCATGGCTGCCACCTCCTATCATGCCAGGAGCAGAAGACGTCTGAGGGGCAGGGCAGTCAAGAGGGTGTGCAAGGTGCCGCAAGAGAGCCGAGGAACCTAGACAGTCATGATTACTCCTCAACACAAGCAACGACATGGCATTGGTCTGGTGAGAGCACCCAGGCACATGGGGAGAACTACCAAGACGCCTCACTTGCAGGCCGAGACAGCTTGCCACTATTGACGAGGGGAGATAGCAGCAGCAGCGCAGTTTCTGCGTATAGTGCAGAGCACCTGGCAGATGCTTGGGAGGCTATCATGTACAAGAGCAGAGGTCAGGCATCTGCTGTGCAGATGCAACTTTCAGCAGAGCCATGTGATACCGCAGAAGAAGCACAGGCCACCTCGCCTCTGCTCCACAGTGAGGCAACTCAGATAGCTGCAAGCAAACACCTGTCAGGCTGCAGCAGATCTGTCCAGTTAGAGGCGTCAGGAATGCTCTTGAGCCTACATGCTTCTCAGAGAGGCTCACAGAGTGGGACAGCATTCACAGCCAAAGACGACAGCCTCGCAGCGTTGTGCCCTCTTTCCATGACAGGCTATCCAGACAGCTGCGACGATGTAGAGACAGGCACTGAGCAAGGTCATGACAGCCCTGCAGGTGTTTATCCAGGCTGCACCTCCCGAGCTGGAAGCTCACTCCGGGAGCTATCCCTCACTGACTCCCTTGCTTACTTCTCTGACAGTGAGGACGATGACGAGCTTGCTCGGCTAGAGGCAAAGTACGGGATCCACGCTTAGAAATCTTGCTATGCAGTGTGTACTGACTTATCCACATAGGCAGGCCAGTCCCGCGTTGTCGAAACCAAGGCTCACAATACCACAAGAGCGGGGAATATCCGGGTGTGTTGTCTGGTAGACCAGCACTGTAGCTGCTCCACTCATCTAATTGTGCTTCACTCCATGTGCACCCTACGTTGCCAGCTGCTGCATATCTGAAGCCTACCAACGTGCTATCACTTTGATCCATGCCTCATCTTCTTGAGCCTCTTGCGGTGCTTGTGCTTGTTCATCTTGGTCTTGCGTTTCCTGCGCACGCTGTCTGCATACATAGGCTCCGCGCCAGAATGCTCGAGGAAGCTCAGGAGTGCCTTTCTTACTGGCTGATCTGCTTCAGCTTTAGCTCTGTGGAGCTGTGACATCTGCAATATGGATGCTATCTGGCCTGCAGATGGTCCGAGGCCAGCTTGAAGTGATGTTGCTCCCGCGAAAGCTCCTCTGCTGGGCGTATCTGCATGAGATAGCAATGTCATAGCGATGTTGCATGTGGCTGCTGAGATGTAAATGGTGCAGGTGCAGGTTTCTTGGTGGTACCGTACCTTGAGATGCAGGACCTTCTGTAGCGATGGCGTCCCTGAGCGCCCTTGAGCTAAGACGCAGGATGCTCAGGGCTCCTGCACCATCTGGGGCAGCCTGAGAGGTGTTGACCTGACTGTGCAATGATCTGCAGCAGCACTGCAGCGCCGCTCTGGCAGCTCTGTGCAACGTATTCATGATCCCTCAGATGAGCATCTCTTAGAGGGCTGCTGGCTGCAATTCCCTGGGAATTGATCGGTCCATGTGAATGTACATGTGGCAGCCAGCTCAGCACCAGAGATACGATGATAGTCTCCTGACGAAATGCAGGGCGCTGTGGGACAGCTAGACGATCTGAAACGAAGTCACTGTTCTTATGTTAGGCTTAGGAATGTGCGATTTGGCCTGTGAGCGTGCGTAGCCTGGAGTTATGGCTTCTAGATTTTGGCGCACCACAGCCAGGATGACAACGTCATCGGTGCAGCTCTACAGCAGAACGCACACTATACATACTTGTTCGGGAACAATTCCATTCCTTGGAAAGAGAAAACTGTCCCTCATCAACGTCCCAGCTCTCCTTGGATGTCCCTTGCACAGAGCCACGACCAGGGCTCTGTACTGCAAGAGGGACAGTGCCTCCGTGCGAGGGGCTTGTTATGCAACTCTCACAGCCGCAGAGCCCTCTCAGGAGTCAGGTAAGCATGAATACAGCCTATATGTCCCATTGACTGGCAGCTTACTAGTGACCAAGCAGTATTATGTATGCTGCTTGATCAGCCAAGTCTTGTCGACCTGCAGAAGCTGCTCCCACAGAGACTGTGATGCTGGATGTGAGCGGCATGAAGTGCGGCGGGTGCTCAGCATCTGTCAAGCGCATCCTGCTCAGCAATGAGGGCGTGCAGCATGCGGCCGTCAACTTGCTGACTGAGACTGCAGTAGTGAAGCTGAGGCCAGACGAAGGCTCAGCAGAGAAGGCAGCTGAGCTCCTCACCACCAAGGTTGTCCCAGTCACCTATCCTGTCCCACCAGTGCCTTATACAAGACCTGATTGCTTACAATTTTGTATACACTGGCAACTTTCACATGTCGCATTGCCTTTGCGACGACCTGTGGAAATGACTGGCAGAGGATGGTGCAGAGTACATGTGCTGCGCATTCATTGCAACAGGAGAACTTGCTGCTGCCTCTCACGTTCAGGCTGCGTGCAGGGCTTCCCCTCCAAGGTCCGGGACGCGGAGGAGGGCTTGCAGGACAGCGCAGAGAGCGTGCAGGAGCGCAAGCAGCAGGAGCTGCAGCGCAGCCTCTGGGACCTGGGCCTGGCCTGGGGCCTAGTGCTGGTCTGCTGCACGCACCACCTCGGCCACTGGCTGCACGGCCTCGGCTGGCATGGTGTGTGCTGGCACCTCTCCTGCATCTCATGTACAACATGCCAAGACCAGCTGCCACGGGTCTAACTGCAGCTGCATACAGTACAGAACGTGTCATGATGGAATCCTGCCTGCCATTGGTCTGCTTGCATTGGTTTGCAACCACGCCAATGACAGACTGGCTGACCAGGCTTGACATGTTGTGCACTGGCTCCCTAATTTCATGCGCCTGACATGCCATCTGGGACCAGCACCAAGCAGATTCCATCCATGAATGCTAATCTCTAGGCCTGCAGCGTTTGCTAGAGGGTGCGCACTTTTCCTGACTGGAGAGACTCTGCGCAGACATATCTAGCATGCGCAGTCTTCAGCGGAATTGAGCCGGTCATTACTGTGCAGGCATGGCACACGGGCCCATCTTGAACGCTCTGTCCAACCCCACTGTGAGCCTTGGCCTGGGGTCGGTTGCCCTGCTGGGTCCTGGTCGACCCCTCATCAAAGACGGGCTTCTGTCTCTGATCAGGTCAGCCACCTGTCTCTCATGTACTCTGCAGCTGTATGGCATCGTCCTGTTGGCAAGTGAGCCTTCTCCCACGCATTCCCAAGATGTACCACGCAGGCTTGAGCTCCTGACTGAGTTTGATGACGCAGGGGAAATCCCAACATGAATTCTCTAATTGGCCTGGGAGCAATGACTTCCTTTGTGGCCGGGCTGGCCTCCCCCATGGCTCCCGGCGTGGCGTTTGACACATCCTTCCTAGAAGAGCCGGTCATGCTGCTTGCGTTCGTCCTGCTGGGCCGCTCGCTGGAAGCACGAGCTCGCCTCAAAGCCTCAGGTGCCTCACTGTTCCGCACTGTTGCGCGGCTGATGCTACATCTTTCGCTCTGCTCTCTTCTTTGCCAAGGGCTTGCAGAGGCAGAGTCAGTGCCTGCACACAAGCGGGTCATACATTGGCTTTGGAATGCTCCATTGCTTGCTCCCTTTTGAGTGGGTAAACTTCTGTCTGGTAGCGCTGCACTTGTACCTCAGGAATGGTGGCCATCCATTCTGACTGAGACATGGATGCTCTCTTGATGCGCAGCTGATCTGCGTACCCTGGCGAAGCTGATCCCGGCGGAGAGCAGGCTGGTCATCGAGCCGCCCAAGAAGACGGAGGGGCCCCAGAAGGCGCTCGAGACAGTGGGTGTGCCCACCTCCAGCATCCGGCAGGGGGACGTGCTCAGGGTGCTGCCCGGTGAGCGGGTGCCGGTGGACGGCGAGATTGTGGAGGGCCGCTGCAGCCTGGATGAGAGCATGCTCACCGGGGAGTCCGCCCTCGTCAACAAGTCTGAGGGCGCGCAGGCAAGTGCACAGCGATAGCCCATGAGCAGACTCTTTGCTTCGGCAAAGGTGTAACATAGCCGAGGCTGAGGGCGGTATGCAACAGCTGCTGAACAAGCACAGGCTGAGAGTGTCAACAAGTGCACCGGCGCGGCCGCGCTTCAGTGCACTGCCCTGACATTCAGCTTCTTGCCTGAGAGCATTGAAGGTGGGCTACATGTGCTGAGCATGGGCTGTGAGCTGTGCAGGTGACGGCAGGGACAGTGTTGTTTGAAGCACCTATCACAATGCGGGCGACCAGCACGGGCGCGGGCAGCACGCTGTCGGGCATTGGGCGGCTTGTTGCCGCCGCGCAGGCGCGGGAGGCGCCCGTGCAGCGCCTGGCCGACACCATTGCCGGCCGCTTCTGCTACACTGTTATGGGCGCCTCCGCGGTTACCTTTGCTTTCTGGACCCTTGCAGGTGGGTTTACCTGTCATTTCATCTGTGCATGAGCTGCGCGCTCTTGCAGCAGGCTTGCTAAAGCTGAGCACCTTTGTATGGAAGGCTGGCTGCAATCATGCCCCTCTTCAATACTTAAGGACATAGGTATCTCAGGAGCATGCGGAGTCGGGGCCTTCGGACGGTCATGTCTTGGCGTCCTCTCTCTTTGCAGCCCAGTGTGATATGGAACTTGATATGGGTCCATCTGCAGGGGCATCCCTGTTTCCAGCAGCTCTTGATGCGGTGGCTGCGACCGGCGGCAATGCAGCGCTAATGCTGGGGACCAAGCTGGCGATTGACGTGCTGGTCATTGCCTGCCCATGTGCCCTGGGTCTGGCCACTCCCACTGCAGTGCTTGTCGCCTCCTCCATGGGCGCCAAGAGAGGCCTCCTGCTGCGCGGGGGAGATGTCTTGGAGCGCATGGCAAAGGTGCCTCCCAAATCCAATATCAGCGTGTCTTGAGCATGCAGTACAAGCGCTCTCGCTTGCCATGCCGGAAATAGCGCTCTTGCAAAACGCTTGTATGCGGGAGATTAGACCGTGTCACAGAGCCTGAGTGACACAATTGATAAAGAGGGGTGATTTGTGATTGCCTCTCTACATTGCAGGTGGACATGGTAGTATTTGACAAGACAGGCACGCTGACGCTAGGGAAGATGCAGCTGGCTTCTATCGAGCCTGCGTCTGGCATCTCTGACAATGAGGTGCTGCGCTGGTCAGCAGCAGCCGAGTCATCGGCTCGGCATCCTTTGGCAGAAGCGGTGCAGGCAGCTGCTCAGAAAGCCGGCATTGAGCTTCCCCATAGTAGCGAGTCCAGGACTGTACCAGGCTCTGGTGTGACAGCCACGGTCGATGGGCAAAGGTGCAGAGTCCCACCTTAACTCTCCAATGTGTTGATAGCAGGCACTCTGATAAATTGTACATCTGAAATATGAGCGATGTAAGATTAGCGCCTTGTCCAGGCAGACCCTCTGTTTTCAGGGATTCTTGGTGGTGGTCTTCTCAGAGAGTTCTGTGCAAGTTATCGGGTACATGTAGGGTATTTGTGGGAAATGAGGAGTGGGTGAGCCAAGAGGTCAGTAGCTCTCTGCACGAGCGGCAAGACAGCAACTTCAGTGCATCCACAAGCTCACACTCCCATAGGTAATTCTCCACCCATCTACCTGCCCATGTCCCCATGACAACTTCGAGCACAAGCAGATTGCCATCCGCAGAACACCTGGTGCAATCAGCACCACTGCAGCGCCCCATGTGAAGGGTGAGTAACACATGAGCAGGCAGCTGCAATGTGTAGGGGAGCAGCCGAGGAGCAGGCGGGCGAATCTGTGGTGTATGTGGGGGTGGATGGCCGGGGTGTGGTGGGCAGGTTGGGCTTCAGGGACGCGCTGAGGCCGGATAGCGCAGACGTGGTGCGGCGGCTGCAGGACATGTCCATCCGGGTCGCACTGCTGTCTGGAGACAATGCAGCCGCTGTGGGAGCCATTGCGGCACAAGCTGGCATACAGGTCAGTATCCTTACCTAGGCACAAGCATTGCACTTTTCAGATGGTCATGTGCGGCTGCAGCTATGGACTACCGGCTGAAAGGGCATGTCCCCCGTGTGGGTTTTAAGGTGACCAGCATGCTTCAAAGCACCACAGGAGTAA
The DNA here is from genome assembly GCA_963930925.1 of Coccomyxa viridis. Lineage (NCBI taxonomy): Eukaryota > Viridiplantae > Chlorophyta > Trebouxiophyceae > Coccomyxaceae > Coccomyxa > Coccomyxa viridis. The sequence goes on from CAWVOJ010000010.1 coordinate 1,327,540, forward strand.
TTCACCCCGTAGTGCTGCCAGTTTGTATGCAGCCTTTCTTTTGGAAGGTGAGTGCTAGAGTTCACATGCAGTTTGAGCACTTGGCTTCCAGGAGCAGGCCTGCAGATGAACTGGCTGCACTGTCATGCCCTGGGACAAGATGGTCATGCCATGAGAGGTGATCTCCTCAGGGGCGAGCATTGAGCATTGCCTGGGTGTGCAGGAGGACAGCGCCTGGTCTGGCATGCGGCCGGAGCAAAAGGCTGCGGTGATTGAGCAACTGCGGGCGGGCGGAGCCGTGGTGGCCATGGTTGGGGATGGTGTGAATGACGCGCCCGCTCTGGCGGCCGCAGACGTGGGTATGGCCATCAGCGGCGGCATGGATGCTGCCAGCGAGGCTGCCTCAGTCATCCTCCTAGGCGACAGGCTGGGCCAGGTCTGCACCCCAGCTGACCTCAAAGCAAGGTCGCAGGGGTATCTGTTTGCTGCAGTATGTCATGCATGTGAGCCATGTACCGCCTGGCGGTGCCCCATTGTCCTGAACAGCCACATTAAAATTTCACCAGGGACCAGCTGCAAGACGCAGCCCTGCTTGTGCCGTCAAGGATTTGAGAGCCTGCAAAGTGCAGCACACTCTGCCTTGCGTGAATAGGACCGCACCATGCCAGGTGATATGGCAACCTTTGGTAGACCTCCTGATCAGGTAGTGCAACATCCTGCAGGTTGTGGAAGCTGTTGTGCTAGGGCGAGCAACTCTTCACAAGATCCGGCAGAATTTGGCATGGGCGCTAATGTACAATGTGGTGGGCATCCCTCTGGCAGCCGGCGCCCTGCTGCCAACCATGGGCATTGCGCTCAATGCATCCGCGGCTGGCGGCCTCATGGCTGTCAGCTCTCTAGCAGTAGTGTCCAATAGCCTCCTGTTGCGGACCTATGACTTGGAAGGTGGTGCCGCAAAGGCAGTAGGTGCACAGCAGCAGCAGCAACGAGGGCAGACTGGCAATGCACCGCAGATGCACTCCAGCAACTCTGCAGTCCATTAATTTTTTCATGAAGCATGTCTGGTGCCCCAGAGATGCATGTGCTCTGAGTGACAAGGTGTGAATGTTGAGGAGAGAGACTCAGCCTAAGGTGTCCATGACAGGTTGTCTCACCACAGAGGTTTGTGCAAGCCCTTACTGCTGTGATGCCACTCCTGTGAATTGATCAAGGGGTGGTGTGCCAGACCTTGACTGTACGACAGGTGTGACTTCACTTAAGGTGAGTGTGGCACAACTACCACACATTGAGGAGTGTTGGCCAATCCAGACAAATATTCACTCTAATAGCCAGCGATACAAAAGCACCTTGGACGTGTCAGAAGGGAAGAACAATCCTGTCTCACTCCTGTCACTCAATACCGCAAGATCCTGCCTATCTATCTGCGCCACGGGGGCTACTGCAGCCGACACTATCATCGATATTGCCCAGAGAATTCCGTTCTCTCAGGAAAAAGCTTGTTTGTACAGATGTAAAGTGCCTTCCTTCCTGAAGGCAGGAACATTTTCTCTCTGAAAGGTCCTGGGGAACTGAGTCATTTGCTGACCTAAAGCCTATGGTACAGGGCCGCTACACTCGCTCATGGTTGAAGTATCACTTCTGTCTGCTGCCTGCTGCCTGACCTTGTTTGCTGATCTTGACTGTGCGACTGTCTCCCTCTAGTGCTTTAGAGACAGCGCTGTCCACGCCCGTGCTGTCACTCCACGATTGAGACTCAGCCCTCTTCAGAGCTGTTTCCAACTCACCTGCATGATTCATCCAGTGAGTTAATCATCACGCAATGCATAACTCTCATGACGTCTGAATCGGCAGATAGTACTGCCAGTGCCAGAGCACAGGCTGCTGCTGTGAAGCGCTGCTTTGAGGCCGATGGCATACACCTAGATATTGAATGTGGTTGTGCTCTGCAGCGATGTCATAGCAGGTAAATGGCAGCGCTCTGTACAGTCCACTTCAAGTGCTTTGGCTGTAGCCAAACATATGAAGGATTATCATCTAGGATGGGTCTGAACAATATTACCAGAAGCCTTAGCAGCAGCAGATGCTGCTTCCTGGGCCTTGAAGAGAGCAGCAAAAACAGCCTCTGCTGACTCTCTTCGCTTAAGCATCTCTGCGGACTGCTCGGGTCCATGTGCAGGAGACTGTGTATTCCTGCCGTTCAGAGCTGACGCTTCACTGGCAGCACTCTCTGCACAGTAGGACAGCGTGCTGAACACCATGTGTCTTCGGGGCCCTTTAATATCAATGAGCACACGCCTTTGCTGGCATGATGCTGCACGCCAGGCAGGAGAGGGCGCACCTCTGCCTGCCAGCCTATGGCAGGGAGAAACACAGAGGCTGTCAAGCAGTGTCCAGAGGAAGCGGCATCATGATGCATCCATTTTTGGCAAACATCTGTCCTCAGTCCAGAGGGTAGGCCGGCGGGTGGGAGCTTGCCTGCACTGATGATGTCTGAGGCCAGCCTGGAGGCTTCAGCCATGACGCCCGAGGCCGCGTCAGCCATCTCCTGTGTGGCCAGCGCTGCAGCCACTTCCTCCTGGCTGCCGCAGCCTTCCTGCTGGATGGCCTGCGTCAGCGCCTGCGCTATCTGCCGGTCGCCCTTGGCGGCTGCAGCGTCCCCGCCCAGCTCTGTGAGGCTGTCCCACACGCTGTGTGGCCCTGAAAAGGCCTCGCCCCGCTTCTTCCCCTTGCTCTCCTTGCTCGCCTTCTCTGCCCGCTGCAGCAGACATTGACATGAAGTCCTGTCGGGCTGCTGTCTTGAGCACCAGTGCTTCAACAGCAATCCATCCCAATGTGCAAGAATGCGTGTTGTCGTTGTGAGTGGTGTACACACACATGATTCACACATCTACACCCACCTGGACAGCTCACTGTGAAACCACCTCTGCTCAGGACAGCACAAGCACTGATGGGTTGCGTATCTTTGAAAATTGTAGAGATTCGTTCAGGCATGACTTGTGGGGACTTTGTGTAGACATTTGGATTTTTGTGCATTGACACATGGGCAAAGGCCTCATCTACCCTTTCAGTAGTCAGCACAAACCTGCTGCGGTGCTTGCGCGGCGTTGCTGCCTGCTTGCGCCTGCGGCTGTGCTGGCCCAGGTGCGATAGGTTGCTGAGGGACCTTGTTGGCTGCTTCAAAATTAGCTGCAATCCGTCCGATGCGCTTTCTCCACCCCTCCATAGCTGGAGTCAGCGCCTGCACGCAACAGCAATGACAGCTGACAACACACCCTTAAGTGTCAGGAGTCACACGCTTACGATGGCAAGCTGTGTACTATGATCCTTTGGGACGTCTATCTTCACTTCTCATGACACAGGCGGCACCTGATAGGAGTCTCACCTGCGTCAAGGAGGTGACATCATTCGCGATTTTGCGCATGCCGTCGCCGGTGTTGTTGCTGACTGCCCTGACTGCCAAGGCCGGCACCGCTGCTCTCTTGATAGGCCCGCTCAGCATGTTCAGGCTCCTGCCAAGCTCCTCAAACTCGAGGCTGGTCCTCTCCATTGCATTGAGGGTTGTTGGAAGGTCCGTATGGATCACCTGCAGTTCCATGCATGCCGTGGAGGATGGGCATACCGGGCAATCAAACTCCCCTTCACACTCTGATGGCAACCACTGCTTTGCTGATTTCGCACTGTGGCATTGATTGTTCTGATGAGGAGGGGTGCTGAGTGTACCTCTGAAGCCTTCTCAAGCTCTTCACAGGCCTCCTCCATCCCTTGCGCCGCGATCTCACAGGCCAAGGCAGCACGCTCAGTCCTCTGCAACCACACGCTTTGTAAGATCCTCTGCAACAGAAGTAGAGTCATGGACCACATTGTGCTATACATGTATCAGTACACCCTGCCTTGTTTTTTGTCTTGGCAGAGGCAGAAGCAGGACCTCCGAGTGGGGCAAGTTTTACCTGGAGCACTGGCCGCACATACAGGATGAAAGCTGTGAAGGCGCTTGTGAGGCACATCATGGTAGTGCACACCAGCAGCAGGGCCGCCCACCAAGATCCCAGGACCGTGATCTTGATAGGGGCTACCTGTGCTGGTGCCTGAGGCGGTATAAGCTCCCCTGTGTACGTGACATCATTGACCTTGGTGGGATCCCAGCGGGCCCTGCACGGCATTCTAGCATTACAGAACACCCGCAAGCCCCTTCCAATATTGCAAGGTGCGATAAAAGGATTTGCACCGTCGTATGGGCTCACAAACTACTGAGGGAATCACCTGGCAGTTGTGAGGACGACAGGCTTGCCCGGCCTGCTCAAGCTTGACAAATATCTCCCATCGAGTATTCTTGAGCCTTTGGCAGACCTCAACAACAGTGTTTGTGGCAATGCAGCGGTCCAATGCTGATGTACAGTACGGCCACTCACGGCACCTGTGTGAGTTCTGGTGCTATGGGGGCCAGCAAATATAGGCCCTGCATTCATATTATCACAGACACGTCCATGGCGGTTGTGCCACACCTGGCCAATGCATGCTGCAGATGTGTGTACCGTCAAGTCATTTGCAGCTGCCTCACCGAGGGAAGCTGCGCCTCGTCCCGCTCAGTTCCCGTGACCAGCATTGGATAGAGAATACTAAGCAATCACCCATATTTGCATTGCGACAATTTCACACTTGAGAACACGCTGTAGTACTGAGCAGGTACAGTGAGCATCGATCGTGTCACACCTTGCTTGAAAAGAGCGGAGTTTTGCGAGAAGCGAGGCAGATCGGCTTCGCAGGCCTTCATCTGGGACACAGATCAAGCCTTCCCTATGCTGTTTGTCCCATTTTTCCCAGGGTGGGCATCAGCAATTTGGACGGGGTATTGGTAATACACCCCAGATGTCCTTCAGCAGAAGGAACAGACAGCGCGCTGCGCTATTCATCCTGCTAGTTTGTATACACACGTCGAAGCAAGGCCATGGCTACGCGACGGGAGGCACCCAAAAGCCTCAAGGCGGCAGCTCTGGCAGCATTACTCATATTGAGACACTCATGCCGGAGTATCAGACCGATCACGCAGAGATGTATCTCTGCACAAGTGTGCTCTTGCCAGACGAGCCACTGAAGCTGGTCGGGGTGGAGCCCCTCTCGAAGCAGGAGGTCGTGCACCACATGCTGCTCTTTGGTGAGTGTCGAAACCCCACCTATATACATCCTCCCAAGTTGCCTGTTCGGATACAGTGTGATCTGCTCTATAGGATAAAAGCAGAAGCCTGCTTTGACACTGCTGTGCCTTGCTGAGACAGAAGTGCTGAAGCTATTGCCTGAATCTGGCGTCCCTGCAGGCTGTGCGGAGCCAGCAGCTCCGGACAAGGTGTGGGACTGCCACACGCACAGCGTGTGTGCGGAGGCCGGCAGCCATGTCCTGTACGGATGGGCGAAGGGGGCAGAGGCGATGCATCTCCCGGCTGGAGTGGGCTTCAGGGTTGGTCAGGGCACAGGCAGCAGGCACTTGGTGCTCCAGGTACCCCTCGCTGCTGCATGTAGATGATCCAAGGAGACCTCACCAGCCATGCTGCGCCAGAGTGCTCTTAGCAGTGTGCTGCGGAGTAGCTACAGTGACCACAGTGTGTTGGTGCACCATTGGCTTGACATTACAGAGTGATTTGTCTTGGGCCGAGACTGCATAGCCGCGCAGATGCTCGTGTGAGCAGATAGCAAAGCAACTGCGCTTGCAGGTGCACTACACACAGCTGCGGCCGCCGGGGGATCAGTCGGGGGTGCGCCTGCAGCTGACGGATGACGTGCTGCCCTTCTCGGCGGGCATGATGATGTACGCCTCGTTCTTCCAGATTCCGCCCCGTGTGGACTCCCACCTGGTCCCCACCCGCTGCTGCTACTCGGGCTTCGAGCCCGCGCACGGCTTCGCATACAGGGTGCACACCCACGCGCTGGGCAGGTGAGCTGTCCTTGCAGATCTGTACCAAGCCTGTATCCGCTGTAGTTGAGTAATGACAAGGCTTCATCAGAGGTGTCTGCCATGTGTTGTGGCGCTTCAGACACCCTCATAGCTTTATCAATGCTCTGCGCGCAAGCTCGTGCTCATGTACAAGAACGCCTTTCTCAAAAGGGTGCTCTCCGGTGTGCAGGTCAGTGTACATGAACAGGATAGAGACGGACGGGGATCACACTCGGCTCTGCGAGCACAGCCCTCAGCTGCCGCAGGGCTTCACTCCTGTGAGCAATATCACCTTCTGGCCAGGTCAGCCTTTCTCTAGGCTTGAGCTCTCATCATATGACGTTGCAAGGCGTCCAGGAGTCCGGCACTGAGAGCTGGCCTGAAATGGCATGAATATGTGTTCATGACATCTACAGCCATGGCTGGTCAGCTACCCTCTCAGCTCGTGTCCTGCATCCACAGGAGAGACGCTGGAGGCCACATGCGATTTCAGCTCACTGGAGAGGGACACAGTGACGTCAGCAGGATCAACGCACCATGACGAGATGTGCAACCTGTACATGATGATGTGGAGCGAGCTGCCAGTCTTCCTGACCTGCGGCGGCGGTGGCAAATGGAACAGCGCTCCATACACAAATATGCATGGGCCAGGCGAGTACCCATCATGTGTCATGCAAGTAGTGGTGACAGTTTCCGTCCTGACACTTCTGAAGAGATGTTCATGCTTGGTTGTATAGATGTCATGCCAGGCAATGCCCCAAAGGTAGCAGTCCTTGATACGGGTCGGTCTTGTCAGGAAGCACAGTCCGTGCACACAACGATGCTATGATCTCCTCCGACACTGCAAGTCTGGAGGGTTTCTGAAGGGTAACTTTTTGCCACAAGACTCGAGAGTCGTCTGTGATGCGCGAGTCCCGCAATGTTGCATGGCTTCAGTACCTGGCTGACGCGCAGGAGGCATTCCGGAGAAGGCGCGGCTGGTGGCTGAGGCTCCGCAGCACTGGCGGCCGCCGCCGCCCTTCCGGGAAGGCCACGCGGGCAGGGCGCCCCAGATGGGGCAGGTCGCGGGGGTGGCCAAGGGCCACCAGGGCACCATCTGGGTGTTTCACCGGGGTGGGCGCATCTGGGACGGCGGCACATTTGCAGACCAAGGAGCAGGGGAGCACACGCCGCTGACAGAGCCCATTAAAGAGGATGTGGTGCTGCAGCTGGATCAGGAGTCAGGTGTGGCAACTTGCCTGTAGCAAGGCTGTCCTGAGCATGCGCTGCTGTGTTCTTTAGCAATGGCCATGACCTGTATGTCTGTCCCTGACTAAATACGGACTGTACTTGGTCATGTGCAATGCTTCTGGGCTCAGCTGAGCAGTGTGTTGCCCGGCCCTCGCCGATGTACATCATGAAGTGTGGCTGATTTCCAGATGAAGCTGTACGGGTGTGCAGGGGAGGTACTGAGCCAGTGGGGAGGAGGGGAGTTTTTCTTGCCACACATGATCACAGTGGACAAGGAGGGCAATGTGTGGACAACAGACGTGGCACTGCATGTGGCCACCAAGTGGTCTCCAACAGGCACCAAGCTGCTGGAGCTGGGGCAGAGGCTGGTGCCAGGCCATGACAAGGAGCACCTCTGCAAGCCAACACAGGTGAGCTGCGCAGATATTCAGCCCGATGCCTCCTCGTGCAGAGTACCCTCGTGTCCGGGGTCCTCAGATGACACTGACATGATTTCACTGCCGGACGAGGCTGAACATGTTTTTTGCTAGCCAGTCTGTCAGTGTCTTGCATTGAATAGCCGCGGTGATCAGGACCCTAGCTGAAGTCTCCAGCTATCTTGCATGTCTACATGCCAGCTTGCAGACATGCCTGCTCAGGTGTAGCGTGGTGATATAGTAAGCGCAGAGAGCAAGGAGCATGTAGCAAGATGCAATGTTGCTCCTGTACGTGCAGGTGGCCCTGGCGAACGACGGGAGGGTCTTTGTAGCGGACGGGTACTGCAATTCGCGGGTGCTCGAGTACTCGCCGCAGGGCGAGTGGCAGGGGGAGTACGTGCTGCCCGATGCTACAGGGCAGCCGCTGCAGAACCCGCACAGCATCGTGCTGCAGGAGTGCATGCAAGCGCTGTACGTCGCGGAGCGGGAGGCGTCAAGGGTGCTCAGATTTAGCCTGGGCACGCGGGAGCTTGAAGGCACGTCTTCCTGTGACAAACCATTTTGTAGCTCTGGGTCTTGAGGTGTCAACTCTCCATGCGGCATCAGCCTTGAGAATGCTCCTTCCATTCCCACAGGTGTCTCTGGCAGAATGTCCGCACCGATTTGTCTTGTCCTGAAGTGAGTAATGAGTCTGTCGGTAGCTAACTAGCGGCGTAGGAGACTTGTCAGGGGTTGGCACCCATGTATATATATCAGCTGACTCACTTCGGGCGTCCCCATTGCAGGGACATGGGATCTGCAGGAGTATGGGCCGGTGTACGCGCTGACAGTGGGGCCCTATGGAGCAGTGTTTGCCCTGAGCTGGAATCGGGATGCTGCGGGGCAGCCAACCACAGTGACGTGGCTTGACACAGAGAATGGTAAGCTGCCACCAGCACAGCGACGCTGTGCAAGATCTGACACTGTTGCTGCAACACACTGTGGTGGATCTTCTTGCTAAGGTGATAGTCAGCACCTGGTCGTTTGGGAGCACATGCTTGCGGCCAAATCCTGCATTAACAGCGTGCCAAAGGCATCCTCACAATCAACCCTGGTGGGTGAACTAGAGAGGATCTGCCACTTCCTCAGTCTGTCTCCACACAACAGGGTATCTTAAGTGATCCCCTTCGCATGCAGAGGGGAAGGTGGCAGCAGCGTGGGAGGTGCCAGGCGTGCACGCGCCCCATGACATGGTGGTCGTGGCCTCGCCGGTGCGCCTGGCCGGGAAGGAGCGGCCGTTGGCGCTGCTGGTGGCTGAGACTTGGGAGGCCGGCAACAGCCGGCTCCACAAGTTTATCCTCCTGCCGGAAGGTGTGCTCCTCTGGCCTGCCCTGCCTAGCCGCATGGGGCAATCACCTGCCCCACCTGGGGCAATCACCTAAGGGCATTTCTGGAAAATCAAGCAGAAAGCAGAGAGCATAATAGGAGTGGTATGCCAACCCCGCTCCAGCAAGAGATGGAGCATGTAGCCTGAGGCACTGTAGATATGACTCTGCTTCCCTCTCTTTCTGATCTGCGCATCCCAGGAAGCCTGTCTTCAACGTAGCAAGATTCATGGTGGACCATCAGGAGTCTCAGCTGCACATTAACAATGTGCTGTAGCTGTTCCAACAATCACATGGATGGCGTTGTTGTGCAGGGGAGGAGTTGCCTGTAGAGGCAGACCCCCAGCTTGTCACAGCAAGATCACAGTGGCAGGAGGTGCTGGGAACGCATGAAGGCCCAGACGCAGCCAAAGCCGTGAAGACAGGCGCATTTCTGGGAAGGTTCATAGGCCTCAAGCACATCTATTCAACAGATCAGAGGCCTGTCATGCAGGTAGTCCTGTCCTACCCCTCAATCAGGCAATTTTGTTTGGTACAAGCATGTCGTAGCTCCAAGGCTCTGCCCTATTTACCACAGACTTGGGTCTCTGAGAAGTGCTATTCCGTCTGTAGCAATGTATCCTGTTGTTTGGTGTGTCTTCTGTGGTGCGCTGTATACGCGACATGCACAGACGTCCTGTCACGGCATGCAGGCTCTGCTTGTGAGCGTGCCACTCACAGCCCTTGTGGCAGGTGTTGCGCTGGCCTTGTGGAGACTAGCGGGCCCAGTGTCATTGCGCGCTGGACAAACGTGATCAGCCTCCAAAGGAGCTCAGGAACTTGCCATTTTTGCCTCTGGATGCAGATTTCATGCGGATTACCATGGCTAGGATGACAGCTTTGTGGCTGAGTGCCACAGAAGTAGTGAACTGCTAAACCAAAGTCTTGTTGTAGTTATTGCTCAGTAGAGGACAGATCGGGCCTGTTCGTGGTGGTGATGCCCGGAAGTGCAATGATGCTCTCATGCGCCGTAGTGAAGCAGCTGTACTGTGTGACCCGAAACTTCGTGGCTCTTGTACTTCTAGTTCCTGTGTTGACCGGCATATCGTTGTTATGAGGAAGCATAGTTACAGCATTCTCAAAGTGATGTATTGGCAATAGAGTGTGTCACTGCTGTAAGTTCTGAGCATTGAGCTGCGTCTGAAAGCAGCATGAGAGTGTATTGTTGCTGTAGATTTTAAGCACTCAGCTGCATCTGAAAGCAATCTATAGCACCTCGTCTTGCTATATGCCCTTGGCTGATCATCGCTGTCTATTGGTCTGCACCCTCTGGTGCGCTCCAGTGCCTCCGCCTGCTACAAGGCGGGAAGGCTTGTGCACAATGTCTTGACACTTTGGAATGTGCCTCTCCGCTGCTATCTCGCTGAAGCTCCTTCCGCAGTGTTGGCATGGCACCAGGGATGCCTGCATGCACAGCTTTCATTCAGAATCTGGCTGTGTCACAGCTCTTCCTTCCAGGGCCCTAGCACATTGGGGAATGCTCGGCCCACCTAATCCTGGTGAACATCCGGCTGTGGGTTGTCTGGACTTCTCGGCCATGTGCTCAGAGGAGAGGGAAAAACCTAGCAGGCTGACCTGCTGCGTCTCGGCCAACATGGCGGCGGCAGCCTCGCCTTTGGAGCCGCCCTTGTTGGCCTGCATTGCCAGGCGCAGCTGGGCGCTCTGCTGCTTCCACTTGGAAGCTTTTCCGCCTTCTGTGCCCTCCGCTGCACCCTTCTTGGGCAAGGCTGATGGCTTGGAGTAGGGACTCCTGCATGGCCTGGGATGGTCAACAAACCCTCCTTGGGACATGGGCTTTTCTGCTAGTAAGAAAGAGGTCGCTGTCAACAAACTGCAGGCTTGTCGGCATAGCACTCTCGTCGCCCCTCCTAGGCAAGCGAGGACCTGCATCTCGTAACCCTGAGCAGTGTAGTGACTTTGTACCGTTGCTGAGGAGGCTGCTCTGGCCTTGTGCCCCTGTGCTCTGGGCTGCTGCTTGCACTCAGAGTCTGCCTGGAATGGTGAATATCGTTGGCTTCGTCAGGGTATGCTTGGGCGGTTTGTGATTGTCGCCGCTCCCTCCCTCGCTGCTGAAGATGCACCAGGCTTCGCCTGTATGCAGACTATGACTTCAATCACATCGCAGAGAGAAAGAGTTATGCAGTGCTCATGGCCGCCTCAATGCTCAAGGTATAATTTGGGCATGTGTTGACCACTGGAATCAGTGGAAGCACAAGACTAAGGATGTCATTGATCAACGATGGGCCACATTGCTCCTTCAACTAGCACCCTGGTGAGTCATAGCAATCTGGGCTCACCTCCTCCTTGATTGACCGGCCTCCTGCTGATCTTGTGTAGGTGTGCTGCTTACGTGATGACGGTCTTGTGAGTGCTCAAGCTTTAAGACCTGCGCTGTGGCATCAAAGCCCTGAGCTGAGGTTGCAGCAGGGAAGGGCCCGAGCCCATATTGAGGCTTGCCAGCTTTGCCTTGCCCCAGCCTCTGGACTTTCTTGGGCCCAGACCTGACAGCTGAGCTGGGCGAGGTAAGTGCTCTCGACTGTGGCCTGCTGACACCTGCACAAAGGGCAGCTGACGTCACAAAGGTTCCACGGCCACTGCTGCATACATCAAGAGGGACAGAGAGCCGTATGGCGCATGCTCAGTGTGTGGCATGGTAGAGAACCGCCAGCGAGATTGGTGAGAGCAACAAGCACACACCTTGGGTGCGTGGCCGAGACGCTGATGTGGACGGTAGCTGTGGGAGGTCCCACACCAGAGAGTTCTCTGATGGCAGTACCCGCTGAACTTCATCACCCTGCAAGTGCTGCGAGGCTGGTTCGCGCATCCCTTTGGCTGCCGTAGCCTCCCCTGCTGGCATGCTTAGTACGTCTTCTATGACCAGTACATCTGCTTCTGTCTGGATATAGGGACTGTCCCGCATGCTGTCCCATGATGCGCGAGCCTGCTGGAGCTGTGAAGTCTGTGCGCTGGGTAGAGTGCTGAGGCGTCTTTGCAGGTCTGGCGGCACATGCCGAGCGGATGGCATGGGCAAGACGTCCTCAATGATATCCCTGATACCGTTGATGAGAGGTGTGATGGTCCCTGACGACTGTGGCAGAGGCTGCTCTGCCACCGCCCGCTGGCTCACAGGCAGTCCAGCTTTGATAAGGTCCCCCTCACCGTTGGTGTCCGGCGGCTCTCTGGATGCAGAATCATTGGGAGTCTTCTGGCGCAGGCTCAGCGATGACAGCCGCCTCTTGATAGACAGCATGCTTGCACGGTCCATGAGGGGCGTTCTTCACAAGCTGCCTTGGGATCTTGGATCTTGTCAAGATGGCTCGAACATTATTTAAACTAGCAGCAACATTAATTGCACTGCGGCTTGCTGTCGATTCGCAACCCGCGAGCCGCACACAATACCCGAGACACCGGCTCCTGGAGACATCGAATGGGAGAGGCTGAACAGCCAGCGTCACAGAGTGATCAGTAAACTCGTCGGTATATGATGATGTGAAGACGTTGACAACGATGGCTTCACGCCAGAGACGCCAGTCTAAATTTGGATGTGAGCCTGAGGGCCCATACCTGCCCAGCTGATGGTCAATCTGGGTTGAAACTGTCGATTCGATTCCAGAAGGGACAGCCCCATGTTTGAGAGCATATCTGGTACAGCGAGCATTAGCGTTTTGATAGAGGTGTGGAGAGCTTCTGCGCTGATCCAAGGTTCACTTCTCGCCGCAAGTGCAGGTACATGTCTGCCCGGTTGACTGTCAACGTCGGGGCTTGACACCCGTCAATATCTGCTTCCCTGCACTAAGCCCTTCTTCATTGAAGATTCATTAAATTGCGGCTTAATGTCTCTCAACACGCAGGAGTACGGTTCCACGGCAGCTATGGTCGCCTACACATACCAGGTAATGGCTCAGAGGTCAGGAGAGGATGGTGGCATCTAGAAAATCCCAATGCACGGTCACCTGGGTGGGGAAACGTGATGGTGTAGATGGCAACAAAGACAACTTGACAAAGCACATGTGACCTACCCAATGCCTCCTGCCACAGGTGGCTGTGACACAAGATGATGATGAGATGACAGGCTTCTGTCCAGAGGCCAAGGTACACTGCCTGACACACAGCTAGAAAAACTTCAGAGATCTTGATATCACGCACTGGCAACCCAGACATCCTGCCATGCCGTTCCTGCCAATTTCCAGCATGGTCCAGATGCTCTCAGTGCTTGGTCGAGACGATCACCAAGAATTGCACAGCCAGTGCATTGTGTGCTGCCATGGTGCAGCATGTACCAGAAGGCGGTCTCAGCCATGAAGCGGGATACACAGAGCATGCCCGCGCACATGTGCAGGTGACCTGCAAGGCTGCCAAGCTGGATGCGCTGAAGCACAAGGTGGCGGAGGAGATCAGCAAGAGCTGGGCTGAGCACCGCGCCAGCGGCTGGGCCGACCCTGTGCCGGCGGCAAAGCGATCCGAGACGGAGATCGAGTCAGACTACGGCGACAACTTTTTTGTGTGCGTCATGGATGTACCTGTGGACGTTTGAGAGGGCAGGGATGAAGTAGAGAAGCAAAAATCCGTACACATATAGATACAGCCGCTAAAGGCATTTTCTTTGTTTTGAGGCATGCGTGGCCTACAGAGTACCAAAAGGCCCTTCGTCCGATGCCAACATCTGGAGCAGCTGAGGAGAAATGATGGCTGACACGGCTTAGAATATGTCTGCTGCAACAGCATACAACAGGTATATAGATTTGGCATGCAGCTGCAGGCTATAGCTATGACAAGATGGACTATAGCCAGACTACAAATGTCTAGGATCCGGATTTGAGCGGGCGCAGCTGTAGATGAACGGCACTCAGTCACGTATGTTGTCAGGAGAGCAAAGCATCGCCCTGCTCGGCAAACATCTTGCATGCCAGGACATTGAGTTCCCCAGTGGGTAACCTTTTGCGTATGAGCCTGCAAAGGCTCAAAAATGTCCACCTGTGGCCAGCTTCATACCTCTGAGAAGCTGTAGAAGACAAAAGCAGGCAATGTCCGCAGTCGTATGAGTGGGGTCATGCAGCGGGCAAAAATATTATTTGAAAGCATTGTGTCTTTGAAGCTTTGACTTGCGCGACCTTTGGCAGCAGATGCGCTTCGAAATTCGCATGCTGTCATGCGCCTTTTCTGTTGGAACATCAATGCTCTGGTAAAAATTCGGCTCTTGGAATGTCAAGCATGCCCTCTTGGTTGATCACTTCACCTCTGCTTTGGCTCTCACATCGTAATCCCATGCAGGTACCCACCATACCCAACTTTCGTCTGACCCATGGCTCTGTGAGGGGCTTTTTCGATAGTCAGAAGGCAGACGTCGTGTGCTTTCAGGCATGGATAAGATCTTGCACTATTTTTCCAATACTCTTAAGGGTGAAGCTGCGAGGGCGTGGCGGTGATGACCATGAAGAGCATGACATGCGGCTGTCACGCAGGAGACCAAACTGCTAAGCGAGGAACGATTGACTGCAGAGATCGCTTGCGTAGAAGGATTTGAGGTACTACGATAATCCTCTCCCACTAGAGACTGCTTTTTGATTGCAGGCCTCATGCATACATTGACAGAGTATCTACATGCAGAGCTTCTGGACCTTCAGCAGAGACAAAAAGGGATATTCAGGTATAGTCCTCACGAAAGGTCACCATTAGCTTGACTCACCGAGCAGTGATCATAGAAGTCTCTGATAAGCTCTACAGAACTGACCGCCATTGTCGCAGGAGTGGCCACGTATGTGGCTACGCAGTTTTCCCCTGTGAGCGCTCAAGTGGACTGTCTTGGCAATGAAGATGAAGACATCAATCGGGAGGGCAGGTGGGGTGCTTTGCATGCTTGGCTTCCTGTTTGCGTCTGTGTTGCGGTTTCTGCTGTGGTGCGCAGGTACTGTCTGGGTAGCCTCATGCACTCAGGCGCCACATGTTTGGTGGCTGACAAGCGCAGCGTGCAGGTGTGTTGTGACAGATCTTGGAGCCTTTGTGCTCATCAATGTCTATGCGCCAAATGCTGGGGACAGGAAAAGCGACAACGGCCGCATAGACTACAAAGTTCGCTTTCTCGATGCTCTCAAGCACAAGGCCGATCTCTTCAGAGACGCTGGCAAAGAGGTATATAAGATATCATTTTGCCAGCCTGAGAATACTGACTTCAATCTCTGGCAGTACCTCAATCTCATGCAGTTCATATGCCAACAACACTCAGACACAGCGCCTGCTGTGACGCTCTGAATGGTGGTGCAGGTGATAATTGTCGGGGATCTGAATGTCGCTGCATCGCAAGCAGATGTGCACAAGAAGTACTCATATGACAGGATGTATTCAGCGGCCGAGAAGGAAGCCCTCCAGGCCCTGCTCAACGACTACACCGACATCTGGCGGCGCCTGCACCCTGACGCTGACAGTGTCTTCACCGTGTGGGATGAGAAGACCAGCGCTCGAGTCTTTAATGAGGTAGATCTCGTACAACCCTCCCCAGCATCCCCACACTGCAACACCAGAGGTATCTGTCCGTCTCCAGCCACAGGTCCTTTCAGGACCTTGTCATGCTGCTGATGCTGGGAAGCGTGACGTCCTCTGCTTTAGCTCTGGGGTCCTCAATCTGGCATTTGACTGGGGGGAGTTGGGCTCCAAAAGCGGAATGTTTGTGTGCAAAGTATGCCTGTCTTGCAGGGGGTGCGCATAGACTATGTGCTGCTGAGCCCGGGGCTGCTGCAGCGCGTGGTGTCCTGCGAGGTCATCTCCTCGCTGCCGCCCAAGTGGTCGGACCACGCAGCGCTGCTCCTGGAGCTGCGGGACGTGCTGCCCGCGCAGCCGCACCCGCCCTGCGCGCTGTCCTCCGCGCGCATGAAGCGCTTCGCCAAGCCCAAGGCCTCCATCGCCTCCATGTTTGCCAAGCGCAGAGCCGATGACGGAGCTGCTGTCAGTGCGCCTGCAGCAAAGAGAGCCAGGAGCGACCCGGCAGCTGCTGAGGTGGACGCTGCAGCGGTGTCAGCAACAAGTTCTCAGGGGGTCCCAGAGAAGCCTGATGTTAGCGAGACCGCCATTGGCGAGGGTCAGGCACCCGTGAATCTGGAGGGAAGCAAACACTTGGCTTCAGCAAGCATGCAACTCAAACATGAGGAGCAGGCGGGCAGATCTGAAGCAGGTGAGGTGTCACAGGAAGGAAAGCAGAAGCAAGCCGATGTAGACCATGTGAGTCAGACTGGCACCACCCACTTGGCTGCTGGAAATGCACATGATGGTAATACAGGAGAAGTGATGCCTGAAGCTGCAAAACTTCGTGATCCCCATGAAAGACAAGCAGCCACTCCTCGCAAAGGAAAGGTCGGCAGGACTAAACGCAACTCAAAAGCAGGGGAGGTACCGGTATCGTCAAGCCCTAGACAGAAGAGCATACGTGGGTTCTTCACATCACAGTCCTGAGGAGGAATACCTACAACAGGAATTGTCACGTCATAGGCTAATGTCTGGCTTGTTGCACGAGCCACCACCACCACCATCTTGTTGACAGGGCTATGCTGTGGCAAGCTTCTTCCAACCGTTGTGACTATGGCTTAGTGAGCGCTTGCTTGCCATGTGCCTGGGGCATCATGGTCTCTTCCAAAGAGTTGCGGAACTGCTTTCCGGGACTGCTGCACTGTCAGCTCTGCAATAACAATGTCTGCACAGGCCTGTAAATCACTTGGCGCTCGTAATTGCCATGTGCCTCGGGCGTGGTTGTCCCTTCCAAAGTTGCGGAAATGCTTTCTGGAATTGTTGTGTTGTCAGCTCTGTAACAACACCATCTGCACAGGTCTCCAGATCACTTGAGGTTGCGCCCTCCTCATGTGTGGTGGCGCTGGCCACCAGCACTGTCGTCATGCCGAGCGCCTTAGCAGTCCGCAGATTCTTCACGCTGTCTTCAATCATAGCTGTACGGTAGGGATCCGCGGAACATCGCTGCAGTGCCAGTTCAAACGCCTTGCCTTCCGGCTTGCAGCTCTCCCTCATAGTATCAGCCCCTATAACACCTCTGAAGCAATCCTGCACACAATGAGAGGATCTTGCTCCTGACTGAAATGAAGTCAGCAATCATTAAGGGCTTGCGCCTCGCCAAGGGGACCAATGTACATGCAACGCCAAGTGACGCCCTGGAGCAGGATCTTGCTTCACCTCAATGCCAAGAAGGTGAAGAGCATGTCCGGCGTGCTTCTCATTGCAGTTCGTGAAGACCCATTTTTCCTGCGGAAGGCTCTCCAACAAGGCTCTCACCTGCAGAGTATAAAATGATACTTGCTTAGCTGATGTACATGCCAGATCCATGTCTGTATTGGAAGATTAGCGCCCCATGCCAAGCATGGCACAGTGGCATGTGGCACATCCTGCCAATGCCTGATAGGGATCAGTGGAGTACCTGCCAAACCCAAGGTGGTGAAGCTCCTCAGCAGCGTGCTGTCAAGACGCTTTGCAATGTGTACAAAGCCCCACATAGGCACTCTGGGATGCATGACACAGAGAGGCTGAGCTCAACACGCTGCAAGAAGTAAAGCACCTGCTTGTCAGGCCTGAGGTAGTCCTCTGCTCCAGCTCTCAAGCAGTCCCAGTACTCATCCTCCTGAATCTGAAGGCCCCCAGCCTTGAGCGCCCTGAGGCTCTGGTTGTATTTTTGGAACAGGGGACGCCAGGTGTCCTCTTCTCGCCCCGCTGGCACCCCCAACCTTGTTCGCATGTAGGTCCACAGGTTGTTTCTGCGCTCGTAGCCAACGGAGACATGTCAGCGCCATACTGGGAGCTTGCAAGGGCTCATGCTTGCATCTCAACCGCAGGAGGAGCACCGTGGCAAAAGGGTGCAGGAAAGGGAGATTCTGAAGCAGAAGCCTATTCAGCTGGCCATGAGAGGGCTGCGGATGTGCAGATGGGAGAGAGTTGCATACCTGCAGTGCTGCTCATAGCCATTGGCAATGGGGTACAGGGTGCCGTCCAGGTCAAACAGCAGGCATTCTATGGCTGGGAGAGCGTCTGTCATGTTTACAAGATCGGGATATTGTCAGCCCAATCCCGCAGCTATGCGAGCGCACTAAATCACACAGCTGTTGGCATTAGGGTTTGCATGCAGGGAGCTTTCTGCATGAAATGGGGCCTACGGGTTCTTGAAGCCCACAGGGTCCAATGCATCTGTCAATATATATTGCAACAACCTCGAATGTCGTCAAAAGCTTCATGTACAACTGCTATGAAACCTCTAGCTCATGCAAAATGCGTACATACGCATTGGCATCATAGTAAGCCTTCAGAGCTCGAAGTATCACTGCATTATCGTGCCTGCACAATGCGAGCACGGCAAAAGTTCTGAAGGGCTTCAAGGACAAGGGAGTGCATTGGCACTTTCGGACCGAGGTTCAATGCTACGGTTCGTGGGCTAAAGCTTGTTGCACCAGACTGTCTGTCATGCATTAGGCCTCGGCAGAACGTGTATGATATGCAGTGTCGGCGTTCGGTCTGCGAGGTGTACCCTTCTGCCTATTGTCAGTGAGCTGTCCAGTCTACACTCAGCTGTGATCAAGAAGGTGGGCCGTCGTCCTCAAAGCATCCAGCAAGGATGTGCCTGGGCTTACATGAGGGTTCAGATTAGATGATTTTGTCGACATCTCCGGAATGGGGTGTTCCTGTAAATCTCTGGGATCAGCTGCCTTTCCACCAGGGCCATGCGGCCATAGAACCATTCTGGTGAAACAATCTTGCAACAGGTGCAGCGATGTGAGTATTGCTGCGACTGATGTGCAGATCTCTTGACACCATGGCCTACAATCCGGATACAATGAGCTTTGAGGAGCCCAGCACCGACATGGTGTATGTATCTGGCCTCCCTTCCAACACCACTGAGGAGGACATAGCGGCTCATTTCGGCTCTATAGGGTTGCTCAAGGAGGACAAGAAAAAGAACAAGCCCAAGATCTGGCTGTACAGGGACAAGGGTACCAATCAGCTGAAGGTGTGCTGTGTGATGGCCTTCCCGATGAATGATCATGCACTCCTACCTTTAGCAGATCGTTTGTGTTCTCAGCAGTATGTCTGTGCAATTCAGGGCACACTGCCAGCAGAGATTCTGTCAAGCTCTGAGTCATCACAGAGACTTCAGCTGAAGGTCTTGTGGGATGCAGGGAGATGGCACAGTCACATACCAAGACCCATTCTCAGCAGCTTCAGCAGTGCAATGGTTCAACGGGAAAGAGTTCAAAGGTAACACAACAGCCCACCATTGTGCCTGTTCGTGTGTCATGCATGCTGTCATGTCCTTACCATGCTGTCTCTTTGTCATTTCTGAGGCAGTGGACTTGGGCATGGAGTATAGCAGTCCAGTCACATCACATGAGACATGTTCAGAAGACTTGTGCACTGGCTGTGAATCCATGAGAGTGCAGTCTGTTCAGCGCAGAGGCGTTGCCTGACTTGCGCAGCCGATTCATGATTGTGACGGATTGTGCGGCTACACAGGGTCTACCATCACCGTCAGTCTGGCAGAGAAGCCGTCCACAGACCGGTGGGCCAATGCGGGAGGCGGTGGTGGCGGTGGCGGCCGCTATGGTGGCGGCGGCAGGTATCTTCTTCTCTCTTGTCAAAGTCATGGGCACCTTGGCTGCAGAGAATTAAACACGATGACATCAATTCCAGGCAGTGCCCAGGGCTTTTCCTGTACTGCATACTTATCAGCCAGGCTGCCTCTGTGATGTGCACATATATTCTGACCAGCAACCAGGTGCTACCTGCTGTTCCCTGTCATCCGCCTCATGAAGGCTCTCCTTAGACACAGAAAGTCTGCCTGTCCACCTGGACATTGTGAGCGTACTGAGGAGAATTCAGAGTTTGCATGCTTAAGCCCTGTACTTTCCTGCGAAGGGACCGAGGAGGCGGCGGCGGAGGGTATGGTGGCGGTGGAGGTGACAGATATGGTGGCGGTGGTGGCGGAAGGGATCGCGGGGGTGGCGGAGGCTATGGTGGAGGTGGCGGGAGCTATGGCGGGGGCGGTGGGGGCCGCGACTACGGAGGGGACAGGGGCGGTGGTAGAAGCAGCTATGGCGGAGGCGGCGGAGGGGCTGGCGGCGGCTATGACAGGGACCGCAGCAGAGACGGCGCCATGGGCGGCGGCGGCGGTGGCGGCGCCTACAATGGCGGTGGCGGCTACAACAGCGCCCCGCCGCCCGCCTATGCGCCCCCACCTGCGCAGGCGCCCGCTTATGTGAGCTTCACTCTCTGTCACACCACTCGTGCCCCTGAATGCGTGATGGATATCACGCATGTCTCTATGCAGAAGTGACCTTTCTATGTCAAAAGGGGGTGTGCCTATGGAGCAACATCACATGGCTTGCAGGATCCCTATGCATCTGCCGGAGGCGGATATGACCCGTACGCCGCAGAGGCGCCGCAGCAGGCCGCCTATGGCGCCCCCCAGCAGTATGGGGGAGCAGAATATGGCGCTTCCGCCCCCACCCCCGCTCCTGCCCCTGCTCCTGCTGCTGCTTATGGCGGGCAGGGCCCGCCTCCGTCTGCCGAGAGGGGCGGACCTCCGGTCCCCAAGGAGCAGAGGGAGGGCGATTGGACCTGCACTTGCGGCAACACCAACTTCTCTTGGAGGTACGTGCTGTGGCATGCTGTGCTGCCTGTGATAATACCCTCTCAGCTGTCAGCGAAGCTCTTGATGCAGATCTGGGCTGGTGAGAGAACCTGTCCGGCCTACAGCCTTGTATCATGCAGGAACGCCCTTGTGTGCAGCAGGCACACCTCACATGTGTGGATGTACCGCAGGGGCACATGCAATCGCTGCAAGGCGCCCAAGCCGGGCGGCGGCGGCGGCGCTGGCGCAGGGCGAGGTGGTGGCGGCCGCGGGCGTGGCCGCGACAGCGCAGGTCCCCCAGGGGGCGGCCGCGGCCCAACTGCTGCTGCTCCGCAAGGCCCGCCAGGTCAGCAGCTAGCTTTTCCCTGCTAAGAGCTTGCTGGTCACTGCGCTCTGAAGGCCGAATGGCTCCTACACTGGCTTGCACCGTGATACTTTATGTGTATGCAGAATATGCTGGTGCCTTACACAGCACAGCTGCCTTTCCAGAGGCGGTGCATAGCTATATGGGATACCAGATGCTTTGATGCAAGGTGCCTGAGCTGTGTTGAGTCTGTGCAGGCATGTTTGCGCCTGGCGACTGGACATGCAGCGGCTGTGGAAACACCAACTGGGCTCGCCGGAACACCTGCAACATGTGCAACACCCCGAAGCCTGGCACAGTGGATGTCAACAGAGAAGGCACTGCTGGCGGCTTCAAGGTTTTCAGGCTCCTTCTCCCTGATTTCACATCATCAATCATATATTGTTCCTGTTGTGGTGAGACCTGTCTGCATCATGTAGCCCTCCCTTCCCCAGGCCAGGACAGCTCTTGCATGGGCTAAGCGATCTTTAATGTTTGCCCCATGCGCCAAGCAGAACAGGAGGTGACGCTGCAGCTTGCCTGGTGCAGGAGCTGGACGAGGCAGAGATAGAGGAAGCCAGGAAGCGCAGGCAGAAGAACGACGATGCAGAAATGTAAGTCTGAAGTGCCCAAGCATTCTTCCTTCTGTTGTGACTCCCTGCCTTGACGGCAATGCAGATTTGGTGAGGACATGCACTTTGCTGCGAGCCTGGTACAGAGGCAGGGAGGCTGTGCTGACTGCATGGTGCGTGCAGGTACGATGAGTTTGGCCGCCTCAAGAAGCAGTTCAGGGGCGGTGACGCTGACAGGAAGGCCAGGGAGGAGGCTGCACTGGCCCGCCTACGTGGCACCTCTGGCTCAGGGGTAAGACTCTGTCCGCTTGCCTCTTCGAGCAACGGCTCTCTTGTTGCACTAGGGCCACAGCAAACATCATTTCAGGGTGTCACGCAAAGCAGTGTCTGCTTGAGAGGCCGCCTTAATGGCAAAGAATAACATGGGAGCGGTGACATTGTTATGTTGCTTCTGCCGCCCTAATTGTTGTCAACATTGAGTTGACAACTCAGCATCAAAGAGCCGGGACTGACAAGGTCTGTGCAATGGCAGGGTGACTACAAGAGGGATAGGAGCCGCAGCCCTTCAGGGAGGAGCAGGAGATAGTGCACATGGCCTTGTACACTCAATCAGCTCACCAGACAGCAGCAGATGCTGTGCTTACAGCCTTGTACCAGCATGCGCACCCTGCAAGACACCAGTGGGGAAAGCCCTTGCGTGGTGCAGTAAAGAGGAGTACTTAGAGCTGTCCCTTCAGCATACACTGGTGCATGCTTCAGATCAGATCAGATCAGATTACATCTCTTCCAGCCACACCAGGCTGATCAGATGTAATTCAATTCTCGTAGGACAGGCTGGTGCTGCAGTCTGACACGTGCCGCCAAGCATAGTCTAGTGTGTACACTCTCTTTATCCTGGCCAGGAGGGTCTGGGGCCTGGCCATGACTTATGCCATGTCTTGAAGACATGCGGACTGCTCTGTACTCCCTGTATGTAATCCGACAAGGTGGCGTACACGTTGCCATAGATGCTTTTGAGGCACGTTATTGCCGGTTCAGCAGAAGGAAACGGCCAGTGGCACATGCAGCCATCTCTGCAGAGATGCATTGTCTCAGCATCCTGAAGGCCCTCGCAGCATGACAGGATGCCTCTGCGCAGCCCGCATTACACATTGTTTGTTGTGCGCGTGCGGTGACGGTAACGGACCGGTCGCCAAGTCCCCGGCGCACTGTCACTGCAGACCCACTTAGGCCATCGATGGGCTGCAGAGCCGCAGGAATCGCACAAATATTGCCACACAGTCCTTCAGAGAAGTTCGTTCCTTGTTTCGGAGAAGCTCAACTCAGGAGGTATCGACACGGGACTGGATCACGGGGGTCCACGGGTCTATCTGCATGACTACTTCACATATAGCTGTGCGCACATCGGCCTCTTCCGTTACGATATTTTCGATCTGCCCTCCTGCCTTGCTGTTGTACGATCAGACAGCTGCGTAACGACGCATACTGAAAGTTGAAGGAGGATAGGTGGTGGAGATCTCCGGGCAGGCAGCGCCAAAACAGGCCCGGGCAGGTCCATGTGACCCATGGGGGAGGCGTCATCAGTCTCACACCCGGTCGATCTCACGGTCTCGAGGCTGATAGAGCTGCTAGCAGTGGCAAGTGTGACCGCATGGCTGCGCCGGAATGGAGAGATTGGCTGCCAGAGCCTTGCGCAGCGTCCCAGGTGCGTTATTTGCTCGGCGGCTGTTTCACGGGCAGCACTGATGCATCACCATGGGGCCGCGTGAACTCATTGACAGGTTGCTATGGTAGATGAGTAGCTCTTAATATCCATCGTGCCAGACCGAGGCTGCACCTCCAGCTGCATGGCAAGGATAAGCCTGGCTTTCGCTTGCTCAAAGGCTGGTGCAGTTGGCCTGCTTATGCAATTAGGAGACATGCCCTATGTGTGGACTACACCCTATCAAACACATTGTTGTCGCCTGGCAGATCACTGGCCGGGTGCCGCGCGAGCGCCTGAAGCTTGACGTTTCTACGGTTCAGATATTTTACGAGTGGACAGCCTGTAGGCCGGGAGCCGGAGGCCAGTTGCAGGCCGATAAGGGCTACACTGGACTCTTGCATCGATTGGATGCCTTCGCTCCCGCTCGCAGAGCGCCCATCAGCGGTATCGCTGGTGGTGCGCCAAGCAGCGCACAGCCTCTCGAACCGTGTCCTGAGACATTTCGTCATGCTGCAGGCTGCCATCGAAGGGATACCAGGGGGATTGGACGCTTATAATGGGAACTTCAAAAGCAATGGCGTCTGCAGCGAGCCCCCATCTTCAACTCCCGGTGAGTTGCCGGCCCGGTCACCGCATCTAGCATAGAGCAGCGAAACCCTTCTCAGCGCCTGCAGCATGAGGCTCGTCCCGAGCGCTTGCAGGGGATATGCTTGATATGTGGGGATGCCTCTTGATGGGCAAGGGGCACGCATTGACTGTTTTTGCAATTTGACAGGTTCCAGTACTGAAGGCAGCGCGTTGCCCGCTTCCGCGAAGATGAGCAGCGAGTACGAGCTCTTCGACATCACGAGCGCGATGGACTGGTATGAGGGGGATGGAGAGCTGCTTGGCAGCAATGCACCAGCACGCTTGCCAGAGGCTCCCTTTCAGCAGGATCTGCTGCAATGCTTGGACCCCTTCTCGAGGGAAGAGCAGCACCCGACAGACCCCGCGTGGTGCAGCAAGGCATTTTCCAGCTCGTACGACATGGGCAGGACGAGTCCTCCCAGCCCAATGATACCAACAGACTCCAGCATGGATAGGAGGCACCCATCGGGTGACTAACTATGCCTATCAGCCTCTGAAAGCTGAAATGTTCACTGCGTATTGCCGCCATTCTCAGAGCTTTGCATGCAGCCGAGCAGGTCCCCAAAGCTCTGAGTGACTCACTGCGATGCTGCTGCGTATGCAGGCGGGAACCTCTCCCTGCTCATGGACATGGATCCCAGCTACTGCGTGGCAGACCCCATGGAAGGCACGCACCGCGGGGGCATGCTGCGGCCCAGCATGCACCCCATCAAGCCTACCATGGTGCCCTGCTGTACACCCCAGCACCCAAAGACGCCTCCGCAGCCCATTATAGGCCACAGGTATGGACTCAAAAAGAATGCTCTATATTGACTCTGAAATTGTATGAGGCTACCCTTCACCAATGCAGAGCACCGAGCAAGTGCTCACCCCCCCCTATGCTATGTGCTGCAGACTTGCCCTGCCCCTCAAGCTGTATCCTTTGATGCTAGGGGGGATTTGCAATGCTGTCAAAAGCCATCAGCCTGTCAAAGAGGCTGTTCTCTGTAGGTCCTGGGATTCGCCCTTCAAGGCGTCTCCGCCGCAGTCGGACAGCAGTATATTCTCCTGCCACTCTTCTTATGAGTCTGTGAACATCCTGGCCGATGTCCCAGGAATGCAGGCATTCTCAGCCCCCAGCTTTTCAACTCCAGGTTTCATTGAGGTGACCTCCAGACTCCCAGTACATCTTCGCAATGTGTGCTTGCCCTTGCATGCCGTGCAAGTGCCAGCTGGGAAGCATGTGGAACCATCTATGCACTTGGGCCCGCTGACATGTGTCTCGTGGTGCATTGGCAGTACCTGAGCGTTCCTCCTTATGCGCTTGCAGTCAAGGTATGACTCTCTGGACAGCTGCTCAGCCCTGGACAACCCTGAGGACAGCCTACTGGCCGACCTGCCCGGCTTGGGCACCCAGGCGCCCTCAACCCCCATGGGCATGTGCTACGCGCCCGTGCCCCAGACGCCTCGCATGCGCACTGTGCCCATGTACCCTAAGAGCGCCTTCACCAAGGATTGCGAGCTGCCACCGTTCCAGGTTTGCCCATGCAGGCCCACAGCGCGTGCTTTTGTTTGCTACCCAGCGTATGTCCTTGCTATTGGGCAGCGTGTGTGTCACCTTTCTCAATGCACTGCAGCCAGTCATCCATGGCTTGCCGCATGAATGGAATCCACATTTCTCCTACTCCAGCCATATATCCAATCACCAGGTCAAGAGCTCAATCTTTGCGTCTGCTCCGCAGGACTCTGTGCCCATGGAGATGAGTGCCAGGCGTCCACCACTGGCAGCGAAGCCTGATCAGGCTGTCCACAGGCAGCCCGTGCGCGTGTCCAAGCGGAAGCCTGCCAAGTACAATGACAATGAGTCCTTCACTCTTGGTGAGCATCTTTGGAATCAGTCTCATTCAGCTCCTCTCTTGAGCAGCTAATTATGGGCAGCCTTCTTGGCAGTAACAAGGCTTGCCAGGAGCATCAAGGATTTTCAGTGGTGCTCTGGAGGTGCTCTGGTGCTAGGGACGCTATGCAGCATGCTATCCTAGACAGGGATAGTACAAATTCCAGGTATGATTGTCACCATGCAGAGAGTCAGACCAGGTCTGGCACGAGCTCGCGAGGCAGGAGCACCAAGCCGCGGCGGTACACAGGATCCGGCGACAGCGATGACGAGGTCAGCGAGGGCACCAACAAGCGCCGCAAGCACCACAATCCCTGGTGAGCCCCTCTTTTATCTTGACTATATGTGGAGGATTGCTTCAGTGGCTCGGCCACTTGCGCACCGCTCCTCCTCTTGAGCGTCACAATAGAGGCTTCAGCAAGTTAGTGATGGTCGTGGGGGTTTATACCTAGAGGGGCGTTGTGATAAGTGGGATCTCACTGTATTGCCAGCCAACCGTGATGTAGCCAAGCTTTCTGACATGCTGGGTGTGACACTGTGCAGGAGCATAGAGGAGACTCAGGCGCTGGTGCTGGGTGTGGAGCAGTGCGGCGGGGGCAAGTGGGCCGACATCAAGAAGCTGGGCTACGACGTCATCTCGGCGCGCTCCGCTGTCGACCTCAAGGACAAGTGGCGCAACCTCATGCGCGTCGCCATGCTGCCCCACACTGCCACCCGGTGCGCCTGCCTGCCCGCTCCACCTGCCCTCCCTCCTCCATCTTTGCGTCTCATTCCCTTGTGAGTGTCTCTGATGCACAAGCTGCTTGCCGTGCTTTGCTATCCCTGCGATCCCAGCCGGGACGCGCTTGCTTCTGCTGGTGATGACTTATGGTGTTTACATGCATCTTGCCAGCAAGCAGGTGAAGGGCAGGAACGTTTGAGGCTTACCGCTGGCAGTTGCATCTGCAGGGCGAAGACGGACAAGCGACGGGAGGTGCCAGGCGAGCTGCTGGAGCGCGTGCGCATCCTGTCCGCCGGCTTTGCCAAGTTGCCCGACATGTCCCGCATGTGCCACCACCGCGGCCGCCGCTTTGGCTGAGCGCGGCAGGGCCCCTGGAAGAAGCCACAGCCTGCCGGGCTGCTGAGCTTGGTCTAGGAACAAATGCCCGATTGTCCCCTCAGCGTGACGGCATGGCACATCCTCAGAGACAGGAGACCGGCCGGCGGGCAAGGTGCTCTGCTGCAGCGCTGCAATGCATTTGAGCTGCGCACTTGGTATCAACCCTGCCAGGTTGTACGCTGAACCCCGTGCAGGCCAAGCCTCTACCTGCAGGGGCAAACCAGTCAGAGGGGAGATCAGCCAGCATGATGGCGAAAGGGACAGCGCCCCTACAGCAGTAGGGAAGAGCCACACGTGACCAATGCAGACTTAGGGTCCATCACAGTTCCCAGAAGGCTACCAATGGTATTGCTACTTCGCACCCTTCAGCAGTGGGGCTTTCATGCCCACCTTCTGCCTGCTGCAGAAGGCAAACAAAGACACTGTAATGAATGACACAGTCAGCAGACGGCCCTTTTAAAGCAGAATTCATACGGCCATCATGACCATTCGCGCTGGTTATGCCTGGGCGCGTTATCTTTTTGGGTGTGGTAAAGAGGATCAGCCTGCAATATGTAGGCAGGCGCCAAGAAGGCGCAAGGGACAGAAGCTATTGCTCCTGAGGGCCCCAAGGGCCGTCCTTGCCCCAGACCACGCCAATCTTGGCTGTTACTTGTCTGTGCCAAACCTGGCCATACTGCACTACCTATTTCATGGGCCTCTATCCAGCTTACAGAGGACTTTGCCCACGAGGCCGTCACAACATTTTCAGGGGTGATAGGAGCTTTGGCGGAGGGGCCAGCCTTATGTAGCATCACAGCTGCTTGGCATACTGACAGCATACTGCCACCATCCAGGTCCCTGCTCATGTTGAGGCACTGTGCATGGGACTGAGAAGCACTGACCCTAGGCATCGTGTTTCTCCAGCTGCGCGACCTCCTTTGAGGGGAGGGTGTATCCCACATCATGCTGGAGTCCTGTTGCGAGTGCCTGAAGAGGCATCTATGACAGGAACAGTTGACTGTTTCGCGGCCAGCCTTGCACATCAGAGTTTTAGGACTGGCAAAGCATGCATACCCAAATTGTAGGTAACGTGTTGATTTGATCATCAGTCAGGACATACTTCTCTGCAGGGTAGCGTCATGTGATCACATGCACATCCACAGCAAACCAAGCGCCAGAGGAATAAAGCTCAACTGAAGCTCGACAGCATGTATCCATTCACTCTCGATCTCTGGAGGGTGGCACACCTAGTGTATAGTTATCCAGATTGTATGTGCTGCTCTTCATGCAGGCCAGTGTGAGGTTTCATTGTGATGCTGCCAGGCTGCACTCTGCAGCTGCAGCTTGTAGGCTGTCACATCTACGGGCGTGGTCAGTACTTCTTTAGAGCTGAGGATTGTATCATAGGAGGCCTTGAAGGTCAGATTTGTTACAAGAGCAGGGCAAGTGCAGATGTGAAGTGAGCTGGAGTCCAGCTGCATACTGGGCGTACATTCACAGAGCAGGCTGTGTTGTGTTAATGCCTTGAACATGCGGCAACGCGCATGCAATGGTCAGTTTCAGACACTGGATGTGCCCTTGCAATCCCTGCAGTATTGGCGGTGCGCGCATGTCCCAGCAATGCTGGGAAGGTGGCTGTGGCTAGGGGATTTTTGATGTGCATGCTGAGCAAAATGCGGGTACATTCCAGGGGTGATAGGACTATGGCAATCCCAACTTGTGCCGCACATTGAGAGCACCAGCTTTTACCGTCTGCTTGACAGACTGTTGCACATGACTTCAGGATGTCAGCAAGACTTAAGTGAGCTGACTCCAGCCAGCCATGGTGCTATTGTGTCTGGAAGCAGACACGTATCTTTGAAGATTGGGTAGGACCATGTAAAGATGTGATGGCCATCAGATCTTCGAAGTCACATCTTGCCTGCTATAACTTCTCAAGCTGGAGCCCAGACCCATGTGATCAGCATGCCTGCGTGAAGCACCGCAGCCTACCCCAATTTCAGCCATGTGTGCAAGCCACAGTCTTCTTCACACAAGGAATTTGGATGTATCTGGTTGTTGATTCCATGTTGAGCATCACACTGCTGTATGGTTGTCTTGTCACTTCCACGAGCAGTGCAGGACCCTGTGATCAGACTTCTAAGGTCTGCGGCGCAATGCACCTTGGGCTGCATGCGCATATCCACTGATGAGTCTATGCTCCAGTGGCGATTGGCACCGCAGGCGCTACTTCTGGAAGTGATGCCTGTGGCTGCAATGCAGCGGCTGCAGCTGCGGGTGCGCTGCCAGGCGCTGCAGCGGCAATGGGCATGTACCACTCGGGCCCAAAGCCGGCCTCCGCTCTCGCTGCCTCATTGAACGGCGGCTGCACAGCACAACCTTGTCAAACCTTGGCACCTCTGGCATGCAGGCCGAAGTTCCGAGTCTTCCATACCCAAGCATGCGCCCTGACAACACAGAGGAAGGGAGTGGCTTTCAGACATGTCAAGCTACAGGAGTTTACAGTGCAAGTAGCAGGCATCCACAAGGCTACAAGATACAGGGACCGACCTTCAGGTTGCCCTTGAAGTACCTCTTGACAAGGGAATGGAACCACTGCTCTACTCTCGGAAACTGCCTGGCATCTTCCATCCAGGGCGCAACAGCTGTGGAGGCTGTTGTGCCGCCTGAGGCATCAGCAGTGCTGCTGCCATCCTCGGGCTCTACAGCAGAGTGACTGATATCCACTTCCGCTGATTCATGCGCCAGTGTGTGCAGGTATTTCAGCCACCTGACGCCAGCTGCGCAGTGAGTGATCTCCTCCTGCAAAAGGTCACACAATAAGCATAGACTCCGCGGAAGCTGACTGCGTGCTACCCAGGTGATTGCATGAAGCATCTGCTGGACCAGTGCCCACAGCACACAAAGACTTGGCAGTCAGATGTGATCCCTGGAAGCACCTTGTATATGATGTCTTCCAGGAGCTTGGCGGTTGCTTCGTCGCCATTCCCGCGGAATTTGAGGATTGTTGCTGGCATGACATCCAGCCTGCAGAGCCATGAGCTCCTCAGTTACAAATTATGGGGGCAAATGTCCCGGCTACAGTTTTCCTCCCAAAGTCATCTGAAACTGGTAGAGAGTCGGCTCCTTAATTGAGCTTCGTCTGTCCAATGCCCAAGCCACCCCCAGTACAGCAAGCCTGGCACTTACCCTCTTGCTTCATGGGTGCAGTGCTCGATGGCCAGCCTGGCAGGCAGGCTGTGCGCCGTGGCTGCTGCAGAGTCCCACAGGGCGTCATGCGCAGGGAACGCCCCATAGAATGACCCCATCTCCTCCAGGCGGGATCTCAGCAGCTCGTGGTGCCTGCACTCGTCCTCCGCCACCTGTGGGTCACACCTGGCATCAGCAGTCAGCCCTGGAGATTTTCTGTGCACGACTGGGCGGTGAGCGTTGAGGAGCTGTTATGGTAAGTTTGCAAAGATGTTGCAGTCACTGCAGGACGATGGGAGAGGAGCTGGTGTAGCTGGGGAAGTTCACCCTGACAAAGTCGTCGAAAAAGTCTCGGGGTAGCCGGTATGAGGGGTCATTCCCAAACCGTGCAATGATGTCCCTGCATGCATATACTGCTGTTTGCTCAGCTCATGTTGTGCGGCAACCATTCTGCACATGTCAATTGCTATGGTCTGGCCTCCGTCATGCAAGCGCTTGCACAGATTTGGTGCGCAGACCCCTTAGGTGGCCTCTCATGGCACACTGAAGCCGAATGGCACTCATCAGGATGTAAACACAGCCGTGAGTTGCTGATACAGCCATATCGGCTAGTGTCTGGACATCTACTGTGTGCCACTCACCAGGATAGATCCACAGCCCAGGACTCAATGTGGACAAGGCTGTGCACCAGGCGCTGCCTGCTCTGTAGGGTGTTGCCCTTGCCAAGGCTCTTCATTTTCCTTGGCTCCACCAATTGCACCTGCACCGAATGGTTTCCTTGAGCATAAGAATTGACCAGATGTCCTTGCTCAGGTATGGTCATAAGATGTGGTCAGGAATGATGCTCACTGCATCGTCTCTCGCAGGCCTGGCAGGTGCTGCAGGCCTATTGTCTGTGGCCACGCTGCACTGCAATCTGTTGTCCCTCCACAAGTGTGCCGTCTGATGGGTCAGTGAGGCCTTGTCAGCCGCATTGGGCGTTGTGAGCACCCTCACAGCGACCTGGGTAAGTTGCTCCCCATCCACAGGTGAAGCACTGGAGTTGTCAAGGCTATGCTGTCTTACAGGCGGAGCAGAGGTCTCCTGGGCGCTCATGAACGACCGTACTATACGACAGAGGCCCCTGCCCCTGCTAATTCTCGCCATTTGTAAACATGACTGACTGTGATTATGTGCTAGAACCGCGAAACGCATGTAAGAGCCGCAACCTGTGCAACTGCAGACGGAGCTAGCTCTACTATACCTTCAGAGGTGGCAACTTGCACCCTACAAGCCTTCTAAGCCTGCTACTCCTCGTGATCATGCTTTGATTCCTATGCAGCACGGAGCTGTCTATACCGTACAACTTGCGACAGTCCTGCTGGGCACAGAGGGCAGCGGGCAGTCCTGGTGGGCACGGCTTGGCTTCGCTCGCTGAGAGAGGTCTTGGGCCCTGCAATACCAGTCGTACGAGCCATTGGGGACAGCTGATGACCCTAGCACTGCAGCAGCTTGCATCAACAGGGCCGCTGCGCCAGGGCGCTCCTCATTTCGTCCATGATGGACGTCAGACCATAAGGCTGCCCAGACATGTTCGAAGGGGCCACGTATGCCTGAATGCACTTGTAGGCATAGACCTGGGAACATCAAACTCAGCTGTGGGTGTCGTCGATAAAGCCGTGGCGAGGATAGTGCAAACTAGCGACGGGTCAACCACTAGCTCCTTAGTGGCCTTTACTGAGGTAAGACTTACATGGCATTCTCCACGTTGCAAAATCCTAATATATTTGTTGCCAACAGGTGAGGGGGCTCTCCTTGTGTGCAGGACAAGATTCTAATCGGATCTGAGGCCAGACGGCAAGCCCACGACAATCCCCAGAACACCTTCTCCTCTGTCAAGAGGCTGATAGGCACAGGCTTTGAGACTTCGTTGGCAGAGCTGCAATATGCCCCCTTCAAGGCACAACCTGGCCCCAATGGGGGCACTCTCCTGTGCTGCCCAGCCAGGTCAGCTCAGCAGCATACCAATTCCACCCCACAAGACCTTGCCCCTCATTTCTCACAGCTGTCCCGGCTCCATGTGCACCTGTCCCGCTTCGAGAGTGTCCATGC
This sequence comes from Coccomyxa viridis, assembly GCA_963930925.1. Lineage (NCBI taxonomy): Eukaryota > Viridiplantae > Chlorophyta > Trebouxiophyceae > Coccomyxaceae > Coccomyxa > Coccomyxa viridis. Next base: position 1,359,586 of record CAWVOJ010000010.1, read on the forward strand.
CTATATGCTACTCTGTGCCTGAGAAACTTCTCTACCTTCGGTGAAAAATATCACCATTTTTCAGGCCATCACTTTGCCATGGACAAATTGTGTATGCAAACTGCCATTTGGCTCAGTGACACTGCTGTTCGGCTGCAGAGGGGCTGTGTACACACCACAGGAGGTGTCGTCCCACATCGTGCGGCACCTTATCAGCCATGCAGGGGAAGAGCTCGGCAGCCCTATATGTGATGCGGTGATCTCCAGCCTAGTGCCAGCACACTCCCTTACTTTAGCACCCTCAAAAAGACATGCTTCAAGAGTAAGCTGGTACCCTGTGCATATGTCTCACAAACACTTGGAAGAAGCCTGGCAGCAGGGGACTCTTCAAGCAGTTGCTCCATGGAATTGATTCAATTCGGACTCTGTTGTATGGCATATCTGTGATATACCGCCCATACTGCAAACTCGAGGTGGCAATTCAATGGACACCCGAGGCTCACCAGAACATCATGCAGAACTCCTCTGGATCGTAAAGCCCCAACTCAAAGCCCAGCACGAGGTGCTGCAGCATGTCATGCAGTGGCCCCCTGTTGATGCTCTAGAGAGAGGTGCCGGCGTGGCAATGCCGCTGCATCCTTTGCTGCCGGGAGCTGAGTTCAAGAATTGCCCCCTTGCAGGTGATCACTGTGCCAGCGCACTTCAATGAGCGCCAGAGGGCTGCCACAGCCGAGGCAGGTGCCCTGGCAGGCCTCCAGCGCGTGCGCCTACTGCAGGGTATGCAGCCCCCCTGATGATTGACCCAATAGTCCGCAGATCGTGTAGACCAGGCATTGCTCTCTTCCTCGAGCTGCCTTTACACTCTGGACACAATTACCTTCTGGCATTGTGATATCTCATTGTTCGGGGGTGGAAGGAGAAGGTGTCCGGCCATCCTGGCATGCAAGCAGTGCCACAACAGCTCCTGCAAAAGACTCCGCACTCGTCATGCACCAGGCAATGCTACATGCAGCGCCCTCAGCTGGATGTTGACTGATCTGTAAGGAGATTCTCCATCCAAGCTACCCAGGGTGATGTGCAGAGCCGGTGGCGGCTGTGATAGCCTATGGGCTAGGGAAGGAGACAGAGGACCAGCTGGTGCTCGTTGTGGACCTTGGGGGTGGAACTTATGACGTCAGCCTTGTGGAGTGCTTTGAAGGTGAAAACGCCCAGCAATCCCCGTAGTATGCTGCTGGCAGGCCACATGCAAGGTGTGGGTTGATCAATGGTTGAAGCCTGGCAGTGTCAAAGTCAGCTTGTTCCTGTGTGATGCACAGAAGTGAATGAAAGGTGTGTGCTGAAGCAGGTTGCCTGGAGGTAATAGCCACAACAGGAGATGCCAGACTTGGCGGCGATGACTGGAACAGGGCTTTCATGCAGTGGGTGCTGCAGCAAGCTCCAGAAGATGCAAGGCAGGTGTTACTTGTTGTTGGCCACTCATTGGCATTGGGACCATGCACGCCTACTCAGTCCTTGCATCGCCAACTGCCTGTAGTGTGTTCGCGCAGCGCTGTCATTCTGCACCTGCAGAGCAGGCTCAGCATGTACTGTGCTTGCTGCAGCTGTGCGAGCGCTGGCGATATGCAAGACCTGCTGCGGGCTGTGGAGAGCGCCAAGCAGCGCCTGTCAGAGCGTGATCAGACCAGCATCAGTGTCCCAGACTTTGGGGGCAGCAGAGGCCTGGATGTCCCTGTGACTCGCAGAGACTTTGAAGAGGCTACTGCACCACTCCTGAGCCGCCTGTGGCCGCCACTGAAAGAGCTGGGCTCCCAGGCATGCGTCGCCTGGGCATCCAGGTGATCACTACACCAGCCAAAGACCCGAATCCCCACCCATTAGCAGTCGCATGCAGTGATCTTGCTGATGCATCTGCCCCTCCACGAGGCCTCCCAGCCTTGTTCTGGCATACTCGGCCTAAAACAGCTTTGTGCTGCGTGGCTCTGCGTGCCTCCCTGACATGCTGCAGAGAGTATTGCCCAAAGTACTGGGAGCTCTGCAGTGGGATCTGAACAAAATGCGGACTCCTAGCCATTGGCAACTCAGCAGAAGATCCACTGCAGGCCTGACGAGGGAGATGAGGACATTGCACATAGTCAAGACACAGATCGTCCCAGAAGCACAGCACCTGCAGACAAGTTCTTGCCGCAGCCAAGGAGGATCAGCCATGTGGCGCTTGTGGGCGGTGCAACACGCATGCCATCCGTGCAGACATTCATCTCCAGGCTCACATGCCTCCCCTTGCAGGTGTTTGTGGTCCAATCCCGCAATCTCACGTGACTTGTATCATATACGTGTGGCGCACCGGAGGCAGACTTGACGATTGCTGCAGCTGGACCGGCAGCAGGAAGTATGTGAATATGCTTGCTTGTGGAGAGGTTGAAGCCGTGATGCGAAGGACAGTACAGTGTGCGCCTGATTCAAAGGCCTTTGCACACTCGTGCAGGTTACAGTCGACCCAGCGCTGTGCGTCGCGCTGGGAGCAACCATATATGGGGGTATGCTAGAGGGGACTATTCCTGGCTGTATTGAGCTGGCTGATGGCGCCTACAGCGCAGCGCTGCATGACCGGTACACCGGGTTTTGACCGACATAAGCATGCAAGTATTGCCGTACACATGTACTGTTTCTACGCAAGACCTGTTAAAGGAGGACGAGCGCGTAGCACTGAGCGTCCCCGGGCCTACATAGTGTACCGATGTAATCATGAAAGGAGGCTTGAGAGTGCATGCGATGCCCTGAAACTGTGCCACAACATGCACAGAAGTGCTTGACAGAGCTGACATTAGGCTAGGTAGCAGACAGCATCTCATCATTCACCTGATGCATCTTGATTTGCAAATTGGATAATGGGTATTACAGGCGCAGAGTTGAGATCTCTATTCCGTGCCCATTGTACCCATCTATTCAGCCGAATTAATTTCTTACGTGTGGGCAAAAACATGGAGGGCAGTCTTGACTACATATTCCTTACAAGCCTGAGCTGGATGGCTAGACACATCACTTCCATCATGGTCCAATGATTGTAGGACAGCACTAACAACCTCCTAGCATAGCTGTCTGGGCTGCATGTGCAGCTGCTTGTCTACAAAGGTGCAGAAAGGGCATCTGGTCTGTGAGCTCCAATCCATGCAGAGCGCCTTGACACCGATGCCCTGCAACTCGCAACCATGCACTCTGGCCGGGGCTGCTGTCTATTGGCAAAGCAAAGTGGGTCCTGTTGACTTGAACACATGTAACACATGCATACTAATAAGGCTTGAGCAAGGTCCTTTGAATTCCCTGAAAAGGCACATGGCATCTCGGGGGGTCAGCCGGCCACAATGGGAGTCTAGATCTGTACTGCAGAAGCTAGTCAACACTGCTACAGAGCATAGCTATAGTCAAGGGTCTGTCTAGGCGGGTCTGCCTGGGTCTCTGCGGTCATTGTGCCATGTGAGGCACTGTGAGCGAGGAAATGACAGCCGGCCATGATGGCTGCGGTCGCTACTCGTGGCAGCAAGAATTTGTTTGTTGTGTTCCAGATTCTGTGCATCTCTTGCACTGCAGTGCACTCCTCTGCAGTTCCAAATTCCTTGGAGGGGATTATTGCTTTGCATGGGCGTTGAAGGTATTCCGCTCTGCTGCTGTCTACCTGCTATTGCGCAAAGATTTCTTGTGCATAAGCTCGTATGACAACAGAGCCGCCCAATGGTGAGGCAGGTGCTGGATTCTTGGATGTGAAGGACCATTATGGTGTGCGTGGGGTGGCATCCAGATGCAGCCGCTGCTTGATGCCCTTGGCTTGAGGGCTGGTGCGTGCTGCAAGGGAGATCTCAGAAGTCATCGTCGAAGGAGAGGGTGTGCATGCCGTCGCTGGCCAGCCCAGCCATGACTCCTGCCTTCTGGTAGTCGCCCACGCGCTTCTCAAAGAAGTTGGTCTTGCCCCTGCAGGCAGATCATGCTCAGCCTCAGACCCCTATCTTAATACCTGTCTACCCCGACTAGCGATGACCATTAAAACCCAACGCTCTAACATACCCAGTCTGCTTGCGAGTCTTGCCCACAGGCGCAGCACCATGTGGCAACTTCACTGAGGGCAGCAGACCTTGCACATGCGTTCCTGTAAGCAGGCGACGAATTTCAGGGCAGTGTGGTCTGCAGAGCAGCTGCAGGACTGGCTGAGAAGGTGCATGGTGGCTCACTGCAGAGACAGGAGCTCCATCCAGTCGAAGGGGTTGGGGGTGTCATAGTGCTTCTCCTGGCCCAGGGCAACCAGCAGGCGGTCGGCCACAAAGTCGATGTACTGGCTCATGAGGTCCTTGTTCATGCCGATCAGGCCCACGGGCAGCGCCTCGCACAGGAACTCCTTCTCAATGTCGACCGCCTCGATGATGATGTCCGTCAGCCGCTGTGGCTCCAGCTTGTTGTTCAGCTTCCTGCAGGCCATGCCATGCAAGCTCAGCACCCCTCACAGCTGCCCCTTCATGTCTTGTGCGAGACACTTGAGAAGACCAGTCCCTTAATATAGGCATGGCAGCTAGGGCAGCAACAGCAGCCGTCCCAAAGTAAAAAACGCAGAACCTTTTTTTCAGACCTGCCACACTCGGGATCATCCATCAGGCAGCAGTCCTGTACTGCGATAAGCCTTCAGACTACAGGTGGGGCAGGAGGGCTCACGAGTACAGGAGGCAGGCAAAGTCGCAGTGGAGGCCCTCGTCGCGTGAGATGAGCTCGTTGGAGAAGGTGAGGCCGTGCATGAGGCCGCGCTTCTTGAGCCAGAAGACGCTGCAGAAGCTGCCGCTGAAGAAGATGCCCTCCACGCAGGCCCAGGCCACCAGCCGCTCCGCAAAGCTGGACTCGCTGCAAGCAGCTGCATCGTTCAGACCTCTGGCAGCCATGACCCTGCAGACTGACTGTCCAGCTGTGTGTTCATACAATTGCCAGCTACCTCCTATCGGTGTATCGCATACCAAGCTGACCAGCAACTTGCATCAGCATGGGCAAGCAGCCGGCGCACCACCATGACGGAATCTGCTACTTGCTCATGGGAGCATCGCCATCATGACGGTGCGCTGGTATATTTGAGCAAGGTACTCACCTGCCGATCCACTTCAGGGCCCAGTCAGCCTTGTGCTTGACAGCGGGCACTGTGTCGATGGCATGGAACAGCTTGTGCTTCTCCTGGGGGTCCTTGATGTAGCACTCCAGCAGCAGGCTGTACATCTCTGCGTTGGATAAAATGCCAGTCAGCACCCCTCAAGCTGCAGATATGTGAGATGGTGTGCCTGTACCTCAAAGCCAGCTCTACAGACATTACAGGTGGGGGGTTTTGTCTTGCCTGAGTGGATATTCTCGATGGCTATCTGGAAGCCATAGAAGGCGCGAGCCTGCACACGACAAAGGAGTTGTTCAGCTGCACGGCGGATTGGATATGTCTGCAGCGTGCAGACGACACCATAGTATGGCCCTAAGATATAACAACAAAATATCTATATGCTCTGACATCGCTCCCTAGCACGTCTCTCATGGGACACTTGGTATAAGAAGAGCTGCAAACGGCTCAGAAGGCTTCTCGTACCTCTGGGATCTGGATCTCGGACATAAAGCGCTGACTCAAGTTCTCCAGGACGATGCCGTCACTTGAGGCAAAGAAGGCCAACACATGGCTAATGAAGTGCTTCTCGTCCGCAGACAGCTTCTTCCAGTCCGCTGCATCACTGCTGAGGTCCACCTCCTCGGCTGCACACGTCCGACGCGCGTGTCAAGAGCGGGGCATGACGTTGTTACACACATACTTGCTACCTTGGAACATAGCAGCACGGCAGGAACTGCCTTCACATCGGCAGCTGGAAAACGTTTTAAAAGCATGCATGGACATCACGAAGCCATGCCCGCGAGTGTCTGCATGCAAATGTATAGCATAAGATTCTGGACTGCACGGCCCTCGACGTATATACATGGCGGTCATGGGGCGGCTCACCGGTCCAGAACGAAGCCTCTGCCTTCTTGTACATTTCCCAGACGTCAGGGAATTTGATGGGGAACATACAGAAGCGGTCCGGGTTCTCTGCAAGCAGAGGCTCAGGCTCCTGTCGTGGCCCAGGCATGGTGGCTGGACGCTTGAGCTCCGAGTAACACGCAATCAGATTTGGTAAGTCAGCCTGAGGAGAAAATGAGCGGCTTTTGCGAGCTCTTGCGTGGTGTTGAAGATGCGTGCTGTGCTGCGTATCACGGCATGCCTGCCCCGATGACGTGGGGCTTCAGCAGAACTTCATTCCGACCAAGCCTTACTTACCCACGATCGTGTGTTGAGAAGTGTACATATTGTGCGTTAGCGTACATAGAAGGCATCAGTGCAGCCCCGTGCTGTCATCTACACTGGAAGTCGTAGGGAAAGTTGCAGTACATTCATTTGTAGAAGCGTACGGTGCTGTGTTGATGGCTTACTGCAATAACAAGACAGTGGCTTTCCATCTGTTGACTGTGAGAAACTGCAAGTGAGGTTGACGAGACATCCCAGACAAGGGCAACATATTGAGCACTGGCATTATGAGTGCGCTGGAATCAGTGCATCTCTGTGACCATCACGACGCTGACACAATTATAGTAACAAGGATGACTCCTGGAGCAAGCAAGGCTGCAAAAGAGCCAGTTGTTGACATTCAAGCCAGCTCAGCACAGCAGGACCTTCAGGCCGCTCCTGGCCTCCCACTGTTCGACCTGTCAGAGTTCCTATTGGCCAGAGACGGTCCATCAGCAGAGCAGGACACCTTCTGCGAGGAGATGGCGTCCTGCCTGCAGCAGACCGGGTGCCTGATTGTCCGGGATCCAAGAGTCAGCTCAGAGCAATCAGACTGCTTCCTTGACATGATGGAGCGCTACTTCAGCCAGCCTACTGAGCTGAAGATGCCAGACGTCCATCCAGAGCTCCACTACCAGGTCTGCCTCCTGAGGACAGACCTGAAGCAGCGCACCGCAAGTTTCAGCGAGCAGCACCATGCTCTTGATGATCTGTTCATGATGGTTGCGGGTGCTTATTTATGGCCAGGGGATCACTCGAAGCTGAGCGGTATGTAGGTGGGCGCAACTCCAGAGGGTGTGGAGGTGCCGAGATGCGTCATCGACCCAGATTGCCTGAGGACGATTGAGCTGCAGCTCCCAGGGCACAGGGCCACTGTCCCGCCTGGCGCAGACCCCAAATGGCGCTTCTTCTGGCGCTTGGGGCCGCGGCCGCAGCGCACACAGTTTGTGGAGCTCAACGCTGCGCCTGTCATCCCAGCTGGTGAGTTCCTTCATGCTACCTTCTCAGGACCTCGCCAACCCAGCTCAGCATGTCTGCTGCACGCTCAGAAGGCCTCATGGCACACAGTTCCAGGCACTGCATGTACAATCTGCCAAGGCATGATACCAGCTGGTCCTTGCAGCGTTCCCGGAATGGAGACAAGTGATGGACGGCTGGGGTGAGAAGATGCTGGCCACAGTCAGCACAGTGGCAGAGGTTGTAGCAGTCGGTCTCGGCTTGGAGAGAGAGGCCTTCACGTCAAGGATGCAGATGGGGCCTCACCTCCTTGCCCCTACAGGTCAGTGCCGCTCTCATCTCACTGGTACTTCTGTATGCTGAGTGGACCTCCACGACTTCTGAGGTGATTGGTGTGATTTGAGCAAAGCGTGCACAGGCCTTCTCATAGATCCTGCACAGCAGCAGGCATATGATACGAGTGATGTGCTGTCCAGGTGTTGATCTGGAGAAGTACGGTGCGGCAGGGACCTGCTACGCGGGCTACCACTACGACCTGAACTTTCTGACAATCCACGGCAAGTCGCGCTTCCCGGGGCTGGCGGTGTGGCTGCAGGACGGCCGGCGCATGCCCGTCAGCATCCCCGACGGCTGCCTGCTCATCCAAGCCGGGAAGCAGATCGAGTGGCTCACCAATGGCTTCATTCATGGGGGCATGCATGAGGTCGGCTCCTGGGCTCACCACACCTCTTGCAAGTCTGGTGGTTTTTGTTGGGCTGAATCTGAAGACGTTCGCCAATTGGTGTAAGCGGAGACGAGAAGAACCGCTGTCGATTAATGGCTTCTCCTTGAGGCGCCTAGAGTCACAGATGTGAGAGTTGAGCGAGCTGCTGTCTGGGATGCAGGTAATCTGTACGGAGGCCACTCAAGCTGCAGTAGCAAGAGCAAGGGCAGCCGGGCGGGTGCCATGCAGAGTGTCCTCCACTGTCTTTGCCCACATAGCGTCAGACCAGCTCCTGCAGCCGATTGGGCATTTTGCAGAGGAGCCCAGGAAACAGCTGTACGCGGACATGCTTGCTGGCGAGTTTGTGCAGCAGGAGCTGGAGGTCATCAAGCTGAAGAAGGATGCACCCAGCTAACGCCGTTCTAGCTGCTGCTGCGGCAACTTATTGCCTGCACAGGCAGTGTCTTGTACCAATAGGAAGGGATCCCAATGAGGTGAAGATACCGTGATCGCACCCCTGACACCGGCGCACGACTACCATTGAGGCCTTCAGTTTGACACGACCATACTGCAAATGGCCATTTTGGGTTACTCTGCTTGCAGTTGCAAAGGGCCTCTTGAACTGGGAGACAGGCAAAGCACTTTCAGCAGCCTTGAAAGTTCAAGGGCCAAACGGGAAACACTGTCTGTGTACTATGACATGATGTAGGATAACTATGGACAAGACCGGGGTGATAGTGAGCCTCTGCAGATGAAAATTAGAATGATGACAACCCTAGTTGCCACCCCGAAGTTGGACAGACCTTGCATGGAACCAGGAAAGGGACCAAGATGTGATTTGCTGTTCACAATGTTTTGCCGAGATATCCTGCCTCAGTATTCCCCCAGTCCTAAGCAGCTTCCAAGAGGTTAGGTAGCTGATGTCAGCTTCTCGAACGCCCCAACTCATGAATGCTTGGGCTTGCCAAAACTTGCAACTACCGACACGGGTTGGCAAGTCGTTACCACATGAAGTTGCTGACGTCTTGGCCGGCTGCAAATCGCGAGCCACGGTGACAGTGCATGTCCAAGGCTTGCCCTGGGCTAGCCCATGCAGTCTCCGAGCAGCCTTTCCATCGATGAGGCTTTGCAGGGCAGTGTAGGCGAATTTGGTAGAGGGCAAATACATAGTCTCGGCCTGACCAGTCTAATTGGCGTTGTTGCAGCTCTCATAAATTTTTCATTCGCCTTCACAAGCATCGATCCCTTCAGTGCCAGCTTTCCTGAGTGCCTGCCTGAGGCAGGAGAGGTCTGCAATGCACAGAACTCGCCAGACAGCCAGTTCTGTACGATAAGCAGGAACACCTGGGAATGGAGATACAGGTGCACTCTCTGACAATGCCTGTACAAATGACTGGCCGACTAACGTGAACGAGGTGAGACTAATCAAAGCAGTGCAACCTGCACGTTGTAAGACGAGCATCCTCTTCGTGTGTGTGCAGGGACCATTCTGTAGCATCACAATGGGACTTGATCTGCTCCCGGTCCTGGATGCTCCAGCTGGCCAACTCTGGCTTTTTCCTGGGGTCTCTGGGTGGCTTGCTGCTCTTTCAGCAGGTTGCAGAGGAGCTTGGTGAGCAGCAGCCTATCAGTCCTCTTCTATCCTTTCGTGACCCACTCTCTCTGGTGCCATTTGCTAATATGCACTGCACACTTGCTGCATTGAAACGGCTGCCTCAGCAACAGTGCAGGCCCTCCATAAATCCTGAAAGTAAGGCTTGATCAGCCTGCGGTCCTTGAGACTGTCAGACTGGAACAGTCACTGCCACTCTGCATGCGCTGCAGGGCGGAAAAGGACTCTGGGAGTCTCATGCGCAGTCACAGCCCTGAGTGGCATGTGCTCTGCTGTGGCGCCCTCCTTCTGGTGGTACTTCGTCTTCAGGGTATTTACAGGAGCAACAGTCGCAGGCATCATATCCACCAGCGCTCTGCTTGCAGTTGAGCCTGTGGGCCCTAATTATCGGGGAACTGCCATTCTTTCAACAGGTATGCCCCCTTTAACCTCGTATACCAGCGTCTGTCAGGGCTTTGTCCTACATCTCTGGCCGGAGAAGAGAGGACAGAGCTATTGCGAGGCGGCCCAACAGCATTGGGTGATCTGCGAGGTGTGGCATGGTTTTTTAAAGATGGTGAGATGTGAGGGAGCCCAGCACCCATGTTTGCTATATCTGGCCATTGATCTGCCATGCCTTCCACACAGGTCTTGGGAGCTGCTTTGGCGCATGCCTGCTCTCGCTGTTGGCATGGCTTCTGCATTCCTGGAGAGTGCTGACCTTTGCAACCTCAGCCGTTGTGGCATTGGCAGCCTGTGTTGTAGTGCCAGCGCTGCCAGAGTCACCAAGATGGCTCCTCAGTAATGGGCGCAAGGTGAATTACAATCCCAACCTATCAAGCAACCTTGGTCTCCGGGTGGCAAGCACGAGGGTTCATTTCCAATGTGATGGAATGCTGATGATGTCAGCAATGTGCATGTGGCGGTGTGCCGGCTACCCAAGAATCTGATCTAGGCATAGACACAGAGACCCTACAATTGATGCAGCTGGCAATGGTCCCTGATAGAGTGGTGAAAGCTCATCATGTGTTGCCTGCATGAAGGGGGATGCGACGGCAGCTCTGGCAGCCATTGCCTCGCGGAATCGCGGGCATTTGCCGGAAGCGCCCCTGGCGGATGCGAGCGCCAGCGTGGCGGCACAGCGGGGCCTGGCAGACGTCCTGAGCAACGCCCGCTTGCGCCGCAGACTCGTCCTTGCCATGGCCATGTGGTGCTGCGCCTTCATGGTATGCCACGTTGCAACAGCAACAACCCCCCTACCTTCAGCACTTTCCTGACACAGCTACAGGGTGTCGGCATGCCTCAGCAGTGGGCACAACAGGCAAGCAGCTGCTTGAAGGGTCGTTGGTGAGCCTGTCCGACTCTGTGCAGATGTACTACGGGGTGACTTTGGAGGTCACCTCAATGCGCGGCGATGTGTATCTCAATCACTTCTTGGGGTTTGTGGTGGAGGCGCCCGCAATACTGGGCACCATCTTTGCTGTCAGCCGCGTGGGGCGCAGGAGTTGTGCTGCCGCTCTGCTTTTGGAAGGTGAGTGGCAATTTTGATGTGTGTGTCCCCCCTGCAAGCCGAATGCTGCATGCCTTCCCCACAATGTGAGCCCTGGCAGGGGAACTTCGACTGTCCCTGTGAGAGGACATGTGATGTCGTGGCTCATGGGCTTGCAGGAGGAGCCGCATGCATTGTGTGCGGGGTGTTGTGGGATGGGTTCCAGGTCGCTGCGGCAGTGGCTTGCAAGGCTGGCATCAGCGCCATGCTCGCCCTCTGCCCCTTGTACACAGAGGAGCTCTTCCCCAGCAATGTCCAGAGCGCTGTCTTGCAAGCATGCAAGCTGGTGAGCTTCTTTGAGCATCACTCGCAATACCCGCATACCTTTCATGACACTGACTGTGCTTAAGATGCTTGCTGCACTTGGCCTTTGCTCATTAGAGTCCACAGAAGCACGGATGAATGGCCATCATCACACAGCTCCAAGCCTATACTGTTGTAAAATATGGGTGAGGGGCACCAGTGCAGCATTTCCGTCACGAGTGCTGATAATGAGCACATGTGATCAGGCTGGGGCGCTGGGAGCTGTGGCAGCACCATGGTTTGTGTACTTGGGGCAGACGATTGGCGCCGCTTTTGTGCCATATGTCGTGTTTGGCAGCCTGTGCATCATGACTGGCTTTGCCATGCCTGCCCTGCCAGAGACGATGGGCATTCCTGCAGCAGCAAATGTACAGGTAAGAGTGCTCACCATCTCAAGCATGCATGATGCCGTGCATCACAAGGGTGCTGCCCTGCCTTAACACTTTAAATCTCTTTCTGCTAGGCAGGTGCAGGCTTGCTCCATGTGGGCCTTGATTGAGGTTGCATGTGCGCTGACAAACATCCTTCACTGCAGGAGTTGAGCTCCCCAGTCCGGCAGTACAAGATGCTGTCTCTGAGGCAAATGTTCAGGAGTCGAGGTTCAACGCCTGGCAATCTGCAGAAGGCTTTCTTCCGCACATCAGATGCGGATGCTGATCTGGCTTGAGCACCTGGAGTCCAAGGCTGGTAATGTTGCAGAGATCACATGCAGCTGCACTTCAGATCGGTGAGACAGAGTTGTAGGGAATTCAGCAGCAAAATATATATTTGGCTTGCTTTCATTCTTTTGTAGATCGGGTCCAGTCTATAGTGCAGATCCAAGCCGCGATCAGGTGTGACACTGTGGGACCTGTTTGGCTTCTAGACAGGTCTTATCTGGAGCTCCAACCTTGGAGTTCCAGTTGTGTACCAATAACGAGCAACGCTGTGTTGACGTTTCCTTCAGATACATCTAGCTGGCATCAGGTACAGTAAGGTTGCTTCAATGATTGATGCAGTGCTTTACCTCACATGTACAATGTGTGCTCAATCGTCTATGGGCTTTATCTACCCAAGCACGCACCACACACCAAATGAGCATTACTCTATACCAGGACAACAGAGTGACACTGGCATTGTCTGCCCTTTACTGGTGTAAAGGCTTCACCAATACCAGTCATGTCTTCCCAAATTCACGTGAAGAAGTATGCTGGCTTGTAGCTCTGAGCCTGCCTTGTTGTGAGCAGCCTCACTAAGTCAGGGCATGAATTGCCTCTCTCCAGACACAGGAAAGCTGCGGGACTCTACGCTCAAATTGTACAGATGATGTTACAGTGTGTGGCACACACTTTGCTCCTTGCTCCCCAATGTCATTGAGGGGACCTCTTCCCTTCTAAAGGGAGTAGCATGCCTCGCCTTTGAAAAGGCCACAGCCTGCCTATATGTGCCCGCCGGCCTTGGCTGCAAGGCTTAGGCTGAGCCGCCACACGTGGCGCGAGCAGGCTAAGATGTCCTGTAAAAACATGCGATGAGCGACCATCTCTGGTCACAATGCTGGGCTGGTCCCGTTAGCAGTGACGCTCTGCTCAGCAGTGCCAGGTGCGGCTGCTGTGAAGCCCTGCTTGCCCGTCTTCTCCTCCTTGAGGGCCCTGTTCCAAACACACAGCGCTTGTTACCTTTTTACCCACCCCTGTGCAGCATACTGGCCGGCAATGAAGAGGTCTGGTCAGATGTGCTGTCCCTTGCATGCAACAAAGAGGTAATGGAAGGTGACACAGTGTCCGTGTAGAGGCAGTAGACTGCAAGCTGCTCGTGGTCACTAGCAGGAGCATTGACAGGTCTGCAGCTCCTGTGCATCTGCTCTATACAACGCGGCACCCTACAGTCATAGCACCGTATGTTTGCAGCGTTCTTGGCTCCCAAGATCAGCTCAGCACAAGCTCTTGCCATGCCCAAAGAGGCACCTGAGGTCTGCAGAGCGGTCAAAGGTGATGGCGTGCTGCTGCAGGATGCGCGGAGCGTCCTCATTTGCTTGCAGGCGGTCCAGGATGACCAGCTTCCCGCCCTCCAGGCCGAACTTCATGTACTTGTCCGTGCAGCCGTCCACCAGCTCGGCGAAGGTCGCCAGATTGCGCACCTCCTGCCCATTGAAGGCCTCGCAGCGCACCTGCAGCAAACCCTTTCATCTGAGCCACTTGTAGGGCCCCTCTTACGATATCCCTCTTGAAGGTCTCAGAAGTCACAACAGCACAAAGACAGCTGTAACAAATCCTTGTACGATTGCATGCTCTACGTTGGGCAAGACTTTCAATCAGAATGCTGGAACGGTCTGGGGGACATTGGCAGGCAGGAGCAAGCCCAGAGCGGGAAGGTCCATACCGTCTGGAACTTGTAGCCAAAGTTGATCTCGGCAGCCAGGACCTGGAACAGGACAACGACCTGCTCCTCCATGCGCTCGCGGTACTCTGCCACCAGCGCCAGTATCTGCACCGGCGCATGCTTCCGCCACTGGTTGCCTGTCAGTGCACCAGCAAGATCTCAGCAGCGCATCCTCTTACCACTCCAGTCACTATGAGAGCTCTTGGCCGGTATTCTTTAGATGCACCCCGACGATCAACGTACTGTACACCATATGATACATCCAAAGAATGCACAATGTCTGTGCAGAATAACTGGGTACTGTATGTGTACATACTCCTGGATGATTCAAGGGCAGTCACACTCGTACGCTGGTGCTTTGGTGCAGGCTGAAACGGCTGCTCTGCAATGAGCGGAGCGTGGAGGGACATGCACAAGCCTGGAGATGTGGGGATACGAGTGGGCGCACCTCCATAGGCATGCTCGAGGAAGGGGATGGAGAGAGGCACAAAGACCAAGCCTCCCACAATGAAGTAGGAGGGCACGCAGTCCACTCCTGCTAGAACAGGCACCAGCGGCCGCCTGAGGTTGAGCTGGTACTTCACACTCATCTGCTTGCCGTCTCGCAGGACCAGAGCATTGAGCCAGTCACCTGCAGCAGAAATATACCTATCAGGGGCGACTATACAGGTTTCTGGTAAGGGCTCCCATAGCCAGAGCAGACCATGCAGCCTGAATTTGGCTCTGGGCAAAGTAAGGTTTACCCAACAAAGCTCGGAGCAAGATGCAGATCTGCACGCTGCTCATCAAGCCTGACTTGGGGTCGCCAGGAGCCTACCTATATGCTTGGAGCGGACTATGTGCGAGAATTCCACTCGCTCCTCGTTCCGGAACTCCACAGTGCCATCATCCGCAATGGGCACTCCCTCTATCTCCAGCACCACATCGTTGACCTCCAGAGTGTCGGCTGCCGGTGCCAGGGGGTCGATCTTGAACACCAGGCTGCCTGACCCGTTTGGAGGCAACTGCAGCAGAGATGCCATGCTCATGTTCTGCATTGCAGTAGATCAACAGAAGATGGGGCGACTCAGTAAACAGGCCCTGTACACATGGCCATACAGGTTACACATGCTTGGTCAACACCAGCACTGTCCGGAACTTCATGGCATGCTGACACACAGCACTCAGAAGGCGCGCAGAAGTTTGCCAGCGCCCGGCACATGCTGTGCATGGTTGCTTTTTTCGATTGCAGCGGGGCACTGGAGGAGCAGCGGACCTTTTACTGGTCGCGCATGTGGGCGTTCTCCACAGCATGCTGACACACAGCACTCAGAAGGGGCGCTGGGATGTGCCAGCGCGCAGCGCATGCCAGGTGTGGATCTACTTGTGAGGAGGCACTGAGGGGCAGTGCACCTTGTAGTGGTCCCGCATGTGGGCGTTCTCCATGTCCTGCCAACGGAAGCCCACGCTGCAGCAGCCCCGGAAGGAGCCGTGCTGGTTGTACTCCCGGAGGAAGTGCGCCACTATCTTCCAGGGTATGATGTACCCCACATTGTCTGCTTGGGACAGCTTGCTGAATGCCACTCCCGCCACCTTGCCCTGCAGTGTCAGGCCAGCCTGAGCAGCACTCAACATGTGCAGAACGTCAGCATTCGACAATTCCCTCACTCACTCGCCTGGAGCTTTTGCTTTCATCTTTGCTTTGATTAACCCGCAGGCAAGCTGTCAAACTCATACAAAGTCCACATGACCTGGCCTTGAGGGAGGGTAAAAATATCATGCCCCTGTGGTCAGGTCCTGCAGGTGCTCCTTCACCTAACACCTGGCTACTTCAAGCCCACTGTTCATGTGCCTCCTAAGTGCTACAAGCCTAATCCTTTGAATCCTGTAAGTGAGACCTCAGGGAGAAAAGGACCCACCTGCTGCAGGTCAAGGAAGGCAGGGCCGCCAGAGTTGCCGGGGTTGATGGCGGCGTCGATCTGGATGCCTAGCAGCTTGTTGGAGGCGTGCGCGTACCGCGTCATGACCACGCGCGACACGATGCCCTTGGTGATCGACAGCGAGTCGCCGCCCATGGGGTAGCCGGCCACCAGGATGGAATCCTGTGCAGCAGCACACATCTTGCTTTGCTTCCATATGAGCTTCAGACACGTCATCCATCTGCTTGCCCCTGAAGTACATCCATATTACAAGATCTGGCCACCAAGATGGACTCCTGTGCAGGACTCCGCATCTTGCTTTGCTCCTATGTGAGCTTCAGACACATCATCCACCTGCTTAGCCCTGAGGCGCATCCGTATCACTGATTTAGAGCTACCAAGTGCATGCACTGCCCTCAGCGATGTGAGGAGCGATGTGCGAAAGACGTGAGGTATGAGCTACAGGGTCTGTGTACCTGCAGTTCTGGGACGTCCACAAATTGGAGGGACATGAGATCCTCTGACCAGAACTCCTCCTCGTCCACGGTGAGCAGCGCCAGATCGCAGATGATCCCCTCGCACAGGAGGCGTGCTCGCCACTTCTTTGGGTTCCCAGGTCGCCTCACATGCACAGTCGTGGAGTTGCTGATCTGCAAACACGACAATGGTCGGTCTCAAGCATCACTACACCCAGCAAGGAGGCCCAGTACACAGCAAGCGCAAGCACCAGGCATTCTGCTCTATGTCAATAAATCCACACGCACATGGGCATTTATCCACAGAAAGGCACAGGTGGACTTGAGTACGTGAGTGCTGTCTGCTATCTGAGAAAGTGCTTACCACATGGGAGTTGGTCATGATGTGACGTTTCTCAGTGTCTGTCACAAATGCCGAGCCGCTGCTTGACCTTTGTGGCCTCATCTGCCTGGAAAGGACATCAGCATGTTCAGACGCTGATAGTTAGACAGAGTGTGGTCTCCAGCAAGAGCACTTACAAGCATGCATGAGGCCTGACTAGTGAGGGCCGAACGCATACCATGGCTGAGCGTAGTTGGGTACTGCTTGGACTACGAAAACTGCACCAATCGGAATTTTCAATAACCATGGATACATAACATGCTTTAATACAGAAAGAAAATCAGGTATCCATGCAATGGACATGCAGCATGCCGCACACCTTTGAGTACAGACCGGAGGGCCTTCGTGTTAAGGACCGGCTTCCCCGTTGCTTTGACGGCCACGCTTCCCATCTGCACAGCCTGGCCGCTTGCATCCGTGTCCTCATCAGCATGCACACGCTTTCTCTTCAGGCTGTCCACCTGATCACTCTGATCGTCTGCCATTTCTGTGTCGTCCATGTAACAGCCACACCGCTGTGGGCCTGTCTGCTTGTAGAGGATCCAGCTTCGTCTATATCTCCCTAATGAATGCGCGATCTCCGACCTTGGAGCTTGCTTACATGCGTGTCCTACCAGAGGTCGCACAACAAAAGTCGCTGGCATGAGGGCTTTGCAAGCATCATGTGCATGCTTGAGCAGTCAAGCCAGGCGCATGCGCGGAACGCGTAATTTGTCCTTCATCTGGCATGCATTCTTGGAACATCTGCATATGAACTATGGCGGTCCCCCCGATTGCCATGTCATCCCTGCAGATTTGATTGCATTGAAGAACAGCTGCCGCGGGCACAAGGCAAGTTCTCAAATGTGCGGGAATCTACACTGACAGCTGCAGACAAAATGCTTCCAGGCCACGAGGTTACCGTGGCAAGGGCTGCTGCCATACTTGCTCTGACCAAAGCCAAAGCAGTGCATGCCAGCAAGCTCCTGGCGTTCATTATTTTACGCTATGGCATCAACACTGCACGCAAACTGGCTGCTATCCTCGCAATTATATCACGCAGGGTACTGCTGAGGCTGCAACCTGCGTACAAGCGTCTTCAACGGCCAACAGATTTGCAGCAGCAGGTGGGCGCGCTGAGAATTTCAGCAATGAAGCTTGCCATTTCCCATCAACAAGACCTACAAATTTTGTCTTTTATTCTGCTGCAGGTCAGGGCGCTTCTCACACGATGGACAGCCGCCCTCTCTTTAGCTTTTAATGGCCAGACACTCAGGCTGGCAGCTAAGTATGCAGTGACGGTCAGTGTCCAGAGGAGCTGCGCTGCTCCCGGCACCACAGACAACGACATGGGGCTGTACATCCGGCTCCTGGGTGGTTTGCTCTGGTAACTTGTGCTCCTGCAGCCCAGCATGCACGGAAGTACTGCCACCCCTATCCCATGATTCAAGCATGCCATGCAAATTTGGGCCCAGGGGCCTCTGTGAACGCTCCGAGCGACTGTGCATGATTTCCAGCGGTCCAGATGCCCGTGCAGGATACAGCTGGGGGCCAGGAAGCCCCAGCTGCACACACTGCCATACTTGAAGTCATGGTGGCCGGGAGCCACGCCCAGCGCAGCACAGGTTGATGCGCCTGCCACTGAGGAGCTGCAACTGTCCCCAGTCCCACAGGTCCAGTCCTCTGCGAAATCATCACTTCGCTCACCTGTGCTCTGCACAGCTCGTCCTAGGGACCTTAGACCGCAAAAGGCACTTCCATCCGCATTCACAATCTCCAATGGCTGGTGTACAACACCACACAGCCGCCCCTTCTATTAGACTGCGCACACTATCCATGCTGATGCGGCTAGATTGTGGAGTGACTCTGTGTTTTTTCCTGAAGTGTCCGTCTGCGTTCCAGGTGGAGAAGGAGAGGCCGCAGCGCGCGCCTGTGCTGACCAGCAGCACAGAGAGCTTCAGGAGCGGCCTCACAGGCTACGCGCAGCTGCAGGCACCCAAGAGCTCTTCTCCGCAGAAAGCCACACGGGTTTGCCACCCATCCGCTGTCTACTGCCCCTCTACCGAGCTTCACCCTGACATGCCTGAGGCCTAGAACGACGCCCCGAGCAGAGGTACTGGCTACGAGGATGCACGCCTGCAAGAGAGCGCTTCGTGGCAAGGCGGAGTGGCAATCTTGTGTTGTCCCTCTGAGTCACACCAGCTGATATGCTGAAGCATTTGTCCGCATCCAGGCTGTCAGTGAGCCTTATGGCCGCACTGCCAGGAGGATGAGGCTGGAGACCACTGATGTGAGCCCTCAGGATGCAGACTGTGTTGACAGGGCGTATGCAAAGATCACAGCGCAGTGAGTCCACGTCCTGCATGATGCTGTTCATGCCCACTGAGCAATGGCGTGACACCCTTGACAGCGCATGTTTATTGAAATGCAGATGGTGGAGTTTGAATGTGCGCCACTTCATGACATGTCTACCCAGCGGTCCGCCTGAAGCCTCATATCCTGCTGTAAGGGCATGGGTGGTGTTGCAGGCCCAGTGCTCCTGCAGCCATCCAGGACAGCGCAGTCCAGCGCAGTGCATCTGTCGAAGGGGCTGCTCGCATCCTGGCTCCCAGTGTCAGAGTCATATCCCCTCGTGAGGCCCTGCGCAAGCCCTGCATTCTGCTTTCACAGGGCACGATGAAGCCTTGGGCAGAAACACATTGATGCAGCTAAGCTTATCTGCCCGGAGGAGTCTTGTCCAGCTTCACAGCAGCGCCTGTATCATGAGTTACTCATAATGCGTCTGTGCACGTGCACCAGACTTGCTGCCACTATGTATGAGTGCCACTGACTAGAGTGTCCTAAGCAGTCGGCAAGGTAGCATGACAGCTCTGATAATTCTCGAACACGCGGGCGTGCTTGCAGGGGAGTCTGGCCCAGTCATGAGCGGCATGAAGAAGGTGGCGCGCAGCAGGGGCACCAGGCTGGCGGCCTCGCTGGACACCGGCGCAGTGCTGCGCGATCTCCTGCAGACTGTGGCCCCTGTCACTCCCACAGGCATGGGCCTACCTTTTCCCACACATCTGCAGCTGTATCCTGTGTTTTGGAGCACCAGCCCATGAGCTGCACACTGTGGCATGTCAATCGTCCTTTGTGTTGGCGCTTCATGGTGTCAGATTCCAAATTACCAGGAGAGGGCATCATGCTGATTTTGTGACTGCTAGGCAGCAGCAGTGGCAGCAGTGGGACTAGCGCAAAGGGTGGGCTGCGCGGGTCGGTGACCAGTCTGCCACCTGGCGCAGCACGCGCCCAGAAGGAGAACAGCGGCGCTTGGCGCTGAGCACAGCATCAGCGAGGGATGGAGAAATTCAGAGCATGGGCAAGTCCGCATATGCATGGTGCCCGCCTGATTGGCTCAGAAACACCGAGGAACCTGGCATGGGTTGTCTTGCTGCTAGGATCACACCCAAAGCACAACATGCAACAAAGGTAATGGACTGCAGACGCAGATGTGATGGAATGGGTCAGCTGGGGCCGTCAGGAATCCAAGCATTCGCTTTTTCCTCTAAGGAGAAGGCATATGCGTGGACCCCTTGGGTGTAGTGAGGATGGTGAAGGTTATGTACAGTAGAAGGTTTGGTATACCTCTCGAGGTCTACAAGGCGGCAACAGTAGCCCTAGGGTAGGCCAGGTGCTTCAGCATGTTTCTTTAGCAGCCCTTTTCAAACACGTCTGTAATTCAGCTAGACAGCTGTGGAGATAGCTTGGCAGCTATCCAATCTCAGTGCAAAAAGTTCAGAGGATGCTCTAGTGAGATTGTTGTGGCCAAGGCTTGGGTTTCGGGAATGTAGACGGCACAGTTGAACTGCAGATGCACACAGCAGTGTGCGCACCTCAGCTACATTGCAGAAAAGCATGTCTATGATACAGAGGTGCAGGCTATCGCACGCTTGTCTGCGCACGGTGCAGCCTGTAAGGTAGAGATCATTAGTAAACCTTAGTGCTACTCCTCATGCACAGATCGCTGCGCTGCAAGAGCTTGGTGATCCGGATGAGTGCTAGGCTGCTGAAAGTCAAAGTACACCGTATAAGCCTCCTCTATGATGCTCATGAGGGGCGCCACAATATATTCCCTGTCAATTCCCGTCAGCACTTTGGCCCCCTCAGGGTACTGCGCGGCTGCAGGCATCACCTTTACGCTGATGCTCCTTCCAGGCGGTCCCAGTGAGGAGACCCCTCCTGCTCCAGACCAGGTTCGCTGCTCAATACTCAGCCCTGCTGCATGCTGGGAAGTCTGGACAGACCCATGTGCGAGTACAGAAGATCTGACAGGCAGGTTTCCTCATCCGGAAGCTTCACGAGTCACATGACTTCTGTGTGCGTAGCAGGTGTGCAGCACAGCAGTACTAAGGCATGGCTGGCCTCGAGGGACCTGGGCACACATGCAGAGACTCACCAGTGCTTCCTGCAAGGGTCTGTGGTAGCGAGCCATTGAAGATGAGGCGCAGTGATTGTGATGTGCTGCTGCCCAGGAGTTCTGCAGCAAGGGTGCGCTCCCAGCCACCACCCTCGTGCTCACCCAGAGCTATCTCCCCCTGGAGGCACAGTTGCATGCTGATGCTACATGCAGAGACCAGCCCGACAGGAGGCTTTACCATTGCGGAACAGAAGGCATGCGACTGTCACACCTGATTGTCAAGGTCCAGGAACAGCCCGGGAGAAGTGGCAGACTCCAGTGCCCACTGCTGTCCATCGTCTCCAGACAGAAGCACGCACGGGGCTCTGTCCCTGCACATGCGGTTGAAGCATCGTACCGCAAGCAATTGCCTGTACCCGCATCTCACAGCTGAACATGCTGCAGGCGCACAAGCTGCCTGCGCAGATTTACAGGTTGAATTTGATGGATCCGTGCTGGCCATCTGCTAGTGTCAACTCACCCAAAAGTCACTGCTCGGACAGGTCTTGCAGGTGCATGTTTGCTTGGACAGGCTGCGCATTTGTTGAGTGACTGTGACTCACCGAACATGCACCCGTCGCAGCTGCCAAGAGCCATACAGGGATGGGATCGTCCCTTTCCCAGCAACCTCGACCTTCCTGTCACTGCGGCGCAGGTAGCTGGACATCTGATCGGCAAGCCTGATCTCCACCAGGCCGCCTGCCGGCACCTCTGACAGCAGCTCTGCGACCGTGCTGGGGTCTGCCTGAATTTGCCGTGGCCCGTCTGTGAGCCCAGCCATCACCAGAGGCCCCATCATGACAGCCTGTACATGGTCCATGCATTTCTCAGTATGGACAAAGTCTTTGGGGCCAGGCAGCTGGTCCTGGAGTAGAGGCCAGCACTAGGCAGCGCACAAGCTTGCAAGTCCCATCATATGACCCTGCCCACGGGCTGTCAGCTGCTGGAAACCTCTCAGCGGCTGCTGGGAAGCTGCAAAGTCATCGTCAACTGCTGCCTCATGAACGTAAGGGCTGCAGAACACTGCATGAACTGTGACTTACATGCATGGTGGAGTAGTTCGCCCTGCTGTCCTGAACCCTCTCTGCCCTGACAGTCATCGGCAGTACCATCTGGATGACGTCGCCTGCACAGGAAGCTTTTACTGAAGGTGGTGCCTCCGGAGTAATAGCAAGCATCTGACATTATCACTAGGGATGCGCAAGCTGCTTTACAGATGCGGGCTCAAGGAAGCAAAGCAAAGTCCTTGCAGGAGGAATGCGCACCTGCGGTGAAGACGCGGTCAACCGTGCAGAAGCTGCCTGCCATGTGGCCTGCAGCAGCCTGGCACCCTGCCCACGCTTCCCCGTTCACCGTGACACTGGCACCCCTGGCCTCATCCAGCCACGCTGGTATGCGCAGCTTCAGGAGCAGCTTCCCTGACGACTCCTGCATGCGACGACTGCGTATATGCCCCCGTTGCAGATTCATTGCGCAGCCAATGCGGTATGCAGAGCTAAAGGACAGAGTAATCGCAACTGCACTGGCCTGTGACATATCAGGCCAGGAGCTGTACCTTTCCGTTTGCGAGGCTTGCAAAGGTGATGTTGGCTGTGGCGGTGAAGTTGGGCCCAAAGAGGGTTGCTGTCTGCTTGACCACCAAGCCCACTCTGGGGGATGCCAACGACGCTGACACCAGCTGGTTGATGTACAGCTCCAAGCCTCCTTCTGTCTCCCTGGGCAATCAGCCATCGTGCACGTAAGGACTCATTCCAATCATTTCTGCTGCAAGACTGCAGGCATAGGGTAGTCTCTCCCTTATGCATCAGCACACAGGCTTTGTCAAAGTTGGAAGTGGCAACAGCGGGGTGGCCTCTCAGCACTGTGCGGCTTCAGGTAGCTAGCTTTGAAAAGGGCGACACAAGCTGCTCTGCCACATAAGCTTGTCTAAACAGAGTCTACCTGTAGAAGAAGATGGAGTCGGCCACTTTTGAGAAGGACTCAACAGCGGAGCCGTAGCAGCACCAGAAGCTGTGCATTGGGCTGCCCCAGCCATGTGAGCTGTCCCCTCTGGTCTGCCCAGCGCCCATGGGCGTTAGATACACCAGCACCCCTGGACCCGGATCATTGCCAGAGCCATCAGCGCCTTCAGCCGACACAGCCCCAGGGTACATCAGATGGGCGCCCTGGCGCCAATTTGCCACGTCCAGCTCAGCGGCTAGGGCCGTCCCGCTTGCATTGGGCCCGCTGCAGCAGCTGTGCATTTCGTCAAGCACCTAGAACAGCTGCACCAGCATGGTTCAAAATGCAGACTGTGTGCATCCAGACAGAGACATAGATTGTGAGGATTGTCTGAGCAGACCAGGGCAAGAACTGGCAGACCTGATAATGGGGGCCACAGGTGCACTTGTGTGATGATGGTGTGCATGATCATGGTGATGCGGCTCGTGGTCTCCAGGCATGCGCAGCACGCCAAAGAGGCCGTTCAGTATGGCGCGCTCATAGAAGTCCGCAAAGCTGGGAGCGCCCGACCAGCGGAAGAGGTAGCGGGCAACCTTGAGGATGTTGTACTGGGTGCATGTCTCTTCCGTCTCTGTCCCATGCACATGCTGCACAGTGCACCAATCCCACTTAGCATTGCAGTATTGTGCTATGAAAGAAGGGCTGGCTTTCCATACCCTCATGCTGAAATCTTGGCAGCGCGGCAGCTTGGCATAGGACAGCTACCAGGCAGCTCCAACTCTGTTTGAAAACCAGGGAGGCGTGGTGAGGTGATCTAACCTCCATGATGGCATCAGCCATGGTCAGAGGCGGTCCCCAGTACTCGTGGTCATTGCTGCCGCCGGTGGCAAAGCTGTGCCGGGCAGTAATGCTGTTGAAGAAGCTGTTCACCGCAGCAAAGCTGGAGCTATTGCCTGCTGTCTCATACTGCGCTGCAAAGCTGTTCACCTGCACATAGTGATCTGTCTGTACCCGAAAAGAGACTCAGACGCACGCGGAGTCTCTCTGAGAGGTATAATCGGTGACAGAATGCTGCCTGTCAAGGCATCGAGTCTGTACAACAGACAAAGAAGGAGATACCTCAATGGCTCAACATAACATGGCTGTGGTGTAAGCGGAGCGCTATGCAGCATCTAAAGTGCGCCACTGTGTGTCGATAACAGGTGCGTGCTCACCTGAGCAAGGTGTGTGTTGGCATGGAGGCCGCCAAGAGGGTCTTCATCCTGGACAAGAGGCCCGTAGAAGGAAGGCTTAATGAAAGCTTCACCAAGCCTGAGCAATCCAAGACAGCTTTGTTCTGGCGAGAGGGACTCTCAACACATGAAGGACACTCCTGGCGGTTCACCCACTCCCTTCTTCTGACATGCACTCATCTGCAGGGAGCATGGGCAGGAGCATGAAGGAGCGCCATACCTCCTGTGCTTCTGGTCGCCAGTGATGGCGTACAGCTTGAAGAGGGTCTCTGCCATGCCACCAAACTCGTTGTCCAGCATCTTCACCCAGTGCGCGGTGCCATTGACCTCAACGACATGATGCTGGTAGGCCAGGAAGCACTCAGCCTCCTTGACCACCATGTCGAGAGCCAGCTCATCGCCAAGGAATGTGTATGCATCCAGCAGCCCCGCTATGATCTTGTGGACCTGCACAGAGCCGCAGCAGATTGGCAGACGAAGACCCGCCCTCTCTTCTACTACAGACTTTGCCCAGCTCATAGGAGATACAGGACCCTGGCCTTGAGCAAAATGTGCTGACCAAGGTGAACAGGTGTCCTAGGAGGGCGGAATTACCACATAGAATGGCGCCCAGACTGCTTGCAGGGACTGCAGCCTTGTGAAGTGCTCCTTGGGGAAGGCAGACAGATATCCATCCCCAAAGGCCTCTTGTACCTTGCTGAGCTCCTTAATCAGGTAGTCAAGCCTTTGATGGAAAGCCTCATCACCTGTGATAGCACTGATTATCTGCAGCTCTCTGCCCGGCGGTATATATGAATCACTTGAGGTACGAATGTGGCTCTGCCATGAGGAGTGGCACACGTATTGAAGGTGTTTGCAAGCCACCAAGTCACCTGTGTAATTCACAAGCCTGGCAGCCCCGCTCAGGTAGTGGCCCATGAACTGTCCTCTCACTTCGCATGTTGGATCCTCCCAGCTTCCACTAAAGGGCTCAGCGGTGCTGTTCAGGTCAGCATTCAGCCGGAAGGTGTGCAACAGTCGGTCGGGATCGATGGACTGCATGTACTGCTTGTTCAGAGAAAAGGCCTTATCAAATTGGGATCCCGGATGCAATGTAATATCAGAGAGCGGAAAGGGACCGATATAGTCCCTCTGAGCGTAAGCAGCTCCCGCAATGAGGGAAATGAATGAGCAGATCAGGACGTGCCATAGCCTTGGACATCCCATGCTGCTCACTAGAACCATCGCACTGCACAATTGTGTCACCTCATGATACTACATTCTTGCACCAGCTTTAGTTTGGTCAAATGCTGCTTTGCAACTGTCCAAGGATATCTCCCAGGGCAAGCCGATGCAATTGGTAAGGGATGACTGATCGTCACAGTAGCCCTTGGTGGCTGGAAGAGATGTAATGTCTCTCAAAGACCCACAAGGCGCGTGCGCGTGAGGGAAGCTACGGAAAGTAGAGCAGATACGACTGCTTGCACATGGCCCTGATCAGTAGTAGGACGAGTTCAGGATCGGTGCTGGCAGAAGGTACGAACACTTACCCGCCCAGTGTTTGTCCCAAGGAGGGTGACTCAGGTCTCTCTGGACACACTGCATTGAAGCAAACTGCGCATAGGGCAGTGCCTGTCACGGAGCTGCCTGTCGCGAATGTGGAGCTGGCCAGGTCACTGCTGAGGGGAGGCACAGCTTCCTCCTGTGTCAAGGAGAGGGAGACTGACTGCAAAATGCGAGCGGCAGCCAGGCAGGAGCAGCTGAACCGGCTGCAGGCAATTAAGCGCCAAATGCAGGCAGGCCTTCAGTGGCTGGGGACGTCTACCCAACAGCTGAACGCAAACATTGACAGCCTCAAGTCTGATTACAAGGGGCTCGCTGAAGACATTGAGCGGTACAGAAGGGCTGGGAAGCACCACAGGCTTGTCACGCACGCAGACCAGGCAGCTCTCAGGCTGCAGGCTCTGCAAGAAGATGGCAGGCTGCGCGCTCTGGCCCACGTGGGCATCTTCAGGCACAGCATTGCACCAGACAAGATGCCCTTGGGCGATCGGATCACCATCCTGGCGCAGAAGTGGGACAGGACGTGCTGGGAATGGCTGACCGAGGAGCAGTTAATGGAGATCACCAGGTACTTTGGCAGCCAGTTCATGAGCTTCATCGAGGAGGATGCTCTGACCATCATGGACATGCCACACGCCACAGAGGCCAGCATGGACATGCAACACGCCACAGGGTTCAGGCCGGCCTACACGCTCAGCATTTACATGCCCCCGGCAGAGAAGGCCTACATCATGGAGGCCATCGACAACCTGCAGCCCGAGGCAAAGAGGGAGGGCGGTCGCAGGGCCTACTTGGCCTTCATGGGGAGGAGCCCGTACATTGGGAACAGCGCGTTCTGGGAGTCTGAGCTGAGGAGGGTGGATAGCGCCCTCGCTGCACTAGGGTGTGGCGACATGCAAGCTTTCCCAGCTCGCTGTTGAGCTGTGCTCAAGGCCTGTATCCTGTGTGAAGCAGCAGCAATGTGCAAGGCTTGACAGAGGACTGGCTGGTGTGCTAATAATGTACCCATACTGTGCAATATCATGATCACAATGGTGGCAATCCACAGTTTTATTTTCTGTATTCAAATAGAAGCAACATCTGCTATCAGTCTATATATCTGTGATGAGCTGATGAGAATAACCTGGCCAGTAGCACCTAGCCAGGAGCTGAGGCTGATAAACATCAGGACATGCGTGCCTGTATGCTGTTTGCCTTCTTGAGTTGTTCTAAGGTCTCTTTCAGTGCAAGGTAGCCTCCTCAGTTTGGTGCGCGCTGATTGCCTCAAGGTATAGCATCTGTACACCGAGAACATTATGCCAATTTGCACGCTGGCCTTAAGATGGTGGCGTGGTGTCAGGCATTCCCTTAGGCGCCATGATGTGCTTCAGGGAGCAATGGTCTCACTTGTTTGAGGGGCCACAAACGATGCAGGCATTCATGTGGCAAGAGGACTTAATTGGAATTGTCCGGTTTATCAATGCTTGCTTGCATAAGATGGGTCAAACATCTGATCAGCTTGGTGTGGCTGGAAGAGATGTCATCTGATCTGATCTGATCTCTCTCTCTCTCTCTCTCTCTCTCTCTCCCTCTCTGCGAGAACAATATAGCAGGCTGCACACCTGCAGTTCTCAGTATATCGGGAACGCTTATTTCTACAGTGCTCTGCTTCACTTTCAGGACCTCAAAAAGCCAGCATCCAGTCGACCCCAGGTGTCTGTCACAGCCAATCGCTTGGGGCGATTGGCTCCTGTTGACTGCGCAAGTGCATGCTCTATGTCAGCCCAACAGAAGGCGGGCTGTGCATGTAGCTCAGAAGCTGGCTACGAGCGCCAGCCAAAATGATACAGATCACACCAGGGTTGTTGTGCTCCTCGCTGAAGTTGTAGCCTGCCTCTGTCAGGTATCTCAAGACAGCGGGCAGGATCCGGGCAACCCCGCCTTGACTGTGACGCCCCATCCCGGTGATCACCTGCAGTGAAAGTAAGCAGTCTCGTATGGGTCCATACAAGAGTGATCAGGCCGTAGCAGAGACAACCCAGAAGCACTTGATGCCTCTACTTGACATTCCATACAAAGCTTGGCGGCAGCATACCTGGATAAGGGTGCCGCCTGGGTGGTTCAGGCCTCCCAATGCTATCAGGTGGCTCTCGAGAACCCGCAGCGCCTCATCCACATGCAGCCCATGAAGGTCAATCTGCTCCAGCACACAGCAGTGCTCAGCTATAGGCTGCAAGTACAAGATTAGCAAAGTTGGCAATGGCAGCCGCCCTTAAGGCACACGGTCCAGAGCGCGCAGAGATGGCGCACCTTCCAGCGGTTGAGCAGCTGCCTGTTGAAGCCATCGTAGGCAACGCCGTTTGCGCGCGCCCTCGCTTCCACTGCAAGGCGGTCATGCTCCCTGGACTTCATGCCCAGCTCCCTCGCCACATCTTTTTTCCCTGAGCCCATCTGACACATAGTCAAGCTGTCATTTGCAGGCGACCTCTTCATGGTCTGGGTCTTTGTGTGCGCAGAGCCGTCATCATGCATCACAGCTGGTCTTGGCTGGCAGCATGGCTTACAGTCGAGAAGATTTCGACCCGAGGACTGAGGAGTAGTATCCTCAGCCTAGGCCTTGTCATGATGCAGAGCGCATGAATGGAAGGGAAGGGTCTGTAGGGTCATGTGTGGCCCACCTTGCTGCTCCGCCTCTGCAGAGGCCTGGCACAGCACCTCGCGGGCGTTGCGGTGCACCCAGAAGGCGCGCCGCTCGGTGTCGGCCAGCTCGCTGTACTGCGCCCTCTCCTCCAGGGTCTGCTCGGTGTCCAGCGTGGCTGCTGCCACCGCTGCGGCTCTGCCAGCATGGCTCTGGATGTGCGTGAGTGCCTCGCTGGGGCACGCCAGCTCAGGGGGCGTCCTGAGCCCGCGGGATGGGCTTTGTATGTCTCGTACAAACCGCTTCAGGAGAGTCCCCACTTCTGATTGCTCTGACTCCTGCAGCAAAGATGTTGTTAAGAAACATGTTGATGATGGTCCCGGCTCCACTCCAGGTCAAATCATAGAAGGCCAGCATGAGATAACACCTATAGATGCAAGTCAGGTAGGTACACTAAGGGATTCAGCAATCGCACCGGCAGGGTTTGCTGGAGGGATGTGGCTGTGTAGGAGATTTGCTGCTCTGGGGTGTGCAGCTGGCTGGCGCTGCTGCTAGATGAGCTGGCATGGACCTCATAAGAGGCCTGACCAGCTTCCCTCCAAACATCAACCAGGCCTGCAGGCTTGGCACTCTGCAGCGCGGCCATGATGCTGACATGCTTTGCTTCTAGCGTGGGTGCTGCAGAAGGCAGATCGCCAGCAGCTGGGTCTTCTGTGGGCCCTCTGCGCTTTGCTTGCCCGTTGCACAGGCCCCATGCTTGCTTCGCTGCTCTTCTGTGGCCATTTGCCATGGGGACGGGCATGGCTCTCGATGGAGATGGCCCCCCAAAGCTGTCTAGAAAGCCGTCGAGTTCATCTATTGCTGCAGCATCCTCATCCACGATGTCATGCTGGCGGCTTACGGGCTTGGGAGCGACAGAGTCCTGCATAGAGCCGGGCTGATACCCCGATGTGCATTGCCCTCGCGCACAGCTGTCTCTCTGCCTTAGGGCCTGACTGGGCTGCTGCTGCTGACTGGATGTGGGGACGCTGGCCGAGCCCTGTGCCCACCACTGGGATCCGACGCAATCAGAGACAGCCTTTTCCCAGAGATGCATACTGGGGCGCTTAGCTGCCACTGCTGGCGGCTGCCTGTGCTTCCCTACTGCTATGGGCACTGTGTCTGGAGACCTGGAAGCGGTACTGCACTCCTGAGAGGCTGCGTGCTCAAAGATGACCTGCCCACTGGAGAGCTTGAGCCCAAGCCGCCCATGCAGTATCAAGGGCTTTGGCCAGATCTCCAAGCTAGTGTCAGACTCCTCTTCACCGTCATATGCTGAGCGCAGCAAGTCACCTGCACGAGCACCAAATCCCACATCTGCACCATGTAGCTACCCAAACATGCAGAAGGTGGCACAGTGAGCTAAGCAGCATTCTGGCATGGTAGGGGTAGTGTGCGCTTTGAGGGGCACCGGTCATTTCATGCACGCGCACAGCAGGGTTGTGAATACCCCGAGAGCCTTTGAGGAGTGTACCTGCTTGCTTAGCAGTGCTTCCATTTGCAAATGACACGGTCAGGTGCGGTGCTGCTCCATTGAAATGAGCTGTTAGCGCCTCCGGGAGTTGGACAGCCACTGCCTGCAATTTGGGTTGACAGGCTTGACATCACTCTTGATGCAGAAGCTGAGCCCTGCATTCCAGGCCATTTGGATGCAATACAAGGGCGTGAGGAAATCTTTGACATGTGTGCCCTACTCACCTGGACATGACTGTCTTGGACGACTCCAGAGAGTGTCAGCTGAAAGCTGTTGCCAAGAGGCAGGGACGCCTGCTTCTTAGGTGTTGGTCTAAATATGAGTGTCATGTGATCACTCCTGACATTGCAAAAGCAGGCCGGCACCCTGCATGCATATGTAAACATTCACAGCATTCACCTCAGCAACAACTCTGCTACGATCTGCCATTGGTTGCACAGCCAGCTTGGCCAGGCAGACACCATGGGTGGCTTGCCTGTCAAGAAGAACCCTCTGCTGCTCAGAGCTGAGGAATAGTGCAGCGTACACAACGTGCTGCTGGACTGCTGACTCTTTCTGCATGTAATGAGGTGCAGAAGCTGCCTCTGGCTGCGCTGCTTGGTCTAGCATGTATGAAGCGCTGCTGTTGCCATTGCCATACAGCAGAGATTCATGCTCGCCCGTCTGCTTATCACCCTCATGCAGGGATTGTCTGCTGGATACTGTTTCGGCTTTATGCCCTGTATGAGTGGGCTGTGGTGACAGCACTTGAGGAGTTGGGCTTGTCCTCTGAGCTTGCATGTGCTCTGGCAAGGCCCAAGGCATCGCTTGTGAAAGGTCCTGCTGCACGCATTTCCAGTATGCGGCTGTGCGTGGATCCTGCTGAGGAGCTTCTGGCCTCTGATGCTGGGTTCCAGACGGCATGGCAGGCCACCATGCTCGCTTCTTACTGCTCATTGTGCTGTAGGCAAGATTTGCTGCTCATATTGCAGCGCTGTCCAGTTGCCAGGTGCGCTGGTCCCATGCATAACTTGACACGACAACGGCCCAATGATCTGACAGTGAAGCATGTCGTGCATTCTCATACCGTTGCTGTCATTGCCAGTATTCGTGTTGGGAGTCACCATTCCATCGACAGTCCTGTGACACGGGCCTGCATCTCACCGCAAGCATGCCAGCCCCAAGTAACAGTGGCTACTGTTAAGCCATTGCAGGTCAGGAGGTCTCAGGCTGCCCACGACGTGGGCTATTTCGGGCAGCTGATGACGCATCATTCCATGGTTTCTCTGCTGCAACCCGCTTCGTGTGCATGCGGGTGTGCTCTACAGCAGCAGCAGTCTGAGAGACCGTCTGTAAAATTTTGTTCATAGCAAGGGGCAGAGATTTCCACCTCTGGCTGGGCACCATTGAACTTCGTGCCATATGCAAGGAAGGAACTCCCAGAGGGAACTCAGAAAGCAGCTGTCGGAGAAGTGTACAAGCACAGTACAGAACATTGTGAAGGTCGCACGCTCAGTGCGGGAGGAAAGTGGGAGTGAGGTCAGTGCTGTCACATACCAAGGGGCTTGCGTACAGCTTATGATAATGAACAGTCTCTTATGATAATGAACGATCAAATTTGAGAACACATGCAGGCTGTGGCAGACTCAGCCCGGAGGTTGGCTGCAAAGGAGAGATTTATATCGCATTCACTTCAGGTGAGCAGCTGTCTGATGCTAGGGCAGCGGGTATTTTGTGAACTGAAGGTGCTGCGAGAAAGGTATCACTATCGCATGCTTATGCAGGCTGCTGAGCAGCTGCCTCATCAGCTTGTCCAGCTTGACTTGCACCTGTCTGTGGTGCACCACCACCTCAGTAATCTGGCAGACTCAGCAAGAAGTATGGCCACTGCGGATGACAGCGTTACCTGACAGCTACTCCAATGGGTCCCGTAGACGCCGCAATACAGCATGACAGCAGCGCTGCCTGTATCGCTGAGGGCCATCCTGAAAGCTCCAGCAGAGACGGTGTTGCCGCGTTGATAGAGTCTGGCAAGTATGCAGAGTGCCTTAGGCTCCTGGATGAGCCTGGTCAGCACAGCTCGACCAGCAGGTTGCGCACCCTGCGCCTCATCTGTCAGACCTGCCTGAGGGCACAAGATGGACAGTGGTGGCAGGTGCATGCTCTCGAGAAACTTCACTGTCAGATGATGTCAGTCTCATTGTGCCCTGCCAAAGCCAGTATTGAACACACCTGATCTGAATAGCTGTGCAACAAAGGCATTGCACTACTGGAACATTCTGGCTCTACAGATAAGAGGGATGTTGAATCTTGCAGGTACTTGACCTGCAGCCCGGTGCGGATGCTAAGAGCATCAAAGCTGCAGTCAGGCGGCTAGTCAGAATCGTGCACCCCGATAAGTGCAGCTTGTCAGGGGCAGAGGAAGCTTTCAAGTCTGTGCTGAAGGCAGCAGAGCACGTGTCAGCCAGCGATACAGGTGCAGACACTAACCAGTAGCCTACAGTATTGTCGTGAGTGCTTGCCTCGCACATGCATTCTTGAAGCAATAAATATGGCATTCTGTCAAGATACTGTCCTGCAAACCCTGCAGATGCGCCGCTGTTCGACTATGATGGCGGCAATTGGTGGGAAGAGTGGGACGACCCTGAACAGCTCAAAAGGAAGCGCAAGGCTGAGGAAATGGAGCAGCAGCATGGAGAGGCTCATACCATTTGGTGGCTGCAGCTGCAGGACCTTTCCGTGCAGGCAAGCGTGGGCAGATGCATGCATGCATGAATTTGTTTTCAGACCCTTGACGCTGCTGCAATGTGCGCAGATGGTCTGAGACGATATTGTTCTTCTTGCAGGGCTTGCAAGAGGAGGTGAAGGTGCTGCAAAGGGACCTGTTCAAAGAGCAGTCTCTGTTGAAGGCTGAGAGGCAGAGACGTCTGAGGTGAGGCCTCTCGCTGCTTTGTCTCGCAGATTCTCGTTCCTGTGGCTGATTGCACAGCAACTTGAGTCGTGCTTTTGTCAACACGCCCTCATGACAGCATGTCATCCCTGCAGGGAGGCCAGGGTACTTCTGAATCAGCGCCTCCTGGAAGCTGAGGAAGCTGAGGACTCTGTTGATGCCACTCCTGTTGAGACTGGGCAAGGCGGAGGCTTCTTTTTGTAGCATGGCTTTAGTGTTACAGGCCTTTCATGCTCCCTCTGCAGTTCTTTCCAATCAAGCGTGCAGCTCCTGAACATTCCGGTGTAGCTTACAGTCAGTGTGTATGTCTGAATTCAATGCGTAGCACAATTTAGCCTATTTTGATTCCCGATTGACATCATCTGCAGCTCTCAGGCAGCATATGAAACCGTGACAAATTGCAAAGACAAGCCCAGGACAGCATCCTGTGGCTTTACAGCACGCGCGACAGCAGGGTGTATGTGCCTCCAGACAGCAACAGGACTCCAGAAGCTGGTGTGATCCAAGCGCTGTACTGCCGGAGTGACAAAAGCTGTTTCAGGGTTCCAGCTGCAGTGGCGGCAAGCAGCAAAGGTCCCACATACCTGTAAGAAGCATGATAAGGCGGCCTAAGTGCACTCCTGTATTACTGCCACCTTCATTCGATGATCTGCCATGAGCACAAACAGTACAGTGACTCACCCAGTGGTGTAGGCAAGCAGCAGACCACCGCCCAGCAAGGGGTCTTGTGATGACGCCACATAGGCAAGGAGGGTTGCGAGAACTGGGGTGCTGCAAGGCGAAGCTGCCAGTGCAAATGTCAGCCCTACAAGGTATGCCTGCAGCAGCAGCCATGGCTCATTTTCTCAAGGTGCGCAGCGCATCTGATAGTCCATTTGCAGCAGGCAACAACCCTCCTCAATCATGAGACTACAAGGGCATATCAAAGCCCATGATGCAACACCCTGCAGAGACTCTGATCGGCTTTGATGGCCACGCTGCCAGTGCATCATGCGTGTCGCGCTGCATATGTCATGCTGAAGTTGGGAATGGGGAGTTCATGAGCACCAGCAGAGGAACATACCTGGAGTGGGGGCGGAGCTGAGACATTACGGACGTCTAGATCTAGTGATGGTAGCCTGAGTGGAAGGACTTCCAGGAGATTCAACCCCATGGCTATGGCCACCAAAGCTACAGCAATGGGCAGGCCACTGCCTATTTGCCCATAGGTCTTGCCCAGCAAGGAGGAGCCTACTCCCAGCAGAGCAAGGGTCGTTGCGAGGCCAAAGGAGAAAGAGACTGCCCTGCATTGGCAGCATGCGATGAGAATCATTCCTTGGTATGGTGCAGTCATCTGGCAGGTCTGGTCAGCGCTTGATTTCAGAAGCAGTCTCTGCTGCTGCCATAAAGTGAGCTCGGCTGCATATGCCAGCCCGGAGCCATTCACCTTACAATTGTCTCTGACGTTTTGCTCTCACCACCTTCGCTGGCATATCCGCCAATGTACCCAAGCGTGAGGGGCAGCACGCTCAGTGTGCATGGCGAGAGGCTCGTCAACAGGCCGGCTGTAAAGATGACAACAAAGGTTGCCGGGGATACACCTGCATAGCAACTCATGCATCGCTCATTGAGCTCTCGCCAATCCTGCAAGAAATGCCTGGTTTGTGGAATGTCTGTGCTGTCTAATGCATGCGCATAAGCTAGTCAGGAGGAGCAGGATGGTGTACCAGATAGTTGCTGCTGCACCAAGTTGTTCATGCTGTTCGTGAGCTGGTACAAGGTATCTGGTGGCGGTGGTGATGCTGCAGCCAGGGATACTGGCATACTGGCGATGGTCATTGCTCTTCCAAGCTCAGAGAGCCTTGGCAATGCAGCCTGACTCAGGCTGATGTCAATGGCACATCCCAGATCAAGCCCACTGAGGAGGCTATGCACCTTCCCTGCATCATGGTGTTCACTCAAGGTCTCAGCGGAGGAACGCACTGCCGCAGATGCTTTCTGATCCAGGCCAAAAGTACCTGAGTCTCGTCTCCCTGAAGTCTGTCTGCGCTCTCTCTGTGGATGGACTACTCCAAACGGTGGTCTTATTGGAAAAGGAGCCAATACATTGCTATCGTGCACACGATAGGAACTGTGCATCTCTACCACAGATTGCACTTGTGATGTAAAATGCTGCCAGATCGTTCAGATCGCCTTTGTACAGGTGCCTCTCCAATACTTGCCCCGGTGCCTCCCGACGCTCAGACAGGGCCGGAAAGACTCAAAGCAGGCAGATTTAGTGCCAGTGCTGCTGCTAAGATAGCAGCTGACGTATTGAAAATCGCCTTGGATGCCTCCAGGGGTGGATGAGCAGGTCATTGGCATGTTGTCTTCATCATCTGCTCTCTATATCTGTCTAGCTATCGCTTCACTTCCTCCAAGGAGAGTCTACAAATTTTTCAGCGTGTCCACGTATGTTAGTCGAGTGAGCAGTGCAAGGGGGTCCTGTCGCTTATCGAGGACTCCAGAGGAAGCATGGAGTGTCTCAAAAATCTTCCCACGCGCAACCCAGCAAGCTTCATGTCATCTGCAGCTGGAGATAATAGCCTGATGCAAAAGGTGCGCCTTTATTGGGTTCTGTCTAGGATTGTTTCCTCAAGGTTGCCTGCCTATAATGCAGGGCCTGCACAGTGTTTAGCAGGTGACCTGATCATGCGCTCCGCAGATCGAGCAATCCCCATCGGTCATCTCATCACAGGACGCTAGTGAGTGCCAGTCCCATCCAGGTGCGCCGAATTTTCACCTGTCGAACATTATCAATAGCTCTCGTTTTGGACACTGGCAAGAGTCTAATGCTGTCTGTTCTGAACCTGAGTTGGTGGGTACAGTGATAAGGACGGAGAGCACTAGCATACTTGTGCGGGAATTTGAGCGCATGCGAGACGCAAAGGCATGTGTCCTTCATCCAGATTGCAGCCTGATACGCCTGACCTTAGGTTTCACTGGTTGGGCCCCCAACTATACTATTTTCTGCCAGAGACATATCTCAAGCCTCACATGCCAGCCTGCCGTGCAGGTGAGGCATAGCACAGCAGGCAAGCGGCAGATAGAGCAGTCACATCGCCTGGAGAGGCAAAGCAAGCATCCCCGGAGGCAGTGCCTATTTGAGGGTGCGCAGTCCACGGCTGATCTCTGCGGAGCCTGCATGCACTGTCACAGCTGAGCATTCTGGAGTGTCCTTGTGAGTGTACTGCCTTCAGGGGCTTTTAGAGGATACTTATTGCTCCTGTTCCTCCAGGAAATTACAGGGACCTGCAGGAGGGGAGCTACACAGAGCTAAATCTCAGCAGCGCATAGGCTGCTGTGTGGCTGTACAAGCAATAAGGAATGTCAAAGTCTTCTGGCTGAGCTTGTCAGCAGCAGAGGTGCAGTTGTGTGCAAGCAGTAGTGTTTTCTATTCAAGCAGACAAATTCCTGAAGCTGTGCCAAGGAACTAGCAGCAGCTCATGCTTGGCCTCTGTGTAGATGCTGTAAAAGCAAGACTGCGAGCCGCATTGCTTGCATCCCAGACTGTGAATCTGTCTTCTTAATAGCATTGCAGCCTGCTCGGCACGGGTCAACGGGCTACCGTAGGTGACCTTGATGGACGAGTGTCAGAGTTGTGTGAAGTAGTGGATGTTCTCATGTCTCTGAGGCCAAAGAAAGCGATCTGCGCAGCGTTTTTGTAGCTGTTACTTGGTTACAAAGGCTTGGGCCATGCTGTGTGCAAGCTTTGATGGCAGGATGGACTTGGGCTGCATTC
This sequence comes from Coccomyxa viridis, assembly GCA_963930925.1. Classification (NCBI taxonomy): domain Eukaryota; kingdom Viridiplantae; phylum Chlorophyta; class Trebouxiophyceae; family Coccomyxaceae; genus Coccomyxa; species Coccomyxa viridis. The sequence goes on from CAWVOJ010000010.1 coordinate 1,396,049, forward strand.
TCAGGGACCTGAAGGATCTGCAGCAACTTTGAATGGTGTTCCATAGAGTGCTGGCCTCCCAGGCCAAGGAGGGTACACATGTGAGGGCCTCAAGAGTGAAAGATAAAGGCCCTGGCGTCCTGTGAATCGATCAGCTCAACTCACGCTCAGGAGAATGTCTACACGTAACAGGGTACAACTGGTAGCCAGAAAGGGGTGATGGAGGAGCAGGCGATATGATGTACTAGGTGTCACTGAATAGCTGGCAGTGTCAGGAGTCAAGCACACAGCATAAGAGAAAGAAAGGAAGTAGAGCCCTAGATACTGCGCTCTTGCCCAGCTCATGCAACCTGCCCGTATGCAGGTCACCTTCCTCGACGTAGATGCAAGTATTGCATATACACCCCAAGCACAATGCCTCTGATCAGTCTGTTACAGCGGTCATGATTGTCTTCCCTTCAGCCTGCTGATACACAGTTGCAGGGGTGAAGCAGTGCATGTACATGTCGAAGAATAGGATGGCCTGTTGTTACAGCTTGAGGCGTGCAACATGGCGTCATAAGTTCGGGTGAACAGCAGTGCAGCTAAGCGGCTGCTGCAGCTGCAGCTGCTTGCCATCCCAAAGTGCTGTTACGCCCATGACATTGCAATCCAAACACAGCGCGGCCAGTACAAGCGGCATAGTACACTTGCCTGCCACACCAGCAACGTGTTATGTGTATGCTTCATGATGATGGTCTGCAGGCGATGACACCATTGTCATGCTTGCTACGATATGACAGGTGGTATTTCGTAATGCATCAGCTGCCTCTAGTCATGTCACCAAGTGTGGGGTAAGCGTCTGCAAGTTCATCGAATTACTGCCGATCCACCTGTCCCACGACTTGTGGGCTGCCCTGCAAGGCCTTTTGGGGGGTCAAATCTTAGTCTTATCTCCGGCGAGCCCCAGAAAGCCTCCTTCAGGATGACAGAGAGGCCTGACTCAGACGCCGGTAGCTTCGCCGTGACTGCGCCCACATGTCCGGAAACGTGCGGTTGCCAATAGAGGCCCTACCGCCCTTGCTAGACGAGCAGCCAAATCTTCCCAGTCCAAGGAATGCTAGCATGCTCTGCGCCTGCGGGCTGCATACAGCGTTGTCTTCAGCTTTGACAGAGGCACAGAGCTGAGCAGTAGCGTGAATAATCTGGGCGCGCCCTAGTGTGGCCCTTTGGTGTCTTATTGTGGCTCCACTGATGACCTGAGAGCCCACATTGGCAGCCAGTCTAAGCAGCCGCCTGCATTTGCATGCGCTTGAGTGAGCATTGACATTAGCCTGCGGCACCTCATAGGCGGCGCAGTATGAGCACAGGGCAGGAGGAGGAGTTAGTGTGTAGTGGCATGGTGTGTCAGGCAGCACAGATAGCTGGCTGCCGGAGGCGCGTGAGCTTGATGTTAGCGTACACACATTCCTAGGTATCTAGACGGGCGTTCAGCCTCACAGCCTTTGTTTGCGGCGGCTCAGAACAGCTGTCAGAGCAGTATGTCAGGCAAGCCTGTGGTACTGCTGGGAGGCATGGAAGCGGATGAGGAGGAGGACAAGCCCCCAGAGCAGCCCATCGTGGAGCGTGATCCTACTGGGCGCTGGAGTCGGGTGGGCCCCTGCATGCAAGGCTTTTCATTCAACTTCACCTGTTCTATGTGTACGGTGGAATAAGTAGGGCGCCCTTCGCTGCAGGTGGACCAGATTCTTGGTCGCGGAGCTTTCAAGACCGTGTACAAGGGCTTTGATGAGGATGAGGGAGTTGAAGTGGCCTGGAATCAGGTCCGAGTGAGCGAGCTGGTCTCTACAAAGGAGGAGCGTGACCGCTTATTCGCTGAGATTCGGGTGCTCAAGCAGCTGAAGCACAAGAATATCATGACCTTCCACGACTCCTGGCTGGACAGCAAGACGATGACCGTCAATTTTATCACGGAGCTCTTTACGTCGGGCACACTGCGCCAGTGAGTGCCCTGCTGCTCTCTCCGTTGTTCTGTATACTGCCTACTCCTGCCAGCCTCGGGTTGCTGATGCCTGGGCGTGTCGCGTAGGTACAGAAAGCGGCACAAGCACATCGACCCAGAGGTTCTGAAGCGGTGGGCGTGGCAAATTCTATGCGGCCTTGTCTACTTGCACGGCCACACCCCCTCCATCATCCACCGAGACCTCAAGTCTGACAACATCTTCATCAATGGCTGCGAGGGCGTTGTCAAGATTGGTGATCTTGGATTAGCGACCATGCTCCGAGCGCGAACGGCGCCTCAGAGTGTGCTAGGTGAGCTGCAGGCTTTGCCACCAACGCTACTGTCAGGGCGCTCTTTTTTAATGCCGCCCAGTTCTGGGCGAGGCACTTACGTACAGTCTTGCACTGGTTTACCATTCTCTGAGTGTAATAACATCGGCGTTCTGAGGCTTGGCAGCGGTCATGAGTGCCCTACTACTCATTGACATCTTGGACTGTTTGAGCAGGAACTCCGGAATTCATGGCTCCAGAGCTGTACGACGAGGAGTATGACGACCGTGTGGATGTCTACTCCTTTGGCATGTGCCTCCTGGAGCTTGCCACACTGGAGTACCCATATGCTGAGTGCCGCAATGCAGCACAGATCTACAGGAAGGTGTCCCAGGTTAGTCAGGGCACACCTCATCTTAATCCTTTCACCTTTGAAGTGCCTGCTGTCCAGCTGTATTCGCTTCGCAGTCTTCTTTTCTGTAGCCAGGCGTTTTGACACGCATCTCACGCAAAATGAGTTGCTCTCGTTGGTGCAGGGAATTTTGCCTGCTGGCTTGGCTAAGGTGCCCACAGGAGAGTTGGCAGAATTCATCTCTGTGTGCATTGCTCCTCGTCTCCAGAGGCCGCGCGCTCGTCACCTGCTCAAGCACCCCTACTTCCACACCATCAGGGCTGAGAAGGCGGCTGTCAAGCTGGGGGCAGAGGCGCTTGCGCACTCTGTCTCCTGCGCAGCTGACCTGCATCAGATGGTTGCAGATTGCACCGCATCTGTTGCAGGCTCCGTCTCCAGGACATCCTCAGAGCTTGCCGAGGTGAGCATACAGATCAGCATCTTTTGAGTCTGTAACATTTTGGGCGGGAGTGTCAGATGCTGGAGGTCTCTATTCTGTATGGGCATGTAGCTGTCTATCTGACCATGTGCTCGCACGTGAAATGTTGCTGTGGAAAGTGTTTAGTCCCAAGCCTGACGTGCTGAGGTGTTGTCTGCAGGTTCAGCAGGTACTGACCAGCAGCACTATCGACAGCAGGCGATCTGGCCCCACTGCAGAGAGCCAAAGGCCGCACCCAGAGCAGGAGCGGTTGCTTGAGGAGCTCGAGCAGCAGCCCCTGAACAGGGAGTCGCAGGCGCAGTCGATGCCTCTGGTAGAGCCCAGTGCATGGCGGCCGGACCCGCTCCTGGAGAAGCCCGAGGGCGCCTCGCCTCCGCACAGCGAGCCGGGCAGGCAGAGCTTTGGCGACAGGGACGGCGCTGAGTCTTGGGCGACCGTGCGCACCACCCGCGACAGCTTTGAGACAGCCTCCACCAGCCATCAGCACATGCAGGAGCGCTCCATGTCAGAGTGCAGCGACAGGGATGACCGGCAGCCAGTGCTGACAGGTACAGACTCGCATGAATATGATCCTGCCCCTCGCGCTGTGCCTAGTGTGCTTGATGCTTCCATATCTCTGCTGAGCAGCTGTTGAGGATCATGCTGCCAAACTGCAGGCGACAGATCCTTCTGCGTCAAGGGCAAGGTCCAGGAGGATGAGGATAAGTTGAGTCTTCGTCTGAGAATAGGGCACACAGAGGGCGGAGGTACGCATTTCCCTTCAGATGCCTTGTTGACCAGCTGGGCTTCATTTCCTGCTTAAGCTGTACTACATACCTGTCTTTTGGTGCCAAGCGACGTGCTCATATCTGTCCTTTCCCGCAGGCGCACCCAAGACCATAGAGTTTGACTTTGACTTGGCAGCTGATACAGCATACAGTGTCGCAAACGAGATGGTCAGCGATCTGAGCCTGAGCCATGAGGATGCCAAGGTATGTGAATATGAAGTGATTTGCAAGAACCACGTGCGGTGGCAACATCCCACCTGGATTCTCCATTGCTTGATCATTGCACTGACTGTAATTCCATGCTACGAGGCAAGCTTCTGCACAAACTGTCAGCCTGGCAGTTGTGTGAGTAGTTGCTCCTCCCTGTGCAGATGATTGCCAAGGCCATCAAAGAGGAGATTCTCGCTCTGACAGAGGCAAGCACCCCGCATCGGAGATATGTGAGCATCTTCTCATCCGATGATGATGAACAGCAGCAGCAGCAGAAGGGCGCAGCGCCGATGGCTATTGACATCAACGGCCTGAGTGAGGGGCACCTAGTAGCTGCAGCAGCTGCAGTGCTGGCGGAGCAGCCAGGGCAGGGGCCTGCGAAGAGCTCCCTCACTCAGCAGGATGCCTCAGCGTTCCAGAATGGCAGGGAGTACGAGAGCTCAGCGCAGCACCCAGGGGCGCAGTCGCGGGAGGAGGTGCTTTCAGACGATGGCAGGCATGCTCCGCAGCAGAATGGCGTTGCGCTGGGCAAGGCAGCCTCAGACGTGTCCATGCTGAGCCGCTCCAACAGCCAGGGCGGTGACGAGGACGATGGGGAGGCTGGCAGCCTCATAGGGCGCAAGCGCTCCAGCAGCAAGCTCAATCCGCCCAAGGAGGAGGACCGCACGCTACCGCTGAAGAAGCTGTTTGAGAACCTGACCGGCGTGTCTGAAGCTAACCCGGTGTGCACCGCACCTCTTGCCTTCAGAGTTTTGCATCTGCAGTTGGAGGAGCTTCATCCTTCATGTACTCATCCCTTTTGGCAAGCCAGTTTGTACACACGTCTGTACATCATGCATGAGCATGATGGTAGCCTTTAAAAAGACATCATATGCTGAAAAGTGGAGTTGTGGGTGCAGGAGGAAGGGGGCCCGCTGAGCAATGGTTCTGCCAGCAGCGCCTTTGCAGCATCGCCTGTGCCAAAGGCGGCGTCAGTGGCTGGGGACCTGCCCCACATGGACCTGCACATCAGCACATGCAGCGTGTCGGAGGGAGCCTCCACACAGCGCCTGGGCCCCTTGGAGCGCAGGTCCCTCTCCAGGGTGCTGTCTGTGTCTCAGGACATCGATGGCATGGGAGCACAGAGACATAGCAATGGCAGCTCCTCACAGAGAGGTGTGTGGCTTCTTTGCCCCACTTTGACAGGCCCTCAGTGTCTGGGTGTCTGTTCCATGACAGCAACATATGCCTGTGATCCATGCAGGATTGTCAACCAGGAGTTGGACCTGTCTCTGAATGCTCATGCTCGTGTGCAGTTTCCCCAACGCGGGTCATGTCTCCAGCGCCTCCAGACATTGCCATGTCCACTACCAGATCGTCGCCTGCCCTCTCGCCTGCAGCCTTTGCGCGGAACCCCTGGAGCTCCTCCAGCTGCCTGCACACCAGCATGGTGTCCTCCAATGGCATGATGGCCACACACCACAGCCAGGTGTGTGCCCGGTCTCTTGCAATGCTGCCTTAATGCTGCTACCAGCATTCACAGGCTGGGTATTTTCCAAGTTGCTCCAGGTTCGAAATGCTTTCATGTGACAGGTGTGGTAAGGTCGGTCCTGCATTGGGGAGTTGATGGTGGCAGCAATGGAGAGTGCTGACTGCAAACATGTGAGCACTAAGGCCCCCTCGTGCTGTGCAGCCCTGCCTGGTGAGGCCTCGCAACAGCCGGGACGACCTCGAGCTGAAGGAGTTGCGGCGGAAAGAGGCTGCTGCAGCTGCCAGCGAGATGGAGTCCCGCAGTTTGCTGGGCCTGGACCGCTTTGGCGTGTCTCATGGCTGCGCCCAGAATAAGAAGGGAGGGCTCTTGGGCGGTGCTGTGCGAAAGTGAGCCTGATCATATGAGAGGCATGGGCTTGCAGCTCCACAATTGCAGAGAGGCAACACCTGCCAGTCTGCAGTGTGGCTAGGGTGGTGGGGCACTTTGGGTATTGTTCTGCTGCTCAGCAGCTCAGGTGAGTGAGTGTGAGAGGGTAGATAAGGACCATGGCATTGTGCATGAGCTTTCCAAGACCACCATGACGTAGGTTGCAGTCCCTCGGGCGCCTCAGTTGCCCAGCTTGTGGCAGGTGCATTCATCTAGTTATCAGTCTTCCATCCCCTGCGTTGTAGGAATGTCTCATATGCAACCATGTGGGGCTCAGCTCGTACTTGCATTTAAGATTAGGAGTCTTTATCACCGTTCTCATACACCCCAGTGCCCGGGAATGTGTTGGAGCGATATCCCTCCATGACAGATCCAGAACATCTGCATGCTGTGCGGACTTTAGGGATGGCATGCACCAGTGAAGCTATAGTTTCTCAGTTCAAGCTCGCATGCGCTGTGATTGGGCTATAAGTTAAGGAGAAGACAGCCTTGAGGTGTGCCACACAGGATGGCCCTTACCTAAGTTTTTCAGGAGAGAGCCTAGACTCGGCTCAGTGGGAGGCTAGAGGTAGGCTCAGAGGCCAGTACTCTTGCGTATGCTAGAAGGGCTGTTACTCGAACTGGTCAGATAAATGTTGCAGCTGCTGGAGAGCATGTGTGTTAGGCATGATACATATGCGGGGCTTTGCCTGCAGTCAGTAGTGCAGCACTGAGGACACTGATGTGTGTAGCCTGCAGCCGCATGCATAAGCAATAATTCCTGGGTGCACAGTGTTAGCTATGCGTCTCAGCATTGAGGGCCAGGGGAATGTACTTTGGGTCAATTGGTGATCCTTTATGCACTGGTCATCGCAATACATATGAACAGACTTGACCCATCTTACAGATAATAGAAGGGATCAGGACGCCTTCAGGTCAGTTTGAACTTCCTTTGTTGGTGCCTTCTGTAGCACGATATAAACTTCTGGAGTGCTTTGAGCCCGCCATGGCCATTATGACGGCCAGGTCACTGTTTGTCAGGCATTTTGTGTGACATCAGAAGCCACAGGCTCATGAGGGTGAGCAAGCTTCAGAGGTTCATATGGTGTTTGTGATGCGGTACAAATGTACTGTAATTCCTATTGTTCCAGTACTCAAGTTATGCCATGCATTCTGCCCAGGCCATATGGGGGCAGTACAAATCCTAGGTATTGTTAACTTGAGTGCTACCCAGCACGGCTCCCAGTTGTGCTGGTGCTCATGCTGTTGGCAATGGTACAGCCTCCTATGGCGCAGGCATACTTCTACTGCTAGAGCTTCCCTGTCCCCACGCATGCAGATGTTTACAAACTTGGTTCTTGGTGCCTGCTCAAGGGCATACGTTCAGCATGCAGGTACTACGCAGTGACCACAAGGCCTTTGAGCTTTCGCGGTGTCTCCCCTCTTTGTATATCTGTTTGTCTCGTGCTCAGGAGCAGGGGCGCAGCAACGACCTTTTGGGATTCGCATTATCCAACACTAAGCAGCTCGATTTCAAGCTCAAAAGTCCCGTTTGGTGGGATTTCCTGCAGGCCCTCTTTGCCATAGCCCAGCTCTGGAGGGACAATGATTGACCTCTGCAAGTACACCCAGCATGAGTGTGAGCTCATATGTCCGCAGAGCAGGGACTGCATGAGGCAACCGCCTGATGAACTTTGCGCGCGCAGCAGCAGATGCTACAGCTGGTTCCCGAGGGCTGTCTCGCCAGGGTCTGTGTCAGGTATCTTATGTTGTGCAGGGATCACAATACAGCGATGTGTGGACATTGCGCAAGGAGCCAAGGCAGCATCGTGTACCTTTCCGCCAGTCTTCATGCCCAGGACTGCAGAGCTGAGAGCAGGCGGTGGCTTGGGGCCACCCGTGCCAGCGAAAAGGCCACCAGCAGTGTCTGTGATCTTCTTCACAGCTGCTCCCGCGACTTGGCCGCCGGCGACAAACTCGATGGGCTGCAGGCAGCAAGCCAAGTTCAGCTGCACCCGTTTTCCCAAAGAACACTCAAAGGCTGCACTGATGGCCATGAGGTGCGCAGATGCAATGGTCGATTGCCTGGATACTTCCACGCACCTCAGAGATTGTCCGGTTGCCGCCGAGAAGCCTGGCCTGCCTGCTGGAGACCACATCGATGCCTTTGTACATGCAATCAAAGTGCACCTGCACCGGAACAGAGGCTGGTCCCTGTGCTAAGCTACGCTATTTCGCCTAAGAGATATGGAACAACCCAGAAATTGAGGCGCTCGTCAACCCTACCTTTACTTTCTTGCCCTTCTCAGCCATCTCTCCAGAACCCACTGCCTGGTCATAGTATTTGAGCCCGTCATCTGCAAATACATTCAGCATGTTACCAGGGGTGGCTGGCAAGGGGTGCATCCACATCAGCTTCACTTCAACTCATATAGACTGTCAGTGTCATCATGCACTCACCAAGAGAGGAATACTGGTCCAAAGATGCCTTCCGCTTCTTGAGTTCTTTCTTAAATCTGCATGCAGGATAGCCATGGATAATCTCTCTAGGAGGGACCATGGCTTGCAACCATGGTATGACTCTGAGTCCACTTCACGACGGATGGACGCACCCCAGGCCCCAAGCAGTCCTTACGTCCAAGAGCTGTATTACAGGCAGGACAGCAGCAAGGCCCGCCAATCTTTCACCTAATTTCCTTCTCGTCAAAGGCTGAGGTGGTTGCTCAGAATGCGCCCTGATGGCAGAATACCTTATCCTACACCGTCCCGTGCTAAAGGCATTGCACTTAATGTGTTTAGCAGGTGCTAAGAGGCGGCGCTGGCCCTGGGCAGAATGTGAGGAAGTGATGCGCATATCGATGGGCATGCCGGTGGGAGCGAGCATGCCTACGTATAGTTGGTAAAACCAATTTTCCAGACGTTGGATGAATTCTATTGACAGAAAGGTGGTTACAGATAGCTGCTGCTGCCGCATTCGAGGCACTCAAGAATATTTCTGACACAGTGACAAGCATAAATGCGTATCCGGACCTCCGCCTCGGGAGATTTCACGTCAACCTGCAACACTCGTTGTGTACAGTGTAAAGCGAGATTGCTGAGTACAGCACTCTCTGGTTCCTAGATACTACCGTGTTCGCGAAAGAGCTTGTTTCTCTGTGTCGCCAGTGCGGTCATTCAGGGAGTATCTTGAGGCACTGCAACAGTCTCGATCACAGGCATGCATTAGGCTTGCGGTGGAGGGTCATGAGAGGCTTGTCAAAAGTTGTTGGATCAGTTCTTCGTGACGCCGAAGCGATCAGCCACGTCCATGCATCGCTAAGTGACGCAGCTTTCAGCAGGTCAGGCTTTAGCTCGGCAAGCAGCGCTGCAGGACAGTGCATTAGGGCAGCAGAGGCTAGCCTGACTCATTCGGTAGCCTCTCCTGCAGCGTCAGCATCTGCCTCTGCCGCACTTCGCACAGCTGGAGCAGCCAGCACTAGTGGAAGGGTCTCAGGAGCTGAGCTCCTGCAACTGTATAAGCAGCTATCAAAGCACCGCCTCAGTGCTCTAGTCGTCTCTACAGCAGCAGCAGGCTTCGTTGCAGGTCTCTCTCATCTACTTTCCCTGCCCAAGCATGCCACACTCCAGACACTAGCGCATCGCATCGCTGCGGCTGGCTAGTGTGTGTAAGGCCCAAGCTTCACACAGATTAGCAGACTGCACATTGAACTCACATCAAATATGTCTTGTCTACGCTGCAGGCAGTGGTGAGGCGATTGATTGGGTGAAACTTGGGTGGACCTCCCTGGGCACATTTGCCTGCGCAGCATCGGCAAATGCCCTGAACCAGGTCTACGAGATAGCTAATGATGCCAGGATGGAGCGCACAAAGCGGCGGCCCTTGCCCACAGGACGCCTGTCCAGAGGCCATGCCCTGCTCTTTGCCGGCCTTGCAGGCTCTGCTGGCATCTACATACTCGCCACACAGGTGACCTCTCATTCATGTGATGCTGACCGAAAGCTGCTTTTACAGGGGCTCATACCTGATCCTCTTGTCTCTCTCACATACATGAGACTGGCCTGTGGATGTCCAGACACATATGAGGGTCAACAGCAATGCGGAAGTGCAGCGCCTATGGTGAGTTGGAGTCCAGGCTGGAGCCTGTGCGCCCCAGCTGTGGGCAGGGAAGACCTGCTCCTGAAGACTCTACATGCTGCCACAGGCGAATTGCACAACTGCAGCATTGGGCGCAGCCAACATTGGGCTCTACGCGGGCGTGTACACTCCGCTGAAGGTTGTGAGCATTGCCAACACATGGGTGGGCGCAGTAGTGGGCGCCATTCCGCCACTCATGGGCTGGGCTGCTGCCGCCGGCCAGCTCGACCTAGGAGCAGGTGGGCTGCCAAGGCCTTACACCTTCCATCTGTACATGTGTGCGCCTGAGCTAGACCTCCTTGCAGCGCCTCTCCAACGCCTTGCACATCCTGCTTCGTCAGCGCCGATGCATGCATGACCATTTCTTTGCTCTCAAAAAGCGCTCTGCTGGAAGGTGCAGCTGCTCGGCTGATGCAGCACATCTAGACAGGACTTTGACGCCAATCTGTTTCGCATGCAGGCGTGCTGGCTGCTGCCCTGTACTTCTGGCAGCTGCCGCACTTCCTGTCGCTGTCCTGGCTCTATAAGCGGGACTATGCGCGGGGCGGCTACCGCATGATGTCACTCTTGGATGCCAGCGGCCGCCGCACAGCTGCCTGCTGCCTACGCAACAGCATCTACCTGATCCCCATTGGGGTGCTGGGAACTGTCTTGGGCGTCACCACGCCCATCTTCGGCTTTGAGGCTGCTCTCCTGAGTGGCGTTCTGGCCACCACCTCAGCTACATTCCTCCAGGTGGACTTTCTTGATTTTTATGCAGCCTTAGTCTGTCTCTGGTGGCAGACCTACAGGCTTGAGCAGCTACAAGGGCTCATTCAATTGCAAGTGCATTGCCGCTGAAGAGGCTGCGAGTTACCATGTAGTGAGGTGTCCTTGGGCTTCAAAATGCAGTGCTGAGATGGGTGGTGATCGCGGCTGATTGCATGCAGACGCCTGGGCCAACAGCAGCCAAGCGGCTATTCAGGGCATCCCTGCTGTTCCTGCCGCTGTACATGCTGGGCATGGTGGTGCACCGCGTACCCCAGACGCAGGAGCACAGGTCCTTGCAGCAGGTCATGACAGAGGCCAGGCTCAATGTGTCCTTCAAAGCACGTCATGCCTCTGAGGAGAGACTGGGAGCCCCTTCACATGGAGCCGTGCTGACCGCACTGACAGCGGCGCCCTTTCCCTTCTTACCGGTCCCACTGAGGTGTCCCTCGAAGGTGGCCTGTGAGGCTGGCCCTGAGGCAGAGGAGAATGCCCGGAAAGAGAGCAGCTAGCCCAAAACAAACATTTCAAATTTTGTCTGCGCTGAATGTTTGCTGTGCAATCTGTACAAGAAACATTCAGCAAAGCCTCATTCAATACATGTTGAGCCTGGACCTCCTTGGTTGTGCACACTCTACTCTAATGCTGTCCACTCGGTAGATTGCCCATACGCAATGCAGCTCGCACGCGGCTATATACATACGTCAAATAGGCAAGTCATAGTATTCCTCGACACTGCTTCCGGAACTGCCCGTGCTGCCCGACTCGCAAATAGGTTACATTCAGCAGCGATGCCGCGTTGAGTCACATTGGAGGAATACCTTGTCTTGTAAACAGCTGTCGCTCTCGTACTTTTGCCTCACTCGCAAGGAAGATGATGTCGACACCTTTGGGCCTGCGCACGAATGCTCCGTGTAACTTGACGGGGCCAAGGCCTTTCTCGAGGATTGCAAGGACAGGTACCATTTTGAGTGACGATCTCACTTTTGTGCAACCTTTCAGGGATGCCGGTGATAGTGAGGGGAGCCAATCGCTGAATGCCATGTCTGTGGGCATCCAGTTCTTTCAGCATGGCAGACGTTGTCTGCCTCCTCTGCAGACCTGTATAGCAGCTAAGGGCTTTGAGTCTGTTCTGTCATGCAGGCGCAAGTCAATCTCGCACAGTGAGGAGGCAGAGATCATGCCACATCACGCATGCAGCATCAGACTCAGAGACTGGTACAGCAGGCAAAGCTGCTGTAGCTCTGGGGGCCCTTGCCAATCCAATTGTCCTGGTCTCAGACTATGTCCTGTTCAAGACAGGAAGGGGTCTACCAGAGGGCCCTGGCGGTGAGACCGTTATGCTTTCCCCTTATAAAACCATGGCCACTGACACTGGCATTGTCCAAAAAGTGCTTGAACCTTCCACCTTGTGATGTCCTCTGTGTCCTGTAAAGGCCTTTTCGGAGCAGCAGAGGGAGTCAGCTACCTTGTCGTAGTGGGAGTGGTCGGGTGGAGTCTGTACACAAAGTCCAAGACTGGCAGCGGATTGCCGGCAGGTCCAGCAGGTAAAGCCCCTTGGACTCGAGGAATGGTCTCTACCTGCCAGGCTCACTACTCTGGTGTGATCTGCGCATGAGTTCCAGAAACACAGGACGTCCATGACATTGCAAAACCTGCTTGACAACGTGCAAGCAGGTATGATAATTGGCGGAATCGATGCACATGGGATAACGCGCAGTTGGTTTGGTTGAAATGTGCATATGAGACCGACGTAGCAGATTTAGGCAGATGCTCAGCTCTAGAATACTTCTGACCAATGAGGTGCTGTCCTGCTTCCAGGGCTTCTGGGGGCGATTGAAGGAACATCATTCCTGACACTCTTGGTTAGCATTGCAGTCTTTGGCCTGCAGATTGTACAGAAGGGCTCGCTACCTGGCATTACCGGTTGAAGACAGATTGCCCAATGCTGAATTTGGCTGGCATTATTACAGAGCTGTAAATGTCTTGGCAGCAGCCAAAGCTAACCCAGCACCTGATGCCAGTAAGAAGCAACTCAGACTACCGACTATACTCGCATGCGGTTTCGTATACTCGCGATACAGAGACAAGCTAACAAGGCATCTCCTGCACAGATTCAGATACACTCTCGCCGGCTCACTAAATCCTCCTGTTTCTGCGAATGCACAACAGCATCTCCTTCATAGCTATCTCCTCTTAGTGAGCATGCCTCTAGGCCCTCCCATACATACACCATGGCGGAAGCATCCTGGCTCAGCTCGGCTTTTGCTGGTGCTAATCGCACATCTATGTGGAGCTGTGCTGATCTGTGAGCTCCACTTCTCCGGCTGGCCGCCTCTGGCGCACTTCAGACAAGGCACCTGCAGCACCATCCACATGTCTGGACCTGAGGTTGACGGTCTTGTCGCAGGAACAGGAACTCACCAGCACCAGAAGGCTATGCACACTAGATGTGTGATGGCATCTTCATATGACATGCGGGCAGGTCAGCAGGCAAAGGACTTCATGCCATGCCCACACGCCTGCCATCCCCACAACCTGTATGACCATATGCAGGTGCCAATTCACATAGCTCTTGCCTCAAGCAGCGTGTCCGGGAGCCTACCTGCACGGCTGCTGGTGCCTGCTGTGGCACTGTGGCTGTCAGGCGCCACGTGCTCCCTCACTGATGCCCCAACATGCGCCACCTTCTCTTGCACCTGCAGCAGCGCTCCCACATCAGCCTGGCGCTGACACCGCTCATGTGGACCTGTGCACAGCTCACTGCAGGTCGAAGGCCGTTGCTCAACACAAGTCCAGGCAATTGCAGCTGATATGGTGGCGCTGGGTCTTGCTCAAGGTGGGAGAAGCTTCAGAGCTTCCTGCCACACCTTGTCTGTGAGAGCCTTGGGGTCGGCCACAAACTCCTTCACGGCCTCCAGCGTCTTCCGCGAGACCTGCTGCACCACCGGCACAAACTTGGCGCTCAGAGCCATGGCGCCCGGCAGCATGCCCCGCTGCATCTCTGTGTCCACATCCAGCTCCTGCGCAGGCGCCATGACTGTCAGATGGGATCCCAAGGATTGAACGGCATAGCCGAGGAGTACTGCTGCCCCATCATGGTGTGAATGTGTGTGACTACCTCAGCAAGCATTCCTGCAACACCTTGGCAGTCTACCCCTGACAAAAAAACTGCTCTTGATCAACCGCTGAGCTGTGGAGAGCTGCACGGTATGAACGAATGGGGGTCACCACTGCAGCTTAGTGCCGGATGGAAATTTGCAACGTGAGGGGGCTGATGCGCTTGCCTGGTAGACAGTCTTGCCAAACAGGAAGATGACCAGGCCCAGAAGCAGCCACAGGGGGTTGTACAGGACAGCTATAAACTCGTCAAAGCCCAGCAGCACCATCGCCGCAATGGCCCAGAAAGGCGGCCACCTGTTGGTGGCTGCTCTGTTGGCTTCCTGCGTTGCTTGCGCCTGCACCAGCTCGCCACATTCACTGTCTAATTAGGAACAGACCCTTCCACAGACAGGCTGCCAAGACTCACACACACATGCAGGCGCAAGTAGTGCACGTGTGCATAAGAATGTAGCATTGTACATGTCTCTTGGGGCAAGGGGCTCTGCCAACAGCTCGCTGCCTACCTGCTGCACTGCATACACACTGTCCGAGGAGAACTGGCGCCAGAGCATTCTGCACTGCGCGGGCGTCAGCAGGACAACATCTGCAGGGAGGTCAGGCCACTCTGAGGCTGCCACCATGTCAAAGGCGGAGGTGGAGCTGGCTGCTGTGTCAGCTGATGTGATGCTGTCCTGGCTGCTGCTGGCTGCCTTGTCTGAAGCCTGCTCCATGACTGCCGCGTCCACCACTGAGATGCCATTGTCCTGCACATTGTAGGTAGCTGAGCAGAAATATTTATTGGTGTAATGCAGAGCAGCCAAACTCTCAGGCCACAGCATGAGACTAGCATCAGCTAAGTGCTGATGCAGCTAGAGCAGCATCCTTCGCTTGAAGTGGGTGTTCTCCCAAGTGAGCTTGACGCATCAAGGTGAGCAGCCTCATGTACAAGGTATTTATACCAATTCAAGGGTCCCCAGGCAAGGTTACGACATGAGGCTCTACCTGCTTGGCGTCCAAACGGATGACTGCCAGCTGGGCGAGCAGCTGAGCGGCAGCTTCCCGGGCCTTCTGGTTGGCTGCGGGGATGTTGGCCCTGGGCCCCCACGACCTCATCATGCCTGTCTCGTCCTTGGAGAACACCTGTTGAGCACCCACAGGCCCCTGTGAGCTATCCCATTATCTGTAGGAAGATTGCACACGGGTGCAGCCCGGCACTATATGTGCCCGCATGAGCAGAGCTTTGTCTGCAGTGAGTGAAAGCTTGCGAATGATTGTGGGATGATGGCAGACACCAGTGCGCAGGCAGAGCAGGCGCAGTCTCAAGCATACCAGCAGAAAGGAGATTGAGGCACACCTCTGCAAATCGTTCCTTCATGCGGGGCAGGGCTGTGTTGGCAGCCTCGTGAGCAGCCGCCTCCACCTTTGCTTGCGCAAAGGAGCCGAGGCGTTTCATGAGCGCCTCCCTATCAGCTTCTGGTACTTCGTAGCCTGCCAGGTCGTCCTCTGCTTTCTGCTCAGGGCAAACAGAATCATATCAGATATCATGCAACTCAGAAGAGAGCCGTTGTCACTGGCACCTTTCGATGTAGCACTTAGAGCGCCTTGACATGAGCATGACTGAAGGTGAGACAGTGATTGTGGTGACATCGTGGCATGAAGCCGCTTCGCAAACTAGGGTAGAGGAGGACCTACCTTGCAAGCCTTGCTGACAGAGGCGGAGAGCAGGCGCCTGAGGCGCGGCCAGAGGTCTGCGGGGCAGCTGTCCAGCAGCGAGCCGGCAGGGCCTCCCACTGATGAGGACAGGCCCTTTCGCCCATCCTGCTCCACTTCACTCAGCTGCAAGGCACAAAGTACGTCACACGCGGACTCAGCATGGTTCCCAAGTTGGACCTGGAACCAGGCCAGCTGCGACTGCTAGTTGCCAATCTTATCAGACATTGGCAGCAGCGTAACACAATTGGTTGAAGACTTGGCTTAATAATTTTGACCCAGATCAACCAATTACTCAACCCGCAGCTGCTTTGACTGTTTTTGACAGTTAAGAAGGACTGCCAGGAGCTGTGACTCAACTGACAGTGTGATCCTGCCAGACTGGGCACGAGGGGCAACCCTCACCTTCTGGGCACGGAGCTTGTTAATGTGCGCATCGATCTCCAGGGCTGCATCTGACACTGGCTGCTGGAGGTCCCAGCTGGCGCCCTTCACAGCAATTGACTGCAAGCCCTCCTGAAATCCGCTGACAGCCCTTGCTTGGCACCTGCATGCAATCAGTGTGTGAGCAGGCGATCCCAGGATACCCACCCATGATAGTGCAGCTCCTTCTGCTCGAAGCTGACTACCAGCGAGATGTGAAAGAGTCTGAAAGGCGGGATGCCACAGTACGTGTGCGTCACCTGGCTGCGGACGCTGCAAAGGTCTCGCTTGGATCTCTGCTGACCATGTCAGCGTCCAGCTGCTGCAGTATATTCCGTCGGAGGTGGACCAGCTGCTGGGAGAAGGCGCCATGCAGGAGGGCCTGTGCCCGCTCAACCAGCTCGTCCTGCTTGACATGCCTCACGCCCTCCTCAAAGTACCTGGCTTCCTGCTCATACCCTGCATACACATGACAGGGCTGAGAAACGCCCCTCCAGTGCCAGCAGGAGTGACAGGCATACTTGCTGAAGATGTTGAGGACTGCAGTGTGGGCTGAGGCCTGTGCAGCCGGTGCTGGCCCAGGCTGTTGCTGGGGCAGAGCTGCCCGTAGGGCTGACACAACAGCAGGTGCATCACCCAATGCTGGGCAGTTCCCAGGAGATCGCACAGACGCTAGAAGCCTACCTGTGATGCAGGAGTCTAGGAGGGCGCCGGCTCTGCTGCCAAAGTTGGGAACGAGGCCCTTCTCGGACTCCTGGCGCAGGCTGGCCCATGCCTGGTCCTCCGCCAGGCACCTCAGCTGCTCTTCCATGATCTCTGCGCAGCGAATGTTGGCCACCATCACCTGCAGCACCAGATGCTCCAGTCCTTAATAATTTGCATCAGTCAGCCATGACAACCATGCATTCAAAATCTGCCACAGAAGTCCGTTCAAAAGCATGCTCAACGATTGAGCTTTGCAATTGCTTGTCGCATGGGCAAATGCACAAACATGCACATAGCATGCATCCAGCATGAAGATATCCTGAGGCCATTGTTAGGTGTATCATCCCACTGGGGGTGGTAGGGGGCAAGGTGCCCCAAAAGCGAGCTGAAAAGCAGCACCTTGTGGGCGGGCAGATTCAGGTCCTTCTGATCCCGGATGACCTCCCAGACCTTCTGCAGGCTCAGCGCCAGAGCATCCCCTGGCAGCTTGTCTCTGCTCACACGCACCAGTGTGTCCTCATCTGCACAATCAGCCGACAGCTCTCAGATCCACCTGAAATGGGCGTCAACAGTGCTATGCATGCTTTGTTCAGCACAAGTATCTGTCACACACCTGATGCTAGGTGTGCGGAAGGGACTGCCCGCTATAACTACATGCCTAGCTATAGCAAGCATGCCCCAGACTACACCTAGCATCAGCCAAGTCATTGCATTTTCTGCTGCAGCGTCCGAGTAGTCCTCTCAGGGTGAGAACTTACTCTCATCAGTGAAGCGCCTCCGCAGCAGGACGCTCTCAGCCCTGAAGTCCTCCTCCTTCTCCTCAAAGTTGGGGAGCGAGGAGTACACCATCTGCACACACACTGCACCTGTCATATCATGGATGGCAGTTGCTCCTCAGTGAGTCTGCTGACTGGTTAGGCATACAGCATTCACAGCTGCTTTCATGTGGCACATGCATGGGCAAGTCACAGGAGGTCTCATGCACACACATAGCTGTGAGGTCCTGCCTGAGCCCAGTATCTGGGACATGGGTTATTCAGGGGTGTGGCATTGAAGGGGTATGGCACGGGTAGCATATGACTGATCAGGGTAAGCGTGTAACTGGTATTCAGGTGCATGTATAAAGTCCCTGCACACCTCAAAGAAGTCGGTGATGTCACAGCCCTCATAGTCTGGCGGCTTGGTGATGCTGGCCCACATCTGCCGCAGATCCTCCTCCCAGGTCTCGATCAGCCTCGCAAGGGGCGTCCTTGTGCGGTCCCGGAATACAAAGAGCAGCACCGTCCGCCTCTTGTTGGGTGCTGGCGTGAACAGCTTCAGGTTGACCTGCATGCATTCACGTGCTTGTGAGACTGCTGCAGAGCCTTCCACAGTATGATGGCAGACCAATCAGCAGCTTTGGGCTTGTCAGATAATTCATCACCGTATCCCAGGCCTGTCAACAGCTCTGCTGTGTATTTGGAGAAGTCTGCAGAGTCCACACCTGGAAGATGGTCTTCAGGAGGGGCTTCCCAGCACCAGCCTCTCTGCCAACATCTTTCGCCCACATGTTCACCAGCAGGACATCTGCACAGTACACACAGCTCATACAGAAGCCGCGACGCCAAATATGATGCTCCTGTGACAGAGTGGGTTGCTGTATTCTGCGGGCAACAGGGAATGTCACACTTCAAGAGGGGCGGGCAGGGCGGTGAGGGCCACCTGCAACTGCTAGCGCGAAGAGGCTGCTCTGGCGCTCAAAAGAGTTGTCGTCCTCGCCACGCTCCCTGCCATCGCTGCCCTCCAGGTCCAGCAGCAGC